>CP125975.1:30937617-33337617 GCA_030063025.1 Avena longiglumis
GATATGGAAACCACAATCATCAATGATGGGGATACGCCTACCGGGTATACTCAAGCCAGACGTTTCCGACCGCCCAAGGGCCATGAAAGTGGCCCGCAGTAACTGCAGTGGATCAAAGCCCAAGAAGGTATCAGCGATCGAAGTCAAGGCCCAAAGTAGTAGATAGGCCCAGCTTGGATTAGGTTAAACGACACAAAGTCAGAATCAATCGTTGAGATATGTAAACCCTAGGGAGGTGAGCCTATATAAACCTCCCTATAGGTGAGTAGAGACACGCCCCTCATACACTCCAAGCAACTCGGCCGCCTAGCCGAAGTTCGCCCATTGTAAACACCTCATAATACACCCAGCGTGAGTAGGTCTTTATCGGGGCCGAACCTGTAAAACCTCGTGTCTCCGCCTCATCTCGCCGCAGATGGCCGCCTTTTGCCCCTCGTTTCTACTACTCACGCCATCAAAAGATTCGCCGTGGTCATTCCACAATGGCGCCCACCGTGGCCCGGCCGGTCTCGCCGGTGTTCTCGCGAGATCCAATTCGCCCATCAACGACCGCCACCGCCGTATGATAGCGATCGCGAGATGCTCCAGATCTTGCCGAGCGCTACGCCCGCTTGGCGCGACCGTCATTAATACGCTGTGATCTTGCTAATCAAGACGATCACTTCTTCGCCGGCCTCACCGACGCCATCACCGGAGGACTTTGCCAGATCCGCGAAGTCGCCACCACGCGATCGGCTCTCGAGAGCCAGTCCGCACGATCCACCGCCCGCCTAGTACAACGCCCACAAAGAACGCGGGCCGAGAACTCAGCGTCGCAGAAGACGCTGCCCCGCCGACGACGCCACTGGCGACCCCGCCATTCGCCGGATCCATCACCGCTGCCTCATCCGCTGGCTCCATCGTCCCTGCCTCCAACGCTGGAGATTTCGAGGACCCTCCATCCTCTGGATCTTCGATTCGACCGGTCGGAAAATTCCACGACCTCCACGACGGAACCAGCCGCCATGTCATGACCTACATGGCCACCGCACCGATCCGCCGGAGGACCCTTTCTCCACTTCGATCCTCCTAACGCCACGGGCGACGGAGAAATGAGGAACTCCTCAAATTGGCGAGGCAAGACGCGAAGAGCAGCCGAGCGCGAAAGCTCACGAGCAGTGACAACAGAGGAACTGCCACGCTACCACCAGCAATGATCGTGTCACGCTCAACCCCACCGCTCAGGGGGCGCTCAACTTCGACGACGAAACGACCCGCCAAGATAGCCGAGCGCGATTCGCGAACGCGCCACCAGAGGAAGCAACCGCCCGCCAGATCGACGCGATGGGTGCCCCGCCACCACCCAACCGCACTCTCCTGTGACCAGCCATGATAGTCGCTCTCACGGGAGCGAGACGCTAACGCCTCCCACTATTTCTCCACCCCGATGGACAACCTCGGCAGCCGAAAAGCAAATGATAGCATCACGGCCACCCGGTGACGGCGCCTTACAACCAAAGACGTCAGGGCCCTACCGCAAGGCCGGAATAGCAAAGAGCGCGCCGACCGCAAGGGCGCAGTATACTGCCTCTAGAAGTATGCCTCAAGCGCCGCCCAGCGTGGCAAACACCCTTAATCGCCCGCCACCGAGCCACCGCAGCCTAACGCCGACCCGACAATGCGCACTCTCCACCAACGATCTTGTGCCAGCGACCAACTTGCCGCTAACGGAGAACCGATCGACGCCTCAAGACTCACATCATCAACAACTAAAATCCGGCGCACAAGACGCCAAAATTCGACGACTTGCGGCACACCCTAACTATCACCGCGATGGCGAGCCTATGGGGTCGCCAATGACTAGGGCCTAAGTGCTTTGGACCAATGATCCGAGGCAGAAGTACCCACCAAACTTCAAGGCGCCTAAAGGAGATCGAAAAATATCATTGTCACAAAGTACATATTTGGACAAAGTTCTAAAGAGGTTTGAATGGAAGATAGCAAGAAAGGGTTCTGCCCATGTTGCTCAATACGCATCTTGAGTAAAACTCAAAGTCCAACAACGCAGTAAGATAGAGAAAGGATGAGTAAACTACCTATGCCCTCACCCATAGGATCTCTAATGTATGCCATGCTATATACTAACTGACATTGCATATGACGTTAGTTCGACTAGCAGATATCAAAGTGATCCAGAGTGGATCATTGACAGCGTCAAAACATCCTTAAGTACTTGAGAAGAACTAAGGATATGGTTCTTTCTTATGGAGGTGATGAACAAAAAGTTGTTAATGGTTACATCGATGCTAGTTGGAACACCGATCCTGATGATTCTAAATCACAACTGGATATGTATTTACTTTGAATGGTGCAAAGAGCTAGTCGGAGGAGTGCAAAGTAAAGCGCTGTGGCGAGATCTTCAACTGAATCGAACACATGGTCGCTTCTGAGGCTTCGCAAGAAGTTTATATGGATGAAAGAGTTCATTACAGAGCTCGGTGGTTCCAAGTGCGCTACCGGACCCAATGTTCATCTACAGGATAACATGGGCGCCATAGCCAATGCGCAAGAACCAAGGTCACACAAGAAGTCAAGCACATCAAGCTACGCTTCCACGCTTATTCGAGAACATGTTCAAGATGGTGACATAAATATTTGCAGCACACAGATCCGAATGTGGCCGATCCGTTGACTAAACCTCTCCCGAGGGCAAACATGACCAACACCAAACCGCCATGGGTGTTCGTATATTACCATGTAATCTTGATTAGTTGACTCTAGTGCAAGTGGGAGACTGTTGGAGATATGCCCTAGAGGCAATAATAAATATAGTTATTATTATATCTTTTGTGTTTATGATAAAATGTTTACATTCATGCTAATAATAGTATTAACAAGGAAACATTAATACTTGTGTGATTTGTAAACCTAATTTGAAGTCCCTAGTAAAGCCTCTTCATAATACTAGCTTGTTGGTTAATAAATGATCAGGGTTTCCTATCATGAACATTGAGATGTTATTAACAACAAGATCATATCGTTAGAGAATGATATGATGGACATACTCCTATAGATAAGTGTAGCATAAATATCAAGTCATTTTAATAGTTCAATTGCTATATGCTTTTTGATACATAGTAACCTAATTCCTTCGACCATGAGATCATGCATATTACCATCACCTAAGGATGCTTTGATGACATCAAACACCACACCGTGAATCGGGTGGCTATAAAGGTGGCATTGAGTGTTCTAAAGTATTGGTTGAGACACATGGATCAAGAGGGATTTGTCCATCCATATGACGGATAGATATACTCTAGGCCCTCTCGGAATGTCATCCAATTAGCTTACAAGCATGTGACCGCTCACAAGGTATCACATGTCATAGAACGAGAAAAGAGTATTTATCAAGAACGAGGTTGAACTAGGTATGCGTAGATACCGACGATCAAAACCTCGATAAGTAAACTATCGTGAGACAAAGGGAAATTGGTATCGTATGTAAGTGGTTCATTCGACGCAGTAATCGAGAAATATGTGGGAGCCATATGAATTTCCGCATTCCTCTATTGGTTATTGTTCGAGAAGTGTCTCGATCATGTCCGCATAATTCACGTAACCATAAGGAGACACACTTACGGATTCGACGTTGTTTGAGTAGTTATGGAATGATGAGTAAAAGACCTAATGTTGTTCGTAGTCTCGATGGGATCCGGATATCACGAGGAGATCCAAAATGGTCCGGAGAATAAGATTCATATAAGGAAAGTCCTGCTTTGGGTTGGAGAATGGTTCCATTGCTTTCATCAGAATGTTCTAGAAGGTTCCTAATGTCCAGACCGAGAGGAAGGGTACATGAATGTGTCATAACAAGTTGGAATGGTTGCATCATGTACTAGGTGTCATCGCTGAACAAAATAAAGGGTTAAATCAAATCCTAGTTTGAAAAGTCAAACGGCTATTTTGTTTGGTGGAGGAGAGTAGAAACCCACTTGGGAAGGAAGTCCTCTCCTCCACCGCCTTGAAGCCGAGTGGGGAGGGACTCCTCCCTCGCGCCTCCACCTATATAAGGAGGGCTGCCCTCCAAGACACACACCTAGCCCCTCTAAACCCCAACCCTAGCCGCCCTCACCATAGCTACTGGCCGCCTAGGGTTTCTCCCAAGCCGAGTTGGGGCTTCTAGTTGCCCTATCACCGGCCTAGCCCTTCTACTTGGTGTCTCTAAACCCTAGATCACCGAGGCTCTCTCATAGTCCACCATACTGCCCGCCCAAGGCTTAAGCTCATGAGATCTCCTCTACTTCCTGCATCGCCGTCAGCCGCCGGAATCACGAGGAGAGTGCTACAACCTCCGGCCGTCAATAAACAAGGGAGAGGAAGGTCTTCGCCGAAAATCGAACGTAGGACCGATCATGGAAGCGCCTGCAACGCAGCCGGAAGGATCGCTCACGCGATCTTGAGATCGGAAGAGTATGATTACATCACCCACGAATCCGCCTCTAAACACTTTGGAATCTTCGAGGGTGAGTTACTCCATCGACTCGCTGTTACAATCTAGTAGATAGATCTTGGCTTGTTTGTTTGTATGCGTATAAATTTTTGTTTTCCATGCTACGAACCCTCACAAAGGATATCGTAGTCGGTCTATATGTAGATCTCACACGAGTAGAACACAATGGTCATTGTGGGCGGTGGTGCTTTTATTATCAATTGCTTCTGTGTACTTTGCATCTTGTGGTATGATGGGATGAAGTGCCCGGCTAACCTTACATGACATCGCTCATGAGACTTGCTCCACGCTCAACATGCAACTTGTATTGCATAAGTGGCTTTATGGGTGTCTGCTCTCCCATTATAGTATAGATCCAATTTACAACGGCACTTGATAGTTCAAACATCAACGCTAGGTTCTTGTTCGTAAGTTAGATCGACACTTATTGAAAGCCCCAAACCACGAAACATGCAAAGAAATTAGTGGCGCTAACTTTTTTTTGTGGGTGTGTTGTGATGTGATATGGCCATGGTTGTGATTATATTTGATGTATGCAATGTTCCTTATTGTAAGTTGGCAACCCATGTGAGCCATATGGTTGTCTTTAATTTATGTTAAGACCCGCGGTTCTATTCAAAGTAGTTGTAATAGTTGAAGCCGGTGATCTACAACCATGGAGCAAAGCCATCGACCTTGATGCAATTCGTGATGATGGAGATCATGTTCGTGCTTGAAGATGGATATCGAAGCACAAAGAAGAAAGGCCATATCATATCACATATTATGAATTGCATGTGATGTTAATCCTTTATGCATCTTGTATTGCTTAGTTAACAATGGTAGCATTATAAGATGATCCTCATGCACATGAATTTCAAGTTCTATAGTGTTCATCCTTAGTGAGCACTGCTAAAGCTTGTTGTTTCAAGCACCACGTGATGATTGGGTGTGTTAGATTCGCAGTATATACACCGTGAGCAAGCCAGATTTGCTCATGCGAAGCTAAGGTTTGATCTTGACGAGCCTAGCATGTACGTATATGGTCTCGAACACGGATCACCGAAGGTAAAGCATGAATCATATAGTAGATATGATGAACATGCCGATTGTTCGCCATTGAAGCTACATCAACTCGTGATGATCGGTGTTGATGTGGTGGATTTGGTTCTGTGATCACTAAAACAATGTGAGGGATATTGTTTTGAGGAGTTCACCCAGATTAATTTAACTATTAATTAGAACTCAATTTGTCATAAACTTAGTCTAAACTATTGCAAATATGTTGTAGATCAATGGCCCCTACCATCAATTTTAATGCTCCTAGAGAAAGAAAAGTTAAAAAACAATGGAAGCAACTTTATGGATTGGTTCCAATTTGAGGATTGTTCTCATGCCGTAATTTGACCTATGTGTCGGATGCACCGGGTGACGCCTGCACCGATGCTATCGATGAAGTAAAGAATGTTTACCTCGCCTAAGAATCAAGATCTACGCCTCAGGTGCTATCTTGTATGGTTTAGAATCTGAGCTTAAAAGGTTTGAGAATTCGCATCCACATGATATTGTCCGTGAACTCAAACTGATTTTTGAGACTCACGCGGCAGTTGAGAGCTATGAGGCTTCTGAAAAGTTCTTTAACTGCAAGATGAAAGAGGGCAACTCCGTTAGTGAGCATGTGCTTAAGATGTCTGGGCACGCAAACAAACTTCAAAGCTTGGGTATAGTGATTCCTAATGCTTTGGGGATTTACCGTGTCCTCCAATCACTACCACCAAGTTACAAGAACTTTGTTATGAACTACAATATGCAAAGCATGAACAAGCAGTTGCCAGAACTCTTCTCCATGTTAAAATCTGCAGAAGTGGAGACCAAGAAAGAGCACCAAGTGTTGATGGTCAATAAGACCACCAAATTCAAGAAAGGCAAGTCTAAGCAAAAGGGACACTTCAAGAAGGGTGGTAAGAAAGTTACCGCATCGACGAAGAAGACCAAGGCTGGACCTAAGCCTGATACAGAGTGCATTTACTGCAAGGAAGAAGGTCACTGGAAGCGGAATTGCCCAAAGTACTTGGCGGATTTGAAGAACGGCAACATCAAGAAGAAAGGTATATCCGATATACATGTTATTGATGTGTATCTCACTAGTACTCGTAGTAGTGCTCGGTATTTGATAACGTTCAAGGCTCATATTTGTAACTCAAACAAAAATGCAATAAACGGAAGCTAGCGAAGAACGAGGTGACGATGCATCGGAAATGGATCAAAGGTTGATGTGATCGCGGTCGGCATGCTACCTCTTCATCTACCATCGGGATTAGTTTTTATACTTAAATAATTGTTATTTGGTGCTCATAAGCATGAACATTATATCGATCTTGTTTATTGCAAGACGGTTACTTGTTTAAACCGAGAATAATGGTTGTTCGATTTATATGAGTAATATGTTTTATGCACATGCACCTTGATAGATGGTCTATTCTTATTGAATCTCGATAGTGGAAATTGTAGGGTTTCGTAGCATGGAAAACAAAAATTTTCTATCGCATACAAACAAACAAGCCAAGATCTATCTACTAGATTGTAGCAACGAGTCGATGGAATAACTTACCTCAAGATTCCAAAGTGTTTAACGAGAGCGGATTCTCGTGGGTGATGTAGTCGTATTCTTCCCGATCTCAAGATCGCAGACGATCCTTCCGGCCAAGGCTCCTAAGCGCCCGCAATGGGTCACACATTCGGACTTGACTAATACCTTCCCATCCCTTGTTCCAAAGATGCGGAGGTTCTAGCACTCTCTCGCGATTCGGCAAAGACAACGCGTGGTACCGAAGTAGAGGGAGATCCCGCAGGCTTCGCCTTGCGAGCTTGAGTATGGTGGAGTATGAGAGAGAGCTATTAGTGGTCTAGGGTTTAGACACACCAATTAGAAGGCTCTAATCCCAAGGCTAGTGTAATTAGAAGCTCTAAACCAAAGCGGCTCTAAACCGGAGTCTAGGGCTAGGATTTAGATTAGAGGATAGGAACTTGTGTGTTCAGAGGAGGAGGCCCCGCCTCCTTTTATAGGTGGAGGGCGGCCAAGGGAGGAGTCCCTCCCAAGTCGGCCTTGGTGGCGCTACGCTTGGAGAGGAGGGACTCTCCCAAGTCGGTTTCAACCTCCTCTTGCTTGTTTCTCAGCTTGTTTTAGCCGCTTGACTTTCAAACTGCCATTTGACTTTTCAGTTTTAGGATTCAATTTAACTTTATTTGGAACAGAAGAACACTTAGTACATGATGCAATCATTCCAATATGTAATGACACATTCATGTACCCTTCCCCGGAGTGCCGGACATTCCGAACCTTCTAGAACATTCCCATGAAAACACTAATCATTCCCGAACTCAAACGGGACTTTCCTTATATGAATCTTATACTCCGACCATTCCGATCACCTCGTGATATCCCGGATCCCATCCGAGACCAACAACATTCGTCTATTTCTCATAATACCATAACTACTCAAACAACGCCATCCTATGTGTCTCCTCACGGTTCGTGAATTATGCGACATGATCGAGACACTTCTCCTAACAATAACCAATAGAGGAATCGAAATTCATATGGCCCACATATTTCTACGATTTTATGATCGAATAAACCACTTACATACGATACCAATTTCCCTTTGTCTCATGATAGTTTACTTATCCGAGGTTATGATCGCTTGTATCTCTGCATACCTAGTTCAACCTCGCTACCGATAAGTACTCTTTTCTCGCTCCTGATATGTGACCCTTGTGAGCCAAATACATGCTTGCAAGCTAATTGATGACATTCCACCGAGAGGGCCCAGAGTATATATATCTCATATGGATGGACAAATCCCACTCTTGATCCATGTGTTTCAACCAATACTTTCCTAACACTCAATGCCACCTTTATAGCCACCCGCCACGGTGTGGTGTTTGATGTCATCAAAGCATCCATCCGTAAAGGTGATATGCATGATCTCATGGTCGAAGGAATTAGGTTACTATGTATCGTAAAGCATATAGCAATTGAACTATTGAAATGACTTGATCTTTATGCTACGCTTAGCTATAGGAGTATGTCCACCATATCATTCTCCTAACGATATGATCTTGTTGTTGATAACATCTCAATGTTCATGATGGAAACCACAATCATCAATGATGGGGATACGCCATCGGGTATACTCACAGATCGCTTCCGATCGCCCAAGGGCGAGTGGGCTCTGTAATCCATCGAGTGGATCAAAGCCCAGCAAGGTATCAAAGCGATCGGAAGTCAAGGCCCAAAGCAGTAGATAGGCCCAGCTGGATTAGGTTAAACGACACAAAGTCAGAATCAATCGTTGAGATATGTAAACCCTAGGGAGGTGAGCCTATATAAACCTCCCTATAGGGTGAGTAGAGACACGCCTCATACACCTAAGCAACTCGCCTAGCCGAAGTTCGCCCATTGTAAACACCTCATAATACAATCTAGCAGAGTAGGTCTTTATCGGGGCCGAACTGGTAAAACCTCGTTCCGCCTCATCTCGCACCGCAGATGGCCGCCTTGCCCTCGTTTACTACTACCGCCGACAGATTCGCCGTGGTCATTCCACGACAAAGGGCGCCACCGTGGGGCCTGGCCGGTCTGGCCGGTGTTCTCGGGCGAGATCCAATCTGCCCATCAACGTGACGGCCGCCACCGCCGATGATAGCGATCGGCGAGATGCCCGCATCTTGCCGAGCAGCTACGCCCCGCGGCGCCGTCACAATACGCGCGATCTTGCCAATCGACACGATCAGCCTCTTCGCCGGCCTCACCGACGCCATCACCGGAGGACTCGGCCGCATCCGCGAAGTCGCCACCACGCGATCGGCTCCGAGAGCCAGGTCCGCACGATCCACCGCCCGCCCGAGTACAACTCGCCCACAAAGAACGCGGCCGAGAACTCGCCGCCGCAGAAGACGCGCCCTCGCCGACGACGCCGACTCGGCGACCCGACGCCATTCGCCGGATCCATCACCGCTGCCTCATCCGCGGCTCCATCGCCCCTCTCCAATGCGGAGATTTCGAGGACCCTCCATCCTGATCTTCGACCGACCGGTCGGAAAATCCGCCGACCTCCACGACGGAACCAGTCGCCATGCCGCGACCTACATGGCCACCGCACCGATCCGCCGGAGACCCTTTCTCCACTTCGATCCTCCTAACGCCACGGCGACGGAGGTCGAGGAACTCCATCAAATTGGCGGACGCGAAAGAGCGTGCCGAGCGCCAAAAGTTTCGCCGAGCAGTGATGACAAGAACCGCCACGCTACCACCGCCGATCAGGTCACGCCGAACCCCACTGCTCAGCGGCCCGAACTTCGACGACGAAAACGACCCACAAGATAGCCGAGCACGACCGCGAACGCGCCACCAGAGGAAGCAACCGCCCCGCCAGATCGACGGGCGATGGTGCCCCGCCACCACCCAACCGCACCTCCTGTGGACCAGCCGCGGATAGTCGCTCTCACGGAGCGAGACGCTAACGGCCTCCCCACCGCTCTCCACCCCGATGGACAACCTCGTGGCAGTCGAAAAGCAGCCCGATAGCATCACGGCCACCGTGACGGCGCCTTACAATCCAAGACGCAGGCCCTACTCGCCAAGGCCGTGGAATAGCAAAGAGCAGGCGCCGACCAAGGGCGAGTATACTGGCCTCTGAAGCAGGCGCCTCGCCGCCCGGCCGTGGCAAACACCCTTAATCGCCGCCACCGTAGCCACCGCAGCCCAACGCCGACCGCGAATGCGCGCACTTCCACCAACGATCCGCCACGACCAACTTCGCCGCCGCTTAACGGAGAACCGATCGACCGCGACTCACATCATCAACAACTAAATCGCGCGACGCCAGCCCGACGACTTCGGCACACCCTAACTACTCGCCGATGGCGAGCCTATGGGGTCGCCATCGACTAGGGCCTAAGTGCTTTGGACCAATGATCCGAGGCGAAGTACCCACCAAACTTCAAGGCGCCAAAGGAGATCGAAAATACGACTCAGACGACCTGCGGTCTGCTCGACACATACCTCATGGCAATGGGGATCGCGGGTCACATCGACCTACTACGCCTGCTACCTCCCAATCGGCGATGGAGGGACGGCAGGCAATGGATCAACACGCCCCGTGATGACGACCCCGGGAGGAAATGCGAGACGTCTTCGTCAGGCACTTCGAGTGCTCTTACACTCGCGCCACCACCATCGAGGACCTGGAGCGATGCGTCCAGGGACCCCGCGAGTCGACCCGCAACTGGGTCCAACGGTGGCAAGAGCTCTGGTACAACGCGGTCGGCATCCACCCGGACACCGCGATCCATTGCTTCAAGACCTCGTGCCGCTACGAGCCTCTAGTCGCCAAGCTCAAGCGACACGCCCGTACGCTCGACAACATCCCCGACCTCCTTGAGATCGCCAAACGATACGCCGAGGAGGACCCCAACCAAGAAGTCGACGACGAGACAGGAGGGCAACGCCGCACGGGCGGCAACGACGGTGGCCGAACCGACTTTCACATAAGCATCACTCGCCTGCAAGCGCCGAACGACGGGCGAAGTCGACTTGCCGCTAACGCCGGGCACGCATAACGCGACCAAGAGCTACCGCGACGGAGGGCAACGACGCGATGGCGGGAACTACAAGAACAAGCCAAGGTTCGATCCCGCTGCCTCCTTAACCAACCATGTGCGTTACAGGGAAGGAAAGCCCGCCACGCACACCACCGCCGACCGCCACACCCTCGTGGATATCGAGAAGGCACGCACGCGGAAGACACCGACAACGACCCGCCAAATGGCGGAAAATTCGCAAAGTAGCCGCTCGCCCATACCTTCACAGCTTCAACACGGCGCGAGAAGAAGGTTATCGCCGCCGCCGCCAACGCTGTGGCCCAAACAGACGCCCCCGCCTCAACTGGTCGGAACAGCCCATCACCGAGCCGCAAGACCACTCGCCACGCATCGAGTACCCGTGATGAGTCGCCTTGGTGGTCAAGCCCAAGGTTGGCGATCATCGCTCCCCAAGACACCGATGGACGGCGGCCCATCAACATCCTCTACCTCGACACCTTCAGCGGCAAGGCTCCGCAGCCGATGATCGAGACCACCCACACCACGCTCCACGGCATCGCCCCGGCCGGAAGGCGACCATCGGCAAGGTTATGCTACCCGTCACCTTCGGTACTCCGCAAACTTCCGCACCGAGCGGATCGCCTTCGAGCTGGTGCCATTCGACAGCCCTTACCATCGCGCCCTAGGGCGCCAGCGCTAAATTCATGGCGGCGCCACTACGCTGCATAACGCGATGAAGCTCCCCCGCGGCGCGGCGTCACCATCAACGGCGACCCCGGCATGGCCGCCGAATGCGAGGCCAAAGGAGCCGAGCTCGCCGACGCCGTCATCGCGGCAGAAGCCAATCACGCAGACGAGCTTGCCAAATACGCGAGCGGGGTCAACAATGACGACCCCACAATACTCAAGAAGCCCAACTCAGAGGGCACGAACACCTCAACCTTTGAGGCCATGACGAACACCAAGACTGCCGTCAGCCGTCCCAGCGACCCCAAAATGACGGTGACGATCGGGACAGCATGAGCCCAGCATAGGAAGGCGCGCGCCATCGAAGTTCCTTCGTGAGAATAGGGACATCTTCGCATGGAAACCCTCCGACATGCCCGGTGTCCCTAGGGAGCTCACGAGCACAAACTCAACGCCGACCCCAAAGTGCGACCGTCAGCGGTCGCCACGCCCTTCAATGAAGAACGCCGTCGAGCAATCGCCGAGGAAGTGCAGCGCTTGCTCGCCGCTTCATCCGCCGATCAAATACCCAAGTGGTGGCAAACCCAGTCCTGGTCGAAAAGAAAACGGACTGGAGAATGTGTATCGACTACACAACTGAATACCGCCCAAAGGAGTAGTCATCCTCCGGATCGATCAGATAATCGATTCAACCGCGGGCTCGGAGTCGCTATGTTTCCTCGACGCCTACTCCGGGTACAACCAGATCAAAATGGCTGTCGAGGATGAGGAGAAGACGGCGTTCATCACGCCATTCGGAGCCTTCTGCTACACCGCCATGACCTTCGGCCTCAAGAACGCCGGGGCAACCTACCAGCGGTGCATGCAAGAGTGCCTAGCGAGCCAAATTGGCCGCAATATCCACGTCTACATCGACGACGTGGTCGTGAAGTCCGCTCGCCAAGGCGACCTACTCGCCGACCTAGCGGAGACCTTCGCCAACCTGCGAAGGTACAAGATAAAGCTCAACCCAGGCAAGTGCACCTTCGGTGTACCCGCCGGGCAACCATCGGGTACATCGCCTCCAAACGAGGATCGAGGCAAACCCAACGAAGATCGACACGATCGCCTGCTCGGCAAACCCGAAAGTGCTGACGCCCGTAAGCTGGCGGGCGCAGAAGCGGCTCGCCGCTTCATCCTCGGGTAAAAGGCGATGCCCCTATACCGATGCGCAAGAACCCCACCTTCCAATTGGGACAAGGAGGCGGACGACGCGCCGCGACCAAAAGGTGCTACTGCCGCACCACTACTCGCCGCACCACCGGCTAAAGAGCCTATGTTGGTTTACGTCCGAGCGCGCCGTCATTACCGTAATGGTCGCCGAACGACCGAGGAAGGAAAGGAGCGCCCGTCCAGCCGGTGTACTACATCAGCGAGGTCTCACCGAGTCGCGCCACGATACCCACATCAAAAGCTGGTATACGCGGTCTTCGCTCAGCGCCCGCCAGACTACTTCCGTGAGCACCATCACGGCCGCCTCCTCAGACCACTACAAGACATCATCCGCATCGCGAGGCGACTGGCGGGTCGCCAAGTGGGCCGAGATCGGCGTCCACAACATTAAATACGAGCCACGAAGGGCGATTAAGTCCTGCAGCGGCATTTCATCGCCGATCGAGGAGGCCCAGAGCCGGAGAAGCCGCCAGACCTCCACATCGAACCTGCACTTCGACGGGTCCAAGAACGGGACGCAGGAGCGGGATAGTATCGACTTCACCAAAGGGCGACAAGCTCCGCCACATCCCACGCCGACCACCGCACCAACAACATGGCTGAATATGAGGCCCTACTCCACGGCATGCGAGCCGCAGCGAAATGAGCGCCAATCGCCTTCGATGCTACGGAGACTCGACCGTTGCAGGTCAAGTTGTCGGCACCGCGACGCCTCTCACCATATGGCGTACGCCAAGAGGTGGACAAGTTAGGCGCCAATTCACGCTACTGTCAATGGATCGACAGGAAAACGAGGAAGCCGACGCCTCTCTCGCATAGGGTCGGCTCGACGCACCACCCGCCGCGTGTTCCTCGACAATCTCCAAACCATCAGCCTCCCCGAGGGAGATCGACATCGAGTCCCACTCCAACCAGAGGCAGCCTTGGTCGCACTCATCAACGAGCCGCACGATCGACCAAGCCCTACATCGCCACCGAGACCGTACCTGCCCGCAGACGCAGACAAGCGCCGAATGATTGTTCGCCGATGCAAGTCTTACACCATCATCAACGGCGAGCTACACAAGCGCAGGCCACCGGCGTTTCCAACGCTGCCCAACCGATCAAGGACGCAAAATCCTCCACGACATCCACTCAGCGATCGCGCCACCACGCCGCCACAAGCCTCGGTCGCCAAGGCTATGCGACACGGCTTCATCGCCCATCGCGACACGCCGACGCCGCCGACATCGCCCAGCGATGCGCCGGTGCCGGCACGCCAACCGACGCACGCATTTCAAGCTCGGCGCCAAAACAATACCCATCACCGCCATTCACCGTGGGGCATGGACATGGTAGGCCCCTTCAAGAAGGCCCCCTCCGGCTACACCCACTTGCTAGTCGCCGTCGACAAATTTACGAAGTGGGTAGAGGCCAAGCCAGTCCGGAAATGCGACGGGAAAACCGCCATTAAGTTCCTACGCGAGCTCATATACCGCTACGGGTTCCCCAACAGCATCATCACGGACAACGGCACAAACTTCGCCAAGGGAGCAATGGCCGAATTCTGCGAAGAGCACCACATCCGGCTCGACCTCGCGTCGCAGACACCGAGTCCAACGGCCAGCGGAACGAGCCAACCAAAGCATCCTCCACGGCTGAAGCCGCGACCTGGCACCGCCGAGCGCACCGGATGCTGGGTCAAGAGCTACCTCCGCCATCCGGGGAATCCGCACCGGTCAACAGGTCGACGGATTCACCCCTTCTTCATGGTCTACGGCCAAGCCATGCCCACCGACCTCGAACACGACTCGCCACGGTCGTCCACTATACGGAGGTCAAACGAGTTGGCCCGCCAAGATGGGCTCGACCTACTCGACGAAGCACGACCTCGCCGATCGCTGCACCGCCATCTATCGCCAAGGGCGCCGCTATCACAAATGACGGGTGAAAACCCGCACCTTTCAGAAGGCGACCTGGTGTTACGCCTCATCCAGACAAGAAGGGCATGCACAAGCTCTCCTCCGTGGAAGGCTGCTCGCTATCGGCCAGACTTGCAACGACGCCTACTACCTCATCGACGTTCGTGGGGACGGCGAACTCGACGTCAAGCGGCCATGGAATGTAAATCTCCTCCGGAAGTTCTATTCCTAGAACCCCACATATGTACCCTCCAGTCACTATGAATAAAAGAAACGGTTACTGCAAAATTCGTCTACTCTCCATGCCTTGTGCCACTCGCACTCGTAATAAACAGCGTAATGCTAAAATGCAGAAGTCAACCTTTGGTACAGCGACCGGCACGGCTAAGTAGTGCGATGTAAGAGCACTGAGTCATTTCAGGTCTTGCATCGTCCACGAAAAACGCCAACCCGGAGCCCCATTGGAGTCGCCTAGCCCGACCGGTTTTACGAACCAAGACAATCGCCTCGCTTCACAGCGACCTTGGTCCTCCGCATCCTAGGCGACTAACAGCTAAGTACCACGCCGGGACCGAATACCAGTTCGTCGCGATCGGACAGGAAAACGCCAAGTAAGAGAGCACGCCTAGGACTCGCCACGCGATCGACTCCACCGGCCAGCAGGAGTGACGCTACCACACCTACGCTGCCGCCTCAACCACCTCGGTCGCACCTTGAACTACCAAGTACCACGCCGGACTCCGCCACCCGCCCCGCTTCGCGTCCGGAAAACGGTAAAGCATGAGCACTCAAGGAGTCGCCTTGACGGGCTCTCCGAGCTCGGGTGAGTCGACTAAACTAGCAACACACATGATAACAACAAAACATCATATGAGGTGAACCCCACAAAAGGCGGACGCGCGGACTCACCCAAAATCAATCAAAACACACGAACGAATAGCAAATGAACACAACGTTCCACTCAATTGCATATCGCATTGTCTTACATTACAAAATATGCCTATTCGCGTCGCTAACGCTAACACATCTAGGCAAACTACACTATTCTCGCAGGCTTCGACGACGACGCCGCCAAAGATCCGGCGCCTACGGATGAACGCGGTGTACGGGTTTGACGGATACGTCGTCAGCTCACCCGCCATCGCCGATCGGAAAGGTTGCTCAACCTTGAAGTCGCGATGCGGCGGCTCGGGGTCGTTTGGCGCGACGACCGTTTCCTGGTAGGGAAGGAGGTCGCCCATCGCCCAAACGCGCTCCGAGTACGCGGCGGCACGTTCCTGCAGCTTGAGAACCTCGGACAGATCCACCGAGCCAGTCGACGAAGGATACCCACTTCTCACATCGTCGAGATCGAAGTCCTCGGGGAAGTGGGCGAGTCCAAGGCTCAAGGCTGTCGACGCTCATGACGAAACGCCGACTGCGTCATGAACTCTACGACCGCGCGCCTTCTCCAAGTACTCCCACACCTCAACGAGGTCACCGAATAACCTCCGTGGGCGACATCTCTTGAAGGTAGGCGCGACGCGTCGCCCGACAAAGCCGCCGAGTCAACGAGCATGCTTACGCATTCCCTTGCATCAAGAGAGTTCGCTTCTTCTTGGGAGCCAATGACACGACCTGCGAGAAGGAGACAAGTATGAGTACCATGGAAACCACAAACAACACAACCAAAAGACAGGGAAGATGCACTCACCAAGCAATGGGCGGGCGAGTCCCGTGATGAAACTTTGAAGCGATGTATGGTCGTCCTGAAGCCCAACAATGAGGGCTTCCGACGCCTTTCGATCTTCCTCCGCGGCCGCAATGGCGGCCTTCGCTCGCCCGTTCGCCGAGCTCGCTTCTTCTTTTGCCTCCCGATTCAAGGCCGAGGTTGGCGATCTTCTGCTCGGCAGTGCCTAACGCAGACCGCGCCGCCATTAGCTCACCAGCAGGGACAAGCCCCTGGCGAGCCACCTCCGCCTGCGCAGCAACAGCCTGAAGCTCCTTGTTTGCTACCTGGATAGCGGTCAGCTCCTTCTCAGCACGCTGCTTCGCAGCCAACCTCTCCGCCGACTCCAGTGCGGACTCACATATTTTCACAACAAGACAAACGAAATCTCGGTGCCCACCCGCTAAAATTTAGCGGGTGCGCACTCGGGGACTGGCGATCACGAAAAATGTCTCAGTGCCCACTCGCTAAAATTTAGCGGTGCGCACGAGGACGGGCGATCACGAAAATTCGTGCTCACCCGCTAAAATTTAGCGGTGCGCACTCGAGGGCGATCACGAAAAATGTAGTGCGCTCACCCGCTAAAATTTAGCGGTGCGTATCGGACCGGCGATCACGAAAAATTTCGGCCCACCCGCTAAAACTTAGCGGGTGCGCGCATCGGGACTGGCGACTACGAATTCCTCGGCATACCGCTAAAATTTAGCGCATACGCACTCGGGGACTGGATTCGAAAGTATAAAACAAGTAATTACAAGAATCAAGCCGCTGCTAAACACCGACCTGATCCTCGGGGACTGGAGGTACCTGGATGGCTGCACCAAGCATGCCGTGAAGTTGTACCGCGTCCACAGACGCAAGCAGCGCCGGCGTGTGCCCGCGACGTTGGTCGGTTTCAGCGTCGATGGCCCCTGGAGCGGGGCTCGGGGTCGTAGCCCCACTCGCCGTGGCTACCTTGGTCACGAAACGGGGGAAGGTAGCAACCGATGCACCCGCCCCAAAAGAAGTCGCTTCCTCCGGTCTGGGCAAGGAGACGCCCTCCTTTGTAGACGCGGTTGCCTCCACTGCGGGTCCAGCCGGCGCCGCCGCTGCGTCATCTGAGACGGCGACGATGTCGTCGCCCTTGGCCTTCTTGCTGCCTTCCGATGAGGCGGCGACCTTGCCACTTTTCCTCTTACGGGAAGGGTCTTCCTCGCCAGCGGCGGAGGATACCTTGGCCACGGTTGGGTGACCCATCTTTTTCACTCCGGTCCTGCACATCGAATCAAATCAGTAAAAGACAACCAAAGTACTAAAGGAAAGTAGAGAAGGCCGAATGCGCTCACTTGGCGACTGGAATGAAACGCAGCCCTGTGCGAATGCTGGCCGGTTTTTCCAGCTCAGGGCCTAATCGGCGACTAAGACCCAGCTCCAGGACGTCGGGGGCCCAGGATACGGACGGCTTCTTTGACGTTGAGGTAGCGGTTGGCGCCTCCGGGGCGCCTTCGGTGGAGGCCTCTTCGCGAATTGGGGCTGCTGCGACTGGAACCTCCTTGCGGGGCGAGGCCATCGTTCGGGCCTCCTTGCGAGGCGAAGTCGCCACAACCGGAGCTTTCCCTAGCCCAGAAACCGGCGCGAACGGTGGAGGCATTGAGGCCAGCGGCGCTTCTGTAGATGGCGCGTCTAGCGCGGTTGTCGCCGGGGCTGCGCCGTCGCCGGCCGAGCTGTGGGCATCGGAGCTGCTCGTTGAGTGCGGCGGTGAGGCCGCCTTTGGTGGCTTCGTCTTCCTTCTCAGGGGGGCCCTCGCCTCCTTCTCCTTCTTCTTCTTCTTCTTCGCGGGAGTGGCCTGACGGTGCGAGGTGGTCTCTGGGAGTTCGTCGTCGTCGTCGTCATGACGCTCGAGGCTCCTGCTCGCCTCGATTTCGCGCTGACGTTGCCCGCGGGTCTTTCGGACCAGCGGGGCAACCTCCTCTTCGGACTCGTCCTCATCGTCCTCGTTGCCCTTGGCGGGTGGCTTCGCTTGTATCTGGGCGGATGGCGGGGCTCTCGTCGTCGGTGGTGGTAACCACCCTTCCACCACTTGGAACAACTGCGTTAAAACACGAAACAAGTTAGAATTACCGCGACTGCACATACTGCGACTGCGAACAAGGTAAAAAGATTACCGTCGGAGCCGGACGCTTGGCGGTGTAGGGGGGATCCCAGCCTGCGCATCTGCGTATGTCGCTTGGGTGATCTTCTTCAGCGCTGAGAGGTAGTCCTCCAGCTTCCACTCGTCGGGGCTGGCTGTCGAATCTCCCCGCCCGTGTCGGTACATATAATGGTGGCGTTAGGCGAGCCGCCAAGCCAACAATTGTACAAGTTTACCGTCTGGAGCCTTCTTCTTCGCATCGCGGATGGTCCGAGCATCTCGCCGACGACCATCCGCTGGTCGGGAGCTTCGACTGGAGATGGCGTGGCTCGAGCGATTAGCCGAGTACCGGGATCGCCGCCTCGTCTCGGTCGCCTCGGTCACATAAAACCAAGACTTTTTCCAGCCGCTTTGCTTTGGCGGCAAGATCAGTCGAAGGACGCTTTGGATTTGAGTTGGAAGGTTAAGCCGCCGGCTAGCATTGCCGCCTCGCCTCAAGGCTGATCCGTCTGTGGAACAGATCTTGCCACAAGGGAAAATAGGGCCGGCAGCCCGTAGCACTCAGAACGCCACGAAGATGGCGAGCTGCTCGATACTATGGGGACCCGGATCCGAGGCTGGATCTCGTAGTAGGCCAAGCGCCGGAAGAACAAAGAGGTGGGAAACCCTAACCCCCGCTCGAGGTGACTAGTGAAGCAGATGAACTCTCTCTCTCGCGGGTTCGGGGTCGTTTCTCCGGCTGCGGGGATACGCCAGCAGCCGGCCCGCAGGATTCCGGCCTCCTCGAAGGAGGCCAGCTGCGCCCTGGTGCATTTGGATCTACCCCAAGGTTCAGTGGAGAGGGCCATGGCTGAGGATTTGCGTGGAGGTCGGAGGATTGCGGGTCGATCAGATCGCGGAATCAAAGGAAGGAAGATGTGCGTACTCGGAAGAAATGGTGGGCGGTTGGCTTTGCGATAACCTACCATTCCTCTTATATAGCGGAGGTTGCCCGCCAAATCAGGAGGCCGTTACCGCGCGATGATTACGCCAGAAGTTACCGTTGAGTTACCTTAACGGCTAGTTTGACCACGCCTGACGGTCCAACTCTAGCCACTCGGCTCGTTAAGTCACTCGCCGAGATCGCGTCCTGTTGGCTCGACTCGCCCAAGACGCAACCTGGTTCACTGGATTTTTCCCTTTATACAGGAGTCCGCCGACGATTCGACTAGATGCCAACTTGAAGCCGTATACTCCGACTGCCAGCAGCCACTCACGCCTAATCAACGACGGCCTCGGGGACTACTGATGGGGATACGCCTCGGGTATACTCGCAGACGTTCCGATCGCCCAAGGGCGGCGAGTGGGCTCGCAGAAGCAGTAGATCAAAGCCCAGCAAGGTATCAAAGCATCGAAGCCAAGGCCCAAAGAGTAGATAGGCCCAGTCGGATTAGGTTAAACGATTACCAAAGTCAGAATCAATCGGTTGAGATATGTAAACCCTAGGGGAGGTGAGCCTATATAAACCTCCCTATAGGGTGAGTAGAGACACGTTCCCTCATACACCCAAGCAACTCGCCGCCTAGCCGCCGAGTTCGCCCATTGTAAACACCCTCATAATACAATCTAGCAGGAGTAGGTCTTTACCCTCCGGGGGGCCGAACCTGGGTAAAACCCTGTGTCTCCGCCCTCATCTCGCACCGCAGATGGCTGGCCGCCCTTGCCCCTCGTTCTACTACTCGCTGCCGATTGCAGCATCTGCCGTGGTCATTCCCACGACAATCAATCAACCAACAAGCTAGTGAAGTATAGAGGCTATACTAGGGACTTCAAATTAAGTTTACAAATCACACAAGTATTAATGTTTCCTTGTTAATACTATTATAGCATGAATGTAAACATTTATCATAAACACAAAGATATAATAATAACTACATTTATTATTGCCTCTAGGGCATATCTCCAACGGTCTCCCACTTGCACTAGAGTCATCTAATCTAGATTACATGGTAATATACCGAACACCCATGGCAGTTTGGTGTTGGTCATGTTTTGACCTCGGGAGAGGTTTAGTCAACGGATCCGCCACATTCAGATCTGTGTGTACTTTGCAAATCTTTATATCCCCATCCTGGATATGTTCTCGAATAGCGTGAAAACGCAGCTTAATGTGCTTCAGCTTCTTGTGTGACCTTGGTTCTTGCGCATTGGCTATGGCGCCCATGTTATCACAGTAGATAGACATTGGGTCCAGCGCACTAGGAACCACACCCAGCTCTGTAATGAACTTTTTCATCCATATCGCTTCTTGTGAAGCCTCCTAAGCAGCCATGTATTCCGATTCAGTTGAAGATCTCGCCACAACGCTTTGCTTTGCACTCCTCCATTAACTGCTGCACCATTCAAAATAAATACGTGACGAGATTGTGATTTAGAATCATCCGGATCGGTGTTCCAACTAGCATCGGTGTAACTGCTAACAACGAATGCTCATCACCTCCATAAGAAAGAACCATATCCTTAGTTCTTCTCAAGTACTTAAGGATGTTTTGATCATTGTCCAATGATCCACTCTGGATCACTTTGATATCTGCTAGTTAAACTAACGATATGCAATGTCGGGTCTAGTACATAGCATGGCATACATTAGAGATCCTATGGCTGAGGCATAGGAGTCTTACTCATCCTTTCTCTATCTTACGCCAATGTCGGACTTTGAGTTTTACTCAAGGTCGATTGGGCAACATGGGCAAGAACCCTTTCTTGATTTCTTCCATTCCAAACCTCTTTAGAACTTTGTCCAAATATGTACTCAGTGACAATGATATTTGGCGTTCGATCTATCTCTATAAATCTTTATGCCTAATATGTAAGCTGCTTCGCCAAGATCCTTCATTGAAAAACTATTATTCAAATATTCCTTGAGACTATTAAGAAGGTCTACATCATTCCCAATCAACAATATGTCATCCACATATAGTATTAAGAATGCTCTGAGCTCCCACTCACTTTCTTGTAAATACAAGCTTCTCCATAAGTTTGTATAAAACCAAAACTTTTGATCACCTTATCAAAATGTTGATTCCAACTTGGATGCTTGCTTCAATCCATAGATGGACCGTTGAAGTTTGCATACCTTGTTAGCATCTTTAGGATCGACAAAACCTTTGGGTTGCATCATATACAACTCTTCATCAATATCTCCATTGAGGAATGCTGTTTTGACATCCATCCGCCATATCTCATAATCATAATATGCAGCGATTGCTAACATAATCCTCACAGACTTTAGCTCTCATGGTGAGAAAGTCTCATCGTAGTCAACTCCTTGAATTTGTCGAAACCCTTTTGCGATAAGTCGAGCTTTATAGCAGTAACATTACCATCAAGACTGCTTTCTTCTTGAAAATCCATTTGTTCTCGATGACCTTCGGCCATCCTAAGTCCACCAAAGTCCATACTTGGTTTTCGTACATGGATCCAATCTCGGATTTCATGGCTTCTTGCCATTTATTAGAATCTGGGCTCATCGCTTCCTCATATGTCTCGGGGTCATCGGTGTTGTCCACCAACATGACACTCATAACGGGATCATACCAATGGAGTGGTACGAGTTCTCGCTGACCTCCGAGGCTCAGAGTAACTTCAACCAAGTTTCATGATCACCATCATTAGCTTCCTCTTATTGGTGCAGCACCACAGAACTTCTTCCGTCGCGCTACTCGCAATTTCGAGAGAAGGTTCGACAACCTCGTCGAAGTTCTACTTTCCTTCCAAATACTTCTTTCGAGAGAAATTCCTTCTCTAGAAAGGATCCATTCTTGGCAACGAAGATTTTGCCTTCGGATCTATGATAGAAGGTATACCCAATAGTTTCCTTCGGGTATCCTATGAAGACGCATTTTTCCGCTTTGGGTTCAAGCTTGTCCGGTTGTAACTTCTTTACATAGGCTTCGCATCCCCAAATTTAAGGAACGACAATCTAGGTTTCTTCCCAAACCATAATTCATATGGTGTCGTTTCAACGGATTTAGACGGTGCCCTATTTAAAGTGAATGCGGCTGTTTCTAATGCATAACCCCAAAATAATAGCGGTAAATCTGTAAGTGACATCATAGAACGAACCATATCTAAGAGAGTTCGACATTACGTTCGGACACACCATTACGCTGTGGTGTTCCCGGAGGTGTCAACTGTGAAAGTATTCCGCATTTCTTCAATTGCTCGCCAAACTCATTACTTAGATATTCACCTCCACGATCAGAACGTAGAAATTTAATCTTCTTGTTACGTTGATTCTCTACCTCACTTTGAAACTCCTTAAACTTCTCGAAAGTTTCCGATTTATGTTCCATGAAATAGATATACCCATATCTACTCAAGTCATCCGTGAAGGTAAGAACATAACGATAACCACCGCGCGATGCTATACTCATTGGACCACACACATCGGTATGTATGATTTCCAATAAGTCCGTAGCTCGCTCCATCATACCAAAAAATGGAGTCTTAGTCATTTTTCCCATCAGACATGCTTCACATCTTTCAAGTGATTCAAAATCAAGTGATTCAAGAAGTCCATCGGAATGGAGTTTCTTCATACGCTTCACTCCAATGTGACCATGACGACAGTGCCACATATAGGTCGAATTATCGCT
Source organism: Avena longiglumis (assembly GCA_030063025.1). NCBI lineage: Eukaryota > Viridiplantae > Streptophyta > Magnoliopsida > Poales > Poaceae > Avena > Avena longiglumis. Next base: position 30,960,950 of record CP125975.1, read on the forward strand.
TGATTTCAAACGTTTAGCCTCAATGTTGTTGATATGTGTATTTCCACTATCGAGATTCAATAAGAATAGACCATCTATCAAAGGTGCATGTGCATAAAACATATTACTCATATAAATCGAACAACCATTATTCTCGACTTAAACAAGTAACCGCCTCGCAATAAACAAGATCCCGATATAATGTTCATGCTCAACACAGCACTAAATAACAATTATTTAAGTATAAAACTAATCCCAATGGTAGATGAAGGGTAGCGTGTCGACCGTGATCACATCAACCTTTGATCCGCTTCCCACGCCGCATCGTCACCTCGCTCTTCGCTAGCTTCCGCTTATTCTGCAAAGACTGCTTCGAGTTACAAATATGAGCAACCGAACCAAGATTAAATATCCGAGCACTACTACGGTACTAGTGAGATACACATCAATAACATGTATATCAGATATACATTTCTTCTTGATGTTGCCGTTCTTCAGATCCGCCAAGTACTTTGGGCAATTCCGCTTCCAGTGACCTTCTCCCTTGCAGTAAAAGCACTCAGTATTAGGCTTGGGTCCAGCTTTGGTCTTCTTCGCCGGCGTGGTAACTTTCTTACCACCCTTCTTGAAGTGTCCCTTTTGCTTAGACTTGCCTTTCTTTAATTTGGTGGTCTTATTGACCAACAACACTTGGTGATCTTTCTTGATCTCCACTTCTGCAGACTTCAACATGGCAAAGAGTTCTGGCAACGTCTTGTTCATGTTCTGCATGTTGTAGTTCATCACAAAGTTCTTGTAACTTGGTGGTAGTGATTGGAGGACACGGTAAATCCCCAAAGCATTAGGAATCACTATACCCAAGCTTTGAAGTTTGTTTGCATGCCCAGACATCTTAAGCACATGCTCACTGACGGAGCTGCCTTCTTCCATCTTGCGCTTAAAGAACTTTTCGAAGCCTCATAGCTTTCAATTGCGCATGAGTCTCAAAAATCAATTTGAGATCCTCGACAATATCATATGGGTCTCACTCTTCAAACCTTTTCTCAAGCTGATTCCAAACCATACAAGATAGCACATCGAACTATGGAGTACCGATTCTTCCGAGCGAGGTAAACATTCTTTACTTCATCGGGAGCATCACCGCAGTGGGTCACCCAATGTGCATCCAAAGACATAGGTCAAATTACCAGCTGTGAGGACAATCCTCAAATTGTGGAACCAATCCGCGAAGTTGCTTCCATTGTTTTTCAACTTTTCTTTCTCTAGGAACGCTTTAAAATTGATGGTAGGGGCTGCCATTGATCTACAACATATTTGCAATAGTTTAGACTAAGTTTATGACAAATTGAGTTCAAATTAATTAATGAAATTAAACTAGGTGAACTCCCACTCAAAACAAAATCCCTCACATTGTTTTAGTGATCACACGAACCAAATCCACTACATCAACACCGATCATCACGAGAGTTGATACAGTTTCAATGGCGAACAATCGTCATGTTCATCATATCTACTATATGATTCATGCTTTACCTTTCGGTGATCCGTGTTCCGAGACCATGTCTGTACATGCTAGGCTCGTCAAGATCAAACCTTAGTTTCTGCATGAGCAAATCTGGCTTGCTCACGTTGTATACACTTGTAGAATCTAACACACCCGATCATCACGTGGTGCTTCGAAACAAAAAGCTTTAGCAACGGTGCTAACTAAGGGTGAACACATTATGACTTGAAATTCATGTGCATGAGGGATCATCTTATAATGCTACCGTCGTCTACTAAGCTATACAAGATGCATAAAGGATTAACATCACATGCAATTCAATAATATGTGATATGATATGGCCTTTCTTCTTTGTGCTTCCTATCTCCATCTTCAAGCACGAACATGATCTCCATCATCACCGGCATTGCATCAAGGTCAATGACGCTTCTCCATGGTTGCCGTCCACCGGCTTCAACTATTACAACTACTTTGAATAGACACGCGGGTCTTAACATAAATTAAAGACAACCATATGGCTCCAGCCGGTTGCCAACTTACAATAAGGAACATTGCATACATCAAATATAATCACAATCATGGCCATATCACATCATCAGACACCCTCGCAAAACAAAGTTAGACGCCTCTACTTTCTTTTGCATATTTTACGTGGTTTGGGGCTTTCAATAAGTGTCGCTCTAACTTACGAACAAGAACCACAACATTGATACTAGCATTGTTGATCACCCGTTGTAAATTGGATCTTAACTATGCTAGGAGAAACATGCACCATAAAGCCACTTATGCAATACAAGTTGCATGTCAAGCGTGGAGCAAGTCTCATGAACGATGTCATGTAAGGTTAGCCCGGCCGCTTCATCCCAACATACCGCAAGATGCAAAGTACACAAGAAGCAATCGACAATAAAAGCATCAACGCCCACAATGACCATTGTGTTCTACTCAGCAACAGATCTACATATAGACACGGCTTTGATACCACCGTAGGGTTTCGTAGCATGGAAAACAAAAATTTCTATCACATACAAACAAACAAGCCAAGATCTATCTACTAGATTGTAGCAACGAGTCGATGGAATAACTTACCCTCAAGATTCCAAAGTGTTTAACGAGCGGATTCTCGTGGGTGATGTAGTCGCATTCTTCCCGATCTCAAGATCGTAGACGATCCTTCCGGCCATGCTTGCGCAGCGCTTCCAATCGGTCACACGCCTGCACTGACGAAGACCTTCCTCTCCCTTGTTCCAAAGAAAATGGAGGTTGTAGCACTTCTCCTCAAAGACAACGGCGTGGTACCTAAGTAGAGGGAGATCCCGAGGCTTCGCCTTAAGCCGGAGCGAGTATGGTGGAGTATGAGAGAGAGCTATTAGTGGTCTAGGGTTTAGACACACCAATTAGAAGGCTCTAATCCGAAGGCTAGTGCAATTAGAAGCTCTAAACCAAAGCGGCTCTAAACCGGAGTCTAGGGCTAGGATTTAGATTAGAGGATATGAACTTGTGTGTCTAGAGGAGGAGGCCCTGCCCCTCCTTTTATAGGTGGGAGGGGCGGCCAAGGGGAGGGAGTCCCTCCCCAAGTAGGCCTTGGGTGGCGCACCGGCTTGGAGAGGAGGGACTCCTCCCCCAAGTCGGTTTCAACCTCCTCTTTCTTGTTTCCCTCAGTTTCCTGTTTTAGCCGTTTGACTTTCAAACTGGCCATTTGACTTTTCAGTTTTAGGATTCAATTTAATCCTTTATTTGGAACAGCAAGAACACTTAGTACATGATGCAATCATTCCAATATGTAATGACACATTCATGTACCCCTTCCCCTCCGGAGTGCCGGACATTCCGGAACCTTCTAGAACATTCCCGATGAAAACACCGGAATCATTCCCGAACTCCGAAACGGGACTTTCCTTATATGAATCTTATTCTCCGGACCATTCAGGATCACCTCGTGATATCCCGGATCCCATCCGAGACTCCGAACAACATTCGGTCTCTTTCTCATAATACCATAACTACTCAAACAACGTCGAATCCTTAAGTGTGTCTCCCTACGGTTCGTGAATTATGCGGACATGATCGAGACACTTCTCCAAACAATAACCAATAGAGGAATATGGAAATTCATATGGCTCCCACATATTTCTACGATTACTTTGCGATCGAATGAACCACTTACATACGATACCAATTTCCCTTTGTCTCACGATAGTTTACTTATTTGAGGTTATGATCGCTTGTATCTCTCGCATACCTAGTTCAACCTCGTTACCGATAAGTACTCTTTTCTCGCTCCGTGATATGTGATCCCTTGTGAGCCACCACATGCTTGCAAGCTAATTGGATGACATTCCACCGAGGGCCCAGAGTATATCTATCCGTCATATGGATGGACAAATCCCACTCTTGATCCATGTGTTTCAACCAATACTTTCCGAACACTCAATGCCACCTTTATAGCCACCCAGTTACGGTGTGGTGTTTGATGTCATCAAAGCATCCATCCGGTAAAGGTGATATGCATGATCTCATGGTCGAAGGAATTAGGTTACTATGTATCAGAAAGCATATAGCAATTGAACTATTGAAATGACTTGATCTTTATGCTACGCTTATCTATAGGAGTATGTCCACCATATCATTCTCCTAACGATATGATCTTGTTGTTGATAACATCTCAATGTTCATGATATGGAAACCACAATCATCAATCAACCAACAAGCTAGTGAAGTATAGAGGCTATACTAGGGACTTCAAATTAAGTTTACAAATCACACAAGTATTAATGTTTCCTTGTTAATACTATTATAGCATGAATGTAAACATTTATCATAAACACAAAGATATAATAATAACTACATTTATTATTGCCTCTAGGGCATATCTCCAACAGAAATACACATATTAATAATATTGAAGCTAAACGTTTGAAATCAAGCGATAACTCGACCTATATGTGGCACTGTCGTCTTGGTCACATTGGAGTGAAGCGTATGAAGAAACTCCATTCCGATGGACTTCTTGAGTCACTTGATTTCGAATCACTTGACAGATGCGAAGCATGTCTGATGGGTAAAATGACTAAGTCTCCATTTTCTGGTATGATGGAGCGAGTTACGGACTTATTGGAAATCATACATACTGATGTGTGTGGTCCAATGAGTGTAGCATCGCGCGGTGGTTATCGTTATGTTCTTACCTTCACGGATGACTTGAGTAGATATGGGTATATCTATTTCATGAAACATAAGTCCGAAACTTTCGAGAAGTTTAAGGAATTTCAAAGTGAGGTGGAGAATCAACATAACAAGAAGATTAAATTTCTACGTTCTGATCATGGAGGTGAATATCTAAGTTACGAGTTTGGCGAGCATTTGAAGAAATGCGGAATATTGTCACCATTTACACCGCCGGGAACACCACAGCGTAATGGTGTGTCCGAACGTCGTAATCGAACTCTCTTAGATATGGTTCGTTCTATGATGTCACTTATAGATTTACCGCTATCATTTTAGGGTTATGCATTAGAAACAGCCGCATTCACTTTAAATAGGGCACCATCTAAATCCGTTGAAACGACACCGTATGAATTATGGTTTGGGAAGAAGCCTAAATTGTCGTTCCTTAAAGTCTGGGGTTGCGAAGCCTATGTAAATAGGTTACAGCCGGACAAGCTTGAACCCAAAGCGGAAAAATGCGTCTTCATAGGATACCCAAAGGAAACTATTGGGTATACCTTCTATCATAGATCCGAAGGCAAAATCTTCGTTGACAAGAATGGATCCTTTCTAGAGAAGGAATTTCTCTCGAAAGAAGTGACTAGAAGGAAAGTAGAACTCGACGAGGTTGTCGAACCTTCTCTCGAACTTGCGAGTAGCGCAGCACCGGAAGAAGTTCCTATGGTGCCTGCACCAATAAGAGAGGAAGCTAATGATGATGATCATGAAACTTCGGTTGTAGTTGCTACAGAGCCTCGCAGGTCAACGAGAACTCGTACCACTCCTGATTGGTATGATCCCGTTATGAGTGTCATGTTGGTGGACAACACCGATGACCCTGCGACATATAAGGAAGTGATGATGAGCCCAGATTCCAATAAATGGCAAGAATCCATGAAATCCGAGATTGGATCCATGTACGAAAACCAACTATGGACTTTGGTGGATTTACCGGATGGCCGGAAGGCTGTCGAGAATAAATGGATTTTCAAGAAGAAAACATATGCTGATGGTAATGTTACTGTCTATAAAGCTCGACTTGTCGCAAAAGGGTTTCGACAAATTCAAGGAGTTGACTACGATGAGACTTTCTCACCTGTAGAGAAGCTAAAGTCTGTGAGGATTATGTTAGCAATCGCTGCATATTATGATTATGAGATATGGCAGATGGATGTCAAAACAGCGTTCCTCAATGGAGACATTGATGAAGAGTTGTATATGATGCAATCCAAAGGTTTTGTCGATCCTAAAGATGCTAACAAGGTATGCAAACTTCAACGGTCCATATATGGATTGAAGCAAGCATCCCGAAGTTGGAATCAACATTTTGATAAGGTGATCAAAAGTTTTGGTTTTATACAAACTTATGGGGAAGCTTGTATTTACAAGAAAGTGAGTGGGAGCTCTGTAGCATTCTTAATACTATATGTAGATGACATATTGTTGATTGGGAATGATGTAGACCTTCTTAATAGTGTCAAGGAATATTTGAATAATAGCTTTTCAATGAAAGATCTTGGCGAAGCAGCTTACATATTAGGCATAAAGATTTATAGAGATAGATCGAGACACCTAATATCATTGTCACAAAGTACATATTTGGACAAAGTTCTAAAGAGGTTTGGAATGGAAGATAGCAAGAAAGGGTTCTTGCCCATGTTGCCCAATACGACCTTGAGTAAAACTCAAAGTCCAACAACGGCAGAAGATAGAGAAAGAATGAGTAAAACTCCCTATGCCCCAGCCATAGGATCTCTAATGTATGACATGCTATGTACTAGACCCGACATTGCATATGCTGTTAGTTTGACTAGCAGATATCAAAGTGATCCAGGAGTGGATCATTGGACAGCGGTCAAAAACATTCTTAAGTACTTGAGAAGAACTAAGGATATGGTTCTTTCTTATGGAGGTGATGAACAACTCGTTGTTAATGGTTACACCGATGCTAGTTGGAACACCGATCCGGGTGATTCTAAATCACAATCTGGATACGTATTTACTTTGAATGGTGCATCAGTTAGCTGGAGGAGTGCAAAGCAAAGCGTTGTGGCGAGATCTTCAATCAATCGAATACATGGCTGCTTTGAGGCTTTGCAAGAAGCGATATGAATGAAAGAGTTCATTACAGAGCTCGTGTGGTTCCAAGTGCGCTGGACCCAATGTCTATTCATCAGTGATAACATGGGCGCCATAGCCAATGCGCAAGAACCAAGGTCACACAAGAAGCTGAAGCACATCAAGCTACGTTTACACGCTATTCGAGAACATGTCCAAGATGGTGACATAAATATTTGCAAAGTACACACAGATCTGAATGTGGCGGATCCGTTGACTAAACCTCTCCCGAGGGCAAAACATGACCAACACCAAACTGCCATGGGTGTTCGGTATATTACCATGTAATCTAGATTTGTTGACTCTAGTGCAAGTGGGAGACTGTTGGAGATATGCCCTAGAGGCAATAATAAATATAGTTATTATTATATCTTTGTGTTTATGATAAAATGTTTACATTCATGCTAATAATAGTATTAACAAGGAAACATTAATACTTGTGTGATTTGTAAACCTAATTTGAAGTCCCTAGTAAAGCCTCTTCATAATACTAGCTTGTTGGTTAATAAATGATTGTGGTTTCCCTATCATGAACATTGAGATGTTATTAACAACAAGATCATATCGTTAGGAGAATGATATGATGGACATACTCCTATAGATAAGCGTAGCATAAAGATCAAGTCATTTTAATAGTTTAATTGCTATATGCTTTCTGATACATAGTAACCTAATTCCTTCGACCATGAGATCATGCATATTACCATCACCGGAAGGATGCTTTGATGACATCAAACACCACACCGTAACTGGGTGGCTATAAAGGTGGCATTGAGTGTTCGGAAAGTATTGGTTGAGACACATGGATCAAGAGTGGGATTTGTCCATCCATATGATGGATAGATATACTCGGGGCCCTCTCGGTGCAATGTCATCCAATTGGCTTGCAAGCATGTGACTGGATCACAAGGGATCACATGTCACAGGAACGAGAAAAGAGTACTTATCAGTAACGAGGTTGAACTAGGTATGCAGAGATACCGACGATCAAAACCTCGGATAAGTAAACTATCGTGAGACAAAGGGAAATTGGTATCGTATGTAAGTGGTTCATTGGATCGCAAAGTAATCGTAGAAATATGTGGGAGCCATATGAATTTCCTGATTCCTCTATTGGTTATTGTTCGGAGAAGTGTCTCGATCATGTCCGCATAATTCACGAACCGTAGGGAGACACACTTAAGGATTCGACGTTGTTTGAGTACTTATGGAATGATGAGTAAGAGACTGAATGTTGTTCGGAGTCTCGGATGGGATCCGGGATATCACGAGGAGATCCAGAATGGTCCGAATAATAAGATTCATATAAGGAAAGTCCTGTTTTGGGGTTGGAGAATGGTTCCGGTGTTTTCATCAGGAATGTTCTAGAAGGTTCCGGAATGTCCGGCACTCCGGAGCGGAAGGGTACATGAATGTGTCATAACAAGTTGGAATGGTTGCATCATGTACTAGGTGTCATCCTGAACAAAATAAATGGTTAAATCAAATCCTAGTTTGAAAAGTCAAACGGCTATTTTGTTTGGTGGAGGGAGAGTAGGAAACCTACTTGGGGAGGAAGTCCCTCTCCCTCCACCGCCGGCCTTGGAAGCCGAGTTGGGGAGGGACTCCTCCTGGCGCGCCTCCACCTATATAAGGAGGGGCAGGGCTGCCCCTCCAAGACACACACCTAGCCCCTCTAAACCCTAACCCTAGCCGCCGCCGCCCTAGGGTTTCTCCCAAGCCGCTGAGTTGGGGATTCCAGTTGCCCTAGCCGCCGGCCTAGCCCCTTCTACTTGGTGTGTCTAAACCCTAGATCACCGAGGCTCTCTCATAGTCCACCATACTCGCTCTGGCTTAAGAAGCTCGCGAGATCTCCTCTACTTCCTGCACCACGCCGTCGGTCACGGAATCACGAGGAGAGTGCTACAACCTCCGCCTGCCGAACAAGGAGAGGAAGGTCTTCGCCGAATTTAACGTGGACTGATCATGAAGCGCCGAACGCACGCGGAAGGATCGTCTACGCGATCTTGAGATCGGAAATAGTACGACTACATCACCCACGAGAATCAGCTCTCGTTAAACACTTTGGAATCTTCGAGGGTGAGTTATTCCATCGACTCGTTGCTACAATCTAGTAGATAGATCTTGGCTTGTTTGTTTGTATGTGGTAGAATTTTTTTGTTTTCCATTCTACGAACCCCTACAGTGGTATCAGAGCCATGTCTATATGTAGATTTGTTGCACGAGTAGAACACAATGGTCATTGTGGGCGGTGATGCTTTTATTATCAATTGCTTCTTGTGTACTTTGCATCTTGCGGTATGATGGGATGAAGCGGCCCGGGCTAACCTTACATGACATCGTTCATGAGACTTGCTCCACGCTCAACATGCAACTTGTATTGCATAAGTGGCTTTGCGGGTGTGAAAGAACATTTCTTAATCCCTAGTGTTTTGTGTGTTAGATAACAATACCAAGGATCATTTAATGTGTTGAAGTGTTGCAGCTGAACTCGCTTTGGGGCGGATAATCCGCCACCAAGGGCGGATAATCCGCCTCCTCTGCCAAGCAAGCGCAATCCGGAAGGGGCCGAATTTTGCCGATTCTCTCCGGCCCGCCGATAATCCGCCTCGGGGGTTAATCCGCCATCGCCAAGGCGCAAGTCCCGAGAGGGCGGAGTTTTGGCCGGATCCGGCCAGGGCCGGATAATCCGCCTCGGGGTCCGGATTATCCGCCCCAAGATCTTCTCCAAGTTTCACCAAGGCGCAAGCCCCAGAGGCGGAGTTTCCCGAGAATCCGCCTTGGGGCGGAGTTTTCAGGCGATAATCCGCCCCAAAGTTGTGCAACGCCAGATCCGGGAGGGGTATTTAAGCCAGCCATCCCTCCCGTAACTCTTGATTCATCTCGAAAAGAACAGATCGATCTGAAAGCTTCATACAAGAGTGCTCCACCTAGATCCACCCAAAGGCCCCATACCTTGGGGAATCAAAGGAGGAGAACTCGATCTTCATCATCAGCAATCAAGCGCCCATCTCCTCTCCATTCATTTGAGAACCTCCGATCTAGTATTTCTTGCAAATATCTAGATCCTCGCTTTTGTTTATATTGATAAACCTTGTTCTTGTGGCAGCTTGTTGTCATCCCGGAGCCCCAATTCGGTTGTGGGTGTGTGCCCGATAGTGGTGTAAAAGGCACCGTTCCCTCGAAGGGATCCAATAGTGGAGAAGGTGGATCAGGCCTCGTGGCGAGATCCATCGGAGAATAGGGTGAGGCCTATTGTGGTGTGGTGGTCTTAGAACCGCCACCCTCCAACACAGTATGTACTTACCTTAACAAGGAAGGAATTGCGGTAAAACAAATCTCGTGTCTCCGCGTGCTCCACTACGTTTCTCGCTCCTCTTTTACGTGCTTAGTAGTTAGGGCTACATATAGGAAAATTCTCGTAGTTGCATATCTAGAGAATTTACTTTGTGTCAAGCCTAAAATTGAAAAAGTATTAAAATTGGTTAGCACCTATTCACCCCCTCTAGGTGCCCATACGATCCATTTCAATTGTTATCGAGCCTCGGCTCTTATTTCGGCTTAACCGCCTAAGAGAAGTATGGGTTCCAAGGAGATGGGAGTGATGCTCGAGGTAGTCACCATGAACTATCTCAAGACGTTGGAAACAACCTTGGTGAGTTCAATGGAGGCTAAGATGGAAGAGATGCGCCAATTGATAATGCGTCTCTCCACATCCGCAAAGATCACCTCCATCTAATTTCGAGGATACCACTCATAATCCAAGGAAACGGGTAAAACTGTTTCCAAAGATAAGTGGTAGGTGATGATACTAGTAAGAGCTCCTCCTCGAAAAAGGATAGCGGTAAGGATGGATACAATGAGGTTTCTCATGTGTATTCCCCTGATCCGCCTATTCCTCACCCACATATACATAATAGGGGTGATCCACCCAAACTGTCAGCTTCTACTTTATCTCAATGGCAATTTTTGATGAAATCTCATGTGTGCAGTTCCTCCATAGAGTTGTGGAAGATCATCGAAAATGGTCTTCACGTTGGAAATCCTAACAATCTCACAAGGAGAGAAGTGGTCGATAGCCAACTCAATGCTACAGCTCTACACATGATACAGCTTGGTGTGGGTGATAAAGACATGCCACACATTCAGCATCTTAGGACAGCTAAAGAAGCTTGGGATGCTCTCACCGAGCTCTTCATCGGAAATGAAAGTATGAGAAGGAATAGATATGATGCCTTGAGCAATGAAGCTGAAGGATTTTATATGCTGGATGGAGAAGACCACGAGGACATGTATAGGAGGCTCAAGGCAATAGCTACAACCTTCAGAAACCACGGTGCAGCTCATGTTGATGATGCTTGGATCAAGCACAAGTATGTTAGTGCTCTTATGCCATTTGAGCCCACAGATTTGAAAAGTCTCCAAGGTAGGCATAATTATCACCTCATGTCATCCAATGAGGTAATGCAAGAAATGGCCGCCTTCAAAGTGGCTGCCAAGAATGCCGAAGATGCTCGTGCTCGAGCTATGGGGATGCAAAAGGGGGTCAACATGGCTTTGAAGACTAGTGTGATTGATCATGATGAATATGCGGTAGAAGGTCTGGACTGTCCCGAAGATATAAAAAGGATCCACGGACAATACTTGGCTCTTTATGCAAGAAACTTTTGGAAAGATCCAGCCAAGGCTAAAGCTGAACTAGATCGCAAGAGTGGAGCCTATGGAAGAAAAGAAAATGGTCCCAAGTTGAGAACATGCTTTAATTGTGGTGACCGCTGCACAGAAATGAGTGTCCATATCAAAGTAGAGATGATAATGGAGGAAGACTCATTTTCAAGGACAAATCAAAAGCTCCACGTAAGAAACAGTTTGTAAAGAAGAATGCTCCTTTCAAGAAGCAACCAAAGATTGTTCTAGTAGCTCAATAAGAATATTCATCGGGGAGTGAAGATGAGGACGAGGACGATAGCTATCAAGAGGTGGCTGCTATAGCCACCACATCTACATCAACATCTCTCTTCGACTCTTCGAACGAAAACATCATCAACAAGAATGCTACTTGCCTCATGGCAAGAAGCTCCGAGGTAACTTCTTCTAACTCTTCTTTTCCCAAGGCTATGATAGACATGGATGATCCTGCTAGTCTTAAGGTTAAAGAAGAGATTATTGCTTTGGATTATTTCTATACTAACTTGCAAGGTGAGCACAAAGTTCGTTTTGAGGCTCTTATGGATCAGCTGGCCCAAAACGAAGCACTCCTCGAAGAAAAGGGCATAATTGAAAGGGAGGATGCAATGGAAATTGCATCCCTAAAAAATGCTCTTGAAGAAGAAGAAGCTCGAGTCTCTCTTGAAGAGAGGCTTGAGTCTATGGAAGAGTCACATGAAGAAATTGTGACTAAACTCGTTAAGGAACGTGACAATGCTGTCACCAAGGCAAAGAAGTTAAAGAAGGAAAGGATTGACTTTGGGGCTGCTCATGATAGACTCTCCGAGGAATTGGAGAAATTTGACAATGCTCACAAGGCGTTGAAAAACGAGTTCTCTATTCTCAATGAGTCACATGATCAGATTCAAAGTCGATTGGCCGAATATGATACTCCTAGCTCGTCCAACTCAACATATAGTAACAAGAAAGATGCTAGTGTGGAAAAAGGAGTGATCAAGGACATCACTACAAAGGACAAAGGTGTGCTTGATGAAGTCCTTGGCAAGCAAAGGTCAAATCATGAGAAGAGGGACTTGGGTATGTCACCAAGTCCAAGAAGAAGAAAACCAAGAAGAACAAGACCAAGAATGTGCAATTAAAGACAAGCACTTAAGAAGGTTGTCACAAAAGACAAGACTAATAATATTGGTTTTGGTGGTCTCACAATCCAATTATGAACTCTTTTGTGATGATTATGGCGATGTTTATGCTTATTATGTTGGTCCTTTTGATGAATATATTGCTTGGTCTATTTGGGTCCCAAAGACCCTTGTTACTAACATGAAAGGACCCATTGAAAAATGGGTACCTAAAACCAAGAAGTAATTTTCTTGCGTGGCTATGCTTCCTGGGTCGAAATGGGTGCTGGATATTGGTGCACTAGTCATATGACCGGAAGCAAGGAGATCATCACGAGATGCGTCCAAATCTTGATAATATCACGCTCCTATGGTGATAAGTCTAAATCTCAGGTATTGGGTCTTGGCAGTTGTGGTTGCCACGATATCTCTCTCGTGGACGCCATGCTTGTTGAGACCCTTGGCTACAATCTTCTTCTGCTCGTGCCTTGGCAAGATGGGTTTTGCTTTTTATCGATGATGATTTGGTGGTACTCTTATGGAGCAAGTCTCTAAAGGTCGCTTTCGTTGGATACGTCGAAAATGTCATGTATGTGATGAACTTCTCGGGGAAAACCACTTCGGGTCCGATGTGTCTATTCGGAAAGGCCGACGTGGGCTGGCTATGGCATCGCCGTTTAGCCCATGTCAACATGGGAACTTTGCAAAGTCTCCAAAAGGGTGGCCACATTCTTGGACTAAAAGACAATGTCTCTTTTGCCAAAGATCGTGTTTGCAGGGCTTGTGTTGAAGGAAAAATGCATGATTCTCCCCACAAGAGGAAGACTATTGTGTCACCAAAGAGGATGTTGGAATTACTCCATGTGGATTTATTTGGTCCTCCTTCTCATGCAAGTCTTGGTGGGAAGAAATATTGCTTGGTCATCATCGATGATTACTCAAGATATACATGGGTATATTTCTTCAAGCTGAAAAGTGAGACTCAACAAACTGTCATCGACTTTGCCAATGAAGTTCAACATCAACACAATGTTCCCATCTTGGCAATTAGAAGTGACAATGGCACAGAATTCAAGAACTACACTTTAAACGAGTTTCTGAGCGAAGAGGGGATTAGACACCAATATTCCGCTGCGTACACCCCTCAACAAAATGGTGTAGCCGAGAGGAAGAACCGGACTTTGATGGATATGGCAAGATCTATGCTAGCTGAATTCAAGTCTCCTTATAATTTTTGGGCAGAATCCATACCCACTGCTTGTCACTCATCAAACCGGCTCTACCTTTGGAAGATCTTGGACAAGACCCCATATGAAATACTTACCGGCAACAAACCCAACATCTCATACTTCAGGGTATTCGGGTGTAAGTGTTTCTTTCTTATTAAAGGTGTCCGTTTGTCAAAATTTGAATCCAAGGCTTTAGAAGGTATTTTTGTTGGTTACGGTGCCGAATCCCACACTTATAGAGTCTACAACAAGCTCACTGGGATTGTTGTAGAATCTTGTAGTGTGGAGTTCGATGAAAATAACGGCTCCTTTGTAGGGCAAGTTGATGTTTGTGATGCAGATGTTGAAATACCCCAAGATGCCATAAGAAGAATGGGCGTGGGATTTTTCCGCCCCATTGAGGAACCCCTTGTAGCGGATCGAAGGACAATGCTCCACACATGTGGAGCCCTCATCTACACAAGATCAACAAGCTCCTCTGTTGGAGACAATCCCACCAACACCACAATCTGTGAAGACCATCATCCCATGGACAAGCCGGTAGTCCCAGCCGGACTATCCGCCTCCAAGGGGCGGACAATCCGCCTGCACTCCAACTCGTACTGGGGATCCAAGGAGAAATCAACATCTCGAAGCTCCTGTGCCGGATTCTCCGCCCCAGGGCGGAGTATCCACCATGGGTCTCCAACTCCAGCAGCTTTCTCGGAAGATGGCTCGCATTACTTCACCTGTGCCGGATAGTCCGCCCAAGGGGCGGATTATCCGGGCCTGAAGAAAATGTTCAGCAATAATCTTCTGGCAGTAACGGTGACCAAGATCAAGGGCAAGGCAGTAATCAAGACAAGGATACAACAATTGAATCCACTCCTCCTAGAAACAATAAGGACATTGAGGCTCGTCGCAAGGCTCGTGCTGATCGCAACCTTGAACTAAGAGGTCACACTCTTGACAAGGTTGTTGGTGATCTACGACGAAGGGTATCCACTCGAAGAGAGCTTGCTAGCTTCTGTGATCAACAAGCTCACATTTACATGGTTGAACCATAGAAGGTTTTTGATGCTCTTGAAGACCCCGATTGGGTTGTTGCAATGCATGAAGAATTAAACAACTTCGAACGCAACAAAGTTTGGAAGCTCGTAGAAAATCCAAAGGATTGCCGCAATGTTATCGACACCAAGTGGATCTTCAAGAACAAACAGGATGAAAATGGCATTGCTGTGAGGAATAAAGCACGACTAGTGGCTCAAGGGTTCTCTCAAGTAGAAGGAATTGATTTTGGCGAGACCTACGCTCCTGTGGCTCGCCTTGAGTCCATCTGTATCCTTCTTGCATATGCAGCTCATCACAATTTTCAATTACAACAAATGGATGTTAAGAGCGCTTTCCTTAATGGTCCTCTACATGAGTTAGTATATGTTAAGCAGCCCCCGGGGTTTGAGGACCCCAAATTTCCGAACCATGTCTACAAACTCGATAAGGCGCTCTATGGCCTTAAACAAGCCCCACGTGCGTGGTATGAGCACCTTAAAGAGATTTTGCTAGACCGTGGATTCAAAGTTGGGCAAATCGATCCCACTCTTTTTACTAAGAAGGTTAATGGGGAGCTTTTTGTATGCCAACTTTATGTAGATGACATTATTTTTGGCTCTACTAACCAAGCTTTTAACGATGAATTTTCAAAGCTTATGACTGACAGGTTTGAGATGTCCATGATGGGTGAGCTCAGGTTCTTTCTTGGATTTGAAATCAAACAACTTAGAGATGGAACCTTTATTAATCAAGCTAAGTACATCCAAGACATGCTCAAAAGGTTCAAGATGACGGATCTCAATGGCGTTGCTACCCCAATGCAAACAAAGTGTCATCTTGAGCTCAATCCCAAGGGTAAAGATGTGGATCAAAAGGTATACCAATCCATGATCGGCTCTCTCCTTTACCTCTGCGCATCTAGGCCCGATATCGTGTTAAGTGTAGGAGTGTGTGCAAGGTACCAAGCCGCTCCTAAAGAAAGCCACTTTGTCGTGGGAATGACCACGGCAGATGCTGCAATCGGCAGCGAGTAGTAGAACGAAGGGCAAGGGCGGCCAGCCATCTGCGGTGCGAGATGAGGGCGGAGACTGTGGTTTTACCTGTGTTCGCCGAGGGTAAAGACCTACCCTGCTAGATTGTATTATGGAGGTGTTTACAATGGGCGAACTCGGCTAGGCGGCAGTTGCTTGGGTGTATGAGGAACGATCTCTACTCACCCCTTAGGGAGGTTTATATAGGCCTACCTCCCCTAGGGTTTACATATCTCAACCGATTCGTTACAACTTTGTCAATCGCTTAACTTTCGACTGGGCCTATCTACTTTGGGCCTTCGACCTCGATCGCTGGTACCTGATGGGCCTTGATCCATTCGCCGCTGCAGCCCACTCGCCAACCTTTGGGCCACGAACGTCCCACGAGGATACCCAAGAGGCATATCCCCATCAAGAGTCCCCGAGGTCGCGTTGATTAGGCGCAGTGGCCGGCGGAGTATACGGCTTCAAGTTGGCATCCAAATAATCGTCGGGCGGCTCGACAAAGGAAAAAATCCAGCAACCGAGTCGCGTCTCGGCGACTTCGAACCAACGGGTCGCAACCTCGGCGAGTAACTTAGCGAAATGAGTGCCGAGGCGGACCGGGTGTGGTCAAACTAGCCGTTAAGGTAACTTAACGGTAACTTTCGGCGTAATCATCGCGCGGTAACGGCCCCCTAATTTGGCGGGCAGCTCTCGCTATATAAGGGGAATGGTTGGCCATCGGAAAGCCAACCGCCCACCATTTCTTCCGAGTACGCACATCTTTCGCCCGTTGATCTCGCGACCCGCAATCCTCCAACCTCCAAGCAAATCCTCAGCCATGGCCCTTTCCACCGAACCTTGGGGCAGATCCAAGTGCACCAGCGAATCGCCTCCTTCGAGGAGGCCGAATCTCAAGGGCTGGTCGGCGAATCCGCACCGAGAACGATCCCAACCAGCGAGAGTTCATCTGTTTCACTAGTCACCTCGAGCGGGTTTAGGTTTCCCACCTCTGTTCTTCCGCGCGCTACTTACTACGGATCCAGCCCTCGATCTGGGTCCCCATAGTATCGAGCACCGCCATCTTTGTATGCTCGAAAGTGCTACTTGGCCGGCCCTATTTTCCCTTGTGGCAAGATCTGCTCCATGGACGGATCAGCCGCGAGGCGGCGGCCAATGCTAGCCGCGGGCTTAACCTTCCAGCTGAAATCCAAAGCCTCCTTCTTCGACCTTATGCTGCCGCCAAAGCAGCGGCGATCGAAAAGTCTTGGTTTTACGTGACCGAGGCGACCCGAACGAGGCGGCGATCCCACGACTCGGCCGACCGCCCGAGCCAAGAATCTCCGTGTCGCCAAGCTACCCGACGACCAGCGGATGGTCGCGACGAGATGCTCCAGGCCATTCGCGGTCTGAAGAAGAAGGGGCTCCAGACGGTGAACCTGTACAACTGCTGGCTTGGGCGGCGTCTTGTTCCACTCGCCCAACGCGAGCATTATATGTACCAGTACACCGGCCGAGAAGACTCGACGAAGGCCTGCCTCCGAAAGTGGAAGCCGGAGGACTACCTCCGGCGTGAAGAGGATCACCCAGCGGCATACACGGATGCAGGCGGGCTCCTCCATACACCACGGCGTCCGGCCCAACGGTAATAATCGATCCCATTCGCAATCGCAGCATATGCAACGCGGTAATTCTAACTTTCTTCCATGTTTAACGCAGTTATTTCAAGTGGTGGAAGGTGGCTCCACCCGCCGATGACGAGTTCTGGGCCATCCGCCAGACACAAGCGAAGTCGCCTCCGCCAAGGCAATGAGGACGACGAGGACGAATCCGAAGAGATCGCCCATCGATCCGAAGACCGGGCAACGTTAACGCGAGCTCGAGGCGAGCAAGAGCCTCGGCCATGATGATGACGAAGAACTTCCGGAGACCACCTCGCCCGCCAAGCCACTCCCAAAGAAGAAGAAGGAGAAAGGCGAGGGCCCCCGAGGAGGAGGACGGCCGCCGAGGATGGTCTCACCGCCGCCGCAAGCGGCTCCGATGCCCATAGCTCGGCCGACGACGGGTGGCTCCGCAGCCGCTGGATGCGCCATCCATGGAGGCGCCACTGGCTTCACTACCGCCCGCTACCGGTCTCCGGGCTAGCGGCTCGCCGAGGCGGCCGCAAGGAGGTCCCGAAGGTTTCGCCGCAATGAGGCTCCTAGCATGGCGGTCTCGCCGCAAGGAGGCTCCGCTGCAGCTCCACTTCACGAGGGGCCTCCGTCGAAGGTGTTCCCGAGGCACCAACCGCTACCTCAACGTCAAAGAAGCCCTCCGTATCTTGGGCCCCTGGCGCCCCGAACTGGGGCTTAGTCGCCGACCGGCCCCGAGCCGGAGAAACCGCCGCCTCCCGTCGGGCTGCGCTACATTCCGCCGCCAAGTAAGTGCACTCGCCTTCATCTTCCTCTCTTAGTATTTAAATTGTTTTGACCGAGTTGTCTCGATACATAGGACCGAGTGAAGAAGATGGGCCACCCGACGGCCAAGGTGCCTCCGCCGCTAGCGAGGAGGACCCTTCTCAAGAGGAAGGCGACGAAGTCGCCGCCGCCACGGAGGGCAGCAAGAAGGCCAAGGGCGACGACATTGTCGCCGTCTCGATGACACACGACCGCTGCGGCTGGGCCATTGTGGAAGCAACCGCATCCACGGCGGGGCATTTCGTTGCCGAGGCCGGAGGAGGCGAGCTCCCTTGGAGCGGGCGCGTCAATCGCTACCTTCCCCCGCTTCATGACCAAGGCGGCCACGGCGAGTGCGGCTGCGACTGCGAGCCCTACTCCAGAGATCGCCGGCGCCGAGATTGACCAACGTCGCGGACACACACCGGCGTTGCTTGCGTCTGTGGACGCGACGCAACTGCACAACATGCTTGGCGCGGCCATCCAGGTACCTCCAGTCCCCGAGGATCAGGTCGTTGTTTTGCAACGGCCTGATTCTTTTTAGTTTCCTGTTTTGTGCGTTCGAGTCCAGTCCCCGAGTGCGCACTCGCTAAATTTTAGCGGGTGGGCACTTAGGAAATTTTTTTTGTTCAACCGCCAGTCCCCGAGTGCACACTCGCTAAATTTTAGCGGGTGGGCACTTAGGAATTTTTTCAACCGCCAGTCCCCGAGTGCGCACTCGCTAAATTTTTAGCGGGTGGGCACTTTAGGAATTTTTTCGACCGCCAGTCCCCGAGTGCGCACTCGCTAAATGTTGGCGGGTGGGCACTTAAGAATTTTCATGTGTGCTGACTTTGAAGATGTACAGGGTCTGCACCGGAGTCGGCAGAGCGATTGGCTCGGGCGTCTTGAGAAGGAACCGCTGCTTCCGAAGCGAACAAGGAACTTCAGTTGTGGCTGCGCAGCGGAGGTGGCTCGCCAAGGGCTTGTCCTCGGAGAGCTGGAAGCGGCGGTCTGCATTGGGCACCGCCGAACAAAAGATCGCCGACCTCGAGCGAGCTTAAGGAGGCGAAAGAAGAAGCGATTTCGTGACAGGCGGCGAAGGCTGCCGTTAGGCGGAGGACGATCGAAAGGCGTCGAAGCCATCATTGTTGGGCTTCGCACGACCATACATCGCTTCAAGGTTTCATCACGGGCTCGCCTTTGATTGGTGAGTGCGTCTTCCTTGCCTTTGCGATTGTACTGTTTGTGGTTTCCATTGTACTCATAGTTGTCTCCTTCGCAGGCCGTATGATTGATAGCCATGAAGAAGCGAGTTCTCTTGATGCGAGGGAGTGCGTGAGCATGCTCGTCGACTCGGCGACGCTTGGCGACTTGCATCCGCGCCTACCTTCAAGAGATGTCGCCACGGAGGTTATTCCCAATGACCTCATTGAGGTGTGGAGTACTTGGAGAAGGCGCCCGTCGTGGAGTTCATGACGCGGTCGGCTTTTCGGCGTGGAGCCGGCGGCTCGAGTCAGGACTCGCCCACTTCCCGAAGATTTCGACCTCGACGACGCGAGTGGTTATCCTTCATCGCCCGCGCGTGGATCTGTCCGAGGTTCTTAAGCTGCAGGAGCGTCGCCGCGTACTCGAGCGTGTTTGGGCGATGGGCGACCTTCTTCCGCATCAGAAGCGGTCGTCGCGAACGACGCCGAGCCCGCATCGCGACTTCAAGGTCGAGCAGCCTTCCGCGGCGATGGCGGGCCAGTGACGACTTATCCATCGAACCCGTATCAGATTCGTCCGAAGCGCCGGACGCTGGTGCATCATCGTCGAAGCCTGCGGAGTAGTGTTAGTAACAATTCTGCCGGTAGGCATATTTTGTAATGTAAGACAATGCGATATGCGATTGAATGGAACGTTGTGTTCATTTTGCTATTTGTTTGCGTGTTTTGATTGATTTTGGGTGAGTCCCGAGCGCGTCCGCCTTTGCGGGTTTCACCTTAAATATGATGTTTTGTTGTTTATCATGTGTGTTGTTGGTTGAGTCGACTCGAAGCTCGGAGAGCCGCAAGGCGACTCCCGAAAGTGCTCAGATTTTACCGCTTTTCCGTGACGCGAACGGTGCCGGGTGGCCGAGTCCCCGGCGTGGTACTTGGTAGTTCGAGGCGACTCGAGGGTGGTTGAGGACTGAGCGCTTTGTGTTAGCGCCGCCCTGCCTGGCCCGGTAGGTCGCGTGGCGAGTCTGGGCACGCTCTTACTTGGCGTTTTCCTCATCGATCGAGACGAACTGGTATCCAGTCCCGAGCGTGGTACTTAGCCGCTCGAGTCGCTCTGCCAAGGATGCGAGGACCAGGGTCGCTGTGGAAGCAAGGATGATGTCTTGGTTCAGAAACCACGAGCTAGGCGACTCGATGGGCTCGGATTGGCGTTTTTGTGACGATGCAAGACCTGAAATGACTCGGTGATCTTACATCACTACTTAGCCGTGCGGTCGCTGTACCAAGGGTTGACTTCGTATTTTAGCATGACGCCATAATTACGAAAAGCGAGTGGCACAAGGAATGGAGTAGACGAATTTTGCGGTAACCGTTTCTTTTATTCATAGCGACGGAGAGTACACATGTGGGGTTCTAGGTATAGAACTTCCGGAGGAGATTTACATTCCACGGCCTTTTGACGTCGAGTTCACCGCCTTGGACGTCGACGAGGTAGTAGGCGTCGTTGCGAGCACGCTACCGATAGCGAACGGGCCTTCCCATGGAGGGAGAGCTTGTGCATGCCCTTCTTGTCTGGATGAGGCGTAGCACCAAGTCGCCTTCTGGAAGGTGCGGGTTTTCACCCGTCGGCGTGGTAGCGGAGCCCTTGCCGATAGATAGCGTGCGCGATCGGGCGAGGTCGCTGGCCGAGTTGGTCGAGCCCATCTTGGCGGGCCAGTTCGCTTGACCTCCGTATAGTGGACGATCCGCGAGTCGTGTTCGAGGTCGGTTGGCATGACGGCTTCCGCGTAGACCATGAAGAAGGGGTGAATCCGTCGACCTGTTGACCGAGGTGCGAATTCCCGGATGACGGAGGGAAGCTCTTCGACCCAGCACCCGGTGCGCCGAGTGGTACTTGGAGTCGCGGCTTCAGCCGTGGAGGATGCTTTGCTGGCTCGTTCCCTGGCCGCTGGATTCCGGTGTGCGATCGACGCGGTCGAGCCGGATGTGGTGCTCTCGCAGAACTCGCCATTGCTCCCTTGGCGAAGTTTGTGCCGTTGTCCGTGATGATGCTGTTGGGGAAGCCGTGGTATATGAGCTCAGAGGAACTTAGTGGCGATCTTCCGTCGCATTTCGACTGGCTTGGCCTCTATCCACTTTGTGAATTTGTCGACGGCGACCAGCGGTGGGTGTAGCCGAGGGCCTTCTTGAAGGACCGACCATGTCCATGCCCCACACGGCGAATGGCCAGGTGATGGGTATTGTTTTGAGCGCAACTTGAACGTCGCGTCGGTTGGCGTGCCGGCACCCGCGCATCGCTGGACGATATCGACAGCGTCGGCGTGTCGCGGTGGGCCAAGAGAAGCCGTGTCGCATGGCTTTGGCGACAGGAGCGCGCGGCAGCGGTGGCCGATCGCTGAGTGGATGTCGTGTAGGATTTTGCGTCCTTCACCGTTGTTGACGGCGTTGAACACGCCGGTGATGCTGCGCTTGTAGCTCGCCGTCGACGATGGTGTAGGACTTGCATCGGCGAACAATCATTCGGCGCTTGTCTCATCTGCGGGCAGGTTGCCCGTCTCCAGGTAGGCGATGTAGGGCTTGGTCCAGTCGTCTGGTTCGGTGACGAGTGCGACCAAGGTTGCCTCTGGTTGGAGCGGGACTCCAATGTCGATCTCCTTCGGAGGAGAGACTGACGGCGTGAAGATGGTGTCGAGGAACACGCCGGCGGGTGGTGCGGATCGTGCCGACCCGATGCGAGAGAGGGCGTCGGCCTCCTCGTTTTTCCTCCTGTCGATCCACTCGACCGAGTAGCCGGTGAAGTGGCCGCCCACCTTGTCCACCTCTTGGCGGTATGCCGCCATGGTAGGGAGACGGCGTCGCAGGTGCCGGCGACTTGACCCGCAACGAGGTCGGAGTCTCCGTAGCATCGAAGGCGATTGACGCTCATCTCCTTTGCGGCTCGCATGCCGTGGAGTAGGGCCTCGTATTCAGCCATGTTGTTGGTGCAGGGCGTGAATTCGAGGCGGAGTATGTAGCGGAGCTTGTCGCCTTTTGGTGAGGTCAGCACTATCCCGCCTCTGCCCGTCGCGTTCTTGGACCCGTCGGCTGTGCTCCGAATGGAGGTACGGCGCTTCTCTGCCTTGGGCCTCCTCCCGCGGCGAGGAAGTCGGCCAGTGCTCGTGACTTAATCGCCGTGGCTCAGACTTAATGTTGTGGACGCCGATCTCGACGCCCACTTGGCGACTCCGCCCGGCCGCGATTTGCGGATGATGTCTTGTAGTGGGGCGGAGGAGACGACCGTGATGGGGTGCTCACGGAAGTAGTGCGGCAGCGCCACGAGCTCAAGACCGCATATACCAGCTTTTGGTATCAGGTATCGGGCGCGACTCGGTTAAGACCGCTGATGTAGTATACCGCTACCGGACTGGCGCTTTTCCTTCCTCCGTCGTTCGACGACCATTACAGCGACGACGACGCTCGGACGCGACGTAAACCAGCATGGGCTCCTTGTCGATGGGTGCGGCGGTAGTGGTGCGGCGAGTAGCACCTTTTGAGGTCGCGAGCGCATCGCCTCCTTGTCCCATCGAAGGTGGGATTCTGCGATCAGCGGTATAGGGCATTGCCTTTTCGCCCAGCGGGGATGAAGCGATCGAGAGCCGCCACCCGCCCGCCAGCTCGACGCCGCGCAGCACTCGGGTTTGCCGAGCCGGGCGATCGTGTCGATCTTCGGGTTTGCCTCGATCCCTCGTTTGGAGACGACGCACCTAGTAATTGCCGGCGGGTACACCGAAGGTGCACTTGCCGGTTGAGCTTTATCTTGTACCTCCGCAGGTTGGCGGTCTCTCGCGAGGTCGGCGGTAGGTCGCCTTGGCGGCGGATTGACGACCACGCCGTCGATGTAGACGTGGATGTTGCGCCAATTTGGCTCGCTAGGCATTCTTGCATGCACCGTTGGTACGCTGTTCCGGCGTTCTTGAGGCCGAAGGTCATGGCGGTGTAGCGAAGGCTCCGAATGGCGTGATGAACGCCGTCTTCTCCTCGCCCTCGACAGCCATTTTGATCTGGTTATACCGAGTAGGCGCCGAGGAAACACGCGACTCGAGCGGTGGAGTCGATGATCTGATCGATCCGCTGGAGGACGAACCGCCTTTGGGCAGGCGCTGCAGGTTTGTAGTCGATACACATTCTCCGTGTCCCGTTTTCTTTTCGACCAGGACTGGGTTTGCCAGCCACTTGAGTATTTGATTGGCCGAATGAAGCCGGCAGCGGTAGACGCTGCACTTCTCGGCGATTGCCCGGCGTTCTTCGTTGAATGGCCGTAGCGATCGCTTGACGGTCGCACTTTGGGGTCGGCGTTAATTTGTGCTCGCGAGCTCCCTAGGGACACCGTGCATGTCGGAGGGTTTCCATGCGAAGATGTCCTGTTCTCACGGAGGAACTCGAGCGCGCCTTCCTATGCTGGGCTCATGCCTGTCCCGATCGTCACCGTCTGGGTCGCCTGGGACCAGCTCGGTCGCGGGTGTCGTCGTGGCCTCAAAGGTTGAGGTGTTTGTACCCTCCGAGTTGGGCTTCTTGAGTATTGTGGGGTCGTCGTTGTTGACCCCGCCAGATTTGGCGAGCTCATCGGCGTGACTAGCTTCCGCGCGATCACGGCCGGCGAGTTCGGCCCTTTGGCCTCGCATTCGCGGCGTCGTGGTCGCCGCTGATGGTGATAACGCCGCACGCGGGAGCTTCATCGCGTTATGCGCGTAGTGGTGCCGCCATGAATTTGGCGAACGCGCCCCTGTGACGCAATGGTAAGGGCGTCGAGGCACCAGCTCAAGACGATCCGCCGGTGCGGAAGTTCGCCGGAGTGCCGAAGGTGACGGTAGCGTGACCTTGCCGATCGGGTACGCCTTCCGACCGGGACGGCGCCGTGGAACGTGGTGGGTTGTCTCGATCATCGATCGCGGAGCCGCAGCCTGAAGGTGTCGAGGTAGAGGATGTTGATGGAGCCGCCGCCCATCGAGTCTTGGGGAGCCGTGAGTCGCCGACCTTGGGCTTGACCACCGGGCGACTCGCCCCGGTACTGGCGCGTGGCGAGTGGTCTTGCCGCCTGTGATAGGCTGCTCCGACCAGTTCAGGAACTGGGGGACGTCTGTCTGGGCCACCGCGTTGACGGCGACGGCGCGGGCGATGACCTTCTTCTCGCGCTTCGTGTTGAAGCCGGTGAAGGTGTGGAGCGAGCCGGCCACTTTGCCGAATTTTCCGCCATTTTGCGGGTCGTTGTCGGTGTCCTCCCGCGCGTGCCGTGCTTTCTCGATCTCCCTGAGGGTGTGGCAGTCGGCGGTGGTGTGCGTGGCGGGCTTTCCTTCCCTGCTGTGAAACGCACATGGTTGGTTAAGGAGGGCCGCGGGATCGAACCTTGGCTTGTTCTTGTAGTTCCCGCCGCCGCGCTGCTGCCCTCCGTCGGCGGTAGCTCTTGGGGTCGCGTTAGCGTGCTCAGCATTGGCGACGAAGTCGACTTCCATCGTTGCGGCGCTTGCTGTGAGGCGAGTGCCAAAGCGAGGTCCGCCGGCGTCATTGCCGCCCGTGCGTCGTTGTCCGCCGGACTCGTCGTCGACGCCTTGATTGGGATCTTCCTCGGCGTATCGTTTGCCGATCTCGAGGAGGTCGGGATGTTGTCGAGTGTGCGGGCGTGTCGCTTGAGCTTGGCGACTAGGGGCTCGAGCGGCACGAGGTCTTGAAGCAATGGATGGCGGTGTCCGGTGGATGCCGACCGCTGTGCAGAGCTCTTGCCACCGTTGGACCCAGCTGGTCGACTCGCGGGTCCCCGGACGATCGCCCAGTCCTCGATGGTGGTGGCGCGGTGGAGCACTCAAGTGCCTGACGGCGTCTCGCATTTCCTCCCGTGAGTCGACATCGCCCGGGAGCGTGTTGATCCATTGCCCGCACGCCCTCCATCATCGGGAGGTAACGGGCGGCGGTAGGTCGGTGTGACCCGCGATCCCCATTGCCATGAGGTATGTCAAGCCGCACTGCGGGTTCGACGAGGAGTCGATTTTTCGATCTCCTTGAGCCTTGAAGTTGGTGGGTACTTTTCGCCTCGGATCATTGGTCCGAAGCACTTTGGCCCTAGTCGATCGAGCGACCCATAGGCTCGCCATCGCGGGCGAGTGGTTAGGTGTGCCGCAGTCGTCCGGCCGGGCGCGGCGCGCCGGTTGGCGGCGATATGAGTGCGGCCGATTGGCTCTCCATTGGCGGCGACGGTTGGTCGCCGCCAGGATCGTTAGAGAGTGCCGCATTCGCGGGTCGTCGTTGAGCTGCGATGGCTCGCGGGCGGCAATTGAGGGTGTTTGCCACCGCTGGGCGGCCGCTGAGGCCGCCTGCTCGAGGAGCGCGAGTACACTCGCCCCTGCGAGTCGGCGCCTGCTTTCTGCTGTTCCACGGCCTTCGCGAGTAGGGCCCGGACGTACTGGATCTGTAGGGCACCGTCGCCGGTCGCCGTGATGCTGTCGGCCGCGGCTCGGCCTGCCACGAGGTTGTCCATCGGGTGAACAGTGGAAGGCGTCGTCGCGCCCCGTGAGGAGACGACTATCCGCTGGTCCTCGAGGTGCGGTTGGGTGGTGGTGGCGCCCATCGCCGTTGATCTGCGAGGGCGGTTGCTTCCCCAGTGGCGCGTTCTCGCAGATCGCGCTCGCCGCGAGCCGGTCGTTCTCGTCGCCATCGTTCAGGCGCTGAGCGGTGGGGTTCAGCGTGACGATCCGCTGGTGGTAGCGCGACAGTTCTGCTGTCACACCGCCGAGGCGAAATTTTCGCCGCCTGCTCCTGCGTCTGCCTCCGCCAGTTGGCGGAGTTCCTCACCTCCGTCGCCGTGGCGTTAGGAGGAGGATCGGGTGGAGAAAGGGTCCTCCGCGGATCGGTGCCGGTAGCTATGTAGGCCGCGCGTGGCGGCCGGCACCGTCGTGGAGGTCGGCGGAGTTCTCCGACCCGAGTCGAGTCGAAGATCCCGAGGATGGAGGGGTCTCGAAATCTCCGCTGGAGACTGGCGATGGAGCCCGCGACGAGGCCGCGGTGATGGATCCGCGAGTGACGGGGTCGCCGAGTCGGCGTCGTGAGGGTCGCGTCTTCCGCGGCGCTGAATTCTCGCCACGTTCTTTGTGGGCGAGTCGCATCGGAGGCGGTGGATCGTCGCGGATCTGGCTCTCGGAAAGCCGATCGCGTGGCGGCGACTTCGCGGATCTGGCCGAGTCCTCCGAGGTGATGGCGTCGGTGAAGCCGGCGAAGAGGCTGATCGTGCCGATGGCGGGATCACGCGTCGCGTGACGGGTCGCGCCGGGGCGTAAGCTGCTCGGCAAGATCTGGAGCATCTCGCCGATCGCTATCATGCGGCCGGTGGCGGCCGTCTCGTTGATGGGCAGATTGGATCTCGCCCAGAACACCGGCCAGACGGCCAGGACCCGGTGGGCGCCAGCGTGGGAATGACCACGGCGAATCTGCAATCGGCAGTAGTAGAAACGAAGGGCAAGGCGGCCAGCCATCTGCGGTGCGAGATGAGGCGGAGACTCGGTTTTACCCAGGTTCGCCCCGGAGGGTAAAGACCTACTCTGCTAGATTGTATTATGGAGGTGTTTACAATGGGCGAACTTCGGCTAGGCGGCGAGTTGCTTGGGTATGAGGGTATCTCTACTCACCCCTTAGGGAGGTTTATATAGGCCTACCTCCCTAGGGTTTACATATCTCAACCGATTCGGTTACAACTTTGTCAATCGTTTAACTCGACCAGGGCCTATCTACTACTTTGGGCCTTGACCTCCGATCGCTTTGGTACCTGATGGGCCTTGATCCATTCGCCGTTCTGAGCCCACTCGCCAACCTTTGGGCGATCGGAAGCGTCCCGAGATACCCCAAGATGGCGATCAGCGAATCTTCCATATATTTGGTTCATTCACCAAATTTGGGCCAGTCGGAAACGTCCCGCTGAGGATCCCCATCACACTTAGTGGCAGTCAAGCGAATCTTCCGATATTTGGTTCATTCCCCAAATTTTGGGTTATGGTATCCCAAGGGTTCAAGTTTCTCTCTATGTGGTTACACCGATTCAGATTGGGCTGGTGACAAAGATGATAGGAAATCAACCTCTGGTGCATGCCAATTCTTGGGTAGGTCTCTAGTGTGTTGGTCATCAAAGAAACAGAATTGTATTTCACTCTCAACCGCCGAAGCTGAATATGTTGCTGCTGCAAATGCTTGTACTCAATTGTTATGGATGAGGCAAACTTTAAAGGAATATGGTGTCAATTGTGACAAAGTGCCTCTTTTATGCGACAATGAAAGTGCTATCAAAATTGCTTACAATCCCGTGCAGCATACAAGAACAAAACATATAGAGATTCGCAACCACTTTATTCGGGATCATGTTGCTCGTGGAGATATTGCTCTATCCTTTGTGAGCACGAAGAACCAACTTGATATTTTCACGAAGCCCCTTGATGAAGCAAGATTTTGTTTTTGAGGAATGAGCTAAATATCATAGATTCAAGGAGCTTGGCTTGACTACCCTTGCACACTCACTTGCGCTTATTCATGTATTTGGTTTAGATGCGGGCATAGACATAGGGGGAGTGTGGTCCTAATTTATTGGGCCAACCCTCCCCCCATAATGCCGAAAGCAAGTAAAATCATTTCCCTTAATATCATTTTGTGATATGTGGGTCATCGATGAGCATTGGTTTTGAACTCAAGATACATCTTCGCGGTGTCATGCCATGCGCTCCAACATGGTGGCTTCGGCCACCGCCCTCTTCCTCGAGAAGAGTTGGTTTTTCATGGGTCTCGTTGGATTTTCTTGCATATCTCATGTTCTTATGGAAAACACACTCAAATTTGGCTTTTGATTGATTTGATTCTTGCAAATTTGGGTGTGAATTCTGGGTGTCCAGGGGCATTAGCATCGCTCTTCTTCCTTTTTGGCGTTTCTATGCCAAAGGGGGAGAAGTAGTTCTATTAGGTCTCATGGATTTGCAAGGGTTGGGCGCAAGCTTTTCGATTTTAGTCGTTTTTATTTGCTTGCTTGTGCCTTTTTCTAGGGTGAACTCAGTTGCTTTTTGTGGTTGTTTGTGTAAGACTATGTCGTACTCCACAGTTTGGTACTATGTTTGGTATTCATGGAATTATGGATTTATCTATCATGGACCCCATGGAATTCTGGAATTATGGAGCATATTTGATGGCATATGGATTCATGGGATTATCTATGTATGCCTTGGCTATATTCTCATTCCGGTGGTATGACATTTTTTCCCAAACCTTAAAGTAGTGTTCTACCTAGTGTGTGTATTTGTATTCAAATGCAAATCTTAAATATGCACACATCTAGGGGGAGTGTCTTTCATTATCTAAGGTGGCATTTGCCGGTTTTATTGCAAATCCTAGTATTGTCATCTAACACCAAAAAGGGGGAGATTGAAAGAACATTTCTTAATCCCTAGTGTTTTGTGTGTTAGATAACAATACCAAGGATCATTTAATGTGTGTTGAAGTGTTGCAGCTCAGAACTCTGCCTTTGGGGGCGGATAATCCGGCCCCACCAAGGGCGGATAATCTGCCCCTCCCTCTGCCCAAGCAAGCAAGCCCGGAAGGCGGAATTTTGGCGGATTCTCGGCCACCGGATAATCCGCCTCGGGGCGGATAATCCGCCCCTCTGCTCATCGCCAGGCGCAAGCCCGGAGAGAGGCGGAGTTTTGGCCGGACTGTCCGCTAGGCGGATAATCCGCCTTTAGGGGGCGGATTATCGCCCCAAGATCTTCTCCAAGTTTCACCAAGGCGCAAGCCCGGAGAGGCGGAGTTTCCCGAGAATCCGCCCTTGGGACGTGGTTTTCGAGGCGGATAATCCGCCCCAAGTGGGGAGGATAATCCGCCCCAAAGTTGTCTGTGACCAGATCTGGGAGGGGTATTTAAGCCAGCCATCCCCTCCCCGTAACTCTTGATTCATCTCGAAAAAGAACAGATCAGATCTGAAAGCTTCATACAAGAGTGCTCCACCTAGATCCACCCAAAGGCCCCATCCCTTGGGGAATCAAAGGAGGAGAACTCGATCTTAATCATCAGCAATCAAGCGCTTCATCTCCTCTCCATTCATTTGGAGAACCTCCGATCTAGTATTTCTTGCAAATATCTAGATCCTCGTTTTTGTTTATATTGATAAACCTTGTTCTTGTGGCAGCTTGTTGTCATCCCGGGAGCCCCCAATTCGGTTGTCGGTGTGTGCCCGGATAGTGTTGTAAAAGGCACCGGTTCCCGCCTCGAAGGGATCCAATAGTGGAGAAGGTGGATCAGTCCTCTCGTGGCGAGATCCATCGGAGAATAGGGTGAGGCCTATTGTGGCGTGGTGGTCTTAGAACCGCCCACCCCTCCAACGCAGATGTACTTCCCTTAACAAGGAAGGAACTATGGTAAAACAAATCACAATCTCGCGTGCTCCACTACGGTTTCCTCGCTCCTCTTTTACGTGCTTAGTAGTTAGGGCTACATATAGGAAAATTCTCGTAGTTGCATATCTAGAGAATTTACTTTGTGTCAAGCCTAAAATTGAAAAAGTATTAAAAATTGGTTAGCACCTATTCACCCCCCCTCTAGGTGCCCATACGATCCATTTCAGGGTGTCTGTCTCTCCCATTATAGTATAGATCCAATTTACAATGGGCACTTGATAGTTCAAACATCAACGTTGTGGTTCTTGTTCGTAAGTTAGATCGACACTTATTGAAAGCCCCAAACCACGTAAAACATGCAAAGAAATTAGAGGCGTCTAACTTTGTTTTGCAGGGGTGTGCTGTGATGTGATATGGCCATGGTTGTGATTATATTTGATGTATGCAATGTTCCTTATTGTAAGTTGGCAACCGGCAGGAGCCATATGGTTGTCTTTAATTTATGTTAAGACGGTGGACGACAACCATGGAGCAGCGTCATTGACCTTGATGCAATGCCGGTGATGATGGAGATCATGTTCGTGCTTGAAGATGGAGATCGGAAGTACAAAGAAGAAAGGCCATATCATATCACATATTATGAATTGCATGTGATGTTAATCCTTTATGCATCTTGTATTGCTTAGTTAACGACGGTAGCATTATAAGATGATCCCTCATGCACATGAATTTCAAGTTCTATAGTGTTCATCCTTAGTGAGCACCGTTGCTAAAGCTTGTTGTTTCGAAGCACCACGTGATGATCGGGTGTGTTAGATTCTGCAAGTGTATACAACGTGAGCAAGCCAGATTTGCTCATGCGGAAGCTAAGGTTTGATCTTGACGAGCCTAGCATGTACAGACATGGTCTCGGAACACGGATCACCGAAAGGTAAAGCATGAATCATATAGTAGATATGATGAACATGTCGATTGTTCGCCATTGAAGCTACATCAACTCTCGTGATGATCGGTGTTGATGTGGTGGATTTGGTTCGTGTGATCACTAAAACAATGTGAGGGATATTTTTTTGAGTGGGAGTTCACCTAGATTAATTTAACTATTAATTAGAACTCAATTTGTCATAAACTTAGTCTAAACTATTGCAAATATGTTGTAGATCAATGGCGGCCCCTACCATCAATTTTAATGCGTTCCTAGAGAAAGAAAAGTTAAAAAACAATGGAAGCAACTTTGCGGATTGGTTCCGCAATTTGAGGATTGTTCTCAATGCTGGTAATTTGACCTATGTGCTGGATGCACCGCTGGGTGACCCGCCTGCAGCTGATGCTATCGATGAAGTAAAGAATGTTTACCTCGCTCGGAAGAATCAGTACTCCACAGTTCAGTGTGCTATCTTGTATGGTTTAGAATCGGAGCTTCAGAAAAGGTTTGAGAATTCAGACCCACATGATATTGTCCGTGAACTCAAACTGATTTTTGAGACTCACGCGGCAGTTGAGAGCTATGAGGCTTCTGAAAAGTTCTTTAACTGCAAGATGAAAGAGGCAGCTCGTTAGTGAGCATGTGCTTAAGATGTGCACGCATAAACAAACTTCAAAGCTTGGGTATAGTGATTCCTAATGCTTTGGGGATTTACCGTGTCCTCCAATCACTACCACCAAGTTACAAGAACTTTGTGATGAACTACAATATGCAAAGCATGAACAAGCAGTTGCCAGAACTCTTCTCCATGTTAAAATCTGCAGAAGTGGAGACCAAGAAAGAGCACCAAGTGTTGGATGTCAATAAGACCACCAAATTCAAGAAAGGCAAGTCTAAGCAACCCGATCTACGAGCGCTACCAGTGCGCCGCAGTCATCCAATATCAGGAACGCAATCCTCCACCCAACCCGCAGGGTAGAAACGGCGACAACAGAAGAAGCCAGTCCCCCCACCCAACGGGGTCATCCACCTCAGCGAGGAGGGGTGGGCTCAAGCACGCGAAGCCATAGCAGGCAACAAGATCCTGTCTGTGGGCGCCTCACGGGACCTGCTGATGGCATACTACATGCTCCTAATCGAGGAGCACAAGAAGCAGGTGAAGATGCAAGAGGTGCTTGACAAGCGCAAGCAAGCATCCTCGGAGTCCAGTGCACGGCGAGCTGCGCTCTCCGCCATGGGCATCGGCTCCAGCTCGCAGGGCAATCACGGCAACAAGAACCGTTCTCGGATGGAGAACATGGACCCCAAGGAGCGTCGCGAGGTGACTCGGGCCCTCAACGCGTCCTTCATGGAGATGGACGCCGACGGCAACTTCATCCCGAAGACACCGCAAGCCGCAATCATGGCGGCCACTGCATACCTCGCGTCCCATCCACCTCCGGAAGGGGACCTGAAAAGGGCCATGCATAAGTCCGCACTTACCGGACTCGGACTTGTTGGAGCTGCGCTCCACGGAGAAGCTCATGCGGAGCCAAAGAAGAAGGTTGCGGTCAGGTTCAACCGCAGCCCCACGCACTCATCCGAAGATGAAGAGCACGACCTTTCTCGAAGGCATAAGAGCTCGCACCGTCGCAACCGCGATTACGATGCTTGAAGCGAGCTAACCCAGCGCAAGATCGACAAGGCACGTGCCAAGCGCGTATGCTCGTCTGAATCCGAGGAGGATGATGTTGAAGGAGAAATCTGTGGAGCCCGATGCTTTAGCAGATCTGTCCGACGGACAAGGATGCCACGAAACTTCAAGCTTCCTTCGGACACTCCGAAGTTCGATGTCACACAGGACCCCAAGGCGTGGCTCAGCGACCACTTGTCGTCCGTCAAGAGGCACGGTGGAAACAAAGAAACCGCCATGCAATGCCTTCAGTTGCAGCTGACAAGCGCAGCCCGGATCTGGCTCAGCAGCCTATCCTCGGGATCCATCCGAAGCTGGGAGGAGCTAGCGTACAGTTTCGTCCGAAACTTCAAGGGCACCAGCAAGAGGCCTACCTCGATAGAGGAGCTGCGGGCCTGCACCCAATGAACGGGTGAATCCATTCGCTCGTACATACTGTGCTGGTCCAACACCAAGAACTCCGCGGCGCACATCTCTGAGGAGAAAGCTATCGACGCCTTCAAGGACGGCGTCAAACGCCAGGACTTCAAAGAAGAACTTGGGCGCGTCAAGCCCAAGACACTCGACCACCTCATGGACATCGCCAATGTGTGGGCGGCGGCGAGACTCGTCCACCGAGCACACTCGGAGGAGGAAGACGACTACGGTCGGCGACGCGAACGCTGTACCAAGAGAAGCTCGCGCGTCTACGACGATCGCGATGGACCCGACATGGTCGCGGCTGGTAGCTACGACCGCCGCGCAACAACGCAGCAATGACGGATACCGTGGAAGCAACTTCCGCGATGGAGGACGCCCAACGCAATCATGGCAACGCCGTGGTCGTGACGTCGGACCCTCAGCATATGACAAACTGCCAGGTCCATGCACCATCCACTTCTACATCGACAAGCAGGATGGTAAGAAGAAAGCAAGCCACATGCTCAAGGACTGCCGCGAGTTCTAGAAACTCAGCGAGAGCATGGCCCAGATGAGGCAGCAAGCCCCGAACCCTGGATACGGGAATGCACCTGCACTAAGTGAGATCGCACATGGAGCTCCTCCACCACCACCTACGGGACCTTCGAACCAGCCAATCGCACCCGCGCAGAACAACGGTGGGCACGGGTACCCCGCGCTGAAAGGATAGCTGATGATCCAAAAAGAGCGCCCAACAAACAGGGTGCAGAAGAAAATCACCCGCCAAATTAACCTGGCCGTGACCGCTTCGCCCGCCATCCCTGAGTACCTCAGCGGATCAGAGTCCTGCATCACGTTCAGCCGTTCGGATCACCTTTGCCAGGTCCCTCGCCCAGGTCATGCTGCCCTGGTGCTCGAGGCACAGATCGGCGGGTTCGACATGAGCCGCGTCTTCATGGATGGCGGCAACGGCATCAATCTAATCTTCGCAGCACCTTGGCAGCAATGCGGATCCCGCTGTGCATCCTGGAACAATCTGATACAACGTTCCACGGCATCGTCCTGTGGAAGGTGTATTCCCCCTGGGAAAGATATGGCTCGACGTCATCTTTGGCAAGCCGGATAACTTCCGATGCGAGCGACTCGAGTTCGAAGTGGTGGACTGGCCATCACAATACCATGCCATCCTCGGGCGCGTGGCATTCGCACGATTCCTGGCGGTACCGCACTACGCGTACCTGCTACTCAAGATACCAGGACCCAGGGGCGTCATCACGGTCCACGGGAGCTTCACCCGATCGGACCACTGTGACAGGGACTTCAACAGAATCTCCCAGTCCTTCGGCATGCAAGAGGAGCTCGTAAGGCTCCGCGAGGTGACAGACAACGGGGCACCCACAGTCGCAAGATATAACGCACCAGAGATGTCCTTCGACTCCACCGTCAACACAAAGAAGGTGCAGGTACACCCGACGGATGCCTCCAAGATGGTGTTGATCGCCAACGACCTCATTTCCGCATAGGAAAGCGCGCTCCTCGAATTCCTCCGTGAGTGCTGGGAAATCTTCTCCTGGTGTCCTGCGGACATGCTAGGAGTTCCCAGGGAATTCGCCGAGCATGCACTCAATGTCTTTCCAGACGCCAAGCCCGTCAAACAGTCCATCCGACGACTGTCCGAACCACGGCCAAAGCAATCGGAGTCTAAGTCAACAGACTACTCGACGCAAACTTCATCAGGGATATCAAGGAGAACGAATGGCTCGCCAACACCGTGATGGTCCCCAAAAAGGACACGGACATCCTGCGGATGTGCGTGGACTTTACATCACTGAACAAGCAATGCCCGAAGGATCACTTCCCTCTCCCTCGGATCGATCAGATCATCGATTCGACTGCAGGATGTGAAAAGCTCTCCTTCATCGACGCCTATTCAGGCTACAACCAGATTCGACTGAAGGTCGAAGATCAGAAGAAAACGGCGTTCATCACACCGTTCGGAGTGTTTTGCTACAACACAATGCCCTTCGGGATGAAGAACGCAGGCGCCACGTACCAACGATGCATGCATGCATGCATGAAGGACCAGATCGGCCGCAACATACAAGTCTATGTCGACGACATAGTCATTAAAACAAGGGAGGCCAAGACGCTCATCGACGATCTCCGCGAGACGTTCGATAACCTCGATCGATACAAGATCAAGTTAAACCCAGAAAAATGCGCCTTCGGCGTCCCATCTGGTCAGCTGCTAGGCTACTTCATCTCCCAGCGAGGGATCGAGGCGAACCCGAAGAAAATCCGGGCCATACTGGCCATGGAGAAGCCGAAGAACCTCAAGGGCGTCCAACAACTTGCTGGGTGAATCACGGCATTGAGCGGGTTCATCAGCCGCATGGGCGAAAAAGCCTTGCCATTCTACCAGCTTTTGCGCAAGGCAGACAAATTCGAGTGGGCGCCCGAGGCGGACGACGCATTCGAAGATCTAAAGCAGCTGCTCTCTACCTCGCCCGTCTTGGTCACGCCAAAGGAGCGCGAGCCTTTACTGCTGTACATAGCAGCCACACACCAGG
This sequence comes from Avena longiglumis, assembly GCA_030063025.1. Lineage (NCBI taxonomy): Eukaryota > Viridiplantae > Streptophyta > Magnoliopsida > Poales > Poaceae > Avena > Avena longiglumis. Next base: position 30,996,388 of record CP125975.1, read on the forward strand.
TGGTAAGCACCGTACTGGTGGTCAAGCGAACCGAAGAAGGCAAGACCCATGGGGTCCAACGCCCAATATACTACCTCAGCGAGGTACCGACACCGATAAAGCAGAGGTACCCTCACTACCAGAAACTCGCCTACGGCGTGTTCATGACGGCTCGTCGGCTGAGCCACTACTTCCAGGAGCACCAGGTGATGGTCGTCAATGAGGCACCACTGAACAGCATACTGAACAACCCGGAGGCCACAGGACGTGTAGCCCTGTGGGGCATCGAGCTGTCACCTCTAGACATCATCTACGAGAAGCGCCATGCGATCAAGTCTCAGGTCCTTCCGGACTTCCTCGTCCACTGGATGGAACTGCAGCTGCCAGACACGCCAGACATGACACAGTCATGGACGATGCACTTCGACGGCTCCAAGCGGCCGGGCGAGTCGAGTCATCTTGACCTCCCGCAGGTGACAAGATAATCGTCCTCCGGATGAAATTTCGAGCTTCCAACAATGAGGCCGAATACAAAGCCCTCATCCACGGCATGAGAATGGCCAAGATCTACGGCGCAACGCGCCTGGTCATCTACGGAGACTCGAACCTCGTCGTCCAGCAGACGATGAACGAGTGCGACGCACACGCTGCCAACATGATCGCGTACCGTGCACTCTACAATGCACTCGAAGGAGACTTCGACGGTTGTGAGCTTCGGCACGTTGGAAGAGAAAGCAACGAAGAGGCCGACAGACTCGCCAATATCAGCTCCACCTGTGCACGGGTGCCACCAGGTGTGTTCCTCGAACAAATCTACGTGCCATCCATCAAAAGGAAATTCCCCAAGGGATCACCCGAAGAAGCAGAACACTCGGGGGCTGCGCTACCCGAAGGACAGGAAGGACCCAAAAAGCTCGATACAGAGGTCGCAGCGGTCAACCTAATGCAGGTCATAGCAGTCGAAGAAACCTGGACACGGCCATACCTCCAATGTCTGATAGTCGGGGAGCTGCCTGACAGCCCGACAGATGCCCGACGCATATCTCTCCGGTCCAAGTCCTTCACCATCATCAATGGCGAGTTGTACAAGCGCAACATTTCGGGTGTACTCCGAAGGTGCGTCACCATCGGTGACGGCAAAACCATCCTCCAAGACATCCACGAGGGCATCTGCGGCCATCATGCGGGCAGCCGCTCCCTTGTCGCCAAAGCTCTACGAGCTGGATTCTACTGGCCAACGGCCATGAACGACGCCAAGGACATCGTCCGAAGATGCAACGGGTGCCAAAGGTTCGCAGATAAACCGCACGCACCCGGATCAAAGCTCAGGCCCATACCTTTGGCCTGGCCCTTCGCCCAATGGGGCCTCAACATGATCGGCAAACAGCCAAGGTCCTCGAAAGGAGGTCACGTCTACCTCCTGGTCGTAGTCGACAAATTCACCAAATGGATTGAGGCCATGCCCGTCACTAACCAAAAGGGCAAAACTGTCGTCAAGTTCTTTGAATCCATTGTCTACAGGTTCGGCGTGCCGCATAGCATCATCACCAACAATGGGTCGAACTTCATCTCCAAAGAATTCCAGGACTTCTGCGAAGACCTCGGAATCAACATCACATATGCCTCCGTGGCGCACCCGCAAACGAACGGGCAGGTCAAGAAGGCCAACGACCTCGTCGGTGCTAGCATCAAGAAGCGCCTAATGAGCCCGCTCGAGCGGCTCGCCGGAGCCTGGACACAAGAGCTTCCCTCTGTCCTGTGAAGCCTGCGCACAATGCCAAACAGCTCAACTGGCTACACGCCTTTCTTCATGGTGCACGGATCCGAAGCCGTGCTGCCAGCAGAGGTACGCCACAATGCCCCATGGGTCGTCGCCTACAGCGAAGCCGAATCGACGGCCGCACTCGAAGACGTCGTCGACACACTCGACGAGACGCGTGACATAGCAGCAGCTCGGTCAGCGGTATACCAAAAGAGTCTTCGCAACTACCACAGCCGACGGCTACGCCCAAGGTCCTTCGTCGAAGGAGACCTAGTCTTGCGACTCAAGCAAGAGCGACCAAAGAAATTCGAGTCACCATGGGAAGGACCCTACATCATCACTGAAGTCATCCCAGGTGGCGCCTATTGCCTCAAGCACGTGGAGTCTGGAGTCGCATACTCCAACCCATGGAACGTCGCACAGCTGCGACGCTTATACCCCTAGCTACCTCCCTCTTTTACTTTCAATAAGGCTATTCAGCCAAGGCTACTTAGCCGAATAATGTACCTCCTCCTTACGATATGAATAAAGCTAAGTGTCTCGCTCCAAAAAAATTCACCTATTATCTGCATTTTACTCCATATTACAACACACTCGGGGGCTCCCCCTACCTCACGACTTCGTCGATTGAGGATAGCGCGTGTACATCTGAGTAGCTGACCACGTCAGGCTAACAAAAAGGACACGTATACAAACAAAGCACCAGGTGCTACACAACAATAAACCTTCAGAATATAATAAAGGGCACAACACGCCTAGTCGAATATACACAAATTTTACATCTATCTTGTTTTACAGGTCCTACCTATTCTGAAGAATAGCCCGCGCACGCTGCTCAAACAGATCTACAATTTGTTCGACATACTGCCTTATAGCCGCATAGTGTGGATGCATATCCCACTCGCCGCCATCCGGCCGAAGAGGCGGCCCATCCGCTACAACAGACAAATCTAAATCGGGACGATGCAACCGCACAAGGGAGAGCACAGCCTTCACCCCCGCGACAAGCTGATGCCGAACCAGTTCCCGGACACGATGCACATTTCGAAACTTCGATAGCAGGCCATAGAGAGTCGATGGCGCCTCATCCAGCGGAAACATCACATGCAAAATTGACGCCAACGAAGACTGCACCTGACGAAGCACCCGCGATACCTAGTGGACGCGATCCTGCACCGTCGCAAGGACCATGGCACGATCACGGTCCATCCAGAAGAACCGGCCAGCCTCCATGTCATGCTGGGTCAAGTAGTTGATCCGAACAACAACACGCTCCTTTTCCTCTCTCGGGGCAAGGTTAGCACCTGCAATACTTGCAAAAAGTAAGATAAAAGGCCAACAGGTGACTCCGAAACAATGAGCAGCAGCTCGAAAAGCTCACATTGCACCTGACGAAGTCGACTCGCCCGTCGTTGCGGCGCTTGCCTGTGAGGCGAGTACCGCTGTAGCGTAGGTCGGTTCGGCGGCCACCGTCGTTGCCGCCCGTGCGGCGTTGCCCTCCGGACTCGTCGTCGACGTCTTGGTTGGGATCCTCCTCGGCGTACCGTTTGGCGATCTCGAGGAGGTCGGGGATGTTGTCGAGTGTGCGGGCGTGTCGCTTGAGCTTGGCGACTAGAGGCTCGTAGCGGCACGAGGTCTTGAAGCAATGGATCGCGGTGTCCGGGTGGATGCCGACCGCGTTATGCAGATCTCTTGCCACCGTTGGACCCGATTGCGGTCGACTCGCGGGTCCCTGGGACGCATCGTTCGGGTCCTCGATGGTGGTGGCGCGGGTGTAGGAGCACTTGAAGTGCTGACGGCGTCTCGCATTTCCTCCCGAGTCGTCATCACGGGGGCGTGTTGATCCATTGCCTACCGTCCCTCCATCATCGATTGGGAGGTAGCGGCGGTAGGTCGATGTGACCCGCGATCCCCATTGCCATGAGGTATGTCGAGCCGGACCGGCGGTCGTCTGAGTCGTATTTTTCGATCTCCTTTGGCGCCTTGAAGTTTGGTGGGTACTTCTCGCCTCGGATCATTGGTCCAAAGCACTTAGGCCCTAGTCGACTGAGCGACCCCATAGGCTCGCCATCGCGGCGAGTAGTTAGGGTGTGCCGCAAGTCGTCGGGCTGGCGTGCGCGCCAGTTTTGGTTGTTGATGATGTGAGTGCGGGCGTCGATCGGTTCTCCGTTAGCGGCGACGAAGTTGGTCGCTGGCCTGGGATCGTTGGTGGAGAGTGCCGCATTCGCGGGTCGGCGTTGGAGCTGCAGTGGCTCTGGTGGCGGGCAGTTGAGGGTGTTTGCCACCGCTGGACGGCCGCTTGAGGCCGCCCTGCTTCCCGAGGAGCGCGAGTATACTCGCCCTTGCGAGTCGGCGCCTGCTCTTTGCTGTTCCACGGCCTTCGCGAGTAGGGCCCTGACGTCTTTGGATTTGTAGGCGCCGTCACGGTGGCCGTGATCTTGTCGACGCTGCTCGGCACCTGCGAGGTTGTCCATCGGAGTGGAGAAGCGGTGGGAGGCCGTTAGCGTCTCGCCCGTGAGGAGCGACTATCCGGCTGGTCCACAGGAGTGCGGTTGGGAAGTGGCGGGGCACCCATCGCCGTCGATCCTGGGGGCGGTTGCTTCCTCCGGTGGCGTTCTCGCCGTCAGCGCGCTCGGCTATCTTGCGCCGGGTCGTTTAAATCGTCGAAGTTCAGGGCGCCTGAGCAGTGGGGTTCAGCGTGACTGATCTGCTGGTGGTAGCGTGGCAGTTCTGTCTTCACACCTTTCGTGAAACTTTTCGCGCTCGGCGCTCTTCGTCTTGCCTCCGCCAATTTCAGGCGGAGTTCCTCGATTCTCCGTCGCCGTGGCGTTAGGAGGATCGGTGGAGAAAGGGTCCGCCGGCGGATCGGTGCCGGTGGCCATGTAGGTCGCGGCATGGCGACTGGTTCCGTCATGGAGGTCGGCGGAATTTTCCGACCCGGAGTCGAATTCGAAGATCCCGAGGATGGAGGGGTCCTCGAAATCTCCCGCGTTGGAGACAGGGATGATGGAGCCCGCGGATGAGGCCGCGGTGATGGATCCGGCGAATGGCCGGGTCGCCAGTCGGCGTCGTCGGCGAGGCGTCTTCTGTGCGGCGGGTTCTCGACCCGCGTTCGTGGGCGAGTTGTACTCGAGGCGAGGCGGTGGATCGTGCGGACCTGGCTCTCGGAGCCGATCGCGTGGTGGCGACTTCGCGGATGCGGCCGAGTCCTCCGAGGTGATGGCGTCGGTGAGGCCGGCGAAGAGGCTGATCGTGCCGATTGGCGGGATCACGCGGTGTGTGGTCGCGCCCGGGGGCGTAGCTTCGGCAAGATCTGGAGCATCTCGCCGATCGCTATCATGCGGCGGTGGCGACGTCTCATTGATGGGCAGATTGGATCTCGCGCAGAACACCGGCAGACCGGCAGGCCCCACGGTGGGCGCCACTGCCGTGGGAATGACCACGGCGAGATCTTTGCAATCGGCGAGTAGTAGAAACGAAGGGCAAGGGCGGCCAGCCATCTGCGGTGCGAGATGAGGCGGAGACACGAGGTTTTACCAGTTCGGCCCCAGGGTAAAGACCTACTCCTGCTAGATTGTATTATGAGGTGTTTACAATGGGCGAACTTCGGCTGGCGGCGAGTTGCTTGGGTGTATGAGGGAACGTGTCTCTACTCACCCCATAGGGAGGTTTATATAAGCTCACCTCCCCTAGGGTTTACATATCTCAACCGATTTGGTTACAGCTTTGGCAATCGTTTAACCTAATCCGACTGGGCCTATCTACTACTTTGGGCCTTCACTTCGATGCTGATATCTTCTTGGGCTTGATCCACTCGCTGCTGTGGCCCACTCGCCCTTGGGCCAGTCGGAAACGTCCTGCCGAGTATACCCTAGTAGGCGTATCCCCATCAGGCGGGGACGCCGCTGTTGGCCCAGCCGAGGCATACGAGAACATGTTGCCTAGACCGGGGCTTTTGTCACTCCCCACCGTTGGGGGTCTGGAACACGTGCTCATCCTGCAGCTGGAAGTCATCCATGAGCATGTTCCAGGCATAATGAAAGAACGGTGTCGTGCTAGCTCTGCCGTTCACTTGGCTCGCCATCGCCTCCCCCGCCCACACCATGTCGTCCGCGACACAATTGCTCCTAGAGAACACCGACGCCTGCGTCTCCGATGACGACGAGGACACACAGAGGGACGATGCGCCGGCCAGAGTTTTGCGGCAAGAATGACGACGGAACCCGCAGAGTGATTTGGTCCAAGCCATCAAACGTTGCCCGCGTACTCTGCCCCAACTGCCTACCTCCACGTCAGCAAAATCAGGGTCAAAACCGCTCTCAGTGTCCTAGGGGGTTAGTTGCCCGGTTTTTAATACTTGAGGGGGTTAAGTATACCATTTTAAACTTGAGGGGGCTTAGCGTCCAAACTGCAATAGTTATGGGGTCTATCTAGACTTCTTTTCATATTTTGTTCATATCTATGTTTGCTGACAGATTTTCTGGGTGGAACGATGCGTGGCGCTGCATCGGTTTCGTGTTGATTATGTATCGAGGACCAAGCCATCGAGAGTTTGTTACAATCAGAGAGATAGAGTCTGATTGGAGTACTACTCCATAACAGCACAATATCAAAAACGAAAATACATTTAAAACATAGGGATAATGTTATCTAACAACCCCCCTTAATCACAACCTTTCCTAAGGTTGAGATTACGTTTAAACCCATCGAGATCTCTCACAGGAAGTGCTTTTGTGAATCCATCTGCTACTTGATCTTTAGAGGAAATAAACTTGATATCCAGCAATTTTCTTGCAACTCTTTCTCTGACAAAATGAAAGTCTATCTCTATGTGCTTAGTCCTTGCATGAAAAACAGGATTTGCAGACAAGTATGTAGCTCCTAAGTTATCACACCATAAGCATGGTCTTTCTTTTAGTGAAACACCCAGCTCACCAAGAAGTGCTTCAACCCATATTATTTCAGCTGTGCATTGCCTAAAGCTTTATACTCAGCTTCAGTACTAGATCTTGACACAGTGTCTTGTTTTCTAGCACTCCAAGATATTAAGTTTGGTCCAAAAAATATAGCAAAGCCTCCTGTGGACCTTCTATCATCAAGACAACCAGCCCAATTTGCATCAGAAAAAGCACTAAGCAGACTTGAGGAAGACTTCTGAAACACAAGTCCAACCTTCAGAGTACCCTGAATATATCTCAATATTCTCTTAGCGGCTGTCCAGTGAGAAGTTGTTGGGGCATGTAGAAATTGACAAACTTTATTAACTGAGAATGAAATGTCAGGCCTTGTCAATGTCAAATATTGCAGAGCACCCACAATGCTTCTATATTCAGAAATATCATCCGGACCAAGAAGAGTACCCTCATGAAGAGACAACCTCTCATGAGGATAAGCAGTGGAACATGGTGTGCAATTTTTCATACCAACTCTTGCAAGTAAATCAACAGATATTTTTCCGAGGTGAAGTAAACCATCATTGACTTTCTTTACCTCAATGCCTAAAAAGAAGTGAAGATCTCCCAGATCCTTGAGAGCAAAATCATCTTTCAGATCACGCAGCAAAGCAGAGATGGCCTGATCAGATAAACTAGTGACTATTATATCATCAACATATATGAGAACAAATATCATAATGCCTGACTTTTTATAGAGAAAAAGTGAGGTGTCTGCTATGGAAGGAACAAACCCAAGTGTTTGCAACTTTGTACTTAGCCTGGAATACCATGCTCGAGGAGCTTGTTTGAGACCATAAAGAGCTTTGTCAAGTTTGCAGATGTAGTGCGGAGTTTGAGAATCTTCAAAACCTGGTGGTTGTTTCATATAGACTTCCTCTTCCAGAACGCCATAAAGAAACGCATTCTTGACATCTAGCTGCCTTAAGCTCCAGCCTCGAGAGACAGCAACTGATAGAACAAGTCTAATAGTAGCCGCCTTCACAACAGGACTGAAAGTGTATTCATAATGCCATACCTTTGCTTGAACCTTTTGCAACCAGACGTGCCTTATATCTGTCAACCCTACCATCTGCATTTCTTTTCACACGGTACACCCATTTGCAGTCAATAAGATTCTTTGTTGAGTTTGGAGGAACAAGTCTCCAAGTTTTATTTTCCATGAGAGCATCATATTCTTCTTTCATAGCTTGACTCCAACGATCATCCGAAAGAGCTTCTGAAAGTGATGATGGTTCCCCTGTGGACGTAAACAGACCATATCGAATAGTGCCATCAGTGTACTGTTTGGGATTTCTTATACCTTTTTGGAGCCGTGTACGGGGTTCCGGTGGTGCAGGCTGCGGCGACGGAGCCACAATTTCTTATACCTTTTTGGAGCCATGTACGGGGTTCCGGTGGTGCAGGCTGCGGCGACGGAGCCACAGAAGATCTCAAAATATGTTCCTCTTCTTCCTGATGTACTTTTGGAGCCGTGTAGGGATCCTCTCATTCACAGACGCACTTTGGCCATGCTACCGCCTCGCCACTCGAGTCACCCCGAACCACTCCACTTCACCAAGGAGGCCCTAGTCCTGGTCATTCTGATCGTGGCTGGCGTCCACACTCTCCAATCCCGGTTAGTTTCAAGCATGAACTTTGACTTTGACTTGGTAAAAATTTTATGCTCAACTTGCCATGCATGAACTTTGACTTAGACAATTTGTCATGCTAAACGTGTGTGTTGTTTTATACAATTTTCCATGCTTAACTTGCCTTGCATGAACTTTGACTTAGACAATTTGCCATGCTAAATGTGTGTGTTGTATCATTCAATTTTCCATGTTCAACTTTCCATGTATGAATTTTGACTTAGAAAATTTGCCATGCTAAACGTGTGTGTTGTTTCATATAATTTTCCATGCTCAACTTGCCATGCATGAACTTTGACTTAGACAATTTGCCATGCTAAAACGTGTGTGTTCTTTCATACAATTTTCCATACTAAACCAGCATGTTCTTTCATTTTGTAGTGACGGTGCTCTCGAAGACAAAATGTGTTGTGCCGGTGCTTGAAGTCTGTGGAAGACTGGTTGCCATGTGGCATTTATCGCATGATTATGTGTAATGTACTTGTAGTGATGATTTTCTCGAACACTATGTGTAATGAACTTGTAGTGATGATGTTATCGAAGACTATGTGCAACGAACTTGTAGTGATGTGTATTTGTGACTACATTTATCTATATATGGAGATTTGATGTTAGACATGTGATATATTTATGGATGTCATCTATGCTGAAATGTTTTTGCATTGTTATAGCCAATTCTTATATATGTGTATTTGCTGTCAATCCCAAAATTGCTAGGAAAAAAAAGGCTTGGTGGACATCAGCATGAGTGTAATCCCTCGGCATTGCTCTTGAGTTGGTGGTGGACATCAACGCCGAGAGGGATCCCCTCGGCATTGGTCCTTAGAGTGGGCTGGTGGACATCAACGCCGAGAGGGATCCCCTCGGCACATCTAGCAACGCCGAGCGGGATCCCCTCAGCGCACATCAAGCAAAGCCGAGAGGGAACCACTCGGCCTGAGCAAACAGCGAGAGTACCCCCTCGGCACCCAGCCCACAAAGCCGAGTGGGCTCCCCTCGGCACATGTCTATCAAAGCATCCTCCCTACCACTCCACGTGGCAAATGATGCCGAGCGTATCCCCCTCGGCGTTGCTCCTAGGCGCCGTCTTCTTCGCGCCGTTAACTCCGTGTCTTGACAAATGGCCAGCCGAGGCGCCTCTAAACGCTCAGCATATCCATCTACGCCGAGGGCCGGAGCAACGCCGAAGGTAAACTGTTGTGCCGAGGACCACCTACGCCGAGGGCTTAATGCCGAGGGTTCCCCTCGGCGTTGAGCAGGCCCGAGGGGGAACTGGCCTACGCCGAGCGTTTTCCCGCTCAGCAGTGATGTTCCTTCCTGTAGTGAGAGCATTCTTCACTTCGCTCTATCGTGCAACCACAGCACAGGGCAACACAACTCCCACCACACACGGACTGTGGATTGAATTTGACTACTTACTACTACTGCTTCACTAACCAATGACCACGCGAGGCAATTACGGATAGCGAAACGGACGGGCGACGGGACAACGCTCGCATGCACTCTAGTTGATTCAGAGCGCAGATTTGATCATGGCGGGGAACATGTCGGCGACGTCGACAGCCGGGCGCAGCAGCTTGCCCATCTCCTCCACGAACTTGTCCATGGCGGGGCCGGGTAGGCACATGGGAATCACGATGCCGTCCTCGCCCTTGGCGTTCTTGAACGGGATGAGGAAGCTGGCCACACCGGGGATTGCGCCCACCCCGCCCTTCGCCGGACTGCCGTACACGGGCCTGCCCCACCCGAAGTCCAGTCGCGCCGGCGGCCTTGGTCACGTCCGACGCCAGGTACGCGCGCACCACCGTGAAGTGCGGCCGCCCGCGCTGCACCATCAGGTCCGCCACCGACCGCATGTACTCCACGTTCACCTTCCCCTTCGCCTCCTTCACCAGCCGCACGGCGTAGCTCAGGGGCTTCCCGCACAGCTCGCCCGCGGCCGACACGGCCACGGGGAACGCGAACGCGTTGCCGTAGTACCCGCTCGGGATGGCGCTCTCCTTGCCCTTGCCGCCGCGGGCGTTAACGATGCAGATCATCTGCATCACCTCGTCGGCGTCGGGGGAGAGCGCCACGGTGCGGCACTTCCACAGGCAACCCGTGAGGACCTCGAACGTGGTGGCGCGCTTTCGGAGGCCCGGCGCCAGGTGGGACCGGACGGCGGCGACTTCCTTGGCCCCGAAGAAGAAGGAGCGGTGCGCCATGTCGTCGAGCGGCACGATGGTCCCATTGATGTCCCGGTGCGCGAAGCCAGGACGCGGCGGGTTCCGTGCCTCCAGAAGCTCGCGCCCCCACACCGGTCGCACCGATGGCACCACGGCGCCGCGCGCCAGCTCCGCCACGGCGGCCAGGAACTGCACCAGCCCTTGCGCGTCCGCCATCGTGTGCATCATCCGCACCGCCAGGATGAAGCCTCCGCACGACAGCCGTGTCACCTGCACCAGGCACGTACCACAGTGAGCCAAGCGTGCACCGGAAACGCTAATTAAAGAAACGTATATGTTAGTGCTCTACGAGAAGGAAAGTTACCTGGAATAGGAGGAGCGGGGTGCGAGAACTTGGACGAGCCAGGGGCGTCAAAGACAAGCTCCTCGAGGCCGGGAAGGGCGGCTGCGAAGCGTCGCCGAAGTGCTCGAGGCGGACGTCGGCGTCGGCCTCGATGAACGAACACCCGGTGCGATCGGCGAGCTTGCGGCCTTCGAGCTCCCTCAGCCGGCCTGCGAACGGGTAGTAGTGCACGAGCGCCCTGGCCAGGGCGTCACGGACCATGGCCGCGGGGTCCCTACCGCTCATGGACGCATCGCGGCGGTAGAACTGGATGACGGGGATGTGGAACCGCAGACCGTCCTGGTCGTCGATGTCCGAGAGCCTCTTCAGCTCCCGCGGCGTCGGGCCCGCCGGCGCCACCATCTCCGCCGCCTTCCTCCTCACCGTGAACTTCAACGACGACGCCATGAGCACTGTCTCAGCTAATGCACGAAGAGGAGGAGGATGAGCTAGGATAGAGGTGATCGATCGATGGTGCGGGCGCAATATCGTGTGTTTGCTGCTGCTACGCTTGTGGAGAAACGGAGTTGCACTAGGGCGCTATATATACACGCACACGCGCGGCTAAGCTACACACTGCCACTGGAGTTGCAGTTGGGTCGAAATTAGCGGACAGTTTTCTGAACTGATACTGATTTTTTTTCTCTCTTTCGCAAGGCTATGATTCGTTGCTAACAATAATACAGTGTGGACTAGCAACCGGGGACATCACATCGATGAGTGACTTGACGAGTGCCAACGCGGTGGGTCGGTCGGGGGGGGTATTGCGTGCTCTGCTGAGTCGCCATCCATATGTGCGCAAGCCTCCATCGACCGCTCAACGAACAGCAGGGCCGTTTGACTTTGAATTGGATGGCTCGGATCAAGTGATGGGAGATGGGAGAAAGAGGCTAACCCGCTTTTTTTCTTCAGGGAACGTAGAGATTTAATCCTCCAGATTACAATCAGCTAATATTACTGGCAGTGATCACGCATACTCCGGAACTAGGGCACACCTAAGATTTATTTTTCGAGATACTCTAGTAGTCTGGTCTCCGAGTGGCACCCGCCGGGTATGGAGGCGGGTTTGCGACCTCCATACCTGTCTCCGCCACCTCTCCCCGCCACCTCCACCCGCATGCGGATCCTAAATTCCATCAGACCTGTCCTATGATGGGTACCATGTTGGAGATATGCCCTCGAGGCAATAATAAAAGAAGTTATTATTATATCTTTGTGTTTATGATAAATGTTTACATTAATATTTGTGTGATTTGTAAACTAAATTTGAGTCCCTGGTAAAGCCTCTTTATAATACTAGCTTGTTGATTAATAGATGATCGTGGTTTCTCGATCATGAACATTGAGATGTTGTTAATAACAAGATCATATCATTAGGAGAATGGTATGATGGACATACTCTTGTAGATAAGCGTAGCATAAAGATCAAGTCATTTTAATAGTCTGTTTGCTATAAGCTTTCTGATACATAGTAACCTAATTCCTTCGACCATGAGATCATGCTAATCGCCATTACTGAAAGGATGCTTTGATGACATCAAACACCACACTGTAACTGGGTGGCTATAAAGGTGGCATTGAGTGTTTGGAAAGTATGGGTTGAGGCACATGGATCAAGAGTGGGATTTGTCCATCCATATGACGGATAGATATACTCTGGGCCTCTCGGTGGAATGTCATCCAATTAGCTTGCAAGCATGTGATTGGCTCACAAGGGATCACATACCACGGGAACGAGAAAAGAGTACTTATCAGTAACAAGATTGAACTAGGTATGCAGAGATACCAACGATCAAAACCTTGGATAAGTAAACTATCGTGAGACAAAGGGAAATTGGTATCGTATGTAAGTGGTTTATTCGATCGCAAAGTAATCGTTGAAATATGTGGGAGCCATATGAATTTCCAGATTCCTCTATTGATTATTGATCGGAGAAGTGTCTCGATCATGTCCGCATAATTCACGGACCGTAGGGAGACACACTCAAAGATTCGATGTTGTTGAGTAGTTATGGAATGATGAGTAAGAGACCGAATGTTGTTCGAAGTCTCAGATAGGATCCGGGATATCACGAGAAGATCTGAAATGGTTCGGAGAATAAGATTCATATAAGGAAAGTCCTGTTTCGGAGTTCGGGAATGATTTCGGTGTTTTCACCGGGAATGTTCTAGAAGGGTCTGGAAGGTCCGGCACTCCGGAAGGGGAAGGGTACATGGATGTGTCATGACAATGTGGAATGGTTGCATCATGTACTAGGTCACTTGGCTGGGCAATATGAAGAGAGAAATCAAATTCAAGTTTGAAAGTCAAACGCCAATTTGATAAAGTCAAATCCGAACATTGCTTGGTGGAGGGAGAGTAGGAAACCTACCTAGGGTAGGAATCCCACTCCCTCCACCCGCCGGCCATGAAGAGGAGTTGGGGGAGGACTCCCTCCTCCCCAAACCGCCTCTCCCCACCTATATAAGGAGGGGTAGGGCGCACCCCTACCCCTCACACCCAAACCCTAGCTAAGGCGCCACCACCTCCAAGTGCTGCCGCCGCCAGGGCCTCTTCCAAGTCGCCGACTTGGGCTTCCCCAAGCCCTAGCCACCGGCCACACCACCTCCCCTTGGTACCTCTAATCCGTAGATCGCCAAGGCCCTCTCTTACTCCACCATACTCGCTCTGGCTTAGGCGAAGCCCTGCGGGATCTTCCCTCTACTTCCGACACCACGCTGTCGTGCTGCCGGAATCATGAGGAGAGTGCTACAACCTCCACTGCCTGCTGGAACAAGGGAGAGGAAGGTCTTCATCGAGTACCGAACATGTGACCGACTGCGGAAGCGCTGCCGGAACGCAGAGCCGGAAGGATCGTCTACGCGATCTTGAGATCGGCAAGTGTACGACTACATCACCCACGAGAATCTGCTCTCGTTAACCGCTTTGGAATCTTCGAGGGTGAGCGCTTCTATCGACTCGTTGCTACAATCTAGTAGATAGATCTTGGCTTATTTGTGTGCATGCGGTATAAATTTTTTGTTTTCCTTGCTACGAACCCCTACATACCCGTGAAGGTGAACAAGAGCACATAAATTTGACAGCAAATAGCATATTATGTATAAAATTTAGACTACAACTTGTTGCATTTAACAAGTTACATATCCAGCAATTTCAACAAGTTTATCATAATTAAAAGGTCCAACAAGCACATGACAGGTGGGCTCTACCTATTGTGGCGGGTCTACGGGTAAATGGGTATGGGTTTCATACCTCCATACCCGCCTCTGCAAGACCCGTTGGCTCACACATTTACCATTAAGAGACCCGTGGGTTTTTTCTTAACCAGACCATCCTCCATTTGATGCACGTGCAGCGGGTTAACAGTGGCAGTACCCATTGCCATCTCTAGTCTGGTCTAAGCATGTTGTTTATGGCATAATGTCCATATATTTTGGTTTTCAAGTTCATAGTTAAAGTTAGACTCAAAATTCTGCAAAACCTGAAACACAGACAAAGAGAGTAGTTTGAAGTGCATGAAAATTTATGATAACCTCGTAAAAAAAATTGTGGTAAATGACTGAGTGGGGTTCATATAGGACAGAAAGCTTGTGCAATCCAAAGTGACTCGATTGTTTTTTATGCAAGTAACCATAAAATTCCACCAGATATATAAATAGTTACCTAAGTTTTTTCCCCATACAATTGACCGTAAAATTTCACCCAAAATATGACATCGTACCGCAAAACCTGATAGATTATATACTATAAGGGTGGTAGAGTCGAGCAAGAGCAAATTGCAAAGCAATCAACGGAACGGTTCGTTTGCTAAAATGGGGAAGACGAATCCAATGTTTCACACAAGGGATATACAAAATCTTGGCTGTAGATCTTGGACTTTAGACCCATTAGCCTCATCCATGCGATCGCCGAGCTCATTACGAAAATGATGGCTACACGCCTAGCTCCCCATATGAAAAAACTTGTCTCGTCCGCCAAAGTGCATTCATAAACAAAAGAAGTATTCATGACAATTTTCTATATGTCAGAAACCTTGCATGAAAACTCCACAAATCAAGGAAACCAACACTTCTCTTCAAGCTTGACATAAAAAAGATTTTTATTCAATTCGTTGGGGCTATATTATGGACATGCTACAACATTTGGGTTTCTCAAGCAAATTTAGAGATTGGGTGTCCGTCATTCTTGCTACTTCTACTTCGAGGGTGCCACAAAATGGAATATCTAGTGACCCTAGTCATCATGGAAGGGGACTTAGGCAAGGAGACCCATTATCGCCGCTCCTCTTCGTGATGGCTATTGACGCGCTCCATCATATACTTTGCAAAGTCACCGTACAAAAGAACCCCAATCATATTCGAGTAAGAGCGCCCACAATCCGTACATACCTATACGCCGATGCTGCTGCCGTTTGTGACCCCCAATAATGATGATATCAATTTCCTTGACGACACTTTAGTCCTTAGAAAATCTTGGATAAGTTGCCGGTTTGGTCACCAATCCATTCAACAGTCAGGTGGCCCCCATTCGTTGTGAAGGTTTAGACCTTGATAATATTCTTAAAGTTTTTTCGACCAAGCACACTTCTTTTCCCATGAAATACCTTGGGTTGCCTCTTTTGGTCAGTAGGCTTAAGAGAATCCACTTCCAACCTTTAGAAGATAAGATCGCCGGAAATCTTGTCCCATAGATTGGGAAGCATGTAACCATGGTCGGTCGAACAACCCTTGTCAATGCGGTTTTCACTAGCATCTTCATTTAGTTCATCACTGTGCTTGACGTTCCTATGGAGGTTCTCACTAAAATTGACGGTCTAAGAAGAGCCTTCCTTTGGGCGGCTTGTGAGAAGTTTACCAAAGGAAAATGCAAGATTAATTGGGAGATGGTTTGCAAGCCTAAAGATTAAGGTGGGCTTGGAATCCTAAACCTCAAGAAGTTTTCTTTCGTCCTACGCATGAGATGGCTTTGGCACGAATGGGATGAGTAAGCTAAACCTTGGGTCGGTTTGGGGTATCCTTGCACATCAAAAAATCACGACCTCTCTGCGGCGGCCACCATTCTTTTACCAACACACCTCGGATAAAATATTTTGGAAGTTCACCAACAACGAATGCTACTCGTCGAAGATGGCATAAAAGATGCAAATTTTCAGACATAAAAGCTCAATCATGCATTCCTTGGTTTGTAAACCTTGGGCTCCACCGAAATGCTATTTTTTTATATGGTTGGTTCTACAAAATAGAGTTTGGACATGGATAGATTCGAGAGAAGAGGGTGGGAAAATTATTGACTATGCAAGCTATGCAACCAAGTTCAAGAGTCGTCGGCCCATCTACTCGTCAAATTCTGCTTCACGATTCGTGTTTGGTCTTTGTTAAAAATTTGGATTGCCTTGCATGATGTTGACCCAATGGACTGGAACTATATGCAAAGCGGCAAGGAATGGTGAAAATAGAAGGTCCATAAGCTAGGAAAATTCAAGATAGTAATGGCCTCCTTCGCCATGTTAGGGCTAACAAAATAGCATAAAGACAACCCTGCTTTCTTCTACCAGATTGATTTGGTTTTAGGTTGATCAAGGTCCGTGGAGTTAGTTCATTATGATTCCAATTAGAAGAAGTCGACCCACTCGTCTCACACGCTCCCCCTATGGGCGACACAGCGAGTCTCCCGGTGCCGCCTCTTCCCCCGCTGTCGCCGACTCGGTTAGCCAGGAAAACCACGTGTGGTGTCGGTGGCGGAGAAACTCCTCTTACTCAGCGGTAGTTGTGGATGTGCGACGCGTCCCTACAAATGGCGATGCACCTCGACGCTAGCTCGGCATGGGTTGCAACAGGGCAAGGCAGTGGCAAGCCAAGCATCTCCAGCGCCGAGATAGCGAAGGCAGGCTAGTAGACTAGGTGGGGGGGGGAGGGCTCGCAGAGTCATGGTCTGGGTCGTGCGGGAAATGGCTGGAGCCCTCGGTCATCGGTGATCTCCATGGTGGTGGGTTGCTGGTGCACTTCCTTGGCGGCTGAGTGGACCGGGCGCTTAATCTAGGCCGGGCGGACCTAGATTTGGCGGTCGTGATGGGAACCTGCTCGGGGTGACCTACGGGCGACACAGAGACGCCGTGTCTGCCATGATCATCCCACCTCTACTACCCATGTGTTGGTTGGGTTTAGGACAGGCGGGTCTAGACCTATAACCACCACCACACCCCACATCGGTGTTGTTCAGCTCGTTGTGGTGGTGTTTTGCTGTTTTCTTGGTGCAAGATGGATCTCGTAGCGGCATCTTTGTGAGGTGGACTGGGCGATGGGCTCTATGGCGAGCGACGTAGCAGTGGTGGTGCCTTTCTAGCCATATGGGTGGCAGGAAGCGAGCGACGGGGGATCCTGGCGTTGTCGGTGTTTCGGCAGTGGCAGCTCCCATATCGTTTCCTAGAGGTCTATTCTGGTGGCAGCGGGCGGTCCCCGGGTACACGTGGTGAGGCATGGAGCTTTTTCCAGGCGAATCCCAGTGCTTAGGCGCCAATGATAGTGATGCATGTGGGAATCGTTACCCTCATAGGGGCATCGCTGTGGTTACTTCTCCCGGACCAGAAGTTCCATGTCGACGGCGCATGGCGTCGTCAGCCTCTTGGGGGCGTCGTCGTGGAACTTCGATGCCTTTTGGTATTGTTTTGTTGGCATTGGCGGGCATGCACGGATCTTATCTCAACGCACTTCGACCCCGACGTAGGAGCTCTCGGCTGTCTCCTATCTTATACACATGACTTTGTTGTTTCCGTTCTCGGCACTAGGTGTCTCTTGGCAGGATCGGTCCTCCACGGCTCGGAGCAAAAGGACATGCGGCCCCTTCCAGCGACAACTTGGTGGGAGCGCAGTGACGATATCTGGTGATTTCACAAGGAGGCGCGATTACACCTTTTGTCGGTCGTCTTGGGTGTGTCTTGTAGGATGTGGCTTTTTCGGGGTTTTATCTTTGATCTGTTTTATAAAAGTGGTTTTATTTATGAAACAGAGCAAAAAGTGTGTCTCGAAGAAAAAGAATTGGTTTTTTTATACTATCTAATCGTATTCTTTCCAAAAAAAAAGAGAGGGATTTATGCACAGCGTCTCACTAGCCGGTTCATTTGGTGCGATTATGGAGTGACCGCTTGCACCTTACATTACACGACTGATTACGCTCCTTTTATCCTTGCTTATTTTTGGTTAGAAAAAATAACATGATGTCACCTTTGCCCCAAACAATATGCATGCCAGGCATATCAGGAACAGCAGGAACTGTATACTACTACCGGGTAAGGTAATTTCAGTCAAGTTGCAGGAGCAGACAATTAATGCAAAAAAAAGGAGCAGAAAATTAATGGGTGATCGACCAACTCTGTCGTCTTTTATATCTGCTTGGAAAGCACCTACCAGTTCACCACAGCCTATAGGCTATAGCTGCTGTTTTTTTGCTTGGAATTTGGAAACCGCCACCGTCTGTAGATCAACTAGCACTAGCAGTATCATTGCAGTTTCGGGCGAAGTCTTGTGCTTTTTCCAGGGTGACCGTGTTTGGAAAGAACCTGCAAATTACCTAAGAGAGGACCTACGGAATACTCCTACCTAGTCACCAGTCGTCAGTAGTAATAGTAGTAGTAGTGCTCAAGTAGGAAAGCACGAGGTCTGACCAGCTCAGGTCTGGCTCTGGAAGGAAACCGATACGACTTTTAATTAACCACCCCTGAAAGAACATAACCCAGAACAAGTGGAGGACCGTAGAAGTTTCCAAGTCTTCCGACATCGCGATTACTCTAGTGTGTGGGACTTGACGACCTGACCTCCTCTTGTGTAGACGTGGGGAAAGACAGACTTGTGACCAAGAGACCACAAGACCAGACATGCTTTGACAAGAAAAGGAAGACATCATCCTCGAAGTTAACTGGCGAGTAGTGTTTTTCAAAGGGAAAATTGCACTGCTTTTACAGATGAAACTTCCGCATCTTTTCTCTGTAGTTTGTTTCGGTTCTTTTTTTTTTTTGGATAGTGGAAGAGTACCCCTCCTACTCCTAGCCTGTTTACACGAAGTTACCCACAATCTAGCTAGTACAACGTTCAAGTGTCAAAGTCTTGAAGTGGAAAAGAAGAAGCAGAAGCATAAGATGACTGCAACAACACGTCCGAAAATTCAGTACGTACCACGGAGCTTACTACTTTTCGGGCTATTTCGTGGGAGGAGAAAAGAAACTTCCACGTTTTTTAGCTGTGCGGTAATAAACATGAATCTGGCGGGACCTCCGGCTTCGACCGAGAAATGGCGCGTTTCCGGTGAGGAACGACGAGTGGACCGACTGAGAGCGGATGATGGAGACACGTACCCACCGGTGACCGGTCCAGTCAGTCTAGTGTTTTCACAAGAAGATGCTCACCCTCGCCGGCTTGTCCTCTTCTGCCGAGCCGAGAAACTCATGCAAAAAAACTCAGATGCTCTCTTCAAATCTATATCCATAATCCAACCGCTCTACCAAATCATTTGCTAACTAATCCAGGCCTGACGTCTCTCGGAGAGACAGAGACTCACGTTACATATTAATCCTTCATCATCCATTAGGTTTACGTCAAGTCAAACAGACGGCAGTGTCACCGATTTATCTATATTTCGGAAGGAAATGCACGGAAGCATTCTTTCAAAATAAGTTTTTTTAAAGTTTATTTAGATTTACGTGTATCTAGACGCGTTTAAAAAAATGTTTTTGATGGTGCTGCGTAACGATCACCCACTTTGGATTAGTGCGGACAAGCATCTGCCCTTTTTCTTGTGTTGACGATCACCCACCGCGTTGGCCTTCGTCAAGTCAGTCATTGATGTCCCCGTTGCTCGTCCACACTGAATTACAAATCATAGTCCGCGAAAGAAAAGAAGAAGAATAAACCAGTGTCAGTAAACTGCCCCCTAATTTCGACCCAACTGCTCTGCTCAGTGTGAGTGTGTATATATATCCTCCTCGGGCCATTCCATTTATCCACAAACCTAGCAGCGGCAGCAGCAAACACACGAGCTCGCGCCCACACCATCGATCGCCTCTATCCTAGCTCATCCTCGTGCATTAGCTGAGACAGTTCTCATGGCGTCGTCGTTGAAGTTCACGGTGAGGAGGAAGGCGGCGGAGCTGGTGGCGCCGGCGGGCCCGACACCGCACGAGCTGAAGCGGCTCTCTGACATCGACGACCAGGACGGTCTGCGGTTCCACATCCCGGTCATCCAGTTCTACCGCCGAGACGCGTCCATGAGCGGCAGGGACCCCGCGGCCGTGGTCCGGGACGCCGTGGCCAGGGCGCTCGTGCACTACTACCCGTTCGCGGGCCGGCTGAGGGAGCTCGAGGGGCGAAAGCTCGCGGTCGACTGCACCGGCGAGGGTGTCCTGTTCATCGAGGCCGATGCGGACGTCCGCCTCGAGCACTTCGGCGACGCCCTGCAGCCGCCCTTCCCGGGCCTCGAGGAGCTTATCTTCGACGTCCCTGGCTCGTCCGAAGTCCTCGGCACGCCGCTACTCCTCTTCCAGGTAACTTTCATAGCCATGGAAAACTAACGCGCATGGCCACGTACTACGTCTGTGTATACGTGCAAAGAAAAGCGTGTTCGGTCGCTAACAGTGGTGTGGTGCATGCGGACGTGCAGGTTACACGGCTGTCGTGCGGAGGCTTCATCCTGGCGGTGCGGCTGATGCACACGATGGCAGACGCTCAAGGGCTGGTGCAGTTCCTGGCCGCCGTGGCGAAGCTGGCGCGGGGCGCCGCGGTGCCGTCGGTGCGACCGGTGTGGGGGCGCGAGCTGCTGGAGGCGGAACCCGCCGCGTCCTGGCTTCGCCACCGGGAATCTGACGAGGTGCGGACATCAATGGGACCATCGTGCCGCTCGGCGACATGGCGCACGCTCCTTCTTCTTCGGGCCAAGGAGGTCGGCCATCCGGTCCCACCTGGCGCCGGGTCTCCGGAAGCGCGCCACCACTTTCGAGGTCCTCACGGGTTGCCTGTGGAAGTGCCGTACCGTGGCGCTGGCCCCCGACGCCGACGAGGTGATGCGGATGATCTGCATCGTCAACGCCCGCGGCGGCAAGGAGAGGCGCCATCGGCGGCTACTACGGCAACGCGTTCGCGTTCCCGGTGGCCGTGTCGGCGGCGGGCGAGCTGTGCGCGAAGCCCCTGAGCTACGCCGTGCGGCTGGTGAAGGAGGCCAAGGGGGAGGTGGACGTGGAGTACATGCGGTCGGTGGCGGACCTGATGGTGCAGCGCGGCCGGCCGCACTTCACGGTGGTGCGCGCGTACCTGGCGTCGGACGTGACCAAGGCCGGGTTCGGCGACCTGGACTTCGGGTGGGGCAGGCCCGTGTACGGCGGTCCGGCGAAGGGAGGCGTGGGCGCCATCCCCGGCGTTGCAAGTTTCCTCATCCCGTTCAAGAACGCCAAGGGGGAGGAGGGCATCGTGATTCCCATGTGCCTGCCGGGACCCTCGATGGACAAGTTCGTGGAGGAGATGGGCAAGCTGCTGCGCCCGGCCGTCGACGTCGCCGACATGTTCCCTGCCATGATCAAATCTGCGCTCTGAATCTGCTAGAGTGCGTGCGTGCGCTGTCCCGTCGTCCATCCGTTTCGCTAGTACTAGTAGTAGTGGTGAAATTAATACGCAGTTGGTCTGTTGGTGTAAGTGGGAGTACGTCTACGGACTGATTCTTACGGAATCGTGCTTACAGGATTACGTGGAGAAAGACTTGTGGAATCACGTACCTGAAATCACGGAAGGGTAAATGATTTAAACCAATCAATCGACTACACGTACGTCCGTAAATCTTTTCCGTAACCAAACGTCCGTAAGTCTAGCATTATTGGTGGGAGCTCTGTTGATCTGCGGGCGTGCATGGCTTGTCAAGTGTAACCAACCCTGCAATGTAAGTGTAAGTGTGTGTATATGCGTTCGAGTAACTTGAAATCATTGTCATACTGGAGTATTTGAAGGGAAGTACTGTGGCATATCGTGCCCTGATATTAGTTCGAAAAGGAAGCATACCATATTTCTGTTGGCTGTTGCTGTATGATGTTGATCTTGCAATGTTACTGTCTCCAACGGCGCAGTCTTGGGCTGCCTGACTCCAACGGCCTTTCAATTTGGCAGATATGGCCGAAGCCCAGATTGCCGCGGGATACAGCGCGGGCTTCTGCTACTGTCGCAGCCAGAATATTTCATCCGGAGCAACAATTTAGCCCAAAGCTGAAAGCCCCCAACACAGCGAGAAAATTGCACATAACACCAATATTTGGTGCATAAAACACAAAAACAAAAGTCTAGTTGCAGCTGACCCCAGATTTTCGTCTAACTCGTTGCACATAGCCCAAATAGAAGGATTTGGGGCCTTAACACGTATACATATGTGGGTCTTTGTATTTCTCGCGTACACCTCCTGTACAAATCTGGGTATGTACGTCCCGTTTTGAGTATTAGCAGTTTCGTGCCTTTACGCCTGAGCCGACCCACTACTCCGCTAGGAAAAAAACCACTTCTCCATCTCCACCGGAAAATAAGTTTTTTTAAAGTTTATTTAGATTTACATGTATCTAGACGCGTTTAAAAAAATGTTTTTGATGGTGCTGCGTAACGATCACCCACTTTGGATTAGTGCGGACAAGCATCTGCCCTTTTTCTTGTGTTGACGATGATCCCCTCCTCCATCTGCCCACTTAATAATCCCGGTGTCATGTCTCTCTTTATTATTGCTCCTACAATTCGTGGTGGTCGTAACTGGCACCATCCACTGTACATGTACTGTCCTAGTCGTAAACAACTTCGCACTCGTACTCTGCCCGCAATTAAATGGGACGGAAAGATACTATCTTCCACGAGATCGAAGGGCCTGGAATATGGATCCACGCAGGCAGGATATATAGCGACTCTCGTTTAGTCACCACCACCAGCGTACAAAGATCACCCTCACCAATTCTGCGAAATTAATGTTCCTTCTCTTTGCCCCCGATGTCCTTGCCATGCGTGAACTGCTCCCAAGTAACAAATACGATGATCTATAATTAGTAGCAAACGTACAGTTGCATCAACATTTTATTCTTCTAGTATTTTTTTGCTACAAAAGAATCAAAATAAATTTCCATCTTCGTGAAAAAGGACCAATATCACAACGGTCAACCGGTTGATAGAGAAGACCATAGCACACAAATATTAAAATAATTAGCATTTTTCGTATTAATTTAATCCAAATATAAATCATGACAGAACAATTTTAAGATTAACTAGTACACGCATCAACATAGGAAATATCAGAAGGACAAAGAACACGTAAAAATTCATCGATAGTATGACCAGCGGCACAACAGAAATGGATCCTCCACCGGTGGCGGCGGCAGCAGTAGAAACGGCATCAGTAACCTTCTTATCCCATAAATATTGGTGTATCGATCTAAAGAGTTTCTTTACATGCGTTTGAGGCAGAAATTATGCAAATCTAATGAGGACACCCTGCAGAAGAGCATAATCAGTAAAAAAAGAGCATATTCATATTCAAAATACGCTTCCAATGGTATAATTTTTGTGACATATAATTCATATATTATTGACCAAATTTATAGTCAAACTATTTTTTTGAATAGCCTAATAAACCAGAATGGAGGTAGTATCAAATATTTAATAACTGGGTCTATTTTCAACGGATTCATAATAGTCTCAGTTAGTTTATCAGCGGCTCTGTTGAATCGCATCTATTATTTTTTGTTTTCATGATAATGCTATATATTGCATCTTGTTAGCATTCTAAAGTTTCTCTTGATATATGAGTAGCAAAATTGATAAAAAAACAAAGACCGAACAATCGTAGAAATATGTCCAGAAAAAGCTAATAGTTATCCATTCGATTATAGTTTATTGTACGAAAGTCAATTTAAAATATTCGATGATACACTAGTGCAGAGCCCCCCCCTTTAACTCCGGTTGGGAGGGCCCTCTAACAGCGGTTCCCCAACCGCTGTTGAGGGTTCGGTGTTAGAGGGGGGGCCCCTTTAACACCGGTTCCTATACGAACCGGTGTTAAAGTGGCGCGTGGGGCTGCAGCTCAGCCCTTTAACACGGTTCGTATCTGGAACCGGTGTTAAAGATCTTCTGGCGAAGATTTAGGCCGTTTTCTGCGCGGCGCGGGTAAATCTGCAGCGGCGGCAATCTGCTGCAGTTCGGTCTGGCTGATAAACCGAACTTCGCCTGCCCGTTAGGCGTATTTCTGCGGAGAGCGAGGAAATCGATCGGGAGCGGTATACTTATAAATCGTCTTCGGTACATACGAGTACATGAATAATTAAGCAACTATTATTATACACAAACATCGTCATCGGCACATACATCGTCATCGGCACATACATCGTCATCGTTCATTTTGGTGGATATCTAAAGAGGTCTCCGCCAGGCGTGACGACCTCATCAAGTATGAACCCCGCCAATTCCTCTTGAATGGCTCGTATGCGTTCAAATGGTAGGAGTTGGTCCCGCATCCGTTCGATCTGAATATATATGAAGAATGGGCCGTCAATATATATATAAGAATAAAACTCAACACAATTGATGGTAATAAAATAATGTTGTGGACTTTGTTTACATACTCTAAGTTGTTCTAGTGCGGCTTGGCCTGTCACACATATCGTGTTGCGAATGAATTCGCAAACATAGTACCCACATAAGTTATTGTCGTGTCCTTGATGCGCGCACTTTACGAGAATAGAGAGTTCAATCAAAATAATAATCAATAAAGCATGATATAATGGAATTGGAAGCTAGCTAGTATTACTTACATTTTGGTCTACAAATTTTAGTTCTTGACCATTCACACCCACTGCCCGTGAATCTTTACCCAACCCAGTCCGACAAAGAAAATGGATAAAGGAGTAATTAATTACTTATTGTCATGAAAGTTGCCGATCTAGTGCGATAATATGATTGAAATTACCTCTGGAGCATCTCTCTAAAGTCTGCCCATAGCTCTTTTTCTTTTCGTAACGAGTCCATGACAAGGACTTTTCCTGAGTCGGGTTGAATGACTAGCAGAATAAAGTGGAACCTACGCCGCATAACTCATCATCATTACACTTAACATCGAGTAAGCGAAACAAAATGTGTACAAGAGAGAGGGTAAGTACTCACGAGAAGTTGTAAGGCAATAGTATTTCCCTTTTGGTTTGTTGTCTCGATAAAGACTTTAGCAAGTAATCTTGTTTGCCGGGTTTATCTCTTACCACTTCTTCATGAACTCTATTTGGGTCAACGAACCCAATGTCAAAAGGCCTCCTTTCATGCATTCCATAACCTTTTCCTGCATAATAGTATATACATATATGGTGAGCATATATATATACATGCAATTAATGAAGTGAATGAGTTGAGATAAAAATTACAGAAATAGTACTTACACACAATAAAGGCTGATGGCAGCTTTGTCGAGTTCCTTGATTGAATAGAAAATGCAAGTCTTGAATGTTGAAGTCGATCGCGTCGTCTCACAAGAAAATCTGATCTCTTATATGCGTAGTGATCCATTCTTCTTTTCTCGTATTGCAGAAATGAAGGTACCACTTGTGCAATTTTCGCATCTTTGTGGGTAGATTCTTGAGCTCCTCTTTCTTGACTAGATTCTTCCCATACTTCCATGGCTGTATGGGGTTGACATCGCATTTGGGCAAGTTGTCTCCCATGACGTTCAAGTATGCAATGTAAGTCATCCCCATCTCATTGGCCTTTCTTTGTAGCTCTGCCTCGTAATCATCTACGGAGGAGCGTCCGTTGTCAAACACTTGGAGCGGGGCGCATGATTGCTTTTCCTGCTCTCCGAGCATGGGAACTGTTTTTTATGGTGCCGCACGACTGCTACTTTCAGTCTCCCTCCGCCTTGCATCCCCCTTCAAAATCTGGCGCTCGTAGTCCGGCACAAGTGGGGTTTCAGGTTTCAAAGATTTTGTAAAACTTCTCCACCACCGCGGATCTATTTTCTCCTTTGGCTCGGCCGTCTAAGTGCAAAGAATTTCTTGACCTGTTCTCCGAGATCCTATTGGTCTCCTCGTCGCTGCGATTCCACGGTAAAACCGGCAATGGCTTGGCGGAAGGCTGCGGCGTAGTTTTTGAACTCTTTGGCGTCGGTTTCCTGCGGATTTCTTTGTGGCAGTGCTCTTGATGCTCCTCGTGGCAGTGCTCTTCCTTCTGTTGAGGAGATGGCTGAAGCACGGAGATGGCTGACGGGCGGAGATGGCTGCCTTGAGAGATGGTGACGGGCGGAGATGGCTGCAGCAGAGATGGTGACGGGCGGAGATGGCTGCAGCAGAGATGGCTGAAGCGGCTCGGGGCTAGCAGCCCTGGAGGAGGCGGGGGTGCCATGACCTCCAATTTGGAAGCACAATGTGTTCCTTCTTCCAAAGAATGGTTGTTTTCACTGCAAATTTGAGTTGAGTTTCCCTTCACCGTAGCATGGTCAAGCTGTGCTTCCTCATATTCCTTCACAACCTCATCCACCCGACAATAGCATAGCCATCTGGAATCGGTCGGCGGTGGTAAGTTCCACCAGCTACAGGAGGTAAGGCATAGCCGGCCACCTTAATGGATAAGCCCATTAATCTCACATGCAGCTCAGCGTGTTCGCTCTCCGTGATCTCATCCACGGGTATCGAGGACCCGTCATTTCAAGTGTGGGCTGCGTTCTCCGTGGAAGCCACACCGCTTTCCGCAGTGATGCGGGCAGCGGCTTCCAATGCAGCTCTTCGTGCGCTGAGATGGGCGGTAGCTTGATGGCTCTGTTGTGCATTCACTTGCGCCAACGCCGCAAGTGCATGTTCTATCTGTCATCCGCTCTGACGCTCTTTTTCTTTTCGCGCGCCATTCGTAAGAGCTCGGTCGGCAAACCCATCCTTCCATGTCATACCCCCACATGCCTCGTGCATGTCTAGAGTGTTCTTTTTACCGATGGCGCGTGAGCTGGTCATTCTCTCTGTCGGGATGGAAGGTCCGACGGATGTTTCCTCGTATGCCGTGATGAGTTCGTGGCGGGTTTGGCAAGGATGGTTGGGAAGATACACAATCCTGTTTACGGGTCCAACCTTGCCCCGATTCCGTAGAACCAAGTCTTTGCACGTAGGTCCCACCCATCCATGCAGGGTGTGATCCTCTCATGCGAGGCCCTCTCAGCTTCCTCCCACTTAGGCCTCGAGATATGTAGCCACCCCCGTCCTCTGGTGATATTCCTTCTTGGGGCATTAAGCGTATTGGTTTCGACCTCTTTTTAGCTATAGCACTTTTTTATATGTCTTAAATTCGGGCCGGTGAGGTCTTATCTTCGCATAATATCGTCTTGAAATCTGAGTCTACGACTTTGACAAATTTGTTCAATTTTGTCTTCCGATTCTTGGAAAGCCTCAGCCATTTTCTTTAGAGTCCACTCTTTGACCTTTTCCTTTATAACGGTTGTTTTCATCCTCCTCTGGCGGAAGGGTGAAATTTACCAACAACGAATTCCAAAGCGTTTCTTTGGATCTATCATCGACAAAGGTACCGTCGCCCTTCTTTGGCTTATTCCAATTTTCAATTATGATTGGGATTTGGTCCCTAACAAGAACTCCAGCCTGACGTATAAATTTGTCTGCGGCCTTCTTGGGCTCCATCGGCCTGCCATCAACACGGACTGCTTCGATCGTGAACTTTGCACGATCTTTCAACCGCTGGCTCGCGCCTCGCTTGCTCTTTTCATAGAAGAAGATGGTTCTTGGCTGGTCGATCCGGAGGGCTAAAAGAAGAAAGAAGCGTTAATTAATACATGTAGAAGAAGATTGTTGGTGGAAGTCACCGAGGCTTAATCAATGCATATACCTCGCGGACTTTGTAACCATTAAATTGCGTTCACGGAGTCTTCATCTTCTCCATGACTAGTACTTGAGCTGTCGTCATGTCCCTCCAAGTTCGAGATATTGTGAGGTGTCCTCATCAATAATGTTCTCCATTATTTCTTCTTCTTCAAGGTTTCTACTAAGTGGATCCATAGTTTCTAAAACAATAATATTATCACACAAATATCAGTAATACATCTATTGAAATGCTCAAGCAAGGACGATGATATGACAGTTAAAAGTATTGAAATGTAACTCTAATACATGCTTGGTCATTTCAAACCCTAATTCGGAGAAACCACGGATTTATATGAGAGGGTACATTTACTTCTTCTAATTAACTTGTCATGAAAGTTGATTAACATAGCATGGTTATTATACACATAACTTGACAACGAGAGGTGGCGGCGCTAGGCGAGGCGGGGCGAGTGCGTGGGGTGTGCGTTCGAACCAAAGACGGCGTGATGGTCTACCTAAAATGGCGACACACCTCGGCGCGTGTGTAGGCTCGGCGAGACGGAGGAGGTCAGGGTCGACAGCATAATGGTGGCGGTGGTCGTCGGCGTGGCACAAAATATAGACATGTATATACAATACACATAAAATACAATATACATATATACATACACATACAAATATACATACACATATGCCACTTGTTCTCTGCATATACAATACACATACAATACAATATACATAGCACACGGGAAGAGAGCGAGATGGTCGCTCCTCGAAATAGGCTTGCGCCGCTATATTAATATAGCAATCACAAGATACAACGACAATGTTCACAGGTTTGTCCTACTGCTCAACAAGCCTTCCATCTCCCTCTTAACCGCGGTTCCCACCTCCGGCGTCACCGCACCCTCCCATCGAACTCCCTGCATCCACCCCTCCGCCCGGCCGTCGACCCACCCGCCAGCTCCCTATAGTTGCCCGTGCGGCGAGCCCGGCCTCCTCCGCTCGGCCGTCCGCCTCGCCTGTCTACCTCTCCCGTCGCCACTCGATGAGCTCGGCGGGCGGCGCGCGCCCTGCCTCGCCCTCGGCCGCTCGTCCTCAGCGCCCCAACCTCCGCCGCCGGGGCCCTCCCCACACCTCCTTCTGCGACGCCTGGCCGCCACCGGGGCCGTCGGCGCCGCCTCCGCAGGCGCCAAGCCGACCACGGCCTCGCCACGCCAACCTGCGCCCTCGTCAACTGGACCCACCGTCATCCCTAACCTCGACCATCCATCTAAGCCGCGCCGCCACGCCCTCGCCGGCGCCACCGAGCTCGGCGACCGGCGCTCGCCGTGCAGCGCCCTCGCGAAGCTCGCCATCTTGCGCCGCACCCTCGTCGGCCGTCTCATAGTTCCGAATAAATTTTCAAATAGTGATTAACATGGCTCAGTAACAAATTTGTGCTAGTTCTAAGTAACAAAGGTACTAGTACTATACAACACGGTTAGCCAATCTCACACCGGACCGACGAATCACGAAGAAGGCGGCGGCGAGGCGCCTTCGGTGGCGGTCTTAGGCGGCGGTGGCGGCGGTGGCGGTGGCGGTCTTGGCGTCGGCGGTGGCGGTCCGGCAGCGGCGACAGCGGCAGCGGCTAACTCGGCAGCGCCGCTCGGTGGCGGTGGCGGTCTTAAGCGGCGGTGGCGATGGCGGTGGCGGTGGCGGCGAAGCGGTGATGGCGGCGAAGCGCGGCGGCTAGCTCGACAGCGCCGCCTTCATGATGGCGGTGGCGGTCTTAAGCGGTGGCGGTGGCGGTGGCGGTCTTAGGCGGTGGCGGTCCGACGGCAGCCAGCGGCGGCGAGGCAGCGGCGGGCGGGCTGTCGGCGACGGAGATCGATCTGGCTCGGTGGGGAAGAAAGGAAGGGAAGGAAGGTGAAATAAATACCCCCCTTTAACACGGTTCGTGGTGAACGGTGTTAAAGAAATTCAGCATTACCACGCTAACCGGTTCGAGACAGAACCGTGTTAAAGAGAATCTGTGAGAAGCAAATATCTTTAACACGGTTCCTGCGGAACCGGTGTTAAAGAAACATTATTTCAGGCTTTAATTCAAAAATATGATATGAAATTTAGAAAATTCATATCTTTTCATTTCAACTCGAGAAAATATGAAAAATATATCATAATTTTCAGAAAAATAATATCTATCCATTCATGTAAATCATTTTATATTTACTTTACATGAAATTTTTAAAATAAATAAACACTTATTTCATGCATTAAAGGGGCTTTTTAATTCAAAAATATGATATGAATTTAGAAAATTCATATCTTTTTCATTCAACTCAGAAAATATGAATAATATATCATAATTTTCAGAAAATAATATCTATCCATTCATGTAAATCATTTTATATTTACTTTACATGAAATTTTTAAAATAAATAAACACTTATTTCATGCATTAAAGGGCTTTTTAATTCAAAAATATGATATGAATTTAGAAAATTCATATCTTTTCATTCAACTCGAAAATATGAATAATATATCATAATTTTCAGAAAAATAATATCTATCCATTCATGTAAATGATTTTTATATTTACTTTACATGAAATTTTTAAAATAAATAAACACTTATTTCATGTATTAAAGGGCTTTTTAAGATATATAAAAACTGAAAATTAAGATACATGGCCAGATTAAGTAACAATCAAACTGAACTGAAAATTAAGATACATAAAAGAAGAAAATTAAGATACATGGCAGATTAAGTAACAATCGGCGAACTTGTTCGGAATGTTGGAGTGATTTAGTCATGCTCCTGCCTACACTGTAATACTCGCCACTATAGTAAATCGTGCTACGCCGTCATCATTTGTCGTCGGGGTCACCGTAATTGAACCTCTGGAAATGCGCGTGGGCTGGACTTGAGGGTAGCGCGTGGGCTGGACTTGAGGTAGCGCAGACGGGGTTAGAGTCGGCGGCGGTGTCATAGGCCATGGCTCTGGAGAGTCCGACCCGCCACCATAGCCGACGGCCGGCCTCGTTGAAGTTAGGAGGAGGTGGGCGTCCTCCTCGTGCTGGCGGCGTCCTCTCATGCCGATCCACGAAGAAGGCTTCCCAAGTAGAGAAATAGTCGGGATGCCATCTGGATTCCTCCGCTGCTCGGCGTGAGCTCGAAGTAGTAGTGGTTCGTGATGGCCATCCGGCGCCACACCTAGAGGGCAGGAGGAACGGCACACCTCCGGCCTCGACATCCGGTAAGCGGGGACACGGTGGCCGTGAGGGGTAGTTCGGCAAAGCGCCTCCGCCTCCCAGGGGTTAGTGCTACGGTGGAAGCCATGGGAAAGAGTGATGAGGTTGCGATATGAGTCTAGAGATGTGCAATGACAATGGAGGCCAACCCCTACATATATATATAGTGGACTAGCGGGAAGAACGGGAGGGAAGAAAAATGGCGGGAAGAAAAATGGCGGGAAGAAAAATGGCGGGAAGAAAAATGGCGGGAAGAAAAATGGCGGGAAAAAATGGCGGGATGAACCTTTAGTCCGGTTGGAGACACCAACGGGACTAAAGATGAACCTAGTCCCGTTGGAGACACCAACCGACAAAACAAGTTAGCACTAATAATAGAGGTGAGTGCATGTCGACATTATGTCGTGCGGCGTGTACCTTGTCCGGATGGTGTCACCAACCGGGACTAAAGATGAACCTTTAGTCGGTTGGAGACACCAACCGACTAATAATAGGGTGAGTGTCGACATTATTTTGTAAGTGTCAACACTATGTCGAGCTGCTTGTACTATAAATAGGCATCCTTGTGAGTCAGTCCTCCGGCCGGTTTGAGGCGGGGACACCACTACGGCGATTCGGGAGATGCCGACGGAGCCCATTCCTCGGCATCTCCGAGAATGGTCATAGAGGAACTCCTAATATGTGAAATTAGTTAGCTCCACGGTGTATTGATCTAGTTAGACAAGTTACAAAGCTGCAAGATGGTTTTCGAGGCGAGGACACCACTACGGCGATTTCGGGGAGATGCCGGAGCCTAGTCCTCGGCATCTCCAAGAAACTGGTCATAGAGGCACTCCTAATATGTGACCACGCGTTTGGAGATCAGATCTTAATGGTAAGTACTGACAATTGGGACAACTTCTTCTCATACTCCGGTCCATCCACAAAACATGACTAACACTCAAGACATGTATTAATAAAAACATGAACTAGAGTTACATAATATGAGCATGAACTTCTTGGCATATGCCCTTCCTTATGATCGCTTGATCGTAACCATGGAGCATCTTCTTTACTTAACGGAATGCTTGGGTCAGTTTTCCTTTGTGAAGGCGGAATTTCATCAAACTTATTATAATCTTGACATGTACATCTTGTCCTCGATTCCCACGATGTTTCTTTTCCTGAAAGAACTATGTGGCTTTGGCTCATCATATGATGTATTCGTTTGCATATTTTTCTTTTTTTTGATGCGGAGGACATGTCCTTCACATAGAAAACTGAGCCACATCATTGGCTAGGGCGAATGGTTAAGTCTAAGTTCTTCATAAGATTGTTGAGATCCACCGTTGTCATTCCGTACTTCTTGTCTACCTCAACCCCTCCTCCTGTTAGCTTGACCCATTTGCATCGAAACAAGGGGACCTTAAAATTAGGTCCATAGTCAAGTTCCCATATCTCCTCTATGAACCCATAATACGTGGTCTTTTGCCCATTGTCTTCTGCTGCATCGAGCGGACACCCTTATTTTGGTTGGTGCTCTTTTATCTTGGCCTATCGTGTAAAATGTATTCCCATTTATCTCGTACCCTTGGAAAGTACATACAAGAAGGCGGTGTCACAGCCAACAAGTACAGTTGATCCCCTAAGTGGTGTTATTCGTGAGAAGTCTTTGCAGCCGCCAAAACTTCGCCATGTGTTCACTTATAATCCATTCATCGAGGCCCGGGTGTTTGAGGCGTATTAAATTCTTGTGTTCATTGATATCGGGCAACCAAGATAGATCTTTGTAAAACCGTGTAGTGTGCTTGATTGAGAGAATGCGTCCCTACATATCATTGCTTTACATCCTAGGGTGCCTTTTCCACGATCTCCCTCATGTCGTGATTCTGGAACACCAATCGCCTTAAGGTCGGGAATAAAATCAACACAGAACTCAATGACCTCCTCTGTTACATAGCCCTTGGAGATGCTTCCTTCTGGCCTAGCACGGTTATGAACATATTTCTTTAAGACTCCCATGTACCTCTCAAGGGAACATATTGTGTAGAAATACAGGACCGAGAATGGCAATCTCTTCTACTAGGTGAACCAGGAGATGCGTTATAATATTGAAGAAGGATGGTGGGAACACCAACTCAAAGCTGACAAGACATTGGGCCACATCTGTCTGTAACCCTGGTAGGCTTTCTGGATCGATTACCTTCTGAGATATTGCATTGAGGAATGCACATAGCTTCACAATGGGTACTCGAACATTTTCGTAGAAGCCCCTCAATGCAATCGGAAGCAATTGTGTCATAATCACGTGGCGATCATGAGACTTCAGGTTTTGGAATTTTTCTCCGCCATATTTATTATTCCCTTTATATTGACGAGAAGCGACGGGACCTTGATACCTTTCGGACATTCAAAAAGATTTCCTTCTCTGCTTTGGTAAGAGCGTAGGTGGCAGGAGTTAAGTGGCATCGTTTACCCTTCGTTCTCGGGATGCATAGGCTCTTGAGGGCCTTGAGGCGTTCTTGGTCTGTCGTGCTTCTGGTGTATCTTTTGTCTTCCCATACACTCCTAGAAAGCCTAGCAGGTTCACGCAAACATTCTTCGTCACGTGCATCACGTCGATTGAAGAGCGGACCTCTAAGACTTTCCAATAGGGTAGGTCCCAAAATATAGATTGCTTCTTCCACATGGGCGCGTGTCCGCATCGTCATTGAACAGATATTTGCCGGGACCTTTTCCAAAGATTACTTCTAGGTCCTTGACCATACCAAATACCTCCTCACGATGCGGAGGCAGGCTTCCTCAGGTTACGCGGGACGTTTGAAATGCTTGCCTTTCTTTCTTCTTGGATGCGAGTTCGGAAGAAATCGGCGATACCCTAGGTACACAACCTTCTTACATTTATCCAAATATACACTTTCAGATCATCTAAACAGTGTGTGCATGCATTGTATCCCTTGTTTATACTGAAATGTTACTAAGAGCGAGCCAATCATTGATGGTTACAAGCAATGCTCGTAGGTCAAATGGCTCCCCTTTGTGCTCATCCCACATACGTACACCTGGTTTGGCCCACAGCTGTAAAAGTTCTTCAACTAATCGCCTTAGGTACACATCAATGTCGTTCTTGGGTTGCCTCGGGCCTTGGATGAGCACTGGCATCATAATGAACTTCCTCTTCATACACAACCAAGGAGGAAGGTTATAGATACATAGGGTCACAGGGCAGTCTTTGTGCAGCTCTGCTCACCAAAAGGATTCATGCCGTCTGTACTTAGACCAAACCTTAAGTTCCTTGCGTCACGTGCAAAGTCCGGTACTCTCGCTCGACTTTTCTCCACTTGTGACCCATCGGTGAGTGTCTCAACATCGCGTCTTTCTTCTGATCTTCCATGTGCCATCGCAACAACTTGGCATGCTCTTTATTTACGAAGAGACGTTTTAACCGTGGTATTATAGGAGCATACCACATAACCTTGGCGGGAACCTTCTTCCTAGGGGCCTCGCCCTCAACATCGCCGAGATCGTCTCGTCGATCTTATACTGCGCAAAGGTGCATACCGGCATGCATCCAAATTCTCGTACTTATCACGCGGTAGAGGATGCGATCATTAATGCAGCATGTATCTTCTGCACGTCTAATCCTAGAGGCGGATAACCTTCTTTGCTTGGTATGTCTTGTCGGGCAACTCATTATTTCTTGGAAGAAGATTCTTCATTTTACCAACAACTTTGAAAATGCGTCGGTCACACACCATTCTCTGCCTTCCATTGCAGCAAATCCGATTGTGGCACCAAGCTTTTGTGGCCATCTTCGCAAGTTGGATACAACAATGTTTTGTGATCCTTTAACATCTGCTCCATCTTCTCCTTCTCCTTTTCAGTTTCACATTCTTCCTTTGCATCGAGAATGGCCCGACCAAGATCGTCATCAGCGGGCCCATCTGCTCCCTCTTGATCTTCATTATCTACCTCCGTTGCATTATCATCATATTCGGGATACATATTATGATAGTTTTCATCATCCTCTTCTTCTTTGTTGTCTTCCATCACAACCCCTTTTTCTCCGTGCTTGGTCCAACAATTATAGTGGGCATGAAACCGGATCAGCGGTGGGCGTGAATGGTTCGGTATTTGAGTAGTCTTTCTTGTTCGACGGTGAACACACGGACAAACATAAAACCATTGTGACCACGGTTTGCATTAGCCACAACGATGAAATTTTGGAGGCCCGTAATGTACTCGGAAGTCGGCGGTCACCGTACATCCATTGCCGATTCATCTGCATTAATATGTAGTATATATCAAAAATAATAGGAGATGACCATTTATATATATAGTACATCAATGACACATGAAACTATAGTTGCCGACCTCGTAGAGACGGAAAGAGCAACAAGAAAGCTTATTTTGAGCTCTCGGGCATTTCACCGAACACCTCTAGTGCATATGAAAAAAACACAAACTAGCACTCTTCACACCCTCTTGCTAGGCTCCAAAATGTGAAAAAAAATGGAAGAGTGGGGTGTGTGTGGGCTGGGGTGGTGTCTTATATAGCCCCCACCCCTTTAACACCGGTTCGTGCCACGAACCGGTGTTAAAAGTCTTGTGAGCCATCAGGTGGAGGGACCTTTAACACCGGTTCGTGTCACGAACCGGTGTTAAAGGGGGGCTCCTTTAATGCCGCAGAGGCCACGCTGGTACGGCCCCCCCTTTAACACCGGTTCGTAGAAGAACCGGTGTTAAAGCCCATTTTCGGGATCAACAAAAGCCCGCGTTTCCACTAGTGATAGTTTATGATCCAAAAGGCAAAATTTGGCATTCTTGATGTTTTTGGACCAAAAGTAATTTTTTACACCTGGTTCAACGCACGGGCAAGGTGTTATACATGAGATATCTTTAGGTTGATGAATATCACATCACATGGTAGGACATACTACTAACTTTTTAATAATTAAGACGTACCGTTGCTACTTTCTCACATAGCCATCTGATACATTGTTCTCTAAATGTAGTCTCGGATGCAGTTGGCCATTATTAGAAATATTTTTTTAAACATAATTTGATGAGAGTAATTAAATAATTTTAATAAAAAATCATCCGGAAAAGCACAAAAATCGCTTTAGAGCTCATGCTACATGGAGCCTGGTTATTTTTAAAAGTTTGAAATCGGCATTTTGAAATTTCAAAAAATCTTTTGTTAGATAATTTTTTCTGTATATAGATAATGATGTATCTACCTACCAGGAATCTCAACACAAATTTCTCCCTCTAAAAAAAACCACAAACTTCTCCAGGCATGAGATTGAACTTAGTTGAAACCCCACTAATGTACCACCCCTCATAAGTACTCACCCCCACTTGTAGATGCTAGTGCTAAGCATAAAACTTGACCAACTTTAGATGGGAATACTTGGTGAAAATGGTTATGAAAACCTTGGAATGATGGATCATTCTATTGAAATGTTTTGGACATGTGTTTCCGAACACTTGATGATTTTGGTGATGAAAATAATGAGGCATGAGCCTTAGCCCTTTATAAACTGATGGTTGTCTGGATGCGATACCATTCCAATTTTATCGTACAACCACAATACCTGAAGATTCGGTAGGGCTTGACTGGAAACTTATATACCTTAGTATTAGTTCCCTCACGGTCAAGGTCTGAGCTGAGGCTACCTTGTGAAGATTGTCCACCTGTGCAGTACCCAAGATGACAGTTGGTCATGGTTGGGAGGGCAAACTCACAGGAGAGGTTCTTATACTAGGGCGTGTAATTGAAAGGTTAGGATTGATTATCCGCATACTGAGTATGGTGAATTCAGGATTTGTTCTTAACGAATGTATCGAATGTTTTGGTGAAAGTGTACAATCTCTGCAGAGTGTCAAACTATTCGAATATCCGTATCCGCGGTTATGGACAGTTGGAGTAGCCATACTGTTCCTCCGTCAGACTTTTCAAAATGACTTGTGAAATGAACTGAGACTTTTACTTGACCACAACAGGGTTGTGGCATGAGATACAAGTTCCCAGTTAGGTGTTATAAACTTCAATTAGCTCTCTTGCTTCTAAACTTAGTAGAGATAAATCTTGCTTTTGCAAAATAACCCTAGAGCCTAGTGTCCTATTATCAAAAACCCCTTTTACTTCTTAGTATTAGTTTGCGAGTACTTAAAGAGTACTCATGGCTTTGTCCACAGCTATTCCGTGGCGGACTATGAAGAGGAGTACGGAGGATGGACCCCGGAAGGTTACAACAACTAGGATCATCTCCCATCGTCGGCATTACACCGTGACCCGAAGATGGAGCTTCGCCTACGTTCACGTTATTATTACGTATTCCGCTTGAAGTTGTAAGAAACTGGATCATGAGATCCCTATTTGTGTAAGACCTTATGTATGGTTTGTAATGGATGATGTACTGTGGTATCCAATTCTTTTATGTCTCGCAAAAATGGTAATCCTGGGATTGCGATGTATGGCATAACAGGCATCTGGGATTAAAAATCCGGGTGTTGACAAGTTGGTATCAGATCCATCCTGACCATAGGAGACCCTAGTTAGACTGGACGTTGAATCAAAAACTTAGTTTCAAAAACAAAGAAAACAAATATTTGCAAAAAATTATTCTCATTCTTATCCCTTTGATTCTTTCATGAAAATTCATGTTCCTCAAAAACTCTTGCAAAATACATAAAATTTTGACACACTTGATCACTCCACTAACTTACTCATCCTATATTCTTATAGATCAACGTGAAGTACATCAAGTTTTATCAGTTGGGGAATGGAGGAGACCTTATCTTTGAGAGGGATTTGGACCAGCTTTCGGAACTTCTAGAGCGTCCGCACCCCGAGTTCTTCGGACTCAGCTCAATGATCAAGGAGGAGAAGATCTACAGTGGCCAATTGTTGCAAGTCTCCAAGGAAAGATTGAACCTCCCACTGCGGAAGGAATTCAGTTTACCTTTAGAGAGAACAACTGGCTAGATGGACTTGCTAGGGCCATGCAGGAAGCTCTTTCTCGTCTGTGTGGGCAGAGCATCAATCAGATCAAGGGAACCCGCTTTGAGTTTTTCCCAAGGCGTGATGCTAATGGACAACCATTGGAAGCCCCATACCACCCCGAGCTGAAGACCCAATTGGACCACCTTAGCTTCATGATGTACGATCGTCAGCAAGAGTTGGACAACTGCCGTGACTACTACAACCACAAGTCTGCCATCATCAAGATGAAGGATCAGGCCATCGCCATGTTAGCAAAGGATCGCAAGTCTCGCCGACGTCATCTCGACAAGAAGGAGCGTATTATTGCCCGTCTTCGCCATTGTATCTCATCTTTGGACGAGACCATCCACGAGAGAGACATGCAGTTGGAGGAAAGGGAGAATGCCGGAGAAGATCTTCGTGGAGAACCCTACTCCTATCTCAGCGATGACGATGATTTTCTGGAGGATCAGGCTATGGACTTCTTCACCGATGAGGACGATTTCGCCTTCATCGATGATGATGAGGATGATGAAGCCACAGATTTCGAGGAGTAGTAGCACTTGGGCACTAGCGTAGTGAGTAGTATTCGGTCCCACTGTATCGTAGTTTCCAGAATGGTTCTTAAAACCATCTGTTTTTCTTTGTTGTGGTGTGTGTTGTACTGTGTGCTATGAATGAATGAAAAGCAAGTTGCTAGAAAATCTGAGTCAAACTTTAAAAACTTTTCAAAGACCCAAGACCTTAGAAATTTCCCTCTTTTCTCACGATCTATCTCAATCTTCATATGCCACATGGAGGAAGTGGTTCATCCCCGGACGCGGTGTTGCAGATTCTGCAAATGTTGACTTCTGACCGCGAAGCTGAAAGAGCGGAACGTCAAGCCAACCTAGCCACCCTGCAGTAGATAGCTCAGCTTGCCCACAACAACCAAGGCCACGGAAATCAGGACAACCATGGATCTAAGCTCAAGAATTTCTAGAATACCAACCCACCTGTTTTCACTAAGTCAGATGAGCCCCTAGACGTAGATGATTGGTTGCAAACCATGGAAAATAACCTAGAAGTCACTGGAGTGGAAGCCAACGAGAAAGTTCTGTTCGCCACCCACTATCTAGCCGGAGATGCCAGGGCATGGTGGAACAGTGTTCGTGCAATGACCGGAGGCCAGATGATGACCTGGGAGGAATTCAAGGTCAAGTTTAGCAGAACCAATGTGCCACTGGGTTTGATCAAGAGAATGAGAGACGAGTTCAGAGAACTGAAGCAAGGACGGATGACTGTAGTGGAATACCGTGACAAATTCTTGTCATTAGCTAGGTATGCCCCGGATGAGATCGATGTAGGGGTTCGTAGCATGGAAAACAAAATTTTCTATCGCATACAAACAAACAAGCCAAGATCTATCTACTAGATTGTAGCAACGAGTCGATGGAATAACTTACCCTCGAAGATTCCAAAGCGGTTAACGAGAGCAGATTCTCGTGGGTGATGTAGTCGTACTCTTTCCGATCTCAAGATCGCGTAGACGATCCTTCCGGCGCCATGTTCCGGCAGCGCTCCCGCAGTCGGTCACACGTTCGGTACTCGACGAAGACCTTCCTCTCCCTTGTTCCAGCAGGCAGCGGAGGTTGTAGCACTCTCCTCGCGATTCCGGCAGCACAACGGCGTGGTACCGGAAGTAGAGGGGAGATCTCGCAGGGCTTCGCCTTAAGCCGGAGCGAGTATGGTGGAGTATGAGAGAGATATTAGTGGTCTAGGGTTTAGACACACCAATTAGAAGGCTCTAAACCGAAGGCTAGGGCAATTAGAAGCTCTAAACCAAAACGGCTCTAAACCGGAGGCTTTGGCTAGGGTTTAGATTAGAGGATAGGAACTTGTGTGTCTAGAGGAGGGGGCCCTGCCCCTCCTTTTATAGGTGGGAGGTGCGGCCAAGGGGAGGGAGTCCCTCCCCAACTCGGCCTTGGGTGGTGCGCCGGCTTGGAGAGGAGGGACTCCTCCCCCAAGTCGGTTTCAACCTCCTCCTTCCTCTTTTCCTCACTTTCCTGTTTTAGCCGTTTGACTTTCAAAGCGGCGTTTGACTTTTCAGTTTGGGATTCAATTTAATCCTTTATTTGGAACAGCGAGAACACTTAGTACATGATGCAATCATTCCAATATGCAATGACACATTCATGTACCCCTTCCCCTCCGGAGTGCCGGACATTCCGGAACCTTCTAGAACATTCCGATGAAAACACGGAATCATTTCCGAACTCAAAGCAGGACTTTCCTTATATGAATCTTATTCTACGGACCATTCGGATCACCTCGTGATATCCGGATCCCATCGAGACTCGAACAACATTCGGTCTCTTTCTCATAATACCATAACTACTCAAACAACGTCGAATCCTTAAGTGTGTCTCCTACGGTTCGTGAATTATGCGAACATGATCGAGACACTTCTCGAACAATAACCAATAGAGGAATCATAAATTCATATGGCTCCCACATATTTCTCGATTACTTTGCGATCGAATGAACCACTTACATACGACACCAATTTCCCTTTGTCTCATGATAGTTTACTTATCCGAGGTTATGATCGTGAATCTCTGCATACCTAGTTCAACCTCGTTACCGATAAGTACTCTTTCTCGTTCCGTGATATGTGATCCCTTGTGAGCGGTCACATGCTTGCAAGCTAATTAGATGACATTTCACCGAGAGGGCCAGAGTATATCTATCCGTCATATGGATGGACAAATCCCTCTTGATCCATGTGTTTCAACCAATACTTTACGAACACTCAATGCCACCTTTATAGCCACCACATTACGGTGTGGTGTTTGATGACATCAAAGCATCCATCCGGAAAAGGTGATATGCATGATCTCATGGTCGAAGGAATTAGGTTACTATGTATCAGAAAGCATATAGCAATTGAACTATTGAAATGACTTGATCTTTATGCTACGCTTATCTATAGGAGTATGTCCATCACATCATTCTCCTAATGATATGATCCTGTTGTTAATAACATCTCTATGTTCATGATCAGGAAACCATGTGTGGCATCCCGTAAAACCACTACTAGAAAATCGCGTTGAATTTGTGCATTGCATCGTCATCATCAAGCATTGTTCGCATAAAACTATGTTTGCAAAGCCCGTGTTGTTTTCTAAACGCCCTTCTTTATTCAAACATCAAAACCGGGTCCCCGGAATATTTTATTTTGGCCGCTATCGGTTTGCTATCGGCCCGTTTAAAACAAAGAAAAAGTTCAATTATTTTTAGTGGGGGCAGTCGAACGGGCCAACCCGACCCGAACGACCACCCCCGTATTAAACAGATCGGTCCAACTTTTAAATCCTAAGGCTACCCGGAATTCTACCCACGCCCCCCAGCCACATCACCCGGGCCAATCAGCTCTTGCCACCTCCTCTTTTCCCTTCCCTCAACCAATCAGACTTAGCCACCTCATCACTCCCTCTCTCTCAGCTCTCTCTCTCCCTCACAGCACACACCCCATCCCACCCAATCTCACACTCACGCACGCTCAGCCCCGCGTGGACCCCTGTCCCCCTGGCCCACCCCGCATCCCACCAACCCCCGCCAGGCACCCAACCGCGCTGCCCCGTCTCCTACCTCCCGCACCTGCCCCGATCTCCCCAACGCCCCGCGGCCTCCCTCTCGCCTCGCCCACGCCAGGCCCCTTCCCCCGCCGCTCTGCTCACGCACTCGCCCAGCGCCTCCACCGCTCGCCTCCCCTCCTCCTTCTTCGCCGCTGCGGCTCCCGTCCTCGCGGCGGCGACCGCCGCTCGCCTCCTCCCTTCTCTGCTAGTTCCGCCGCCTGCAGCTCCCGTCCTCGCCGGCGACGACCCTCCCGCGACCGCCGGCCGCCAGCGTCGCCTCCGTCCCTCTGGCGCCACCTCGCCTCACCACCGCTCCCGCTGCCGCCTGCCTCCGCCTGCTGCCCGTCTCCCGTCGGCCTCGCGCTCTTCCTCTCTGCAGCTCGCTTTGCCGCTC
Source organism: Avena longiglumis (assembly GCA_030063025.1). Classification (NCBI taxonomy): domain Eukaryota; kingdom Viridiplantae; phylum Streptophyta; class Magnoliopsida; order Poales; family Poaceae; genus Avena; species Avena longiglumis. The sequence goes on from CP125975.1 coordinate 31,038,308, forward strand.
GAGCCGCCGCCCCACCTCGCCCGGCGGCGCGCGTTGGGCCATGCATCCCTCTCCAGCGGGTCGGCCTCTCTGCTGCAGCTCCTGCGAGGCCGCGCCGACCTCCCCGAGCCCCGTCCGCAGCGCCTCCCAGGGCCCCGCTGCCCCGCGACTATCTCCACCGTGCCGTCCTTCTAGCCGCCCAAGCCGCCGTCATCTTCCCGCTGCAGTTCATCGTCGGGCTTCCCGCGGGATGCCAGGCTCCTGCGTTTTGTCCCCGCACGTGAGCGCCGGTAGTGGCCAAGTTCTGCATCGCCCCTCGTTGGGCAAACCCGGAGACCCGTGGGAGCACGAGCAAGAACCCAGCGGAGACGTTCGGCCACAAGGAAACCGATCCGTTGGGACAACGAGTTCATCATCCCGGAACACCGAGGCATCCGCATGAAACCCGAAGACCGTCAAGCTCTGCCGACGGAAAACCGAACACCAAGACCTCCGTCATGGAAACGCAAGATCCGTTCCGGTGCGCGCCAAGGTCTCCAAATAACCCGGTCGGACAAGTTCGCCATCGACCTCGAGTTCTCCTACGGAACCATCGGCGCCACATACGAGCTCGACACCGACAAACGAGTGGAACCCGAGTACTTCGTCGTGGAACTTAGGGGCGATGACGCCGAATCGACAAGCTCTCCTTCATGGAATTCGAAGCTGTTCGGCGCACGAAGACCAAACTCCGTCGAACCCTAACCAAGTACGTCGAGACCCTGAAGACCCCGAAGCCGAAGGTCAACTTCAAGGGACGTCAAGCTCGTCGAGAATTGCGGAACGACAAGCACTTCACCCCGGAGACGATCCCGTACCCGAAGGCCGCGGATGCGACAAGATCCACTACCCCGGAATCCGAGAACGCTTCCGCCGAACCCCGAACCCCAGATCCGTCGAACCCTGAGACCGACCCCGAACCCCGGAACCCAAGTTCGTCGAGACCCTCTAATGTGTGACCCCTTTTCCGAGCCCTATTTTATAAATGCTAAATATAAAACTTGGCGCATCTTAATTGTTCATGCATGCATATTTGTGTGGTTTGGGGGCCTTATGCCGATTCACCTAATAATTAAATATGGGGCCCATATGCGGGCAAATCTAGTCTCATATTGGCCTCATTTAAATTGGTGTAGCGAACCCGGTGCTACCTTTTGTCATGTTAAGACAACATTTAATTTGCGGGGTAATTAAATAACTTGAACAATATAATCAATTGTCGGGGCCCCGGTTCCGCTTAATATGACCTAATTGCATCGCATCTTTGCCACGTCATACATCATGCATGCATCATGCCGATCTTCTGCCGTTGTATTGAATATTGCACCCGGTGTTTATTCTAGTGTTTTGCTTCTTCGCGGATAAGGCCGTTGAGTTGATGTGAGCTTCGCCCCGATCTTCGGATGAACCCTTCGACAATGTTTTCAGGCGAGCATCTCCCTCTTTCTACCTATCTTACTTTTATAGTCTTTATTCCCTCCTGTTGATCTATTGCTATCTGTGTTGCGATGCTCTAGTTTTCGTACCCTTTGATATCCCTACGGTGTATATTGCCTTGGACACATCCTATTACCTGTTGTTTGGTAGATAGTTGGACTTGCGTGTCGTAGTCGCTTGCTCAAGTGTTGCCGCGTGTTGTCAAATGCCACAGTTGTTGATGTATTGCCGCATGTTGATGTTGGAGATGATTCTAGTTTTACTTATCGTCACTTTAATTTCTGTTTAACAACTAAAATTGAAATAAGCAGAGGCATCGGTGGGTGATAGAAAATATTTGGTTTCCGAACGCCCACTTGTGTCCCGTAAGACCCCGAGTACTTGATACCTGTTCCTTGATTTATCGCTATCCACATCCGGAGGTATATGGGACCCCCGAGGCGAGCTTGATTCATTCTTATTTCTTGGGGCCACAAACTAGTTTGAGGTTTTATTTACGATCATGTACTTATGCCATGCTACTTTCTGTATTTAAATTGTGCAGTCTTCGCACTTTGTACTATTTAGGATCGGACCACGATTCGCGGTGTCGACAAGCCCAGTTTGGGTTCCCGATCGTTCACCGTCTAGCCAAACCTTGAGGCCGTCTCGAGCTTGCTTACTCCGAATTCTACTTAAGGGTGGCCCTGAAATATTTCTGAATCATGTGATTGTTCAGTCGTGAAAGCCTCGTTGGGTTTTGATTTGGTTTTTCCGAGGTTGATCGAGCGTGTGTTGCTATTGGTGCACCCCGGTCGGGTAAAACTTTCTGAAAGCCGTGTCCGCGGATATGGACGACTTGGAGCACAGTATCTCGATCATAGACAAGCATAACTAAAGTTTACTGCTATAAATTTGACTTATAATGACTAGTAATCAGCTTCACTATAATGGAATGGCTAATTAATACTGCCCACAATTGCTTGTTTGGTTGTCGCTTGCGACAATTGTATCTGACTAGTAAGTATTGCAATTACAACGGAACGGCTGAATAAAAGTACCAACAACTGCTGGGTTTATGGGTTATCTCATGTTAAATGTATCTGACTAGTAAATGCTGCCACTATAACGGAATGGTTAACTAAAAGTGCCCACTGCTTACTTTATCAGGACGATTATCTAAACTTGACTAGTAAAGTGCATAACTATAATCGAATAAGTAAAGCGCCAGCGGTGTGAGTTCCTCGGTTGACTTCCTCGTTTGGTCTCGAGGGAAACGCCAGATGGGTTTGTTTGGTGTTAGCTTGAGTTGGATCCGGTTAGGTCATTCTTATCCTCTCGATCTCCGCCAGAGTATCGAGTCTCTATAGGTTGTTTCGTGCATCTTTGCCGCTGCCGATCCACCATACCTATGTGGCGAGGACGCCGAATTCTAGCCTCGCTGTCTTGGCCTCGATCTTGACGCTCCTTCTTTTCCTTTGCCCTTTGTCGGCACCCCTTTTGTTTAAGCAGGTTTTGAGATCGACGTCGTTAGCGGGGTTACCCTTCCGCTTGGCCAGGCGGGGTTATGGACGCCATTGGTTATTCTTCAGGGCTCTTAGCCCCATTTGCATCTTGTCCGTAGCTGGACGCTCTATCGTTTTCAAGGTGATTTGGATCTTTGTATATTATATCTGTATTCTTGACTCTTTGAGTCGCTGTTATATATATCTGTTCTGTGGGTCCCATCGAGGACTGTTGTGTAATGTTATTACTTCGTTTTCCACCCGCACGAAAGTCCTTGGTGGGCACCTTTGAATCGTTTCTATGCGGGTTTGGCGAATTTTGCTCAAACTTGCATAGGTCCGATTCTGAGGGTGTTACACCATGATCATATATTAACCAACAAGCTAGTTTAACAAGAGGCTTTACTAGGGACTCTTATTTTAGTTTACAAATCACACAAGTATTAATGTTTTCGGTTAATACAATTATAGCATGGTATGTAAACATTTATCATAAGTGTGAAGATATGATAATAACCACTTTATTATTGCCTCTTGGGCATATCTCCAACAGTCTCCCACTTGCACTAGAGTCAATAATCTAGTTTCAAACCTTTGTGTATTCAATACCTTTGGCTTTCCGGTGTTGTATGTACACGATTGCTAGTGGTCAACTGATCTCCGGATCTGACACTTCCAGGTCCGTGTGTAATTGCATGTCTTTGCGTCTCTACGCATCACTCATTCTCTAATGAGATGGCTTTGTACAAATTTGGTCTTTCGGTGTGACCTTTAGCTCTTTGGGGTTAAAACATGTTGATAATATTGTCGCACAATATATCTTCATAGTATTATCCCACTGTGAACTACACCTAGTTTGATAACAAAGTACTTGACACAAATGCCCTCTTTTGCTGCTAAAATAGCAGTCATATACTTAGCCTTTTGTTGTAGTATCTGTCACAATGTCTTAACTTTGGAACTCATCCAAATCCATTATGGAACTCACTTTCCATTATATTGTGCCACTCTTAGTTTAGATTGAGATAAACTTAATTTGTACTTTGTGACAAAGCTAGTATCAATGTAGTACTTTTACAATGAACTAACCATCTATTTGTCACTTCTACAAATATTATACTCTTAGTTCTTCCAAAAGATCATAAGAATATCCTTACTATTGTCCAATGATCATCTTACGAATCATTCTGGTATATGCTCACAACATTTAGAGCATAGGACATATCTGGATTTGTACATATCACAGTATGATTGATATAAATACTCTTTGTGATTTCATACATCAAGTATCAATCTATACTTGATTATTTGTTTCACTTTACCAAATGTCAATACACTTGAATATATCATCAACATTGAACTCATTCAATCCTTTCTGTGCGACAAGAACCTCTCTTGTAGTTTCTATATTGAACTCATTCAATATCTTATCTATGTATACAGCACAACCATATTAGCGTCTATTGATGCCAAATATTTGGGTTTTGCCTAAGTCTTTCATCGGGATGAAATTCTTAATATGTGTTAATAAAAGATACATTATCTCCAATCAACAATATGTCTTTCACATAATGTATTAGAAACATGTCTTAGCGCTCCCACTTAATTTCTTGCAAATGCAAGCATCTTCATCGTCTCTAATGAACTTTTAAACTCCTTTAACAGTTTCATCACAGTGAAGATTCCAACTCCGCGATGCTCACTTTAACCATTGAAGTTTGCATATGCTTTTAGCATCCTTTGAATTAACAAAACCCTATGGACCGTGTTATGCACATGTCCTAGGTAACGATTCTATTAGAAGAACTTGTTTTGTTTATTCAACTACCATATAACAAATTATATGTAGTGGTTGCTACATTAATCCGTCTAGACTAAATATCACTATGGAAGATCAAATCTTGTCATAGTCAACCTTTGAACATTTTGTGAACTCTTTCCCAACATGTCGACTATTTCATAGATGTAAAACATCCATGTCTATTTCTTTATAGATCCAGACACAACTGTAAGGTCTTACACCTTTCTCGAGGGTCCTTCAAGTTCAAAACTTGATTTCTCGTGTATGGAACTATCACGGATTTTATGGCTTCAAGCCATTTTATGGAGTCAGGGCCCATCATCACTTCTTTGCATGTAGTCCGTTCATTATCCTCAAATAATGATTCAACCCTCAAATCTTGGTATTTGATTGTTTACTCGACCTACTTGTTTCAATAGGAACTTAGATCTTCATGACCACTACCTTTGAGGCACGTGAGCCATGAGCATTGTTGCTGCCTCCGGAACACTTTTCGGCACTGCGCAACTCTGCACATATAGCTAAGGTTCTTTTAACCTTATCAAAGTTCTATTGTCCTCCCACTTATCTTTTCACGAAAAATTCCTTCTCAAAGAATCTTGACGTTTTAAGCGACAAACACTTTTGTCTCCGGTGTTTATGGAGGAATACTTAACAGTTATTCGAAATAACATACAAAGACAGGTTCATCCGACTTTGGTTGCAAACATCCTTTTTATGCATAGCATGCCAATGTTTAAGAAAGGACAACTTGGGTTTTATCCCAAACCATAACTTTATATGGTGTCATTTCAACGGATTATGATGAAGCTCTTTTCAGTGGAAAAACGGTAATCTCTAAAGCTTTTAATCTTTTAAAATACAATGGCAGTTTTATGAATTACACCTTCGATCTTACCATGTCAAACAAGGTTTAATTACATATCTCGAACGCTCCATACTCTTTATGGTGTTTCGGGAAAATGCAAATCCACGGAACGATTCCTTAAATCTTAGGTATTATGCTAAGCTTGTAATTAAAATATCTTCCTTTATGATCTTATCATAAACTATTTATATTCTTGTTACAATGATTTTGCACTTCATCTTGAAAATCTTTGAACTTTTCAAATATTTCACACTTCATCCTTATTAAGTAAATATTCATATATTCACTCAAATTTTGGAGAAAGCATATGAAGTTGAAATCCATCTCTCTTGACTACACATAATGGATTTCATACAACAATATGTACAAGTTCCAATAAGCTAGTCATTCGTTCCTTTTTGGCCTATGAACGAAGTTTTAATTATCTCTAGGAAAGTTTCACAAGCGTCATGTGATCAAAAATCAAAGACTCCAAAATTCCATCCACATGGAGTTTCTTCATGTTTTCTTTCCATTATAATCTAAACGGCGATGTCACTTCCTAAGCGATCTTTCAATCAATTTGTCTTTCGACATTTTTAGCACTAATTTTATGGATGTGATTTCTCCAACGAGATTTGTGAATCATCCATCTTTTATGGATTACGGAAATTATTTGAACAACCCTTTTGTTCTCATAATACCTGATAAAACAAATCCTGAAGGCAAGCTTTGATGTTTAACGAGCAACAGAACAACCCTTTATTTGTTCTCGATGAATATCATCACATATTCTTTTGCTAGTTACTTAGGCCATTGTAGTTCATGAATTGTGTTGTTTCGTATGACGATTCACACCAACAAATTCAGTATCAAATACTTAGGAACCACATTGTTTAATAAGCAAAGAATATAGCCAAAACACGTATATCATCTATATACTTAAACTTAACAATTCTAGTCTTTTCTTTTCTGCCATATATTTATGAGATTCTCTTTCAGCATTTCCTTTTCTGTTTGAAAGAATCTATCAACATCAATAGTGGAGTCATACATAATCCAAAGCGTGTATAGTTAAATACCAATGTCTTTGGACTTGCACTTTGAAGTAGATCACCATTATCAAATATTTGGTGTTCTTTCAAATTCCTTTCTTTAGTAATCTCTTGGTGTAGTAAACATTTTACCTACATCAAATATTCACCCTCATCATGGATTTATCCATGATCTAGATACTTTTAGCTTGTAACGGTGAATCGCGAGTATAATGTTGCTCTCCAAAACCTTTTGGAAGTTTAGGACAACTAGTGTCTGCAACCTTTTGCAAATTCTCATCAAATATGAGAACATGACTTTTGCCATATTATACTCTATCATGTTGCAACCAAAACTTCGTTTCAGATATCACAATATCTTCCACACAGCATGGTTTCTGAAACAACTCTTTCAGATCCTAGATAACTTTGATATTAAGACAATCCTTTGAATATCAAGAATCATGGAAACAAACATGATACTTATACACTAACACTTGGAATTGTTACTCTTGATTTAATACTAATGATTAAACTTCATGGAGTAACCGGAACTTACTGAAAGTTTTCAATAGGACTTTTAAACTTTAGATTAACACTTCAAAACAATACGATACCAGTTCGTAAAGTAACTAACCAGAATTCTATAGTTCTATTATCTCAATTATAACTAAGCGCAAGGTGGTAAACGGATGCCAATGACTACAACAGCTATGCAAATTCACTTTGATTTAGTTTATGATAAACTGAGTTCTAATTCATAATTAAATTAATCTAGGTGAACTCCCACTCAAAACAATATCCCTCACATTGTTTTAGTGATCACACGAACCAAATCCACCACATCAAAACCGATCATCACGAGAGTTGATATAGCTTCAATGGCGAACAATCAACATGTTCATCATATCTACTATATGACTCATGCTCTACCTTTCGTAATCCGTGTTCACGAGGCCATGTCTGTACATGCTAGGCTCGTCAAGATCAAACCTTAGTTTCGCATGAGCAAATCTGGCTTGCTCACGTTGTATACACTTGTAGAATCTAACACACCGATCATCACGTGGTGCTTGAAACAACAAGCTTTTAGCAACGGTGCTAACTAAGGGTGAACACTTTGTGACTTGAAATTCATGTGCATGAGGGATCATCTTATAATGCTACCGTCTACTAAGCAATACAAGATGCATAAAGGATTAACATCACATGCAATTCATAATATGTGATATGATATGGCCTTTCTTCTTTGTGCTTCCGATCTCCATCTTCTAGCACGAACATGATCTCCATCATCACCGACATTGCATCAAGGTCAATGATGCTTCTCCATGGTTGTCGTCCACCGGCTTCAACTATTACAACTACTTTGAATAGACACGCGGGTCTTAACAGAAATTAAAGACAACCATATCGCTCACGCTTGCCGACTTAAAATAAGGAACACTGCATACATCATATATAATCACAATCATGGCCATATCACATCACTGCACACCCCTGCAAAACAAAGTTAGACGCCTCTACTTTCTTTGCATGTTTTACGTGGTTTGGGGCTGTTAATAAGTGTCGTTCTAACTTACGAACAAGAACCACAACATTGATACTAGTATTGTTAATCACCCGTTGTAAATTGGATCTTAACTATCTGGGAGAAAGCAGCACCCACAAAGCCACTTATGCAATACAAGTTGCATGTCAAGCGTGGAGCAAGTCTCATGAACGATGTCATGTAAGGTTAGCCCGGGCCGCTTCATCCCAACATACCGCAAGATGCAAAGTACACAAGAAGCAATCGACAATAAAAGCATCAACGCCCACAATGACCATTGTGTTCTACTCGTGCAACAGATCTACATATAGACATGGCTCTGATACCACTGTAGGGGTTCGTAGCATGGAAAACAAAATTTTCTATCACATACAAACAAACAAGCCAAGATCTATCTACTAGATTGTAGCAACGAGTCGATGGAATAACTTACCCTCGAAGATTCCAAAGCGGTTAACGAGAGCAGATTCTCGTGGGTGATGTAGTCGTACTCTTTCCGATCTCAAGATCGGGTAGACGATCCTTCCGGCGCCACGTTCCCAAGCGCTCCCGATCGGTCACACGCGTTCGATTGACGAAGACCTTCCTCTCCCTTGTTCCAAGGCAGCGGAGGTTGTAGCACTCTCCTCGCGATTCCAAAAGACAACTGTGGTACCGGAAGTAGAGGGGAGATCTCGCAGGGCTTCGCCTTAAGCCGGAGCGAGTATGGTGGAGTATGAGAGAGATATTAGTGGTCTAGGGTTTAGACATACCAATTAGAAGGCTCTAAACCGAAGGCTAGGGCAATTATAAGCTCTAAACCAAAACGGCTCTAAACCGGAGGCTTTGGCTAGGGTTTAGATTAGAGGATAGGAACTTGTGTGTCTAGAGGAGGGGGCCCTGCCCCTCCTTTTATAGGTGGGAGGTGCGGCCAAGGGGAGGGAGTCCCTCCCCAACTTGGCCTTGGGTGGTGCGCCGGCTTGGAGAGGAGGGACTCCTCCCCCAAGTCGGTTTCAACCTCCTCCTTCCTCTTTCCCTCACTTTCCTGTTTTAGCCGTTTGACTTTCAAACTGGCCGTTTGACTTTTCAGTTTGGGATTCAATTTAATCCTTTATTTGGAACAGCGAGAACACTTAGTACATGATGCAATCATTCCAATATGCAATGACACATTCATGTACCCCTTCCCCTCCGGAGTGCCGGACATTCCGAAACCTTCTAGAACATTCCCGATGAAAACACTGGAATCATTTCCGAACTCCGAAACAGGACTTTCCTTATATGAATCTTTATTCTCCGGACCATTCCGGATCACCACGTGATATCCCGGATCCCATCCGAGACTCCGAACAACATTCGGTCTCTTTCTCATAATACCATAACTACTCAAACAACGTCGAATCCTTAAGTGTGTCTCCCTACGGTTCGTGAATTATGCGGACATGATCGAGACACTTCTCCGAACAATAACCAATAGAGGAATCTGGAAATTCATATGGCTCCCACATATTTCTACGATTACTTTGCGATCGAATGAATCACTTACATACGACACCAATTTCCCTTTGTCTCACGATAGTTTACTTATCCGAGGTTATGATCGTCGGTATCTCTGCATACCTAGTTCAACCTCGTTACCAATAAGTACTCTTTTCTCATTCCCGTGATATGTGATCCCTTGTGAGCCAGTCACATGCTTGCAAGCTAATTAGATGACATTTCACCGAGAGGGCCCAGAGTATATCTATCCGTCATATGGATGGACAAATCCCACTCTTGATCCATGTGTTTCAACCAATACTTTCTGAACACTCAATGCCACCTTTATAGCCACCCTGTTACGGTGTGGTGTTTGATGACATCAAAGCATCCATCCGGAAAAGGTGATATGCATGATCTCATGGTCGAAGGAATTAGGTTACTATGTATCAAAAAGCATATAGCAATTGAACTATTGAAATGACTTTATATCTGCAGTTTGAATTGTTCCAAGAGCTGCAAGGTTAGAAGAATTTGGTGAAGTCAAGACAACTTCCATTCCTCTACTTATTCTGGGCTTTGGGATGGTTCTGCAAATGTTTGACTTCTTCATCTCTTGAGCTTTCTCTAGTTTAATTTTCTTTATCATAGCAACCTGCATTTAGTTAAATTCCTAGTCAGCAAGAGTTACAACGTACAAGAAAAAACACACGTACAAGGATTTCTTATTGACACATGTACAAGCAGTAGTTATTTTACCTCAGCAGTTTCATTCTTCGCAAGATTAACTTCATTTCCAATCTTTTCTTCTACCCTTTGCCTTTTCCTTTTCTTGTCATCTACTGCTTTCTTCTCCTCCTGACCACTGTTCTTCATCTTGTCAAATCCTTCTGCTTCTTCAACAAGAGGTTCTTCACTATGTTCTTTGATTCTCTTCTGTGATGTTTGAAATAGCTCCATCATCTGACAATACTTCTCTTCTAGCTTATCACTTCTGTCTACCAAACTTGACTGAGTTTCTACAAGCTTCTCTACAACACCCCTGAGATTTTTGTTTTCCTGTGTAACATCATGTAGAGCAGATAGAGCCAGCGCCAGCTTCTCACTGTTCTTTCCACCAACAGTGAGCCCTAATCCATGATTACTTGACTTCTTAGCCTTTGGGAACAATGTTGAATAAAAATCTTCCTCATTTGCTTCCTCATGTATCAAGTTTGGGTTGTCCACAAACTTCACATTTATCTCTTCCTGTTTGCAACATTACAAAGAATGAGGAACATGTAATGGATATTTGCAAGATTGACTCAAACTGAAGATAAACAAAAGAAGTTACAACATTGAATCCATGTTTGCAACATTACAAACATGGATTCAGGTTTATTGAAGTATTGATAGCTCAGAATTGTAGCTCAGAACAGTTTATTGAGTTTTCAATATATAATATGTATGTGGACATGACAAAATTCAATATATACTACATTATTACTTACAATCTTTTTCTTGCAAAATTCATCAACTGGTTTCCCATCCTTATTTGTATGTGTAATTCTGTAAAGCTGAGCTCTGGATATTTTGCTCCCTTCTTTTATTTCCTGAAATTCATGGAAAACTATCGTACTTTGATCTTTGAAAATTTTAGATATTCAAGTATGCAACAAATCCACAATTAACTTACTTCTTGTTCCTGTACTACTGCAAAACTTCTAGTACCAGCTGTATGAACTGCATTTGCTTGACAATTTCTCATCTCTTTGTTCTTCATACTTAATGCCTACATTACAGCAAGAAATTATACATTAATGCCTATAGTATGAATTAGCACAAGCAGGTTGAAAAAAATAGTATATCCAGCATTGCTACTTTAGTATACCTTAGACTTTGGTGTTCTCCAAAATTTACATAGCCAAACCCACTGAGCAGGAGGTATCCTGGATTTGCATCCATTGGCAATGTTGCTTTTGAGTGACAACTCATCCTTGTAAAATTTTCTCTTCAAATAGCACTTGTAATCTTTCCACTTCTTTCTAGCAGATATCAACACCCAGCACTTGTAACAATCTGGTATTTCAAAGAAATACTGCAAAAGTGTTCTGATTAGGCAACATTAGTAATTTGCAGGCAAAAAACATAGTTCAGAACTACAATCCAGTTTATTTAAGAGATTTTACCTTAACTGTCTTCCATAGCTTATCTTTTTCATATTCAGGAACTTTGCTCCAATTGGTAGCTGCCAAAGAAATTTCTTTTCCCTTAACTAAAGAAGCAATGAAATTTGTGAGCCTGCAAGTTTTGAACCCACAAGGTTGGCCTTCTTGTTAAATTCCAAACTGATCTTGTTTCTTGGATCATACTCTTTCCAGAATCTTTTCAACTTAGTGGGCCCTCTCACAGACTTCTCTGTTGTTGTCATGTAACAAGTATTTAAATTAACCAATGTGTCATCCATTTCACAATATTCAAATAAACTGCCTAAATTAAGAAGAGGAGAAGGCAACCTAAAACTAACCTTCCTGTAACTGTTGATTGATATCACCTTCTTCATTTTCATCATGAGTAGTAGCATCACTATCATACTGTTCACTACCATCCTCATCCTCATTTTCTACCACATCTATTTCTTCATATATCATGTTGTTCTAAATTAAGACAGGAACATAAATCACATATTAGAATGGCATAAATTAGGTGCTTCATATGCTTTCACATAAATCACATATTAGAATGGCATAAATTAGAATGGCATAAATTAGATTCTTACTTCTGCTGGTTCTTTGTATATTCCTTTTATCCTTGCTTCCTCAAGAAATCTTGTAAAAATTTCTCAACTCTTGATTTCTATCTGTGTTGGTGGCACACCAAGTTTCATCAGTTGCATGTTAACCTCATTTAGCCTACTTCTCTGACTGTCCATGTTAGCAGTCCCTGCAGAAGAAACAATAGAACTTTATTACCATGTTCAACAGAATCAAACCAGCAAACAAAAGAAACAATAGAACTATATCAAATTACCTAGACACAACAGCAAACCATTCATTATCAATTGGATCTTGCAAATAGTAGACCTGTTTTGCTTGACTAGCTAGTATAAATGGCATAGATGAAAGAATTTCCCCTTTGTCTACATGATTGAAGTTGACTTCAGTTATTCCAAATTCATCTACTCTAATTCCAGTATCTTTAACCCATTCACACTTGAATAATACTACACTAGCTGTGTTTGAATAATTCAATTCAACTATTTCATGGATCCTGCCACAAATTTGACCATCTCCTAATGTGTGATCTACTGAATAACTTAATGTCTTTGCAGTAGTTGAAACTCCATCACACTGGGAAGATTTTCCAGCAGAATGGCTTCTTGTGTGGAATGTATAGCCATTAATCTTGTAGCTGTTGTATTTCTTCACCATCATGAAAGGCTTTTGTGCTAGTAGAACAACTTCTTGTGGTAGTTCAACTCCTTTATGCATTAAAGAATGCACATGTTCAATAAACCATTTCAGGAATTGTTGGTGGTGAGCAACTTCAACTTCTCTTCTACTTTTCCTACATGCGCTTGGAGCATTGTGATATGCTCATTTGCAAACCTAGTAATTTCTGGATAACTAAGCAACACATGCCTTTGAGCTTGTGTCCATGAAATGTGATCTAGCTCATCTACTTGAAATGCAGAGAGCTGTCTTCCAATTGTTCTTAAATATATATTAGTGTCTGGACTGCTAGTTGTGCTATCATCAGTATGCATTGTCTCTTTGTTGGAATTTTCCAGATATCTTGCACAAAAATCCAAGCTCTCATCAAATATATATCCTCAACTATTGATGCTTCAGATGTCTTCTAGTATGTACCATCCCTTTACACTTCCCAACAAACATCTCTGTAGACCACATGTTTCTGAATTGCACTGGTCCACCTATCAACACTTCACTTGCAAGATGGATGACAAGATGTTCCATTATATCAAAGAATGATGGTGGAAAAATCTGCTCTAGCTGACACATTGTTTCAGCAATTTCTTCTTCCAACTTTTGCATCTCAGTAGGATCTATGACTTTGGAGCAAACTTTCTTGAAGTACTTGCTAAGATTAATTAGTGGAAGAGCAATAGGGGCAGGCATGGTTCTACTTATAGCTAAAGGAAATACATCTTCAAAAATTATGTGGCAGTCATGAGTTTTTAGCCCAACTAATTTTTTCTCATCTAACCTGACCTTCCCATCCATGTTTGAAGCATAGTCTACTGGAAACCTTGCATTTTTCACAACTGAGCAGAATACCTTCTTATTATCTGAATTCATGTAGTGCATTGCTTCAGGCAAGTCTGGTTTCTCTTGAGTTTCATCAACATGGAGATGTGTTCTGATTTTAAATCTTTTCATATCCAGTCTTGCTTTCACATTATCTTTGGACCTGTTGTCCACTTGTAAAATTGTGTGAACAATATTATCAAACACATTCTTCTCTATATGCATTGAGTCCAAATTATGTCGAACCAGCAAATGTTCCCAATATTCAAGCTGGAAAAAGATGCTTCTCTTCTTGAATGTTGACTCTACAGTGTGCACATCCTCCAGTACAGTATCTTCCTCCCCTTCATCTCTTTGTCTCTTTTTCTTCTTAGACTTTTGTTGTTTCTGTGTTTTCCCATAGATGGTGTGAATGCCTTTTGTCATTTCTGAAATCTCATGACCTGATGGCTGAATTGGAGGTTCCCTATCTTCAGTTGTGCCATCAAATGAGTCTTTATCCTTCCTAAATGGGTGGTCTGCAGGTAGAAACATCCTAGTACCCAGGTAGCATGCTTTGTGTCCATGTTTTAAACGTTTGGAACATGTACCCAGCAGGCAGTGGGAGCAAACAACAATACTCTCTCCACTAAGAATTCCCCGGCCTAGCCAGTCACTAATTGTCCATAGCAGTGCAGCATACACCCTGAATTTCCTTCCTACATGAGAATCAAAAGTCCAAAGACCATCCTTCCATAACACTTTCAGTTCATCAACAACTAGCTGCAGGTAAATGTCTATGTCTTTCCCTGGTGCCTTCCTACCAGGAATAATAACTGACAAAATGAAGTTGTTTTCTTTCATGCAACTCTCTGCTGGAAGATTGTATGGAATCAGTACAATTGGCCAGATGCTGTAAGACAGGTTCATAGTTCTGAATGGATTGAAACCATCAGTTGCCAGTCCAAACCTAATATTTCTAGCTTCTTTACTGAACCACTCATATTTTGCATCAAAATGCTTCCAAGCTGGTGCATCAGCAGGATGCCTCATAAGACCATCCTTGATCCTACCATCAACATGCCAACTCATAAGTGGGGCTGTGTTGCTTGACATGAATAATCTTCTAATTCTCTTCTTCAATGGGAAATGCCTGACCACCTTTTGAGCAACCTTGCTAAATCTTTTGCCACCACCAATTTCCTTCACGATCTTCCATCTGGATGCATTACATACTTGATGACATGATGCATTGATATTGTCTCCTCTATATATGATGCGTCATTAATGCATGCATCATATGTGTCATACCTGACCCTCTGATTTGATGTACTTGTTTGGATTCATGAAAATTCATAGGAGAGTTGTATCCTCCGGTAGGACATCACTAAATAGCTGCAGCACATCTTCAAATGTAGCTCTGGTTAATCCCCTGGTGTTCTTTATGTTCATCAGCTTCACAAGAAATTGCAGTTTTGTAAATTTTTTACATCCTGCATATAATTCTTGTCTGCCATCATTAACTAACTTTTTGAATGCCTCAGCTTCTTCATCAGCTTCATCTGTTTCTTCAGAGTCATCATCAGTATCATCACTGTCAACTTGTGTATCTGATCCTAAAGAGCTATTGTTGTACATATCATGAGAACCCAACATCATCTCATCCATCTCATCACTTCCTAAAGGCAATTCTACTGATTCATTGGGTTGTACAGTAGGAATAGCACAATCTACTGATTCTCCATGGTATACCCATGTTGTATACCCAGGCATGAATCCTACAGATATTATATGGTCTTCAACATCTTCTAAACTTTGCCTAGAGATGTTACAACAAAGTTTGCATGGGCAGACAATCTTTTGGCTAAAACCAGAATTTGTAGCTGCAAACTGAATGAAACCCTAACCCCATCTGCAAACTGTGTACTGGATCTAGCAGCACTCATCCAAGTTTTATCCATTGTACAAATAGATGAATAAACTTAGCAACTTGTTCCTGTGTAACCAATAGCAAGATACTAGTTACTATACCAACATTCAAACAAACAAACTAGGTAATAACAGAATGCAGAGTACAAAGATATCGAGCACATCAGAGCAGTTAGTACAAACATAGCATATCAGAGCACAAGTAATAACAGGAACAGAAGAGGAACAGAGCATATCAGAGCAGAGCACAAGTATAGCATATCAGAGCAGAGCACAAGTAATAACAGGAACAGGTGGTGAATTCCTAACCTGAAGAACCAGCCTCGGCATCATTGCGAGTTATTTGTCGATGAAGAATAGATCGACGTGGATCATCATTACGAGTGCCCATTGCACGACGTGGATCTCGACGGAGAGGTGGTGGACGAGCTCCAGGCGGCGGCGGATCTCGACGGAGAGGTGGTGGTGGACGAGATCGACGGAGAGGTGGTGGAGGATCTCGACGGAGAGGTGGTGGTGGACGAGATTGACGGAGAGGTGGTGGAGGATCTCGACGGAGAGGTGGTGGTGGACGAGCTCGAGGAGGAGGCGGTGGTGGATCTCGACGGAGAGGTGGTGGTGGACGAGCTCGAGGAGGAGGCGGTGGTGGATCTCGACAGAGAGGAGAGGATCTCGACGGAGAGGAGCGGATCTCGTCGGAGGAGAGGAGCTCGATCGAGGAAGAGGAGGAGAGGCGCGTTGTATCTGAAAAAAAGAGAGCCAAGGTCAAAGAGAGAAAGACTAGGGTCAGTAACATGACATGAAAAATTAAAGGACTAAAATGAAAAAATTAAAGGACTAAAATGAAAAAATACTGTACTGGAGATATACTATACTTGTGTTATTATTGTGCTTTGTTCCCTTCTAGTTTACATTGTTGTCTAGCTAGTGATATTTTATTTTAACAGTAATTGTCTAGCTAGTTTACATTGTAGTCTAGTATAAACTACATAGTTTATACATAATCATAATCATAGTTTAAACATTCATAATCATAATCATAGTTGAATATTGTAAAACTAGACATTGACATGCAAAACTAAATATTGAACATTGAGATGCAAAACTAAATATTGAACATTGAGATGCAAAACTAAACATTGAGATGCAAAACTAAACATTGTACATTGTAGTCTAGTTGCCCATGGTCTGAATATTTATGAATTCAGAACAATGAAGGCCTTCTAGACACAAAATTAAATGATCAACACTAGATAAACAGAAAATCAAGAAACTGATCAACACTTGATAAACAGAAAAGCATCAACACTTGAATAACAGAAAATGATCAACACTTGATAACCAACATTACAAAACATTGTTCAACTTACAAACCAACACTTGATCAACACTTGAATAACAGATGCATTGTTCAGAACACTAGTCCACTAGAACACATTACAACTTAAAATGAAACACAATTTCTAATAAGCAACATAAAATCAAGGGTCTTCAATCATGTTCTTCAAGGGTCTTCAATCTCCACAAAATCAAGGCAGATGTGACCATGCCTTGGGTCTGCAACAATCAGCAACAGTGATTCCTCTACTATATTTGCCTCCTCCCTAAATTGCTGCCATCCTATTGTGAATGTAATTCTATCATCTTCATCTTCCATGTGGTACCATCCTTCAAAGGGCACATCAAATTCCCTAGCCAACAGATTTGAATGTCCTTGCCATGGGCATCCAACTTCTCTGAATGTTTTTGCGAAAAGGTACGGCATAGTAACAACTTGTGTAAGAACTAAGTCTGAAACATTGCATAAAAAAAGTGAGAAATTAAGTAGTAGATAGTTACCAAAGCATCTAGTTCAACATTTTCCTGATTATACTTGTGCACCATAAACTGCATCTCATTGACACTTTCATAGAATTCTTCCTCAGCTAGTTCTTGCCCTGGTTTTAGAGCCAAAACCTTTTAGATACCATAATTGATGGTTGCCATGTTCTCCTCACTAATTTCTCTGATGTTTGAGAAAATAGTCTTCTGAAGTATAGCTCTAATTTCAGGCATCACACAGTAAAGACCTGCTCAAAGTAGTAAACAATGGCAAACTAGTTAACATAGCAAGTCTTTTAGCTAACATGCCATAAAACAGTTAAAATTGTGAAACAGTTTACCTCCATCTGCAACAATAGGCTTCTCAACCTTCATATTGTCCACAAATTCAGACACTGTGATATCAAAATTGTTGGCCCGTTCCACATACCTGAAAGAGACAACCTCACCTTGCTGGATATCATATTTCCTAACAAGGGAACTCCAGTATGGTCCACAGATGGTAGTTCTTGACACTTCTTTCTCCAGGAAGAAGTCATACACATGCTGTTCTGCATGTAGCCACCATCCAGCTTTGACATTGCAAATTTTTCAAGTTGTTCCTTGAATTTGCAAGGTCACTGAAATAAAAACAAGAGCAATGTTTGTCATTATACACCTCCTTTCCAGATAAAAACAAGAGATCCATTGTACTGATGTTATAACTTACCACTCCATTTTCAAATCCCTGCATCATAATCAGATCAAAAGAAACTGCACGTCTGTCAGAATGGAGGCCACAGTTTTGCACTGGTTGCTGGCACAGAACACAACTCATCTCATCCATTCCTATGAAAAAAATGGAAGTATTAAGACATGGAACACAAATTCATTCATGGATGACATGAAAAGAGGCAAAGGATCTGAATCACCTGTAGGATAACTTGTGCTCCTGTTGTACAATCAGAGATCTGCATCACACATGAAACATTCAGATGTAAGTACACAAACAGAACAACAATATTCAGGTAAGAACAAGAGATGAACTCACCATAGGCAGAAGAACTCTACATATAGGCGTAAGAAATGACTCCATACTACCACCAAGTTAAATAGGAAAGCACACACGGACGTGGGCAAGCACTGCACAAGACTTCCCCACTTCCCCACTTCCCCACTTTCCCCACTTCCAAGGGCGTGTGCAGTGCATAAATGTAATAAATGAAAAAATGCTCTGAATAAATGTACAAAATGGTCTGAATGCTCTGGTAATTTAGGCACAAAATGCTCTGGTAATTTACACAAGTAGTTGACTAGTAGTAGAACTAATGTAGTCTATTATGGAACTAATGTAGTCTAGTAGCCCATGGTCTCTGAATATTTATGAATTCAGAACAATGAAGGCCTTCTAGACATCAACAAAACAGGAATATGAAACAAGTAATAAAACAAGCACATCCATAGTTGACAACATTAAAACAAGCACAACCATATAATTTCAGGCACAATACAAGTGATACAAACACTAGTAGTTAACTTACAGAATAAGGACATAATAACTAAAGCTTAAAACAACATTGATGACATTGTTCCTTAAACAACTGCAGCACAACCTAAACAAGCATCTGTTAACTAAGCGATTCCAAATTAGCCTTGTCACTAATCGATTCCTTAGTTGACAATGTCAACAAAGTTCAGCCCAAGGTGATCACTCATATGTTCTATCTTGATCACAAGCATTGAAGCCCATCCAACATCAAGAAGAAATGTGAAGTCATTCCACCTGCGGTGAAAATGACTTCTCCATGTTCCTTGCTAATGGAGTAGGCACATGCAATGAAGTTATCTTCGTCTCCTTCTATGTCTTGCCCTTCCTCGGAAAGATGTGCTATGCCATGTCTTGGGTAGCCTTGTACAAACCTCAATAGGCATGAACCGCAATAATCATGTATTTCGCAGCTAGTATTTTTTACACATTAGGCATGCATAGAATGAAACAACAGAATAGTGATTTAGCTCTAAGCCTTACCAATTGCATCCCATGCTTGGTTTTCCTCATTCATCTTGTGTACCCAAATTCTTCTCATCATTACTTTCAATGATCTCATGGTCCATCACATGAACATCTTTGTAGATGGCAAATAAGATGGTGGCCATGTTCGCTCATGATTGATTGAATGTTTGAGCAGATTGTCTGCATGAATGCTTCTTATTCGGAAGGACATGTCCAATCACTAAGCAAAAGAGAAGAAATAAAATAATTAGTACTAGTACATGTAAAGAAATTAGTAGTAGTTGAGGAAATAGTTAGTAGTAGTTGTTAGCAAGAACTTACATGGAGCTTCATGGATGTACTTTTCAACACCATTTGAGGAAATGGTGACATGGAATAAATTGTCCAAACCCTCAATCGGATCTGGATCATATTCAAATTCCAGTACATCACCAAGACCAATGTCGTAGACTCTCCACAATGACGTCCAATAAGGACCACAAATCAATGTCTTTTCATCAGTCTTCTTCAAGTACAGATCATAGTTTCTAATTGCACTGCTGTTGGCAACCAGCCAATTCTTAGGAGTGAAATCATTCAGTCTCTCCCTAAATGAACATGGAACAACCTACAGGATGAACATAACATAATGTAGTTAACTTACCAACCTACAGGATGAATACAACATAAAGTAAACTATTGTTGTCTGGATGTGAAAACTCACCACACCATCAAATGGAAACTCATCAACAATGACAATCTGGAAGCTGGTTGCCCTCCTCTGTGTCCTACCACAGTTGTGAGCAGGTTGTCCACACACAGCACAGTCCATTGCTAAAAATTAAGCAAGCAATTAGTAACAGAACCTAAACATTGCAACCATATTACAGTACTGAAGAACAATGTACACATTTCAGTACTGAAGAACATTCTAATCAGGAACATATTCAGGAACATATTCAGGAACATAATAAGGACAAAACCTAATCAGGAAAACGCAACCCTAATCAGGAACATAATCAGGAAGAACAGTTAGAAGAAAGAGGGATTTACCTGAGAAGAAACCCTAATGAAGAAATACGGTCACTGTAATATTACAAGAAGAAAGAGGGATTAGGACAGAACCGCAAAATAAAGATTAAAGCAACAGAAGTGAAGAAGGTTGGAAGAATCAAGCAACAGAAGAAAAGATTAGAGAGAGAACTGAAGAAATCTGAAGAACTGCAAAGGAACTATAACTCACCGTACGAACTGCCGAGTCTGCAGATGGATGGAAAGAAAAGAAAAGATTAGAGAGAGAACTCAAGAAATCAAGAAGCGCAAAGGAATCAAGAACTCACCGTATAATCTGCGAGTCTCTGAGATGGATGGAAAGAAAAAGAAGAGATTAGAGAGAGAACTCTGAAGAAAAGATAAGAGAGAGAACTGAAGAACTGCATAGGAACTCACCGTAGAACTGCCGAGTGGGAGAGAGGGAACTGCCGAATGGGAGAGAGAGGGGAGGTTGTCCCTTCGGTTCCCTCCTTATAATATTCCAACGCTCCACGCGCTCTCTGTCTCTTCGGTTCCAGATATTTTGGCCCATATTTTGGCCGAGTGGGCCTTTGCCTAGTACTTTCTCCTACAGTTGGAGTACTTTGTCCTACGGTTGGGCCTTTGTGTTTTTGAAAAAATACATTTTGTTGCAGCAACTTATACTTAGTATGGATTTGTTGCATACAACTGTAAGAAGTATACAGAGAAGTTTCTTTTTTGAATCCATTTTAAAAAACAGCAGTGGCAAGTAGAAAAAAATTCAATTTGTTGCAACAACTTATCCTTGCTATTGTGAAAAATTAACACAATAGCAGTATGGATTTGTTGCATCTATATTTTCAGAAAAGCAAACACAACTGGATCAGAAAACACAAACTTGATATATAATATAAGTTCAATAATAGCTGGATACAAACACAACTGGGTACACAACCACAACTAGATACAAACACACCGGATCTAAAACTTACTACACCACGTCTAAAACCATGGCCAATGACAATGTCAAATCCATTAGCTCTCCTGTTAGATCTGCCACAATTGTCACCAGGCTGATCACAGATAGCACACGTCATGCCATCCATCACCTACAAAATAACATCCAGGTTAATTCACCTACAAAAATTCACCCAGGTTGATCACAGATAGCAGGTTCAAATTCAGAACCTGAGAGCTGAAAAGTCGAAGGAGGAAATTCAGAACATGCGACCTGAAAATGTAGTAGAAGGATTAGATTGCATCAGATTAAATGAAATAGAATAATAAGATCTGTGTACAGAATTGAACTCACCCAGAAAGTTGAAGGGATAGAAGAAAAGCTCTGCGCAGAAGAATTGTAAACTGGCCAGGTTTCTCCTCCTATTTAAAGGTAAAGGGATGTAAAACTGCCCCCGCCCACCACCGCCCCGTCCACCACTTCCCACGATGTGGCCCATTTAAGCAGACCATCCTGTTTCCCCCGATGTGGCCCATTTAATCGAGACACTATCCAGCCCATTCAAGACTAATCTAGCTTTATTATCACCAACTGGAGCCACGCACTTGATCCCTAATTTTGACGGAATAATCCTAGTGTCCCTGGCCGAACAAGCGGACATCTCCTCTTTCGCATCAATGTTTTGACAACATCTTTCCATCCAAAAGCAGATAAGCGCTTGTCCAGTTCGATTAGCATCATTCTACAATCTGGGTCTTGGAAAGCTGTTGGCTTGTTCACAAGAAGAAGAATAACTTATCCTTTAGGAACCCCAAGCACAGGAGCTCTTGAGCATAAGGCGCTTTAGAAACTTCAAAAGATAAGTATTTGTGAATTCTTTTGAAAAAACCTGGAAAATAGAAATTTCAATTATGATCAAAACATACCATACAGTAACCATTAGTAGTGAACATGATCAAACATTACTAACCATTTCTCCTTCTCCAGGTCTCCAGTGAACATGATCAAAGGAAGTTATGATGTTTTCTTCTGTCATTTTCCACACATACTCCTTAATATCAGGTCTTGGTAGCACTTCAACATAGCTTCTCAGTTGGATAACTTGATTGAATGTCAAATCAACCTTGTTTGCAAAAATGCATTCATTATCAAAGGATTCTTCACCAGCAAAACCAGGTCCTACATGACAAATAAAGCATTATTCATCACCCAAAAAAACTCTAGTAAAACAAGTATATCACACCTCTAGTAGTAATCAGACTCCTTTCATGAATCTCAGTGGGGCTGTACCTACAAAGATGTGCATAAATATGTTATAAGAGATAATCAGATAAATGGTAAGAATGGGTTTAATAAGGCAGGTAGTACTCTTAAATTTTAAGTATCTCAAGCTTAAGGTAGAACCACGATGTACGAGTCTTGGTGGTAGTTTTCTTTCATCTGTAAAATGAACATGCAAACATCCCTTCCTTCAGATTAAATGCCTCTACCACCTTTGCCCATTCGGGAGGGATGATCTGGCTTTTCCATCACCTGAAGAATCATCCTCTGATTTTATTGGAGATCCTAACTTGAGCATCACACCTACACTAACCAATTGAGATCGGCTTGAATACAATGTCTCATGAGGTGTTCATCCATGAGGAACGCATCAGAACTTTCTTGTAAACTCTTGACTGAATTCACGGAATTTGTTAGATAAAAATGTGAGTAATGTGCGAACTTACGGATAAAAATATGAATAATGTGCGAACATATATACATACCATTAAACCCTCCAAAGGAATGACATTTGTTGATGTAATTGTGCTAACATAATTCTTAATTGCAGGCCTTGGTAGCACTTCCACATTGCTTCTTAGCTGCATTAATTGGTGGTAATTCATTTGAACCAAATTTCCAAAACTGACGCTTGTATCAATTGAATCAAATCCTGAATGTCCAGGTCCTAACAAATGCCAAACAATGTATCATTAGTACCAGAAAATATAGATCAATGACAAGAGCATAGATTACAAGAGCATAGATTACCTCTAATTGTGATCATTAGCCTATCATCCCTCTCATCATCTTGGACTCTGTAGTAATCATATTCATCAGTGAACAAATTACAGAACTATTTTAAGATCTATTTCTAGCATTAGTAAAAATCAGATTTTTTGTTTAGAATTACAGATGAATTAGATGAACCATTTCAGATATACAAAGCACACACTAGATGGATGAAAAGACCATACTATATATACAAAGCACACACTAGATATACAAAGCACACACCTGCAATTATCTGATTGCTCTTGAGAAATCGCAGGGAGAAGGGATGTGGTCTGCGATCCGATTAGTGCTGGCCATGGATCCATTGCAGAAGCTGCTATGGATGATCTGCAGCTCTCCGGAGAGGATCTGCAGTTCTCCAGCTCTCCGGAGAGGATCTGCAGAAGCTGCTATGGACGGAGAGGATCTGCAGCTCTCCGGCGGCGGGTGGTGCGGCGGCGCAGACGGAGATGATCTGTAGCTCGGGCTCGGGCGGTGGTTGTCTGGCGGCGGGTGGTGCGGCGGCCGCTGACGGAGAGGATCTGCAACTCAGTTGGTTGGTAGCGGCGGCGCGGTGAGATCTGCAGTTCTCGAGGCGGGGTGGTCTTGCGCGGACGGTGAGGATCTGCAGCTCTCCGGCGGTGGGTGGTGCGGCGGCGCGGACGGAGAGGATCGGCAGCTCTCCGGTGGCCGGGTGGTCTTGAGGTCACGTGAGAAATGGAGGCCAAACCCTAGCGGCGGGTGCCTCTCTTATACATTGGACAACAGAGGGAGGGTTTGTGCAAGGTGGCGCTGGTGGAGGGACGAATGGAAACTAAAATATTAATCGAGGCGTCGGCTAATCGCTATAACTACGGAGCCGAGGTGGAAGGACACAGAAAAGTTAATAACAACCTAAGGTACTAATGTGCAAAATGACCATACTATATACGCACACACCCACCCACCGCGGCCGTCACTTTCTCCACTCCCTCACTCCCTCACTTTCCACTCCCTCACTCTCTCCCTTTCCTCGTGTTAGGGTTCCACCGCCGCCGGCCGCCGCCCAACATGAAACCCCTCCAGCGAATCCCATCGCCGCCGCCACCTGAGGAGCTTGTCTGTTTTTTCCTCGTGTTCTTCTTCTGTTCTTCTTTCTTCTTCTGTTCTTCTTTCTTCTTTCTTCTTTTATTCTACTCGTTAGATCTTTTCTGTTCTTGATTAGGAACTGTTGTTATTAGATTAGTGTTCTTAGTTTAGATTGTTGTTATTAGATTAGATTTGTTCTGTTCTTAGATTTGTTATTAGATTAGATTTGTTCTGTTCTTAGATTTGTTATTAGATTAGATTTGTTCTGTTCTTAGATTTGTTATTAGATTAGATTTGTTCTGTTCTTAGATTTGTTATTAGATTAGATTTGTTCTGTTCTTAGATTTGTTCGAGATTTATGTTCTTTGTCTAACCTGCTATCTGATCTTGTTTGATCTAACCTGCTATCTGATCTTTGGGTGCTTAGATTTGTTCTTTTATTTATGTTCTTTGTCTAGATCTATGTTCTTAGTTCTGTTCTTAGATTTGTTTTGTTCTTAGATTATATTTTGTTTAGGGTTCTGCTAGGATTAATTCTGTTGATGTCAAGAGTTGATGATTATTTCTGGTTAGGGGTCTGTTGATGAAGAAATGTTCTGAATTTTCAGAAATTTCATAATGTTCAGAAAGTTCAGATTGTTAAGATTGTTCAGAATGTACTGAACTTTCTGAATGTTCTGATCTTTCTGAATGTTCTGATTTTTCTGAATGTTCTGATCTTTCTGAATGTTCTGAATGTTCTGATTTGTTGACTGTCAGAATGTTCAGCATGATCTGAACTGTCTGAATGTTCTGAACTTTCTGAATGTTAGGAATATTCAGAATGTAATTATTGACTTTCTAAATGTTTTGCTATTTGATCATGTCCTGAACATGTTTTAGCATTACTGATTACATTGCTTTAGCATTACTGATTACATGCTGTTTTTATACTAGATGGGAACCTGTGAGAACTGTGCCATTGACATCTCAGATGACAGTGGCAGCTTGATCCCAAGCCACAGCTTTAGTGGCAGTGACACCTCTGGCAGTGACACCTCTACGGAGTGGTTCGTGCCAGATGGTTATGTGCCAATTATGCCAGCACAAGATGATGGCTTGGTTTTAAGGGGTATGTATCTATACAAACTTTGAACTATCTATACAGCAGTTGAGAAATGGTACTACTATTTATAAAATTTGTTGTATTTGTGTTGTATCAGGACCAAAAAACAGGGGAATACATGAGTGGGACCACCAGTGTATGTTTGGAAATGACATACTACTGTGTCCATGCCAAGTTGAGTTTCTGGACGAATGGTGCAATGGCAGAAGGCCAGCAATAAAGTACTATGTCTACAAGATGACAGAGTCAGCTGTCATTGAGAAGAAATGCAAAATGGTGAGCAGCTATTTACTTTATCATGCATAACAGTGTAGTAGAAACAGAGTCCAAAAGAATGCTAACAGTTGTGTAAACTTGATACTTACACAGAAATTTAATGCTGAGTTCACAACCAAGTACCTGAAGGACTTTCTTGATGAACCACTTACTGTACAAGTTGAATCCATGGCTGAAGATGATCGTGTGGATGTGAGGATGAAGATGGGAGTAAACAATAAAGCAATGATAACCAGTGGATGGTGGACAGCTGTGCAGGCCTTCAACATGAAGAAGGATGATGCTATGTTGTTCAGTTTCTGGTACAAGTCAGACGGTAAGTTGCGCCTGATGCTCGCGGCACTCCCATAAAACGTAGATCTGACAGTACTGATTGGGTGGAAGTAGAACTTCTGTTATGAGCTCTACTTATTTTGGATGTAATTATCTGATGGACTGCTTAAGTTGGACTGCCTAGTTCTATATATGATGGACTACTAAGTACTACTTTTGTAGTTGTAAGTATGGAGCAGTAAGTACTATGTTGGATTATCAGTATGAAATCAGTAGTATATAATTATGTGTTGTGTGGTATCTGTTTTCTGATTATTTGATTATGCTGGTTATTCTTTTGGAGGCACAGCACAAAGTGCCTCAAATGGATGACCATTTTGAGGCACACCTGATAGTGCCTCAAATGGATGACCATTTAGAGGCATGTTTGACAGTGCCTCCAATGATCATCCATTTGAGGCAATGTCAGGTGCCTCGGTTGGTTGGACATTGGAGGCAGCAGCATAGTGCCTCAGATGGATGATCATTGGAGGCACACCAAATAGTGCCACGGTTGGTCACTATTTAGAGGCATAATTTAGTGCCTCTAAATGGTAACCAATTGTGGCACTTCTAATTGTGCCTCAGTTGATATACTTTTAGTGGCATTATCACAGAAAATGTCTCTAAAAGTTATGTCTTTTTGAGGCACAGGTCAAAGTGCCACTGATAGTTTAGCATAGAGGCAGGATCGCCTCTATTTTTCAAAACATTAGAGGCACTATCAATAGTGCCTCAAAAGGATAAACTGTTAGTGGCACTTTTAAAACTGCCACTAAAAATTCATATTTAGAGGCACTATTTTTCAAAGTGCCTCAATAGATACAATTAGAGGCAGTTTGAAAAAGTGCCTCTAAGAAAAGTGCCTCTGATTCCTGGACGTGCCATAGTGGCAGTCATGCAAACAAGAAATAATACCGCAGTCCAGCAGTAAGTGTCTAGCCTATCGTTCCATCATCATTGAACAACATTATAATTCCTCCAACCAAATGCATTCAACTCAGCACCAGATCATCCCAAACGAACGACATATATACTAAGCAAACAAGAACCCATACTTAGCACCGGATCATCCCAAACCAACTTGTTCCCTCGAGTTCATCCGATCACTAAGCAAACAAGAGCCCATACTACTACATAGTGCAGTAGGCGTCTATCCTATCGTTCCATCCTAGCACAACACTATTATGCCTCCAGCCAAAAATAAGGCATTCAACTCCGCACCAGGTCATCAAACGACTCTTCCTCTCGAGTTCATCCGAGTATCCTATAACGCTAGGGTGGTTATACTCCGCCCGTGCAGGTCGCATGCAAAAGAAACACTGAGTGATCTTTCTTAGAGCATCTCCAGCCCCTAGTGAAAATTCGGGCGCAAAAATTGGCGATTTAGGGTTGTGCCGGAAGAATTTCTTGGCCTAGGCCCGGCGGATTCCTAGCCGTGTCCCTAGGTCCAGATTAGCGAAAAGGAACAAATTCAAACGAAATTCATAAAATACAGCGAAATTCATAGATAGTAGGCGAGTTCATACGAGATTCGACGAAATTTAAACTAAACCAATCCTAGTTCGTGCCAAAGCGGTGGTAGAAGACGGTGTAGTCTTCGTCTTCGTCGTCGCTAGCTTGTCCGTCGGTGGGCTGTGGCAGCTCTCTTGGCCTTGGTCGCTGAAACGCCTCCGTAGAGGAGCGTTGCTTGGCCTGGCCTCCTAGTCGTGGTCGAAGATGATGACGTCACGGTTGAACCGGGCAGCTCGGCGGCGCGCGGCGCGGACCAGCAGGCGCTGCTGGCGGGCGGTCTCCTCCCGCTCGTCCTCGGTCTCCTCCCGCTCGTCCTCGGTCTTGGACCAGGCGAGAGGTCCCGCATCTGCATGGGAGGGACATCGTCGATCGACGTCTACACCACCATCTTCAAGCCCGACGTGTGTCCTCAGGGTCGTCCGGCACCTCCACCTTCAGTACGCTCCAGAGGTACTCCCTTGGAGGCGATCATTCTGGTGCTGGCACCAGCTTCCTGGTCGACGAGCCACGGGCGTCTTGCTTCCTCTTCAACCTGACGAGGCAGAGGGTGTCTCGTAGGGGATATGGCGTGCGACGCTTGTTGATGACGATGTCATCGGAGCGCACCCGCGTGCGAGGCGGCGAGCAGCGGGGCACCTCCTTAGGCTCATCCTTGACGTGGGTGAGCTGTGTTGCAAAGCGCGGCGAGGGAGTCGCCTGGGAAGACCCCAATGAGCATAACACCGACGCCAACGAGGAAGAAGAGACTGGAGGCATCCACGAGCTTTCCCCGATGGCGGGTACGCGAGGCTGGTTGCCGGCCTTAATGTGGGTCGTTGCCGGCCTTGATGTGGGCGAGGACGACCTCGAGGGTGCGCGCCCCCTCTAAAGAGTTCGACTGGCAGAGTTTCCACTCGCCGCCCGGGGGCCTCCTCCTTTGTAGGCAGCGAGCTCATGGGATCGCCGTTCGGTGAGATTGTCGCCCTGGATATGAAATGAGAGAAATCGAAATAAAAAAGCAATCCCGACGGGATAGAGGCTACACTCCCAACGAGTAATCTCCCCTAGGGTTACAGGTCCATGGCAGAAGGACCCAGCAATACCTCACACCGGACCGAAACCGCTACCCCCAAAGCTAGGGCTAGGAGCCCACGCTACTAGGCTCGGCGGTACACTGCTTCTGAAGCCGTAATTTAAGGTGTTAGGCGCACAGCAAGCAACGCGAGGTGGGACTATGCAAAAGTTGTGCGATCGTTGCTCGCTTTATTCAGCCGGAGCGGTTCGACCGCGGGATACGACGAAATAACTCGGCCTGATATGTGCACGCGGGCCGGGTAGAGTAGTAGGCCCAGCCGCGCTATTTGCTAACGGGTATATTTACGTGTTACCTTCGGCAAGCAAAAGTGCGTGTAGACTGAGGTACTGCTCTCGGCGGTGCGACGCCACGTCACAGCAGGCATCACAGCCAACCGTATCCCGCGGTGCGATGCCATGGTCCAGCAGGCGCTGCCTCTTGCTCAGCCTCGGTCTTGGACCAGACGAGAGCGTGTCGCATCTGCATGGATGAGACATTGTCGAGTGATGCCTGCACCACCATATTCAAGCCCGACCTGTCCTCGAGGTTGTTCCGCGCCTCCACCTTCAGTACGCTCCAGAGGTACTCCCCCGAAGGCAATCATTCCGACGTTGGCACCAACTTCCTAGCCGACGAGCCACCAACGTCTTGCTCCCTCTTTGGCCTGACGGGGAGGAGGGTGTCGCGCAGGGGAGATGTCATGTAGTGCTTATTGATGACGATGTCACCAGAGCGCGCCCGCGTGCGAGGTGACGAGTGGCACGGCGGCTCCGCATGCTCGTCCTTAACAGGGGTGAGCTGAACCACAAAGCGCAGCGAGGGAGTCGCCTAGGCAGACCCCAACGAGTGTGACGCCGACGCCAACGAGGAAGAAGAGGGCGGAGGCATCCCCGGTGGCGGGTAGGCGAGGCAAGTTGCCGGCCTTGATGTGGGAGAGGACGACCTCGAGGGTGTGGGCGCCCACGAAAGAATCCGGCCGACAGAGTTTCCACTCGGCCGGCCGAGAGCCTCCTCCTTCGTAGGCGGCGAGCTCCTAGGCTCGCTGTTCGGTGAAGCAGGAGATCCATGACTGCTCTGCGATTGTCGCCCTAGGTAAGAAATGGGAGAAACCGAAATAAAAAGCGATCCCAACGGGATAGAGGCTACGCTCCCAACGAGTAATCTCCCCTAGGGTTACAAGTCCATGGCAGAAGGATCGAGCAATACCTCACACCAGACTGAGACCGCTACCCCCCAAAGCTAGGGCTAGGAGCCCACGCTACTAGGCTCGGCGTACACCACTCCTCAAGCCGTAATTTAAGGTGTTAGACGCACAACAAGCAAGCCGAGGTGGGACTATACAAAAGTTTTGCGATCGCTGCTCGCTTTACTCAGCCGGAGCGGTACGACCGCGGGATACGGTAAAATAACTGGGCCTGATATGCGCGTGCGATACCGGCCCGGTCGAGTTATTTCCTCATGTTACCTTCGGCAAGCAAAAGTCCGTGCAGGAGTACTCTGTCTGCTCCCCGCGGTGCGACGCCATTTCACAGCTACCAGTGCGTCAACTACTCACTTATATATAGTTCACTTTCCATAGTTCTTGAGACAGAAAAATGTGTATGTGAGGCGACTAGTACTACTCTAGTCATTCAAACAAGAACTATACTGCAGTCCAAATGCATTCAACTCAGCACCGGATCATCCCAAACGAACGCCTTCCCCCTCGAGTTCATCCGACTATCCTACAACGCCACGCTGCCTGTACTCCGTCCCTAGTTTTAAAAACCGGTCCAATGATCGAACCAGTGAGACGACTGGTTCACTGGTCAGACCACCGATTCATCCGGTTCGATGGCAACAAAAAACCAGTATTTATAATTAAAATTTAATCAAATTTCAAAATAAAATGACCATAAAAGGTATATGTAGGGTATATTTCAATGTGTAATCACAAAAGATGGTTAGCCCAAGTGATATATAGGGCCTTAGTTGGTGTTATTTCTTCCTAGCAGAAGGTTGTAATTCCAATTCATACTGCAACATATTTTTTTCACTGGTTTTTTACTGTTTGGACAGTTGCCTCTTAAAAAATCAGCGAGGCCGTCAGGTCAGGTTTTTTGTGATCGGACCACTGAACCGGTCCGATTTTTAAAACTACGGCTCCACCACGGCAGGTCGCAAGCAGGAGAAACGCGAGTTAGCTGCATCGGTCATATTAGGAAATTAGTTCATTAATTCGTTTGTTTGCCAACAAAGAAGCCTTGCGCTACTCGGACAGTACTGACTAGAGGAGCGTGTCGATCCACAGACAATGGCCATCTCTGCACCTCCGCTGAAGTAAAAACTTTTGCACTTTTACATACCTCCTTGAGCTTCTGCTGGTTGAGCATCTGGACTTCTCTCCGGAGGGTGTCCACCTCCCCGGCGTACTCCTTTTGCTCCTCTGACGGTTACTCCTCCAGCTGCACCCCCAGTCTATACAGCACGCTCTTGAGGTCACAGGACTCCAAGTCTGTAGCGTCTGTCGTGGGAACATTTGGTAAACTCATAATGGCCAACAAAACCTGCCTAAAAAGTGACTGTCACTCAAAACATGTCTTGAATCTTCTGTCAAGATAAACAATTACATGTCTTGACTCTCTCCTGTTAAGCGTACAGATGCATCGTTGCATACAGATAGATGACATAAACTGAATTGGCAAAATAAGTAATGCTTGAGATCACATTAGACAACAAGATAAGGGCACACAAGGCACAACCGTCTACACATAACCAAAATAATTTAAAGAATTAGAGGCGACTCTGACCATACCTTTTCTTGAAGGTCGAGGTCACACTTTGATAGCGTATCAACCATTAACTCCAGGAAAGCACGTTCACTTAAGAAAGCAAGCCCTGAGTTTCCTGAGTTTAGCTAAAAGCCCTGAGTTTCCTGAGTTACTAAAAACACTGCCTTCTTGACATCGGTACTGTCGCTTGACAATATGTGCTGCAAAAGGGGGGAAGTTTTTTCACATCTAAACCGATATTATGTGCTTAAGGGAGAAGTATTGTCACAGCTGAACCAATTTATGCTTGTATTCCACATACAGGATTCTCACTTTCTCACTACCTGCAACATTGCCCTTTTTAGAACGGAATGCCTCCTGGCCATTTATGTTATCTCTGATCAAAGCAGATATAGCATACATTGCCTTTTGCAGCTTCTTCCGCCGAACTAGAATAGCCCATCTTCACTAATCACGCCAAAGCTCCATAACCAAGGATCTGGCCATGAAGGAAACTGTCAGCTCATATTACATGTCTTGATGGCTAGAACAGAAAACGACAATAAGAAATACTTCAACAAGAGGCACCCCTGTGCCCTGGTATGAAATAGACAAGGCAATTAACTGTTAGACTATCAAAACAATATGAAAGGAAGATATAAAAGAAAGAATCCCTGTGCTCTGAGTATGAGCTAACATGAAAGAACATTGACTCTCAAAATCGGCACAACACTACTAATGATGAAGCAGATACTCTCCAGGAACAAGATACAACATTGAAATCAAATTGTTCCTTTGTGTACAATTAATGCCATTACCTGGCTTTGGACAAGAGCATTATTCTGACTGGCTTTACCCAGAATCCATGAACAGTTGGTCCATATTTCTTCATTTGCATTATTAAAATCTTGAATCAACGCAACAAGGCCCCCAATTTTGTCAGGGTCTGATCACAAATGCAGGAACAAGAAACATTTCAGAGAATCTTCGAAAGGTCAGACAGACAAGTCTAAGCTTTTGTTGCATACAATGTTGACTCTTTCGTTTTCTATAGAAGGTAGTAAGAACACATAGGCTTTATATATGGCACACCTTAGTAATTTGTTACAAATTTTATACAGTATCTAGGAAAAAACCACAGAATATTTCATTGGTGTAAACTCTAAATGCTAAAAGTTAGATGTTTCAGTTAAAATACATAGTTATAAGTGGACATTTTGGTTCATCTGCAGAGCAGTGAGATATTAGCATATCGATGGAGGAATAAAAGAAAGTGCAGATTTACCATTGGCGTTGTCAATGGGCTCAACAGGAATTAAAATCCCATGCAATGCACGTTGGCGATTCTCCAGTGAAAGTGAAGAATTGTTCAGGTCAGCAATTGCAATCTTCATTAAGTCAGCATCCTATGGCATCTTTAACTTCTACATCAACTCCTGTAAGAAGAACGATAAGATTCGGTACAGCGTGCTACTGCAATCATGCTTCTGCTTTGTCTTTCATCTACATAGAGGAGATCAGCTGTCCACCCAACTACGTATTCACAGACCAGCTGTTTGCCTAACTCGTGCCCATCTTATCAAGTCAAGAAAGATCCACAGATAAAATTAACATAGGAAAAAAGCAGTGCTTTGTCTTCTGCTGGACTATCATAGTTACTACAAGGAATAAACGCAAATTCCTCACAAAAAAGTAAGGCATGAAAAAAATGCAGACCTCGCGAAATTTAACAAGAATATGTGCTAGTGACACAGGGTTCTTCAGGATTAAGGATACTAAGGCAAATCAGAACTGCAGCAATGAACATTAGAAGTTCGTTAACTTGACATCAGAGCAAATGTGATGGTAATCCCAATCGCATAAAGCACACATATGCAGCTACAAACATACTAATTCAACAGCTAGGGATACTGTACGGTGCAGTTGAACATTCCAGAAAAGCACAACTAAATTCTGATGTTCAGACATGCAAGTTGATGTATATACTATATACACAGAAAATAGAGCTGCGTTAGCAAAAACTGTTTCCCCAAAATGTTTCGTGCATATGACACAACCAACAGTAGCAGATATATGTATATGATGCAAACAACACAGGTCATTAGCAACAAACGTCTCAAGATTGAATCATTAGTAACAACAGGAAACCCACTATCTCCAGAAGACGAATTCTGAAGCAGAAAGCTCACCTTAATCTCCACACGGCGCTTGAGCACCTCATCCTCTGATAACTTATGCACATCGTCTGCCTCTTCTTTCAGCTTTCCTGGATCAGAATTTCCTGCACCAGCAATACCTGGTAGAACTCAGCCAAATGCAGGAGGTATGCAAATCCAACTAGACTGTCCAAGTTCAGTAATTCACAATGCAATTACAACCATAAACTGCAAGTTCCTATACCTGAAAAACAGTTTTTTCCCCGATCCTAAAATTCGGAGTAAATTACTAATGGGACAGACAGAATACAATTAGTAATACCAATACCGAAAGCTAACTCAGAGCTTAAACAGGTTGGCAAAATTCGCTGTGATCCTAACGCTAAGCTACACCTGGCATCGCTGATAAAATCCAAAAACTACACTATCCTGAATTAAGCATTTTCCGGAGTGAATCGAAATAATGAGAGGGGGGAAGGGGGGGTGCCCACTGCAGGATTCTATCGAGTGTCGAGGGAGCCGAAGCCGCCCGCGAAGTCGTCCTCCACAACGGAATCTCAAGCTCCCCCTCGTCCTTTCCCGTCGCCCACTACGCCACCGACCTGTTCTCGCCGTCCCGCCGCCACCGGAAGGAGACGAAACACGGGGACGATAACAACGGAAACGAGGAGTAGGAGGAGGTCTTGGATGACTAGATCACTTCGAGTGCGCCCTCGCCTTCGCCATGGACTAACGCCAGAGAGCAGCAGCACTACAGCTGCGGCGAAGTGGGCAGGAAGGAGTAGTATTAATTTTTTCTTGTTTGAATTTTCAAGGTCACCCGTTAACCCGTCGGGTACCCGCATCAAATGGAGTAGGATATGGTTGAAAGAAAAAACCATGGATCTCTTAATGATAAAATATATGACCCGCCGGGTCCGGCGGAGGCGGGTA
The DNA here is from genome assembly GCA_030063025.1 of Avena longiglumis. Classification (NCBI taxonomy): domain Eukaryota; kingdom Viridiplantae; phylum Streptophyta; class Magnoliopsida; order Poales; family Poaceae; genus Avena; species Avena longiglumis. The sequence goes on from CP125975.1 coordinate 31,073,062, forward strand.
TGAAGGTATGAAATCCATACCCGTTTACCCATAGACGCGCCGCAGACATATGGAACCCATCTATCATTGGCTAAGTAGAAACCCTAACTATCCTACAGGCCTGCCCAGCACCCCAGACCCCAGCCCAATCATTCTACCCCGCAGCCGCACGCCCTCCCTCCCTCGTCTAACTCCCTCACGCCGCCGCCACCTCCACTCACACCGCCGCCATCACCCATAGGCCACAGCCCCACGCGGCCACGCCCCACCCCACACCTCTGTGCTTTGCTTCCCCCGGTCGTTCCCGCAGCCATGGATGTCGTGTCGGCCTCGGTCGATGAGGGAAGCGGCGCTGCAGGGGCGGCAGACGCCATGGACGCACCACATCTAGAGATCCCGCCGTCGGGGAATGGCTAGGCTTCTCGGCATGCCTCCTGACCGGGAAGGAACATCGACAGGAAGGGACTGGCGGGAGCGAGAACCGGAAGGGACTGTGGAGGGAGCAGCGTCCGGGAAGGGGAAGCGAGACCGGACTTCGGACGGCGTCGGTTTGGAGGTGCAGAGGCAGACGCAAAACAAGCGGAGGAAGGAAAAATTTGCATGGTATGCTACTGTGGACTACTAACCTACTAACCGTGCCATGAATTTTATAAGAAATAGATGTATTTTAGGCTGATGTTGTGTAATAGATCAATCTGAGGAAAATAGATGAATTTTAGTCTGATGTTGCGTAATAGAATCTTGTTAATCTGAGGAGAAAATTGAACAATATACTATACTCATTGTCATTTTCGGTTGTGAACTTGCTTGTATCTAGTGAATACTTGTATACTGATTTGTTTCATTTATGTTTAGTGAAACAAGGACAAGCTGTAGTAGTCAAGCTGCAGCTGAATCTGTGAATGAAATTTCTGACGATGATGATGAGGTTCATGAGTTGAGTATTGTTGCTACAAGGAAGCTCACATCTGATGTATGGCTTGAGATGACCAAGAAAGTGATGCGTGGAAAGCCGATTGCCATCTGCAACTACTGTCACAAGGAACTAACTGTAGGACCCAAGAGTGGTACGTCGCATCTACGTGACCATCTGAAGATATGTACTCAAAGGACATTGAAGTTGAGGTCCAGTTCTAGAAAATCTTTGTGTCAGTCTCAATTGAGGATGAATGCCCAAGCTGAAGGAAAGGTTAATATAGAGAGTTATACCTTTGATCAAGAAACTTGTAGAGCAGAGCTTGGTAATATGATAGTGCTGCATGACTACCCGCTGAGTATTGTCGACCATGCTGGATACCACTCTTCAAGCTGCATACAAGGAATACTATCAGGTACATTGCTGTTTATGAGCTTTTAGTGAACTTGCTATTTATGAGCTTGTGTTTGACTTGTTGTTCATGAGCTTATGTTTGATTATTTGACTTTGTTGTGTTGTAGGAAGGACATAGTAGCTGCATATGACAAGGAAAAATTGAAGGCAATAGAGTACATGACTATGTTGCAGTCAAGGGTGGCTGTCACAACTGATATGTGGATAACTGACAACCAAAAGAAGGGCTACATGGCTGTTACAGGTCATTTCATTAATGAATCATGGAAGCTGAGAAGCATTCTTATGGGGCATGTCGATTGTTCCACTCTATTGTGTATTGCAGCTTTAGTCCTCAATTGTTCCACTCTACATTTTCTTTTTTGATGCTTATTGCAGGTTTATTTATGTGCCAGCACCACATACTAGAGATTTTATAGCTGAGGAGCTCCATGAAACCTTGATGCAATGGAACTTGGATGAGAAGCTCTTGTCTGTGATAGTTGACAATTGCACTTCAAATGACAAGGCAGTTGACCTTCTGGTGAGCAAGGTAGGGAAGTCCAAACTGCTCTTACAAGGTACAATGCTTCACATGCGCTGTTGTGCTCATATTTTAAATCTGATTGTCAAGGATGGCTTAGATTTTGATGAGATCTGCTATACACAATATTAGAGAGAGTGTTGCATATTGGACTGCCACACCAAAGAGAGTTGAGAAATTTGAAGAGATGGCTAAGTATAAGAAAGTAAAACTCACAAAGATGCTAAGACTAGATTGTAAGACTAGGTGGAATTTTGTTTATATTATGCTTGAGACATCTTTGCCTTATAGAGCTGTCTTTGAAAGAGCTAAAATAGTTGACAAGCAATATGAAACTTTGCCTACTTCTGATGAATGGGACTTTGCTGCCATGGTCCTACCTAGGCTTAGTTTATTCTATGAGATAAGTACATTGTTCTCAGGAACAGATTATGTCACAGCCAATGTGTTCTTTCCTAAGATATGTGAAATCAAGATAAAAATTAGGCAGTGGGCAACCTCTACTGATCTGTGTATCCAAGAGATGTCAAATAACATGATAGATAAATTTGATAAATACTGGACTGAAATTCAAGGTCTCATGGGCATAACTACACTCCTTGATCCTAGATATAAGAAGCATATGCTGGTAGCCTGTTTTGCGATGCTTCATGGCATTGCATCAACCTCTGATGAGTGCATTGTGAAGGTAGATTCTGTTGTTGCTAATCTCCATAGATTGATTGAGGAGTATGAACTGGATGGAGATGAATATCAACAAGCTGAAGAATGCTCCTTGTCTAAAAAGCCATCTTCTGCCATTATGTCTTTCTTCCATGATATTGTAGCACAACAAAAGCCTGCAGCAGCTAGACTTCAAGGTGAGATAGAACATTATTTGTCTGATGACTTGGTCCCATATACTGAAAAGTTTAGTGTGCTGGATTGGTGGAAAGTGGCTGGCACAAGGTACCCAACACTAAGAAAGGTAGCAAGAGACATTTTTGCTATTCCAATCACAAGTGTTGCTTCAAAATCTGCATTTAGTACAAGTAGAATAGTTGATGAACATAGGAGCCACCTCACTTCTAAAATGCTTGAGGTCTTGATGTGCCATCAAAATTGGCTTAGGAACAAGTACAAAGGTGAGCTACTGTTGTAACCTGAATACTATCTACTCTCTTCTAAATAATTCTTGCAAGTTGTAACCTATTGTTTCTCACATTCAAATTTTGTTTTTTGTAGATGCTCATATTGGTGAACAAAGTTTCTAGAATTATCTTCAACACACACAAGAAGAGGACTTGGATTTGACCTCTAAATGAGTATGAAAGGCTGGATGTATGAACTTATGTTCTATGTTGTTGGACTTGTTAAAATGTTGGATGCTTGGAACTTTTTATGTGATGAACTTGTTATTGTAATATTTGTACTGAGATGTTATTTGTGATGAACATGTTGAACTTGTTGGACATGTACTTGTTATTGTAATATTTGTACTTGTTATTATGAATTGTGATGAACTTGTAAAATGCAGCAAGTTGTTGTCCAAATTTTGTCATAATATGCTATTTCCTGTCATATTTTTGTACATGGTATGTATGACACTTGCTGTCAAGTTTTAGTACACGGGTACCCATCGGGTCACGGGTACCCGTCATGGGGCGGGTCTGGTGGATTTTAGGACCCGTCGGCGAGTATGGAGGCGGGTGGTGGTGGCGGGGAGAGGTGGCGGAGGCGGGTATGGAGGTTGCAAACCCGCCTCCATACCCGGCGGGTGCCACCCGGAGTATCTACACGTTATACGGTTCGGTGATGATAATCTTCTACTTTAGCTTATAACATAAACGTATCCATATTTTTTTATGTTCGTCCTTGTTTACTATCTATTTTGTTTTACTTTGTCTACACTTTAAGATATTTTTATATGTTTTCGGAACTAACCTATTAGCAAGATACCACAGTGTCAGTTGCATGTTTTCTATTGTTTTTGTTTCAAAAAAGTCAGAAGATGAATATTCTTGGAATTGGACGGGACAAAAGCCAAAGTTAATATTTTACCGTGGGGAACATTGAGCCAGAAGACGAGACGGAGGAGGGCCTCGAGGGGCCCACACCCCTGGCCGCGCGACCAAGCCTAGTCCGCACGGGGGGGGGGGGGGGCAGCCGCCTCCGGCACCCCCTCGGCCTCCCTCTTCGCCTATAAGAAGCTCCCTGATACGTAAACCCTAAGTACCCCGATCAATCTTTCATTAAACAGTTCGTAGTCGTCGCCACCATCGTCTCTAGATCGGGGGGATCTGAAGCTCTTCCCGGCACCCTGTCGGAGGGGAGAGTGATGACCCACAAGTATAGGAGGTGTATCGTAGTACTTTCGATAAATAGGAGTGTCGATCCCAACGAGGAGCAGAAGGTGCTGAACAGTGGATGGAGCAGGAAATCCCTGTGAATACTTAGCAAACGGGTTTTTGGTGGTTTTCTGACAAGGCAACAAGACAAAGAGCAAGTAACAAAGGTAACAAACAAATGGAGCAAGTGGCCCAATCCTTTCTTAGCAAAGGACAAGCCGGTGGAAATACTTATAAGGACCAAACGTTCTCGAGGACACATGGGAATTTTCTCAAGTGATTTCGCTTCAAATAGCTAAGTACTCTTCTCTGGTGTTGTAAGTGTTGTGTGGGTGAACCTGTGCTAACGTACCGATCTTACTTGGACTAATACATACTTGTGATTAAACCCTTGCAAACATCCGTAATTACAGGAAAATAATTAAGATATAAATCAAACCACATCCTTAAACTCTGAGATCCTACGCTCCCTTGTGCAAAGGTGTCCTAACGGGGGTTCAGGTTTCTGTCACTCTGGCAACCCCACAATTAGTAGCCAAATACACAATGCATCCCCTAGGCCATAAATGGTTGACTGTCATGTAGTCGACGTTCACATGACACCGCTAGGAGAATAGCACCACAACTTAAATACTAAACCATTGAATAATAACTCATCACAGATTCACTACTAATAACATGACTTCTCCCATATCCTCAAGAACTAAACGAACTACTCACGAGACATCATATGGATCAAGATCAAAGATGATATGATAATGGATAACAATCTGAACATAAATAATAATCCAATGGTTCCACTCACAAGCATCAACTACAATAGTAATCAACACCGGGAAAGTTTCCCCTAAGAACTAAAGCAATATCCAACACAATTGTTACAGCGGGACGGAGTGGTGATGATGGTGCTGGTGGAGATGATGGTGTGGATGATGATGATGATGATCCCGACGAAGCCTAACTTGATGATGGTGTTGATGGCGATGGTCTCCCCTCTCCGGGAATGAATTCCCCCGATAGAAATCTATCTGCCGGAGAGATCTTTATCTCTCGGTGTTTTCCGCCCCCCCAGAGGCGGCGGAAATCTATTCGTGGTTGCCACCCAAGGCTTAGGGTTCCGTAGGGAAGATATAGGCGAAGGGGCGGAGTCGGAGGCCGAGCAAGTGGGCCACACCTGCCCTAGGCGCGGGGTTAGGTGGGCCCGCGCCTAGGGGGTGTGGTGTAACATCCCAGCATTAGAGCCTAGAAATAAGCTGAACTCAGATGTGTGCATTGCATTCATGCATAAAAAATTCGAATAATTTTCGCGCTTTTAAACAAAACTTGTCAAAGTGATTGAAGCTTCTCTTAGCTTGATGTAATTGTAGATCATCAAGTTGACTGCGATAAGTTTCAATAAGACCTTTGTTATAATCTCATTTTGGGTAAGAGAGATTTGATCTAAGGGTGACGAGGTTGGATCTCATCAATGCCCATTGTTATGGACTTGGGTTTTGGAGAAGATGGGGATGTTGGAGATCGTGGAACGGTTAGCAAACAAGCAACACGGGGACACAAGGTTTACCCAGGTTCAGGCCCCCGGAGGGAAAACCCTACTCCTGCTTGTCTGCTCTTGATTACGGTGGAACCGAAGATTACAAGGGTGCGCAGATGCAATCTGGCGTGGAGGTGTGTATGCGAGAGTATGAGTCGAGAGATCTAGGTCGTGACCTCCTGGCCTTTATATAGACTTAGGCAGGTCCCGGGCATAGTCCTAGTCGGTTACAGGTTCTAGGGTTTTACCCCTTTGAATTTCCTATCTACTCTAGTCTTGCTCTCCAAGGATCCGAAGGCACCATGGGTATGGGCCACCCGAAAGTCTTCATGGGCCAACATACTTTTGCTGTGGGCCTTCCTTGGGCTGGACTAGGTATGCTGAGGTCATGCACCCGCGGGGTATAACCATGTCAGTAGCCCCCGAGTGATCAGTCGAATCGTAGATTCGGCTGAGGACTCTTCAATCTTTCGGGTGCAACTATGTATTTCAACAGTTCATGTGTAGGGATTGTTGATCCGTGTGCCTGACTCACCCGACGGATCAGGGTCAGTTAACTGTCTTAGGACGAAACGACACGATCTTCCTCAGGTTCGAGTCCCTCAAATCGAAACTGGAACATATGCTGGCGTAATTCGATTCAGGCCGCGGAGGACTTACAGGAGTTGAATTTCAGTGAATTTAATTGATGTACCCAACGCGTCCGTCGGGATTTTTCATCGTTCCTGTCGGCACGGGTTTTATACTAACAAAGCGCAGTCATGTGCGTTGCCAGGCCATCAGACGATATTTGTAGGTCTTATCTTTGTGTCGTGGACACAGCATCCGAATGTTTATCACCGCGGAGGTGTTTCGGGTGGCCAAGGTGAACGTTTATCACTTAGCTTTTTATTGGGGCAGAGCTGCCGAAAAGTTTTCGCATACTGATCCGAAAGATCGCAGTCGAAGAAATCATAGGGTGCGCGACCAGCGCTCCCTATGGGAGTAGCCACCGAGTGTTAAGTCCGTAGGACACAAAAAAATTCGGATGCTTAAATCCATCCTCCCTATGGGAGTAGCCCCCGAGTCCGTAGTTTAGTCGTAGACTTGACGTAGGACTCGAAGAAAGTAGTTCGTTTTATTCATCTTTCGGGTGCGCGGCCAGCTTTCCTAATAGGAGTAGCCCCCGAGTATTTGATCGAATCATAGATTCGAGTGAGTAATCCTTAGCTTTGAAGCCGAAGAAATTGTAGTTGTTGCTAGTATAGCTTTTGATGACATCAGTGCTGACGATCGATGACCTCAAGCGTCTGCTATGCCAGAGGTGACTTGACTGGCTGAACGTGGGTCCCACTTGCTGACCTTGAACTGACCGGTCACGCGTGACGTGGAGATAATTACGGCGTCGCCTCAATTTCCGCGCGTAGTGGACGGCGTGGTAACGACAGTTCGTTGTGATGCTGACACGTGTATGGTCAGATCTGCCGTTGGCGTTAGGTCTTCTGGATGGACGGTGTCGTGCGTCGTCTTCGTCGTTATAATCATTGGAGAAAGCTGCAGTTTGTTTTCACCGCATCAGTTCTTCTTTTCACTGCCTCCTTGTGCTCTAGCGATTCTTGCTGCGCGCTGGGATGTCCTTCCACATTTCCATCTTCCCTTCTGCGCTTTCACCGCCGGCGCCGCCGTAGCGCGATGGGGAAACCGAAGAAATCATCATCTGCAGTTGGTACCAGTGCCGCCGGAGGAAAGAAAGTCACCACCGCTACCCGTGTCACCGACGGTGGTTGGCGGCGATCAGAGACGCGGGAGAGTGATCTCCAAGCCATGAGGGTTTGATCCCGCAAGATAGGGAGGCCGTCAGACTCCCCGGCAACGAGGTAATCCCCCGTCCCCCAGCTGGGTATCGGGTTATGTTTCTCGCCTTCGTTATGCGTGGGTTTTCCTTCCCAGTCCACAACTTCCTCCGTGGACTGCTCTTTCTATATGGCATCCAGCTTCATCATCTGTCGCCCAATTCTCTTCTTCACATTGCTTGCTTCATCACTTTCGGCGAGTGCTGGCTCGGCATTGAGCCGCACTTTGGCCTCTTCCGGAAACTCTATTCCGTGAAGAGGCAGTCTGGTTCGGATGGTGTTTATCCCATTGGGGGTTGCATCATCCCCCTCAGTCCCAATCTGCTTTTCTTTTCTTTTTCCATGTCTGAATCTGTCCAGTACTAGCGGAGGCGATGTTTTTATATCCGCGACTCCGTAGTGCCTGGGCAAGATTTTGGTCTTGTTCCTTTTGACCCCTCCCAAAAGATTGAGCCGAAGAGGTCTTGGAAGAACAACATCGTGGATGGCGAGGTGGAGGAGATAGAGGCCCTTTACCGTCGGGTGGAGGATCTCCAGCTGATTCCGGAGAAGGAAGTGAATGGTGTGGTCATCATCCGCACGTTTCTCGAGCGTCGGGTGCAGCCTCTCCAAGCGAGGGTGCACCCGATGTTTCTTTATTCTGGGCACCGTGATTCGACGAGGGTTTCGGCTGAGAAAATCTCTGAGGGGGATCTTGACAGGACCCTTCGCTCGCTGCTGAAGTTCAAGGCCGGTGAGGAAATCCCGGGGAAGTCGCTGACTCCGCCGTTTTCTTCGGCGTTGGCTGTTCCACAGGTGTAGATTTGTGCGCGTAGCGCTTTTTGTCGACTGCGTATTTATTTTCCTTTGTTTGCTAACAAAGTTCCTTCTGGTTTTGCAGAGCTTCAAGGTGCCGGGCATGGTACCGCCATTGCCTGAAAAATATCCGAATGCCCCGGATAATAACGTGGTGGATTCCATGTCCGAGCTGCCGTCGGCGCGATCTCCAGCGGAAGATGCCGACGAGTCGAGCGAGGACCATACGCGCAAACGATCACGGAGCTCCAGCGAGTATTCGGATGCCTCGACTCCTCCGACTCCCAGAAACCCTCTGTGTCTTGAGCGTCATAGTGACGGGCATGGAGGCTCTTCCTCTCCCATTCCTTCCATTCCTGTGCGGGCTGTAGCGCCGCACCCGCCAGCGAAGCGGAAGAAGGAAGAAAAGAAGTAAGAGAAGAAGGAAGAGAATAAGGTGGAGAAGAGAGACCGAAGGACTCCTCCTGTCTTCGACCTGAGCTCGCTGGACTCGTAAGTTTTTCTTTTATACTGCTGTCCTTTTCCTGTTGACTTTTGTGCTTGTGCTAAATATTTTGTGAGCAGGCACTCCTCCCATGAATCCTCCAGCGATGGCGCTCGGGAGATGATGGGAGAGTCGAAGGTTGCGTCTCCTCCTCCTCAGATGGTAGTCACTTCTGAGGGTGCTGCGCCGGTCCCTTCTCCGCAGGGTGATCAGGTGGTTGCGCCTCAGAAGGCTGCCAGCGGGCCTTCGGGGTCGTCGTCGGAGCATGTAAGTATTCTGTTTCCTGCTAAGGGGGGAGCCCCCGAGCGTTTGAAAAATATTCTTCTGTCTTATTCTTTCTTCGAGTCTTTGGGGTCATCGTCGGGCGTTTTTGTGTGCAAATTTTGCTTTTTGTTCCTTCGTGGTGGGCGTAGCCCCCGAGTCCTTGTCCTTACTGGTAGTTCTTCTTTCTGCAGCCTTCTATGCAGGATGCCAAGCGACTGGTGCAGGAGCACCTGGTGCTGGAGCCCAACCTCCAACAGCTTCAAGGTACCTGTACGCCTTGGTACCTCTTTCTTTTTGCATTGCTGTCTTGTTGTCTGATGTTTGTATGTTTTGAGTGCAGAGGAGCATAACACTTCCCTCCGTGAGATTGATGCTCTCAAAAAGAGCCTTGGTCAAGTGGAGAAGAAAGTTGCGGACGCCGCTGGTGCGAAAGAGCGCCTTGAGCTGGAGCTAGCCAAGGCAGTCAAGGCTATGGAGCGTCTGCAGCAGGAGGCTATGGACCGCGAGGAGCAGCTTGCCATGGCTGCGACTGTGTGTGAAAGAGAGGTGGCGGACAATCTCATGGCTGCTGCCAAGGCTGTTTCGGGTGAGTACCTTATTTTGCTCTGTTCGTGTCGCTTATTTGTATTTATTCTGTGTTACTTTCTTCATTTCTTCTCGTTTTTGTCTCAGATGCTGCAGGCATCGAGTTTGACCGCGGCGCTCTGGAGCACGGGAGTGCTCTAGATGATGCTACTGCAGCGGTCGAAGATCGCTGCAGCACCGTCGTCAACTCCCTTGCTAAGGCGAAGGAGGTCCTTGTCCGCTTCTACAGAGAGCTTGTCCCCAAGGGAGCGGCCCTGGATGAAATTGACGCCCTGGCGGAGGCTTTGTCACCGGCGCCCTACGGCGCATAAGCGCAAGCGTAAGGGCATCGGTAACTTCGGTTGCAGCGATGGCCTTGGCGGCTGGGGCGGAGCTGGATCTTCCCCAGATCACCTCCCAGATGCCGATGACTGCGGACGGATCCGAGGTAGCCTTTGCTGCCTATTCTGCTCGCTGCAAGCGATATGGTCTGAAGCTCATTGATCTTTTGTCCGAGTATGCACTGCGGCAGCAGGGGGAGGCCAAGGCGAGGCAGTCCGGCTCCGAGGCCACTCAGGGTGTCGCGTCCTAAGCGTGGTAGCTGTAGGATAGTTTGTAGTCTTCTTTTGCTTGTAATTATTTTGGGGAATAGAAATCATTGTGCCACGTAGTGGCCCTTATATGCTTAAATGAACTCTTCTGAGTTGTCCTCTTCTTTTGTATGAATGTTTATTTCCTTTCTTTTCTGCTGTGCTAGGTTCCTTCGGGTGCTGACCCCGTTGACACCTCGCCTGCAGCGCAACTGCGTCCATCTTTGGATGACTCCTCGCAACTCGCTTTTCTTCAGGATCGTGTTCGTAGTCTTGAGAGGGAGTTGCTTGGGTTGCGAGGTCACGCCGATGTTTGGAAGTCCAAGGCGGATCGTGGTGCAGCCAGAGAGGAGTACTTGATGGCGGAACTTGAAAGGATACGGATGTCGCCTAGAGGGGGGGTGAATAGGCGATTAAAACTTTTCCTAGAGTGGCTCAACAAAGCCGGAATAAAACTAGTGTTTACTTTGTAAAGAACAACCTAGAAACAACTAAGGTTTACCTATGTGCACCAACAACTTATGCTAAGCAATACAAGCAACAAAGTGATAGCAAGATATATATTACTTCAAGCACGAAGGCTATCACAATGTAAAGTGCATAAGTAAAGAGCTCGGGTATAGAGATAACCGAGACGCTGGGACACCGATATTTTCGAGTTCCTCCCAACATGGAGTACGTCTCGTTTGGAGAGGGGGTGGTATCAAACCACCAATGCCACAAAAGGCCTCCCTCATTCTCCGGTGAATCTCACCCCAATGGGATCGATCCACACTTCCACTATCGGTGCACTTGTCATGGCAACCGGAACCTCTCACAAGGTTGGGGCACAACTCCACAACTTAATTGGAGGCTCCCAACAAATGCCACAAAAGGCCACAATGCCACCAAGGCCACAAAAACGTCTAGGGTTCCAAGAACCCAAGAGGGACAAGCTCCAATGAGCAATTCAAACCAAATCCTCCAAAGAGAACTCAAACCGATGCACCAAATGCAAATGGCAAGAACACCACAAAGATGCTCAAATCCCTCACTCTCAAGTTCCAACAAAGCTACTAAAGCTATTGGGGGAACAAGAGAGGAGGAATCAAAGAGAGACACAAAATCCCCAAAAATCTAGATCCCCAAAGATGCACTCACAAAGAGATGAATCGGTTAGGTCAAACGTAATAGATCTCCTCTCTCTTCCACTCAAAAATGGGCAAGAATCATCGGAGGGAAAAGATTAGGCAAGCTTCAAGATCTAGAGCAAGTGTGGACAAAGTTTAGCCTAATAGATAAGAGAGGAGTTAACTAAACTGAAAAAGGGCAAAGCCTTAAATAGGGGTCCAGAAAAACTAGCCGTTTGGGACGTTTTTCGGACCGGTCCGGTACTACTGGATTTTACCGGTAGTACCGCACAAGTGCCAGGCCGAGCGAAGAATTCAAGGCAGGAAATCTAGGCATGTGAGAAGGGCCAAGCATGCAAGTTGAAGCAGCAGATGCGCGCATGCAGCCAGGAGCAAGAAGATCGCGACGCGTTAGCAACTAGCATCGGCAGCAGCAGCGGACGACGCGGCGCCGCGGCATGCAAGCAGCAGAGCGGGCGGCCCAGACGCGGCGACAAGCGGGCGCAAGGCAAAGACGGAAGCCGGCAGCGCTGTGGGCCTGTGCAGCAGCCGGCGGTCAACGCGCATCGCTAAGCGAAGCGCAGGCCAGCTCGCGAGGCCATCCGGCGTGGGCGCAGCGCGGCTGCAGAGGGCAAAGCTGGGCTAGATCTGGGCATATCGGAGGAAAAATATACTGGCGGTACCGCCCACGGTGCAGATTACCGGGCCGGTCCGTAGGACCGGAAAATGGTACCGCCAGACCAAAAATGGGCTGCTTGGCCAGCGAAGCTTGGGCTGCGGTAGTACCGCTCGGCCCAGTTTTTTTCTTTTTCTTTTTCATTTAAAACGGGAAATATTCAAACAGTCATAACTTTTAAACGGTAGCTCCGATTGACCCGATTCCAATTGCGTTGGATAGAGGACAACAAGGGCTTCTCAATAAAAAGTGGAAATATTGATTATCACCAAGTGAGAAAGTATCAATTAGAATAATGTGAGATATCTCACTTGGTGAGAAACCGAAAAGCCGCATAAATCAAAATCGCAACAAGATATATATGGGAGATCCGATTTTGATGAACAAGAGCTTGTTATGGAGATTACCACAAGATCTATATCCTCACATGGATAAGACCAAATAACAACCAAATATGATGATGCAAGTATGCAAGGGTTTGAGCTCTCTCCGAACGATGTGACCAAATTACTCATACGAGAGCCCCTCTTGATAGTACGGTTATCTATCCTAAACCCGGTCTCACACACACAACGTGAGACCGGCAAAAGGGAAAACCTATCAATATTATACCTTTGCCTTGAGAATTCCACTTGAGCTCGATGTAGACGATCTTGCCCTTCTCAAGATGGAACGCCTTCCTTAATTCCTCAACATCGACCTCGCATATTGAGCTTGCACAACAAATCTTCTTTGCATTTCATTGACCTTGAAGCCAACACATGCTCCAAGCGATGCCAATGGACAAATCCTACAAGTATAACTTAATACACACATTAGTCCATAAAGATTGTCATTAATTACCAAAACCACACATGGGGGCCCAACATGTTCTTTCAGAATTGCTTCGGTTGTCTGAGCAGCTTCAATGTAAGTTGTTCTTTGTTTCGAGCTGCAGCTCAGTTCTTCGAATGAGCCTGCTGGCCTTGCCTCTTATTTTTTGTGCAATTGTCGCAGGTGCTAACCTTGCTCCGAGGGAAGAGAAAGAGCGTGTCGCTGTTCGAGTCAATTGCTTGACTCAACAGGACATGGAAGCTGGTGGCTTCTTCTGGATGGATCATGACCACGCCATGGCGCTGGCGACGGTGCAAGATCGTGTGCACCAGGTTTCGCGGGTGCTTCGTCAGGTGCAGACGTCGCTTGCCTCAGTTTTGCATGTCATGTTTCCATTGGATGCTGTACCAACAAGCCTTGCGGGTCTTCTGTCGAAGTTTCGAAGTGTGAGTAATGTCAAGGAGTTGGTGCGGCAACAGCTCGTTGCGGGCGTGAAGGCCGCTTTTTCCCTTGTGAGGCTGCACCGTCCTGATGTAGATTTGTCTGTTGTAGCCGCTGGGCCACCTCTTCGGCCGGATGGTGGCGAGTGGGATATGCGTCCGCATTACGCGGCTGTAAGGCAGTATGCCGAACATGTAGTAGATTTGTTTGAGCAGCGTGCTCAAGTGATTCTTCAGAATAGGTAGTACCTATAAAAGAGGTAGATGTAAAATTTGTATATTTCGACTGGGCGTGTTGTGCCTTGTGTTATAAAGGTTTATGTTTATTGTGAGCACACAGTGCTTTGTTGGAGTACGTGTCCTTTTCGTTTGCCTGACGTTGTCAGCTACTCAAGGTGTAAACGTGTGATTCTCAGTCGGTGAAATCGTGAGGTGGGGGGAGCCCCCGATTGATTTTGTAGCATATAGTAAAGTTGCGTATAACAAAACAAAATATTTGGGGCAAGGTACTTAGCTTTATTTATATCATAATGGAGGAAGTACATTGTTCGGCTGAATAGCCTTGGCGGAAAAGCCTTATTGAAAGTAAAGGGGTAGGTAACTATGGGTAGAATCGTCGTAAGTGTGCGATGTTCCATGAGTTGGAGTATGCGACTCCAGACTCCACGTGCTTGAGGCGATAGGCGCCACCTGGGATGACTTCGGTGATGATGTAGGGTCCTTCCCATGGCGACTCGAATTTCTTCGGTCGCTCTTGCTTGAGTCGCAAGACGAGGTCTCCTTCGACGAAGGACCTTGGGCGTAGCCGGCGGCTGTGGTAGTTGCGGAGACTCTGCTGGTACACCGCCGATCGAGTTGTTGCTACGTATCTTGCTTCGTCGAGTGTGTCGACGGCATCTTCGAGTGCAGCCATGGATTCGGCTTCGCTGTAGGCGACGACCCGGGGAGCCTGGTGGCGTACTTTGGCTGGTAGCACGGCCTCGGCTCCTTGTACCATGAATAACGGCGTGTAGCCGGTGGAGCTATTTGGCGTAGTCCGTAAGCTCCACAGTACGGATGGTAGCTCTTTCGTCCAGGCTCCAGCTTTCCGTTCAAGTGGACTCATGAGGCCCTTCTTGATACCAGCGTCGATTAGGCCGTTGGCCTTTTCCACTTGTCTGTTTGTTTTCCGGTGTGCTACTGAGGCGTACGTGATGTTAATCCCGAGGCCTTCGCAGAAGTCCTGGAACTCCTTGGAGATAAAGTTCGATCCATTGTCGGTGATGATGCTGTGCGGTACGCCGAACCTGTAGACAATGGACTCGAAGAACTTGACGGCAGTTTTGCCCTTTTGGTTGGTGACGGGCATGGCCTCGACCACTTGGTGAATTTGTTGACTGCGACCAGGAGGTAAACGTGTCCCACTTTCGAGGACTTTGGCAGTTTGCCAATCATGTCGAGGCCCCATTGAGCAAAGGGCCAGGCTATAGGTATGGGTCTGAGCTCTGACCCGGGTGCGTGCGGTTTGTCGGTGAACCGTTGGCACCCGTTGCATCTTTGGACGATGTCCTTTGCGTCGCTCATGGCCGTTGGCCAGTAGAATCCGACTCGTAGAGCTTTGGCGATAAGGGAGCGGCTGCCTGCGTGATGGCCGCAGATGCCCTCGTGGATGTCTTGGAGGATGGCTTTCCCGTCACTGATGGTGACGCACCTTTGTAGTACACCCGTAATACTGCGCTTGTACAACTCGCCATTTATGATGGTGAAGGCTTTTGACCGACGAGATATGCGCCGGGCATCTGTCGGGCTGTCAGACAGTTCTCCGTTTATCAAGAACTGGAGGTATGGTCGCGTCCAGGTTTCTTCGACTGCCATAACCTACATTAGGTTGACCATGGCGACCTCTGTGTCCAGTTTCTCGGGTCCTTCATGCCCTTTGGGCAGCGTAGCCCCCGAGTGTTCTCCTTCTTCGGGTGATCCCTTGGGGAATTTCCGTTTGATGGATGGCACGCAGATCTATTCGAGGAACACACCCGGTGGCACCTTTGCGCAGGTTGAGCTTATATTGGCGAGTCTATCAGCCTCCTCGTTGCTTTCTCTTCCAACGTGCCGAAGCTCGCAGCCGTCGAATTCTCCTTCGAGTGCGTTGTAGAGTGCGCGGTACGCGATCATGTTTTCGGCGTGTACGTCGCACTCGTTCATCGTCTGCTGGACGACGAGGTTGGAGTAACCGTAGATGACCAGGCGCGTTGCGCCGCAGATCTTTGCCATTCTCATGACGTGGATGAGGGCTTCGTATTCGGCCTCATTGTTGGAGGCTCGGAATTTCATCCGAGGACGATTATCCGTCGCTCTGGAGGTCAAGATGACTCCGGCTCCTCCACTTCGCGCTTGGAGCCGTCGAAGTGCATGGTCCATGATGCGACATGTGCAGGATGTCCGTAGCTGCAGCTCCATCCAATGTACGGAAGTCCGGAGGACTTGAGACTTGATTGCGAGTCGCTTCGTAGATGATGTCCAGGGTGACACCGATGCCCCATAGGGCCACGCGTCTGGGCTTCCGGGTTATTCGTGATGCCGGGTGCCTCGTTGGCGACCATCACTTGGTGCTCTGGAAGTAATGGCTCAGCCATCGAGCCGTCATGAACACGCCGTAGGCGAAGCCTGTAGTGAGGGTACGCCCGCTTTGTTGGTGCCGCATTACCGAGGTAGTAGATTGGGCGCTTGGACCCGTGGGTCTTGCCTTCTTCTGCTCGACCACTAGTACGCTGACCACGGTGTGTGGCTGCTATGTAAAGCAGCAGAGGCTCGCTTTTTGGCGTGACCAAGACAGCGAGGTGGAGAGGAGCCGCTGAGGCTTTCAATGCATTGTTGGCTTCGCGTCCACTGAATTTATCTCGCCTATGCGTAGCTGGTAGAATGGCAAGGCCTTCTCGCCCATGCGGATGAATCGCTCAATGCCACTATTCGCCCCGCGAGCTGCCGGACACCCTTGATGTTTTTCGCTTCCATCACCATGATGGCTCGATTTTCTTCGGTTCGCCTCGATCCTCGGCCGAGATGAAGTACCCAAGCAGCTGACCCGATGGGACGCCGAAGGCGCACTTTTCGGGGTTGAGCTTGATCCTATAGCGATCAAGGTTGTCGAACGTCTCGCGGAGATCGTCGATAAGTGTCCTTGCCTCCCTGGTTTTTATGACTATGTCGTCAACATAGACTTGAACATTGCGACCGATCTGGTTCTTGAGGCAGGCCTGCATGCATCGCTGATATGTGGCACCTGCGTTCTTTAGCCTGAAAGGCATTGTGTTGTAGCAGAATACTTCGAACGGTGTTATAAACGCCGTTTTCTCCTAATCTTCAACCTTGAGTCGAATCTGGTTGTAACCTGAGTAGGCGTCGAGTAAGGAGAGTTTCTCGCAACCTGTAGTCGAATCGATGATCTGGTCGATCCGAGGAAGGGGGAAGTGGTCCTTTAGGCAGTGCTTGTTTAGCGACGTGAAATCCACGGACATCCGCAGGATGTCCGTGTCCTTCTTTGGGACCATGACTGTGTTTGCAAGCCACTCGCTTTCTTTGATTTCCCTGATGAAGTCTGCAGCGAGTAGCATGTTGATTTCCTTGCCGATGGCTTCGGCTCGTGGCTCGGACAGTCTTCGGATGGACTGCTTGACGGGCTTGGTGTTTGGAAAGACGTTGAGTGCATGCTCGACAAATTCCCTGGGTACTCCTGGCATGTCCGCAGGACACCAGGCGAATATTTCCCAGCGCTCACGGAGTAATTCGACGAGCGCGCCTTCCTATGCGGGGCTGAGGTCGTTGGCGATCAGCGCCGTCTTGGAGGCATCCGTCGGGTGGACCTGCACCTTCTTTGTGTTGACCGTGGAGTCGAAAGACATGTCAGGTGCGTTTTGCCGTGCTACTGGGGGTGCCCCATTGTCCGTCACCTCGCGGAGCCTAAGGAGCTCCTCCTGCATACCGAATGATTGAGAGATTCTGTTGAAATCTCTATCGCATTGGTCTGATCGGGTGAAGCTCCCGTGGACTGTGATGACGCCCTTCGGTCCTGGCATCTTGAGTAGCAGGTATGCATAATGTGGGACAGCCAGGAACCTTGCGAATGCTACACGCCCGAGGATGGCGTGGTACTGTGATGGCCAGTCCACCACTTCGAATTCGAGCCGTTCCAGTCGGAAGTTGTCCAGCTTGCCGAAGATGACGTCGAGCCATATCTTGCCCAGGGGAAATATGCCCTTCCCTGGAAATATGCCGTGGAACATTGTGTCTGATTGTTCCAGGCTGCACTGCGGGATCCGCATTGCTGCTGGAGTGCTTGCGAACATCAGGTTGATGTCGCTGCCACCGTCCATGAAGACGCGACTCATCTCGAAACCTCCGATCTGCGCTTCCAGCA
The DNA here is from genome assembly GCA_030063025.1 of Avena longiglumis. Classification (NCBI taxonomy): domain Eukaryota; kingdom Viridiplantae; phylum Streptophyta; class Magnoliopsida; order Poales; family Poaceae; genus Avena; species Avena longiglumis. The sequence goes on from CP125975.1 coordinate 31,090,715, forward strand.
CCAGGGCAGCATAACCTAGGCGAGGGATCTGGCAAGGGTGATCCGAACGAGTGAACGTGATGCAGGACTCCGATCCGCTGAGGTACTCAGGGATGGCGGGTGGAGTTGCCACGGCCAGGTTGATCTGTCGGGTGATTTTCTTCTGCACCCTATTCGTAGGGCGCCCCTTCTGGATCATTAGTGCTCCTTTGGGCAGGGGGTACCCGTTTCCAGCGTTGTTCTGTGCTGGTGCGACTGGTTGGTTCGGGCCTCCTACCGGTGGCGATGGAGGAGCTCCATGCGCTATCTCACGTGACGCTGGTGCGTTTCCAAACGCATGGATTGGAGCCTGCTGCCTCATCTGCACCATGCTTTCGCTGAGCTTCTGGAACTCGCGGCAGTCCTTGAGCATGTGGCTCGCCTTCTTTTTGCCATCCTGCTTGTCGATGTAGAAGTGGATGGTGCATGGACCAAAGCTTATGCCGAGGGTCCGTTATCGCGTCGCGGCGTTGCACGATCAAGGCTGGCGCCTCCATCACGGAAGTTTCCTCCGCGGTATCCTCCATTGCGGTTGGTGTCGCGGCGATCGGCATAGCCACCGCAACCATGTCGGGTCCGTCGCGATCGTCAGACGCGTGATCTTCTTGCTACGGCGCTCTCGCCGACCATAGTCGCCCTCTTCTTCCGATTGTGCTCGGTGAATGGAGTCTTCTCCGCCACCCACCTGTTGGCGATGTCCATGAGGTGATCGGGCGTTTGACGCGCCAAGCTCCTCCTTGAAGTCTTGGCGCTGACGCCATCCTTGAAGGCGATGGCCTCTCTTCGGAGATGTGGGCTGCGGAGTTCTTTTGTTGGACCAACAGTATGTACGAGCGAATGGATTCGCCTGTCACCTGAGTGCGTGCTCGCAATTCTTCGATTGAGGCGGGCCTTTGCTGGTACCCTTGAAGTTTCGGATGAAGTTGTAAGCTAGCTCATCCCTTCGGATGGACCCGAGGATAGGTCTTGAGCCAGATCCGGATGCGCCGTCACCGCAATTGAAGGCATGGCGGTCTCCTTGTTTCCACCGTGCAGTTTGACGGATGATAAGTGATCGGTAGGCCAAGCTTTTGGGTCTTGAGTGCCGTCGAACTTTGGAGTATCCGAAGGAAGTTTGAAATTTCGCGGCATCCGTGTCCGCCGGACGGATCTGTTGAAGCATCGGGCTCCGCAGAGTTCTCCTTCGTCTTCGTCCATCTCGGATTCGGACGAGCATGCGCGCTTAGCTCGCGCTTTGTCGATTTTGCGCTGTGTGAGCGCATCTCTGGCGTCATAGTCGCGGTCGCGGCGTCGCGGACTCTTCTTCCTTCGAGGAAGGTCATGTTCCTCCTCTTCGGATGAAGGGGTGGGGCTGTGGTCAAACCTGACCGGAGCTTTCTTCTTCGGCTCCTTGGGAGCTTCCTGGTGGAGCGCGGCTCCGACGAGTCCGAGTCCGGTAAGTGCGGACTTGTGCATGGCCCTCTTCGGGTCCCCCTCAGGAGGTGGGTGGGCGCGAGGTACGCAGTGGTCGCCATGATCGCAGCCTCGGCGTTTTCAGATGACGTTGCCGGCGTCCATCTCCATGAAGGATGTGTGAGAGTTCGCGTCAACTCATGCGCTCCTTGGGATCCATGTTCTCCATCCGAGCGGTGATTGTTGCACAGGTTGGAGTTCGAGCCGAGCCGATGCCCATGGCGGAGAGCGGCTCGTCACGCTACCGGACTCGAGGCTTGCTTGCGTTTGTCAAGCACCTCGCATCTTGACACGCTTGTGCTCCTCGATTAGGAGCAGGTGGTAGGCCATCAGCATATCTCGCGAGGCGTCTGTGGGCAGTACTATGTTGCCTTCCACAGCTTCGCGGACCTGGGTCCATCCCTCTTTGCTAAGGCGGATGACGCGGGCCGCCGTTTTCTTCCGGTGGGGAGATTGCTTTTCGCTCCCACCGCTTTCGCTCGCGTGTTAGGCGGTGGGTTGGGTGTTTGCCGATCCACGTCGCTTTGGATGACTGCGAAGCATTGGTAGCGCTCGTAGATTGGCCCGCTGCTGCCACAACTTTCAGATCCGGAACTGTAGGTCCCTGCATCCGATGGCGGATCGCACAGATCGGAGTTGCAGCAGCTGCTGTCGTAGGAATCATCTGCTGATGATGTTGTGCGTAGCACGGGGTGTGGGGCCCATGAAGCGGGCCTGATTGATGGTAGGGGCACCCGCTCAGGTAGGCGGAGTGTGCCAGTTTGCCCCACCTGGAAGCAGAAGCTCCCGAACAAGATTTCGAGTCCGTCGCCTACGGGCTCGAAGTCCTTCATGGTGGCCGGCGAGTGGGTGGTGAAGTCGAAAGCACCGAAGAGGAGATGGCTCTCCGTTGCTGCAGAGTTGTAGATCGATCAGGTTGGGACCGTCACAATCGCCTGTCAGGCGCCCCATTTCCCAGGCAGCGCCAATTGACGAGGTTGGATCTCATCAATGCCCATTGCTATGGACTTGGGTTTTGGAGAAGATGGGGATCATGGAGATCGTGGAACGGTTAGCAAACAAGCAACACGGGGACACAAGGTTTACCCAGGTTCAGGCCCGGGCGAAAACCCTACTCCTGCTTATGCTCTTGATTACGGTGGGAAGAAGGTTACAAGGGTCTTGTGAGATGCAATCTGGCGTGGAGGTGTGTATGCGAGAGTATGAGTCGAGAGATCTAGGTCGTGCCCTCCTGGCCTTTATATAGACTTAGGCAGGTCCCGAGCATAGTCCTAGTCGGTTACAGGTTCTAGGGTTTTACCCCTTTGAATTTCCTATCTACTCTAGTCTTGCTCTCCAAGGATCCGAAGGCACCATGGGTCTGGGCCACCCAAAAGTCTTCATGGGCCAACGTACTTTTGCCGTGGGGCTTCCTTGGGCTGGACTAGGTATGCTGAGGTCATGCACCCGCGGGGTATAACCATGTCAAAGGGTAGATCAAATGTACTATAAGTTAAACCTTAATATAATGTGAATTATATTTGATCATTAGGTGATCATGTTATAGTGTTTATTATAATCACTCATAAGTACCAAGTTAAGGATATAAAACAAATAATAAGAATGTAACCACTATATCTTAATTCCATCTGCATACATCCTGAGTATCATAGTAACACCTAACCTTAAAAAAAACTCCTTTGACGAGTTGGAGTTGGAAAGAGATTAAGTCAAGATCATCCACTATATATATATATATATCTTTCTTCCTATAGAATCTTTATGGAACTTATTTCAATATCTGTTGTTCATCAATGTTGTATAATTCCCCATTGATTCACAAATTCTTTAACTATTAGTCCTTGATCTGTTATTTGATCTTATCAGAACATCTACTTAAATGTTCTAATGAGGGCATAATCCATTAATAACCTTAATCCAATATAAGATACTAAGAAGATAATTTCCAGACAATAAAAGGTAGGATTGATAAAGCCCTGCTTAGCCAACTAAGAACTTCAGTAATAAATGATTAAAGTATTATAATGGTAATGCTTTGGCCACCAATATTGAATGCTTATATTTAGTATAAGTAATACTGGTGGGTAGAACATGATTGGAACCTTAGTAGAGATAAGTGATCCTAGAGTAGTCTTTGCAAACCACATAAATATAATTCAGGGATTGAAGTATAAGTCATGAGAGTTAAGTAAATATAGGCTGATATTATTCCATTAAAGCTAGTATAGCATAGAGTTTAGAAGTAGTGTTATTTATCTTAAAAGATAATCAACCTTAGATAAAGATCAGTGATGGAATATTAAGAAAGATTGTGAGTGAAATTGAAGGAACTACTGGTTGGATGGAAGTTTATCAATAGTAGAACAATAAATACAACCAAGCAAGGATATGAGAAAATTATGAAATATCCTTGTATCAAAGTCATAGGATTCATCCATAAGTTTAGAAGAATGATATATGAATAAGAAGATTTAAATGAGTAAAGCTCATCATACTAATTATGATGATGGATAGGAAGAAGTATTATATCTAGGAAATGAATTCCTTAATTAGAAATCCCAGATTGTGAAAATTATATGTTATAAATCATTTTCCTATTTAATCTTGGTAAGCAACCAACTCTAAATCCCAAATCAACATAATATCCATCTTATTTTGTTGATCTATCATCTTATGTCCATATCACTTTATAGAAATATTTCCCTATAACAAATTACATAAGCACATTTGTGTTAACTTCAACCATCATAACTATATGTGCTTAAGTATATTTTTATCAGTTCACTTCTATAAAACACTCTAATTATAACTTTCTATTAAAAAGGTAAATTTCATCAAATACTATATACATAAGGCAATATGCTTAGTCATTAAATCTTAACTCTTAAAAGGAATCTAAGCTTATACAAAACCCTAAAGTCAAGGGTAGTACTCATAATTCAAAACCCTAAACCCCTTTGTTTATCACAATAGAATATATATATTTCATTTTCTAAATTAATGGGAATAGTAATAACCATATCAATATCTTTCATGTTTTCATGCATCAAATAATGATCCAGGATCATTATACATATAAAATTTATATTCAAACTATGAGCCAATTAGAGTTAAGTCTATAAACAAATGAGAAGATATCATTCAAGAAATCCCTATCTAAAATAGGAGAGAAAAATAATAAGAAAAGTTTCTACAAACTATTAACAAGGGGATTCATATTAAGTAAATAAAAGAAATTCAAAAGGATGATATAATAAAACAATTCACAAATGAGACTATGTATATTTTAGTATTGTTGTAAATATCCAGCAAACAAAGCATACAAAGAAAGGTTCAAAATATAAATCAAATTCAAATCTGAATAAGAAAATAGAAAATAGAAAAAGGATAAAACAAATAAAAATACTACCTGGCCGTGGCCCAACAACCCTACACCTATCTGACGCCCCTGAGCAGCCCACAACAGCCCAGTAACCAGCCCAGATTCTTTTCTGGCTATGACTGACAAGTGGGGTCAGGAGAGGACCACAGGTTGAGCTGAAGAAATTTCCAGGGGGTTATCCGCAAAAGTTGTGTTGTTGTCATCGTCACGCACACAGGCAGCTCACTGGCGGAGCTCGCCGTCGCTCGATGCCGTCGTCGTCGTCAGCCTTGCGCCAAGATGCTCGTCGTCGTTCCAGAGAGGGATAAGAAGGCCACCGCGACGCCCTGCCTAAATCCTTATCCCTAATTCCTCCTTATCCTCTCAAATACGAACGAGACCGAAACCCTAGCTCACCGGAGCCATCTCTCGCCGTCGAACCACGTCTCCCCACACCATTCTAAGCCATCATGGATAAGCGCCTTCCTCCATAGATCCTCGGGGTAGAAGCTTGCATCAGGGGGAGCACTGGAGCAGGTGAATTTTTCCATTTCTCTTCGCAACAGTTCGTCGGAATCCTCGTCGGGAAGCTCGATTTCGACCTGCCTGTCCTCTCCGACCACTCAATCATCATCAGGGTGAGTTCCTGAACTTCCCAGTAACATTCAATCGCCGGATCTCGTTGTAAATCGCCGTTTCATCATATGCCACCGTCGGCCACCGTCGGAGCTCGCCGGAACTAACCTATTAGCAAGATACCACAGTGTCAGTTGCATGTTTTCTATTGTTTTTGTTTCAAAAAAGTCAGAAGATGAATATTCTTGGAATTGGACGGGACAAAAGCCAAAGTTAATATTTTACCGTGGGGAACATTGAGCCAGAAGACGAGACGGAGGAGGGCCTCGAGGGGGCCACACCCCTGGCCGCGCGGCCAAGCCTGGCCCGCACGGGGGGGGGGGGGGGTGCAGCCGCCTCGGGCACCCCCTCGGCCTCCCTCTTCGCCTATAAGAAGCTCCCTGATACCTAAACCCTAAGTACCCAATCAATCTTTCATTAAACAGTTCGTAGTCGTCGCCACCATCGTCTCTAGATCGGGGGATCTGAAGCTCTTCCCGGCACCCTGTCGGAGGGGAGAGTGATGACCCACAAGTATAGGGGGTGTATCGTAGTACTTTCGATAAATAGGAGTGTCGATCCCAACGAGGAGCAGAAGGTGCTGAACAGTGGATGGAGCAGGAAATCCCTGTGAATACTTAGCAAACGGGTTTTTGGTGGTTTTCTGACAAGGCAACAAGACAAAGAGCAAGTAACAAAGGTAACAAACAAACGGAGCAAGTGGCCTAATCCTTTCTTAGTAAAGGACAAGCTGGTGGAAATACTTGTAAGGACCAAACGTTCTCGAGGACACATGGGAATTTTGTCAAGTGCTTTCGCTTCAAATAGCTAAGTACTCTTCTCTGGTGTTGTAAGTGTTGTGTGGGTGAACCTGTGCTAACGTACCGACCTTACTTGGACTAATACATACTTGTGATTAAACCCTTGCAAACATCCGTAATTACAGGAAAATAATTAAGATATAAATCAAACCACATCCTTAAACTCTGAGATCCTACGCTCCCTTGTGCAAAGGTGTCCTAACGGGGGTTCAGGTTTCTGTCACTCCGGCAACCCCACAATTAGTAGCCAAATACACAATGCATCCCCTAGGCCATAAATGGGTGAGTGTCATGTAGTCCACGTTCACATGACACCGCTAGGAGAATAGCACCACAACTTAAATACTAAACCATTGAATAATAACTCATCACAGATTCACTACTAACAACATGACTTCTCCCATATCCTCAAGAACTAAACGAACTACTCACGAGACATCATATGGATCAAGATCAAAGATGATATGATAATGGATAACAATCTGAACATAAATAATAATCCAATGGTTCCACTCACAAGCATCAACTACAATAGTAATCAACACCGGGAAAGTTTCCCCTAAGAACTAAAGCAATATCCAACACAATTGTTACAGCGGGACGGAGTGGTGATGATGGTGCTGGTGGAGATGATGGTGTGGATGATGATGATGATGATCCCGACGAAGCCTAACTTGATGATGGTGTTGATGGCGATGGTCTCCCCTCTCCGGGAATGAATTCCCCCGATAGAAATCTATCTGCCGGAGAGATCTTTATCTCTCGGTGTTTTCCGCCCCCCCCAGAGGCGGCGGAAATCTATTCGTGGTTGCCACCCAAGGCTTAGGGTTCCGTAGGGAAGATATAGGCGAAGGGGCGGAGTCGGAGGCCGGGCAAGTGGACCACACCTGCCCTAGGCGCGGGGTTAGGTGGGCCCGCGTCTAGGGGGTGTGGTGTAACATCCCAGCATTATTGCCTAGAAATAAGCTGAACTCAGATGTGTGCATTGCATTCATGCATAAAAAATTCGAATAATTTTCGCGCTTTTAAACAAAACTTGTCAAAGTGATTGAAGCTTCTCTTGGCTTGATGGAATTGAACTAGATCATCAAGTTGACTGCGATAAGTTTCAATAAGACCTTTGTTAAAATCTCATTTTGGGTAAGAGAGATTTGATCTAAGGGTAGATCAACTGTATTATAAGTTAAACCTTAATATAATGTGAATTATATTTGTTCATTAGGTGATCATGTTATAGTGTTTATTATAATCACTCATAAGTACCAAGTTAAGGATATAAAACAAATAATAAGAATGTAACCACTATATCTTAATTCCATTTGTATACATCCTGAGTATCATAGTAACACCTAACCTTAAAAAAAAGTCCTTTGACGAGTTGGAGTTGGAAAGAGATTAAGTCAAGATCATCCACTATATATATATCTTTCTTCCTATAGAATCTTTATGGAACTTATTTCAATATCTGTTGTTCATCAATGTTGTATAATTCCCCATTGATTCAAAAATTCTTTAACTATTAGTCCTTGATCTATTATTTGATCTTATCAGAACATCTACTTAAATGTTCTAATGAGGGCATAGTCCATTAATAACCTTAATCCAATATAAGATACTAAGAAGATAATTTCCAGACAATAAAAGGTAGGATTGATAAAGCCCTGCTTAGCCAACTAAGAACTTCATTAATAAATGATTAAAGTATTATAATGGTAATGCTTTGGCCACCAATATTGAATGCTTATATTTAGTATAAGTAATACTGGTGGGTAGAACATGATTGGAACCTTAGTAGAGATAAGTGATCCTAGAGTAGTCTTTGCAAACCACATAAATATAATTCAGGGATTGAAGTATAAGTCATGAGAGTTAAGTAAATATAGGCTGATATTATTCCATTAAAGCTAGTATAGCATAGAGTTTAGAAGTAGTGTTATTTATCTTAAAAGATAATCAACCTTAGAGAAAGATCAGCGATGGAATATTAAGAAAGATTGTGAGTGAAATTGAAGGAACTACTGGTTGGATGGAAGTTTATCAATAGTAGAACAATAAATACAACCAAGCAAGGATATGAGAAAAATATGAAATCTCCTTGTATCAAAGTCATAGGATTCATCCATAAGTTTAGAAGAATGATATATGAATAAGAATATTTAAATGAGTAAAGCTCATCATACTAATTATGATGATGGATAGGAAGAAGTATTATATCTAGGAAAGGAATTCCTTAATTAGAAATCCCAGATTGTGAAAATTATATGTTATAAATCATTTTCCTATTTAATCTTGGTAAGCAACCAACTCTAAATCCCAAATCAACATAATATCCATCTTATGTTGTTGATCTATCATCTTATGTCCATATCACTTTATAGAAATATTTCCCTATAGCAAATTACATAAGCACATTTGTGTTAACTTCAACCATCATAACTATATGTGCTTAAGTATATTTTTATCAGTTCACTTCTATAAAACACTCTAATTATAACTTTCTATTAAAAAGGTAAATTTCATCAAATACTATATACATAAGGCAATATGCTTAGTCATTAAATCTTAACTCTTAAAAGGAATCTAAGCTTATACAAAACCCTAAAGTCAAGGGTGGTACTCATAATTCAAAACCCTAAACACCTTTGTTTATCACAATAGAATATATATATTTCATTTTCTAAATTAATGGGAATAGTAATAACCATATCAATATCTTTCATGTTTTCATGCATCAAATAATGATCCAGGATCATTATACATATAAAATTTGTATTCAAACTATGAGCCAATTAGAGTTAAGTCTATAAACAAATAAGAAGATATCATTCAAGAAATCCCTAGCTAAAATAGGAGAGAAAAATAATAAGAAAAGTTTCTACAAACTATTAACAAGGGGATTCATATTAAGTAAATAAAAGAAATTCAAAAAGATGATATAATAAAAAAAATCACAAATGAGACTAGGTATATTTTAGTATTGTTGTAAATATCCAGCAAACAAATCATACAAAGGAAGGTTTAAAATATAAATCAAATTCAAATCTGAATAAGAAAACAGAAAATAGAAAAAGGATAAAACAAATAAAAATACTACCTGGCCGTGGCCCAACAACCCTACACCTATCTGACGCCCCTGAGCAGCCCACAACAGCCCAGTAACCAGCCCAGATTATTTTCTGGCTATGACTGACAAGTGGGGTCAGGAGAGGACCACGGGTTGAGCTGAAGAAATTTCCAGGGGGTTATCCGCAAAAGTTGCGTCGTTGTCGTAAATCACGCCGCAGTGCAAACATCAAGTGAGCTCGCCGATGCCGTCGCTGCCGTCAAATTTTGCGCCAAGATGCTCGTCGTCGTTCCAGAGAGGGATAAGAAGGCCACCGCGACGCCCTGCCTAAATCCTTATCCCTAATTCCTCCTTATCCTCTCAAATACGAACGAGACCGAAACCCTAGCTCACCGGAGCCACCTCTCGCCGTCGAACCACGTCTCCCCACACCATTCTAAGCCATCATGGAGAAGCTTCTTCCTCCATAGATCCTCGGGGTAGAAGCTTGCATCAGGGGGAGCACTAGAGCAGGTGAATTTTGCCATTTCTCTTTGCAACAGTTCGTCGGAATCCTCATCGGGAAGCTCGATTTCGACCGCGCCTGTCCTCGCCGACCACTCAATCATCATCAGGGTGAGTTCCTGAATTTCCCAGTAACATTCAATCGTCGGATCTCGTTGTAAATCGCCGTTTCATCATATGCCACCGTCGGCCACCGCCGGAGCTCGTCGGAGCTGAAGCTCCGATGACTATTTTCGAGTGGCGCTGCCACTATTAGGTTCAGTAGGTTGCGCTTATTCGAACTAGGCTTATCTCGCTTGCTAGGGCGCAGTAGATCGTCGCCGGCGACCAACCTCTGGCGGCGGTGGTGGTGCTGACGCCATCGTTACATCATGATCGCACCACGTCAGCTAGTTTGACTGGTCGTTTTCCTGCGTGGCAAGTGGTGTGGCCCAGGGCCCATATGTCATTGACTCGGGTAGATAACCAATCGGTAACAAATGCAATTTCTTTAACCTGAGAGCTGAGGTGGACCATGGCCCACTAGTCAGTGACTGGGGCTAGCTCTTGATGTGGTGTAAAAAGTATTTTCTGTTAAGAAATAAATAAAATGTTATAATTCAATTAATAATATTCCTGAAATCAAATAAATGATTAAATTTTGTTTAATTAATAACTTTTGATTTATAATTCATAAAAATGTGTATAATATATGAAAATTTGTAGAAAAATAAAATCTACAACTTAAACTTATTATCAAATATTATTATGATTATTATTTAAATAAATATTATTTACTAAAAAAATTATAAGTAATAAAACTTTGATAATTCATATTTTAATAATGGTAAATATTAACAATATAAATAAAATACCAAAAATCTTGGAAAAGTAATAATTACAATATAAAACTATAATTATGTATTATTATTTCACTTAAGTAAATACTTATTATCTATTTAGTAATTATAAAATAATAAGAATTATAAAAATCATATCTACATGGTAAAAATCTAATATTATACTTTTGAGTTAAATAAAAATTCAAATATTTTAATAACTCAAATTTAAACTTATTTAATTCATTAATAATTCATATAAGGATAAATAAAATATGTTAATATTCCTCAAATAAGAAAATTAAGTTTAATAAATAGTATTAATCTTAAATATTAATAAAATGAAACTTTAATGGTTTAAAAACATTATAAATATCTTTTATTTAAATTATCATCAACCCTAGGAAAAGATTATATTCTCAAAGTATTTCAATTTATAATAAAAACCTTTAAAAACAACTTATGAATACACCAAACCTTTTCTATCTATATTAACTACCAAATTACAAAAACTACCACAACATTATATAAACCCATAAGTAGTTAAGTAATAGTATGTTTTAGATTATAAACTATACTCACTTATCTATAAAAGATAAATGATATTACTCCATAATAAAATCAAGAAACCATTATCCAAGTAAAAAGAATGACCATTCTTAAGTAACCTAAAGAAAACATTTCAGATACACTAGATACAAATGCTATAAGTATTATACTCTCAAAATCATCTTTGTTTTAAAGTTAACTTTAGTCTACAGAATCTTAATACAACACTATAAGCATTACTATATGTTTTATAGTTAACTTTGGTCTGAAGTAGTTAAACTATAAAGCAACTCAAGCCAAACCATTTGAGCAAACAAATAACATCAACCACCACTAACTAACCACACAGCTTGTTTAGACCTTAGAAGAGAAACCTTTACTTCGAAGGTTATCCTTTTTGCCACTTTAAACAAGAACTCTTGTATAAGCAATCTTGACTAGCGTTTCATAAGTGTATATATTTTACTACCACATATGTGTTGTTCACAACCACTCATAAACTCTAATAGAAGCACAAATGTGAAACTTATCTAAAAGAACCACACATTCCAAAGTAATCATTTCCGGAATCCAAAACCTAGAACAATGTTATCTCCGGGATTCAACTTTAGAACGTGCATCACATTACTTATGCAAAAAAGCATATTGATTCTTTAAACATTAGTCCTTACTAGACCAATGATGCTGATTTCAGATTTTGGATCTTATACTGACTCGAAGATCGTGAGTGCATAATCTTGCAATCACAAAAGGCAAGTCCACACTTGCTCATGTCCTTTGTTTATTTTTTTGTAAAGTATTTTACAAATCCAGTGTTGTCTTCACCTGCATTTGAAAAAGGTCAGAAAACACTATTTTCAATAATAATGAGAACTATTGATTACTGATCTAGGGTGATCAGTTAATCTATTAAGTCTGAAATTTGGAATACCACTGTTCAAAACTATATCACCTAGGACTTACAACCAATGTCGCCAGTGATTCTTGTGCCGTATATTACGCGTTGACCGTGAGATTTGGAATGGGACGGAGAAGTCAGCTGTATCTTCTTCCTCTCGCATGAAGACGAATGTGTAGGTCGTGGCTGTTATCCTCGTAGCGTGCATATTAATTGGTAATTCGTAGAGGATATGCAGCATATGGGTGGGAACCCTTAATGTCCCACGATAGTTCCGACATCTAACGGTTTGTACAAACTATTGCCGTGATTCTTTTTGTGGGCATGGTGTACACCAAGGAGGCATGCGAGGTCGCGAAGGGGGCAGTGATTGGCTTGGATCATCTTCTGGGCCCCACATCATGGAATTGTGGACGGGAATAAGCTTCCCGGTTGTGCAACAAAGAGTTGATATCTCATGGGTAAAGTAACGCACCTCTGCAGAGTGTAAGAACTGTAACTTGTTACTCTCTGTTCCGAGAAGGAGCCGCGAACGTGGCGGGAAAGGAACTCCATGAAAGTTCTGGTAAACCCGTGAAGGCTGATGGACATAGTTTTTCAGAATAAAAGCAACCTTTGAAGAAATGTTTATGAAAACTTGCATTGCCTACGACCTACGGTCTGTGGCTGTAGATATAGTGCATCAAACACTCCTTTTCTAGTGAATTTGCTGAGTACGCTCATACTCAAAGTATGTTCTTAACCCTTGCTAGATTCTGAAGCCATTAAAACGATGTCTACATCAAGATATGCTCTAGGACTTATCAAGACCAGCTAAAGCTCTTCAATGAAGACAAGGAAGTTAACATATACCTCAACTCAAGTGAAGACAAAAGTTACTGATTAGATAGGAATATTATCTCTAGCCAAAGAACCTATTTTTGTAGTGCGTTGCAATAGCAGCAATGCCAACCTCTTAGTCTGAATATTAGACTTAATAGTATAATCGGTCTTGCGTTGTTTATCTTTGATTCTTCTCCGTAAGAAGTTCTTTCTCTCTCTTTAACCTAGAGTGTTCTCTGGATCTTATGTAAAAGAGTGAGTTGTAACCTTTAAGCCATGTATTGGACCCGCTGTGTTTCTGTTGTGCCATTCTAAGGGATGTAATACTAGTGAACGGTGTTTCATTGGTGTTATGTCAACGACTATAGTATACTACATCATACAGTGGTATGCTGGGTCACCGCATGTGGACCCCCGCGGCCCCTCTTCGCTCCTCCTTCTGGCTTCCTTCATCTTCTGGTAAAATAATATGTTTCCATATTTTTTTGTTATTTTTCTGATCTTCGCAAAATTGCACCGAAATGCCTTCTTTTCCATCAGAATCCAGGCTCCGGCAGTCCATCCTCCAAGAATCATCCAACATGCATAAACAGAGGAAAATCCATAAGTAATACCTCATAATAAGACAAATATCAATGAATAGAGGTAAATTATGATATAGAATGGTGATGCAAATTGGGCGTATCAGAGAGATCATCCCGGAGGCCTTCTTCATCACCATGTCAGCCTCCGGTATGATGCATGAGTAGTTCCACCTTAGACTACGGATCCATATAGTAGCTAGATGGTTGTTTCTCCTCCTTTGTGCTACCATGTTTAGATCTTGTGAGCTCCGTTCATGATCAAGATCATCTATTTGTATCATGCATGTTGTGTTTGTAGGATCCGATGGATATTGAGATTACTATGTCAGATTGGTTAATGATTATATCTTATTGATTATATCATGTCTGTGTTGTTTTTGATCTTGCATGCTCTTCGTTTCTAGTAGCTATCTTGGACAAGTAGATGCTAGTGACTCCAAGAGGGAGTATTTATGCTCGATAGTGGGTTCATGCCTCTATTGAATTTGGGGAAGTGATATAAATATCTAATGTTGTAGATGTGTTGTTGCTACTAGGGAGAAAACAACAATCTCTTGTTTATGGAACAATTGTATTGTTTACTTTACACACCTTTCTTAAAGCAGTTATCCGTTGCTTGCAACTTGATACTTGAGGGGGTTCGGATGATAACCTGAAGGTGGATTAGTAGTCATAGATGCAGTTGGATGGCGGTCTATGTATATTGTTGTAATGCCCAATCAAATGTCATAGGATCATGAATGTCTAGTATTGCATTGTTATGCCTTACTCTGTCCTGTCAATTGCCCCGCTGTAATTTCTTTACCCGGCATGTTGTGTTATTTATCTTAAGGAGAACACCTCTAGTGAACTATGGACCCCGGCCGAATCTTTACCATTGATACATCTTCCACTGTTCCTGTTTGCTTTCTGCAAGCCATCATTATCTTCCACACCATACACTTAATCCTTTGTTTTCAACAAACCAGTGAGATTGACAACGTCACTGTTTGTTGGGGAAAAGTCTTGAGTTTGTGTTGTGCAGGTTTCCAAGTTGCTAGCAACACCTTTGAGTTGTTTCCTTCCTTGTGGCATCCCGCAAAACCACTACTAGAAAATCGCGTTGAATTTGTGCATTGCATCGTCATCATCATATGTTGTTTGTCAAAAACTATTTCGAAAAAACCCGTTTTGGTTTCTAAAACGCCCCAACTTTTATTCAAACGCCAACCCCCGGATGTTCCGGATATTTTGTTTGTCTAAAACTAGTTACAAAGATATTTGAAAATAAAATAAATATTAAATTATTTTTAGTGTGGGCGGCAATCGAGCCGAGTAGACCGAACGACCCAGCATTTTAAACGGTCCACCTCCTAAATCCTATTCCTACCAGAAATTCTACCTCACCCCTCCACATCACCAGCCACTCACACGCCCACCTCACCCTCCCCAAATCCCCACCAACCCCAACCCGCCACATCACTGGCCACCTCCTCTCACCTCTCTCTCTCTCCTCTCTCAACTGCCTCCAACCCACTTGCAGACACCGCATGCCCTCGGTTCAAGACTGTCTGGCCACTTGCCACTCCTCCTCCAAACCGACCCAGGGCGAATCCGATGTTCCGACGCCGGCCCAGCGGCCTCTGCCCCACCTCCCAGCAGCCATCTCGCCGCCTGGCCGCCCTCGCCGCCGACCTCCAGGCCACGCGCTGAGCCTCCGCCCGGCCTCGAGCTCCTCCCCGACGCCCGTCGCCGCTTCCCTTCTCGCCATGGCGGAGTCCGTCATGGCCGCGGCTCCTCACGGTCGCCACAGTCACCGGCGGCCGCCTGCCGCTCGACGCTGGGCCGCTGCTCACAGATCCTCGCTAGTAGCCTCGCCAACCAGATGCTCCTCACGGAAGAACAGTGCTTGCACGTGGGTTGTGTAGTGCTAGTTGTTGCGGAAGAACGACCCGATCGAGTCCAATTTCGACAAGTACTCGGCGTTTGTAAATCCAAGACCGTCTCCTATTCGAGGAATGACACGTGAAGATGGACCCAAGTGATTCCGAGAAGCCCTAAGAACTACATCACGGAACAACATGATCATCGACACGGATCCGGAGACCGTGGAGCACCAAGCACGTCACTTGAACCTTGTCGCGCCAAGCTCGCCATGACCGCTACATGGGGCCATCTACCATAAATCCTCAAGTCGACGACCGACGAGACCGGACGACCCAAGTCCGTCAATGATGAACAAGTTGGAACCCCAAGCTCTTCCCCGACACCGAGGACGCCTACACGGAAGCGACAAGTACTTCATCCAACGCCACGATCACGACATGACCCGAAGATCATGAATGCGACAAGAACGACACCGACCGGAAGAACCCGATGCCGACACCGAACCAAGTCTCCCTTCCCCGATCCGAAGACCCTAAACCACGGACCTCGAACGAACCCCCCGGAACCCCAAGATCGTCGAGGACCCTGATGTGTGAACCCTTTTCCCGGAACCCTATTTTATAACATAATAACAACTTGTTGCATATTGAATTGCCATCCTTGCATGCATATCTGTGGTTTGGGGGCCTTACGCCGATTCACCTAATAATTAAATATGGGGCCCATATGCGGGCAAATCTAGCCTTATATTGGCCTCATTTAAATTTGTGTAGCGAACCGGTACTATCTTTTGTCTTGATAACACAACATTTAATATGCGGGGGTATAAACAACATGAACCACCTAATCAATTGTCGGGACCCCGGTTCCGCTTAATATTGACCTAATTGCATCGCACCTTTGCCATGCCATACATCATACATGCATCATGCCGATCTTCTGCCGTTGTATTAAATATTGCATCCGGTGTTTCTTCTAGTGTTTTGCTTCTTCGCGGATAAGGCCGTTGAGTTGATGTGAGCTTCGCCCCGATCTTCGGTTGAACCTTCGACAATGTTTTCAGGCGAGCATCTCCCCCTTTCTACCTATCTTACTTTTATAGTATTTACTTCCCCCCTGTCGATCTTTGCTATCTGTGTTGCGATGCTCTAGTTTCGTACCCGTGATATCCCTTGCAGCCATATATAGCCCTGGACACACCCTATTACCTGTTTTTTGGTAGATAGTTGGGCCCGCGTGTCGTAGTCGCCTGCTCAAGTGCTTGTGTGTCGACCAGTACCTCTATTGTTGGAGAATTGCCGCATGTTGACGTTGGAGATGATCATGTCTTTAATTATTGTTCACTTTAATTCCTGTTTAACAACTAAAATTGAATTAAGCAGAGGCATCGGTGGGTGATAGGTAAGATTTGGTTTCCGATCACCACTTGTGTCCTCAGACCCGAGTTCTTGACACTGTTCAGATCGAGCGCTAACCACAAAGGGGAGATATGGGCCCCCATTGATAATTACGATTTCAAAGTATTGTCTTTGGGGCCACAACTAGTTTGAGGTGTTTTACTATCTGTACTTATGCCATGTTTACCGCTTTATTTACGTTTGTGCGAGGAGCACACTGATCGCTTAGGAAAGCGGAATGTTTCATGTATCGACAGTCCCGTTTGAGGCGATCGTCAGATATTGCCATGACGCAAACCCGAGTCCGTCTGAGACCGGCCGACTGCGGTGTCGACTCGGGGGTGGCCCCGTGCTTGCTTTGGGTGCAGGAACGTCGTGACTTAGGCCCCGCCGACATACCGATGGGTGTATGTTAACGATCGGCAAAAGGGTCGAAGTGCCTGTGGATACTTTGGTGCACCCCTGCAGGGTTAAATCTTTTCGAGAAGCCGTGTCCGCGGTTATGGACGACTTGGAGCACAGTGTCTGATCATAGACAACTATAACTAAAGTTTACTGTTTTAAAATTGACTTGTTTCCGATATGATCAGTAATCAGCTTCACTACAACGGAATGGCTAAATAAAAGTACCAACAACTGCTGGGTTTTGGGGTTATCTCATGATGATTGTATCTGACTAGTAAGTGTTGCCACTATAACGGAATGATTAACTAAAAATGCCCACTGCTTACTTTCTCAGGACGATTATCTAAACCTGACTAGTAGCTGCTGCAACGACAACTGAATAAGTAAAACTGCCAACTGTGTGAGTTCCTCGGTTGACTTCCTCGAAGGTATCGAGGGGGAAACGCCAGGATGGGTTTGTTTGATGCTAGTATCAGGTTGGATCCGAATAGGTCTTTCTTACCCCTCTCTGATAGTCGCCAGTTGTGTCGAGTCTCTATAGGTTGTTAGTGCATCTTTGCCGCCGCCACCACCATACCTATGTAGGCGAGGACCGCCAATTCTAGCCTCGCTGTCATGGCCTCAAGATCGACGCTCCTTCTTTTCCTTTGCCCTTTGTCGGCACCTTTTGTTAAGGTGTTTGAGATCGACGTTAGCGGGGTTACCCTTCCGCTTGGCTCAAGGGGTTATGGACGCCATTGGTTATTCTTGGCTCTTAGCCCCATTTGCATCTTGTCCGTAGTCGGACGCCCATCGCTTTCAAGGTGATTTGGATCTTTGTACCGTATATTTGTATTCTTGACTCTTCGAGTCATTGTATATATATCATTCGTGGGTCCCATCGAGGACTGTTGTGTAATGTTATTACTTTGCTTTCCACCCGCACGAAAGTGCCTGGTGGGCACCTTCGAATCGTTTCTATGCGGGTTTGGCGAGTTTCGCTAAAACTTGCATAGGGCCGATTCTGAGGGTGTTACATTCCTCCTGCTAGTTTGATAACCTCGGTTTCTTTTTGAGGGAAAACTTGTTACTGTGCTCATCATACCTTCCTCTTGGAGTTTCCCAACGAAGCTCTATAGTGATCTGAGCTACACATCATCATCCAACAAGATGTCATGTTTGTTGAGATGGAAATCTAACCTTGGATATTGTATGTTTGCAGGAGCTTCTACCCCTTCGACTTAGGTACCACGAGGTCTCGTCCGGCAAGATGCATTATGACGAGCGGTACACTCCGTACATCCAGCAGCTAGGTCTCCTCCTCTTTATCCACATGGTCACTCGGTCGACACCGACCTTCAACCCTGCTGCAATAACCGTGCTTGTTGACCGGTGGAGGCCGAAGACGTACACTTTTCACCTTAGGACCGGGGAGACTACGGTCACTTTGCAGGACATGAGCATGATCCTGGCACTCCCAATCAAGGGATACCCTGTGTGCATAATCACGGATTCAGACAGGTGGCGTGAGCAGATGGTCGACCTTATAGGGAAGGATCCACCCGAGGCTATAAACAAGAAGGGGGAAAGACTAATGGTCGCTCCCGGGGGTACATTTAGTTGGATCATCCAGAATTTCAAGACCTGCCCCGAGGATGCCGATGAAGAGACGGTCAATATGTACACTCGTGTGTATATGTGGTACATCATCACGAGGACTCTCTTTCCTGATAGCAGTGGGGATCATGCTGAGCTGATCATCCGAGGTATGTCCCTTCCTGCCCACGAATTTCTTTGTGGGATCCTCTTTCTCTATGGGCTACAACTTCACCGGTTGTCGCCCAATTCCCTTTAGCACATCACGTGCTTTATCACAATGTGCGAGTGCTGGCTAGGAATTGAGCCGCACTTTGGCCTCTTCAAGAAGCTTTATGCCCTAAAATGACAATTTGGTACAAGCGGCGTTTATGAGCTGGGCGGGTGCGGGATATCTCTTGTTGTAGTGATGCCCATTGATCATATAGTCCACCCGGGGAGCATGACCTTCAATAAGCTTGGCAAAGACATTAGAGCACTATAGTACGTTGATGTCATTATGAGAGCCTACAATTTTGAAGAAGGAATGCCAAATCTAGAGATCCTGTGTAGCCCCTGCCTCAAGTATCACATTGCAAACTCCTTTGTGGCCTTTGTGCATTTCCTTTTAATAAAATGAGAAGTTCTTCCATGCCCAATGTATTTAGTCAATGCTTCCAAGCATCCCATAAAATTCTCTGGCTTCATTCATTTCTAGGATCCGAGAAGTGTCTTCGACATTGGGTGATCTGAAGTATGTTGGTCTAAACATTGTAACCATATCCCCGCAAAACTTGTACATGCACTCAATGACGGTGAACTCAGCCATGCACAGGTAGTCATCTTGTGTATCACCAGGAGCTCCATATGCAAGCATCCTTAAAGCGGTTGATGACCCACAAGTATAGGGGATCGCAACAGTCTTCGCGGGTAGTATTACCCAATTTATGGATTCAACACAAGAGGAGCCAAAGAATACTTGCAAGCCTTAACAACTGAGTTGTCAGTTCAGCTGCACCTGGAAATAGTTCTTGCTCACAGAAGTTTATCAGTAGCAACAGTTTGATAGTAGCAACAGCAACAGCAAAATAGGAGCAATATTAACAGTAACGGTAATAGTAAGATTCGAGTGCGGTAGGCATAGGTATGGATGGACGGGCGTTGCATGGACGAGTCTAAACATGTAACTTCAAGATCTAGGGCATTGCAGATAAATAATAACAAGCATCCAAGTACTAAAAAATCTTAGGCATGTGCTCCAAATATAGTCATACGTGATCGCAATAAGAACTTGCACAACATCTTCTGTCCAGCCAACCCGTGGCAGCGGGGCCACTAGGGAACTACTGGCAATTAAGGTGCTCCTTTTAATAGAGCACCGGAGCAAAGCATTAACACCCCGTGAACACATGTGATCCTCACACCACAACCATCCCCTCCGGTTGTCCCAATTATTGTCACTTTGGGGCCTTTGGATTCGGACAATGATATGTGTACACAACTTGCAGATAAGATCACAAACAATACTATCATAATGATTCAATAATAAGTTCAGATCTAAGATCATGGCACTCGGGCCCTAGTGACAAGCATTAAGCACAACAAGTTGCAACAAAGTCAAATAGCACAAATAGAGATACTAGACATTATGCCCTAACAGATCTTATTCGATTACATGATAGAACTCATCCAATCCCTACCATCACCAAGCCTACAACGGGGGATTACTCACTCATGGATGAGGGAAACATCGGTGGTTGATGGAGATGCATTGGTGATGACGATGGCGATGATCCTCTCCAAATTCCCCGTCCCGGCAGGGTGTCAGAACGGAGTTTCTGGATCCGAATCTTGGTTTCTGGTGGTGGCGGCGGAGCGGAACTCTTTCTGGAAAACTATCGAACCTTCTTGGTTTTTTAGCCGAAAGGCAACTTATAGGCACAGAGGGAGGCCGAGGGGGTGCCTGGGGTGGCTGTACCCCCCTCCAGGCACGACCAGTGGTGGGCCCGCGCCTAGGGTGGGTGTGGGCCCCCAGGCCTCCTCTCCGTCTCTTTTTCTGGCTCCGTGGATCTTCTGGTGAAATATAATTTTTGGCATATTTTCTGGGATTTTTCCTGATAGTTCATTTTCTGCAAAAAAAAAGACACCAAGGTAATTCTACTGAAAACAGCGTCAGTCCGTGTTAGTTATATCCAAATCACACAAGTTTAGAGGAGAAACAATAGCAAAGTGTTCGAGAAAGTAGATACGTTTTGGACGTATCAGCGGTCGTGCACTTTGGGATTGAGGAAAATCCTACCATGTCGGTGCAATCCCTCTTGCATTTGAAGTAGGTGTCGAAATCCCGGATGATATGCACAATCTTGAGGAAGAGCTTCCAACCCATCCTAAAACGGCATGGATCTCGTCGTGCAACAGATTGTAAGCGAAGTAGTTGGCGTACAACATGCAGTGGCCCTCCAGCCGCTTCTTCGGCTTGCTCTTGCGACGACCTGGTGCCGAGCCACCACGCTGGGGCTTTGCATTCCACGCGTATAGAGCAGACAAACATGCGAGGATCTTCAAGTGTTCCTCATAATCGGCTGCAACGTCCATTTACTCCTCCATCAGGGCAGTGAACATATCCTTGTCGTCGGAGTCGATCACCGAGTAGGCAAAAGACCGAACACCTCGCAGGCGTGGTGGACGACGAGTTGTCCGCGAAGCTGCTAAAGGCGCCGAATGACCGCAAAAACTCAACGAACGGGAAGATGGAGAGTGGGGCGATGAAGGGATCCCTCTCTAGCGGTGAGCTATGGTCGGAGTAGGGCAGGGTGGTTCCAGTGGCGGCATGACAACGAGAGAGAAGGGGGTAGATGTGGGGCTAAAAAGAGAATATGGGCGGGAAGTATGCACTGTCTCGCTGACGAAACTGGCCCATTCACCCTTTTCCTTTTGTTGGCGCCCCAATAGCCCCTAATGCCCTGGGATTAGCATGTTTTCATCGGATGAAAGTTCGGCCGAATTCGACATTTTTTTTGGCTCCTAAGAGGGTTACCGGGAAGAAAACGTTTCGTTGGAAAAAAGGGACTCTAGGCGCTCTTGGGAGTGGGCGGCTGAAAATGCTCTAATTGCCTCTACCACCACGTCTCGCTGCCGCCATGGTTTACTTTATTGGACAGATTGCCCTGTATAATTTTGCGAATAAGAAACGTTTCTTTCCGTTCCGAGAAAATAAGCAACACTCAATCTTGTCATCCTCTAAGAGCATTTTCACTCATGTTTCCAGAATGCCGATCCCAAGGCGAATTTTAGGTCCAGACGCCGAAAATTGGCCTAGTCGCGCTCCTAGGACCCTGTTTCGTCCGGATTTGGGCCAACTTTGGTACGGACTT
This sequence comes from Avena longiglumis, assembly GCA_030063025.1. Lineage (NCBI taxonomy): Eukaryota > Viridiplantae > Streptophyta > Magnoliopsida > Poales > Poaceae > Avena > Avena longiglumis. The sequence continues at coordinate 31,112,817 of CP125975.1, forward strand.
TCCAGGCCATTCCCAGGATCACGGGAACGCCCTGGAAACGCCGGACGAAGCGAATTCGGCGAAAATAAAAACAGACGGCGAGTGGATCCGTCCAGTCAGCGACTGAAGCCGAGTCATCGTAATGTCGGCCACGCGTCGCCGTAATGTCGTGCCGTCGCTGCCTCCTCGGCTCCTGGGGCGGACCGGCGGACAATAACTTCCTGCCGTGTCCGCTTTTCCCGCCCTCGCCGCTACACCCCTCCCGCTCTCGCCGCCCGACTCGGCCTATAAAATCCGTACCCCTCGCCATCTCCCTTCACTCTCTCTCACAGCGCTCCCAACTCCGGCGAACTCCAAACGCTCGCATCTTTCCACTTCCACAACTACGACGAAAATCCATGGCCGAGAGATTCCCCGGCGACACCGCGACAACGAACGGCTTCGGCCACTGCACGCTACAGCCATTGGAGGCCTGAATGCTCCATGACGCGGGCTATATGGCGCCGCCGGACGTTTGTCTCCCCCTGACTAGAATCTCAGCGCCAGCGGGATCCCGATTCCGCCGGTGCCGACCGTCGATGACATCGCCGACGAGATCCAGGCGGTTATCCTTGCCATGGAAGACCCGGATCTCGCCGAGGATCCAGGCAACCTGGTCTTCTAGGATCAGTTTTTCACCGACAGGTGGCTCCAGGAGCTCGCCATTCACGAGGGGCAGCCGGGCTCGCCGCTGATGCGCAACAATGCGGCGTTGCGCTGCCGCTGGTGGAGCGCTCCCAAATGAACGCTCGTCGCCGTGCTGGAGCACATCCACGTCGGCAACAACCCTCGCCTCGGCATGTAGAAGCGGCGTCCGGCGTTGGCCACGACGGCGGCCTTTTTATTTTTTTTCATAGTTTAAATTCGATGTAATATATATGTACTCGTTCTAATTAATAAAATCCGTCTATATTCGCTTAAATTTCGTCGTGTTTAATTAAATTTTATCCGAATACGGAAACTCAGACTACTGAGAACACGAACGCCCCGTTCGAAATGCCGGTGGTGAAAACACATGAAGCATCAAAACATAGGAATATGAAAAATGCCGGTGGTGAAAACACATGAAGCATCAAAACATAGGAATAGGAAAAGGAACGAGGACGGAAAACCGAGCAACGGAAAACCGTAGAAAAGTCACTGGAGGAGGTGTTCGGTGCGCTGCCGAGATACAGGATTTTTTTAGTGTTTTTAATGCTTGTCAGGAGAAGATGCTTATCATAGGAAAAAAATTCCCAAGAAACAGCGTTTCCGTAGGATTCCAATGAAACAAGCGGGGCCTAAAGCAGGAACAATGATGAGCTACACGAAGTAGGTAGGAGCTCAAATCAAAGCCTAGAAAAAGCGGTGTTGTAGACAAGCGTGAATCTCGATCGGCCTAGATGGTCACAGGATTCATTTGTACTGTACTACTAGAACAAACGTGAATCACGCCTAGATATTTGGCGAGATTAGCAACTCTCTGGTCCCTCTCATCAATACCCGTCACTTTGCTGGTTAGCCCCACGCACTCCGTCGTCTCCATCTCAAATGGCCATGAGCAGCTTGTTTTTGCCTGTAAGTGTTGATAGACCCTTGTTGTTCTTTTTCGAAATCCTTTTTGTTCTTTCTTAAAAGAGTAAAATTCAATTTTTACCCCAAGTTTAATATTTTTTACACGAATTACCCTATTTAAGATTTTTTTTCATCCTTTTTACCCCATTTAGCGAGAGTTTTGCCAATTTTTACCCTCCCTAAGATTATTTGCACTTGATTTGTCATGTGGGGGCAGTTAGAAATTTTTCTCCATTTTTTCCTTTACCCATAGAAACCCCAAACACAGAAAAAATCTGTCCATAACCATCCCTAAATAGAAATAATCACGACGCCCACTATATCGCATGTCAATATACGTATAATTGTGTGTATCAGGGTTGAGTTAGATTACATACTGAGTAGTAGTATTATACCTTGGCCTTGCCGTCTACGTATATAATCGCATGTAAAAAATATTTTAAAAGGAATATATATTTACGATTGTAAGTGGCTAATTTTGATAGCTAAACATAGGAGTAGATTTCAATTGAGACAACATCATACATGTTGCCATTGGCTAAATGCACGGCTCCATCACTTAAAAAAAAAAGAAATGATCATCTCGGATCGCTGTCTCTAGTTTCGAGATCGCTAGCCATCACCTCGACCAGTCCGCTACCATCTATTTCTGCATCAAAATAATGAGTACTCCCTCCGTTTGGGATTATAAGTTCCGCACGGATAACTAGGTTGCTAATTTAAACAATAAAATATAAATAATATAGCATAAAATTATACCATTAGAAACTTTAGTAGTTATATTTTCTAATTATATAACTTTTATGATATATAAATTATATTTTGTTGGTCAAATTAACAATCTAGGTATACGCGTAGGACCTATAATCCCAAACAGAGGGAGTACGTTTGTGTGTAAAAAATCGACGACCGTATGTAAAAATTGAGCGCAACTCAGCCAGCAGACCAATTTGACCATGCATGTGTATCTAACAAACGGACTCACCTAGCAGATGACTCTCGTTTTTTAAAAGAGGTAAAAACTGATAAAACTTTTGCTAAATGGGGCAATATTGATGAAAAAATATTAAATGAGGTACTTGTTGTAAAAAATATCAAACTAGAGGGTAGAAACTAGAATTTACTCTTCTTACAATTTGGGAAGAATTCTTTGTAGTAGCTACATTGGATCCCATTTTTCTTTTGTCATGGTCCTTTTCGTGCTATCTTTTTGTCAGGTGGTCCTCCGAATCATGGAGGTAGGGGTGCATAGATCTTGAGCAGAAATTAAAAGCTAATGAGCCCTGCCCTGCTATTTTCACATGCTGCTGTTGCACATATTTGAGCTCGTTTTGGGGGACAACTCCTAGTGCTGAACGGTACAATTGTGAGTGACGTGGGAAGCCACACTGGCACAGGACCGTCCAGCCACGATGGATTCTATCGTCGGTATATATTTGGTGAGATCAGTAAACTCTCTGGTCCCTCTCATCGATACCATTCACTCTGCTCGTTAGCCCCACCACCCCGTCGCCTCCATCTTAAATGGCGATGAGCAGTGTACGTGGCTGCTGAGTACACTTGGTGACTGAACTCATGGCGCCGCTGCGGCTCTCCTTCCTCCTCCTCCTCGTCCTGCGCCTCGCCGCCTCGCCGAGCGACGCCGCGGCGCTCACCCGCCGCGACTTCCCCGACGGCTTCGTCTTCGGCGCCGGCACCTCGGCCATGCAGGTACCTCGCTCTCCCGATGTCTGTATTTTTCTGCAACGGAGTGACCAAAGATCGATCCTAATAATAATGGTATAATGGTAGGCGGAAGGAGCGGCTGCAGAAGACGGAAAGAAGCCCAGCATCTGGGACACCTACACCCACCAAGGTACCTTCACATCCATCTTACTTACCATCTCTACGTTTGGAGTCAAACCAAAGGATTCGAGGTTCTTAAACATGTTAATTTGTCACAGGTTACTCCTACGATGGATCCACGGCGGATATTTCAGCAGACCAGTATCACCATTACAAGGTTGGTCTCTCTGATTCGAAGGATTGTCAAAGGAATTTTAGAGGAATCGAGTCGTTAAGAGTGTTTCCTATGTTGACTGTTTTGATTCTTAGGATTGCAAACCATATATAGGAAAAAAAATAAACCATGTTTTTTTCCCCTTATGATTCATTTGTACATACTACTACTGGAAAATTTGCGTCCACTTCAACCTCTTGGAAAGAGTCCTAGGTCCTGAAGCATTAAATGTGACATGCCTACTCTAATCCTATGTTTGGGAAACCCCCTCAAAAATAGAAAAAAAAAGAGTCCCTTTTTTTTTGAGCATTAAAAAAAAAGAGTCCCTTAGTGTCTGAGATCTTAGCAGTGCCAATTATTCAGAAAAGGGACAACACGGCCAGATAAGGACAGGTGCTAACTAATGGGACAACTTTTTGACATTAGGATGATGTGAAGCTTATGCACAAGATGGGTCTAGACGTGTACAGATTCTCCATTGCATGGCCCCGCCTTATTCCAGGTACATATATACACATAATACTTGAGTATGTGTCTGAATATTTATGGTATTGCACACCACACTGCGCAGGCTGAGTGTATAATAGCTGAGTAGCACGCCTCTAAAATTTATTTATGATACTGAACGCTAGATGGAAGAGGAAGGATCAATCCAAAGGGCTTGGAGTACTACAACAACTTAATAGATGAACTGATAAAACACGGTAAAGATTAATTACTCTGTGTCAACATGGCCTTCACTCTCATCTTAATTTTTCCAACATTAGTGTTCTGATGACATGCGTGGCAGGCATAGAGCCTCATGTCACAATCTACCATCTGGATCTCCCTCAGTCCCTTCAGGACGAATACGACGGACTGCTCAGCCCCAGATTCATGTGAGTGCCAAAACCTTGGCACAATCTCACTCCTCCCCAGATCAACTCTGAATTAAGATGAAGACATGTAGTAATTTAGTATTTGAAGTTGTTCCACTAATTTGAAACATGTTCTCGTGCAGAGACGATTTCACTGCATATGCCGACACCTGCTTCAAGAGCTTCGGGGACAGGGTGAAGAACTGGGTCACTCTCAATGAGCCCAACCTCGAGCCCATCTCAGGCTTCGACACCGGCGTGTTCCCACCGCAGCGATGCTCGTATCCCTTTGGTGCAAACTGCACCAAAGGGAACTCCATGACGGAGCCGTACTTAGCCGGCCACCATCTCCTCCTTGCACATGCTTCGGCAGTATCCCTGTATAGAGACAATTACCAGGTCTGTCATATGTGTATCTTCCCTACCCGCAACAGATCATCAATTGATACAGTAGTTGCCATTTGTAATTAACATGACTATATAATGCATCTGATGGTCACTTTGTAGGCAACTCAAAGAGGAAACATAGGAATTACTCTCTCGGGCCCGTGGTATGTACCTGCTACCAACGCATCGCAGGATGTAGCTGCCGCAATGAGGATGAACGACTTCAGCATTGGATGGTTAGTACTGTAAAATCTCACCGACGTTCAGATCAGTAACTTGAGCAGACAAGTAGTAAGAGCTCATACCCTATCTGGACAGGTTTTTGCATCCTCTGGTTTATGGGGACTACCCCCAGGTAATGAGGAGCAGGGTGGGCACACGGTTGCCGGAGTTGACGGCCGAGCAGGCAAAAAAAGTATCCGGATCATTTGACTTTATCGGCTTGACCTTCTACTACATTTTCCACACGCAAGCCAACCAGAGCGCGTTTGATCTGAAACAGAGGGACTACTACGCCGACACAGCTGCCATTACAGGCAAGTAAATTAGCTGTTAAGCAGCAGATGCCGTTCCTATGATTCTATCCATCATCATGTATGCTATTCAGCCTTACTAACATGCAACATCTTGTCTCGATTCAGATTCGTATCAAGACTTTTTTAAGGTATATATAAAGCGGTGAAATTTTCTTACATTTCTTTTGAATTCAAGGAGTGCAAATTACATCCATGTAAAATGTGCAGGGACGCATTAAGGCTTCTCCCTGGGCTCTACGGGAGCTAATGGAGCACATCAAACTCAAGTACAGAAATCCTCCAGTCCTGATCCATGAGATCGGTATGCTAAAGGGAAAGAAAAAACTTTTTTTTATTGCATATGCTGTCCTGTGTTAACGTTTAAGGAAAACAAGCAAACACTACAAATACCTGTAAGCGTGTTGTGAAATGGTAATCAAACCATGCTGATAGCTAAAAACAAGGCATGAAGAATCTTTTGTTTGATGATTCAGGATTCCCAGACCCCTTTGGATTTCAGAGCAAGATTGAGCACGGCGACGGCTACAAGTCAGAGTCCCTCCAGGATAATCTGGAAGTTAAGTATGACCATGACGACTTCAGGTCAGAGGTCCTGCAAGATTATCTGGAAGCCCTCTACTTGTCCGTACGGTGAGTTCATCTTCGCACATATATATGTTGTGTTTGCTCGTATCCTTATCAAAATGTCTTTCATGGACTCAAAGCGAAATGTCCGGAAAAAAAGGACCGATGTACAAATTCCTTCAAGCTCTCTAGCTAGGGTTCAAGAAGTAGAGAAATAACTGGATTGAGACCGAGTGATCGCCTCATCTGGAGTGGTTTCTGAGAGAGAAATGTGGTATGGTCGCAGGAACGGATCGGACGTGCGGGGATTCTTCGTGTGGTCTTTCCTCGACGTGTTCGAGTTCCTGTTGGGCTACAGTTCGCGGTTCGGCCTGTGCGGCGTGGACATGAGCTCCCAGGAGAGGACGAGGTATATGAAGAACTCTGCCCGCTGGTACTCTGGCTTCCTCAAGGGCGGCGAGCTGCGGCCAGGGAAAGCCTACAGTGCCGCATGAATTGGCTTTGGCACCTCCGGTTGTTCGAAGTTCGAACTCATTTCTGTATCCCTGCGATTTCTGTGCGCAACATGTGGTTTGTAACCATATGTTGAAATGGTGCGCTATCACATTTATACCTTATAATAAAAAGGCCGGATGTGTCCCAAGTTTGCCTCAATTTTTCTTCACCTTCACCATCATAAAGTCACTTAAAACTGATTTGTATACAGAATAACAACTTGAGAATAGTTTATTTTAATGAACTAACTAGCTAGGAACAGTGGTACAAGTATAACACAGCAGCGCCAGTGAGACACCACTAAAGATACTCCCTCTGTCCCAAATTACTTTGCATTCTAGGTTTGGTCAAAGTCAAACATGTTAAAACTTGACTAAACATTTTGAACAAAATAATAACATTTATAATATCAATCATATATAATATAAAAATATGTTTTATGACGAGTCTAACTATAATTATTACATGTTTCAGATATTGATATTCTTTTCTATATATATAGTCAAAGTTTATAAAATTTGACTTTAACTAAACGTAAAATGCAAAGTAATTTAGGACAGAGGGAGTAGTATTTACTTCAAATGATGGAATCGAGTGGGAGCAATCATCATTGTTGCTAATCATGTATCACGATAAGTGCTACTAGATCAATGAATGATCTGATTTCTCAATGTGTCCTCAACGACTTGTGTATATCTAGCTAGATCAGAACGAGATCTTCAGACAAAATCTTCTCGGTTCTCACTACCTGGAGTGACCGAGTGGACATTACAATAATTGATCCCAAAATGGAGTATTGGACATCAACAAAGGACCCAAGAACCCTAGATTTTTAGAGAGGAGGAAAGGGGGAGGAAGAGTAGGAGGAGGGCTCGCTCAGGATGAGAACGGGCCGGGTCGCCCCGCCGGGTCTCTGGCCCGACCCAAAAAAACGAGGCCGTTGGGTCAGCCGGGTCGGCCACATACAGGAATTGGGTCAGCGAAGCCGGCTTCGAGTGACCCAACGGGTCAACGAGGTCGACCCATTTCTGAGGATTGCACTCGATCGGTACAACTAAGCTAGCTCTAATCGTTTTATTTTGTTCTGAAGCTAGCTTTGTCCGCACTCCGCAAGTAGCATCAGATCAAACTTCTGTTATATACGTACTGGAATTTTATCAAGCATTCAAGTTTTTGCTACTCCATCCCAACGTACATACGTACGTACTGACATTGGTTAATTGGATTTGTGGCCACCAAATCCATGCAACTAGCTTACCGTAAAAAATATCCATCTAGCTCGCTTAATACTTATGACAATAACCATCGGCTAATTCACCATCAGGATACTAATTAGCAATCCCATCAGCTAGCTAACCCTTTGTACACCTACCGGAGTCAATTAGCTCTATTTCCCTTTATAAACTGGATGTGAAAAGAGCTAAAATTAAATTTGTGGTTGTTTGTAAACTTTATTTATTTTACATCATCATGCATTCTTTCGTAACACAATCAAAAAAGATTATTCAAGCTAAAATTTGGGTCGGCCCCGAGTACCCATTGGATCGACGAGGCCGCCAAATTCTCTTGAAATGGGTCTACCCTGGCCTCGCAAATTGGCCTTGAGGCCAATGGGCCCGGGTCCAAGGCTAGGTCCGGGCCGGCCCATTCCCTTCCTGAGGGCTCACCGGCGTGAAGGACGACGTCGGAGGGTTGTACGCCATCGCCGCTGCCGCCAAGTCGCCGTGTTCTACCACGGAAAGCACAGCCGCCGTCGTGCACCTACGGTCGTTGCGCCGCCAAGAATCGCCACACTCTCTCTTTCTCTCTACCGTGCCGGTCGGGCGGAGAGAATATTATTCCAGACCAAGTGAAAAGGAACTGACGGGCTTGACGGGCTGGAATCCTACCCTGGAATAACTGAATACGTCAAATGCGCTGGGCTGGAAAAAATTTACATCGCCGGGCTGGATTGCCGGGATCGGGACGCAATCCAGACCGATTCATACTTGTTCGGGATTAAACGAAGGCATGGGCATCTCCACTGCCCGACATATCCGGTCGTCCTAAACAATTCGGTTTCTGTAGGTTTAGGATGGGCCACGGTTGATATGGGGCACCTAGCGGCGCTATTCATTTGTCCAGCCCGTGTGTGGTATTTTCTTTTTGCAAATTCAAACACAAACGGTTGGTGATAAAAACCGGCAAAGTTCGTATTTAATTTACATTCAAAATATAAAAAACGGATTTTAAACTACTCCTAGCCCTAGCTACCGATCTTCGCGGCCGGCGCCACCTCGTTCATCTATGGGTCGAGGTCAATGTACTCCGGCGACGTCCAGAGGTTGGGCGGTGGCATGGACGGTGCAGGAGCGGGCGCAGGTGGATTGATCACCTGCCTAGGCCACGGGCCCAACCGTGCTAGAGGTGTGCCAGCTCCATCCCCACCTCCTACGCGATCGCTGGCGCCCATCCCGACAGCGGCGACGGTGGAGGCAACTATGCGTTCGCCTGCGCCACCATGCCGATGAGATAGACGGCTTCCTCGAAGCCGACCCACTTTGCTTCCTTCTCCCGCGCGTTGGCCGCAATGGCCTGCTCGGTGAAGGCGTCCTCGTCGTAGCCCCGCGCCAGCACCTCGCGGTACTCCGGGTGAAGGTTCGTGGCGATGTCGTCGTCGTCCTCCTCCTTGTTGTCGTCCTCGCTGTCGAGCTCGATGTCGCAGTGGTTGACGGCTCCGTCGTCGTCCGAGACGATGTCAGGGACTGCGTAGACCTCCCACGGATGCAGGTCGCGGCGGATGGTGGTCGCGTGCCGCGCCTTGTGCTCCCACTCGAGGAACTCTATCTAGTAGTCCTCGCTCTGGTAGCCAGTCTCCCACTTTATAGCCCGCAGGAGGTTGCTGATCCCGCGGTGGATCTCCCCATCCAACCCTTTGCCCTTCTTGGGCATGGGCGGTACCGGGACATGGTCCCGGTTGAGGTGCCAGCCAGTGGGGAAGGAGACATTGATACGCCAAAAACGTATCTATAATTTTTTATGTTTCATGCTTGTTTAGTATCTATTTTGCTTTGCTTTCTCTACACTTTGAGGTGTTTTTATATGTTTTCTGGTACTAACCTATTAACAAGATGCCACAAAGGTCAGTTCGCTTTTCTTTCGCTTTTGGTTCCGTAAAGGCGTAAAATCAATATTCTCGGAATTGGACGGGACAAAAGCCAAAGTCAATATTTTACCCTGGGGAACGGGCGGAATCTGAGGCGGAGGAGGCACTGAGGCACACCCCTGGCGGCGCTAGCCGCGCACTGGTGTGTGACCACCACAGCCACCTCCTCGCCTCTTCGCCTATAAAGACCCCCCGATGCCTAAACCCTAAGCACCCGATCAATATTCCACGAAACTGTCTGTAGCCGTCGCTACCATCGTCCCTAGATCGGGGGATCTGAAGCTCTTCCCGGCACCCTGCCGAAGGGGAGATCATCCCGGAGGCCTTCTTCTTCATCATGCCAGCCTCCGGTATGAAGCGTGAGTAGTTCCACCTTGGACTACGGGTCCATGTAGTATCTAGATGGTTGTATCTCCTCCTTTGTGCTTTCATGTATAGATCTTGTGAGCCCCGTTTATGATCAAAATCTCATCTATTTGTAATCATGCATGTTGTGTTTGCGGGGATACGATGGATATTGAGATTACTATGTCAGATTGATTAATGGTTTTGTCTTATTGATTCTATCATGTCTGTGTTGTTTGTGATCTTGCATGCTCTCTGTTTCTAGTGCCTATCTTGGCCAAGTAGATGCTAGTGACTCCAAGAGGGGGTATTTATGCTAGATAAGTGGATTGTTTGCCTTACACACTTTGCTTAAAGCAGTTATCTATTGCTTGAAACTTAATACTGGAGGGGAATCGGATGATAACCTGAAGGTGGATTTCTAGTCATAGATGCAGTTGGATGGCGGTCTATGTATCTTGTTGTATTTCCCAATCGAATCTCATAGGATCATGAATGTCTAGTATTGCATTGTTATGCCTTTCTTAGTCCTATCAGTTGCCCTGCTGTAATTTGTTTACCCAGCATGCCATGTTTGTTTATATTAAGGAGAACACCTCTAGTGAACTATGGACCCCGGTCCAATATTTATAATTGATACATCTTCCATTGTTACTGTTTACTTTCTACAAACCACTATTACCTTCCACACCATACAGTTAATCCTTTGGTACAGCAACCGGTGATATTGACAACCTCACTGTTCGTTGGGGCAAAGTGTTGAGTTTGTGTTGTGCAGGTCTCCAAGTTGCTAGCAATACCTTTGAGACGTTTCCTTCCTCCTACTGGTTTGATAACCTCGGTTTCTTACTGAGGGAAGACTTGCTGATGTGCTCATCACACCTTGCTCTTGGGGTCTCCCAACGAAGCACTACCACGTGCCATCAACAAGTTTTCTGGTGCCGTTGTCGGGGAGGCTAAGGACGTCTTCACAAGGGGAGTCCTTCACAACCTTTCTCTTTACTTTGTTTTTGTTTTGCTTAGTCTCTTTTTCTTGGTTTTGTTTGCCTCTTTTTATCAAAAACTCCAAAAAAATAGTTTAGCTTGGTTTGCTTTCTCTTATCAAAAACATAATTTTTTTAGTTTGTGCTCTAGTTGCTGCTGCTGTTGGCTTGCTCCACTTTTGCCAAAATGAACTCTGTTGAGAACACCAAGTTGTGTGACTTCACTAGCACAAACAACAATGATTTCCTAAGTACTCCTATTGCTACACCTGCTCCAGATGCTACATTTTATGAAATTAAGCCTGCTTTGTTGAATCTTGTGACGAGAGAGCAATTTTCTGGTGCTAGTTCTGATGATGCTGCTGCCTACAACAATAACTTTGTTGAACTTTGTGAGATGCAAAAATATAAGAATGTAGATGGTGATATTATTAAGCTCAAGTTGTTCCCTTTCTCCTTGAGAGGAAAAGCTAAAGAATGGTTGCTATCCTTGCCTAGAAAGATTTATGAAATGCTTGATTTGCCACCTTTGGAAGATTGTTATTTGGATGTCCCGCTTAATGATAATGCTAAAAATAAACTCATGGGGAGTGTTAATGATGTTCTTATTATGGTTAACAATGCTTATGTCCCTCTTGATTTCTATTTTTTGGATGTTGAATATAATGTTTCTTGTCCTATTACTTTGGGAAGACCTTTTCTCATCATTGATATGAAAGAAGGCACCATTAAATATCAATTTCCATTAAAGAAAGGTATTGAACACTTCCCCATGAAGAGAGAGAATTTGCCTTTTGCTCCTCCTTTGAAAGCAAGGTTTGATGTTAATGCTTCTTCATTTGAAAATACTTGATTCTTGTTTCTTGTGCCTAACTTAAAGGCGTTAAATAAAAGTACTTATTGTGAGATAACCCAAAAGTTTTCTTGAGTCTTGAAAGATATTACTTCAGTAATGACCTCTATTTATCCTTTTTGTTTGCTTTTTGTGCCAGAATGACCTCTAATGAGAGGGAAGTAAGATTTGGGGAGTTGCTGTCCAGAAACAGATTTTTGTGTTCCACCGTAAAAAATCGTGAGAAATCTCTGTATGTCGGATTGAGCTGATATTTTGTGAATAAATCCCCCTGTATGTTAGCTAACTTTCGTTAGTTCAATACTTTTTGATTTGAGCAACATAAGGTCTTCTAAAAAATAAGTTTCTACCTGCTGGTCTGTTTTAACAGATTTCTGCCATTATTTGCATTTGCTTCTTATTGATTCCTTTTTGGGTTCTTTTTGGGAAATTGAGATTTTTGAGGGAATTAATACAGTATCTTGTGTTTTTAGTGAAAGTTTTTCTGTTCTAAATCTAAACCCAAGGGTCTATTATCTTTTTAATACAGTAATGTTGCTAATGAAGATTGTGTGAAGTTTTGTATGAAGAAAAAATTTTAGGTGTAGAGAGAGAATGATGTAATGAGATGAAGAATGGACAAAAGGTCAAGCTTGGGGATGACACCCCGTCACCCCAAGAAATATTCAAGAGGTACAAGCGTCAAAGCTTGGGGATGCCCAAGGCATCCCCTTCTTCATCAATAAAAAGCTCAGGTCTTTCTAGACACTTCGTTTTTATTGTTTCATGCACTGTTGTGTTGTTCTTGGAGCGTCTTATTTTTTGTATAGTTTTCTTAGTTTTCTTGAATAAAGTAGTTTGGACCCCGTTCTCGCTGTGTTGTTTCAAATAAGTTGATTGGTGTTGGAGAGGAATAGAAAGTTCTTGCTTGAGTAGTACAAGAAGAGCTTGCTTTGACTGTGACTTAGACTTTATCATGTCATGCTAGGTGTTGTTTTGACCTTATGCTTAGTGATTACTGTTGTAGCATGAATTGTTCCAAACAATTGGGATTGCTTAGTGTGCCTTAAAGAAATCATGCGTTGTTTTAGCATACAAAAGCATAGTATTGTGGTATTCTCCTTTGATGCTTTGTTTGAGTTGACTTGGCACATGCTCACACCATGTTTTTGACTATGAACAAGTCACCATATCCTCTATGATCATTTAGTACTTGACTTGTAGTACCACTTTATGCTTTGATTATTAATGTTTTGTCGCTATGCATGATTATGGCCATTATTTCTCTCTTAGTTGGTCGCTCCCAGTCTTTTGCTAGCTTCCACTTGTATAAGTAAGCTCTACTCATGCATCCAACTCCCAAGAAACCAAGTTATTCCAAAGTGTCCACTATAAATTCCTATGCATGGTGTGTTACACCATTCCAAGTATATTCTTGTTTTCATATATCTTCCGATTAAAAAGTATTTTGTTATGTGAAAGCTTAGTGATTAAAGATCTCACAAACTTGATGGCACACTTTATTTTTCTTGCCCCTAATAAACTTGAACCATTGTGTCATCTATGTTGTATATGCTTGCACTTATACGTTGGAATTAGTAGAACCGTGATGTCACGGGGAACGCTTTCAACATTGCACTTGTACTTTGTACACAGTTGATATCATGCTCTTTTGTCTATGGATGTCGCCGGTGTGAAATGAAAGGGGAGCTTGTAAGTCCATGGAGTTATGTATGTGTGTTAGAGAAACGCCTGGGCCGCTAGCCTAAGCCATGCCTAATCATGGTGGAAACTAGTAGTATCACCATAATGACATCTATGAAGCTTTATTCTTATAAAAAAGACATATTGAAAAGAGGAAAGAGAGAAAAAAGCACCATTTTCCCATGGTAAATAATAAGATTGCTGAGATGCTCATTGTGTGCTTGCGTTGTCATTTTGATTATGAGATAGCTCATGTATCATGTGCAAGGGGTACCCCGTTGGCGGTTCTCTATGATACACATGTACTTACTAGGACAAGAACTTACATGTGACTAAAGTTGAGTAGCATGAAGCTCTCGTATTCAAGGGACATGAGATTGCCAACTTATACTTTGTCAAGCATATACTCCGTAGTTTGTTCACTTTAATCTTAATCACTTCAAGATGCTTATGATAGGGGCAATGAGAGCTGAAAGCTAACAAGTACCATAATTTTTGGAAGATCTTTTTGAGACTTGAAATCCCTGCTTCCCTTTATGAAGGGCCTTTCTTCCACTATTGAGTCTTCACCTTCTATCCTTAGGCACCAGTTAAGAGAGCATAGTTGCCATTCTTAGTTCTATGTGCATTGTCCCAAAACTTATGGATTGATGCATATTGTTGATATTACTTGTTCTTGTGCTATTTGTATCTAGTCACTCTTATGAACTTTGAAGATGTCCTACGAATATATTTGCTACTCCATGAGGGACAAACTGAATGCCACTATGCCATGTTTTCTGTATGTGAAACAAACAAACGTTTTTCAATGCATGTTATTCATGATCTTTGTTTGTAGCCTTTCATGTTGCATGCATAGTTACTTTTTCTTATTGTTAGATCTCCATCTTTCATGCTCATGTTTAGAGTTCTTTGATCCCATCTTTCAATGCTTGCAAATGGTTTGATCTTGATTTTGATGGTGCATGTCACCTAAAAAATTATTCTTTTTATCACTTACCTACTCGAGGACGAGCAGGAGTTAAGATTGGGGATGCTTGATGGCACTACGTCAATGTGCAGTGCTTCGTCGGGAAACCCCAAGAGCAAGGTGTGATGCAGCACAACGGCAAGTTTTCCCTCAGTAAGAAACTGAGGTTATCGAACTAATAGGAGGAAGGAAACATCACACAGGTGTTGCAAGCAACGTGGAAACCTACACAACACAAACTCAAGACTTTGCCCCAACGAATCAGTGAGGTTGTCAAGCTCACCGGTTTGCTGTAACAAAGGATTAAACGTATGGTGTGGAAGGTGATGATGGTTTGCAGCAAGTAAACAAGTAACATTGTAAGATGTATCAATGGTAAAGATTGGACCGGGGTCCATAGTTCACTAGAGGTGCTCTCCTTAGATAAACAACATGGCATGAAGGTTAAACAAATTATAGCAGGGCAATTGACAGGAACTTAGCAAGGCATAACAATACAATACCAGACAAAAAGATCCTATGAGATTCGATTGGGCAATACAACAATATACATAGACTGCCATCCAACTGCATCTATGACTAGAAGTCCACCTTCAGGTTATCATCCGAACCCCCTCTAGTATTAAGTTACAAGCAACAGACAACTACTTTAAGAAAAGTGTGTAAGGTAAACAATCCACTTGTTCTATGAACAAGTGACTGTTGTTTTCTCCCTAGTAGCAACAACACATCTACAACCGAAGAGATTTCGGTCACTTCCCTTGGAAACTAGAGGCATGAACCCACTATCGAGCATAAATACCCCCTCTTGGAATCACTAGCAACTACTTGGCCAAGATAACTACTAATAACGGAGAGCATGCAAGATCAGAAACAACACAAACATGATAGTATCAAATAGACAAAACCATTAATCAATCTGACATAGTAATCTCAATATCCATCGGATCCCCGCAAACACAACATGCATGATTACAAATAGATTAGATCTTGATCATGAATAGAGCTCACAAGATCTATACATGAAATCACAAGGAGGAGATACAACCATCTAGCTACTACATGGACCCGTAGTCCAAGGTGGAACTACTCACGCTTCATACCGAAGGCTGGCATGATGAAGAAGAAGGCCTCCAGGATGATCTCCCCTCTCGCAGGGTGCCGTGAAGAACTTCAGATCCCCCCGATCTAGGGACGATGGTGGCGGCTACAAAAGGTTTCATGGAGTTTTTGATCGGGTGCCTAGGGTTTCTGCATCGGGGGCTTCTTATAAGCGAAGAAGCGAGGCTGGGAGGCGGCCGGAGGGCCCACAGCCTACCCAGGCGCATGGTGGGCCCACCCACGCCTAGGGGGGAGGGGTGGTGGCCCTGGCCCGCCTCTCCGTCTCTCCTCTAGACTTCATGACGCCCACGGTAAAATATTGACTTTGTCTTTTGTCCCGTCCAATTCCGAGAATATTGATTTTATGCCTTTCTGAAACCAAAAACAGAAGAAAACAGGCAACTATCACTGTGGCAACTTGTTAATAGGTTAGTTCCAGAAAATATATAAAAACACCTCAAAGTGTAGACAAAGCAAAGCAAAGTAGATACTAAACAAGCATGGAGCATCAAAAATTATAGATACGTTTTAGACGTATCAAGCATCCCCAAGGTTAACTCCTGCTCGTCCTCGAGTCGGTAAGTGATAAAAAGAATAATTTTTGAGGTGACATGCACCGTCAAAACCAAGATCAAACCATTTGCAAGCATTGAAAGCTGGGCATAGGACACTTTCAAAGTTTATAAGAGTGACTAGATACAAGTAGCACAAGAACAAGTAATATCACAATATGCATCAATCAATAAGTTTTGGGACACTGCACACAGAATGGCAACTATGCTCTGTTAATGGTGCCTAAAGGTAGAAGGTGGAGACTCAAATAATGGTGGAATAAATGCCCTTCATAAAGGGAACCAGGGGTTTCAAGTTTCAAAAAGAGCTTCCAAAAATTATGGTACTTGTTAGCTTTCAGCCCTCATTGCTCCTATCATAAGCATATTGAAGTGATTAAGGTTAAAGTGAACAAACTATGGAGTATATGCTTGACAAAGTATAAGTTGGCAATCTCAAGTTCCTTGAATACGAGGGCCACACCTCATGCTACTCAACTTCAGTCACCTGTAAGTTCTTGTCATAGTAAGTACATGCATATCATAGATAACAGCCAACGGGGTACCCCTTGCACATGGTACATGAGCTATCCCATAACCAAAATGACAAGGCAAGTAGACAATGATCATCTCAACAATCTTTTTATTTACTATGTGCATAGCCTTTTATTGAGGATGCTTCATAGATAGCTCATTATGGTGATGCTGCAAATTTCCACCATGATTAGGCATGGCTTAGGCTAGCGGCCCAGACGTTTCTCTAACACAAAGTACATAACTCCATGGACTTACAAGCTGCCTCTTATTTCACACCGGTGACATCCATAGACAAAAGAGCATGATATCAACTGTGTACAAAGTACAAGTGCAATGTTGAAAACATTCCCCGTGACACCACGGTTCTGCTAATTCCAACGTATAAGTGCAAGCATATACAACATAGATGACACAATGGTTCAAGTTTATTAGGGACAAAGAATATAAAGTGTGCCATCAAGTTTGTGAGGGCTTTAATCACTAATTTTTCACATAACAAAGAGACTTTTTAACGGGAAGATAGCTGAAAACAAGAATATACTTGGAATGGTGTAACACACCATGCATAGGAGTTTATAGTGGACACTTTGAAATAACTTGGTTTCTTGGGAGTTGGAAGCATGAGTAGATCTTACTCATACAAGTGGAGGCTAGCAAAAGACTGGGAGCAATCAACTAAGAGAGCAGTAATGGCCATAATCATGCAGAGCAACAAAACATTACTAATCAAATCATAGATTGGTACTACAAGTCAAGAGCTAAATGATCATAGAGGCTATGGTGACTTGTTCATAGTCATAACATGGTGTGAGCATGTGCCAAGTCAACCCAAACAAAACACCAAAGGAGAATACCACAATACTATGCTTTTGCATGCTAAAACAACGCATAATTCTTTCAAGGCACATTAAGCAATCCCAATTGTTTGGAACAAGACATGCTACAACAATAATCACTAAGCATAAGGTCAAAACAACACCTAGCATGTCATGGTAAAGTCTAAGTCACAGTCAATGCAAGATCCTCTTGCACTTATCAAGCAAGAACTTTCTACTCCTTTCCAAAACCAAGCAACTTATTTGAAAACAACACAGCGAGAACGTGGGTCCAAACTACTTTATTCAAGCAAACCAAACGAAAACTAAGACGCTCCAAGAACAACACAACAGTGCATGAAATAATAAAACCGAAGTGTCTAGACAGGCCTGAGCTTTTTATTGATGAAGAAGGGGATGCCTTGGGCATCCCTAAGCTTTGACGTTTGTACATCTTGGATATTTCTCGGGGTGACACCGGGGTGGCATCCCCAAGCTTGAGCTTTTGTCCATTCTTCATCTCATTACATCATTCTCTCTCTACACCTGAAATTTTTCCTTCATACAAAACTTCACACAATCTTCATTAGCAACATTAGTGTATTCAAAAGATATTAGACCTTTGGAACATCAAAACTTTTCACTAAAAACATATGCTACTGTATAAACTCCTTCAAAAAGCTCAATTACCAAAGAGAACTCAAAAAGGAATCAATAAGAAGCAAATGCAAATAATGGCAGAAATCTGTCAAAACAGACCAGCAGGTAGAAACCGATTTTTTCGAAAATCTTCTGTTGCTCAAATCAAAAAGTGTTGAACTAATGAAAGTTAGCTAACATACTGGGGGATTAATACGTAAATTTTCATCTCAATCCTACTTATAGAGACTCCTCATGATTTTTTATGGTGGAGGACATAAATCTATTTCGGGACAGCAACTCACCAAATCTTACTTCCCTCTCATTAGAGGTCATTCTTGGCACAAAAAGCAAACAAAAAGGATAAGGAGAGGTCATTACTGAAGTAATAACTTCCAAGACTCAAGTAAAATCTTGGGTTATCTCCCAACAAGTAATTTTCTTTAACGCCTTTAAGTTAGGCACACGAAGCAAGAAATCAAGTATTTTCAAATGAGGAAGCAACTTTCTTGTTCTTTCCTTTCTTACCTTTCTTCTTCTCTTTAGGGAAAATATGATTGCTTACTGGAGGAGCAAAATGCATAATGCCTTTCCCACATCTATTACTGCTCCAAAGTGTTTCAGTAGGGATCTTCCAAGTGTGATATGTCCTTTGCCTACACATTCAATAACAAGATAATCAGTAGACACCATTTTCCCTGAGATTTTTGTAAACACACCTTCAGCTATTCCAATGGGTAATAAAGCGGCATTATTAGTAAGAGAGATCTCATCTCTTCCTTTAGAAAGCCCCCAAATACTCAAAGACTCATAAATATCTTTAGGCATAAGGCAAAATTCAGACATGATATCACAACGAGCATCAAAAGTTGCACTATTTATAGTGACTTTGATTGTGGGAAACCACTTTGAAGGCTCAGAATTCATTGGAGCATAATCATGGTACTCCCTAAGTGTGTGATAGCAACTATTCAAAGCAGCGGTATTGGACTCAAGAATGTTCAACCTAGCAAAAATATTTATGAAAGAGGAACCAGACTTGCCAGGTGTATTATAAATTATAATCAATTTTTTATGGCATCAAAAGCTTCATCCTCAGTACATTGAAAAATATCTTTCCCAGCCACGCCATGTAAATCATATCTATAACAAAGAGCAATACCGCAGTCGAAACTATTGATAACCAAGCTAAGACTCATCTTAGGCTCAGTTTCCCTTTGTAAAGCAGAGTTTTTAGACCAAGCTTCTTTAAAACTCTCTTCACCCTTTTGCTTGAAAGCAAAGATATCTTCCATAGGTGTCAGAGAGATAACACCAAAACCATACATGGTATCTACTGGAGTAGGAACTAATTTTTTTGTGTTTTTGAATAAAGAAAGCAAACCAAACTAAACTAATTTTTTTTGGAGTTTTTGGTAAAAAGAGGCAAACAAAACCAAGCAAAAGAAACTAAGCAAACCAAAAACAAAGTAAAGAGAAAGGTTGAGGAGGACTCCCCTTGTGAAGACGTCCTTAGCCTCGCCGGCAATGGCGCCAGGAAGAGCTTGATGGCACTGCGTCAACATGCAGGGCTTCGTCGGGAAACCCCAAGAGCAAGGTGTGATGTAGCACAGCAGCAAGTTTTTCCTCAGTAAGAAACCGAGGTTATCGAACCAGTAGGAGGAAGGAAACGTCACACAGGTGTTGCAAGCAACATGGAAACATGCACAACACAGGTTTTTCCTCAGTAAGAAACCGAGGTTGTCAAGCTCACCGGTTTGCTGTAACAAAGGATTAAACGTACGGTGTGGAAGGTGATGATGGTTTGCAGCAAGCAAACAAGTAACAGTGGAAGATGTATCAATGGTAAAGATTGGAACGGGTTCCATAGTTCACTAGAGGTGGTCTCCTTAGATAAACAACATGGCATGAAGGGTAAACAAATTACAACGGGGCAATTGACAGGAACTGAGCAAGGCATAACAATGCAATACCAGACAAAAAGATCCTATGAGATTAGATTGGGCAATACAACAATATAAATAGACTGCCATCCAACTGCATCTATGACTAGAAGTCCACCTTCAGGTTATCATCCGAACCCCCTCCAGTATTAAGTTTCAAGCAACAGACAACTGCTTTAATCAAAGTGTGTAAGGTAAACAATTCACTTGTTCTATGAACAAGAGACCGTTGTTTTCTCCCTAGTAGCAAAAGCACATCTACAACCGAAGAGATTTTTGTCACTTCCCTTGGAAACTAGAGGCATGAACCCACTATCAAGCATAAATACCCCCTCTTGGAGTCACTAGCAACTACTTGGCCAAGATAGCTACTAACAACGGAGAGCATGCAAGATCACAAACAACACAGACATGATAGTATCAAATATACAAAACCATTAATCAATCTGACATAGTAATCTCAATATCCATCGGATCCCCGCAAACTCAACATGCATGATTACAAATAGATTAGATCTTGATCATGAACGGAGCTCACAAGATCTATGCATGAAAGCTCAAGGAGGAGATACAACCATCTAGCTACTACATGGACCCGTAGTCCAAGGTGTAACTACTCACGCTTCATACCGGAGGCTAGCATGATGAAGAAGAAGGCCTTCGGGATGATCTCCCCTCTGGCAGTGTGCCGGTAAGAACATTAGATCCCCCCGACCAGGTTCGATGGTGGCGGCGGCTACAAAAGGTTTCGTGGAGTTTTTGATCGGGTGCCTAGGGTTTCTGCATCGGGGGCTTCTTATAGGCGAAGAGGCGAGGCTGGGAGGCGGCCGGAGGGCCCACACCCTACCGAGGCGCGGGATGGGCCCACCCGTGCCTAGGGGGATGTGGTAGCCCTGGCTCGCCTCTTCTTCTCTCCTCTGGACTTTTGGGGCCCTTGTCCTCCGGGACTTCGTCAAAATATTGACTTTGGCTTTTCAAGAATATTGATTTTAGAAGACGACAACTTGTTAATAGGTTAGTTCCAGAAAATATATAAAAACACCTCAAAGTGTAGACAAAGCAAAGCAAAGTAGATACTAATCAAGCATGGAGCATAAAAAATTATAGACCTCAACAAGATGCTTTTCTTTGCTTTGTCTAAACAAGCATGGAGTATCTACTTTGCTTTGCTTTGTCTACACTTTGAGGTGTTTTTATATGTCTTCTGGTACTAACCTATTAACAAGATGCCACAGTGCCGGTGCTTTCTGCTTTTGGTTCCGTAGCGTAAAAATCAATATTCTCGGAATTGGACGGGACAAAAGCCAAAGTCAATATTTTACTGTGGGGAACATGGAGCCGGAATACGAGACGAAGGGGAGGCACCAGGGGGCCACACCCCCTAGCGGCGCGGAGTAGCCCTAGTCGCACCTGGGGGGTGTGACCACCCTGGCCGCCCCTGCCTCGCCTCTTCACCTATAAAGACCCCCCGATGCCAAAACCCTAAGTACCCGATCAATATTCCACGAAATCGTCTGTAGCCACCGCCACCATCGTCCCTAGATCGGGGGGATCTGAAGCCCTTCCCGACACCCTGCCAGAGGGGAGATCACCCCGAAGGCCTTTTTCTTCATCATGCCAGCCTCTGGTTTGAAGTGTGCGTAGTTCCACCTTGGACTACAGGTCCATGTAGTAGCTAGATGGTTGTATCTCCACCTTTGTGCTACCATGTTTAGATCTTGTGAGCTCCGTTCATGATCAAGATCATCTATTTGTAATCATGCATGTTGTGTTTGCGAGGATCCGATGGATATTGAGATTACTATGTCAGATTGATTAATGGTTTTGTCTTATTGATTCTATCATGTCTGTGTTGTTTGTGATCTTGCATGCTCTCTGTTTCTAGTAGTTATCTTGGCCAAGTAGATGCTAGTGACTCCAAGTGGGGGTATTTATGCTAGATAGTGGGTTCATGCCTCTATTTAATCTAAGGGAAGTGATATAAATATCTAAGGTTGTAGGTGTGCTGTTGCCACTAGGGAGAAAACAACGGTCTCTGGTTCATGGAACAAGTGGATTGTTTACCTTACACACTTTGCTTAAAGCAGTTATCTATTGCTTGAAACTTATTACTGGAGGGGGATCGGATGATAACCTGAAGGTGGATTTCTAGTCATAGATGCAGTTGGATGGCTGTCTATGTATCTTGTTGTATTTCCCAATAGAATCTCATAGGATCATGAATGTCTAGTATTGCATTGTTATGCCTTTCTCAGTCCTATCAATTGCCCTGCTGTAATTTGTTTACCCAGCATGCCATGTTTGTTTATCTTAAGGAGAACACCTCTAGTGAACTATGGACCCCGGTCCAATATTTATAATTGATACATCTTCCACTGTTACTGTTTACTTTCTGCAAACCACTATTACCTTCCACACCATACAGTTAATCCTTTGTTATAGCAACTGGTGAGATTGACAACCTCACTGTTTGTTGGGGCAAAGTGTTGAGTTTGTGTTGTGCAGGTCTCCAAGTTGCTAGCAACACCTTTGAGACATTTCCTTCCTCCTACTGGTTTGATAACCTCGGTTTCTTACTGAGGGAAGACTTGCTGCTGTGCTCATCACACCTTGCTCTTGGGGTTTCCCAACGAAGCGCTACCATGCGCCATCAATACATGAGTAAGTAACTAGTATCTTTAGTTGAAAACATGTGGAGTCGAATAGGATAGGTGCTCTTTTGGTATGTTTCTCACACCTTTGCATGAGTGGCAGGAGTTTGGTTGCCACTTTCTGGGCTTGCAGGTCTTTCTTCATTCAGCTTTGAGTGGATTTTTGTATCCATAGTGCATCAATAGTTTTTATTATAACTTTGAACGAATAAGCATCTCTTGATTTTTGCCTTGCTTGGTGGGCACTTCTTAGTTTGAGCCCATTTTCTTCCGTAGAAGAGCCAACTCATTGGATATTTATTTTTCAGGATAAGGGTTTAAAAGATGGGTGCCCACCAACACAATGATGGCCATGTTGGTGGAATTGGTTTAAAGGCTAGCAGAAAGGCTTAGTTGTCAACTAAAGATACTATCAACTCACTAACATTTGATTCGACGATGAGAATCAAAATTTAGAAGACTGTACTATCATACAAGCCTCAACCTCCATATTTCAAAGACACATAGGAATATAAATATCCATCATTGAATATGTGCTACGTCCACATCAACAAGCATAATGGGATGCATAGACTTTTGTTCAGGGCTACTATCATGCAACCGAGTTAAAATAATGTTCCCTAATAGCATCTCATTTGCCACATCATATAGCCAAAATGACACAAACAAAGTAACCAGTCATTACCACTTCCCTGAGTATTGATGAAACTTTGCTCAAGGATTTGCTAATGTTAACTTGCATGCATAAGTACATCAAAGGAGTCATACCTCTTTAATTAATTCATACACATTGATTCATCATTGTTGTTCTTCCTCTCCCATCTTGAAATGCACATTATGCTCATATACATTGAAATAAAGCAAATAAATATAGCTTGGTTCATTCCAGACTTTAATTTAAAAAATATTACCGCAAGCTTTTCCATCAATCACTTCTCATAAACATGGTGGTTCATAGTGATGTGATCCATATTTTATCATAGCATTGAATTAGGGATCATTTACAAGTCAAGTAGCCACTTTTAGTGGTAAACATTTAAATCTGCCAACAAATCACCGAAGTGATGCAGCACGATTTTCCCTACTTAAACATCCTAGGAATTTTTGCCATTTTTTATGGTATGGGGGATGAAAAGTTACAATTTCTTTATAAATTTCAGCCTAATCGGAGTTACAGATATAAAATGAAAAATAAAACAGTGAACTTCATCATACAAGTTTCTGCAACTCCTACGCGCGATTTCAAAAACAAAAATATTTTTGTGGTTTTTAGTTTTAGACAAAAAATATCAACTTAATGGCAAGCTAACTATATAAACAAACAAAATATTTTTAGGTTTTGGTTTTTACTGAAATGAAACTACAACTCACATAACTTAAACAATTCTAGCATGCATACACAATGAAAAAAAGGGAGGAAATCATACTCCCCAAGCTTGGGTGATAGCTAGTAGCTAGGATAGTTGGGATCGTGCCCCCAACCGTATTGTCCACGTCCATAATATGGTTGCTGATGCTCCCATGACGGCCACTGCGGTGTCGCTTCCTTTTCCTGCTGTTGAGAAGAGGAGCCATCTCCAGCGTGATAATCAGCTGCTGCAGGCATGCCACTCCATGTGTTATGTGCTGGTGGCTGAGGGTAATCCCCCATATTACTGGTGAAGAAGATTCAGCAGCCTCGCCCCATTCATACTCGTTGACAGGGGTTGTCCACTTCCCTCTTAATCTGTCAAAATAGTCAATACGAGGAAGCAAAGTGGATTCCAACCTACCACGGTTAACCATATATTGATACATCATGTGACATATGCCATATTCCCTCAATATCCCCATGCGAACCAACATATTAGTTTCCAAAAGAATGGGTCCCGAAACCGGAGTTCCCATGTATTCAAATTTCCTTTCATTCTTAAGGTATTCAAAAACTAATGTGGCTATTTCTCCAGCATGAAGAGGTTTGGTGCTATTATGTTTTACATCATATGACAAGGTTCTAGCAATAATCACACCCAAGTTATATTCGGGAGCTACACCGTCCTTAGCACATTTCAATAAATAAAATATGGGGCCAGTGCATCCTGTTGAGTTCTTCCTAGCAAAAAATCCTCTATCAAGAAACAATGCAAAATATCTTAATGCAGAGTGCCGAATATGAGTGAACTTTCCTCTATGGATATCCTACCGATTCAGCAGACATTTGTCATTTTCACCCGCGGAGGACGGAAAGGTTTGATATCTCCCAGTTGAGAGATCGTCCATGTAAGGTGGTCTAGTATTTTTGAAAAATGGGGTGGTAGCATTTTGAATTAGCATTTTGGTGGTTGCTTCACAAAACACCCTGTTTTTGGCGCTCAGAAAATGGAAAATGGATTTTCCGTTTGATGAAAAGGAAAACTTCCTCCTGCAACATTATTCGTCATCCCAAGATGCACATGCATTCACAACATGTCACTGTATAACAAACTATGTCGTGATTCTGCACATAAAATTGGTCATTTGGACCGAAGGTGTCAACACCCGGGTTTTTAATCCCAGATGCCTGTTATTCCATACCTCGCAATCCCAGGATTACCATTTTTGCGAGACATAACAAAATTGGTACCACAGTACATCATCCATTACGAACCATAATAAAGGTATTACAAATAAAGGATCTCATGATCCAGTCTTAATACAATCAACGCGACTGAATAATAATAATAAGGGTAGCATGGTCGAAGCTCCATCTTCAGGGTCACAAGCAATACTGACGATGGGAGATGATCCTAGTTGTCGTAGACTTCTTGCTATCCATCATCCTGGTAGTGCTCCTCATAGTCTGGCCATAGGAATAGCCAGAGACAAAGCCATGAGTACTCTTTAAGTACTTGCAAACTATCACTAACAAGTAAAGTAGTTCGAGTAGGAATCCTAAGCTCTAGGTTTATTTGCAAAGGCCAGGTTTATCTCTAACTGAGTTTAGAAGTAAAGAAAACTAATTTAATGTTTTACAACACCTAAGTGGGAATTTAGTTTTCATGTTCACAACCCTGTTGTGGTCAAGTCAAAGTCATAGTTCATTTCACAAGTCATTTTGAAAACATCTGATGACGGAACAGTATGGCCACTCCAATTGTCCATAACCACGGACACGGCTATTCGAATAGTTGGACACCCTACAGAGGTGGTACACTTTCACCATAACATTCGATACATCCGTCAGGAACAATCCTGAATCACCATACTCAGTATGCGGATAATCAATCCTAACCTTTCAATTACACACCCTAGTATAGGCACCTTCCCTATGAGTTTGGTCTCCCAACCATGACCTTTTATCATCTTGGGAACTGCACAGGTGGACAATCATCACGAGGTAGCCTCAGCTCAAACCTCTTCTGCAAGGGAACCCATACTAAGATATATAAACTTCCAGTCAAGCCCTACCCAAATTCGGGTATTGTGGTTGTACGGTAAAATTGGAATGGTATCGCATCCGAACCCAACCATAAATTTTTATAAAAGGGCTAAGGCTCGTGCCTCAACATTTTCATCATCAAATCATATGGTGTTCATAACACATGTCAAAAAATTTCATTAGAATGACTCATCATTCCAAGGTTTTCATAATTATTTTCACCAAGTATTCCCATCTAAAGTGATCAACTTTTTATGCTTAGAACTAGCCACTAAAATTGAGGATATTCACTAATGGAGGGTGCTAATCAAGTGTGACTATCCCAATCTAGATCTCATGCCTCTGTATGACATCTAGTTCTAACTAACTTATGCCAAGTTTTATGCTCTTTATGCTACCTATAATATCTTTCCAAAACTCACCAGTTACTAAAGGAAGGGAAATAACTTTGGTAAAGAAATAAAAGAATAAAGCTTGCAAGTAAAACTTGGGATGGGTATAATCAAGGTTGCATAACCCAAGTCATGTCTAATGCATCTTGCATAGGTCATCTAGCTTGCATGGTTAAGAAACTTGCAAGTGTTAGCTTGCACAGTATAACTTGCCTTCATTGGTGCAGTGGTTGAAGTTCTCTTCTTCTTCGTAGTACTCCTCCCCCTCATAGCCTTGGTCGGTACTAGCGTCTATAAATGAATACGAGGTACACAATCACCAAACAATACTTAACTACCTCTATTTGTCACACAAAGATTCACACTAGATGATCTATCATCATCATAATCATCACATGAAATAAATACCTAGTCTTATTTATTTTATTTTAGAAAAGTAATTTCTACTCATTGAAACTACTTAAGATTTAATATTCTCCAATTAAAATATGGGATCATGTTGACACATGTCATCACCACATATTCTAATACTTGGGAATGTGATATAAAGTGGTGTCACAATTTAATAAGTTTAAAATTACTATAATGAAGGTGACTACAAATGCCTATGTAGCATTCTTTTAGTACTTGTCCAAGATCACTGCATGTAAACCTAAATATTTTTACATTTTCAGATAGATCTTGTAAAATGAGATTTTTGAGAGTTGGAATCAACTCAAAAACATTTATGGTTGATTTTTGAAAAATGTTTGAACGTAGAAAGTCTCTGTCTTGTTATTTTTACTATATGTAATCTATAAATTCAAATGGTTTGAATCCAACGGGCTTGGATTGATAATTTCAATACCTTTCTAACAAAATTGGTTTCAGGCAATTTGTTTCAGTGAATATCCTTGAATTGATTTTTGAATCTACTGACAGAACTAGGTTTTGAATAAAATGGAAAATCTCTATTTGAATTACTGGGCTGAGCGCGGGAATGTTACTAGGCCGGCCCAGCTACACAGCACGCGCAGCTGGCTGCTAATAGAACGGTCCCTCGCATCAGCGGCTCAGTCTAAGCGAAGGGGTACCTTTCAATCTAAGCTCTACGATTAGAACAAGATCTACGGCTCACGTTCATCGTCTCTGTTGAACAGCTCCGACAAGACCGAACCCTAACGGCGACGGTGGGGGTATGCGGTGGATCACCGGGGCTCCAGCTAGGGTCGGCGATGGGGGAGAACAACGTTGTCGATGACGGCGGTTTGAACGGTGGTCGCGGCGGATCCTGGGGTGGCTCCAATCAACGGGTCCGCTCCTCCTCTCCAGCGTCGAACTCCGGTGAAATTCCGGCGGCCTGGTGCTCGCCTTGCTCCGGGGAAGGGTCAGGGGTGGTTCTGAGAGAGAGGGGAGTGAGATGGTGTGGAGAATTGAGGAGGGGGTGGCCTCTATTTATACACCGGCGAGAGGGTCAGTGCGGCATGGGCAGAGCTCGTCGGTGAGGACGATGTAGTGAGCTAACGGCATGGCGAAGGGCGTAGGCCGGTGCAGTGTCTCCTGGCGATCGTCGCTGGCTTAATGGCGTGACACGAGGCGGTCGAGAACTGTTGGAACAGGTCGATGCTCTGCACGGCACCGACAATGTTTTTTGATGACGCACAGGGGCTACTGGTCGCGCGACGGCGAACGGGCAATGTCTGGGGGTAGCTGGGGTCATGGCGCGTGCAGTGATGCGCAGCGAGGGAGAGGCGCGACATGTGAGAGCGTGTCGACTGTGGTGCCCTGGCGTGCTCTCGACATGGTTGCAGAGAAATGGGTGCGGCATTTCGTCGGTGGTCTAGGGCCTGGCTGTGCTCGAGGGTTGGACAGGGGGTGGCGGTGGACGATGGCCTGCCTCCTGGACATCAGGGACGGGCGCGGCGTGTCCTCCTGCGTGCTGTCCACGGTCGGCCAACGATGGTGGCTTCGGGTGGCATGGCACTGGTGCAATGGGTAGATGGCTAGCTTGTTCAATGCAGTGGTTGTCACTGGGGGAGATAAGGGAAGAGAATTGGGGACAAGAATTGGACAATGCATTGATCAAGAACAGTGATAGTTAGGCAGTGATTACTGTGCTCACCAAGTGTTTGATGAAATGGCCGCATGAAGTTTGAATTTGAATTTTTGGCTGAATTGTGGTGAGTGCTCTGGTCACATGCTTGGTAGTCTGAGGTTGCTTGAGTTTGTCAAGGTGAACTGGTTTGGTTGGGTTTTGAGAAATGGTGATCTTAGTACCTATTAAAGATTCAATTTTGAATTGCATATGGATAGATTTGAAATCTGTTTCTGATGGTTTGTAAAGTGGGCTTTGGTTCACTTTTACTTGGTCTAGCAAGGGGTGAAAAGAATTGGATTTGTTTCTGTTAGAAATCTTGGAATAGGAACACTCAAAGTGGTCTAGTGGTTAACTTTGGTCAAAATGACCATTTGCTTATATAACTTATTTTTGATTTTCTCTTCATTTGATTCTGCTTGGAAATGATCTAGATGATATTTTTTCATCTTTAAACCAATCCTTGCCATTCATAGCAATCAAACATGGCATTGCAAGGATTCATCTCACACACACATGCACACATATTAATTTTAATAACAAAAGTTTTTGTTAACCCTAAACTTGGGTGATTGGAACTTGATAATCTTGATTAATATTTTTGGGGTGTTACAAACCTTCACTCCTTAAACAAAATCTCGTCCCGAGATTTAAGAAAAAGAAAACTAGGAACTAAAGAGATATGGAAAATCAGTCCTAATGTAATCTTCTCTTTCCCAAGTAGCATCTTCTTCAGTATGGTTACTCCACTGGATCTTGAGAAACTTGATACTCCAGGTTCTGTTGGTTCTGAAGGCTTCTTCCAAAATATGAATGGGTACTTCAAGGTAAGTTAGGTCATTGTTGATTTATATGTTTCTATGATCAATATTCTTGAAAACTTCGGTCTTCTCCAGGACTTCTAGGCATTTGCGAAGTAACGAGATATGGAACATATTATGCACGGCCGACATCTCCTACGGCAGTTCCAGTTGATATGATACTTCTCCTAGGTGATTCAAAATCTTGAAGGTTCCAATATATATGGGGCAAGCTTTCCTTTGAGTTGGAAACATTGCATTCCCTTCAAGGGTGATACTTTCAGATACACAAAATCTTCGATAGTGAAGGCTAGATATCGACGTCTCTTGTCGGCATAAGTCTTCTGTCGGGGTTGGGCGGTCTTGAGGTGCTCACGAATCTTGTGAACTTTTTCTTCGGCTTCTCTTAGGATGTTGGGTCAGAAAATTTGACTCTCTCCTACTTCCGACCAATTCAACGGGGTAAGACACTTCCTTCCATACATAAACTCAAATGGGGCCATTTGCAAACTGGCTTGGTAACTGTTGTTATATGAGAATTCTAGGAAAGGCGGACAATCTTCCCATTTTGATCCATATTCTAGCACACAAGCTATCAACATATCTTCGAGTATCTGGTTTACTCGCTCCGTTTGTCCATCGGTCTGCGGGTGATAAGCTGTG
Source organism: Avena longiglumis (assembly GCA_030063025.1). Taxonomy (NCBI): domain Eukaryota; kingdom Viridiplantae; phylum Streptophyta; class Magnoliopsida; order Poales; family Poaceae; genus Avena; species Avena longiglumis. Next base: position 31,142,769 of record CP125975.1, read on the forward strand.
CTGAAATCCAGTCTGGTTCCTAATCCTTCTTGGACTTTCTTCCAAAACCTCGAGGTAAACTGAGTTCCTCGATCCGACACAATGTTCTTGGGGATTCCATGCAAACTGACTATCCTAGCAATGTACAACTCTGCTAGCTTCAAACTCTGATAAGTGGTCTTGACAGGTAAGAAATGGGCTACTTTTGACAATCTATCCACTATGACCCAAATAGAGTCATTCCCCCTACTAGATGTAGGAAAACCGGTGATAAAATCCATTCCAACTGAATCCCATTTCCATTCCGGAATCTGCAAAGGTTGCAAAAGTCCCGCGGGTCTCTGATGTCCCACTTTGACTCTCTGAAAGATATCACACTTAGCTATGTAGCTTCCGATTTCTCTCTTCATCTTGTGCCACCAAAATTGCTCCTTTAAATCCTGATACATCTTCGTTCCTCCAGGGTGGATATAATAAATAGTTTCATGGGCTTCTTGCAAAATTGCTTGCTTCAACTCGGAATCTGCTGGTACACAGATACGTCCTTTGTACCACAAAACTCCTTCTTCATCTTTGGTGAATCCGGGTACCTTCCCTGTATCGATACGACACTTAATTCCGTCGATACTAGCATTTCCTTTCTGTGCCTCCTTGATCTGATCTATCAAGGTGGGTTGAAGTTCTATGCTAGCCAAAAATCCTTCACTTACTAGCTCCATCCTAAAATCTTCCAAATCCTTATGCAAACTTGGCTGCTCTTTCAGAATCATGGTGTTCAATCGACATGGCAATCTGCTAAGAGCATCTGCTACCACATTGGCGTTGCTGGGGTGATAGTGTCAAGGTCATAGTCCTTGATTAGCTCTATCCATCTCATTTGCCTCATATTTAGCTCCTTCTGGGTGAAAATATACTTCAGGCTCTTGTGATATGAATAAATCTCATAGCGCTTACCCATGAGGTAATGCCGCCATGTCTTCAAGGCTAAAACTACTCCTAGTTCAAGGTCATGGGTAGGGTAATTCTGCTCATGTTTCTTCAGTTGTCGGGATAGATAGGATATGACCTTGCCTTCTTGAATTAACACACATCCAATACCAACCTTGGATGCTTCACAATACACATCAAAAGGCTTCATGATATCCGACATAATCAAGATTGGGGATGAAATCAATCTCTTCTTGAGTTCTTGAAAACTAGCTTCACATTTGTCCGTCCATTCAAACTTCTTATCTTTCTTCAAAAATTGGGTCATGGGTCTTGTGATGCTCGAAAATCCTTCTACGAACTTGCGGTAATATCCCGCTAATATGAGAAATGCGTGAACTTGGGTTTGGGTGGTTGGGGCTTGCCATTCTTCAACATCCTTAACTTTGGTAGGGTCGACAGTAATTCCTACCGCCGATATGATATGTCCGAGGAATCCTACTTCCTTTAAATAGAACTCACATTTGCTAAACTTGACATACAACTGATGCTCTCTAAGGGTCTCAAGAATGGTCCTCAGGTGTAGTTCATGTTCTTTTTCTGATTTGGAATAGATCAGAATGTCATCGATTAAAACAACGACAAAGTTATCTAGGAAGTTCATAAAAATCTTATTCATGAGATTCATGAAATAAGCGGGGGGCATTGGTTAATCCAAAGGACATGACAGTGTACTCATACAATCCATATCTTGTGGTGAAGGCAGTCTTTCGAATATCCTCTGCATGAATCTTGAGTTGATGATAACCAGTTCTAAGATCAATCTTAGAAAACACTCTGGCACCGGTCAACTAGTCAAAAAGATCTTCTATCTTAGGCAGTGGGTACTTGTTCTTAATGGTGACATCATTCAGCTTCCGATAAAAAGTGCACAAACGGTTACCACCATCTTTCTTATCCACAAACAAAACAGGTGATCTCCATGACGACGCACTTGGTTGAATCAGTACTATCTCTAGCATAGCATCCAGTTGCTTCTTTAGCTCCTCTAATTCAGACGGATTCATACTATAAGGTCTCTGAGCTATGGGTCCATTTACAGGGATTAGTTCAATGATAAACTTGATATCCCGATCCGGGGGCATACCGGGCAATACATCAGGGAATACGTTGGGGTATTCACATACTACTCTGACTTGGTCAATGGTTGGTTGGATAGACTCTTGTTGCACTTGAATTGACGGGGCAAAGTTTCAGATACATGCTCTACTGATACTCCAGTGGTACTAGTCATGGTTATGGCTTTCTTGGCATAGTCGATTAATCCTTTATGTTTCGACATCCAATCCATTCCTAGTACTACTTCCAAACCATTGGTTCCAAGTACTATTAGATTAGCATAAAAATCTATTCCATGGATTCTGATAGGTATGACCTTGCAAATTTGTCTAGCTTTGGTGGTTGAACTAGGTATTTGAACTATCATAACATGCTTCAATTTTGTTGGTTGAATCTTACTAGTGCATGCAAATTCTTCTGTAACAAACGAGTGCGATTCTCCAAAATCAAACAACACTCTTGCAAGTACTTAGTTAATAGAAAACATACCTAGCACGACATCTGGCGCCTCCTGGGCTTCTTCAGCATTCATGTGAAACAGACGGCCGTTGCGGTTGAGTTAGTTCCCTGGGGCAAATCTCCTTTCAGGCTGAACACAACACTGCTGCTAAGCTGGGGCATTCACATTGGTGGCTGCTGCAAGCTTCTTGGGGCACTCATTGTAATAGTGACCCTTGACTCCGCATTCAAAACAAGTAACCCGAGACTTGTCTTTTCCTGCAACAGGCACAACATTGCTTCTAGTCCTTGGGGTAGTATTGTTGTTGTTGGGGTTGTTGTTGGACTTGGGCGGTGCACGGTTGAAATGGTTGGAGTTGCCGGGGTTGTTGTTGTGGTTTCCTCCTCCATAGTTGGGATAGTTTGGACGGGTCATAGGGGGTCTATTGTTTCTCAGGGCATATCCTGTAGACTGGTTGGGGCGATACTTCGGGGTATGGTGGGTTCCTGGTTGATGCATCATTCGACGCTTGCGGTTCTCATTGGCTTGGTTGATTTTGCCTTCCATCTGGATTACAGAATCCACTAAGGCTTACAGATCAGCAAACAGAATGTTGACTAACACCGTCTGCATCTCATCATGCAGACCATTCAGAAATCTCTCCTTATTCTTGGCTTCAGTACTAATCTCATCAGGGGCATACCTAGACAGAGATAGAAATCTGTCGCGGTACTTTACCACAGTCACCCTTCCCTGCTTCAGCTTCTTGAATTCATCCCTCATCCGCAGAATCAAACCCGGTGGCACATGGGTTCAGCTGAACTTGAGTTTGAATTCATCCCAAGCCATCATATGTCCTCCATTCATGGTTCGAATGCTATCCCACCAAGCTCTTGCATCTCCTTCCATATAATGGGTGGCAAACAGTACTTTCTCATTGGCCTCCACTCCTGCGACTTCTAAGTTGTTCTACATGGTCTGCAGCCAGTCATCAACATCTAATGGCTCTTCAGACTTACTAAATATGGGGGGATTGGTGTTTTGAAAGTTCTTGAGCTTGGATCCATGGTTGTCCTAGTTTCCATGGCCTTGATTATTATTGGCCATCTGGGATATCTGTTGATGGGTGGCTAAGTTGACGTTCAGCTCTTCCAGCTTCACGGTCAGCAACCAACATTTGCAAGATTTGTAGCATTGGGTCTTGAGATGAGCTGCTCCCTCCGCGAGCCATCTGAAGATTGAGATAAATCATGAGACAAGAGGGAAATTTCTAAGGTTCATGGATTTGTTTTTGAAAAGCTTTTAAACTTTGAATTTGACTATGGTTTTTTACAACTAGCAACTTGCTTTTCATTCATTCATTCATTCATAGCACACAATGCAAACACACACCACACTAAAGTAACAGATGGTTTTAAGAACCATTCTGTGAAGCTACGATATAGTGGGACTGAATACAACTCACACTTATGATAGTGCTCAAGTGCTACTACTCATCAGAATCGGTGGCTTCATCATCATCAATGAAGGCGGAATCATCATCATCTGTGTGGAAGTCCATGGCTTGGTCCTCCAGGTAGTTATCGTCATCACTAAGATAGGAGTAGGGATATCCACGGATATATTCCCCTGCATTCTCCCTCTCCTCAAGCTGCATGTCCCGCTCATGGATGGTCTCCTCCAAGTCTGACACTCTGTGACGAAGGCGGGCAATAATGCGATCCTTCTTGTCACACAGACAGCGAAATGACTTGTGCTCCTTCGCAAGGATGGCGAGGGTCTTATCCTTCTTGACTGCAATGGCATAGTTGTGGTTGGCGTAGGCACGGGTGTTGTCCAACTCCTTCTGCTTGTCATACAACATGAAGTTAATATGATCCACCCGATGCTTCAGTTCTGGATGTCCTGGCACCTCCAATGGCTATCCCATAGCATCACGCCTTGCGTAGTACTCAAAGCGAGTGCCCTTGATCTGGTTGATGCTTTGCCAACATAGACGGGCAAGAGCCTCCTGCATAGCCCTGGCGAGTCAATCTAGCCAGTTGTTCTCTCTTAAGCTGAATTGGATCCCTTCTGAGGTGGGTGCCTCCATCTTGCCTCTGAGATTTGCGACAATCATCCATTGTAGTTATCCTCCTTGCTGATCATTGAGCTGTGCTCCAAAGAACTCGGGGTGCGGGTGCTCAAGAAGTTCCGAGAGTTGGTGTAAATCTCGCTCAAAGATGAGCTCTCCTCCATTTCCCAAATGGTAGAACTTGATATACTTCACTTCCATCTATAAGAATGTAGGATAAGTAAGTTAGTAGAGTGATCAAGTGTGTCAAATTTTATGTAAGTTTTGCAAGAATTTTTTAGGAACATAAATTTTCTTGAAAGAATCTCAGTGATAAGAATGAGAATAGGTTTTCATAAATACTCACTTCTTTTGTTTTGAAACTAAGTTTTTGATTCAAGCGTCCATTCTAACTAGGGTCTCCTATGGTCAGGATGGCTCTGATACCAACTTGTCAACGCCCGAGTTTTTAATCCCCGATGCTTGTTATGACATACCTGGCAATCCCAGGATTACCATTTTTGCGAGACATAATAAAATTGGTACCACAGTACATCATCCATTAAAAAACACAATAAAGGTCTTACAACTAAAGGATCTCATGATCCAGTCTTAATACAATCAACACAGCGGAATAATAATAATAAGGGTAGCGTGGTCGAAGCTCCATCTTCAGGGTCATAGGCAATGCTGACGATGGGAGATGATCCTAGTTGTCATATTCTTCCTGCTGTCCATCATCCTGGTAGTCCTCCTCATAGTCTGCCCATAGGAATAGCCAGGGAAAAAGCCACGAGTACTCTTTAAGTACTCGAAAACTATCACTAACAAGTAAAGTAGCTCGAGTAGGAATCCTGAGCTCTAGGTTTATTTGCAAAAATCCAGGTTTATCTCTAACTGAATTTAGAAGTAAAGAAAACTAATTTAATGTTTTACAACACCTAAGTGGGAATTTAGTTTTCATGTTCACAACCCTGTTGTGGTCAAGTAAAAGTCATAGTTCATTTCACAAGTCAGTTTGAAAACATCTGATGACGAAATAGTATGGCCACTCCAACTTTCCATAACCATGGGCGCAGCTATTCGAATAGTTTGACACTCTGCAGAGGTGGTACACTTTCACCACAACATTCAATACATCCGTTAGGAACAATCCTGAATCACCATACTCAGTATGCGGATAATAAATCCTAACCTTTCAATTACACACCCTAGTATAGGCACCTCCCCTATGAGTTTGGCCTCCCAACCATGACCATCTGTCATCATAGGAACTGCACAGGTGGAAAATCATCACGAGGTAGCCTCAGCTCAAACCTATTCCGCAAGGGAACCCATACTAAGATATATAAACTTCTAGTCAAGCCCTACCCAAATTCGGGTATTGTGGTTGTATGGTAAAATTGAATGGTATCGCATCCGAACCCAACCATCAATTTTTATAAAAGGGCTAAGGCTCATGCCTCAACATTTTCATCATCGAATCATCTGGTGTTCATAACACATGTCAAAACATTTCATTAGAATGACTCATCATTGCAAGGTTTTCATAATTATTTTCACCAAGTATTCCTATCTAAAGTGATCAACTTTTTATGATTTGCACTAGCCACTGAAATTGAGGATATTCACTAATGGAGGGTGCTAATCAAGTGTTACTATCCCAATCTAGATCTCATGCCTCAGTATGACATCTAGTTCTAACTAACTTAGGCCAAGTTTTATGATCTTTATGCTACCTATAATATATTTCCAAAACTCACCAGTTACTAAAGGAAGGTAAAGAACTTTGGTAAAGAAATAAAAGAATAAAGCTTGGAAGTAAAACTTGGGATGGGTATAATCAAGGTTGCATAACCCAAGGCATGTCTAATGCATCTTGCATAGGTCATCTAGCTTGCATGGTTAAGAAACTTGCAAGTGTTAGCTTGCATAGTATAGCTTGCCTTGATTGGTGCAGTGGTTGAAGTTCTCTTACTCTTCTTCTTCTTCTTCTTCTTCTTCTTCTTCGTAGTACTCCTTCCCCTTGCAACCTTGGTCGGTACTAGCGTCTATAAATGAATACGAGGTACACAATCACCAAACAATACTTAACTACCTCTATTTGTCACACAAAGGTTCATAGTAGATGATCTAGCATCATCACAATCATCATATGAAATAAAGACCTAGTCTTATTTATTTTATTTTGGAAAAGTAATTTGTACTCATTGAAAATTACTTAAGATTTAATATTCTCTAATTAAAATATGGGATCATGTTGACACATGTCATCACCACATATTCTAATACTTGGGAATGTGATTTAAAGTTGTGTCACAATTTAATAAGTTTAAACTTACTATAATTAAAGTGACTAGAAATTCCTATGTAAAATTATTTTAGTACTTGTCCAAGATCACTGCATGTAAACCTAAATATTTTTAAATATTTAGATAGATTTTGTCAAATGTGATTTTTGATAGTTGGAATCAACTCAAAAGCATTTATGGTTGATTTTTGAGAAATGTTTGAATGTATAAAAGTCTCTATCTTGTTATTTTTACTATAGGTGATCTATAAATTCAAATGGTTTGAATCCAATGGGCTTGGATTGATAATTTCAATACCTTTCTAACAAAATTGGTTTTAGGCAATTTGGTTTAGTGAATCTCCTTGAATTTATTTTTGAATCTACTGACAGAACTAGGTTTTGAATAAAATGGAAAATCTCTATTTGAATTACTGGGCTGAGCGCAGGAATGTTACTGGGCTGGCCCAGCTGCATAGCACGCGTGTAGCGGGCTGCTAACAGAGCGGTCCCTCGCGTCAGTGGCTCAGTCTAAGCGAAGGGGTACCTTTCAATCTAAGCCCTATGATTAGAACAAGATCTACTGCTCACGTTCGTCGTCTCCGTCGAACAGCTCCGACGAGACCGAACCCTAACGGCGACGGTGGGGGTATGCGGTGACTTACCAGGGCTCCAGCTAGGGTCAGTGATGGGGGAGAACGACGTTGTCGATGATGGCGGTTCGAACGGTGGTCACGACGGCTCCTAGGGTGGCTCCAAACAACGGCTCCGCTCCTCCTCTACAGCGGTGGACTTGGGTGAAATTCCGGTGGCCTGGTTCTCGCCTTGCTCCGAGGAATGGTCAGGGGTGGTTCTGAGAGAGAGGGGCGTGAGATGGTGTGGATAATTGAGGCGGGGGTGGCCTTTATTTATACACCGGCGAGAGGGGCAGTGCGGCTGTGGTGACCCAGCATGCCACTGCATGTGTAGTACACTATAGTCGTTGACATGACATCCACAGAACACCGTTCCGTAAATATCACATCCCTCAGAGTGGTACAACAGAAACATTGCGGGTCCATATTACAAACATACACACATTATTATTACAATACCAGAAGTTCAAGACTTCCAAAAGATTCAACTTACAAACCAAAATATAAGTGTTTCAGCGGAAGTTTCAGAGTGAAAACTTAAACTCCAAATTGAGCTCAACAACTTATTTCTATATATTGTTCATGTTGCTCGGCTCAAGTGGCTCCTAGAACTATAGTAATTATTCGGACTCTTGGAACTCTCCTCCGTAGACGATATCGTAGTCCTCCCCTTCTACGGCTCCATACAAGTTGGGATCTTCATAGAAGACCTCCTCTTGGCTCTCAGTTGCATACATTGGAGTATCTTCGGGATTCTCAGAGTCTAAGCAAGGATTCAAAGGAAAGATGAGTAACAGCGTTACCCAGCAAGTTCATTATATGCAAGGTGGGAAGTTTGATGCTCTATCTACCACCTCGGACTATCAGTCCTTGGCACTATGCAGTTTTTGTAAATCTTTCTTCAAAGATTGATTTTATTATGAAAATCTATGACCATCAGCCTTCACAGGTTGACTAGAACTTTCATGGAGTTCCTTTCCTGCCGCGTTCGTAGCTCCTTCCCAGAACAGGGAGTAACAAGTTACAGTTCTTACACTCTGTAGAGGTGCGTTACTTTACCCATGAGAGATTAACTTCCTTGTTGCACAACCAGGTGTACTTTCCCGTCCACAATTCCATGATATGGGGCCCAGTAGTTGGTCCAAGCGAATCACTGCACTCTCCGCGACCTCATATGTCTGCACGATCCTTCGGGGCCTGCTCACCTCCGTTAAGCCCCCTTTCGGGCAGGCCAAAACCCTGATGAGGTCCCGAAGACTATATGACCCGGTGATGCCCGGATGAGTACCATTTAAATGGACTATATCCCTAAACACCATTCATGAATAATCTAGACACCAAAAGTGTGGGGCGTAAGGGTGCCCACCCATATGTTGGATCCGCACAAGGAATCACAACGTCACGTTAAGGTCGTATTGCCTCCATATGAGAGGACAAAGATACAACTAACTTCTCCATCCCATTCCAAATCTCATGGTTAACGCGTAATATATGGCGCTAGTGTAAGACCCCACCTTTATAAAGGTAAAGGTCCCTGTGATTGCAATTCTAGTCCCTGGATCAAATGCTAGCATCCATAGTTTAATATGAAGTACATAGATACAAAGGTCATTATTACATCGTCATTCCAGAGATAACATAGTGTTTTACAACTCCATAGCCATAGGCTAGTACAAGAGTTCAACTTAACAATATAAAGTAAAGTCTTCATCTTCATGTGCCACAGGCAAACATGTTGAGTATAGAATCATAACCCTAATCCTCATCAGAGTAACCTGCAACATCACAAGTTACAGCCACAGTGAGTCAATACATTGGATTATTATTGGCAAGTGATACCTTAGTAGAATAATAGATCCTAAACTTCTATATGAATTTGGCTAACTGTAGCTGAGGCTTGCTTTGCTCAAAATAGGTTTTTCCTATCAGTTGAAAACACTAATTTTTTGTTTGACAAAAATCACCCAAGGCATCTACCAATGAAGATTGGTGATCCTTTACCCTTGTTGAACCACAAGTTTATAACTTAGAAATTGGGATGAGGCGATCCTTGATAGCTTCCATGTCTTGATGCTCAAATTGTCCATTTTCGGGGACACGGCTAAGTACTTAGATTCTTCCTTCTCGAGAGGTGGTGCACTTTACCCACAAGACTCGACATGCATCGAGACAAGATCTTTCAAAAGCCTTCCCTTAGACCAGAATGGACGCGCTCCAGACCTATCACCCCATACCACCAACTATCCATTTGGCTAAGTTATTGCAACCTATATGATCCAGGCAGAGCCCATATTGCCAAGTGGCTGCACTAGAAGCTTCTTAACATTTGGCATCTCAAATCCCTTTGTTCCTAGGTGGCATTCCACAAGTGAGATACACAGGGTAGGCCATGAAAATGGGGCCCTGGTAACCACTCAACAAAAATCCATCCATGCAATTACCATTCCACCCAAGTGTTTCATTCACTTAGTTGTTTTATTAAGCAAAAATATAAGTCACAAGACTTAGTAAAATTTTCCATAGCATGTATATGTATATACCACCCTTGTTTGCTACTATCTAGGCTAAGCATGATAATATAACAAGTATCTTAACTTAGAGAATATTTCTACCAATTCTACAACTACTAGGATTTCCCATAGCATAGCACATAGATACTTAGCAAAATATCATGCAAGCCCTATACAAAATATCACTAGTGCATAGTAAAAATATTGGGACAAAAATATGAAGCACCACTTGCCTTGGTAGTTGGGGGAGTAGCAACAATTCACACAATCACAATCACCACTAGCACCAAAATTTACACATAAAATGATAGCACCAAATTTATATTCAAATAAATCAAGCAAAAATATATGAATACATCCAAATGCCATGTGATGATTTTTTTCTTAAACCAAACAAGGCAAGTAAATAGTAATAAACATTAAACTAAACTTTTATAGACTAAATAGACTCAAAATAGCCTTTAAAACATTTTCTAAATAATTTTTATACACAAAATAAGCCTACAAATGTCTCTGCATAAAATTATATTTTAACAGAGTCAAAATATGAAACCAAGCCTACAAATGTGTAGGATTTATTTTTTTGATTCCATTGATATATTATTTGCATTTTTTGGATAAACAGAACAAAAGTTATGAATTTTACAAGTTTGAATAACTAATAGATCTAAATCCAAAATTTAAATCTAATCTAGTGACACGTGGCGCTTCATTATTGGATGGTACCGTTTCGCGCGGATCACGCATGCGCACCGTCAGATCTAAGTGAGATCTAGCGGCTCAGATTTGCCCATACCATTTCTGGCTGGCGTCTAATCTAGGCCACTGGATCTAGATCTAGTGGATCTAATCGACTAGACCCTAAACTGGCGGCGCTCATGGTCACAGCGGCGACGATGGCTCCGCCAGCGATGGTTCGGCGAGGCAAGGGGGTAGAAGAGGGGGTGTTGTGGCTTACTGAGGTCACGAAGACGTGGTGGAGCTCGTCGTGGTCACGGTTGGGGTGGGGGCGTGCTGTAGTAGTGGCTAGCGCTCGTCGGAGTTGCTGGAGGCGTCTTGCACGTGATGGCGGAGACGTTGACGATGCTCTGAGTCTCCCTAGAACAAACCATAAGCATTAGGGTGTGCGCAAGTTCTAGGCGAACACGATAGTGGAAGGCAGAAGGCAATGGGCGCTCGGATTTTACCTAGATTGCTCGTCGGAGTTGATTTAGTCGTCGGTGGTCACTGTCGACGATGGGGGTGACGTCCTGGGGCACGGGAAGGCAAACAAGATGTATCCGAAGAAGCGCAAGAATAAGGCAAGCACGCTCGTTTGAACCAAAAGCAAAGGGGAGGTCGGGGCTCACTGTAATCACTCGCCGGAGTTCGTCGGGCAGCGGCGGTGCAAGCTCCAATACGAGCAGCCTGGTGGCGCTTAGGTAGTGGTGAGTGAGGGGAAAGATGTGGGAGAGGAAGGGGATTAAGTAGCAGGCTCGGGGGAGGAAATCACGCCCGTAGTAACTCGCAATCAAGCGCGAAATCAACAGGAAGAAACGACAACGGCGGAGCTGGTCGTGCGCGGTGTTTGGGGACGACGATGCTGACCTGGCGTTGGGTCCACTTGACAGCGAGGGAGAGGGTGTGCGTGCGGGTGAGAAACAGAGGGGAGAGGGGGTTTCCCGGGTGGGCTGTTTATATGGGCCGCGGGTTGGGTTAGATAGGGTGCTGCGTTTATTTTTTTCTCCTTTTCTCTTTTTCATTTTCTGTTTTGATTTTCTAGTTTGAATTTGAATGGCCAAATCAGATCTGTTTGAATTTGAATTTTTCTCCAGACTTTTGTACTGTGTTTCTAGTGTCCAAGGATGCGTCAAACATCTGCTTACACTCAAAAACCATTTTGGTTTGAAAATAAAAATAAAACCATGCCTTTTTAATATAGGGATAATAGGCATATAAATGGTTTTATGTTTGAATCTTGTTTTGAAAATTTTGTGTGAGATTTGTTTTCAATTCCAAAACATTACTGATCAAACCCAATCATTCCCATACTTGGAAAGTAAAAATAAAACCTTTCTTTACTTGCATAAAGTAATAGGCACATAAATGGTTTCTGATTTTGAAATCTTGTTTGAAAAATACCAAATGCTTATGAATGCATGAATGATATGCAAACTTTTCAAATTATGATTTTTGGGATGTTACAAATCTAACCCCCGTAAGGTGAATCTTTCCCTAGAGATTCGGATTGGCTAGCAAATAGGTGAGGGTGGTCTTTCCGAAGATCATCTTCTCTTTCCCATGTTGCTTCATCTTCGGAATGATGGTTCCACTGAACGTTGCAGAATTTGATAGCCTTTGTCCGAGTAACTCTTTATGCAGTCTCAAGAATTTTGATAGGTTTCTCTTCATAAGTGAGATCACTTTCCAACTGGACCTCTTCCAAAGGTATAGTATCCTTCAAAGAAGTCTCTTCCATCTGCGGATGACATTTCTTCAACTGACTCACGTGAAACACATTGTGAACGACAGATAGTGATTCAAGCAATTCAATCTCATATGCCACTTCTCCTTTACGACTCAGAATCTTGAATGGTCCAACATATCTTGGTGCCAATTTTCCTTTGACTCCAAACCTCTTCGCTCCACGAAGTGGGGAGACTCTAAGATAAGCTCTATCACCTACCTCAGGTGATTTCTCTATGCTCTGTATCTGCGTAGCTCTTTTGTTGGGACCGTGCTATCTTCAATCTGTCCTTTACCAACTTGACTTTCTCTTCAGCTTCCTTGATTAACTCTGGCCCGAAAAAATTTCTTTCTCCAACACCACTCCATAGCAATGGTGTAGTACATTTCCATCCATAGAGAAATTCAAGCGGTGCCATCTCAATACTGGCATGATGGCTGTTGTTGTAAGAGAATTCTACGTAAGGAAGACTTTCATCCCAACTAGCACCATAGTCTAGGGCACATGCCCTCAACATATCCTCCAGAATCTGGTTGGTCCTTTCTGTCTGTCCATCAGTCTGGGGATGAAAAGTAGTGCTGAATTCCAATCTCGTTCCCAATGACTCATGCAGTTGCCTCCAAAAAATGGGAAGTGAATTGAGTTCCCCTATCAGACACAATTGTAGAGGTCCCAACTTTTAATAAGGTAGAGATCCCTGTGTTTACAATTGTCACATCCCAAGATTTTCCAAATCTTGTAATGTGAAAAATAATAAACAAAATAAATAATTGTTGAAAATTAGGGTGAAAAGAAACTTTTGTTTCTAAATGGAAACTTAAAAAAATCCCATCTTGAACAAACTTTGGTTAAAGTTTGAATCCAACTAAAATTCAAATCAAGTGAAATGCATTAATCATAAATGCATCTGGAAATTTAAACACATGGAAAATAAACCAAAACCCTAAAACCTTAATGGAATAAAATCATTTCCAAGATATCTCTAAGACCATGGATTTGATCCAGATAAAAATTTGTCAACACACATTTACAAATGATCAAGAATGACAAATAGAAATGTTCTAAATCCATAGAAATTGATTTCATTCAATTTGGAGCCATAGATAAAATCTTATGAATTTAATAAGATAAAGAAATTGAATTTCCAAAGCTAATAAAGCACCTATCTAAAAATCCATACCAAATGGTGATAAAATAATCCTAAATACATTTAAAAGGATAAACAAATATTAAACAATATTTTACTAATTGGAATCACCAAGTTTGGATCTATAAATAAAAAGATATGGATTTTATAAGATAAAGATAGGAATATTAAGTGAGGAATATTTAAAGGCCAAATTAAAACCTTGACCTAATCCATAAGCAAATGGAATGAATATAATCCAAATCCAAATAAGATAAAAGGATAAAGAAATTTTCCAAATAAAATGGCATTAACCAAATTCTATTTTGAATAAAGACAAAAATCCCTATTGGAATTGATTAAGTAAATCAGGGAAAATAATTGGAATTTACCCAAGTGGAATAAAAGTTATTTAATTAACTTAAAAGGGATCAAAGAAATCAACTAAGTAAATTTATGGAATTAAACCCATAATTATCTTCATTAGAATAAGGACAAGTACCCATATCAAAATGATTAATAAATCATATTAAAATTATTCCAAATAATTCAAGGTGAATTATTTGACACCCAAATAAACAAATAAAACCTACTGAAAAGATTTAGTTTTCAAATGGAGGTTTTGAAACAATAATAAATCTTATTTAAATTAATGCAAGGACCTATTTTAAATAATTATTATACCCTAAAAAGAATAAATGAATTATTCTAAATTTGACTCTAAAATGAACTATTAAACAGTATTTGAATATACTCAAAGTTTGGTTGAAGTTTGAAATTCAAAAGTTGTTTGAATTGATTAATCAAAAATCAAAACAGAATAATAGAAATGGAAAAAGAAAAAGAAACAGATCAAAAAAAATGAAAAGGAGCAGCCCAGCAAAGCCCAGGCCAAAGACGTCCCACCTCTCCCTCTCTCCCGGCGTTTGCCAGACCGCAGAGGAACCCACAGCGTCACTGACGGCTTGGACCCACTCCCACTCTCTCTCACTTGTTGACACCAGGCCCCACTGCCACCTCACCATCGTCTCCACCCACGCGAAGACCACGCCCCCTGGCCGTTTCTGCCGTCGATTACTCGCGATCAATCCTCCTTAATGCCGCGTTTATTCCTCGCCATGACCATGCAGTATTAATCTCCATGCTCCCCTCTTCCTTTTCCCCCAACCAACGCCACCAGAGAGCCACCAGGCTGCTCGGAATCATCTCCGAACCCCCACTGTCTCCGACGAGCCTCTGCTCCAATTCCGGCCACACCTCGCCGCGCCTCGACCCCTCGACCACACGAGCATGTTCAACAGACTTTGGCGCATCTCCCAGTACTCCTAGATCATCCGCACAAACTCCCTAGCGGCGGCAACCTCAACGCCACTCGCCACCGTCTCCGACTTGAACTCTGACGAGCTCCCCAGGTATCCTCCGTCCGCCCCTGTTTTCCCTGTTGATGCCCCTGTAATCAACGCTCTCTCCCGCGTCTAACGGCACCTCTCTCTCGCCCACGGGTGACCTGTAGCCTTGCTCCCGTCGACAACCGTGCCAGCCCGAGCCAGAGGGCAACTCCGACGAGCAATTATGTTCGTCGTCGTGCGCCCCTTCCTCCTCGCGAACGAGTTGAGCATCAGCACGTCAAGGCGAACTCGGTGAGCCCCCTTCCTCTATTTCTCGCGTCATGCATCATCGGCAACAACCACGCCAGAGATCCAGCGCCAGAGCGCCGCCGCCAGCGCCGCTCGATTTAGGTCAAATTGTTTTGCACCGTTAGATCTCCATCTGGTGGCTTAGATGGATTCATTTAAGCAAAGGGGTAAGGCTGTCTCTGTGCCGCACAATTCACTTTAAATCCTGCGGTCCATGTTGCTGATCCGAACGAACCGGTATGGGCGAATAGAAATCATCCACGTGGCCTAGAGTTTGTTATGAAAACAGAAATTGATCTATTAGATGTTCAATTTTGTAAAATTCATAACTTTCAAACCACACGTCCAAATTTTGCAAATTTTATATCAATGGAATCAGCAAGACAAGTACTTTCCAACGATGCACTTTGTTTAATGAATTTCTTCTGGAAAAATGGTTGTTTTTGCAGAAACTTGTGTAGGCATATTTTGGATATAAATTTTTTCTAAAACTATTTTAATGATAAAACCTTTGGCAAATGGTTTGTTTTGAACCTACTGACCCTAGAAATCAATTTGTGGTATCAAAAACATATTTTGTGAAGCAAGAGAATAAAACTTTGAATTAAAGCATTTCTAGTCAAATGAAAATATTGTTTATTTGTTGAAAACACTTTTTGGAGGAAAACTTTTGGGAAATGATTTGATTTAAACTCTCTGACCCCAAGCACCAAGTTTTATGATTTAAAAATGTATTTGGTGAACCCTATAAAGATTATTGCTTTGCTAAAGGCATTTTCAACCACATAAAATAATGCTTTGATTTAAAAAGAGTTTATAGATAAAATCTTTTGCAAATAGTCTTGCCACTTTTAAAAAATGACCAATAAGTGTTTTAGAATGTTTATAACCCATTAGAAATCACTTTTCCAAATAAAACAATATTTGGCATGCTTGCATGCATTGTTTTGTTTCTATTATTTTATGTGATGTTGCTTGAATGGTAGATTGAAATATTGCTTGCTTGATTGAATTGTAGTGACATTTGAAGAGTGTGAATATTGCAAGATCAAAGAGTGAACTTATATTCTCTACCAAAAAGGCAAGTGATGCTTCATACTTTTGTCCCATTATTTTCACTATGCATTAGTGATTTTTATAAAGTAGGACTTGCATGGATTTTTTCTAAGTGTAAACTATGCCATGTGATGGGGATATGCCTACCGGGCTATACCTAGCGGGCGTTCCGGGCCCAAGACTGGCAGTGGGCCTGCGAGCGAGTGGATCGAGCCCAGCCGAGTCGAGCGATCGAGGTCAAGGCCCAAAGTAGATAGGCCGGTCGGGCTAGGTTAACGACTCATCAAGTCAGAATCGGTTGAGATATGTAAACCCTAGGGGGGGGCGGGTGAGCCTATATAAACCTCCTAATAGGGCGAGTAGAGACACGTTCCCTCATACACCCAAGCGACTCGCCGCCTAGCCGCCGAGCTCGCCCATTGTAACACCTCCATAATACAATCTAGCAGGAGTAGGTCTTTACCCTCCGGGGCAACCTGGGTAAAACCACTGTGTCTTTGCCCTCATCTCGCACGCAGATGGCTGGCCGCCCTTGCCCTCGTTCTACTACTGCCGATTGCAGCATCTGCCGTGAAAATTCCCACGGTGGCGCCCACCGTGGGGCCGGCGGTCCGGCGATGTTCGGCGAGATCCAATCTTCCCATCAACGAGGCGGTGCCACCGCGCATGATAGCAATCGGCGAGATGCTCCAGATCTTGCCGAGCAGCTACGTCCGGCGGCGACCGTCACGCCTGGCGTGATCCCGCCTCGGCACGATCAGCCTCTTCGTCGGCCTCACCAACGTAATCGTCTCGGAGGACTCGGCTCGCATCCGCAAGTCGCCGCCACGCGATCGGCTCTCCGAGAGCCAGATCCGCACGATCCACCACCTCGCCTCCGAGTACAACTCGGCGCCGCAATACGTGGCGGAATTCGGTGGCCGCAGAGGATGCGGCCCTCACCGACGACGCCGACTCGGCGACCCCGGCGTCACTCGCCGGATCCATCACCGCGGCCTCATCCGCAGGCTCCATCGCCCAGGTCTCCAACGCGGGAGATTTCGAGGACCCCTCCATCCTCGGGATCTTCGAATTTGACTCCGGGTCGGAAAACTCTGCCGACCTCTGCGACGGAACCGGTTGCCACGCTGCGACCTACATGGCCACCGGCGCCGATCCGCCGGAGGATCCTTTCTCCACCCAATCCCTCCTAACGCCACGGCAACGGAGGTCGAGGAACTCCGCCTGAAACTGGCGGAGGCGGTACATAAAGCGGGCGCGAAAAATTTCGCCTCGGCGGTGGCGAGGCTGTCACTCTACCACCAGCAGCGGATCAGGTCACGCTGAACCCCCACCGTTCAGGCGCCTGAACTTCGACGACGAAACGACGGCGCATGGCGACGCGCGTCTGCGAGACGCGCCACCAGAGGAAGCGCCCCGCCAGATCAGCGGCGCCCCACCTCCACCAACGGCACCTCCTGAGGACCAGCGCGGATAGTAGTCTCCTCACGGGAGCGAGACGCGAACGGCCTCCCACCGTTCTCCACCCCAATGGACAACCTCGTGGCAGGTCGAAGCAGCGGACACCATCACCGCCACCGGTGGTGGCGCCCTCTGATCCAATACGTCGAGGCCTGCTGCAAAGGCCGAGCAGCAAAAAGTGGCGCCGACTGAAGGCCGAGTATACTCGCGTTCCTCGAAGCGTAGCGGCCTCCGGCCCGCGGCGGCAAACACCCTCAACTGCCCGCCACGGGCCTGCGGCTCCACACCGACCAGCGAGCGGCACTCTCCCAACGACCCGGGCGACCAACCTTGTCGCCGCCAACGGGCAACCCATCGGCGCGCACCCACATCATCAACAACCAAAGCTGGCGCGCCACGCCAGCGACGACTGCGGCACACCTAACTAATCGTCGCGACGGTGAGCCTATGGGGTCGCTCGATCGACTCGGACCCAAGTGCCGGACCAATGATCCGGCGAGAAGTACCCGCCAAACTTCAAGGCGCCAAAGAGATAGAAAAGTACGACTCCTCGTCGACCCGTCTGGCTCGACACATACCTCATGGCAATGGGGATCGCGGGTCACATCGACCTACTACGCCCGTTACCTCCCCACGATGATGGAGGGGCGTGCGGCGATGGATCAACACTCTCCCAGGCGATGTCGACTCATGGGAGGAAATGCGCGACGCCTTCGTCAGGCACTTCGAGTGCTCCTACACGCGCACCACCACTATTGAGGACCTGGGCAGTGCGTCCGGGGACCCAGTCGACCATAGCTGGGTCCAACGGTGGCAAGAGCTTTGGTACAACGCGTCGACATCCACCGACACCGCGATCCATTGCTTCAAGACCTCGTGCTCACGAGCCTCTAGTCGCCAAGCTCAGCGACACTCGCACACTCGACAAGATCCCGACCTCCTCGAGATCGCCAAAGCGACGCCGAGGAAGATCCGAACCAGGAACGACGACGAGTCATGAGGTCAACGCCGCCGCAGGCGGCAACGACGGCCGACGACCCTACGCTTCTGGCGCTTTCGCCTCACCGGCAAGCGCCGCAATGACGGGCGAGTCGACTTCGTCGCCAATGCCGGGCACGCGCAACGCGAGCCCAATAGCTACCGCCGCGACGGCGGCAACTACAAGAACAAGCCAAGGTTTGATCCCGCGGCCCTCCTTAACCAACCATGTGCGTTCCATAGCAGGGAAGGGAAGCCCGCAACGCACACCACCGCCGACTGCCACACCCTCAGGGAAATCGAGAAGGCACGACAAGCGCAGGAGGACCCCGACAACGATCCGCCAAACGGCGGAAAATTCGGCAAAGTAGCCGGCTCGCTCCACACCTTCACAGGATTCAACACGAAGCGCGAGAAGAAGGTCATCGCCCGCGCCGTCGCCGTCAATGCGGTGGCCCAAACATACGTCCCCCAGTTCCTGAACTGGTCGGAGCAGCCCATTACCTGGAGCCGGCAAGACCACTCGCCGCGCCAGTACCGACGAGTCGCCTTGGTGGTCAAGCCCAAGGTTGGCGACTCTGGCTCCCCAAGACACCGATGGGCGGCAGCTCCATCAACATCCTCTACCTCGACACCTTCAAGGCTGCGGCTCCGCGATCGATGATCGACGACCCACACCACATTCCGGCGCCGTCCCGGTCGGAAGGCGTACCCGATCGGCAAGGTCACGCTGCGGTCACCTTCGCACACCGGCAAACTTCCGCACCGGCGGATCGTCTTGAGCTGGTGCCTTGACAGCCCTACCACTGCGTCTGGGCGCTAGGCGTTCGCTAAATTCATGGCAGCGCCCACTCGCGTGCATAACGCGATGAAGCTCCGGGCGTGCGGCGTCATCACCATCAACGGCGACCCGACATGGCGCCGAAGTGCGAGGCCAAAGGAGCCGAGCTCGCTGACGCCGTCATCGCGGCGGAGACCAACCGCCGACGAGCTCGCCAAATGCAGCGGCGGGTCAACAACGACGACCCACCATACTCAAGAAGCCCAACTCGAGGGCGCAGACACCTCAACCTTTGAGGCCACGACGACACGCACACCGTCGAGCTGGTACCAGCGACTCCAGCCGACGGTGGCGATCGGGCGGGCATGAGCCCAGCGTGAAGGCGCTCGCCGAGTTCCTCCGTGAGAACAGGGACATCTTCGCATGGAAACCCTCCGACATGCCCGGTGTCCCTAGGGAGCTCGGTAAGCACAAGCTAAACGCCGACCCCAAAGTGCGACCTGTCAAGCAGTCACTGCGGCCCTTCAATGAAGAACGCCGTCGAGCAATCGCCGAGGAAGTGCAGCGTTTACTCGCTGCCGGCTTCATCCGGCCAATCAAGTACTCCAAGTGGCTGGCAAACCCAGTCCTGGTCGAGAAGAAAAACGGGACCTGGAGAATGTGTATCGACTACACAAACCTGAATAGCGCCTGCCCAAATGAGTAGTTCGTCCTCCCGCGGATCGACCAGATAATCGATTCGACCGCGGGCTCGGAGTCGCTATGTTTCCTCGACGCCTACTCTAGGTACAACCAGATCAAAATGGCCGTCGAAGACGGCGTTCATCACGCCATTCGGAGCCTTCTGCTACACCGCCATGACCTTCGGCCTCAAGAACGCCGGGGCGACCTACCAGCGGTGCATGCAAGAATGCCTCGCGAGCCAAATTGGCCGCAACATCCACGTCTACATCGACGACGTAGTCGTGATGTCCACTCGCCAAGGCGACCTACTCACCGACCTGGCGGAAACTTTCGCCAACCTGCGAAGATACAAGATAAAGCTCAACCCAGGCAAGTGCACCTTCGGTGTACCCGCCGGACAATTACTGGGGTACGTCGTCTCCAAACGAGGGATCGAGGCGAACCCCACAAAGATCGACATGATCGCCCGGCTCGACAAACCTGAGTGCCTGCGCGACGTCCAGAAGCTGGCCGGGCGAGTAGCGGCTCTCAGTCGCTTCATCCCCCGCCTGGGCGAAAAGGCGATGCCCCTATACCGCCTGATGCGCAAGAACCCCACCTTCCGATTGGGACAAGGCGGACGACGCTCCGCGACCTCAAAAGGTGCTACTCGCTGCACCACTACTCGCCGCCCGACAAAGAACCCATGCTGGTTTACGTCGCGGCGTCCGAGCGCTGTCGTCGGCCGTGATGGTCGTAGAGCGACGGAGGAAGGAAAAGGCGCCCGGTTCAGCGCGGTGTACTACATCGGAGGTCCTCACCGAATCGCGCCAGCGTACCCGATACCAAAAAGCTAGTATCACGGTCTTCCGGGCTCAGCGTCGCTGCCGCACTACTTCGAGAACACCGATCACGGTCGTCTCCTCAGCACCACTGCAAGACATCATCCGCAATCGCGAGGCGACCGGGCGAGTCGCCAAGTGGGCCGTCGAGATCGGCGTCCACAACATCAAGTATGAGCCCCGAAAGGCGATCAAGTCACAGGCACTGGCAGACTTCATCGCCGACTGGGAGGAGGCCCAGCAGCCAGAAAAGCCGCCGTACCTCCACTACTGGAGCCTGTACTTTGACGGCTCCAAGAACGCGGATGGCGCAGGCGTAGGGATAGTGTTGACTTCACCAAAGGGTGACAAGCTCCGCTACATCCTCTGCCTCGACTTCACGCCCTGCACCAACAACATGGCTGAATACGAGGCCCTACTCCACGGCATGCGAGCCGCCCAAGGAGATGAACGTCAATCGCCTCCGCTGCTACGGAGATTCCGACCTTGTCGCGGGGCAAGTCGCCGGCACCTACGACGCCGTCTCCCCTACCATGGCGGCGTACCGCCAAGCGGTGGATAAGTTGGGCGGCCACTTCACCAGCTACTCCGTCGAGTGGATCGACAGGCGGAAAAACGAGGAGTCCGACGCCCTATCTCGCATCGGGTCGGCTCGACTCGCACCACCCGCCGGCATGTTGCTCGACACAATCTCCAAGCCATCAGTCTCTCCCCCGAGGGAGATCGACATCGGAGTCCCACTCCAACCAGAGGCAGCCTTGGTCGCACTCGTCACCGAGCCAGACGACTGGACCAAGCCCTACATCGCCTACCTGGAAGCGGGCACCCTGCCAGCAGACGAGACAGACGCTCGAATGATCACTCGTTGATGCAAGTCCTACACCATCATCGACGGCGAGCTCCACAAGCGCAGCATCACCGGCGTGTTCCAGCGCTGCGTCCAACCGGCTGAAGGACGAAAAATCCTCCACGACATTCACTCAGGTGACTGCGGCCACGCCGCTCTCCTGGTCGCCAAGGCTATGCGACACGGCTTCATCTTGGCCACGCTGCCGCTGCCGACATCGTCCAGCGATGCGCCGGGTGCGGCACGCCAATCGGACGCCGTCGAGCTCGGCGCTCAAAACAATCCCCATCACCGCCATTCGGTGTGGGGCATGGACATGCTAGGCCCCTTCAAGAAGGCTCCCTCCGTCTGCACCCACCTGCTGGTCGCAGTCGACAAATTCACAAAGTGGGTTGAGGCCAAGCCACTTCGTAAATGCGACGGGAAGACCACCACTAAATTCCTACGCGAGCTCATATATCGCCACGGGTTCCCCAACAGCATCATCACGGACAATGGCACCAACCGCCAAGGAGCCATGGTCGACTGCGAAGAGCACCATATCCGGCTCGACCTCGCGTCGATCGCCCACGAATCCAACGGCCAGCGGAACGAGCCAACAAAGCATCCTCCACGGCGAAGCGCGACTCCAAGTACCACTCGGCGCACCGCGGGTCTGGGTCGAGTTGCCCTTGTCATCTGGGGATCCGGACCTCCGTCACAGATCGACGGGATTCACCCCTTCTTCATGGTCTACGGTGCCAGCGGTCATGCCCACCGACCTCGAACACGACTCGCGCGAGTCGTCCACTATACGAAAGGCTGCAAGCTGGCCCGCCAAGATGGGGTCGACCAGCTCGACGAAGCACGCGACCTCGCCGGTCACGCACCGCCATCTACCCGGCAAGGACTTCGCCGCTACCACGGCGGGTGAAAGCTCGCACCTTCCAGGAAGGCGACCTGGTGCTACGCCTCATCCAGGACAAGAAGGGGATGCACAAGCTTTCCCCTCCGTGGGAAGGTCCATTCGCTATAGGGCGCGTACTAGGCAACGACGCCTACTACCTCATCGACGTCCGCGGGGACGGCGAACTCGACGTCAAGCGACCATGGAATGTAAACCTCCTCCGGAAGTTCTACTCCTAGAACCCCACACATGTACTCTCCAAGCTATGAAATAAAAAGAAATGGTTACCAACTTGTGCTTACTCTCCATGACTTGTGCCACTCAGACTTTTCGTAAAACAGCGTTATGCTAAACGCGAAGTCAACCTTTGGTACATCGATCGGCGGCTAAGTAGTGCGGTGCAAGAGCACTTCAGGTCTTGCATCGCCCACGTCTTAATAACGCCAACCCGAGCCCCATTGAGTCGCCTAGCTCGATCGGTTCTACGAGCCAAGACAATGACCTCGCTTCACAGCGACCCTGGTCCTCCGCATCCTCGGCATAGCGACTCGAACGACTAAGTACCACGCCGGGGAAGACCAGTTCGTCGCGAGAAACGCCAAGTAAGAGAGCATGCCCAGACTGACCCCATGGGCCAGGCAGGAGTGACGCGCTCACCAACGCGCTAAGTCCTCAACCACCCTTGAGTCGCACCTAGAACTACCAAGTACCACGCTCGGGGACTCGGCCACCCGACCTCGTTCGCGCACGGGAAAACGGTAAATCTGAGCACTCAAGGAGTCGCCTAGCGATCGGCTCTTCGAGCTCGGCGAGTCGACTAAAACATCAAAATACATAACAACAACACATACATCATATGAGGTAAACCCACAAAAGGCGGCGCTCGGGGACTCGTCCAAAATCAATCAAAAGCACACAAACAAATATCAAAATAGACACGACGTCTCATTCAATCACATGTTGCATTGTTTCATGTTACAAACTATGCCCGCGTGGCAGAACTGCTGCTAACGCCACAAGGCAAACTACTCTACTCTGCAGGCTTGAGGCGACTACGCGAGATCCGGCGGCTCGCGGATGAACGCCGTGTATGGGTTTGATGGATACGTCGTCAGTTCACCCGCCATCGCTGCGCGAAAAGGCTGCTCGACCTTGAAGTCACGATGCGACGGCTCGGTCGTTTACGCGACAACCGTCTCTGGTACGGCAGAGGTCGCCCATCGCCCGCACGTTCGGTATGTGGCGTTCTTGCAACTTGAGGACATCGGACAGCTCCACCGCGCCAGTCGACGATGGATACCCACTCGTCACATCGTCAATGTTGAAATCCTCGGGGAAGTGGGCGAGTCCAAGGCTCAGTGCCGTCGACGCTCCACGCCGAAACGCCGACCGCGTGATGAACTCAACGACTGCGGGCGCCTTCTCCAAGTACCTCCACACCTCAACGAGGTCGCTAGGAATCACTTCCGTGGGCGATATTTCTTGGAGGTAGGCACGGATGCACGTCGCCGACAACGTCGCCGAATCGACGAGCATGCTTACACACTGCCTTGCGTCGAGCGAGCTCGCCTCTTCTTCGCTATCATGGACGCGACCTGAGAGTAGAAGACAATGATAAGTATGACGGACACCACAAAAAACCACAACTATTATAAAGGGAAGATGCACTCACCAAGAAACGGGCGGGCGAGTCCCGTGATGAAGCACTGAAGCGACGTGTGGTCGTCCTGAAGCCCAGCAATAAGGACTTCCGACACCTTGCGATCCTCTTCAGCGGCCGCAATGGCGGCCTTAGCTCGCCCGTCCGCCAAGCTCGCTTCTTCTCACTCCTCTCGCAGTTCGCGCTCGAGGTCGGCGATCCGCTGTTCAGCGGCACCCAGAGCAGATCGCGCCGCCACCAACTCACCAGCGGGGACAAGCCCCTGGCGAGCTTCCTCTGCCTTCATAGCAGCAGCCTGAAGCCCCTTGTTCGCCTCCTGGATGATGGAGAGCTCCTTCTCCGCGCGCTGCTTCGCGGCCAATCGATCCGCCGACTCCAGCTGCAGACCCTGCACATCACCAAAAAAGTTAGGCAATCAAGAAATTCCTAAAGTGCCCATTCGCTGAAATTCAGCGAGTGCGCACTCGGGGACTGGCGATCAAGAAATTCCTAAGTGCCCATTCGCTGAAATTCAGCGAGTGCACACTCGGGGACTGGCGATCAAGAAATTCCTAAGTGCCCATTCGCTGAAATTCAGCGAGTGCGCACTCGGGGACTGACGATCAAGAAATTCCTAAGTGCCCATTCGCTGAAATTCAGCGAAAAGCACTAGGGCCCGCGATCAATAAATTCCTAGCCCACTCGTTGAAATTCAGCGAGCGCTCGGGACTGATGCGAAAATAATAAAAAGCGAAATTATAAGAATCAAGCCGCAAAGCACCGACTGATCCTCGGGGACTGGATGTACCTGGATGGCCGCGCCAAGCATGCCATGGAGTTGTATCGCATCCACGGACGCGAGTAACGCCGGCGTATGCCCACGACGTTGGTCGACTTCAGCTTCGGCGGTCCCAGGAGCGTGGCTCGAGGGCACGAAGCGGGTGAAGGTAGCGATAGAGGCACCCGCTCCAAGGGAGGTCGCCTCCGCCCGTGCGAGGAAGCACCCTCCCGTGACGCGGCTGCTGCCTCCATCATGGGCCCGCCGGCGTGACTCGCGTCGTCGAAATCGTGACGCGTCATCGCCTTTGGCCTTCTTGCTGCCGATCATGGGGCGTCGACCTCGTCGCCTTCCTCTTGCGGGAAGGGTCCTCCTCCTTGGCGGAGGATACCTTAGCCCGCAGTCGGGTGGCCCATCATTTTCACTCGGTCCTATGCATTAATCAAGTCAACGAGACAATTGGAATAGTTATGGAAAATAAGAAAGGGTGGCGCACTCACTTGGCGTCGATGAAACGCAGCCCGTCGAAGGCGGCCGGTTTTCGATTCAGGCCCGATCGGCCCGATCCCGATTCGGGACGTCGTGTGCCCAAGACACGAACGGCTTCTTCGTCGTTGAGGCCGCGGCTGGCGCCTCTGGGACATCCTCGACGGGAGCCTCCTCGCGAGTTGGGGCCGCTGTAGCCGGAGCCTCCTTGCGAGGCGAAGCCGCCACAGTCGGAGCCCCCTTGCGAGGCGAAATCACCGTAGACGGAGCCTCCCCCAGCCCAGAGACTGGGGCGAATGGCGGAGGCATTGAGGCCAGCGGCACCTCCACGGTCGCCCCATCCAGCGGTTGTCGGCGGGCGCGTCACCGGCTGGGCTGGGAGCATCAGAGCTGCTCGCCGAGTGTGGCGGTGAGGCCGTCCTCGACGGCCTAGTTTTCTTCTTCGGGGAGGTCCTTGCCTCCCTTTCCTTCTTCTTCTTCTTCTTCTTTGACGGGGTGGCTTGACGGCGCGAGGTGGTCTCTGGAAGCTCGTCGTCATCGTCATGACGTTCGAGGCTTCTGCTTGCCTCGATCTCGCTGCGTTGCCCATGGTCTTCGGACCGATGGGCGACCTCCTCTTCGGACTCGTCCTCGTCGTCTTCGTTGCCCTTGGTAGGCGGCGATTCGCCTATGTCCGGGACCAAGCTCTCATCATCCAGGGTGGGAGCCACCTTCTACCACTTGGAATAGCTGCAACAAATACAAGGCGAAATCGATTACCGCGACTACTTTTACAGATCATGCGAGCAAGGTAAAGAAATTACCGTGGGGCCGGACGCTTCAGCGGTATAGGCGACCCGACTGCGCATCCAGGTACACCACCTGGGTAATCTTTTTCAACGCTGGGAGATAATCCTCCAGCTTCCACTCGTCGAGACAGGTCTTCGTCGAGTCTCCCCGGCCTGTGTACTTGTACATGTAGTGGTCGCGGTGGGCGAGTGGGACGAGCCGCCGCCCGAGCCAGCAATTGTACAAGTTTATGGTTTGAAGGCCCTTCTTTTTCAGACCGCGGATGGTCTGGAGCATCTCGTCGACGACCATCCACTACAAGGAATCTGGCTATATATGACCCTCTATTTTCGTCACAAAATCGTCACAATAGTGAGTTTATGACGATTCTATGACGATTTTGAGATCGTCGAAAGCTGAGCGTCGCAAATGAACTATAACGACGATTTTAGTGAAATCGTCATAACCGTCTATGACGATTTTGGATCGTCATAACCATTATGACGATCCGATATCGTCATGGGCAAACTGGCCTCGCCAGGTCAGATCCTACGTGGCTGAGCCTACGTGGCAAACAATCAGCCCGGTCCATTTCAAAAATTACATGGGCCAAGCCAATGATTCAGTCCATTAATATTTTTCGTTGCTACTTGGGCCAAGCCTAATATTTTAGCCTTTTTGTTTTTAGGCCCACGGCCTTTTTAATTTAGGTCGTGGCCTTTTTACCATTCAGTTCTTTTATTTTCAACCTTTTTCTAGGAATTGTTAATTGCTCCAATCGCTATGGACTTTTAAAAGCCCAAATAGCATTAGGATAAATGCAGAGCATTGCACAAATAATATTTTGGTAAGTGCATCTCAAATCACATTCAATAATTCTAACCAGAATTGAAACCGTGAATGGTCCATTTCCACAAATAATACAATCGGGCATAATTCACATAAACCAGGGATAGAAAACATTTACAAAAGTACGATTAGTATATTACAAAGATTCCATAATACAAATCACACGGCCACAAAAATATGAATATCAACTCTTTGATAAGTATGAAGCCTTCATTCTTCCATCTTCCTTTGTAGCTCATTTAAAGAGAGGAAATGATGGTTATGGTTGTCGATCAAAGAAAGAAATATCTTCTAAAATTAACATAGATAGATCGGTGAAAGAAATTAAGCAGATGTGCAGATCAATTCTGAAGCTATTAGCAAACATTATACTGGTGATACAAACCTACATCACTTTTAAGTAACACTTAAATATACATATGTCCTAGTTAAGGAAATGCATGGCTTGGAAAAACTAATGTACAACACACAAATTAGCTTACAATCAACCTTGAACATGTACCAGACAGAAACAACTGATGTACTGCACTTTGAAGCTCAGAGAAATATGTAAATTTCAATATCAAACATGTACAAGTCAATGTCAAACATGTACAATGTTACTATAGTATTTTTAGTGCTTCCAAATGCATGGTTGATTCTGGTTTTAAATAAGAATCAGATGCCTCGACTTTGACATGCTTGCCAATCAAAGAAATGTTGTGAAGAAATTATTCTTCAGTAACTTTATCATACCTCGAGGATATTCTTTGAGATGGTCTTTTGATCCGCTTTTGAACTTTATCATACATATGTAGTGAAACAATGATGGCTGGCTCTGAATAGACCTAATATAGTGAGTATTTTGATTGGTCACCGACCATCCATAGCCTGGGTCAAATAGAGATGGGGACAAAATCAGATCGAGATGGGGAGCCATGCGGCGGTAGCAGGTTGGTGGTATGAATGGATAAACTAAAATTTATCTTCAACTAAACCTAATACAAAAAGAGTCATGGATTTCCACTTCACTGAATAAGATAAATATTTTGAATAGCGCAAACAAGTATAGAATTGCATTCTATTACAGTGCTTTACATCAGATAATTTAAAAACAACAAGAAAGGCCAGGTTTGCTCTTTAGAGAAGGAGCAGAACAATTCCGCAGAGTGAAAACATAAGCAAGGTAATGACCTGAAGGGTTTCACCACCATCGCCAATAAGATGCAGTAGCATATTGAGTATTGGTTGAAGAAATTGTAACAATGCAGTAGATTCAACATTCTTTAAACTATTTATTGCCTGCAACCCAAAACAACTCCAAGGTTAGATATATATATATATTGTCGGTATATACTATATAGTGCAAAGTATCAATACAATGTAAATTTGTGCAAAATATCACAAACAAAGATTGCAATTCTGCAGAGACAATTTTCGTTATGCTCTAGAACTTGACCGTAATCTATAGACTACATCTAATTAGACATGTAGCAAAATACTTAGTCGGGGTTGTAGAACATAACAAATACTTCACAACTAATCCCACTTTTTCTGATTCCAATGGGTATCATCCGGGCATAACAATGAGCAGGCGTCTAAATGTACGTTTATTATCAAAGACCAAAACAAAAGAGGAAAAGTCTCGGATCATTAGCACGCAACGTCAAAAGGAAATTACAAAAAAAAAATCTAAAGGACTCGAGTGCGAAATGGTTCAACACATAACAGTTAGAACAGGATTTGCAAGCGGTTCAAGAATATGGGTCTGTGATACTTACGCTCATTGTAAAGCAACACTAATAAACAACAGCCAAAAGACTATCATCTGCTGGATGCAAAGGAGGATATCCCCTTGTGTGTTTAGCAGATGCAAGAACATTAGCAGGAAGAGATTATGAAGGAAACTAGCAAAGAAGCTCCAATCTAAGCCATTCTACAAAGAAAGAGATACCTCAAGAAGCTCAGAACCCCAAGGTGGATTTGTATGTAGCGTGTGACGGTCATACTCAACGAAGAAGTCTCTTATCCTTTCATTAACTGGAAACAACGAAGAGCAAAGTCTTAACCGCAGCCTGAAAACAGTTTTTCCATCCTCCAGGTAGTCCATTCTCTCCTGTATAACAATTGAAACTTTCAAGTACTACTATAGCAAATGTATTTGGAGATAATTTTGCAATCAAGGTGCAAAAAGAAACAGGACAAGTAGCAAACCTTTCCACTTTCCTGCAGGTAATGTGGAACAAGCTCTCGTAAAATTGGCAAAGATACATCCGAAAGTAACCTATTGGATTCATAGAAAATTGCTACATATCAAATTCAATTCCATTCTCATCAGTTCACTATGCAAGATGCACTATGCAGATATTACAAGCGCTTTGCAATGCGGTCTTGCTAGCAAATGAGTATCACGGTGTTTACTTCTTAATTACATGAGTGGCAGGAATCTTGATTAGAAATTACTAAGATAGTTAATTTGCTAGCCAAAAATATGTAGCAACAAAGCTTAGCGACTTAATAAAGCATGATTCATAAAGCATTGACTAGGTTGTCATACATGCACGTAATGAGACTCACTAGTTCAATTGAAGCACTTTATGTGTATAAAAAGTAAACATAACAAATTAATACATACGAATGTGTGTCGACGGTGGAAGTGCAGCATATCCCACAACCACGAAGGAGCACAAACATGTTAGACACTAGCAAAATGAGCAGAAGGGATGAACCAACCATAGTATTGTTCTCTAATTGAGAAGGAACAGAATGCATACTGGTTTAGGGGCTTCAAGTTTCATTTGGAGATCTACATGGAAAAATGTGAACAGAAGAGATCCAGAGAGTAGACGCCTTACTTGTCGGCAGAGTAGACAATGTCGATCATGATTCTCGACAACCTCCAGTGACACACGTTCTTCTGGCCGCCGTCTTCGAGTTCCAACCGCATGATTCCTGTTTCAATAGATGCAGCAAGTTAGAGGAGGTTGAGAAGGAGGTGATGGTGCCTGAGAGAAGAGGGAGAGATGGGTGGTGTTGCCGGTAGAGTGGCAGTGCCCCTGGTCTGGATGGCGAGCTCCCGAGAAGATGGATCTGGTCGACGCGAAGTAGTAGGGTGGGCGGATTAGACTTGGGTAGATCTAGGGGGGTTCACTTGGGGTGGGGAGATCGAGCGGAAGCCTCGCTTGGGTGTGCTGGCGGCGGCGGTTGTGGGAGGGTGAGTGGGGGAGACAAGTCGCACCGTGAGGGGAGATGGGTCGAGGGTGGCCGGAGGTGAGGAGGGGCGCCGGAGGTGAGGAGGTGAGGGCGCCAGGGTGGCGGAGGTGAGGAGGCGGGAGGTCTAGGGTGGCGGAGGTGAGGAGGCGCCATAGGTCTAGGGTGGCGGAGGTGAGGGAGGCCCGGGAGGTGTGGGGTGGCCGAGGTCTACCGGGAAGGATTAGGTTGTTGTATGGGGCGGAGGCGCTGGTGGAAGAGAGGAGACGAGGAGGACACGAGGGACGCAGTCGACCTAGGTCAGCCGAATTTTGGTCTTGACCCAAAATCGAAATATCTAGCGCCAAGAATGATTTGGCAACGCTGACTCAAATTTTCGGTGACGTGGACAACCTCTCATTTTCTAATGTACACAATATGACGATTTGAAATCGTCATAGTGAACTACCAATACCGCCGAGATGCATTCACTGTGTTATGACGATTTGAGCTAACAAAACCATGACGTTTTAAGCAAGATCGTCGTAATTTTCTAAGGTTTTGAACCTCCTGAATACCTTACGACCATCTAGTGCAAAATCATCATAATTCTATGACGATTTTGTCCACGGTCACTATTAGAAGGTCATAGAATAACACATTTCTTGTAGTGATCCTCTGGTCGCCGGGGAGCTTGCCGACTTGAAGATTGCGCGTCTCGGAGCGATTAGCGGAGTACAGCGGGATCGCCGCCTCGCCCTCCGGGGTCGCCTCGGCCACGTAGAACCACGACTTCTTCCAGTCGCTCGCTGCCTTGGCGGGTAGCATCAGGTCAAAGAAAGAGGCTTTGGACTTGAGCTGGAACGTCAAGCCGCCCGCGGAAAGCATTGGGCCGCCGGCCTCCTCGCGGCTGATCCGTCCGTGGAACAGATCTTGCCACAAGGGGAAGTAGGGCCGGTAGCCCAAGTAGCATTCGCAGAATGCCACGAAGATGGCGAGCTGCTCGATGCTATGGGGACCCATATTTGAGGGCTGGATCCCGTAGTAGGCGCGGAAGCGCCGGAAGAATAGGGATGTAGGAAACCCTAGCCCCCGCTCGAGATGACTGGTGAAACAGATGAATTCCCTCTCTCGCGGGTTTGGGGTCGTTTCTCCGGCTGCGGGGATACGCCAACAGCCGGCTCGCAGGACCCCGGCCTCCTCGAAGGAGGCCAGCTGTGCCCTTGTGCACTTGGACCTACCCCACGGCTCGGTGGAAAGGGCCATGGCCGAGATATTGGTTGGAGATCGGAAGATTTCGGGTCGGCTGGATCGTGGAGCGAAGGAAAGAAAATGCGCATTCGGAAGAAGTGGTGAGGAGTTGGCTCTCGATCGCTGCCATTCCCTTATATAGCGGAAGTTACCCGCCAAATCAGGAGCCGTTACTGCGGTGATTACGCCAAAGTTACCGTTGGATTACCCAACGGCTAGTTTGACCACGCCGACGGTCCAATCATGCCACTCGGCTCGCCGACCCAATCACTAAGACAAGTTTCACGACTCGACTCGCCAAAGCCGCGACCTGGGTCATTGGTTGTTTCCTTTATACAGGAGCCCGCCGACGATTCGACTGGATGCCTACTCTGAAGCCGCATACTCCGACTGCCGGCAGCCACCCACGCCTAATCGACGACGGCCTCGGGGACTACTGATGGGGATATGCCTACCGGGGTATACCTAGCATGACGTTTCCGACTGGCCCAAGACCTGGCGAGTGGGCCTGCAGAACGGCGAGTGGATCAGAGCCCAGCCAGGAGTCGAGCGACTGGAAGCTGAAGGCCCAGGCGAGTAGATTGGCCTAGTCGGGCTAGGTTAAACGACTACTGAAGCTGTAACCGAATCGGTTGAGATATGTAAACCCTAGGGGGGGTGAGCCTATATAAACCTCCCAATAGGGCGAGTAGAGACACGTTCCCTCATACACCCAAGCGACTCGCTGCCTAGCCGCCGAGCTCGCCCATTATAACACCTCCATAATACAATCTAGCAGGAGTAGGTCTTTACCCTCCGGGGGGCCGAACCTGGGTAAAACCCTGTGTCTTTGCCCTCATCTCGCACCGCAGATGGTTGGCCGCCCTTGCCCCTCGTTCTACTACTCGCTGCCGATTGCAGCATCTGCCGTGACAATTCCCACGACACCATGGGAAATCCTAGTAGATGAAACCTTAGTAGAAATTTCCTAAGTTAAGATTCCTATTACTATCATGCTTAGCTTAGCTAGTAGAAAACAAGGGTGGAATATATTCATTCTATGGAAAGTTTCTAAGTCAAGGACTTGTGTTTTGTTTAATAAAACAACTAAGTAAATGAATCACCTGGGTGGAATGGAAGGAATGGTTTGTGTTGAGTGGTTACACAAGGCCCATTTCTATGGTTTACCTTGTGTATCACACTTGTGGATGGCCACCCAGGAACAAAGAGATTTGAGATGTCAAATGTTGAGAAGCTTCAAGTGCAGCCACTTGGCATTATGGGCTCTGCCTGGATCATATAGGTTGCAATAACTTAGCCAAATGGACAGTTGGTGGTAGGGGATTGATAGGTTGGAGCGCGTCCATTCTGGTCTAAGGGAAGGCTTCTGAAAGATCTTGTCTTGGTGAAACCAAGTCTTGTGGGGAAAGTGCACCACCTCTGCAGAGTGTAAAATCTAAGTACATAGCCATGTCCCTGGTAAAGGACAATTTGAGCATTCAATACATGGAAGCTATCAAGAATATCCTCATCCCAATTTCTACGTTAAAATCTTGTGGTTGAACAAGGGTTGAAGGATCACCAATTTCTATTGGGAGATGCCTTGGGTGATTTTGTCAAGAAAAAACTTAGTGTTATCAAATGATTAGGAAAAATCTAATTTTGAGCAAAGCAAGCCTACGCTCCACCTAGCCAAGTGCACATAGATGATAGACTCCACCATACTACCATAGTATCACTTGCCAATACAATTCAAATGTATTGACCCTTGTGGCTGTAACTTATTATGTTGCAGGTTTGTTTGATGTTAGTGAAGTGTGTTGATTAGGATTACAAGTCTACAACGAACATGTTTGCCTGTGGCACTTTAAAGATGAAGGACCCCATGCTATTGTTATATTCTGCTGCATTGTAATGAGATAGACAAATGAGCTATGTAAGATGTAATAAATTATTTTATTCCTAGTTATAAAGTTGTATTATGACCTTTGTTTCTTGATATTACATCTTAACTGTGGATGCTAGCTATTGATCCAGGGACTAGCATTGTTGTAAGAGGTCCCAACCTGGATGTAATATCATTATCTAGCATCCACAGTTAAGATGTAATATCAAGAAACAAAGGTCATAATACAACTTTATAACCAGGAATAAAATAATTCATTACATCTTACATAGCTCATTTGGCTATCTCATTACAATGCAGCAGAAATAACTATAGCATGGAGTCCTTCATCTTCAAAGTGCCACATGAAATCATGTTGGTTGTAGACTTGTAATCCTAATCAACACACTTCACTAACATCAAGCAAACCTGCAACATAATAAGTTACAGCCACAAGGGTCAATACATTTGAATTCTATTGGCAAGTGATACTATGGTAGTATAGTGGAGTCTATCATCTATATGCATTTGGCAAAGTGGAGCTTAGGATTGCTTTGCTCAAAATAGATTTTCCTTATCATTTAAAAACACTAAGTTTTTGTTTGTCAAAATCACCCAAGGCATCTCCCAATAGAAATTGGTGATCCTTCAACCCTTGTTCAACCACAAGTTTTTAACTTAAGAAATTGTAATGAGGAGATTCTTGATAGCTTCCATGTCTTGATGCTCAAATTGTCCATTGCCGGGGACATGGCTAAGTACTTAGATTTTACACTCTGTAGAGGTGGTGCACTTTCCCCACAAGGCTCGACATGCATCGAGACATGATCTTTCAGAAGCCTTCCCTTAGACCAGAATGGACGCTCTCCAAACCTATCATCCCCTACCACCAACTGTCCATTTGGCTAAGCTATTGCAACCTATATGATCCAGGCAGAGCCCATAATGCCATGTGGCTGCACTAGAAGCTTCTTAACATTTGACATCTCAAATCTCTTTGTTCCTGGGTGGCATTCCACAAGTGTGATACACCAGGGTAGTCCATTGAAATGGGCCCTGAGTAACCACTCAACACAAACCATTCTCACCATTCCACCCAGGTGATTCATTCACATAATTGTTTTATTAAACAAAACACAAGTCATAGACTTAGAAATATTTCATAGTATGAATATAATCCACCCTTGTTTTCTACTAGCTAGGCTAAGCATGATAGTAGTAGTAATCTTAACTTAGGAAAATTCTACTAAGGTTTCATCTACTAGGATTTCCCATGGCATAGTTTATACTTAGAAAATTCCATGCAAGTCCTACTTAGAAAATATCACTAATGCATAGTGAAAATAATGGGACAAAAGTATGAAGCACCACTTGCCTTTTTGGTAGAGAATAATAGTTCACTCCTTGATCTTGCAATAGTCACACTCTTCAAATTTCACTACAATTCAATTGTCACATCCCAAAATTTTCCAAATTTTGAAATGTGAAAAATTAAATAAACAAAATAAAACTTTGTTGAAATTTAGGGTGAGAAGAAACTTTTTGATTCCAATTGGGAAACATCCAAAACCTATTTTGATCAAATAAAATCCTAAAGGGATTTAAAAAGATAAACAATTAATAATGAAAGTTTTAAATAATTGGAATTACTATTTTTGGATCTTTTAATAAAAAGATTTGATTTTCAAAAGCAAAGGTAGAATTATGGTTAAAGATTATTTGTTAAAGCCAAATTAAAATCTTGGCCAAGCTTTTGAAATAAAATATTACTATTTGTTAAAAAGGGTAAATTTTATTTAAATAAAATAATGAGGATTTAATATCCAATTTTATTTAAGTAAAGGCTCTTCCCATTTTAAATAAACACTAAAACTTATTAATTTATTTTAAATAAGTTTTCCATGTGTTTTATATTTTCAAATAAAACCTACTGAAATGATTTTGGTATTATTTAGATTTCAAATGGAGATTTTAATAAAACAAATCCTATTTGAATTAATAACTAAGGACTATTTTATTTAATTATTAAATAGATCCTAAAAGAATAAAAGTATTATTTTATTTTTGACCTTGGTTTATGTTGTTAAACAGAATTAAAAACTACACAAACTTTGGCAAGGGTTTGAATTCATTTGAGTGTTTGAATTGTTTGAATAAAATCAAAACAGAAAATCAAATGGAAAAAGAAAAGGCAATCTGTATAAAAAAATTGAAACAGACCCAGCCCAGCAAACAAAGCCCAGCAAGGACCAGTCGCAGCCCAACTCTTTTTCCCCCAGCGAAACGTTTTTCACACGAACACGCACCCACACAGACGCTGAGCAGTGGACCCATCTCCCTCTCTCTTTCCCTCACTGCCAGACAGACCCCACCGCCAGCTAGGCGTCATCAACCTCGCGACCTCGTCACCTCGCCGTTTCTGGCAGTAATTCCGGCGTTGAATTCGCGTAAAGGCCTGCGTTAATTCCTCCAGTGATCACGCAAAGATAAATGCCCCTGTCTCCTCTACCTTTCCCCTCACTCGCCTCTCTCTCTGCCCCCAGGCTGGGTAAATTTCGAGCTCGAGCAGCTCTGTCTCCGACGAGGTTCTCCGTCGATCCGTCCACACCTCACCGCCCCTCGCCTCCCACTACTCACGAGCCTGTTCTCCACCTCCAGGCGCACCTGCCCGTGTGCTCCGTTCACCCGCGCTTGCCCCAGAGCGTCGGCAAGGACAAGCTCAACGCGCCGCCGCGTCTGTCCCTTTTCCGGCGACCTCTCCTTGGTAAGATCAGACCGCCCCAGCACCGCTCAGTGATGCTCCCTTACTCACGACCCTCGTGCGCACCTAACCGTGCCTCTCCTTTTCCTTAGCGCGGTCCTAAACGACGCCAACGATGACAACCCGAGAGCACCGCCGCCCGCAGCAACTCCGACGAGCGATTACTCCCGCCCCCGTGCGCCCCTTGCCTCCTCGCGACCACCTTGAGATTCACCTCGACCTCGCGAGCATGGTGAGACCCTCCTCTGTCTTCCTTGCTTCCTGGTTCGTCGGCTAGCACACCGTCTGACCGTGCACCGCCGCCAGCCACCGTCGGCGCCGCTCGAGTTAGGTCAAGTCGTTCTGCACCGTTAGATTTCAATCTGACGCGTAGGAACAAATCACTTAACGAAGGGGTATCAGTCAATCTGCTCCGTATGATTTAAATAAAATCCAGCGGTCCAGAGAGCTCGATCCACCCGAAGCGGTACCGGCCAATTAGGTTGCGCCACGTGCACTGGTTTGATTTAAAACAGAATTCTGAATCTGATTTGTATGCAAACTTGTAAAATTCATAACTTTAAATCTACACGTCCAAATTTTTGCAAATTTTATATCAATGGAATCAACAGAACATGTACTTTGCAACCATGAACTTTGTTTAATGTTTTGCTTCTGGAAAATTGGTTGAAATTGCAGAAACTTGTGTAGGCTTATTTTGAATATAAAAATTGTTCTAGATAAAATTTTAATGTGAAATCTTTGCAAAATGGTTTGTTGTGAACTTACTGACCCTAGGAACCAACTCATGGATTTAAAAATGAATTTTGTGAAGTTTAGGAATAAATACTTGAATTAGCTCATTTCTAGTCAAATAAAATATTGATTTTGATATGGAAATGATTTTTGAGTAAAACCTTTGGGAAATGATTTGATTTGAAAATAGTTTATAGATAAAACCTTTTGCAAATGGTTTTACCACTTTAGTAAATGACCACTTTGAACTTTATGATGTTTAGAGCCTAGTATAAACCACCTTTGCAAATAAAACTATCTTTTGCATGCTTGCATGCATGACTTTGTTTCTATTATTTTATGTGTGATGAATTGTTTGAATATTGGTTGGAATGCTAGTTGAATCTATGTTTGCTTGATTTATTTGTAGTGAAGTTAGAAGAGTGTGATATTAGCAAGATCAAGAAGTGAACCAACATTCTCTACCAAAAAGGCAAGTGACACTATCATCCAAGTCCTATTATTTTCATTACACTTAGTGGATTTTTGAAACATGCATGATAATGATTTCTATATTTTATGCTATGCTAAATCCTAATAGGATACCCCTATATATTCCTTAGTGGAAACATTGTAGTTGTAGTATGCTTAGCCCTGCTATATAATGGGATGGGATAAATGTTATGAATATATGAAGTATTGAAAAGACTTATGTTTTATATAATAAAACAAGTACTCAATAAACCACCTGGGTGGACAAGGATACTCAAGGTTGGACAAGGTGGCAACAAAAGGAACCATGTTTATATGGTTATATCTTTTTGTTGTGCACTAGAAGGAAACCACCCAGGGACTTAGAGATTGAACATGTTTCTCGTACAGTGGCTTCCGTGTACAGCCACATGCTAAATGGGCTCTGGCTTAGTCAACTACATAGTGGCAGACCCATGCATTGGCATCTTCAGGTTAACTATGATTGTGTGAGGGAACTTGGAACCCTACATTGGTGCCTGGAAGACAAGATAGCATTGTGTATTGGGAGGACTCCTATGGAAAGATTTTGTCACATTCTCAATCTGCCAGTACTCCATCTTGGTGAGTACTTATCCAGTGGCCACTGGTGGCATCAAGATGAGATTGTGTCATGTGGGTAAAGTGTACAACTTCTGCAGAAGATCAAATTCTAAGTACTTAGTCGTGTCCCCGGTTATGGACAATACTGAGCAACTAAGGCCTGAAGCTATGGAAGATCTCGACATTCCAATTTCTCAAAGTTAAAACTTGAGGGTGACAACAAGGGATTCGAAGCACTTGGAGTTTTCCAAGAAGTTCAGAAAGATTTGACAAAGATCAAATCTATTTTGGAAAGATAGGATAAAACTATATTGCTTTCTGCAAATGAGCCTAAACCCCACTTAGCCAAATATGCATGTAATGATAGGATCCACATATTTCTACTTAGTAGTGAAACTTGCCAATAGAATTCAAATGTATTGACCCTTGTGGCTGCTTATTATGTTGCAGGTTTGTTTGATGTTAGTGAAGTGTGTTGATTAGGATTACGAGTCTACAACCAACATGACTGCCTGTGGCACTTTGAAGATGAAGGACCCCATGCTTATAGATATTCTGCTGCAATGTAATGTGATAGCCAAATGAGCTATGTAAGATGTAATGAATTATTTTATTCCTGGTTATAAAGTTGTATTATGACCTTTGTTTCTTGATATTACATCTTAACTGTGGATGCTAGCTATTGATCCAGGGACTAGCATTGTAAACACAGGGATCTCTACCTTATTAAAGGTTGGGAACCTTACATCAATCAAGGCACAAATTCAATCTACCATTCAAGCAACTCATCACATAGAATAATAAAAACAAAGCAATGCATGCAAGCATGCCAAAGATTGTTTTATATGGAAAAGTGGTTTATGATAGGTTATAAACATTATAAAACACCTATTGGTCATTTATAAAAGTAGTAAAGCCATTTGGAAACAAGTTAGTAAAATGGTTACTTTAAATCATTTTTGTTTTGTTAGAAATGATTTAAATCAAGGTAATAATTCCTAGTGTTTGACAAATATATTATTAAACACAAATGTTAGTGTTTTAATGTCAAGTGTTTAATATTAAAACCATTTGCAAAAGGTTTTACGTATAAACCATTTTTATACCAAAGCAATATTTTATTTTGTTGGAAATGCCTTTTAGCAAAGTAATAATTTTCTAGGGTTCATCAAATATATTTTTAAATCCTAAAACTTGGTGTTTAGGGTCAGAGAGTTTAATTCAAACCAATTTCAAAAGGTTAAAAATACTCAAAAAGCATTTTTAAAACATAAACAATATTTTTATATAACTAGAAATGATTTTATTCAAAGATTTATTCCCTAGCCTCACAAAATATGTTTTTCAATCCAAAAGTTGGTTTCTATGGTCAGTATGTTCAAAACAATCCATTTACCAAAGATTTCACCCTACAAAACATTTCTAGAATAATTTTTATATTCAAATTATGCCTACACAAGTTTATGCAAATACAACTAATTTTACAGAAGCAATTTACTAAACAAAGTACATGGTTGGATAGGATTCTTCTTGCTGATTCCATTGATATAAAATTTGCAAAATTTGGACGTGTGGATCAAAAGTTATGATTTTTACAAAATCAAACATCTAATAGATTCATTTCTGTTTTTAAAACAATACTCTGGCCACGTGGTGTGTTCTGATTGGACCATACCGTTTTGTTCGGATCATGCAATGTGGACCACAGGATTTAAAGGGCATCGCACGGATCTGATTGAACGATACCTCTTCGATTAAATAACCTATCGCATCCACTAGATCATCATCCAACGGTTCACAACTCACCAACCATAGGTTGGCGGCGCTGGCGGCGGCGAAGCGTTCAGGCGATGGTGTTCCGGCTAATACATGAGGCAAGGGGGATGGGGAGTAAGCTCACCGGGTTCGCTGGTTCGTGCTGATGCTCAACGTAGTCTCCTTTGGCCGAGGGGCGCTCGAGGTTGCCGTGGATTGCTCACCGGAGTAGCTCACTGGCATGAGCACGCTTTGTCGACGGAGGCGTCGTCGAAGTTGGAACAGACGACGGTGATGTACTGTCGACGTCGTTGTCGAGTGTCTGGAGCGCGCGCGGGTGAGTGGGATACACTGGCATGTGCAGAGGTCGATGGGGAACAGGCTCGTGTGGTCGAGGGGGCAAGGCGCGACGGTGTCTGGCCGAAATTGGAGAAGAAGCTTCGCCGGAGCAGTATTGGTCATCAAGCAAAATCAGGGCGGCCTGGAGGCAGAGGGTGGGTGGCGTCTGGGGGAAAATGCAGAGGGGAGGTGGGCGATTAAGAGGGCGCGGTTGCAGAGCGAAATCACTACAGCGTTACGACGAATTTACGCGAGCTTTCAACGGCAGAAACAGCCGGGCGTGGTCAACGGCGGGTGAGGAAGAAGGTGAGCTGGCGGTGGGGCCTGGCATCAGCGAGATAGAGAGGGGTTTGATGGGGCCCAGATGTCATCGACTGCGCGGGTTCATACTGCGGTGTGAACCGTTTTTCTGCGGGGAGAGGGAAAATGGGCTAGCTGGACCGGAATGGGCTAGGTTAGATGGGCTAGGTTGTTTCTTTTTTTATTCTGAATCCTTTTTCTTTTTCTATTTAGATTTTTTGTTTTGATTTTATTCAAATTATTTCAAACCCTTTTTCTTTTCAAATATTTTCAAACTTTTCAGTAGGTTTCTATTCTGTTTAAACATGTATTTTTAAGACCATTTTTAGAATAATTTCTTTATTCTTTTTATGGTTTGATTCTTTATTAAAATAAGCACTTGCCTTTATTCAAATAAGATTAAATATATTTTCAAACTCTTTATTTGAATTCTAATTTTCACTAAACCTTTTTCAGTAGGTTTTATTTATTTAATAGGGTGTTAAATAATTCTTTTTGAATTATTTTAATATGTTTTATTAATCATTTTAATTGGGTATTTCCCTTAATTCAAATAATATTCATTATGGTTTTAAATCCATATAAATTTTATTTAAATGATTCTTTATTTCATTTAAGTTAATTAAATAATTTTTATATCCACCTTGGGAAAATTCACTTTATTATTTTCCCATGATTTAATTAATCATTCCTATTAGGAATTTTTATCTTTATCCATATATAATTAGAATAAGGTTTAATGCCATATAATTTTATTGGAATAATCTTTATCCCTTTATTTTATTTGGATTATGTTTATTTCATTTTCTCGTGGATTTGGCCAAGATTTAATTTGGCTTCTAAATATTCCTTATTTAATTATTTCTTTCTTCGTCTTATAAAATCCATATATTTTTATTTATAGATCCAATATTGGTGATTCCAATTTGTATAATTTTATTTAATATTGGTTTATCTTTTAAAATCCTTTAGGATTGGTTTGCTGACAATTTGGTATGGATTTTAGATTGGAGCTTTATTAGCATTGGAAATTATTTCCTTTCAACTTATTAAATTTATAAGTTTTTATCCATGGTTCCATATTGAATGAAATCAATTTCTATGGTCTTAAAATATTTTTGGTTTGCCATTCTTGATCATTTTAAAATGATTGTTGCTGAATTTTTATATGGATCAAATCCATAGTCTTTGAGAGATCTTGGAAGTGTTTTATTCCATTAGGGTTTTAGAGTTTTGGTTTAACTTTTCCAAGTATTCAAATTTCAAGATACATTATTTGATGAATGCATTTCACTTGATTGAAATTTATTGGATTTCATTTTATTCAAATTTTGTTCAAGATGGGTTTTAATGTTTCCATTGAAATCAAAAAGTTTCTTTTCACCCTAAATTTCAACAATTATTTATTTTCTTTATTTATTTATTTTTCACATTACAAAATTTGGAAAATTTTGGGATGTGACAACAATACTCTTGGGTACTCCATGCAGACACACAATCCTATTCATATAAATATTGGCTAACTTAGCACTTGTATAAGTTGTCTTCACGGGTGTGAAATGAGCCACTTTAGTTAGGCAATCTACCATGAACCAAATAGAATCATATCCTGATCTAGTCCTTGGCAGTCCAGTGATAAAATCGATGCCAATATTGTCCCACTTCCAATCAGGAATAGGTAGTGGTTGTAACAATCCTGCTGGTTTCTGATGTTCCGCTTTCACTCTACTACACACATCACATAAAGCAATATGTTCTGCAATGTCCTTCTTGAGATTATTCCACCAAAATCTTTCTTTCACATCCATGTACATTTTTATATTACCTGGATGAATGGAATATGGTGAGTTGTGTGCTTCTTGCAAAATCAGTTTCCGAAGCTCCGGATCTTGCAGAATGCAGATACATTTTCCATACCATAAAGTACCCTGTTCGTCTTCGTGGAATCCTTTCGCTTTCTCTTTTCTAATTTTTCCCTTAATCTCTTCAATTTCTTTGTCTATCTTTTCAGCTTCCTTGATCCTGTCCAATAATGTGGGTTGAACATCCAATGACATGAGATGTCCTTCGGGCACTATTTCTAATTTGAGATCTTTAAATTGGGCACACAGATCATTTGGCAATTCTCCCTTAGTGAGGCCATTCACATAAACTTTCCGGCTTAATGCATCAGCTACAACATTTGCTTTACCGTTGTGGTATTGCAAACTCAAGTCATAGTCCTTGATAAGTTCTAGCCATCTTCTTTGTCTCATACTGATTTCCTTCTGAGTGAAGATATATTTCAGACTCTTGTGATCTGTGAAAACTTCGCAACGCTTTCCCAAAAGATAATGTCTCCATGTTTTGAGTGCATTGACAACAGATGCTAACTCCAAATCATGAGTAGGATAATTCACTTCTTGAGTTTTGAGTTGTCTCAAGGCATAAGACACAACTTTCCCTTCTTGTATCAAAACTGCACCTAATCCTTGGTGAGATGCATCACAATACACTTGGAAATCTTTTTCCAAATCTGGCAGACATAAGACTGGTGCTGTCACTAGTATCTTCTTCAACTCTTGGAAACTGAGTTCACATCCTGCAGTCCAATCAAATTTCTTGTCTTTCTTAAGTAACTCCTTCATTGGCTTAGCTACCTTTGAGAAATTTTCAATGAATCTTCTATAGTATCCCGCCAAACCAAGGAAACTACATACTTCTTTCACTGACTTAGGAGATTCCCACTCAGTTACAGCTCACACTTTTGCGGGATCAACTGCTACACCATCTCCTGACACAATATGTCCGAGAAATCGGACTTCATTCAGCCAGAATTCACACTTTCTGAATTTGGCATACAACTTATGCTCCCTAAGCTTCTCAAGTATCAAAAAATGTTCTTCATGCTCTTCATTGCTCTTGGAGTAGATCAAAATGTCATCGATGAATACGACAACAAACTTATCAAGAAATTCCATGAACACTTTGTTCATCATATTCATGAAGTAGGATGGTGCATTTGTCAAACCAAATGGCATAACGGTGTACTCATACAATCTATACCTAGTGATGAAAGCTGTTTTAGGTATGTCTTGCTCTCTAATCTTTAGCTGAAAGTAGCCTGATCGAAGATCAATCTTTGAGAACACTCGGGCTCCTTCTAGCTGATCAAACAGATCATTGATTCTAGGTAAAGGGTACTTGTTCTTGAGAGTTACTTCATTGAGTGAACGGTAATCTATGCATAACCTTTGACTTCTATCTTTCTTTTCAACAAAAAAACGGGTGCACCCCAAGATGAAGAACTTGGTTGAATAAATCCTTTCTGCAACTGCTCCCCAAGTTGTTTCTTGAGTTCTTTCAAGTCATCAACTGGCATCTTGTAAGGTCTCTTTGATATTGGTCCAGATCCTGGCAGTAAGTCTATCAGAAACTCAACAGCTCTATCTGGTGGCATTACAGGCAATTCCTCCAGAAACACATCCGGATACTCTCTCAAAATTAGTACACTGTCTATGCTAACCCCTTAAGAGAATTTAGCTTACTCCCTTTTGATTCAAAGTTAGACTTCAATCTTATCCTTTTGTTATCCGGGGTTGTAAGTGTGACAGTACGATTGGTGCAATCTAGTACTCCTTCATACTTAGTCATCCAATCCATTCCCAGA
Organism: Avena longiglumis; assembly: GCA_030063025.1. Classification (NCBI taxonomy): domain Eukaryota; kingdom Viridiplantae; phylum Streptophyta; class Magnoliopsida; order Poales; family Poaceae; genus Avena; species Avena longiglumis. The sequence continues at coordinate 31,186,839 of CP125975.1, forward strand.
ATGACATCCAATCCGAGAATCTAGGATTATCAGACTGACTGGAAACTTATGCTTCCCAAATTCTATCACTAGACCACGACATCAAAGGCTCACTATCATCTCTCCAGCGGGAGAGCTTACTTTTATAGGAAACCCAATATTTTCAGTTGGAAGTCCATTTTTATCAACAAATGCTCTTGATATGAATGAATGCGATGCGCCAGTATAAAAAAGAACAAGTGCTGGAAAAGAATTGAGCTTGAACTTACCAGCCACAGCATCAGACTCTTCATATATTTCTTCCACATTAATGTGGTTCACTTGTCCCTTCTGGAAACGGTTGGGATTGCTGGTTCCTTCAACCTTCTTTTCTGGGCACTCATTTGCATAGTGCCCCATCTTCTTACACTGGAAACACTCAACCTGACTGATATCTCTCTTTGCAGGCTGACTTCCACTTCCACTGTGGTGGCTCTTGTGTCCACTCTTGTGGCTCTTATACTTGTCATTATCATGACTGCGATGGTGCTTGTTGTCATGATGATGGTTGTGGTTATGGTGGTTGTTATATTTCCCATGTTTGTGGAATCCAGAACTTCCACTATCATCATGATGGGAACGCTTGTGAGACGATCCCGAGCTGTGCTTATCAAAGCTATGCTTCCTCTTTCCGCCCTCAACCCGTTTCATCTTGTTTTCCAAGATGGTAGACTTGTCACAAAGTGATTGATAGGTTAGCACATAGGCAACAGACTGCTGCAGGTTCAACTCATCATTAAGTCCTTCGAGGAATTTCTCCTTCCTCTTAGCATCAGTATCAACTTCATCCGGTGCATAGTGCGCCAGATTGTTGAATTCCTCAATGTACTCAGCCACACTGCGGTGACGCTGCTTCAGGTTGTGGAACTCTTTCTTCTTCAAGTTCATCACTCCAGATGAGATGTGAGCTGTACGGAATCCATCCTCAAAAATAGCCCAAGTCACATCCTCAAGGGAAGTGGTGATCTGAAAGTTGTCCCAGCAGGTTGCTGCTGGTCCTTCAAGCAGATGTGCTGCAAACCTGTCTTTTTCTTTGTTAGTGCAGCCAACAGTCACTAAGTCCTTCTTCACTGAACGTAACTAGTCATTGGCTACCATTGGATCAGTGGTTCCCGAGAACTTTGTAGGTCTTAGTCTCAGAAATCTAGTGAGCATGTCAAATGTTGGGTTGTTGTTGTTGTTGTTGTTGTTGTTGTTGTTGTTGTTGTTGTTGTTGTTGTTGCTGTTGTTGTTGCTGTTGTTGTTGCTGTTGTTGTTGTTATTATTATTGTTGTTCTGATTCTAGTTCTGCATGAACCGTGTCATCATTTGCATAAGCTGAGCTTGAGCTATCATCAACTGCTGCATCTCGGAGTGACGTTATTGTTGTTGTTTTGGTTGGGGTTAGCACGACGGGGAGGCATCTATGGTTTCAATAAGGATAAGAATGAGATACCCATAGATTCTTAACATGCACAATACATCACATAAAAACAATCACAATAACCAAGCTAAAAAATAGCATAGAGTTTGAACGACATAAACAACAGGTTTTGAAAATGCAAACACACCATAGCAAGCCATCCACATGTTGGATGGTCATTGCAACTCAATAATCAAAGTATGATAGATAAATGATAGTCAACTAGTCTATACTACTCCTCCATGTTGACCTCCACGTCAACAAGGGTAAGACCTGCATTCTCCATGACGGTCTTGTACTCAGCTACATTGGTGGTCAAGGCCTCGATCTTCGCGCGGAGTGCTCTCTTCTGTGAGCGCATCCTCTCGATCACTCCCTGCTGGTGCTCGAGCTGGAAGTCCTTGGCCTCTAACTCAGCCTTCATCTCCCTGATCCTCTTGTTTCTGTCTTGGACTCCTTTCTCCTGGCTTTTGAACTTCTTGTCCTGGCTCTCAAATCTGGCCTCCATCTCTTTGATGATCTCGTCTTTCTCCGCGAAGAGCTTGTCCTTCTCCCGCAGCTGAACCTGGATCTCGTCATTGCTAAGCATGACGTTGGTCCTATCAGTGTCAAGGTGTCTAATAATACCCTCTAGGTCCTGAAGGTACATACGAATTGGCTCCATCATCTCTCTAGTAGCGTCATCGTACTCTATAGCCTCACCCTCCTCGTCGCGTCTCCCGGACGGGTGAAAGTAGAGACCTCTAAGCTCGGTGAAGTGCCTTGCAACTAGGCGTCTAGGTAACTCCTACATGACTACATCTAAGCCTCTCTCCTTGTCATCATGCATCAGCTTGAAGGTGATAGCCTCTGTGGGTGGCTCTGCCTGGTGTCCCGGCTGTGTGACTCTGAAGCCCCAAAGGTCCTTCCTCTCAAACTTGGTGAGCTGAAGTGTCGTGATACTAGGTAGTGGAAGGTTGAGCACACTAGTGAGCTCCACAAGACGAGAACCGAAACGAGTTCCCTTGAACTCCTCGGCAGTGCTGATAACAACATCAGGCATCTATTTTATAAGATAGAGAAAGGTTAGAATCAACACAAGTAGAGAAAAAATCACAAGACAAAAGAACACAAGCATATTTTTATCATCAAACACACAAGTCATGGCATACACAAATCCAATACAATCACCAAGGTTCAACATAACTCAGACAATTTTTTATGAGTAAAAACGACAAAGATGGTGGTCAAACTAACGGGTACGTTACAACTCTCACTCACTATACAAGATAGCTATCAGGGCATCCTTAGTGTCAATCTGTCTATCTTGATCACAAGATTCCCATATAAAGCCTATGATGTCTTCCCTTAGTCGTTGATTGGTATCCTCTAAGTCTTGAGTATGCTTCTTTTATTCTCTAAGGTCATTTTGAGTGTTGAGCATTCTACACTTGAGCCTATCACCAAGCTCCTTGATGGCATTCCAAGATGCATTTCTTGTAGAGTCAAAGAATGTTGTGTGCATTTCGGAGTTGGTGACCATGCAGAATCCTGACTCTTTGTGGTTGTCTTCCTTGTTTTTGCACAAGTGAAGTTGTACCCATCAATACTCTTTTCCTTCATCCATCACAGGGAATCCCTTGTACACAGATGCACCATTTATCCCCATGGTAACCATAAGGTTCTTGAGTGCTTTGGGAAACTCCATCTCACACTCCAAAGTCATAGTCATGAGTGGTCCCTTCCTGACGGTTTCGTTGATGGAGTTCATATACAAATTGAGATGAGAAATAAGATCAGAAAAGTTTACGAGAAGAAAGAGACAAGTGTGGATTTTTCAAAGTGTTGAAATTTTCCTTAGTGGTTTCTTAGTCTAATCCAACCTAGGGTCATAATCCTACAGGCAACATAGTGCTCTGATACCATCTATAAGACCCCACCTTTATAAAGGTAAAGGTCCCTGTGATTGCAATGGTAGTCCCTGGATCAAATGCTAGCATCCATAGTTTAAGATGAAGTACAAAGATACAAAGGTCATTATTACATCGTCATTCCAGAGATAACATAGGCTTTTACAACTCCATAGCCATAGGCTAGTACAAGAGTTCAACTTAACAATATAAAGTAAAGTCTTCATCTTCATGTGCCATAGGCAAACATGTTGAGTGTAGACTCATGACCCTAATCCTCATCAGAGTAACCTACAACATCACAAGTTACAACCATAGTGGGTCAATACATTGGAATAATATTGGCAAGTGATACCTTAATAGAATAATAGCTCCTAAACTTGTATATGAATTTGGCTAAGTGTAGCTGAGGCTTGCTTAGCTCAAAATAGGTTTTTACTATCAGTTGAAAACACTAAGTTTTTGTTTGACAAAAATCACCCAAGGCATCTACCAATGAAGATTGGTGATCCTTTACCCTTGTTGAACCACAAGTTTATAACTTAGAAATTGGGATGAGGAGATCCTTGATAGATTTCATGTCTTGATGCTCAAATTGTCCATTTACGGGGACACGACTAAGTACTTAGATTCTTCCTTCTCGAGAGGTGGTGCACTTTCCCCACAAGACTCGACATGCATTGAGACAAGATGTTTTAGAAGCGTTCCCTTAGAACAGAATAGACGCGCTCCAGACCTATCACCCCCTACCACCAACTATCCATTTGGCTAAGTTATTGCAACCTATATGATCCAGGCAGAGCCCATATTGCCAAGTGGTTGCACTAGAAGCTTCTTAACATTTGGCATCTCAAATCCCTTTGTTCCTGGCTGGCATTCCACAAGTGTGATACACAGGGTAGGCCATGAAAATGGGGCCCTAGTAACCACTCAACAAAAATCCATCCATGCAATTACCATTCCACCCAGGTGTTTCATTCACTTAGTTGTTTTATTAAGCAAAAACATAAGTCACAAGACTTAGTAAAATTTTCCATAGCATGTATATGTATATACCACCCTTGTTTGCTACTAGCTAGTCTAAGCATGATAATATAACAAGTATCTTAACTTAGAGAATATTTCTACCAATTCTACAACTACTAGGATTTCCCATAACATAGCATATAGATACTTAGCAAAATATCATGCAAGCCCTATATACAATATTACTAGTGCATAATAAAAATATTGGGACAAAAATATGGAGCACCACTTTCCTTGGTAGTTGGGGGAGTAGCAACAATCCTCACAATCACAATCACCACTAGCACCAAAATCTACACATAAAATGATCGCGCCAAATTTATATTCAAATAAATCAAGCAAAAATATATGAATGCATGCAAATGCCATGTGATGATTTTTCTTAAACCAAAAAAGACAAGTAAACAGTACTAAACATTAAACTAAACTTTTATAGACTAAATAGACTCAAAATTGCCTTTAAAACATTTTCTAAATAATTTTTATACACAAAATAAGCCTACAAATTTCTCTGCATAAAATTCTATTTCAACAGAGAAAAATACAAAACCAAGCCTACATATGTGTAGGATTTATTTTTTTGATTCCATTGATATATTATTTGCATTTTTTGGATAAACAGAACAAAAGTTATGAATTTTACAAGTTTGAATAACTAATAGATCTAAATCCAAAATTTAAATCTAAACTAGTGACACGCGACGCTTCCTAATTGGACGGTACCGTTTCGCGCAGATCACGCACGCGCACCGTCATATCTAAGTGAGATCTAGCGGCTCATATTTGCATGTACCCTTTCGGGCTGGCGTCTAATCTAGGCCACTAGATCTAGACTGTCGGTGCTCATGGTCACAACGGCGGCGATGACTCTGCCAGTGATGGTTCGGCGAGGCTAGGGGGTAGGATAGGGGGTGTTGTGGCTTACTGAGGTTGCAAAGACGTGGTGGAGCTCGTTGTGGTTGCGGTTGGGGAGGGGTTGTGCTGTAGCAGTGGCTAGCGCTCGTCGGGGTTGCTGGAGGCGTCGGGCACGTGATGGCAGAGACGTTGACGACGCTCTGAGTCACCCTAGCACAAACCAGAAGCATTAGGGTGTGTGCAAGGTCTACGCGAACACTATAGTGGAAGGCAGAAGGCAAGGGGCGCTCGGATTTTACCTAGATTTCTCATCGGAGTTGAGTTTGTCGTCGGTGGTCACTGTCGATGATGGGGGTGACGTCGTGGGGCACGGGAAGGCAAACAACATGTATTAGAAGAAGCGCAAGAAGAAGGAGAGCACGCTCGTTTGAACCAAAATCAAAGGGGGGTCGGGGCTCACTGTAATCACTCGTCGGAGTTCGTCGGGCAGGGGCGGTGCGAGCTCCAATATGAGCAGCCTGGTGGCGCTTAAGCAGTGGTGAGTGAGGGGAAATATGCGGGGGATGAAGGGGATTAAGTAGCAGGATCGAGGGAGGAAATCACGCCTGCAGTAACTCGCAATCAAGCGCGAAATCAACTGGAAGAAACGGCCGCGGTGGAGCTGGTCGTGCGCGGTGTTTGGGGACGACGATGCTGACCTGGCGTTGGGTCCACTTGACAGCAAGGGAGAGGGTGTGCGTGCGGGTGAGAAACAGAGGGGAGAGGGGGTTTCCTGGGTGGGCTGTTCAGATTAGCCGCGGGTTGGGTTGGGTTAGATAGGGTGTTGCGTTTATTTTTTTCTCCTTTTCTCTTTTTCATTTTCTGTTTTGATTTTCTAGTTTGAATTTAAATGGCCAAATCAGATCTATTTGAATTTGAATTTTTATCTAGACTTTTGTACTGTGTTTATAGTGTCCAAGGATGTGTCAAACATCTACTTACTATCAAAAACCATTTTGGTTTGAAAATAAAAATAAAACCATGCCTTTATTAATATAGGGATAATAGGCATATAAATTGTTTTATGTTTGAATCTTGTTTTGAAAATTTTGTGTGAGCTTTGTATTCAATTCCAAAACATTACTGATTAAACCCAAGCATTCCCATACTTGGAAAGTAAAAATAAAACCTTGCTTTACTTGCATAAAGTAATAGGCACATAAATGGTTTATGATTTTGAAATCTTATTTGAAAAATACCAAATGCTTATGAATGCATGAATGCTATGCAAACTTTTCAAATTATGATTTTTGGGATGTTATAGCTAGAATCACTGATGTCATGGGTTATTAATCCCTAATTGTTCATCATTATTTCAAATAGAAACCTAAGTTCTATTGCTCCATTATATCATCACTTAGGACGATATCTAAGATTTATTTATATTTTCTTTTTCTGGAATCTAGATGATAACACAAAATTTGCAAATACTTGATAAAGACTCTTCAAAGGACATGAGCAAGTGATGAACTTTCCTTGTGATTGCAAGGTAGTGAAGTCCGATGCTTGCACTGGACCTTGAGCTTCTATGTCTACAAAACATCATTATTGCCCGGTAAGGACAATATTTAAAGAAGCAAAATGATTATGCAAAGTAATGCAATGCATTATTTAGCTTGGTGTGTATTCTCCCCCATTATTTTAAATTATAAAAACTCTTTTCATAAGTAAAGAATTTATAAATATTAATTATTAATAATTATTGAATATTGTATTCCTTATTTTCTTTCATTTAATTTGAATTTTATTTATTTAATAATTCCTTTAAGAATTATCATTAACAAAATATATAAATTATTTGTTTGGTATTTTTATAAAATACTACAATATTGGTATATAATAAAAGTGATTTTTATTTATTTTTATCATCTTTCTTTAATTTTATAAAATTCCATAAGGAATATATATTATAAAATTCTTGATAAAAATTATATGCCTAAATTTTTACTTAATTTATTTAGATAGATTGAATTATTGTGAATCCAAAAATATTTTATTTATAATTTTTGGATTTTTATTTGATTCTCTAGAATTTATTTTAATTCAGGGGCATTTTGGTCTTTTCTTAATTATTAAAATTTTCCTTCGATGATTGGGCTGGCCTGATTGGGCTTATTAGGCCATTCTGGCCCAAGTGGCTATGATCAAAAGGGCTCCCCGAAGGGGTACTGGCCCTATCGGCCCACTCACACCATCTCTCTCTCCCTCGACCTCTCTTCTTCTCCTCCCTCGACCCCATGGTCGGCGATGCCACCACCGGTGATTCACGCCGCCGTGGACCTCCCCGGGCACCGCCGTGATGCATGGGGTGGTTGTTGACCCCGCTCCTCCTTCCTGTCCATCTCGATTTGGACCTGGGCCCTCCTATGGACAGACCGGCTCCGTCCTGAACCCTAGGGTTTAGGGTGGTGCTGGTGCTGTCGCCGCTGCTCCCGTGTGCCGTGGTGGTGTCCCTCGCCTTCATGTGTGGATGTTGTCGCCGCCCCGGCGTGGTGCGTGTCGTAGCGCCCCCTTGGGGTGCTCCCTGTGTCGCTGTGATTTTAGACACCCTTTGCTTCCTCTTCTCGCCCACAACAACAACCTTCAGTAAGTTATTATTTCTTCCTCTCGTGTCATCTGTGCTATGCCACCCTGTGTTATGTGTTTATAGTGGTTACCCCTGACTAGTGTTCATGTTCTGATTAGGGTTCATATCCTAATTAGGGTTCTTGTTCTCATTAGGGTTCATATCCCTCTGTTGATCATATATATGATGATTTGGATCTAGTAATGATGATCCCTAAGCATGATGAGTGGTTGTTTAATGTGGATTACTGCTTATAGTTGGCTTTGGTGATGCTAGTGGCTTACCAGATTGATTCCATTGGTTAATTTGATATGGTTCAAATGATAATGTTACTGTAGAATCACTACTTGGAGATCCTAGTGATTTGAGAGTTCACCACTATCATTACTTGGTTATTGACAGTGGTTTGTGAGTGATGTAGTCACTGTATCTGTAGTTCTTGGCTTATGGATTCATATACAGTTTGAGATTAATTTGTCTCTTATAGTGATGTTATGTATACATATTCCTGGATCTGATTCCTGGTGATTGGTACCAGGAAGATGATGCTTAGTTGTCTGTGAGTTTATCTGTGAAAGCTAGATGCTTAATTTGCTTGGTTTAGAAGCTTCTCTTGTGACACCATTTTAAAATGGCACACAAGTCTAGGTTCTACTACTTGGCTTGATTTTGTTAATGCTTAAGATTTGCTTAATATTAGAGATAAGTGGAAATTTCTTTCCTTGAACCCTAAAGCCTATGATGTTGGTCTGAGGCTTAGGGACTAGGTCCTTATATTATTGTTCCTCATGGATTTATTCTGGTAGTGATGGACTACACATGATGAACTTCTATGATGAATTCTTGTATGATGGACTCACCCCATTTGGGTGTTTTTCTGAGAAGTTGAGTACATGACAACACATGAATTCTTGTCTAACTTAGATAGATAAATCATGTGATGGTCTTTTACTACTCACCACAACAGTGGAGTTGTTGGGGTTGCAACTTGTTGATCTCGTGGCTTGGTCTTGCTGGTTGTGTGGCTATCCTGATATGGTTCTTCTCCTGATGCTACTCCTGCTACTTCCAGCTCCTGGAACTTGCCCTTGATCTTGTTATCCACCTCCTCGTCCTGTTAGCTTCACATTGTTCTTGCTATCCACCTGATATACCCCCTCCATATGTTACCATCTTGATGAGATGATCAAGTGTGTGGTTGGTGTGATCTGGTTTGGTTTGGTTTGGTTTGGCTGCTGGTGCTTGATGTGTATGAACAAGGAAATGGTGTTGGAGTGCTTACTTACCTTGAGTTTTGTATGGGCTGTTATTCTTTGTCTTGACATCACACAACATGCATTTAAGTGTGTGTGCTGCTTGTGTGCCTGCTGCACCCTTGTGGATATGCTCAGGGAATGAAAGTTACCTTTTTTATCTGTTTACCACTTAACTGGTTGGTGAAACTTTCCCCTCTCTCTAATTAAACTTATTTGACTTGTGGCTTATGGATTATGAAATATTTATTTCTTTCCTATTGGTGAAACTTGCCCCTAAGATTTACTCAGTGATGTAAAGTTGAATAGTGCACCTCACTATCACTACTGAGAGTAACATTTATCCTAATTTTTTATTTTCTTTCTTTTAGTTTGTGATTTGTTTTGCAGGTACAAGACTTGAAGATTCAAGATTTAGATTAGGTTTTGTTATTCTTTGTAGAATAGTCCCCTTGTAATATTTATTTTATTATTTTGTAAATAAAATGTACTAGATGAATAAGAATGTAATTCTAATCTTGTAAAGATTCTTTATTGGTTTTGTAATTTTCATTTTGTAACTTATTGATGAATTGATTTAAATGAAATGTATATTCATTTATTTAATTGTCAATCTTGTATAGAGTTTCCGATTACTATTATTGTTTATTTATAAGTTACATTTTGTAACTTATTCATTGAATAAATATATGTAATAAATATACATTCACTCAATTATGTTATATTATTTAAAGTTTAATTTACTAAATATTATTTCTTGATTAAATAATATTCTCACACATAATCGTAATCCTTTAAAAAATAAAATCCAAATTTCAAGTTTGAATTCAAATTCCTTTCCCCAAAACACAGTAATCCATAAAGATCATGTCAAAGTTTATAACGATCATTCTCCAAGGCTATTCCTAAACTTAAAGAGTGAAATAAACTTTGATTACTTTAAGTTTTTATTTGGCGAAAAATTTACCCACATTTTTATAGATGAATGCATGCATTTGCACAGATTCCTAAATCTACCCTTCGTTGGTTCCTAAATCTAGGATGTTACAGACTTCCCCCTTAAATTAAACTTCGTCCCAAAGTTTGGTGAGGTGTACCTGAACAGTTCTAGATAGGCTTTTCTTAAATCATCTTCTTTCTCCCAAGTGGCTTCTCTCTCAGGATGATGTTCCCACTGTACCTTGCAATACTTGATTGCCCTATTCCTCAACTTTTTCCAGTTTTCTTCCAAAAATTTACAGGGTTTTTCAACATAGGTCAAGTCTGCTTGTAATTCTATCTCTTGATGTATGATTGCATCATTAGGAAATTTAAGACATTTACAGAGTTGTGACACATGGAAAACATTATGAACCTGAGCCAACCTTGTGGGTAACTCTAAAGCATATGCTATAGTCTTGTTCTGACTCAGTATCTTGAATGGTCCAATATATCTTGGACTCAATTTTCCTTTAACTCCTAACCTTTTAACCCCTTTCATTGGACTTACTTTCAAATATACCATGTCTCCTACTTCAGGATGACATGATCTTCGACTTTGATCAGCATAACTTTTCTGCCTGCTTTGAGCTATTTTCAGTCTGTCTTTGATTTTATAAATGATATCTTGTTTTTCCTTGATATAGTCGGGCACAAATTCCTTGCTGCTTCCAGGATCATACCAACATATTGGTGATCTACATTTCCTTCCATACAGTATGGAGCTGCCTTCAGACTACTCTGATAGCTATTATTGTAGGAAAATTCTGCTAATGGTAGATGATCTTCCCATGAACCTCCAAAATCTAATGCACAAGTTCTTAACATGTCCTCCAGTATCTGATTGGTTCTTTCCCTTTGACCCCCTGTCTCTGGATGATAAGCTGTGCTAAAATCTCACTTTGAACCAAGTGCTTCATGTAATTGCTTCCAAAATGCTGAAGTAAACACTAATCCCCTATCAGTTACAATCTTTTTGGGCACTCCGTGCTTGCTGACTATTTCTTTGATGTAAACTTCTACTAACTTCTCGGCATTATCTTCCTGATTTACCAAAATAAAATGTGCACTTTTAGTGAGTCTATCCACAATCACCCATATCATATACTTCCATTTAGGTGTCATGGGAAATCCTATGATGAAATCCATACCTATTTCCTCCCACTTCCATTCAGGAATTTCCAAAGGTTGCAATGGTCCCGATGGACTTTGATGTTCAGCCTTCACCCTTTGGCAAGTATGGCATTCTGATACATACTTAGCAATGTCTCTTTTCATGTTATTCCACCAGAATAATTCTTTCAGATCCATGTACATCTTAGTACTTCCTAGATGTATAGAATATGGTGTTTCATGTGCTTCTCTGAGTATGACATCACAAATCTCCGTCACATCTGGAACACAAATACGATCTTGGAACCATAAAGATTCATAATCTCCTAGGCGAAAAACTGATGTTTTCTCTTGAGATATCCTCCGAATCTCTTCAATAATGAAAGGATCTTCTGCTTGATGTCTAAAAATTTCGTACTTAAGATCACTGTCCTGCTCTGCAACTACCTGCATAGTAGCTAATCCTACAAGAATCTTTGTTCTAATAAATTGAAGCTCTAATCTTTCCAAGTCCATCTGTAACTCTTTTGGTAACTCCCGATTGCTAGGCTGAATATCCACACTTTTACGACTTAAAGCATCCGCTACAACATTTGATTAGTTCCAACCAACGCTTCTGTCTCATATTCAATTCCTTTTGAGTGAAGAAATATTTAAGACTTTTATGGTCAGTGTGTAACTCACATCTGGCTCCATAAAGAAAATGCCTCCATCCTTTCAGCGCAAGGACTACTGCTGCTAACTCTAAATCATGAGTTGGATAATTGACTTCATGTGGTTTCAGTTTTCTTGAACCATAAGCAATTACCTTCCGATCTTGCATTATCACACAACCCAGGCCTTCTTTAGATGCATCACAGTATACTGTAAAGTCTTTCCCTGTTTCTGTAACTGCTAAGATTGGAGCTGTGGTTAACCTGGTCTTCAACTCCTGAAAACTTGCTTCACACTTGTCATCCCAATTGAATGGTGTATTATTTCTTAACAATTTGGTCATTGGTCTAGCTATTTTGGAGAAACCTTCAATGAATCTCCGATAATAACCAGCCATCCCCAAGAAACCTCGAATTTGTTTCACATTGGTTGGTGTAATCCACTCTAGTACTGATTGAACTTTGGATGGATTTACAGCAATTCCATCTTTACTGATCACATGACCGAGGAATTCTACCTCATCTAACCAGAATTCACACTTACTGAACTTAGGATAAAGCTTATGTTCTCTTACGGTCTGCATTGCTATTCTCAAATGATCTGCATGCTCTTCCTTATCCTTGGAATAGATCAAAATATCATCAATGAAGACTATGATGAAATTATCCAAATATGGCATGAAGATTTTGTTCATCATATTCATGAATATTGCTGGTGCATTGGTCAAACCAAATGGTACTACCAAATACTCATGGTGTCCATATCTTGAGACAAATGTTGTCTTTGGAACATCCTCTGGTTTAATTTTTATCTGATGGTATCCAGATCTTAGATTGATCTTAGAAAATACTCCTGCTCCCTTCACTTGATCAAACAGATCTTGAATTCTCGGTAAAGGATACTTATTCTTTATGGTAGCATTGTTCAGATTGCTGTATTCTCCACACATCCTTCTTCCACCATCCCTTTTATCCACAAAGATCACTGGTGTTCCCCATGGGGATACACTTTCCTGAATAAATCCTTTTCTAGCTAACTCTTCAATTTTCTCTTTGAGTTCTTTTAATTCTTTTGGTACCATCTTATATGGTGCTTGAGCTATTGGTGCTATACCTGGAACTAGATCAATAGTGAACTCTATCTCCCGATCTGGTGGCATTCCAGGTAGCTCTGCTGGAAAAACATCTTGAAATTCATTTACTACAGGAATATCTTCCAATTTGACCTCTTTCATTAAGTTCAACTAAAGATCCACCATGATATGCCTGTGCCTATCTGCTTGATACACTATTCTTGCTCCACTTGGAGTTTTTATTGAGACAGTTTTCTCCTCACAATTTATCTGAGCCCCATGTTCAGTCATCCAATCCATCCCCAACACTACTGCAATTCCCTTCAAAGGAATCACATAAAGATCCGCAAAGTATGTACAACCACAGATCGAAATAACCTGATCTTGTTTAATGTGGTGTACAATCACATTTCCCCCTGCCGTAATTACGGTCATAGGGTTTTCTAACGTTACCCTTCTAATCCCAAATTTATCACAGAATTCTTCAGAAATGAATGAAGTAGTTGCACCAGTATCAAATAGAAATTTTCCGGGATTGGTAAGGATATTGAGCGTACCTATCACTGCATGCTCCGAATTATCCACCTCCTCTAGGGTTGCGCAATTCAGCTTCCCGGTAGGTATGTTCCTCTTGCCATTGTTGTTCTTGACATTATTCCCTCCTTTATTTGGTTGCCCATAGCCTCCACTAGCTTGCCTTCCATCTCTAACCGGCCAACCTCCTTGTGGTTTGCTTGGACAATTTGGCTTTATGTGACCTCTCTGACCACAAGCATGGAACACAATTACTGGTTTCGGGCAATCCCTGTGCATATGCCCTGGGAGTTTGTAATTATGGCATATAATATTCTTTATGTTTGGATTTGCACTTCGATTGGAACTGTTGTTGTTATAGGGTCTATTCCTTGGTTTGAATTCTAGATTGGGTTTAGGTTTACTTGCCTGAATTCTCTTGGTTTCTTTCTTAGCTCTCTTCCTTCTATCCTCTTGGACATTCTTGTAGTCATCTTCAAAAGTGATAGCTGCATCCAGCAATTGTTGTTAAGTTTGCTTATTAGCCAACCTTAACTGCATCCTCACAGATGGATTTAATCCTCACAGGAAACGCTTCTTCCTATTTTCCTCCGTATTAACTTCCTCCTCCGCATATCGAGACAGTTGACTAAACTCCCGAATATACTTCATAACACTAGTATATCCCTGCTGCAGCTCCTCAAATTTTCTCCACTTCAACTCCATAACACTCTCCAGAACATGATATTCACGGAATCTCTATTTAAATTCTTCCCAAGTGTACTCCCTTCCTGGATGTTGCATGGCTAACTGGTTTTCCCACCATGATGCTGCAGGTCCTGTTAGAAAATGAGTCACATACCTCAGTTTCTCCTCATCATTACAACCTACAGTCTTCAACTTTCTTTCTGTATCTGCTAGCCAATCTTCTGCATACATTGGTTCAGGGGCTGATGCAAAAGTTAACGGCCTTGCATTCTGGAAGTCAGAAAGACTCACTCCTCTAACTTGAGGTGCCCTATGATTTCCAGCTCGTCCCAGCAGCTCTTCCATGAACTTGTTCTGGGTCTCTTGCATAATTTGCATACACTGCATAAAGTTCTGCTCCATTAACGGCCTCATTGGTGGTGGTGGTGGTAACGTTCCCTGATTTGCTACATCTGCATCGACCTTCTCCTTGGCCTCACGTTCCATCCGCTGTTGTTTAGATTCGGTCTCTACACCCGTATCCATGACCCACTAGTCCTGGACATAAAGCGAATACTCATAATTACATCATGCACATGTGTTCTGAGCTCGACTTTACGCACAAAACTAGACACACAATGAAAATCCAAATAAAATCCAAATATGCATTTCACATATTATACATTACAATATCTTAATAATACAAAGTCATTACAACATATACCATATAGGTATAATCACAACACTACCTCATTTATCTAACTACCTTATTTTCTCGGATTACAATACACGGTACCCGATACTTCTAAATAGTCGCCTACTTCTAGTAGTAACTACGCTCATCATACATGCCTGATGTCCAACCGTGATGATGTGACGTTCGTCGCACAGTTTGTGGAACAAATGGCCTTCCAAAAGGAATATACTCCGTATCTGAAGTGTAAGGACTTGAGTCATTACTCAACCTGAGCGCATTGACTCCCTCCAGCTCAGCTGAAAAGTCTTCAGAAACATATTCAACATTATCTCCCGCTTGCATCTCCTGAGCTTCATTCCTTGAGTTGTCAACAGAATACACAGATCCTGCTGTTCCCCAGGTGCTCTGTTGGGCAAGATAGTTAAACACAGGATAATGTATATTCCATGTGTTTTGAGAAGGTGTTGATGATTCAAACACTCTCTCCTAAGGATCTTCTCCTTCATCTCGATTATTTATGAATATGGTATTTCTACTACTGTTACTAGGGTTAATTATTGCACCCACCCAGCTAGATTGTCCAACATTTCTGTCAGAACCATCTATGAACATTTGGTGTTTGAGATCCTTCAGATGATCCCATTCTCCAGCCATCATAATTCTCAATAGGAAGTTCTGAATCGGAACCATCCTCTGAACCCTGTGGTACTGCATACCTCATATCCACAGTAGGATCATATATAGGTTCAGGTCTTGGTGAATAAGGATATGGTGTAAAAGATTCAGGATCTATAGGTATATCCTTAAAATTGGGTTTTGTACTACTACTTGCTTCCTTCTCCAACTGGAATGCTAACTGCTTCCTCCTTTCAGGATCTGTTAGATCCTCTAACATGTCATTTTTATCTTCGACAATAACTTGATGTGTCTTATAGAAAAACGCAACAAGTGTTCGGTATCTATCCATAAACATGGAAGCTAATTTAGGATGCTTCTTAAGCAAATTAAGATGATCCGGTACAGGCTCCGAGTCTATAGAACCATGAGGTATCACAGAAAATGTGCTACCGTCTAACTCCTTGGCTTTATGCTCCCGGATATTCGCTATCGCCTCCACAACAACAACATGATATGCTGCTAAGTGACTCCTACCTTCACCTATAGGTAGATCGTGATATAATCCAAGCTCCTCTGGAAGTTAGATACTCACACGATACTTGGATAACATACGACCATCATAATAGGCTACGGTTTTCACTGGAATCCTAGTTGGACAACTAAATTTTTTAAAAGTTGACGAAGTTGGTCTGTGAATGATCCTTGATAATCATCAAGAGTCTCCTCCTTCTTTACCAAAGTCTATTTTGGAAACTTTGGTGCCATTGCTCTGTATATAAGAAAAATATTTTTATTAATAAAAAATAATATATTACATCATAACAAAGAATTATCGCACTAAAACATATAACGGAATATTCTCATTCAAATACCCATTATATTTCTTTTAGAGAATTCTTTATCGTTGATACACACTCCTATAGGTAATACCCTTTACTAGGTTTTCATCCTAAGGTCAAAGCAATTTTCTCTAATACCAACTGCGGTGACCCAACATACCACTGCATGTGTAGTACACTATAGTCGTTGACATGACATCCACAGAACACCGTTCCGTAAATATCACATCCCTCAGAGTGGTACAACAGAAACATTGCGGGTCCATATTACAAACATACACACATTACTATTATTACAACACCAGAAGTTCAAGACTTCCAAAATATTCAACTTACAAACCAAAATATAAGTGTTTCAGCGGAAGTTTCAAAGTGAAAACTTAAACTCCAAATTGATCTCAACAATTTATTGCTATATATTGTTCATGTTGCTCGGCTCAAGTGGCTCCTAGAACTATAGTAATTATTCGGACGCTTGGAACTCTCCTCCGTAAACGATACCGTAGTCCTCCCCTTCTACGGCTCCATACAAGTTGGGCTCTTCATAGAAGACCTCCTCTTGGCTCTCAGTTGCATACATTGGAGTATCTTCGGGATTCTCAGAGTCTAAGCAAGGATTCAAAGGAAAGGATGAGTAACAGAGTTAACCAGCAAGTTCATTATATGCAAGGTGGGAAGTTTTATGCTCTATCTACCACCTCAGACTATCAGTCCTTGGCACTATGCAATTTTTGTAAATATTTCTTCAAAGATTGATTTTATTATGAAAATCTATGACCATCAGCCTTCACAAGTTGACCAGAACTTTCATGGAGTTCCTTTCCTGCCGTGTTCGTATCTCCTTCCCAGAACAGGGAGTAACGAGTTACAGTTCTTACACTCTGCAGAGGTGCGTTACTTTACCCATGAGAGATCAACTTCCTTGTTGCACAACCGGGCGTACTTTCCCGTCCACAATTCCATGATGTGGGGCCCAGTAGTTGGTCCAAGCCAATCACTTCCCTCTCCGCGACCTCATATGTCTGCACGATCCTTCGGGGCCGGCTCACCTCCGTTAAGCCCCCTTTCGGGCAGGCTAAAACCCTGACGAGTTCCCGAAGACTCTATGACCCGGTGATGCCTGGACGAGTACCATTTAAATGGACTATATCCCTAAACACCATTCATAGATAATCTAGACACCAAAAGTGTGGGGCGTAAGGGTACCCACCCATATGTTGGATCTGCACAAGGAATCACAACGTCACGTTAAGGTCGTCTTGCCTCCATACGATAGGAAAATGATACAGCTGACTTCTCCGTCCCATTCCAAATCTCATGGTTAATGCGTAATATACGGCGCTAGAATCACTGATGTCATGGGTTATTAATCCCTAATTGTTCACCATTATTGCAAATAGAAACCTAAGTTCTATTGCTCCAGTATATCATCACTTAGGACGATATCTAAGATTTATTTATTTTGAGAAAATAATATTTTATTTTTCTAGAATATAGATGATAACACATAATTTGCAAATACTTGATAAAGACTCTTCAAAGGACATGAGCAAGTGATGAACTTTCCTTGTGATTGCAAGGTAGTTAATTCGGATGCTTGCACTGGACCTTGAGCTTCTATGTCTACAAAACATCATTATTGCCCGGTGTCAACACCCGGATTTTTAATCCCAGATTCTTGTTATGTCATACATCGCAATCCCAGGATTACCATTTTTGTGAGACATAACAAATTTGGATACCACAGTACATCATCCATTACAAACCATACATAAGTTCTTACACAAATAAGGATCTCATGATCCAGTTCTTAATACAACTAAAGCAGCGGAATAACGTAATAATAAAGGTAGCGTAGGCGAAGCTCCATCTTCAGGGTCAAAGGCAATGTTAACAATGGGAGATGATCCTAGTTGTCGTAACCTTCCTGGGTTCCATCTTCCTGGTACTCCTCTTCATAGTCTGGCCACGGGAATAGCTAGGGACAAAGCCATGAGTACTCTTTAAGTACTCGCAAACTAATACTAACAAGTTATGGGGGTCTCTGTAGTAGGACACTAAGCTCTAGGGTTGTTTTGCAAAAATCCAGATTTACCTCTACTAAGCTCAGAAACGAAGAAAGCTAGTTGAAGTTTTATAACACCTAAGTGGGAACTTGTATGACATAGCACAGCTCTGCTGTGGTCAAGTCAATAGCTCAATTCATTTCACAAGTCATTTTGAAAACATCTTACGGGGGAACAATATGGCCACTCCAACTGTCCATAACCGCGGGCGCGGCTATTCGAATAGTTTGACACTCTGCAGAGATTGTACACTTTCACCACAACATTCGATACATCCGTCAGGAACAAATACTGAATTCACCATACTCAGTATGCGGATAATCAATCCTAACCTTTCGATTACACGCCCTAGTACAGGCACCTTTCCTGTGAGTTTGGCCTCCCAACCATGACCAACTGTCATCTTGGGTACTGCCCAGGTGGACTATCTTCACAAGGTAGCCTCAGCTCAGACCTTGACCGTGAGGGAACCAATACTAAGGTATATAAGTTTCTAGTCAAGCCCTACCCAATTTTCAGGTATTGTGGTTGTACGGTAAAATTGGAATGGTATCGCATCCAGACAACCATCAGTTTTATAAAGGGCTAAGGCTCATGCCTTAACATTTTCATCATCCAAATCATCTGGTGTTCGGAAACACATGTTAAAACATCTCAGTAGAATGACTCATCATTCTAAGGTTTTCATAACCATTTTCACCATTTGATTAAAAACATCTCAATAAAGATTTTAATAAAACAAATCCTATTTGATTTAATAACTAAGGTCCATTTTATTTAATTATTAATGGACCCTAAAATAAAAATGTTATTTTATTTTAAAACAAGTTTTCCAAGTATCTTATATTTTCAAATAAAACCTACTGATTTGGTTTTGATAATATTTAGATTTCAAATGGAGTTTTATTAAATAAATCAAAACCTATTTGAATTAATAATTAAGGTCTATTTTATTTAATTATTAAATAGATCCTAAAAAGAATAAAATTATTATTTTATTTTTAAGACTTGGTTTTGTGTTGTTAAACAGGACCAAAAACTCAAGGCAAAGTTTGGTAGGAGTTTGATTTGATTTGGTTGTTTGATTTTTTTGAAAATTCAAACAGAAAAAGGAAAAAACAATCATAAAAAAAATATGAATCTGGTCGACCCAACCCAGCAGCTCACTAAGCCCAACCAGCCCACTGCCCTCTCCCGCAGAAAACGATTCACACTCGCGATGGAACCCACTAAGTCGCAGACAGGTGGACCCCGTTCCCTTTCCTTCTCTCTCGCTTCCAGTGGATCCCTCAGCCACGCGGTCATCTTCCCCACCCGCGACCTGTTCTTCCCCAGACCTCGCTGCCGTTCTCTGTCAATCAATCCCCGAGTAAATTCACTTAATTGCAGCGTTGATTCCGCACGGTAACCTCGCTCACTTAAGCGCCCACTCCCCCTCTCCATTTCCCCTCTCTCGCCCGGCTCTCTCGGCCACCAGGCTGCTCGGAATCCTCCCCGAACCACCACAGTCTCCGGCGAGCTCCCGTTTAAATTCCGGCCACCACCGCCAGCCCCACTGCTTCCAGAGCACACTGGCTTGCTCGCCATCATCTCCTGCACCTGCCAGTGCCTTCCCCTCGCTCGCGCGTGCTCTGCAGCGTCGACTTCGTCTTCGACTGAACGACGCCGCCGTCCGCTCCAACTCCGACGAGCTCCACAGGTAGTTTCTGACCGCCCCTTTCATTCCTCTTCACACATGCATCTTCGCCAGGACCATGCGCATCTGACACTGACTTCCGTTTGTCCTGGTACGCGCTGTAGCATCACCGTCGACGACGCTCGACCATACCCGTCGTCAGACTCAACTCCGGCGAGCCATTATCCACACCTCCCTGCGCCCCTTCACCAGCCAGTACCACGTTGAGCATCAGCAAGCGTCAACAATTCTTGTGAGCCACCCCACTCCTTCTCTAGCTTCCTGTATCTCCGGAAACCTCGCCGCCAGAGCGCCGCCGTCGCACAGTCGCCGCCAGCGCCGTCACTAGTTGGCAAGCGTGCTGCGCGCCGTAGGATCTTGATCCGACGCGTGAGAATAGATTTAACTCGAAGGGGTACGAATAGCTCTGCACCGCACGATCTGTTTAAAATCGAACGCACCAGAGTGCTCGATCCAACCGAAACGGTATGGACGAATCAGAAACAACCACGTGGCTCAGGCTTCGATTTAAAACAGATTTGAATCTATTAGATTTGTGATTTTGTAAATTGTATAACTTTAGTTCCACACGTCCAAAATTTGCAAACTTTATATCAATGGAATCAGTGGAACAAGCCCTAGCCAACCATGCCATTTGTTTAGTAAAAATCTTCTGGAAAAATGTTTGTGTTTGCAGAAACATTTGTATGCTTGTTTAGGTTATAAAAATTGTTCAAAAATGATTTTGGGGATTAAATCTTTTGCAAATGGTTTGATTTGAACCTACTGACCCTAGGAAACACTTTGTGGTTTCAAAAATGTATTTGGTGAAACAAAAGAATGATTCTTTGATTTAAAACCATTTCTAGACAAATAAAAATATAGTTTATTTATTAAAAATGGTTTTGTAAGAAAACTTTTGGGAAATGTTTTTTTTTTAACTTTCTGACCCTAAACACAAAGTTTTGTGGTTTGAAAACATATTTTGTGAACCCTATAGAGTAATGCCTTAGTAAAAACATTTCTACACCACATAAAATGATACCTTGTTTTGAAAATGGTTTATGAAGTGAAAACCTTTTGCAAATGACTTTGCCACTTTGCAAAATGACAATTAGGTGTTTTCAAATGTTTATGACCATTAGGAACCACTTTTTCAATTAAAACAAAACTTGGCATGCTTGCATGCATTACTTTGACTTTATCATTTTATGTGATGTTTTGCTTGATTGGTAGATTGAGATTGTGCCTTGCTTGATTGAATTGTAGTGACTTGAAGAGTGTGATTGTTGCAAGGACAAGGAGTGAACTTATACCCTCTACCAAAAAGGCAAGTGATGCTTCATACTTTTTCCCCATTACTTTCACTATGCATTAGTGATTTTTCTAAGTAAAACTTGCATGAAATTTTTGCTAAGTATAAACCTTGCTATGGGAAATCCTAGTAGATGAAACCTTAGTAGAAAATTTCCTAAGTTAAGATTGCTACTACTATCATGCTTAGCTTAGCTAGTAGAAAACAAGGGTGGAATATATATTCACACTATGGAAAAATTTCTAAGTATGAGGACTTGTATTTTGTTTAATAAAACAACTAAGTTAATGAATCACCTGGGTGGAATGGTAATTGCTTGGTGGATTTTGGTTGAGTGGTTCACAAGGCCCATGTTTATGGTTTACCTTGTGTATCTCACTTGTGGATGGCCACCCAGTAACAAAGAGATTTGAGATGTCAAATGTTGAGAAGCTTCAAGTGCAACCACTTGGCATTATGGTGTAGAGGGAGTGTCCCAACCTTACAACAATATAAGGTGGAGTTCCCTGTGTTTACAATGCTAGTCCCTGGATCAATAGCTAGCATCCACAGTTAAGATGTAATATCAAGAAACAAAGGTCATAATATAACTTTATAACCAGGAATAACATAATTTTATTACATCTTACATTGCTCATTTGGCTATTACATTACATTGCAGCGGAATAACTATAAGCATGGGTCCTTCATATTCAAAGTGCCACAGACAAATGTTGGTTGTAGACTTTGTAATCCTAAACAATCAATCTTCACTAAAATCAATCAAACCTGCAACATACAAGTTACAGCCACAAAGGGTCAATACATTTGAATTGTATTGGCAAGTGATACTATGGTAGTATAGTGGGGTCTATCAACTATATGCATTTGGATAAATGGAGTTGAGGCTTGCATTGCTCAAAATAAATTTTCCTTATCATTTTGAAAACACTAAGTTTTTGTTCCGACAAAATCTTTTCCAAGGCATCTCTCAATCAAAGATTGAAGATTTCAAATAACCCTTGTTCAAACTAGAAGATTTTAACTTAGAAAATTTGAATGATGAGATTCTTGATTACTTCCATGTCTTGATGCTCAAATTGTCCTTTACCAGGGACATGGCTAAGTACTTAGATTTTACACTCTGCAGAGGTGGTGCACTTTCCCCACAAGACATGGTTTCCCAAGACAAGATCTTTCAAAAGCCTTCCCTTAGACCAAAATTGACGCGCTCCAACCTATCAAACACTACCACCCACTGTCCATATGGCTAAGTTCTTGCAACCTATATGATCATGGCAGAGCCCATATTGCCAAGTGGTTGCACTTGAAGTTTCTCAACATTTGACATCTCAAATCTCTTTGTTCCTGGGTGGCAATCCACAAGTGAGATATACAAGGTTCACCAGTCCCCTGGCCTTGTGTAACCACTCAACCAAAAACCACCATGCAATTACCAGTCCACCCAGGTGATTCATTAACTTAGTTGTTTTATTAAACTAAAACATAAGTCCTCAGACTTAGAGATTTTTACATAGTGTGAATATATTTTCCACCCATGTTTTCTATTAGCTAGGCTAAGCTTGATAGTAGTAGGAATCTTAACTTAGGAAAATCCTACTAAGGATTCATCTACTAGGTTTTCCTATAGCAAGGTTCATACTTAGCAAAATTCCATGCAAGTTTTACTTAGAGAAAAATCACTAATGCATAGTGAAAGTAATAGGACAAAAGTATGAAGCATCACTTGCCTTTTTGGTAGAGTATAGGTTCACTCCTTGTCCTTGCTACAATCACACTCTTCAAGTCACTACAAATCAATCCAGCAAGGCACAAACTCAGTCTACCAATCAAGCAAAACAACACATAAAATGACAAAGTCAAAGTAATGCATGCAAGCATGCAAAAGATGGTTCTAATTGCAAAGGTGGTCTCCACTAGTCTTCTAAACTTTGTAAAGTCAAAAGTGGTCATTTTCCAAAGTGGCAAAGTCATTTTCAAAAGGGTTTTGGTCCATAAACCATTTTTAAATCTAATCATTATTTTATGTGGTGAAAATTATTTTTATCAAAGCAAAACTTTATGTTTTTCACCAAATGAGTTTCTATTGCAAAACTTGGTGTTTTGGGTCAGTAGGTTTGGTCTAAACCATTTTCCCAAAGTTTTTACTCAAAATCATTTTCATAACAAAAACCATTATTTTTATTTGGCTAGAAATGACTAAATCAAGTTTTCCATCCTAAACTTTACCAAATCCATTTTCCAAACTATGGGTTGGTTCCTAGGGTCAGTGAGTTTACAACAAACCATTTTGCAAAGGTCTTAACCTTAAAAACATTTTTAAACAATTTTTCTAATCTAAACAAGCACACAAAAGTATCTGCAAAAACAAGCAAACTAACAGATACTATTTACTAAACCAAAGGCATGGTTGGTTAGGGCTTGTTCCACTGATTCCAATGATACCAAATTTGCAATTTTTGGACGTGTGGATCAAAAGTTACAAAGGTTTGAAATTCACAATCTAAACTGATTACAAATTCTAATCTAAATCATCCAGTGACACGCGGCGCGTTCTATTTGTCGAAAACGGTTCGTGCGGATCAGGCGACACAGGCCATTGGATCTAATTGATATCACGCGGCTCAGGCGTGCTCTTACCGCTTCGCTCTATTCTAATTACAACCGCATGATTAAAATCTAACGGTGTCAAACTGATTGACCTTACTCGGGCGGCGCTGACGGCGGCTGGTGGCGGCGCACGGTCAGATGGCGGCGGTGTTGGCGAAGCAGGAAGCGAGAGAAGGAGGGAGTAGTCTTACCAGGTTCGTGGTGTCGTGCTGATTCTCAACGTGTGGCTTGTTTGTCGAGGGGCGCTCAGGGACAGTTGCGATTGCTCGCCGAAGATGAGCTGGGCTTCGGGCGGTTCAGGAGGTCGTCGAGGGCGAGAATAAGGGGCACCCTAGGACAAATGGAAGGCACCATTAGTTCGTAAGATCATGGAAGTCATTAACGTGTCCACGGGGAAAGGAGGGGAGGTCAGGCTTACCGGGGAACGTCACCGCAGTTGGAGCAGACGGCGGCGCTGGCTCGGGGAAGACGTTGCCGACGCTCAGGGACGCGCGCGAGCGAGCTGCGGCTGCAGAAAGGTCCACTGGGGAATGCTGAGCACAGCTGCGTGCTCGAGGAGGCAGGAGGTGGCGTGTGCTGGCCGGAATTCTCGCCGGAGCGTCGTCGGAGTCAGTGATGTTTTTGGGGACGATTCGAGCAACCTGGTGGTTCTCTGGGGGTTCTGGTTTGGGGGAAAGGAAGAGAGAAACATGGAGTTTAACACAACGTGGTTGCTGGCCTGAATCAATGCAGCAGTTAAGCGAATTTAATCGGGAATTGATTGACAGTGAACGGCAGCGTTGTCTGAGGAAGAACAGGTCGCGGTGGACACGATGGCTGGAGATGTGGGGCCGTTTTGTCAGCGAGAAAAGGAGTGAGGGGGAGGGTCCACAAGTCAGCTTCTGTGCGGGTTGCTTCTGCGGTGAAGAAAAACGGTTCGGGGAAGAAAAAGGAGCTGGGCTGCTGGGCTGCTGGGCTGGGCTAGACTGTTCTCACATTTTTTTTCCTGTCTGAATCTTTTTCTTTTTCCAAATCTATTTTCTGTTTTTGAAATTCAAACAATCAAACAACATTCAAACATTCAAACAATCACCATACTTGCAAATAAGTTTTTGGTTCTGTTTATCAACATAAACCAAATCCCAAAATAAAATAATATTTAATTCTTTTTAGGATCCATTCATTAATTAAATAAAATGGCCCTTTAGTTATTTAATCAAATAGGGTTTGATTTATTTAATACAAACTCCATTTTAAAACCAAATATTTTCAAAACCAAATCAGTAGGTTTTATTTGAAAATAAAATATATTTGGAAATCTTGTTTAAAACAAAATAACATTTTTATTTTAGGTTCCATTAATAATTAAATAGAATGGACATTAGTTATTAAATCAAATAGGATTTGTTTTATTAAAAACTTTATTTTGAAATCTAAATAAAACCAAAACACTTCAGTAGGTTTTATTTGAGAATATAAAATAATTTAGAAAACTTATTTTAAAATAAATAAATAAGTGTTTGTGTTTTATTTAAAATGGGAAAAGCCCTTACTTTAATAAAATTTGGATATTAAATCCTTATTATTTTATTTAAATAAACCTTTGCTATTTTAATCAAAGAAAAATGTTTTAATTCAAAAGCTTGGCCAAGGTTTAATTTGGCTTTATAAAATAATCCTTATTTATAAATCCTCCTTTTCTTTTGAAAACCAAATCCTTTTATTAAAAGATTTAAAATAGTGATTTTAAATATTTTTAAGTTTCTTGTTTATTTAACTTTTTAAATCCCTTTAGGATTCTGATTGATCCAAATAGATTTTGAAAGTTTCCAAATGGGTTCAAAAAGTTTCTTCTCACCCTGAAAATCATCAAAGTTTTATTTTATTCATTTATTTTCACATTACAAGATTTGGAAAATCTT
Source organism: Avena longiglumis (assembly GCA_030063025.1). NCBI lineage: Eukaryota > Viridiplantae > Streptophyta > Magnoliopsida > Poales > Poaceae > Avena > Avena longiglumis. Next base: position 31,212,625 of record CP125975.1, read on the forward strand.
GGGATGTGACAGGCTACCACCCTTAAAATAAATCTCGTCCCGATATTTGGGGAGGCTAGGGTTACAAGTTGGCTCAAAAGCATCTAGGGTACTACCACCCTTAAAATTTTTCAAACAAAAATTACATATTGGCCTTCTTGGGATCCTGGGGAAAATTCTCTAAGCAAACATTTGCATTGTGTCCTTTGTTTCCATACTTGACTAATGGGCCAAGGTTGAGATCCTTCATAGACTTGTTTAACTTGTTCTTCATCATTTCTGGACAATTGTTTGCATAGTGGCCTAGTTCCTTGCATTTGAAACATGTTATAAGTTTGAGGACTTGAGGTGGCTTCTCTGGACAGTATGATGCATAATGTCCTAACTCCTTGCAGTGTTTGCACATCACTTGGCTAATATCCTTCCTCATCTTGGGTTTCACTAGCCTTTGTTTGTCTTCTTGGTTCTTCTCCTTTTCTGGGCATTCATTGGCACAGTATCCCATCTCTTTGCAATTGTAACATTGCAACTGGCTTTTTTCCTTCTTCTTCTTTTTGGGTCTCTCCAAAGCTAGGAGTTCTTCTAGTTCATGCTCTTCATATGTTATCTCATAGGTAGGAATGTCTACTGGTTTCTTGGACCTTCTATTGCTCCTTGGATAATTCATATGCTTCTTCTTTGGTCCTTTAAATTGGGTTGTATTGCATGGAGGTATAAGTGGAGATTTTCTTTTGTCCTCATCTTTCTTGGTAGACTTGGATCCCTCTTGATAGTTTGCAATCAGTTGTTGCACTCCACCTTGTTTCCTTTGTTGAATTATGGAATAGATGGGGCATTGGATAGGGACATGACTATTTCCTTCACATAGGAAGCAAGTAGCTTGAGATGTAGGGCATTGGCCGACTGGATGTTCCTCTTCACAATTGGGGCATTGATCTCCATGTTCCTTGGAAGTGTGATCCTTGTCTCCACAAATATTGCAAGCTTTGGTTCCTTCTAAAATAACATCTTTGTCATCCTTGTTTTCATAAACTCCTTTGGAAGAGTTGTCTCCAATGTTGATCATTTGAGTGGACATTCCTTGCAACAATTGGGATTGAAGTTTCAAAATCCTTTGTATGGCTGGGTCTAATCCATTATTGTTGTCTAAAAGCTGAGTTGTCACTTGGCTCAACTGGGTTTGGTTTGCAAGTAGTTGGTCTCTCATGTTGACCTCTTGGTTGTTGTTGTTGTCACCATCCTTGATGTTGGAGTCTTTTGGAGAGGTCATCTGTGTGGGTTGGATTGGGATTAGAATAGGCAAAAGATTTCTAAGGAAATAATTCTAATCACACACGTCACAATTCACACAAGCAATGTGCAAGCAATCACATACAAACATTCCACTCAAACAACAAGTTTCAAGCATATTTTTAGGCAACCAAAAATATTTTTGTTACACCACATAAGTTGGTGGGTTTTGTCTTAACTACAATATGGTGGTCCATCTACATGGTTCACTTGTGATCTTTCCTTCCTTCATGATTCTTCTTGTATGAGATCATGGTTTCCTTAGGAAAAATTCTTGGTCACAAAACTTCTAGTGAAATGATCTCCTTATTTTTGTATTCCCTTAGTCTCCATATCTTGAGCAAGATTCCTTGTCTAACTTGTAGTCCTTAGTGATATCCAAGTTGGAAGTCCTTGGTGAACATGCTGAAGATGTTGAAGTCATTAGAGTTGAAGAAGTTGAAGTCATTAGAGTTGGAGAAGTCCTTTGCACATGGTGTAATCTTTGGTCATGGGGTAGGTTTTTCCATGAAGTTGAAATAGAGGAGAAGTAGATTTGAAACGAAAATGGTTGAGGAAAGAGTTTACAAGTGTTTTTGTAAATAAGTTTTTGGAATAAGACGACTCCTATTTTTCTAAGGGTTTTTGTCCAATCCTAGGGTTACAAATCCTACAGGCAACACAAAGCTCTGATACCATCTGTAGAGGGAGTGTCCCAAAACCTTAAAACAATATAAGGTGGAGTCCCCTGTATTTACAATGCTAGTCCCTGGATCAATAGCTAGCATCCACAGTTAAGATGTAATATCAAGAAACAAAGGTCATAATATAACTTTATAACCAGGAATAACATAATTTTATTACATCTTACATTGCTCATTTGGCTATTACATTACATTGTAGCGGAATAACTATAAGCATGGGTCCTTCATCTTCAAAGTGCCACAGACAAATGTTGGTTGTAGACTTTGTAATCTAAACAATCAATCTTCACTAAAATCAATCAAACCTGCAACATACAAGTTACAGCCACAAAGGGTCAATACATTTGAATTGTATTGGCAAGTGATACTATGGTAGTATAGTGGGGTCTATCAACTATATGCATTTGGCTACGTGGAGTTGAGGCTTGCATTGCTCAAAATAAATTTTCCTTATCATTTTGAAAACACTAAGTTTTTGTTCTGACAAAATCTTTTCCAAGGCATCTCTCAATCAAAGATTGAAGATTTCAAATAACCCTTGTTCAAACCACAAGATTTTAACTTAGAAAATTTGAATGATGAGATTCTTGATTGCTTCCATGTCTTGATGCTCAAATTGTCCTTTACCAGGGACATGGCTAAGTACTTAGATTTTACACTCTGCAGAGGTGGTGCACTTTCCCCACAAGACTTGGTTTACCAAGACAAGATCTTTTAGAAGCCTTCCCTTAGACCAAAATGGACGCGCTCCAACCTATCAAACACTACCACCCACTGTCCATATGGCTAAGTTTTTGCAACCTATATGATCATGGCAGAGCCCATATTGCCAAGTGGTTGCACTTGAAGTTTCTCAACATTTGACATATCAAATCTCTTTGTTCCTGGGTGACAATCCACAAGTGAGATACACAAGATTCACCAGTCCCCTGGCCTTGTGTAACCACTCAACCAAAAACCACCATGCAATTACCAGTCCACCCAGGTGATTCATTAACTTAGTTGTTTTATTAAACTAAAACATAAGTCCTCAGACTTAGAGATTTTTCCATAGTGTGAATATATTTTCCACCCATGTTTTCTATTAGCTAGGCTAAGCTTGATAGTAGTAGGAATCTTAACTTAGGAAAATCCAACTAAGGATTCATCTAATAGGTTTTCCTATAGCAAGGTTCATACTTAGCAAAATTCCATGCAAGTTTTACTTAGAGAAAAATCACTAATGCATAGTGAAAGTAATAGGACAAAAGTATGAAGCATCACTTGCCTTTTTGGTAGAGTATAGGTTCACTCCTTGTCCTTGCTACAATCACACTCTTCAAGTCACTACAAATCAATCCAGCAAGGCACAAACTCAATCTACCAATCAAGCAAAACAACACATAAAATGATAAAGTCAAAGTAATGCATGCAAGCATGCAAAAGATGGTTCTAATTGCAAAGGTGGTCTCCACTAGGCTTCTAAACTTTGTAAAGTCAAAAGTGGTCATTTTACAAAGTGGCAAAGTCATTTGCAAAAGGGTTTTGGTCCATAAACCATTTTTAAATCTAATCATTATTTTATGGGGTGAAAATTATTTTTATCAAAGCAAAACTTTATGTTTTTCACCAAATGAGTTGCTATTGCAAAACTTGGTGTTTTGGGTCAGTAGGTTTGGTCTAAACCATTTTCCCAAAGTTTTTACTCAAAATCATTTTCATAACAAAAACCATTATTTTCATTTGGCTAGAAATGACTAAATCAAGTTTTCCATCCTAAAATTTACCAAATCCATTTTCCAAACTATGGGTTGGTTCCTAGGGTCAGTGAGTTTACAACAAACCATTTTGCAAAGGTTTTAACCTTAAAAACATTTTTAAACAATTTTTCTAATCTAAACAAGCACACAAAAGTATCTGCAAAAACAAGCAAACTAACAGATACTATTTACTAAACCAAAGGCATGGTTGGTTAGGGCTTGTTCCACTGATTCCAATGATACCAAATTTGCAATTTTTGGACGTGTGGATCAAAAGTTACAAAGGTTTGAAATTCACAATCTAAACTGATTTCAAATTCTAATCTAAATCATCCAGTGACACGCGGCGCGTTCTGATTCGTCGAAAACGGTTCGTGCGGATCAGGCGACACAGGCCGTTGGATCTAATTGATATCACGCGGCTCAGGCGTGCTCTTACCGCTTCGCTCTATTCTAATTACAACCGCATGATTAAAATCTAACGGTGTCAAACTGATTGACCTTACTCGGGCGGCGCTGACGGCGGCTGGTGGCGTCGCACGGTCAGATGGCGGCGGCGTTGGCGAAGCAGGAAGCGAGAGAAGGAGGGAGTAGTCTTACCAGGTTCGTGGTGTCGTGCTGATTCTCAACGTGTGGCTTGTTTGTCGAGGGGTGCTCGGGGCGATTGCGTTGCTCGCGAAGATGAGCTGGGCTTGAGGCGGTTCAGAGGTCATCGAGAATAAGGGGCACCCTAGGACAAATGGAAGGCACCATTAGGTTCGTAAGATCATGGAAGTCATTAACGTGTCCACGGGGAAAGGAGGGGAGGTCAGGCTTACCGGGGAACGTCACCGCAGTTGGAGCAGACGGCGGCGCTGGCTCGGGAAGACGCGTTGACGCCTTCGAGGGGCAGCGAGCTGCGGCTGCAGAAAGGTCCACTGGGGAATGCTGAGCACATCTGCGTGCTCGAGGAGGCAGGAGGTGGCGTGTGCTGGCCGAAATTCTCGCCGGAGCGTCGTCGGGGTCAGTGATGTTTTTGGGGACGATTCGAGCAGCCTGGTGGCTCTCTGGGGGTTCTGGTTTGGGGGAAAGGAAGAGAGAAACATGGCGTTTAACACAACGTGGTTGCTGGCCTGAATCAATGCAGCAGTTAAGCGAATTTAATCGGGAATTGATTGACAGTGAACGGCAGCGTTGTCTGAGGAAGAATAGGTCGCGGTGGAGACGATGGCTGGCAATGTGGGGCCGTTTCGTCAGCGAGAAAAGGAGTGAGGGGGAGGGTCCACAAGTTAGCTTCTGTGCGGGTTGCTTCTGCGGTGAAGAAAAACGGTTCGGGGAAGAAAAAGGAGCTGGGCTGCTGGGCTGTTGGGCTGGGCTAGACTGTTCTCACATTTTTTTCCTGTCTGAATCTTTTTCTTTTTCCAAATCTATTTTCTGTTTTTGAAATTCAAACAATCAAACAACATTCAAACATTCAAACAATCACCATACTTGCAAATAAGTTTTTGGTTCTGTTTATCAACATAAACCAAATCCCAAAATAAAATAATATTTAATTCTTTTTAGGATCCATTCATTATTTAAATAAAATGGCCCTTTAGTTATTTAATCAAATAGGGTTTGATTTGTTTAATACAAACTCCATTTGAAAACCAAATATTTTCAAAACCAAATCAGTAGGTTTTATTTGAAAATAAAATATATTTGGAAATCTTGTTTAAAACAAAATAACATTTTTATTTTAGGTTCCATTAATAATTAAATAGAATGGACCTTAGTTATTAAATCAAATAGGATTTGTTTTATTAAAAACTTTATTTTGAAATCTAAATAAAACCAAAACACTTCAGTAGGTTTTATTTGAGAATATAAAATAATTTAGAAAACTTATTTTAAAATAAATAAATAAGTTTTTGTGTTTTATTTAAAATGGGAAAAGCCCTTACTTTAATAAAATTTGGATATTAAATCCTTATTATTTTATTTAAATAAACCTTTGCTATTTTAATCAAAGCAAAATGTTTTAATTCAAAAGCTTGGCCAAGGTTTAATTTGGCTTTATAAAATAATCCTTATTTATAAAATCCTCCTTTTCTTTTGAAAACCAAATCCTTTTATTAAAAGATTTAAAATAGTGATTTTAAATATTTTTAAGTTTCTTGTTTATTTAACTTTTTAAATCCCTTTAGGATTCTGATTGATCCAAATAAATTTTGAAAGTTTCCAAATGGGTTCAAAAAGTTTCTTCTCACCCTGAAAATCATCAAAGTTTTATTTTATTCATTTATTTTCACATTACAAGATTTGGAAAATCTTGGGATGTGACATATGGGATCTGCTTGGACCATATAGGTTGCAAGAACTTAGCCATATGGACAGTTGGTGGTAGGGTTTGATAGGTTGGAGCGCGTCCATTTTGGTCTAAGGGCAGGCTTCGGAAAGATCTTGTCTTGGTGAAACCAAGTCTTGTGGGGAAAGTGCACCACCTCTATAGAGTGTAAAATCTAAGTACTTAGCCATGTCCCTGGTAAAGGACAATTTGAGCATCAAGACATGGAAGCTATCAAGAATCTCATCATCCAAATTTCTAAGTTAAAACTTGTGGTTTGAACAAGGGTTAAAGGATCTTCAATCTTTGATTGGGAGTTGCCTTGGGAAAGATTATTTTGTCAAGCAAAAACTTAGTGTTTTCAAATGATAAGGAAAAATATATTTTTGAGCAATGCAAGCCTAAGCTCCACTTAGCCAAATGCATATAGATGATATACTCCACTATACTACCATAGTATCACTTGCCAATACAATTCAAATGTATTGACCCTTGTGGATGTAACTTGTTATGTTGCAGGTTTGATTGATATTAGTGAAGTTGATTGATTAGGATTGCAAAGTCTACAACCAACATGTCTGCCTGTGGCACTTTGAAGATGAATGACCCCATGCTTATAGATATTCTGCTGCAATGTAATGTAATAGCCAAATGAGCTATGTAAGATGTAATAAAATTATGGTATTCCTGGTTATAAAGTTGTATTATGACCTTTGTTTCTTGATATTACATCTTAACTGTGGATGCTAGCTATTGATCCAGGGACTAGCATTGTAAACATAGGGGACTCTACCTTATTAAAGGTTGGGACCCTTACAGTAGTATCCTCCTTCCTCCTCGTATCCTTGGTCGGTACTAGCGTCTATGAATAAATACGAGGTACACAATCACCAAACAATACTTAACTACTTTCAATCATCACACAAAGGTGTTCTATAGATGATCCAGAATCATCACTAATATCACAAGAATAAAGCATTTGTCTTAGTTATTCATTTGTTTAGAAAAGTAATTTCTACTCATTGAAAAATTACTTAAGATTTAATATTCTCCAAACCAAATATGGGATCATGTGGACACATGTCATCACCACATATTTCAGTACATGGGAATGTGATTTAAAGTGGTGTCACAATTTAATAAGGTTTAACCTTTTATTTCAATTAAATAAAGTGACTAGAAATGCCTATGTGGCATTCTTTTATTACTTGAACATTATTTCTGTAAGTAAACCCATATGTTTTTATATATTATGAAAGGTATGGTTAAATGTGATTTTTGAGAGTTGGAATCAACTCAAAAGCTATTATGGTTGAAATTTGAAAAATGTTTGAATGCAGAAAAGCTTCTGACTTGTTATTTTTACCAAGGTTGATCTACAGATCCAAATAATTTGAATCCAACAGGCTTGGATTAAGAATTTCAGTATCTTTCTAACAAAATTGATTTCATGCAATTTGGTTTACTGAATCGAGCTGGGTTGATTTTTCAAACTAGGTAAAGAAATGAGTTTGAATAAAAATAGAAAAATCTAAATTCAAACGAGTGGGCTACGCAGGAACTGCTAATGGGCCGGCCCAGTGTCACTCCATGGCGCAATCGACAGGGGTTCCACCGTCGGTGGCTCATAACACGATGCAAAGGGAGATGTGGTGCGTTGGATTAGAATGAAGATCGACGGCTGTGGGTCGTCGTCGACGATGAACAAGTCACCGACGAGCTCAAACCCTAGCGGCTTAGTGGGGGTCATGGGAGGCTCACCGGGGCTCAGGCGAGGGTCGGCGATGCGGGCGAACGACGAAGTCGACGACGACGAACTCAGGGATGGTCGCGGCAGCTCCAGGGGTGGACGAAATCAACGGCTCCTCTTCTCCTCTGCAGCAGCGAGCTCCGGCCAAATTCCGGCGATGCGCTGCTCGCCTTGCTCCGTCTAAGGGGTGGAACGATCAGTGAGGTGAGGGGAGTGAAATGGTGTGCTTCAATCGGGGGTCGCCTCCTTTTATAGGCCCAACGGTGAGACCGAGAGGGATGGGCAGGCGACGGTGGCGACACGGCTACGGGCGGCTAGAGCCATGGACGAGGGTGGCGATCGATCGATGGTATCCTAGTGATGCTCTATGGTTTAAATGCGCGTGTAGGGGCGGTGGAAAACGGTCGGGAATGCGCGATGCTCTGCGAGGCAGAGGCGGCGAACTCTGCGGCGAGCGGTGGCTATGGGGCACAGGTAGTGAAATGGGCATGTCTGGTGGTCTCCTGGGATGGTGGGGTGCATGCTGGCGGGTGGCAAGGGCTCGAGGTGGTCGGGTTGCGTGGGAACGGAGCATGCTCTGTGGCATGCATCGGCATGGTCGACAGCGGAACGGGCGCGGCATTCCTGGCAGTTCTGGTCGTGGTCTTCGAGCTAGGGCTGGTCGAGAGGGGGCGGTGAGACACGGGCTACCTCCCAGACAAGGTTGGCATGGCTAGTTCTTCTCCTAGCTTGCTGTCCACACTGGGGTGACATGGGTGCTCTCGTCCTGTTCACCATTGATGACATTGACGAGCTAACAGTGGTGCTAGAGCTTAGTTAAGGTTGTTAGATGATCTACTAAGGCTAGTGGTGTCCAGAGAGGGAACAAGTTAGGCCCAAAACATTGCTCAACATAGTGTTTTTTTATTTTGTTGATTTGAATCTGCAAGTTGTTTGATGAAATGGCCGCATGAACTTAAGTTTTGAATTTTGAAAATATTTTTGGTGGCTTTTCTAGGAATGTGTTGAGGATTCTGTGGATGCTTGGGTTTTGAAAATTGAGTTGGTTTGAGTGGTTTTTTAAATAGTGGGATCTTCCCATATGAAATAGATTCAATTTTAAACAGTCATTTAAACTATGCATTCAAATGTTTTTGGAAGATCACAAGGTGGGACTTGATACCTTGTTATGATACTATCAAGGGGTGCAAAGATCCATACATGTTTCTGTTAAGTTTTGAAAGTTAGGGATAGCCAAAGTAGGCATGGGAGTTAAATTGGCCAAAGTGACCATTCACTTAATTTGTTTGTTTTGGTTTGTTTGTCTTTGGGAAAAGTTGGGGATTGTTTAGATGATGTTTATTTCACCTAAGAATCATTTTGCAAGCAAATAAACACAGAACCATGGCAATTCAAAAGAATCCAAATTTTAATACACACTCATGTGAATGCTTTCATACTTTTAATTGGAAAAGTTTTTGTTAACCCTAATTTTGATGATTAGAGTTTGATGATCTAAGTTTAGTATTTTTTGGATGTTACAAACCTTCCCCCCTTAAACAAAATCTCGTCCCGAGATTTGAAAAAGGACGAAAAGATTTACCTAGGATTTGAAGAGATCAGGAAACTCCGTCCTGATGTGATCTTCGCGCTCCCAGGTAGCTTCTTCTTCTATGTGGTTGCTCCACTGAATCTTGAGAAACTTGATGCTCCGGTTTCTGGTAGTTCTGAAAGCTTCTTCCAAAATATGGATGGGCACTTCGGGATAGGTCAGGTCATCATTGATTTCTATGGTCCGGTGATCAATATTCTTGAACACTTCCGTATTCTCCGGGACTTCGAGGCACTTGCGAAGTAATGAGATATGGAACACATTGTGCACGGCTGACATCTCTTCGGGCAGTTCCAATTGATATGACACTTCTACTCGACGGTTCAGAATCTTGAAGGGGCCGATATATCTAGGGGCTAACTTTCCTTTCAGTTGGAAACGCTGCATTCCCTTCAATGGCGACACTTTCAGATACACAAAATCTCCTATGTTGAAGGCGAGGTCTCGACGTATCTTATCGGTGTAACTCTTCTGTCTGGACTGGGCGGTCTTGAGGTGCTCACGAATCTTGTGAACCTTCTCTTTTGCTTCTCGTAGGATATCGGGTCCGAAAATCTGACTCTCTCCTACTTCCGAAAAGTTCAAAGGGGTGCGACACTTTCTTCCGTACATGAATTCAAATGGGTCCATTTGCAAACTAGCTTGGTAACTGTTGTTGTAAGAAAATTATGTGAAAGGCAGACAATCTTCCCATTTAGATCCATACTCTAACACACATGCTCTCAGCATATCTTCGAGTATTTGATTTACTCGCTCCGTTTGTCCGTCGGTCTGAGGGTGATAAGCTGTACTGAAATCTAGTCGGGTTCCTAAACCTTCTTGGACTTTCTTCCAGAATCTCGAGGTAAACTGAGTTCCTCGATCCGATATGATGTTGTTGGGAACTCCATGCAAACTGACGATTCTAGCGATGTATAACTCCGCTAGCTTCGAACTCTGATATGTGGTCTTGACGGGTAAGAAATGGGCGACTTTGGACAATCGGTCCACTATGACCCAGATAGAGTCATTTCCCCTACTAGAAGTAGGCAATCCGGTGATAAATTCCATTCTAACGGAATCCCATTTACATTCCGGAATCTGCAATGGTTGCAACAATCCTGCGGGTATTTGATGTCCCGCCTTGACTCACTGACATATCACACTTGGAGATATAGCTTCCGATTTGTCTCTTCATCTTATGCCACCAAAATTGTTCTTTCAAGTCTTGATACATCTTCGTCCCTCTGGGGTGGATAGAATAAAGAGTATCATGAGCTTCCTTCAGAATCACTTCTTTCAACTCAGAATCTGCTGGTACACAAAGGTGTCCTTTGTACCATAGAACTCCTTCTTCATTTTCGATAAATCTGGGTACTTTGCCTGTACCAATACGATGCTTGATTCCATCGATACTAGCATTTCCTTTCTGCGCCTCCTTGATCTGGCTGATCGAAGTGGATTGAAGTTCTATGCTAGCCAAAAATCCTTCACTCACTAATTCCATTCTAAAATCTTCCATCTCTTTGTGCAAACTTGGTTGCTCCTTCAAAATCATGGAGTTCAAGCGGCACGGAAATTTGCTAAGGGCATCTGCTACGACATTGGCTTTACCGGGGTGATAGTGAATGTCCAGGTCATAATACTTGATTAGCTAAATCCATCTTCTCTGCCTCATATTGAGCTCCTTCTGAGTGAATATATACTTCAAGCTCTTGTGATCTGAATAAATCTCACAATGATTTCCCATCAGGTAATGCCTCCATGTCTTCAGGGCTAGAACTACGGCTGCGAGTTCGAGGTCATGGGTTGGGTAGTTCTGCTCATGTTGTTTCAGTTGTCGAGATAGATAAGATATAACTTTGCCTTCTTGCATTAGCACACATCCGAGACCGACCTTGGATGCGTCACAATACATGTCAAAGGGCTTTGTGATATCCGGCATGATTAAGATGGGGGACGAAATCAATATCCTCTTGAGTTCTGGAAAACTCGCTTCAAATTTGTCTGTCCATTCAAACTTCTTATCCTTCTGCAGCAATTCGGTCATGGGTCTAGCGATACTCGAGAATCCTTCTACGAACTTGCGGTAATATCCCGTCAATCCGAGAAATGCACGAACTTGGGTCTGGGTGGTTGGGGCTTGCCAATATTCGACATCTTTCACCTTGGCAGGGTCAACGACAATTCCTCCGGCTGATACAATGTGACCGAGGAATCCTACCTCCTGTAACCAGAATTCACATTTGCTAAACTTGGCATACAACTGATGCTCTCTAAGGGTTCCAAGAATGGTCCTTAGGTGTAGCTCATTTTATTCTTCTGACTTGGAATAAATCAGAATGTCATCGATGAAAACAACGACAAACTTATCCAGGAAGTCCATAAAAATCTTATTCATGAGATTCATGAAATAAGCGGGGGCATTGGTTAATCCAAAAGACATGACAGTATACTCGTATAATCCATATCTGGTGGTAAAGTTAGTCTTTGGAATATCCTCTGCATGAATCTTGAGTTGATGATAGCCTGTTCTAAGATCAATCTTAGAAAACACTTTGGCACCGGTCAACTGATCAAACAAATCTTCTATCTTGGGCAATGGGAACTTGTTCTTAATAGTGACATCATCCAACTTCCGATTATCCGTACACAAACGGTTACCTCCATCCTTCTTGTCCATAAACAAGACAGGGGATCTCCAAGGCGACGCACTTGATTGAATCAATCCAATTTCCAACATGGCATCTAGTTGCTTCTTCAGTTCTGCTAGTTCAGGCGGGTTCATACTATAAGGTCTCTAGGCTATGGGTCCTGTTCCGGGGATTAGTTCAATGATAAACTCGATATCCCGATCTGGGGGCATACCGGGAAAAACATCTGGAAATACATCGGGGTATTCATAGACTATCCAGACTTGGTCAATGGTAGGTTGGGCTATACTCTTGTTGCACTTGAATTGACGAGGTAAGGTTTCAGATACATGCTCGACTGATATTCCGGCTGTACTGGTCATGGTTATGGCTTTCTTGGCACAGTCAATTAATCCTTTATGTTTGTACATCCAATCCATTCCTAGTACTACTTCCAAACCTTTAGTTCCGAGTACTATCAGATTAGCATAAATGCCATGGATTCGGATAGGGACGGCTTTGCAAATTTGCCTAGCTTTGGTGGTTGAACCGGGGATTTGAACAATCATAACATGCTTCAGTTTGGTTGGTTGAATCTTACTAGTGCAGGCAAATTCTTCGGTGACAAATGAATACGATGCACCAGAATCAAACAACACTCTAGCAAGTACTGAAGTAACAGAAAACATACCCAGCACGACGTCTGGCGCTTCCTAAGCTTCTTCAGCATGCATGAGAAAAAGACGGTCGTTGCGATTGAGCGAGTTCCCTGGGGAAAACCTTCTTCCAGGTTGAACACGATGCTGCTGCTGAGCTGGGGAATTTGCATTGGGGATTGCGGAATTCTTCTTGTTGGGGCACTCATTGGAGTAGTGGCCTTTATTTCCACAGTCATAACAAGTCACTTGCGACTTGTCCTTTGCTGCAACAAGCACAACATTGCCTCTAGTCCTCAGGGCAGTGTTGGTGTTGGCGGCGGTATTGTTGTTGTTGAACTTGGGTGGAGCACGGTTGAAATTCCCAGAGTTGCCGGGGTTGTTGTGATTTCCTCCGGGCCTTGGGTTTCCACGGTTGGGATAGGTCGGACGGTTCATCGGGGTCTGTTGGTTCTCAGGGCGAATCCTGGAGATGGGTTGGGGCGATACTTTGGGGTCTGATGGGTTCCTGGATGATGCATCATGCGACGCTTGCGGTTCTCATTGGCTTGGTTGATCTTTCCTTCCATCTGGATGGCAGAGTAGACAAGGGCTTCAATATTAGCAAAAGGGTTATTGACCAACACAGTCTGCATCTCATCGTGCAGTCCATTCAAGAATCTCCCTTTCTTCTTGGCTTCAGTGTCGATCTCATCCGGGGCATACCTTGCTAATGACAAGAATTTGTCACGGTATTCCACTACGGTCATCCTTCCTTGCTTCATCTCTCTGAACTCATCTCTCATTCTCTTGATCAAACCCGGTGGCACATGGGTTCTGCTGAACTTGACCTTGAATTCCTCCCAGGTCATCATCTGTCCTCCGGTCATTGCACGAACGCTGTTCCACCATGCTCTTGCATCTCCGGCTAGATAGTGGGTGGCGAATAGAACTTTCTCGTTAGCTTCCACTCCGGCGACTTCTAGGTTGTTTTCCATGGTTTGCAGCCAATCATAGGCATCTAGGGGCTCTTTTGACTTAGTGAAAACAGGTGGGTTGGTGTTCTTGAATTTCTTGAGCTTAGATCCATGGTTGTCCTAATTTCCGTGGCCTTGGTTGTTGTGGGCTAGCTGGGCTATCTGCTGAAGGGTGGCTAAGTTGGCTTGACGTTCAGCTCTTTCAGCTTCGCGTTCAGAAACCAACATTTGCAGGATCTGGAACATCGGGTCCGGGGATGAACCACTTCCTCCGCGAGGCATCCGAAGATTGAGATAGATCATGAGAAAAGAGGGAAATTTCTAAGGTTCAAGGACTCTGAAAAGTTTTAAAGTTTTGACTCAGATTTTTTTTTGCAACTTGCTTTTCATTCATTCATTCATAGCACCCGATACAAACACACACCACAAAGCAAGAAAAGCAGATGGTTTTAAGAACCATTCTGGAAACTACGATATAGTGGGACTGAATACTACTCACTACGCTAGTGCTCAAGTGATACTACTCCTCGGAGTCGGTGTAGTCGTCATCCTCATCATCTTCATCATCATCGAAGGCGAAATCCTCCTCATCGGTGAAGAAGTCCATGGCCTAATCCTCCAGAAAATCATCGTCATCGCTGAGATAGGAGTAGGGGTCTCCACGAAGATCCTCTCCGGCATTCTCCCTTTCCTCTAACTTCATGTATCTCTCGTGGATGGTATCCTCCAAATCCGAGATACGGTGGCAAAGACGAGCAATGATGCGCTCCTTCTTGTCAAGCTGACGGCGGCGAGACTTGCGATCCTTCGCTAGCATGGCGATGGTCTGATCCTTCATCTTGATGATGGCGGACTTGTGGTTGGAGTAGTCATGGAAATTATCCAATTTCTGCTGACGATCATACATCATGAAGCTAAGTTGGTCCAACTAAGTCTTCAGCTCGGGGTGTTATGGGGCTTCCAGTGGCTGTCCCATAGCATCACGCCTTGGACAAAACTCAAAGCGGGTACCCTTGATCTGGTTGATACTCTGCCCACATAGACGGGCAAGATCATCCTGCATGGCCCTGGCAAGTCCATCGAGCCAGTTGTTCTCTCTTAAGGTGAACTGAATTCCTTCGGCAGTGGGAGGTTCAATCTTTCCTCGGAGACTTGCAACAATTAGCCACTGCAGATGTTCTCCTCCTTGATCATTGAGCTGTGCTCCAAATAACTCGGGGTGAGGACGCTCCAGAAGTTCCGAAAGCTGGTCCAAATCCCGCTCAAAGATAAGGTCTCCTCCATTCCCCAACTGATAAAACTTGCTGTACTTCACGTCCATCTATAAGAATATAGGATGAGTGAGTTAGTAGAGTGATCAAGTGTGTCAAATTTTAGGTATTTTGCAAGAGTTTTTGAGGAACATGAATTTTTATGAAAGAATCAAAGTGATAAGAAGGGGAATAATTTTTTGGTAAATATTTGCTTCCTTTGGTTTTGAAACTAAGTTTTTGATTCAACGTCCAGTCTAACTAGGGTCTCCTATGGTCAGGATGGCTCTGATACCAACTTGTCAACACCCGGATTTTTAATCCCAGATGCCTGTTATGCCATACATCGCAATCCTAGGATTACCATTTTTGCGAGACATAACAGATTTGGATACCACAGTACATCATCCATTACAAACCATACATAAGGTCTTACACAAATAAGGATCTCATGATCCAGTTCTTAATACAACTCAAGTAGCGGAATAATGTAATAATAAAGGTAGCGTAGGCGAAGCTCCATCTTCGGGGTCACAGGCAATGATGACGATGGGAGATGATCCTAGTTGTCGTAACCTTCCTGGGTCCCATCTTCCTCGTACTCCTCTTCATAGTCTGGCCACGGGAATAGCCAGGGACAAAGCCATGAGTATTCTTTAAGTACTCGCAAACTAATACTAACAAGTTATGGGGGTTTCTGTAGTAGGACACTAAGCTCTATGGTTGTTTTGCAAAAAGCCAGATTTACCTCTACTAAGTTCAGAAACAAAGAAAGCTAGTTGAAGTTTTATAACACCTAAGTGGGAACTTGTATGACATAGCACAGCTCTGCTGTGGTCAAGTCAACATCTCAATTCATTTCACAAGTCATTTTGAAAACATCTGACGGGGGAACAATATGGACACTCCAACTGTCCATAACCGCACGCGGCTATTCGAATAGTTTGACACTCTGCAGATACTGTACACTTTCACCACAAATTCGATACATCCATTAGGAACAAATCCTGAATTCACCATACTCAGTATGCGGATAATCAATCCTAAGCTTTCGATTACACGCCCTAGTACAGGAACCTCTCCTGTGAGTTTGGCCTCCTAACCATGACCAACTGTCATCTTGGGTACTGCACAGGTGGACTACCTTCACAAGGTATCCTCAACTCAGACCTTGGCCGTGAGGGAACAAATACTAAGGTATATAAGTTTCTAGTGAAGCCCTACCCAATTTTCGGGTATTGTGGTTGTACGGTAAAATTGAAGGGTTTCGCGGCATAGTAAATCAAAATTTTCTACGGATGCGAACAGAGGGAAAGCCAAGATCTAATCTAGGAGATGCAAACAACGAGAGATATTGGATTAGATCTTCATACCCTTGAAGATTCACACATCGGAACGTTCGTCGGAACATGGGTGATGTAGTCGTACTCGCTTCTCCTCCTCGCGATCCGATCCGATCTAGAACCACAAGTGGCGGTGCCTCCGTGAGATGCACACGTGCAGCACCTCGACGTCTCCTCCTTCCTCGGACCAGCAAGTTTGGTGGAGAGATGGATTGGATCTACAACACGACGGCGTGGTGTATATGGTGGAGAATTTCTGCAGCAGGGCTTCGCCTACAAACAGTCGGGAGGGAGAGAGGAAGGCAGCAGGGCGGCTAGGGTTGGAGGAGAAGGTGTGGGGGGTGGTGCGCCCCCAGCCCTCTTTATATAGAGGGGTGGGGCGCATCCCTAGCCCCTCCCCCAAGCCCAAACCGGCGGCCCCAAAGGAGGAGTGGGGGGCAAGGAACCCCCCCTTCTAGAAGCTCTATCTAGGGTTTAAACCCTCTTTGGCCGGCGGGGCCCTATGGGGCCTTGTGCCCCTGGCCCAATGCGGCCAGGGCACTCCCTCATAGGCCCATGCCCCCTCCCGGAAGGTGGGTCCACGTTGGTCCCCTTCCGGAAGGTTCTAGAAGCTTCCGGTACAATACCGATTAACCCGGAACAATTCCGAACTCCAAAAACTGCACTGCCTTATATGAATCTTATTCTCCGGACCATTCTGGAACCTCTCGTGATGTCCCGGATCCCATCCGAGACTCCGAACAAAAACTCATAAACCAATTATCCAATCTATCCTAGCATCAAGACACGTTAAGTGTGTGACCCCGCGGGTTCGAGAATATGCAGACATGATCTTCTATCATTAATCAACAGCGGGGTCTGGACACCCATATTGACTCCCACACATTCATCGATGATCATATCGGATGAACCACGATGCCAGGATTCAATCAATCCCATATATATATTCCCTTCGTCTCGCGATATTTTACTTGCCCGAGATTTGATCGTCGGTACCGTCATACCTAGTTCAATCTCGATCACAACAAGTACTTTACTTGTTCCGTAATCCGATATCACTTTGTGATTAACTCCTTAACCACATGATTGCAAGCGGTGTTGATATCGATTACCGAGTGGGCCCGAAGTATATCTCTCTGACTTGGGAGGGACAAATCCCATCTCGACGCATACAACCCAACAGATACTTTCCGATCACCTGAGAGACACCTTTATGATCACCCTCTCATAGGATGACATTTGATGACCTCAAAGCTCTCTTCCGATACCAGGGAGTTGTATTATCTCATGGTCTAAGGAATACAATATTTGACATAAGAAAAGCTTTGCAAAGACGAACACGATGACACGATCTAATTGCTTCGCTTAGTTTGGGTCTGTCCACCATATCATTCTCCCAATGATATGATCTCATTATTAATTGACAACTCATGTACATGGTTGGGAAACCTTAACCATCATTAATCAATGAGCTAGTCCTTAGAGGCGTACTAGGGACACGGTGTTGTTTACAAACCACACAAGTATTAAAGTTTCCGCTTAATACAATTCTAGCATGGAATATAAACATTATCATGAACAAGAATTATAATAATAACATCTTTATTAGTGCCTCTAGGACATAATTCCAACAGTCTCCCACTTGCACTAGAGTCAATAATCTAGTTTACATTTGGCAACAATCTCACACCCATGGCACTGAGGTGCTGATCATGTTTTACACGTGGAAGAGGTTTAGTCAATGGATCTGCGACATTCAAATCTGTATGTACTTTGCTAATCTTCAGATCTCCATCTGCTATATAATCTCGGATTATATGAAACTTGCGGTTGATATGCTTGGTCTTTGGATGATATCTTGGTTCCTTAGCGAGTGCTATGGCGCCAGTGTTGTCACACAATATCTCAGTGGGTCCAATGCACTTGGAACCACGCCAAGCTCGATGATGAAATTCTGATCCAAACTCCTTCACTTGACGCCAACCTGCGGCCATGTATTCCGCTTCTCATAGATCCCGCGATCATGCTTTGCTTGCGACTTCTCCGACTCAGCTCCTCCATTCAAAATATACACGTATCCTGTATGAGATTTAGAATCATCCTTGTCGGTGTCAAAACTAGCGTCGACGTAACATTTTACGACAAGCTGTTCATCACCGCCATAGACTAAGAACATTTCTTTAGTCCTATTTAGGTACTTTAGGATGTTCTTCACGGCTGTCCAGTGTTCCACTCCTGGATCACTTTGATATCTGCTCGTCAAACTAAGAGCATTGGACACATCCGGTCTAGTACACAACATGGCATACATGATAGAACCTATGGCCGAGGCATAAGGCACTTTGCTCATAGCTTCCCTATCATTTACCGTAGCTGGACACTGAGCCTTGCTCAATATCTTTCCTGACAACATAGGCACTGAACCTTTCTTTGCCTTATCCATTCTGAACCTTTTCAGAACTTTGTCTAGGTATGTACTCTGGCTTAAATCTATCAGGCGTCTTTGTGTAGGGGTTCGTAGCATGGAAAACAAAAAATTTCTATCGCATACAAACAAACAAGCCAAGATCTATCTACTAGATTGTAGCAACGAGTCGATGGAATAACTTACCCTCGAAGATTCCAAAGTGTTTAACGAGAGCGGATTCTCGTGGGTGATGTAGTCGTACTCTTTCCGATCTCAAGATCGTGTGGACGATCCTTCCGGCGCTGCGTTCGGCGCTTCATGATCGGTCATGCGTTCGGTTTCGACGAAGACCTTCCTCTCCCTTGTTCTAGCAGGCGGAGGTTGTAGCACTCTCCTCGCGATTCGGCAGACTGGCGTGGTACCGGAAGTAGAGGAGATCCCGCAGGCTTCATGTAAGCCGGGCGAGTATGGTGGATTATGAGACAGGCTATTAGTGGTCTAGAGATTAGACACACCAATTAGAAGGCTCTAAACATGAGGCTAAAGCAATTAGAAGCTCTAAACCAAAGCGGCTCTAAACCGGAGATTAGAGGTAGAAACTTGTGTGTCTCAGGAGGAGGCCCCTCCTTTTATAGGTGGAGGGCTAGGCGCGCCAGGAGGAGGAGTCCCTCCCCAACTCGGCCTAGGGCTGGGCGCCGACTTGGAGGAGGAACTCCTCCTCCAAGTTGGTTTCAAACTCCTCTTGCTTGTTTCCCAGTTTCTGTTTCCCACAGTTTCTGTTTTGACAGTTTCTGTTTTAGCCGTTTGACTTTCAAAACTGGCAGTTTGACTTTCAAGTTTTGGAACAGCTAGAACACTTAGTACATGATGCAATCATTCAATGACACATTCATGTCCCCTCCCCCGGTCTTGGGACAATCCGGACCCTTCTAGAACATTCCCGATGAAAACACTGGAATCATTCCCGAACTCCGAAACGGGACTTTCCTTATATGAATCTTATTCTCCGGACCATTCCGGATCACCTCGTGATATCCCGGATCATCCGAGACTCCGAACAATATTCGGTCTCTTTCTCATAATACCATAACTACTTAAACAACGTCGAATCCTTAAGTGTGTCTCCCTACGGTTCGTGAATTATGCGGACATGATCGAGACACTTCTCCGAACAATAACCAATAGAGGAATCTGGAAATTCATATGGCTCCCACATATTTCTATGATTACTTTGCGATCGAATGAACCACTTACATACAATACCAATTTCCCTTTGTCTCACGATAGTTTACTTATCCGAGGTTATGATCGTCGGTATCTCTGCATACCTAGTTCAACCTCGTTACCGATAAGTACTCTTTTCGTTCGTGATATGTGATCCTTGTGACCCAGTCACATGCTTGCAAGCTAATTGGATGACATTCCACCGAGAGGGCCCAGTATATCTATCCGTCATATGGATGGACAAATCCACTCTTGATCCATGTGTTTCAACCAATACTTTCCGAACACTCAATGCCACCTTTATAGCCACCCGGTTATGGTGTGGTGTTTGATGTCATCAAAGCATCCATCCGGTAAAGGTGATATGCATGATCTCATGGTGAAGGAATTAGGTTACTATGTATCAGAAAGCATATAGCAATTGAACTATTGAAATGACTTGATCTTTATGCTATGCTTATCTATAGGAGTATTTCCACCATATCATTCTCCTAACGATATGATCTTGTTGTTGATAACATCTCAATGTTCATGATAGGAAACCACAATCATTTAATCAACCAACAAGCTAGTGAAGTATAGAGGCTATACTAGGGACTTCAAATTAAGTTTACAAATCACACAAGTATCAATGTTTCCTTGTTAATACTATTATAGCATGAATGTAAACATTTATCATAAACACAAAGATATAATAATAACTACATTTATTATTGCCTCTAGGGCATATCTCCAGTCTCCCACTTGCACTAGAGTCATCTAATCTAGATTACATGGTAATATACCGAACACCCATGGCAGTTTGGTGTTGGTCATGTTTTGCCCTCGGAGAGGTTTAGTCAACGGATCCGCCACATTCGATCTGTGTGTACTTTGCAAATCTTTATATCCCCATCTGGATATGTTCTCGAATAGCGTGAAACGCAGCTTGATATGCTTGACTTCTTGTGTGACCTTGGTTCTTGCGCATTGGCTATGGCCCATGTTATCAGTAGATAGACATTGGGTCCAGGCACTAGGAACCACACCCAGCTCTGTAATGAACTCTTTCATCCATATCGCTTCTTGTGAAGCCTCCAAGCGACCATGTATTCCGATTCAGTTGAAGATCTCGCCACAACGCTTTGCTTTGCACTCCTCCATTCTTCTTTGCACCATTCAAAATAAATACGTATCTAGATTGTGATTTAGAATCATCCGGATCGGTGTTCCAACTAGCATCGGTGTAACCATTAACAACGAGTGTTCATCACCTCCATAAGAAAGAACCATATCCTTAGTTCTTCTCAAGTACTTAAGGATGTTTTTGACCATTGTCCAATGATCCTCTGGATCACTTTGATATCTGCTAGTTAAACTAACGGCATATGCAATGTCGGGTCTAGTACATAGCATGGCATACATTAGAGATCCTATGGTGAGGCATAGGAGTCTTACTCATCATTTCTCTATCTTACCGATGTCGGACTTTGAGTTTTACTCAAGGTCGTATTGAGCAACATGGGCAAGAACCCTTTCTTGCTTTATTCCATTCCAAACCTCTTTAGAACTTTGTCCAAATATGTACTCTGTGACAATGATATTTGGCGTTTGATCTATCTCTATAAATCTTTATGCCTAATATGTAAGCTGCTTCGCCAAGATCCTTCATTGAAAACTATTATTCAAATATTCCTTGACACTATTAAGAAGGTCTACATCATTCCCAATCAGCAATATGTCATCCACATATAGTATTAAGAATGCTCTGAGCTCCACTCACTTTCTTGTAAATACAAGCTTCTCCATAAGTTTGTATAAAAGCAAAACTTTGATTACCTTATCAAAGCGTTGATTCCAACCGGGATGCTTGCTTCAATCCATAGATGGACCTTTGAAGTTTGCATACCTTGTTAGCATCTTTAGGATCGACAAAACCTTTGGGTTGCATCATATACAACTCTTCATCAATATCTCCATTGAGGAATGTTGTTTTGACATCCATCTGCCATATCTCATAATCATAATATGCAGCGATTGCTAACATAATCCTTACAGACTTTAGCTTCGCTACTGGTGAGAAAGTCTCATCGTAGTCAACTCCTTGAATTTGTCGAAACCCTTTTGCGACAAGTCGAGCTTTATAGATAACATTACCATCGGCATATGTTTTCTTCTTGAAAATCCATTTGTTCTCGACAGACCTTCCGCCATCCGGTAAGTCCACCAAAGTCCATACTTGGTTTTCGTACATGGATCCAATCTCGGTTCATGGCTTCTTGCCATTTATTGGAATCTGGGCTCATCATTGCTTCCTCATATGTCTCGGGGTCATCGGTGTTGTCCACCAACATGACACTCATAACGGGATCATACCAATGCAGGTGGTACGAGTTCTCGTTGACCTCAGAGGCTCTGTAGCAACTTCAAGAAGTTTCATGATCATCATCATTAGCTTCCTCTCTAATTGGTGCGGGCACCACAGAAATTCTTCGGTCTTTGCGCTACTCAATTCGAGAGAAGGTTCGACAACCTCGTCGAGTTCTACTTTCCTTCCAGTCACTTCTTTGAGAGAAATTCCTTCTCTAGAAAGGATCCATTCTTAACCGAAGATTTTGCCTTGGATCTATGATAGAAGGTATACCCAATAGTTTCCTTGGGTATCCTATGAAGACGCATTTTTCGCTTTGGGTTCAAGCTTGTCCGGTTGTAACTTCTTTACATAGGCTTCGCATCCCCAAACTTTAAGGAACGACAATTTAGGTTTCTTCCCAAACCATAATTCATACGGTGTCGTTTCAGCGGATTTAGACAGTGCCCTATTTAAAGTGAATGCGGTGTTTCTAATGCATAACCCCAAAATGATAGCGGTAAATCATAAGTGACATCATAGAGCGAACCATATCTAAGAGAGTTCGATTACTGTTCGGACACACCATTACGCTGTGGTGTTCCCGTTGGTGTCAATTGTGAAAGTATTCCGCACTTCTTTAAATGCTCGCCAAACTCGTAACTTAGATATTCACCTCCACGATCAGAACGTAGAAATTTAATCTTCTTGTTACGTTGATTCTCTACCTCACTTTGAAACTCCTTAAACTTCTCGAAAGTTTCGGACTTATGTTTCATGAAATAGATATACCCATATCTACTCAAGTCATCTGTGAAGGTAAGAACATAACAATAACCACCGCGCGATGCTACACTCATTGGACCACACACATCGGTATGTATGATTTCCAATAAGTCCGTAGCTCGCTCCATCATACCAGAAAATGGAGTCTTAGTCATTTTTCCCATCAGACATGCTTCGCATCTTTCAAGTGATTCAAAATCAAGTGATTCAAGAAGTCCATCGGAATGGAGTTTCTTCATCGCTTCACTCAATGTGACCAAGGCAGCGATTGCCACATATAGGTCAAATTATCGCTTGATTTCAAGCGTTTAGCCTCAATGTTGTTGATATGTGTATTTCCACTATCGAGATTCAATAAGAATAGACCATCTATCAAAGGTGCATGTGCATAAAACATATTACTCATATAAATCGAACAACCATTATTCTCGACTTAAACAAGTAACCGTCTACGCAATAAACAAGATCCCGATATAATGATCATGCTCAACGCGGGCACTAAATAACAATTATTTAAGTATAAAACTAATCCCGATGGTAGATGAAGGGGTAGCGTGCCGCGACGCGATCACATCAACCTTTGATCCGTTTCCCAGCATCGTCACCTCGTTCTTCGCTAGCTTCCGTTTATTCTGCGGCACCTATTTGAGTTACAAATATGAGCAACCGAACCGAGATCAAATACCGAGCACTACTACGGTACTAGTGAGATACACATCAATAACATGTATATCGATATACCTTTCTTCTTGATGTTGCCGTTCTTGGATCCTCCAAGTACTTTGGGCAATTCCGCTTCGATGACCTTCTCCTTGCGGTAAAAGCACTCGGTTTGGGCTTGGGTCCAGCCTTGGTTTTCTTCGCCGGCGTGGTAACCTTTTTACCACCCTTCTTGAAGTGTCCCTTTTGCTTAGACTTGCCCTTGTTGAGTTTGGTGGTCTTATTGACCATCAACACTTGGTGCTCTTTCTTGATCTCCACTTCTGCAGACTTTAACATAGCAAACAGTTCTGGCAACTCTTTGTTCATGTTCTGCATGTTGTAGTTCATCACAAAGTTCCTGTACTTGGTGGCAGTGACTGGAGGACGCGGTAAATCCCCAAAGCATTAGGAATCACTATACCCAAGCTTTGAAGTTTGTTTGCGTGCCCGGACATCTTAAGCACATGCTCACCTTGTGAGCTGCCCTCTTCCATCTTGCAGTTAAAGAACTTTTCAGAAGCCTCATAGCTTTCAATTGCCGCATGAGTCTCAAAAATCAATTTGAGATCCTCGACAATATCATATGGGTCTGACTCTTCAAACCTTTTCTGAAGCTCCGATTCTAAACCATACAAGATAGCACACTGAACTATGGAGTACTGATTCTTCCGAGCGAGGTAAACATTTTTCACTTCATCGGAAGCATCAGCTGTAGGTGGGTCACCCTGCGGTGCATCCAGCACATAGGTCAAATTACCAGCTGTGAGGACAATCCTCAAATTGCGGAACCAATCCGCGAAGTTGCTTCCATTGTTTTTCAACTTTTCTTTCTCTAGGAACGCATTAAAATTGATGGTAGGGGCTGCCATTGATCTACAACATATTTGCAATAGTTTAGACTAAGTTTATGACAAATTGAGTTCAAATTAATTAATGAAATTAAACTAGGTGAACTCCCACTCAAAACAACATCCCTCACATTGTTTTAGTGATCACACAAACCAAATCCACTACATCAACACCGATCATCACGAGAGTTGATATAGTTTCAATGGCGAACAATCGTCATGTTCATCATATCTAATATATGATTCATGCTTTACCTTTCGGTGATCCATGTTCCGAGACCATGTATGTACATGCTAGGCTCGTCAAGATCAAACCTTAGTTTCTGCATGAGCAAATCTGGCTTGCTCACGTTGTATACACTTGCAGAATCTAACACACCCGATCATCACGTGGTGCTTGAAACAACAAGCTTTTAGCAATTGCTAACTAAGGGTGAACACTTTATGATTTGAAATTCATGTGCATGAGGGATCATCTTATAATGCTACCGTCGTCTACTAAGCAATACAAGATGCATAAAGGATTAACATCACATGCAATTCATAATATGTGATATGATATGGCCTTTCTTCTTTGTGCTTCCGATCTCCATCTTCAAGCACGAACATGATCTCCATCATCACCGGCATTGCATCAAGGTCAATGACGCTTCACCATGGTTGTCGATCACTGGCTTCAACTATTACAACTACTTTGAATAGACACGCGGGTCTTAACATAAATTAAAGACAACCATATGGCTCCTGTCGGTTGCCAACTTACAATAAGGAACATTGCATACATCAAATATAATCACAATCATGGCCATATCACATCACTGCACACCCTGCAAAACAAAGTTAGACGCCTCTACTTTCTTTGCATATTTTACGTGGTTTGGGGCTTTCAATAAGTGTCGTTCTAACTTACGAACAAGAACCACAACATTGATACTAGCATTGTTGATCACCGTTGTAAATTGGATCTTAACTATGCTAGGAGAAAGCAGGCACCATAAAGCCACTTATGCAATACAAGTTGCATGTTAAGCGTGGAGCAAGTCTCATGAACGATGTCATGTAAGGTTAGCCCGGCCGCTTCATCCCAACATACCGCAAGATGCAAAGTACACAAAAGCAATCGACAATAAAAGTATCAGCCCACAATGACCATTGTGTTCTACTCGTGCAACAGATCTACATATAGACACGGCTCGATACCCTTGAAGGGTTCGTAGCATGGAAAACAAAAATTTCTATCGCATACAAACAAACAAGCCAAGATCTATCTACTAGATTGTAGCAACGAGTCGATGGAATAACTTACCCTCGAAGATTCCAAAGTGTTTAACGAGGCGGATTCTCGTGGGTGATGTAGTCGTACTCTTTCGATCTCAAGATCGTGTGGGCGATCCTTCAGGCTGCGTTAAGGGGCGCTTCATGATCGGTCACACGTTCGGTTTTCGACGAAGACCTTCCTCTCCTTGTTCCAGGTGACGTGGAGGTTGTAGCACTCTCCTCGCGATTCCGGCAGCTGTGGCAGGAAGTAGAGGGAGATCCCATGAGGCTTCGCCTTAAGCCGGAGCGAGTATGGTGGATTATGAGACAGGGCTATTAGTGGTCTAGAGATTAGACACACCAATTAGAAGGCTCTAAACCACAGGCTAAAGCAATTAGAAGCTCTAAACCAAACGGCTCTAAACCGGAGATTAGAGGTAGAAACTTGTGTGTCTCAAGGAGGAGGCCCTGCCCCTCCTTTTATAGGTGGAGGGGCTAGGCGCGCCAGGGAGGGAGGGGAGTCCCTCCCCAACTCGGCCTAGGGCTGGGCGCCGGCTTGGAGGAGAGGAACTCCTCCTCCAAGTTGGTTTCAAACAGCTCTTGCTTGTTTCCCACAGTTTCCTGTTTCCCACAGTTTCCTGTTTTCCACAGTTTCCTGTTTTAGCCGTTTGACTTTCAATTTTTGGAACAGCAAGAACACTTAGTACATGATGCAATCATTCAATGACACATTCATGTACCCTCCCCCCCCCGGAGTGCCGGACAATCCGGACCCTTCTAGAACATTCCCGATGAAAACACCGGAATCATTCCCGAACTCCGAAACGGGACTTTCCTTATATGAATCTTATTCTCCGGACCATTCCGGATCACCTCGTGATATGCCGGATCCCATCCGAGACTCCGAACAACATTCGGTCTCTTTCTCATAATACCATAACTACTTAAACAACGTCGAATCCTTAAGTGTGTCTCCCTACGGTTCGTGAATTATGCGGACATGATCGAGACACTTCTCCGAACAATAACCAATAGAGGATCTGGAAATTCATATGGCTCCCACATATTTCTACGATTACTTTGCGATCGAATGAACCACTTACATACGATACCAATTTCCCTTTGTCTCACGATAGTTTACTTATCCGAGGTTATGATCGTCGGTATCTCTGCATACCTAGTTCAACCTCGTTACCGATAAGTACTCTTTTCTCGTTCCCGTGATATGTGATCCCTTGTGACCCAGTCACATGCTTGCAAGCTAATTGGATGACATTCCGAGAGGGCCCAGTATATCTATCCGTCATATGGATGGACAAATCCCACTCTTGATCCATGTGTTTCAACCAATACTTTCCAACACTCAATGCCACCTTTATAGCCACCCGATTACGGTGTGGTGTTTGATGTCATCAAAGCATCCATCCGGTAAAGGTGATATGCATGATCTCATGGTCGAAGGAATTAGGTTACTATGTATCAGAAAGCATATAGCAATTGAACTATTGAAATGACTTGATCTTTATGCTATGCTTATCTATAGGAGTATGTCCACCATATCATTCTCCTAACGATATGATCTTGTTGTTGATAACATCTCAATGTTCATGATAGGGAAACCACAATCATTTAATCAACCAACAAGCTAGTGAAGTATAGAGGCTATACTAGGGACTTCAAATTAAGTTTACAAATCACACAAGTATCAATGTTTCCTTGTTAATACTATTATAGCATGAATGTAAACATTTATCATAAACACAAAGATATAATAATAACTACATTTATTATTGCCTCTAGGGCATATCTCCAACACTTTGTCTATCTCTATAGATTTTGATGCCCAATATATAAGCAGCTTCACCTAGGTCTTTCATTGAAAAACATTTGTTCAAATAACTCTTCACATCATTAAGCATGTTGATGTCATTTCCAATAATCAATATGTCATCCACATATAGTACCAGAAACGTCATCGAGCTCCCACTCACTTTATTGTAGATGCAAGCTTCGTAGAAATTTGGAATAAATCCAAAGCTCTTGATCACTTGATCAAAACGAAGGTTCCAACTCCGAGATGCTTGCTTCAGTCCATAAATGGAACGCTGAAGTTTGCATACCTTATCAGCATCCTTAGGATCGACAAAACCTTCGGGTTGCATCATATACAACTCTTCATCAATGTTGCCATTGAGGAACGCAGTCTTGACATCCATCTACCATATTTCATAATCATGTAACGCAGCAATTGCTAATAAAATCCGAATGGACTTAAACATCGCTACGGGAGAGAAAGTCTCATCATAGTCAACACCTTGAACTTGTCGAAAACCTTTCTCAACAAGCCGTGCTTTATAGACGGTAACATTACCATCTGCGTCCGTTTTCTTCTTAAAGATCCATTTGCACTCAACGGCCTTTCGGTCGCTAGGAGGGTCCACCAAAGTCCATACTTGGTTTTCGCTCATGGATCCCAATTCGGATTTCATGGCTTCTATCCATTTCTCAGAGTCTGGGCTCATCATCGCTTCCTCATAGTTCGTAGGTTCACTATCTTCTACTAACAAGACAGTCAAGACAGGGTTGCCGTACCACTCAGGAGGGGCACGCGACCTTGTCGACCTGCGACGTTCAGTAGCAGCATCGTCTGAAGCTTCATGATCCTTGTCATTAGCTTCCTCTATTATTGGTGCAGGCGGCACTAGAAAAATTTCAGGTGCTGCGCTACTCTCCAACTCAAGAGAAGGTTCAATAACCTCGTCTAGCTCTACTTTCCTCCCATTCACTTATTTCAAGAGGAACTCCTTCTCAAGAAAGGAACCGTTCTTTGCGACAAACACTTTGCCTTCGGTTCTGTGATAGAAGGTATACCCAATAGTTTCCTTAGGGTATCCTATGAAGACGCATTTCTCCGCTTTGGGTTCGAGCTTGTTCGGCATCAACTTCTTGACGTAAGCTTCGCATCCCCAAACTTTAAGAAACGACAACTTAGGTTTAGCACCAAATCACAGTTCATACGGTGTCGTCTCAACGGACTTAGATGGAGCCCTATTTAAAGTGAATGCAGCGGTTTCTAATGCATAACCCCAAAATGATAACGGCAAATCAGTAAGAGACATCATTGATCGGACCATATCTAATAGGGTTCGATTCCGGCGTTCAGACACACCATTGCGCTGTGGTGTTCCGGGTGGCGTGAGTTGCGAACGATTCCGCTTGCTTTAAGATGCATGAGAAAATCATAACTCAAATATTCACCTCCACGATCGGATCGTAGAAACTTAATTTTTCTGTTACGATGGTTCTCCACTTCATTCTGAAATTCCTTGAACTTTTCAAATGTTTCAGATTTATGTTTCATTAAATAGATATACCCATATCTACTTAAGTCATCGGTAAAAGTGAGAAAATAGCGATATCCACCGCGCGTCGAAACACTCATCGGTCCGCATACATCGGTATGTATGATTTCCAACAAGTCCGTTGCTCGCTCCATCATTCCGGAGAATGGGGTTTTGATCATCTTGCCCATGAGGCATGGTTCGCATGTGTCAAATGATTTAAAATCAAGAGACTCCAAAAGTCCATCAGAATGGAGTTTCTTCATGCGCTTTACACCAATATGACCTAGACGACAGTGCCACAAATAAGTAGTATTATCACTATCTGCTTTGCATCTCTTAGCCTCAATGTTATGGATGTGTGTTTCATCCTTTTCGAGATTTAGAAGAAATAAACCATTCACAATAGGTGCATGACCATAAAAGATGTTACTCATATAAATAGAACAACCATTATTCTCCGATTTAAATGAATAACTGTCTTGCAATAAACAAGATCCAGAAATGATGTTCATGCTCAATGCATGCACATAATAACATTTATTAAGGTTTAAAACTAATCCTGAAGGTAAAACTAAGGAGAGAGTGCCGACGGCCATCACATCAAATCTTGATCCGTTGCCAACGCGCATCGTCACCTCATCCCTCGCAAGCTGTAGTCTATTCCGTAGCTCCTGTTTCGAGTTATAAATATTAGCAACTGAACCGGTATCAAATACCCAGGCACTACAACGAGGGCTAGTAAGGAAAACATCAATAACATGTATATCAAATATACCTTTGATGGTGCCAGCCTTCTTGTCCGCTAAGTACTTTGGACAGTTGCGCTTCCAGTGACCCTTGTCCTTGCAATAGAAGCACTCAGTGTCCGTCTTAGGACCAGACTTGAGCTTCTTCTCAGCAGGGGCAGTGCGCTTGACGCCGCCCTTCTTGAAGGGCTTCTTTGCACCCTTACCTTTCTTGAAGGTGGGCTTGTTGACCATCAACACATGATTATCCTTTTTGATGTCCACTTTCGCGGCCTTCAGCTTTGCGAAGAGCTCGGTGATCGTATCAGTGGAACCAATATGATTATGAGTCACTACAAAACTTTTGTAGCTGGGAGGGAGTGATTGCAGAACCCTGACAATCTTGAGCTCCTCTGGAATCGTGCATTCCAGTTGCTCAAGGCGTTGAGTGTAGCCCGTCATCTTAATGGCGTGCTCACTAACGAAACTCCCTTCCTCCATCTTGCAGTTAAAGAACTTCTCAGAGATCTCATATCTCTCAGAACGGGCCTGAGTCTGAAACATGGTTTTCATCTCTTCGATAATCTCAAATGGCCCGGGATAGTCTTCAAAACGATTTTGAAGTTCCGGTTCCATAGCAAACAACATGGTGCTCTTAATCACACCATAATCATCTTTGCGCGACTGATAGATAGCTTTCTCATCGGCCTTGATTCTTGAGGGTCACCTAACGCTTTCCCAAGGACATAGTCCTTTTGACCGCTAGAGAGAATGATTCTTAGATTGCGGAACCAATTGGTGAAGTTAGACCCATTGTTTCTAAGCTTTTCCTTCTCAGCGAAAACGTTGAAGTTGAAGTTGGATTTAGCCATTTGATCTACAGTATTGCAAGTACAATTTAGACTATGTTCATGATAAATAGTTCAACTTAATCAAATTACTAGATGAACTCCCACTAAATTCAACATCCCTCAAGTTGTTTAGTGAACACGATCCAAATTCACCACACCTAATCCGATCATCACGAGAAGAGATGTGGTTTCAATGGTGGACAACGAAGTGTCGATCATATCAATCACATAACTCATGCTTAACCTTTCGGTTCATGTGTTCTGAGGCCATGTCTGTACATGCTAGGCTCGTCAAGTTAGACCCAAGTATTTCCGCGTGTGCAAAACTGGCTTGCACCCGTTGTATGTGAGCGTAGAGTCTATAGCACCCGATCATCACGTGATGCTTGGACACGACGAACTTCCGCAACGGTGCATACATGGGGAGAACACAGTTTTTATCTTGATCTTTAAGTGAGGAATCATCTTATAATGCTACCGTCGCGATCTAAGCATAATAAGATACATAAAAGGATAAACATCACATGCATATAACTTTATGTGACATGGTATAGCCAATCTTCGCGCAATGATCTCCATCTTGTGCGTGCCGGCATGATCTCCATCACTCCACCATGATTGCCTCCACCACGAATAGCAACTACAACTATTGCTAACTACTTAGCGATAAAGTGAAACTATTACATGGCGCATAAGAAGTTGACACACAGGTCATACACAATTATAAAGACAACCATATGGCTCCTGCCGGTTGTGTACTCATCGACATGCAAGTCGTGAAACATTACAAAACATGATCATCGCATACATTATACACATCACATCTTGGGCCATACCATATCACAGAAAACACTCCCTGCAAAAACAAGTTAGACGCCTCAATTTTGTTGTTGCATGTTTTACGTGGCTTATGGGAGTAGATGCTAAGAACGATTCTTACCTACGGAAAGCCACAACGGTGATATTATGGTTGCCAAACTCCGGTGTTAATCTCATGACAACTATAGTGAGAGAAACTGACATCCACCAGCCGCATGTGTGGAACAAGCCACACGTCAAGTGCGGAGCCGGTCTCATGACGACGTCGCGTAAGGTTGGCTGGACCGCTTCAATCTCACTATCCCGTCATAAGAATAACACAAACAAGAGGCTTGCAACAGAAAACATCAACGCGCAACAACCATGTTGCGTTCTACTCGTGACACACATCTACGCATAGATATAGCTCGATACCCTTTGAAGGGTTTCGGCATAGTAAATCAAAATTTTCTACGGATGCGAGCGGAGGAAAGCCAAGATCTAATCTAGGAGATGCAAACAACGAGAGAGATTGGATTAGATCTTCATACCCTTGAAGATTCGCCAATGAGCGTTAAATCGAACGTGGGTGATGTAGTCGTACTCGCTTCTCCTTCTCGTGATCCGATCCGATCTAGCACCACAAGTGGCGGTGCCTCCGTGAGATGCACACGTGCAGCACCTCGACGTCTCCTCCTTCCTCGGACCAGCAAGTATGGTGGAGAGACGGATTGTATCTACAACACGACAGCGTGGTGTATATGGTGGAGAATTTCTGCAGCAGGGCTTCGCCTACAAACAGTCGGGAGGGAGAGAGGAAGGCAGCAGGGCGGCTAGGGTTGGAGGAGAAGGTGTGGGGGGGTGGTGCACCCCCAGCCCTCTTTATATATATGGGTGGGGCGCAGCCCTAGCCCCTCCCCCAAGCCCAAACCGGCGGCCCCAAAGGAGGAGGAGTGGGGGGCAAGGAAACCCCCCCTTCTAGAAGCTCTATCTAGGGTTTAAACCCTCTTTGGCCGGCTGGGCCCTATGGGGCCTTGTGCCCCTGGCCCAATGCGGCCAGGGCACTCCCTCATAGGCCCATGCCCCCTCTCGGAAAGTGGGGCCACGTTGGTCCCCTTCCGGAAGGTTCTAGAAGCTTCCGGTACAATACCGATTAACCCGGAACAATTCCGAACTCCAAAAACTGCACTGCCTTATATGAATCTTATTCTCCGGACCATTCCGGAACCTCTCATGATGTCCCAGATTGTTAAACCCCTCCTTTGTAAAGGAAAAGATCCCTGTGATTGCAACGCTAGTCCCTGGATCAATGCTAGCATCCACAGTTTAAGATGAAGTACACAGATACAAAGGTCGTTTATTACATTCATTCCAGAGATAAAACATAGTCTTTTACAACTCAGGGCCAAAGTCCTAATACAAGAGTTTATGGAATAAATAAATAAACACAAGTCCTCATCTTCATGTGCCACAGGCAAGCATGTTGAGTGTAGAATCATGACTCCTACTCATCATCGGAGTAACCTGCAACATCACAAGTTACAGCCACAATGGGTCAATACTTTGGGATAGTATTGGCAAGTGATACCTTAGTAAATTTTAAGTGGACTATATTACTATATGCATTTTGGCTAAGTGTAGCTTGGCTTGCTTTGCTTCAAAATAGGTTTTTCCTATTAGTTGAAATCACTAAGTTTTTCTTTGTCAAAAACTTCCCAAGAAACCACCAATAGACATTGGGGTCCTTCACCCTTGTTCACCCACAAGTTTTACTTAGAAGTTGGAGTGATGAGATTCTTGTAGCTTCCATGTCTTGATGCTCAAGTTGTCCATTGCCATGGACATGGCTAAGTACTTAGGTTTTCCATCTGCAGAGGTTGTGCACTTTCCCCACCAGACTTGGTTTCCCAAGACAGGACCTTTCAGAAGCCTTTCCTTAGCCAAATGGACGCGTTCCAACCTATCATCCCACTACCACCAACTGTCCAAATGACTAAGTTCTAGCAACCTATATGATCAAGGCAGAGCCCATATTGCCAAGTGGTTGCACTGTAAGCTTTCTCAACACTTGGCCTCCAAATCCCTTTGTGCCTGGGTGGCATACCACAAGTGAGATACACAAGCCAAATCCATGGCCTTGTGTAACCACTCAACATAAACCAATCTTTCCATTCCACCTAGGAGATTTATTGACTTAGTGGTTTTATTAAGAAAACATAAGTCTCATGACTTAGAAATATAGTCATTATAGCATGAATAGATTATACCAACCTTTGTTTGCTAGTAGCTAGGCTAAGCATGACATGGTAACTTAACTTAGGAAAATTCCCTAGCAATTCTACTATTCTAAACTACATAGGATTTCCCAATATTTTATTTGGCAAGAGTAGCATGCAAGACTTAGCAAAATATCTAATTCTACTACAAAACAAAGGAATGAAATATTCATGAAATATCACTTGCCTTGGTAATGGGGAGAGTAGCACTCTTCACAATCACAGTCACTAGCAAAATCTACACAAAATTGGTAGCACATAATTACACACAATTATATACAATCAAAAATATGAATGCATGCATGCAAGAAAATGCTAAGTGATGATTTTTGAAAAACTCTACCAAGCAAGTGCATGAAACAGAAGCATAACAAGACACAAAGTTTGCTAACTGAACTTATTTAGCCCTAAAACAAATTACAAAACTAAATCTAAACTCAAAATAGCCTTAAACATGTTTCTGCCTACAAAGTCACTTTAACTGTTACTATTTGTTAAACACCTTGCATATTCAGAAAGATCTTGACTCACTGATTCCAACGATATAAAGTTTGCAAAATTCCAACGTGTGGATCAAAAGTTATAGCTAGTTGAAATTTGGATCAAATTCTGATTTGAAATCTGTTTTTAGATCTAACCCTAGACACGCGTCGCGTTGTTACTGGCGCGTACCGATTCGCACCGGATCGAGCTCTGCAGCCGTAGGATCTAATTAAATCGCACGGCTCTGAACGCATACCTCTTCGCTGATAAGTGAATCTATCCTATCGCTTGGATCTAGATCCAACGGTGCTCGAGCACTCGACCATGTCCTGGCGGCGCGCGGCGTCAGCGAGCGGCGGAGAGCTCAGTCTACGGTGGAGCTAGCGTTCCAGGTCATCCGCGAGAGGGAGAACGGTCATACTAGATTCGCAAGAAGCTGCTAAAGTTCAAGGTGGCGTTGGTTTGTGAAGGGGCGTGCTAACTCGGCGATGATTCCTCGTCGGAGTTGAGTCTGGCGACAGGTGGTTCTGTTCGAGCTCGAAGACGACGTTGTAGATCGCTAGGAGGCAAACGGAGGGTGTGGTCAGATGCAGAAGATCACGGAGAACACGTGTGTGTGAAAGACAAGGCTTGGGGAGGTCTGGACTTACAACTGGAGGTCGTCGGAGTTGAAGCCGAAGACGGTGGCGGCCAGTCGTCGATGTTGATGGAGCTACGGGTCATGCAAAGGTAAGTGGGGTGTGTCAGTAGATGCGCCGAGACTCACTGAACAAGATAGCATGAATGAGAGGTAGAGGGGAACATGAGGCTCACCGGAATTTGCCGGTGCGGTCGTCGGAGCAGCGGCGGAGTCGTGGACAGCCTGGTGGCGTGAAGGCAAAATTGACTGGGGGAAATTGGTCGCGAGGAAGGGGGATCTTATAGCCCGAGGCTCGACAGGTAACGCTCGCTGAATCAATGTCAATTAAACTCGCGAGATCAGTGCTGCAACGACCAGCGGCGGAGGTCGTGCGCGGAATCAGGGGGAAGACGATGCTGACGTGGAGAAGGCCCGCTCGTCAGTAAAGTGCGCGAGGTGGAGGTGGGGTCTGGTTGTCAGCGACTGAGTGCGTGCGCTCTCACGTGAGAGAGGAAAAGAAAAACCCCGGGTGGGCTAACTGGGCCTATTCAGAAACTGGGCTGGAATCCTGGCGCACGGCCTTTTCCTTTTGTTTATTCCTTTTCCTTTTCTATTTCGATTTTCTAAATAGATTTTCAAATGAAATCAAGTTCAATTTGAATTCAAATTTTTCTGGGATTTTTGCAGTGGGCAGTAGTCTCAAATATAGTCATAAAATCATAGGGTTGCTTTGCAAAGGCTTGGTTAAGCTTGGAGAACAAAATAACAGAGACTAGGCACTTGGTTTGGAAATGTTTGAAATAGGGAATTTGGAATTATTTCAAATTTGAAAACTTTGGTCTAAATTCTACACACAACTTTTCAATAGTGAAGGCAAACAACCAAGTTCCTAAACTTCCAAACTTTCAAAGGGTGTTGGCCATTTGAATAAAATCTGTCCACCTAAAATCATAACATCAAATGCTTCTGTTTTTCTGAAGGAAGTTTGAAATTTTGATCTCAAATCTATATGCATGGATGAATGATATGCAGGCTTTGAAATCATGATTTTAGGGATGTTACACGGATCCCATCCGAGACTCCGAACAAAAACTCATAAACCAATTATCCAATCTATTCTAGCGTCGAGACATGTTAAGTGTGTGACCCTGCGGGTTCGAGAATATGCAGACATGATCTTCTATCAATAATCAACAGCGGAGTCTGGACACCCATATTGACCCCCACACATTCATCGATGATCATATCGGATGAACCACGATGCCAGGATTCAATCAATCCCATATATATATTCCCTTCGTCTCGCGATATTTTACTTGCCCGAGATTTGATCGTCGGTACCGTCATACCTAGTTCAATCTCGTTCACAGCAAGTACTTTACTCGTTCCGTAATCCGATATCACTTTGTGATTAACTCCTTAACCACATGCTTGCAAGCGGTGTTGATATCGATTACCGAGTGGGCCCGAAGTATATCTCTCCGACTTGGGAGGGACAAATTCCATCTCGATACATACAACCCAACAGATACTTTCCGATCACCTGAGAGACACCTTTATGATCACCCTCTCATAGGATGAAGTTTGATGACCTCAAAGCTTTCTTCCGGTACCAGGGAGTTGCATTATCTCATGGTCTAAGGAATACAATATTTGACATAGGAAAAGCTTCGCAAAGATGAACACGATGAAACGATCTAA
Source organism: Avena longiglumis (assembly GCA_030063025.1). Classification (NCBI taxonomy): domain Eukaryota; kingdom Viridiplantae; phylum Streptophyta; class Magnoliopsida; order Poales; family Poaceae; genus Avena; species Avena longiglumis. The sequence goes on from CP125975.1 coordinate 31,249,132, forward strand.
TTGCATCGCTTAGTTTGGGTCTGTCCACTATATCATTCTCCCAATGATATGATCTCATTATTAATTGACAACTCATGTCCATGGTTAGGAATTGTCACATCCCAAGATTTTCCAAATCTTGTAATGTGAAAAATAATTGAATAAAAATAAAAATTTGTTGATTTTCAGGGTGAGAAGAAACTTTTTGAATCCAATTGGAAACCTTAAAACCAATTTGGATCAAATAAATCCTAAAGGGATTTAAAAAGATAAACATTTAATAAAGGAAAATAAAAATATTTGGAATTACTATTTTGGATCTTTAAATGAAAGATTTGGTTTTCAAAAGAAAAGGTAGATTTATAAATAAGGATTATTTTATGGAGCCAAAATAAACCTTGGCCAAGCTTTTGAAATAAACACATTTTGTTTGATAAAAAAATAGTAAAGGTTTATTTAAATAAAATAATAAGGATTTAATATCCAATTTTATTTAAATAAAAGGTTTTACCATTTTAAATAAAACATCAAAACTTATTAAATTATTTTAAATAAGTTTTCCAAGTGTTTATTATTTTCAAATAAAACCTACTGAAGTGTTTTGGTTTTATTTTAGATTTTAAAATAAAGATTTTAATAAAACAAATCCTATTTGAATTAATAATCAAGATCTATTTTATTTAATTATTAAATAGATCCTAAAAAGAATAAAATTATATTATTTTATTTTGGGAATTGGTTTATGTTGTTAAACAGAACCAAATTCAGTTGCAATGTTTGGTGAATGTTTGAATTGATTTGAATGCTTGAATTGTTGTTTGAAAATTCAAAACAGAAAATAGATTTGGAAAAAGATAAAACTTTCAGGAAGGAAAAAAATAGAGTTGGACTCAGTCCAACTGGCCAAGCCCAACAGCCTAGTGCCAGCCCACTCTCTCCCTCCCGAAGGAAAACATTTCGCACTCAGTTTTTAACCCGCGCAGACAATGACTGGTGGACCCCTCTCTGTGCCTCTCTCCTTCGCTGACGAAGAGGACCCACGCAGCCAGCTCACCTCCTTCTTCCTCGCGCAGACGACGCCTGCCGTTTCCTGGCCTTAACGCCGGCGATCAATTCGCGTTAACCACAGCCATTACTCCCCCTGCGACCACGTCCTTTTAAACGCATGTGCCTTCTCCTCCTTTCCCCTCAAACACCGCAGCACGAGAGCCCCTAGGCTGCCTCAATTCGAGCTCGCAACGCCACTGCTCCGACCATCGTCCCTCCTCGATTCCGGCCGAACCGTGCCACCTCCTGCCTCCCCGACCAAGCACACATACTCCCTACTCCCAGGCGCACCTGCCTGTACCCTCCGTTCAACCGCGGGCGCCCTAGAACCTCGGCTTCGACGACCTCTGAGCGTCGCCGCGTCTGCCTCTCTCTCCGGCGACATCCCCTGGTAAGCACAGACCACCCGACGTCGTCTCGTTCACGCTCCCACACTCGCCATATCCTCCTGCATCTGACCATGCTCTTGTCTTGCCTTAGGGCGATCTGCAGCGTCGCCTCCGACCAGGACCAGAGCCGCCCGACGCCATTTCCCACTCCGGCGAGCAATCCTGCTAGAACCAAACCGCCCCTCGCCCGACCAACACCGCCTCGAGCCTCACCGTGATCTCCTGAACCTGGTGAGCACCTTCCCTTCCCTCCTTGCTTCCTAGAACCGCCGCTAGCGCCACCGCCTCACCGTCGCCGCCTTCTCCCGCCGCGCAGCGCCGCCCATCGTTGACCAAGCAGTAGCGTCCGTAGGATCTAGATCGGACGAACGCGATAGATCACTTAAACGCCGAAGGGGTACGCAACCAGAGCCGTGCGATCTGTTTAGATCCAATGCACCGCAGAGCACGATCCGAACGAAGAGGTACCAACCAATGACATCGCGACGTGTGGCCAGTCTTAGATTTAAAAACAGATTGAAAACAGATTTGTTTGCAGATTTGAAAACCCTATAACTTTTGATACACACGTCCAAAAATTACAAACTTCATATCAATGGAATCAGTGGAACAAACCTTAGCCAACCATGGATTTTTTAGTAAAAAGCCTCTGGTAAAATGTTTGTTTTTGCAGAAACATTTGTATGCTTGTTTAGATTAGAAAAAATTTTCAAAAATGTGTTTGAGGTTGAAATCTTGGCAAATTAGTTTGTGGTGAACTTACTGACCCTAGGAACCAACCCATGGTTTTAAAAATGGATTTTGTGAAGTTTAGGAATAAAAACTTGATTTAGCCATTTCTAGCCATATAAAAATATTGACCTTGCTATGGAAATGACTTTGGAGTAAAAACTTTGGGAAAATGATTTGAATCAAACCTACTGACCCTAAACACCAAGTTTTGAGAAATAACAACTTATTTGGTGAACAACATAAAGTTGTTGCTTGGATAAAAATATTTTCCACCACATAAAATAATGTTTGGATTTAAAATGGTTTATAGACAAAACCATTTTGCAAATGACCTTGCCACTTTAGAAAATGACCACTTTGAACCTTACAAAATTTAGAGCCTAGTGGAAACCATCTTTGCAAATAAAACTATCTCTTGCTTGCCTACATGCATGACTTAGATCCCATTGTTTTATGTGTGTGAATTGTTTGATTGATTATTGGTTTGGAATGCTAGTTGATTTTGTGTTTGCTTGATTGATTGTAGTGAAATTAGAAAAGTGTGAGACTAGCAAGATCAAGGAGTGAACCAACATTCCCTACCAAAAGAAAGGCAAGTGACACTATCATCTAAAGTCCTACTATTTTCATTATACTTAGTGGATTTTGAAACATGCATGAAAAGAATTTCTGTACTTGTTCTATGCAAAATCCTAATAGGATACCCTATACATTCCTTAGTGAAAACAATGTAGTTGTTACATGCTTAGCCATGCTATTTTTTGAAAAGAGTTACATGTTGAGATTTTATGAAGTTGAGAAAAGGACTTGTGTTTTTATATAATAAAACAAGGACTCAATGAACCACCTGGGTGGACAAGGATACTTTAAGTTTTGGAAAAGGTGGCAACAAAAGGAACCATGTCTATGACAATCACTTTGTGTTGTGCTCCAAAAGAAAACCACCCAGGAAACTTAGAGATTGAACATGTTTCTCCAATTGTGGCTTTCATGTACAACCACATGCTACTTATGGCTCTGGCTTAGTCAACTACATTGGGAAGACCCATGCATTGTCTTCAGGTTACTGAAAATGGGGGACCTGGAATCCTTCATGGGTACTGAAGACAAGCTAGCAATGGTGTATGGGAGGACCCTCTGGAAAGACTTCGTCACATTCTCAATCTGCTAGTACTCCATCTTGGTGAGTACCAATCCAGCGGCCACTGGTGGCAACAAGATGAGAGTGTGACATGTGGGTAAAGTGTACAACTTCTGCAGAAGATAATAAAATCTAAGTACTTAGCCGTGTCCTCGTTTATGGACAATACTGAGCAACTAAAGCTTGAAGCTATGGGAAATCTCGACATTCTAATTTCTAAAAGAAAAACTTTTAAGTGACAACAAAAGGCTTGATGCACTTAGGGGTACCGAGGAGCTCAAGAGGCTTTGATAAAAACTTGCAGCACTTGGGGTTACCAAGGAGCTCAAGAGATTTGATAAAAACTTGAAGTACTTGGGGGTACCAAGGATCTCAAGAGATTTTGACAAAGACACTTGGTGGATTCCAAGGAGTTTAGTAAACATTTGACAAAGGAACAAAACCATTTTGAAAAGATAAGATAAAGTATTGCTTTCTGCAAATGAGCCTTAAAACCTTACACATCCAAAAATGCATGTAATGATAGGATCCACTTATATTCTACATAGTAGTGAAACTTGCCAATACAATTCAAATTTATTGACCCTTGTGGCTATAACTTGTAATGTTACAGGTGTGATTGATTTTAGTGAAGATTGATTGATTAGGATTACAAAGTCTACAACTAACATGTTTGCCTGTGACACTTTGAAGATGAAGGACCCCATGTTATAGATATTCCTCTGCAATGTAATGTAATAGCCAAATGAGCTATGTAAGATGTAATAAAATTATGTTATTCCTGGTTATAAAGTTATATTATGACCTTTGTTTCTTGATATTACATCTTAACTGTGGATGCTAGCTATTGATCCAGGGACTAGCATTGTAAACACAGGGGACTCTACCTTATTTAAAGGTTGGGACCCTTACAGGAAACCTTAACCATCATTAATCAATGAGCTAGTCCTTAGAGGCGTACTAGGGACACAGTGTTGTTTACAAACCACACAAGTATTAAAGTTTCCGCTTAATACAATTCTAGAATGGAATATAAACATTATCATGAACAAGAATTATAATAATAACATCTTTATTATTGCCTCTAGGACATAATTCCAACAAAAATTGGAATGGTATCGCATCCAGACAACCATCAGTTTTATAAAGGGCTAAGGCTCATGCCTTAACATTTTCATCATCCAAATCATCTGGTGTTCGGAAACACATGTCAAAACATCTCAGTAGAATGACTCATCATTCTAGGTTTTTCATAACCATTTTCACCAAGTATTCCCATCTAAAGTTGATCAAGTTTTATGCTTAGCACTAGCATCTACAAAGGGGAGTGGGTACTAAGGAGGGGTGGTAAACAAGTGAAGTTTCAGCTAAGTACAATCTCATGCCTTAGCATGACATAAAGATTATCTAGCTTAGGCCAAATTTTATGCTCTTTATGCAACCTTCAATTATCTTCCTAGAATCTACAAGTCACTTAAGTAAACTCTAAGAGAAAGCTTTGATAAAGAAATAAAGTATAAAGCTTGCAAGTAAAACTAGTATTGGGGTTATCAAGTGGGTATGATCACATATGCTTAAGGCATATAGTTGGCATGGTAACAAGCAAGTGTTTGCTTGCATAGGTAAAGTATCTTGCAAGTGTTAGCTTGCTCAATCAACTAGTAGTATTAGGCTTGCATAGGTACCAGTATCAGCTTGCTAAGTTGCAAGTGTTAGCCTGCATAGGTAAAGTATCTTGCAAGTGTTAGCTTGCCTTGTGCAGAGCAGTGGTTGAAGTTCTCCTTGGCTTCTTCTTCGTAGTATCCTCCTTCCTCCTCGTATCCTTGGTCGGTACTAGCGTCTATGAATAAATACGAGGTACACAATCACCAAACAATACTTAACTACTTTCAATAATCACACAAAGGTGTTCTATAGATGATCTAGAATCATCACTAATATCACAAGAATAAAGCATTTGTCTTAGTTATTCATTTGTTTAGAAAAGTAATTTCTACTCATTGAAAAATTACTTAAGATTTAATATTCTCCAAAAAAAATATGGGATCATGTGGACACATGTCATCACCACATATTTCAGTACATGGGAATGTGATTTAAAGTGGTGTCACAATTTAATAAGGTTTAACCTTTTATTTCAATTAAATAAAGTGACTAGAAATGCCTATGTGGCATTCTTTTATTACTTGAACATTATTTCTGTAAGTAAACCCATATGTTTTTATATATTCTGAAAGGTATGGTTAAATGTGATTTTTGAGAGTTGGAATCAACTCAAAAGCTATTATGGTTGAAATTCGAAAAAATGTTTGAATGCAGAAAAGCTTCTGACTTGTTATTTTTACCAAGGTTGATCTACAGATCCAAATGATTTGAATCCAACGGGCTTGGATTAAGAGTTTCATGCAATTTGGTTTACTGAATCGAGCTGGGTTGATTTTTGAAACTAGGTACAAAAATGAGTTTGAATAAAAATAGAAAAATCTAAATTCAAACGAGTGGGCTGCGCGGGAACTGCTAATGGGCCGGCCCAGTGTCACTTCGCAGCGCGGGGCGCAACTGACAAGGGGGTTCCACCAGTCAGTGGCTCATAACACGCGAAGCGGTACGGGGCGATGTGGTGCGTTGGATTAGAATGAAGATCGATGGCTGTGGGTCGTCGTCGACGATGAACAAGTCACCGACGAGCTTGAACCCTATCGGCTTAGTGGGGGTCGTGGGAGGCTCACCGGGGCTCAGGCGAGGGTCGGCGATGCGGGTGAACGATGAAGTCGACGACGGCGAACTCAGGGGTGGTCGCGGCAGCTCCAGGGGTGGACGAAATCAACGACTCCTCTTCTCCTCTGCAGCGTCGAGCTCTGGCCAAATTCTGGCGATGCGCTGCTCGCCTTGCTCCGACTAAGGGGTGGAACGATCAGTGAGGTGAGGGGAGTGAAATGGTGTGCTTCAATCGGCTGGGGGTCACCTCCTTTTATAGGACCAACGGTGAGACCGAGAGGGATGGGCAGATGACGGTGGCGACACGGCTACGGGCGGCTAGAGGCATGGCCGAGGGTGGCGATCGATCGGTGGTCTCCTAGCGATGCTCTATGGTTTAAATGCGCGTGTAGGGGCGGTGGCAAACGGTCGGGAACGCGCGATGCTCTATGAGGCAGAGGCGGCGAAATCTGTGGCGAGCGGTGGCTACGGGGCACGGGCGGTGAAATGGGCATGTCTGGTGGTCTCCTAGGATGGTGGGGTACATGATGGTGGGCGGCGAGGGATCGAGGTGGTCGGGTTGCGTGGGAACGGAGCGTGCTCTGCGGCGTGCGTCGGCATGGTCGACAGCGGCACGGGCGCGGTGTTCCTGGCAGTTCTGGTCGTGGTCTTCGAGCTAGGGCTGGTCGAGAGGGGGCAGTGAGACACAGGCTACCCTCCAGACAAGGTTGGCACGGGTAGTTCTTCTCCTAGCTTGCTGTCCACACTGGGGTGACATGGGTGCTCTCGGCCTATTCACCATTGATGACATTGGCGAGCTAACAGTGGTGCTAGAGCTTAGTTAAGGTTGTTAGATGATCTACTAAGGCTAGTGGTGTCCAGAGAGGGAACAAGTTAGGCCCAAAACACTGCTCAACATAGTGTTTTTGATTTTGTTGATTTGAATCTGCAAGCTGTTTGATGAAATGGCCGCATGAACTTAAGTTTTGAATTTTGAAAATATTTTTGGTGGGTGTGCTAGGCATGTGTTGAGGATTCTGTGGATGCTTGGGTTTTGAAAATTGAGTTGGTTTGAGTGGTTTTTGAAATAGTGGGATCTTCCCATATGAAATAGATTCAATTTTAAATAGTCATTTAAACTATGCATTCAAATGTTTTTGGAAGATCGCAAGGTGGGACTTGATACCTTGTTATGAGTACTATCAAGGGTTGCAAAGATTCATACATGTTTCTGTTAAGTTCTGAAAGTTAGGGATATCCAAAGTAGGCATGGGAGTTAAATTGGCCAAAGTGACCATTCACTTAATTTGTTTGTTTTGATTTGTTTGTCTTTGGGAAAAGTTTGGGGATTGTTTAGATGTTGTTTATTTCACATAAGAATCATTTTACAAGCAAAGAAACACAGAACCATGGCAATTCAAAAGAATCCAAATTTTAATACACACTCATGTGAATGCTTTCATACTTTTAATTGCAAAAGTTTTTGTTAACCCTAATTTTGATGATTAGAGTTTGATGATCTAAGTTTAGTATTTTTGGGATGTTACACCCGGTAAGGACAATATTTAAAGAAGCAAAATGATTATGCAAAGTAATGTAATGCATTGTTTAGTTTGGTGTGTATTCTCCCCCATTATTTTAAATTATAAAAACTCTTTTCATAAGTAAAGAATTTATAAATATTAATTATTAATTTTTATTGAATATTGTATTCCTTATTTTCTTTCATTTTATTTGAATTTTATTTATTTAATAATTCCTTTATGAATTATATTAAAAAATATATAAATTATTTGTTTAGTATTTTTCTAAAATACTAAAATATTGGTATATAATAAAAGTGATTTTTATTTATTTTTATCATCTTTATTTAATTTTATAAAATTCCATAAGGAATATATATATTATAAAATTCTTGATAAAAATTATCTGCCTAAAATTTTATTTCTTACTCCCTCCGTTTCAGGGCTTAAGGCGTCCTCGTTTTGCGTGTTTTTTCTTTGACCAAGAATTACTCTAAATATGTAAAGAGTTTTGCCATAAAAATAGTATCACTGGAAAGTATTTTTTAATATGAATCCAACGGTACTAATTATGTACAATATAATCAAGATTTTGTTACTCAATTCTTTCAGTCAAACTTTGCTTTGGAAAGCGTGTGCGCCTTAAGCCCTGAAACGGAGGTAGTAATTTATTTAGATAGATTGAATTATTGTGAATCCAAAAATATTTTATTTATAATTTTTGGATTTTTATTTGATTTTCTAGAATTTATTTAAATTCAGGGGCATTTTGGTCTTTTCTTAATTATTAAAATTTTCCTTGGATGATTGGGCTGGCCTTATTGGGCTTATTGGGCCATTCTGACCCAAGTAGCTATGATCAAACGGGCTCCCCGAAGGGTTACTGGCCCTATCGGCCCACTCACACCATTTCTCTCTCTCCCTCGACCTCTCTTCTTCTCCTTCCTCGACCCCGTGGTCGGCGATGCCACCGCCGGTGATTCACGCCGCTGTGGACCTCCGTGGCCGCCGCCGTGATGCATGGGGTGGTTGTTGACCCTGCTCCTCCTTCCTGTCCATCTAGATTTGTACCTGGGGCCCTCCTGTGGCCAGACCGGCTCCATCTCGAACCCTAGGGTTTGGGGTGGTGCTGGTGCTGCCGCCGTCGCTGCTCCCATGTGTCATGGTGGTGTCCCTCACCTTCAGGTGTGGTTGTGGTCGACGCCCCGGCGTGGTGCGGGTCGCAGCGCCCCCTTGGGGTGCTCCCCGTGCCGCCGTGCTTGTCGACACCCTCTGCTTCCTCTTCTTGCCCACAGCAACAACCTTCAGTAAGTTGTTCTTTCTTTCTCTCGTGTCCTCTGTGCTATGCCACCCATTGCTATGTGTTTCTAGTTGCTACCCCTTACTAGTGTTCATGTTCTGATTAGGGTTCTTGTTCTGATTAGGGTTCATATCCCTCTGTTGATCATATATATGATGATTTAGATCTAGTAATGATGATCCCTAAGCATGATGAGTGGTTGTTTGATGTGGATTATTGCTTATAGTTGGCTTTGGTGATGCTAGTGGCTTACCAGATTGATTCCATTGGTTAATTTGATATGGTTCAAATGATAATGTTACTGTAGAATCACTACTTGGAGATCCTAGTGATTTGAGAGTTCACCACTGCCATTACTTAGTTATTGACAGTGGTTTGTGAGTGATGTAGTCACTGTATCTGTAGTTGTTGGCTTATGGATTCATATACAGTTTGAGATTAATTGGTCTCTTACAGTGATGTTATGTATACATATTACTGGTGATTGGTACCAGGAAGATGATGCTTAGTTGTCTGTGAGTTTATCTGTGAAAGCTAGATGCTTAATCTGCTTGGTTTAGAAGCTACTCTTGTGACACCATCTTAAAATGGCACACAAGTCTAGGTTCTACTACTTTGCTTGATTTTGTTAATGCTTAAGATTTTCTTCATATCAGAGATAAGTGGAAACTTCTTTCCTTGAACCCTAAAGCCTATGATGTTGGTCTGAGGCTTAGGGACTAGGTCCTTATCTTGTTGTTCCTGATGGATCTGTTCTGGTAGTGATACCAGCTACTAATTCTTGAGTCAAAGTTGGGAAAAAATGATTTCTAGGCTTATTAAGTTATATAGATCCATAGGATCTAGAAATTCTAAGGTGCTACTCCTGTTTAAGAGATGTGCCTAGAATTACAGATCTTAGCTATATTTATTCTTGGAATTTAAGATATGGCTTTATGGCTAGGATCAATGAGGTTGTTCTGAGTTCCAGGTTCGATCTGTATAGTTTTCTGATGGCTTTTAATGTTTAAAATCTTCTATGATGGACTCACCCCATTTGGGTGTTTTTCTGAGAAGTTGAGTACATGACAACACATGAATTATTGTCTAACTTAGATAGATAAATCATGTGATGGTCTTTTACTACTCACCACAACAGTGGAGTTGTTGGGGTTGCAACTTGTTGATCTTGTGGCTTGATCTTGTTGGTTGTGTGGCTAGCCTGATCTGGTTCTTCTCCTGATGCTACTCCTGCTACTTCCAGCTCCTGGAACTTGCCCTTGATCTTGCTATCCACCTCCTGGTCCTGTTAGCTTGACCTTGTTCTTGCTATCCACTTGATCTACCCCCTCCTTATGTTACCATCTTGATAAGATGATCAAGTGTGTGGTTGGTGTGATCTAGTTTGGTTTGGTTTGGCTGCTGGTGTTTGATGTGTATGAACAAGGAAATGGTGTTGGGGTGCTTTCCCACGACTATGCTAAGCAGTTTTGTTTGTATGGTTGTTGTTGTCGTGCTGACAGCACACACCATGCATTTAAGTGTGTGTGTTGCTTGTGTGCCTGCTGCACCCTTGTGGATATGCTCAGGGAATGAAAGTTACCTTTTTATCTGTTTACCACTTAACTGCTTGGTGAAACTTGCCCCTCTCTGTGATTAAACTTATTTGACTTGTGGCTTATGGATTATGAAAGATTTATTTCTTTCCTATTGGTGAAACTTGCCCCTAAGATTTACTCAATGATGTAAAGTTGAACAGTGCACCTCACTGTCACTACTGAGAGTAACATTTATCCTAATCTTTTATTTTCTTTCTTTTAGTTTGTGATTTGTTTTGCAGGTAGAAGACTTGAAGATTCAAGATTTAGATTAGGTTTTCTTTTTCTTTGTAGAATAGTCCCCTTGTAATATTTATTTTATTCTTTTGTAAATAAAATGTACTAGATGAACAAGAATGTAATTTTACTCTTGTAAAGATTCTTTATTGGTTTTGTATTTTTCATTTTGTAACTTATTGATGAATTGATTTAAATGAAATGTATATTCATTTATTTAATTGTCAATCTTATATAGAGTTTCTGATTACTATTATTGTTTCTTTATAAGTTACATTTTGTAACTTATTCATTGAATAAATATATGAAATAAATATACATTCACTCAATTATGTTATATTATTTAAAGTTTAATTTATTAAATATTATTTCTTGATTAAATAATATTCTCACAAATAATCCTAATACTTTTAAAAATACAAATCCAAATCTCAAGATTGAATTCAAATTCATTTCCCCAAAACACACTAATCCATAAAGATCATCTCAAAGTTTATAACGATCATTCTCCAAGGCTATTCCTAAACTTAAAGAGTGAAAGAAACTTTGATTACTTTAAGTTTTTATTTGGCGAAAAATTTACCCACATTTTTACAGATGAATGCATGCATTTTCATATATTCCTAAATCTACCCTTTGTTGGTTTCTAAATGCTGGGATGTTACAGTGGCATGGGCAAAGATCGTCGGTGACCATGGTGCAGTGAGCTAACGGCATGGCGAAGGGTGTAGGCCGGTGTAGTGTCTCCTGACGATCGTCGCTGGCTTAATGGCGCGGCACGGGGCGGTTGAGAACGGTCGGAATAGGTCGACGCTCTACGCGGCACCGACGACGTTTTTTGACGTTGCATAGGGGCTACTAGTCGCGCGGCGGCGAACATGCATGTCTGGGGGGTAGCTAGGGTGATGGCGCGTGTAGTGATGCGCGGCGAGGGCGAGGCGCGGCATGTGCGAGCGTGTCGGCCGCGGTGCCCTGGCGTGCTCTCGGCATGGTTGCGGAGAAATGGGCGCGACATTTACTTGGTGTTCCAGGGCCTGGCTGTGCTCTAGGGTTGGACTGGGGGTGGCGGTGGACGGTGGCTTTCCTCCTGGACATCAGGGACGGGCGCGGCGTGTCCTCCTGCGTGCTTTCCACGGTCGGCCGGCGATGGTGGATTCGGGTGGCATGGCATTGGTGCAATGGGTAGACGGATAGCTTTTTCAATGCAGTGGTTGTCACTAGGGGAGACAAGTGAAGAGAATTAGGGACAAGAATTGGACAATGCATTGATCAAGAACAGTGATAGTTAGGCAGTGATTACTGTGCTCACCAAGTGTTTGATGAAATGGCCGCATGCAGTTTGAATTTTATTTTTTGGCTAAATTTTGGTGAGTGCTCTGGTCACATGCTTGGTAGTCTGAGGTTGCTTGGGTTTGTAAAGGTGAACTGGTTTGGTTTGGTTTTGAGAAATGGTGATCTTAGTACCTATTAAAGATTCAATTTTGAATTGTCATTTGGATAGATTTGAAATCTATTTTTGTTGGTTTGTAAAGTGGGCTTGGGTTCACTTTTACTTGGTCTAGCAAGGGGTGAAAAGAATTGGATTTGTTTCTATTAGAAATCTTGGACTAGGAACACTCAAAGTGGTCTGGTGGTTAACTTTTGTCAAAATGACCATTTGCTTATATATCTTATTTTTTGATTTTCTGTTCATTTGATTCTTCTTGGAAATGATCTATATGATATTGTTTTCATCTTTAAACCAATCATTGCCATTCATAGCAATCAAACATGGCATTACAAGCATTCATGCATTCATCACACACACATGCACACATATTAATTTTAATAACAAAAATTTTTCAACCCTAAACTTGGGTGATTGGAACTTGAAAATCTTGATTAATATATTTGGGGTGTTATAGAAAGCCATGAAACCTCGAACATGATAGGTCATTTTGTGAAGGTTTTTTTTAGACATAATCAATATACCAAGTTTGGTATTTTCCCTTACAACTATGTCACATAATATGACACCATGCGAAGGATTTACATTGTTCGGATCATTTTTGAATTTCGTATGCCTGTATTGTTATCGAGCATTCTTAATAGTTCCCAAGACAATCTCTTCATTTAACCGATATGCTAATCTAGATATGAAAACTAATACACATTGCTCAATTAAACTAGAGGATGACTCCCAGTTCCCGAGCCGCTGGAGGTGAACACCCAAAAAGAAGGAACCATCACAGGAGCATAGCTCGGGTGAGATCCCTGAAGAAACTGCTAGGTATCGGAGACCCTGGCGTATAACGCTGATGACTGGGTTCCTGCACCAACAACAGGGTTATTGCAGTACTTATAGCAACAAATATTTAAGAGTTTGTCCCGATGAGAGCTCGACAAACGAAAACAACATGACCCCGCAACCACGTTGTCAATGCGGCCACGTTTCGCACCCAAACCGTGGTTTGGAAATATCCTATTCTAAAGGTTACTAGAACAAGATAAGTGAGAGAGGTTTAAAGTATCTAATAATAAAGAACTTTTAAGAACAAAATAAACTAAGACAGAAAGTAAACAAGAATATGAACTGAATTAAAGAGATTGTAGTTGTTGGATTGAATGGAATGAGAGAGGGCTTCTAGGCTTTTGTCTCACTAGTACTAGTTGGGCAAATATATGTGTGATCTATAAGAGATTACTCAGACAAATAAACATTACCTAATTGATTACCGGGTTGTCACTCTGCATGCACTATGCATGGTTCTCACACGTCACCGCAAGGCAAAAGGCACTCCTGGACCAAAGGATCACATAAACTCATCTTAGATAACAATAAATTCTAACTTAGCGCCACTAGATCATATCTCAACCTAGAATTGAATCAATCACTCACACATGGATGAATGGCAAAACATATAAATATATAATGATGTCACAATCGTGTTCAATCTTACAATTATAAACACAAGATAGAGAGAGGGGGATGGAGATGATGATGGAGATGGAGATCGATGCGTGGTGGTGGTGATGTCTTCCTTCTCCTCCTCTTCTTTTTGGTTGGATGCCTTGATTGTGATGGTATTGAGGGAGATCTAGATCTCGGAGGTGTGGTTGAGGCAGAGCTCTGACGCCATGGAGATTGGATGGGTGGCAACGGCGGCAGAGCCCCGCCACTGGAGGGCTATGGTGTTGTTGTGGCTTCCTTTGGCTCCTTCCCTCTTTATATAGGCCTTGGGGTGCCCTAGGATACCCATTATACTGTCATATTACTTGGGGAATCTTCTAGAGCCTTTATGGGGGCGAAATCCCATCATTTCCGATGTTTTACCAAATATACGATCAGAACTATACGACGGGCGGCTGTATAGTTGGTCGTTAAACCTTTTGCCTCCTTTAGTATTTTGGCCGCCATTTCTTCATACGAACTCTATTTTGGGTGTTCTTCGGATTGTTGGATTCATATCGTCGAGGGCTATAATTCCATGGTCTTGGATATTTATTTTGAGAAGTCTGGTCCCATGCAGCTCCTCCATATTGTGCCCTCTTTGTTCATTTTTTCCTTTGCTTTGTCCATAATCATCATCAACACCTACACACATATCAAAGACAAGGAAGAGTGGTAAAATTCTACGTAAACTACTAAATGTGCAAAGCTCATATTGAATTAAATGAAAACAATTAATAATACATATCAGGCATAGAAATAGTTAGATGGAGCATGATATGATAGGCAAATGCCACAATTTATATATATAAAAAGTGTTGTATTATCACAGCCATAAACTTCCCCAAGCTTGATCTTGATTGTCCTCGAGCAAAAGGGATCGATAACTTAATGGATGTGATCTTGATTATTATTGGAAATCAATGCACTATATATTCTTGTTTTTCTTGCAATCTCAAAGCAAGAGTGAACATAATCATACAAGGCAATATAAGCTCAGTTATATTACTCCAAACCACTAGATATTAGTCAAAAACTTCCGTGCCCCATGTCAAAGTTAAATCTAGCTTGCAAGTAAGCTTGTGATCCTTCTATACGCACTTTGTTGTATTTTCGTATTTTTATTCGTATAAGGCTAAGCTGAACATGGTTAGTTGTCAATCATAAATAGAGATAGAGTTTTCCAATGTTGCCCACTCATGCCATCCATTAAAGTCTCTCAAGTGCAAACTTCGATTGTTGAACTCATAGAAAATCTATTTCTTAGTAATGAGACCATGCCAAAAGCGTGGTATATGTTCAATCGAGACTATGTAGGCTAGGAAGGACACTCGTGACCATTACCAAGGTTTCCCTTTTCGGTATAATGATTTCTTATAACGGTCAAAGGAGTATTCCAACTTTTGTCTGCAACGTAGACCCATGAGGGAGCCAAAACTCTTACCATCATAACATTGTTGTTATAGATGTTTATGTAGGGTTCGCAGCATAGAAAACAAAAATTTTCCTACGATGTGAACTATATACCAAGATCTATCTACTAGATACAAACAACGGGCGGATGTATATCCGTAGAGAACATACCCTTGAAGACCGACAAATCTTAACGAGTTCAACTCGTGGTTGATGTAGACGATCTCTTGCCGATCTCAAGATCGAGAGGAAGTCCTAGCGCCGCAAATCAGCAGCGCATCCGTTTCGCACACGCTCGAGGCACCGAGCAACCTCCGCCTCGCTCCAGCGATGCAGCGGAAGCACAACTCTTTCTTGCCGAATAGCCACCGGGAACATGTATCTCGCTAGTCCGAGACCATGGGGGATAAATTCTAGAGGGGGAGAGAGATCCTTCACGAGGAGGTGTGAGAGATAAGTGAGGAGGGGGGCTCCTTTTATAGGAGGAGGGGGGCACCCAAGGGGGTGGCCGCCATGGGGCTTCCTCCCCTCCTTCATTCATGTGGGTGGACACTCCACTCACAAAATGCCCTTTAAATTTCCTCCACTCAAAAGTCCACTCAAATTCCCATTAAATTTCCACCAAATTTAATGCAAACTCTCATTAAATAAAACTCTTTATTTTATTCAGAATTTTGTCAATTACTTTAATTAAAAACATTCACAAATAACCCCTTGCTAGAATTCTATTTCACATGCATAACCACTTTATGCAATTTCACCTGAAAACCTGTTTCGGTATCTAGTGAAATAAATTCCTACGCTTGTTCATTCTTTCGGCATGAAACATTTGCTCCAATTGGATGTCGGTGTCTCTTAAGTGTGTCACCCTACGGTTCGTGAATAATGCGGACATGATCGAGACCCCTCTCGGATCAATAATCAGAAGCGGGATCTGGAGACCCATACTGACTCCCACACATTCAACGATGACTTTCTTGTGATCGTCGGAACCTTTTACGCTAGTATCTTAATCCCTTTGTTTCACGATATATTACATGTCCGAGATTCGATCATCGGTATCTCCATACCTAGTTTGATCTCGTTACCGACATGCACTCTTTTCTCGTTCCTGTGATATAACATTCTAGTGATCAAATCACTTGCTTGCAAGCTAATCAATGTGATATCACCGAGAGGGCCAAGAGTATATCTATACGTCATCGGGATGAACAAATTCCACTCTCGATCCATGAGCCTCAAAATAACACTTTATTAGTTCTGAATCCATCTTTATAATCACCCTGTTACGGTGTGATGTTTGATGTTATCAAGAAACTCTTCCGGTGTTAGTGATTGACATGATCTCATGGTCTAAGGATTAGGATCACTTCGTAAGTTGTTATAGCAATATAAACTCAATGACTTTGATCGTAATGCTATATTCGGATGAATGTTCATCACACCATTACACTAATGTTGTGATCCCGTTATTAACAACATCCAATGTCCATGATCAGGAAACCTTGATCATCTTGTTAATCAACGAGCTAGTTTATGAGAGAGGCATAACTAGGAACTTTCTGTTTGTTTATTAAACACACATGTATTAACGTTTCCGTATTAATACAATTATAGCATGCAAAATAAACATCTATCATATACTTGGAATACACATAATAAACACTTTATTATTGCCTCTCAGGGCATATTCCCTGCAGTCTCCCACTTGCACTAGAGACAATAATCTAGTTACATAGTGATAAATCTAACACCCATTGAGTTCTGGTGTTGATCATGTTTTGCTCTAGGGAGAGTTTTAGTCAACGGATCTGCTACATTGAGATCCGTATGTACTTTACAAATCTTTATATCTCCATCCTTGACATGCTCGCGGATGGAGTGAAACCGGCGCTTAATATGCTTGGAATGCTTTTGAGACCTAGGCTCTTTGGCATTGGCAATGGCACCATTGTTGTCACAATAGATCACCATTGGGTCCAACACGTTTGCCACCACTCCTAGTTCGGATATGAACTCCTTCATCCAAACTGCTTCCTGAGCCGCTTCTGAAGCAGCAACATATTCGGCCTCCGTTGTTGATCCCGCTACCACAGGTTGTTTGGAGCTCCTCCAACTAACCGCTCCGCCATTCATGAGAAATACGTATCCGGATTGAGACTTAGAGTCATCCGGATCGGTGTCAAATCTAGCGTCGACATAACACTTAGCGACGAGCTCTTCTTCACCTCCGTATACAAGAAACATATCCTTAGTTCTTCGTAAGTACTTAAGGATATTCTTGACCGCTATCCAGTGTTCCGAACCTGGATCCGATTGGTACCTACTAGTCAAACTAATAGCATGTGCCACATCCGGTCTTGTACATAGCATGGTGTACATTATAGAGCCTATGGCTAAAGCATAGGGGACTTTGTCCATTATCTCTCTTTCTTCCGCCGAAGCCGGACTTTGAGTCTTACTCAATGTCTTGCCTTGCAACATAGGTAAGAACCCCTTCTTACTTCCGTCCATTTTAAATTTCTTTAAAATATTATCAAGGTATGTACTTTGCGATAACCCTATTAGGCGCCTAGATCTATCTCTATAGATCTTTATGCCTAATATGTATGACGCTTCACCTAGGTCCTTCATTGAAAATTTGCTGTTTAGATAACTTTTAACACTGTTTAAAAGATCTATATCATTTCCGATCAATAATATGTCATCCACATATAATATCAGAAATGCCACATTGCTCCCAGTCACTTTCTTGTAAATACAAGCTTCTCCATAAGTTTGGACAAATCCAAACTCTTTGATCACCTCATCAAAGCGGAGATTCCAACTTCGTGATGCTTGCTTCAATCCATAGATGGATCGCTGAAGCTTTCACACCTTGTTAGCATCCTTAGGATCGACAAAACCCTTTGGTTGTATCATATACAACTCTTCTTCAATATTACCATTGAGAAACGCGGTTTTGACATCCATCTGCCATATCTCATAATCGAAATATGCAGCAATTGCTAACATAATCCTAACTGAATTTAGCATCGCTACGGGAGAGAAAGTCTCATAGTAGTCAACTCCTTGAATTTGTCGAAACCCCTTTGCGACAAGTCGAGCTTTATAGACGGTCACATTACCATCAGCATCAGTTTTCCTTTTGAAAATCCATTTGTTCTCCACGGCCTTTCGGTCGTGAGGTAATTCCACCAAGTTCCAAACTTGATTTTCATACATGGATTCCATCTCGGATTTCATGGCTTCTAACCATTTGTTGGAATCCGGGCTCATCATCGCTTCTTCATACGTTGTAGGGTCATCATTTTCATCAACCATGAATTCATGACAGGATTTCCGTACAGCTCGGGAGCTGCACGCGTCCTGTTTGACCTGCGAGGTTTGGTAGTACTCTCTTTCGGAGTTTCATGATCATTATCATTAGTTCCCTCTTCAACAGGTGGAGCCAACTCCGGAACAACTTCCGCGCCAAGCTACTCGCCATACTTTGAAGAGAAGGTTCCACAACCTCTTGAGTTCTACCTTCGACTACTCACACCTTTCGAGAAACTCTTTCTCTAGAAAGGATCCATTCTTGGCAACAAAAACCTTGCCCCGGATCTGTGATAGAAGGAATACCCAATAGTTTCTTTAGGGTATCCTATGAAGACGCATTTTCCTCTTTGGGTTCGAGTTTATCCGGTTGAAGTTTCTTCACATAAACATCGCATCCCCAAACTTTAAGAAATGAGCTTAGGTTTGTTTCCAAACCACAATTCATACGGTGTCTTTTCAACGGATTTAGATGGTGCCCTATTTAAAGTGAATGCAGTTTCTAGTGCATAACCCCAAAATGACAAAGCAAGTCCGTCGGAGACATCATAGATCGAACCATATCTAATAAAGTACGACGTTCCGACACACCATTTCTCCGTGGTGTTCGGCAGTGTGAGTTGTGAAACAATTCCACACTCTTTCATGTGAGTGCTAAACTCGTAACTTAGATACTCACCTCTACGGTCGGACCGTAGAAATTTGATCTTTCTATTATGATGATTTTCCACTTCATTCTGAAATTCCTTGAACTTTTCAAAGGTTTCAGACTTGTGTTTCATCAAGTAGATATAACCGTATCTACTCAAATCATCCGCGAAAGTAACAAAATAACGATATCCACCTCATGACACACTCATTGGACCACATACATCGAATGTATGATTTCCAATAAATATGTCGCCTGCTCCATTGAACCGAAAGCGGCGTTCTAGTCATCTTGCCCATAAGGCATGGCTCACATGTATCAAATGATTCATAATCAAGTGATTCCAAAAGTCCATCCGAATGGAGCTTCTTCATGCGTTTAACGCCAATATGACCTAGACGGCAGTGCCACATATATGCGGATATATCATCATTAAGTTTAATCCTTTTAGCATCAACATTATGAATATGTGTAACATTATCATCGAGATCTAATAGAAATAAACCATTCATCATCGGTGCATGACCATAAAAGATTTCATTCATATAAATGGAACAACCATTGTTCTCGGATTTAAATGAATAACCACTTCGCATCAAACACCATCCAGATACAATGTTCATGCTCAGTGGAGGCACCAGATAACATTTATTCAAGTTTATAACTAATCCCGACGGCAAGTGGAGAGGCAGCGTTCCGACGGTGATCATATCAACGCTTGATCCATTGTCGACACGCATCTTGACCTCACCCCTTGCTAGCGGTCGCTTGTTCCGCAGCCCCTGATTCGAGTTACAAATATTAGCAACTGAACCGGTATCAAATACCCAGGTGCTACTGCGAGCACTAGTAAAGTGCACATCAATAACATGTATATCATATATACCTTTGTTTGCTTTGCCGGCCTTCTTGTCTGACAGATACTTGGGGAAGTTGCGCTTCGGTGGCGATCCCTTACAATAGTAGCTTTTCGGAATCAGACTTAGGTCCAACTCGGGGTTTCTTTTTAGGCGCGGCAACAGGCTTGCCGCCCTTACTTCCCTTCCGTTTTCCCTTCTTGTCTTTCTTGAAACCAGTGTTCCTATTGATCATCAACACTTGATGTTCCTTTTTGATCTCCACTTCTGCAGTTTTAAGCATTGACATAAGCTCGGGGAGAGACTTCTTCATGCCTTGCATATTATAGTTCATCACGAAGCTCTTATAGCTAGGTGGCGAGACTGAGAACACGATGGATGCCTAAGTCAATGGGAATCGATATTCCCAAGGACACAAGCTTATCGGCGTAACGACATCTTGAGTACATGCTCACTAGCAGTGTGCTCTTCCATCATGCAACTAAAGAACTTTTACGAGCGTTGTAGCTCTCTACAGACATGTGTGTCGAAAATCATTTTCAACTCACCCATTGTATCAAATGCATTGCCATTTTCGAATTGCTTTCGAAGTTCCGGCTCTAGCCCATACAATATGCCGCTATGAACTAAGTTGTGGTCCTCTGGAGTCTGGTAGACATTCTTCTCCTCGTCAGGGGCATCATCAAAAGGTGGGGGGCCTAGCGGCGCTTCTAGCACATATTGCTTTTGTGCAGCAGAGAGGAGAATCCTCAAATTCATGGCCCATTCGGTAAAGTTGCTACCGTTCGTTGCTAGTTTCTCTTTCTCCATGAACACATTGAAATTAAAATCAGGTGGTGCCATCTACAACAGAATTTGTAAAGTTTAGACTAAGTGTATGATAGATTGAGTTCAAAGAATCTATATTACGAATGAACTCCCACTCAAAAACTACATCCCTCGTGCCTTTTTGGTGATTACATGAACCAAATCCACTACACCAAGTCCGATCATCACGTGAGTCGGTATAGCTTCAAAGGCGAGCATCAAATGGGCATCATATCAACTATATGACTCATGCTTAACCTTTCGGTCCGTGTTCCGAGGCCATGTCTGTACATGCTAGGCTCGCCAAGTTAGAACCTTAGTATTCGCGTGTGTAACTGTTTTACACCCAAAATATGGTCGTGGATCCAAGAACACCCGATCATCACGTGATGTCTTGGAGCGACGAAAACATAATCGGTGCATACTAAAGGAAGAACACATTCTTATCTTGATATTTAAATGAGGTATCATCTTATTATGCTAACAAAGCACTAAACAAGCAATATAAGATGCTATCAAACATCATATGTTTATTAGTGAAATGATATGGTTCCCGCAGATGATCTCTATCATGTGCATCATGGTATGATCACTATCATACCTATATGTGTAAATCCAAGGTCTATGGATTTTACACGCTATGTGTGTTGTAAGAGTATCATCTCATACTTCTACTTACAACACTACCATATCATAACACTAGCCCGAGAACAATCTAAACTAGACGCCTCTAATTTATCCATTGCAAGTTTTACGTGGCTTAGGGCTTTCGAGATAGAACCGTTCTTACCTACGAACATGAACCACAACGAGGATAATAAAATTGTTGACAACTCGCTTGCAAAATAGATATTGACTATAGTAGGAGAGATGACACCGCTAGCCACTTATGCAAACTAGTTGCATGTCAAGCGTGGAACAGGTCTCATGCGAGGACATGTAAAGTTTGTCGGGCCGCTTCATCCCACTATGCCACTAATATCCAAAATTACAACAAAGGAGCAACAACATGATCATCATCGCCCACATAATCATATGTGTACTACCGTGTAAAGTATCTACGCATAGATCCGGCTCGATACCCTTGTAGGGTTCGCAAGATAGAAAACAAAAATTTTCCTACGATGTGAACTATATACCAAGATCTATCTACTAGATACAAACAACGGCGGATGTATATCCGTGAGAACATACCCTTGAAGACCGACAAAGCTTAACGAGTTCAACTCGTGGTTGATGTAGACGATCTCTTGTCGATATCAAGATCGAGAGGAAGTCCTAACGCCGCAAATCAGCAGCGCATCCGTGCTCGCACACACGTCTGAGGCACCGAGCAACCTCCGCCTCCTCGCTCTAGCGATGCAGCGGAAGCACAACTCTTTCTTGCCGAATAGCCACGGAAACATGTATCTCGCTAGTCCGAGACCATGGGGATAAATTCTAGAGGAGAGAGATCCTTCACGAGGAGGTGTGAGAGACAAGTGAGGAGGGGCTCCTTTTATAGGAGGAGGGCACCCAAGGGGTGGCCGGCCATGGGGGCTGCCCCCTCCCCTCCTTCATTCATGTGGGTGGACACTCCACTCACAAAATGCCCTTTAAATTTCCTCCACTCAAAAGTCCACTCAAATTCCCATTAAATTTCCACCAAATTTAATGCAAACTCTCATTAAATAAAAATCTTTTATTTTATTCAGAATTTTGTCAATTACTTTAATGACAAACATTCACAAATAACCCTTTGCTAGAATTCTATTTCACATGCATAACCACTTTATGCAATTTCACCCGAAAACCTGTTTCGGTATCTAGTGAAATAAATTCCTGCGCTTGTTCATTCTTTCGGCATGAAACATTTGCTCCAATTGGATGTCGGTGTCTCTTAAGTGTGTCACCCTACGGTTCGTGAATAATGCGGACATGATCGATACCCCTCTTGGATCAATAATCAGAAGCGAGATCTGGAGACCCATACTGACTCCCACACATTCAACGATGACTTTCTTGTGATCGTCGGAACATTTTACGCTAGTATCTTAATCCATTTGTTTCATGATATATTACATGTCCGAGATTCGATCATCGGTATCTCCATACCTAGTTTGATCTCGTTACCGACATGCACTCTTTTCTCGTTCCTGTGATATAACATTCTAGTGATCAAATCACTTGCTTGCAAGCTAATCAATGTGATATCACCGAGAGGGCCCAGAGTATATCTATCCATCATCGGGATGAACAAATTACACTCTCGATCCATGAGCCTCAACATAACACTTTATTAGTTCTGAATCCATCTTTATAATCACCCTGTTACGGTGTGACGTTTGATGTTATCAAGAAACTCTTCCGGTGTTAGTGATTGACATGATCTCATGGTCTAAGGATTAGGATCACTTCGTAAGTTGTTATAGCAATATAAACTCAATGACTTTTATCGTAATGCTATACTTCGGATGAATGTTCATCACACCATTACACTAATGTTGTGATCCCGTTATTAACAACATCCAATGTCCATGATCAGGAAACCTTGATCATCTTGTTAATCAACGAGCTAGTTTATGAGAGAGGCATAACTAGGAACTTTCTGTTTGTTTATTAAACACACATGTATTAACGTTTCCGTATTAATACAATTATAGCATGCAAAATAAACATCTATCATATACTTGGAATACACATAATAAACACTTTATTATTGCCTCTCAGGGCATATTCCCTTCAGTTTAATCAAATCATAGCCAAAATCTATGATTTCTCTCTTGGTAGATCATTTATAGGCCAGCGGAGTTGTTAGCCCCCCATGGAGTGCGGTAGTGGCACAAAACACGCATAAAGCAATATCTCACTTTGATTCCCAAGGAAATTTTTTGGCATATGTAATCTCAAAACTTTGAAACATCATTTCTTATTTGACAACTCACTTAGTAAGCATCTATTAAGACCATCAGTTCCAACACTATGGGGTCGTGCTACTCCATAACCATTCACTTAAGACAATTCTGAATAGTGACAACTAGCAAGTTTCAAAGAACTTCTTATTATTATTATTATTCAAAATGTAGAGACAATGGCAATATATATTTAGAGAATCACAATATTTTTCACAAGCTATATAAAAGGTGGACAAGGTGCATCGAAGCTATGGCTCGTCTCCTATGGGGCCTAACATGAGCAAGTATATCCCTTATATAAATATAAACAAAAACTCACCTAAGCAAGCATTCAAAAATAGAGGGATAGTCAATAGCATGAAAACTTTTTAAGATAAAGAACATTTCACAAGACTCTACGCATGCAAAATAACCTCCCCAAGCTAAGAACTTTTCAAATACCGACTTGAGAAGATCATGAAAACAAAAGAGAAAATGCAGTTATCAAAAGAGAGTATAATAAGTGGTTACCTTCGCAAGCTTAAGTTAAAGCAAGGGTGACACATTTTATCGTTTAGGTACTAGTAACCTCTCTTTTGATGGACAAAGAACCTTTGTTTCAACATGTGTTTCTTGATACGACCCGGTGTGCCTTCCTCGAGAACCTTCTTAGAAACTAAAAAGAAAACAAAGTATTTTTGTGTTTTTGAAGACACGGTTTTAGCTCACAAGTGATACAAATACAAGTCCCACTGAGTCGGTTCATCAACCTAAGCACCACGCTTAAGTCAACAAACTAGTTTCATGAAGATACCTATCCTAGATTGTGATGAGGTGCAAGTGAAACAAAATATGAAACACGAGTGTGTAGCCCCTATGTGCTTATTTAAAAGAGGTTTGAGTTGGAAGGTTTTACCAGACATGAATAGGTGAATGGAAGCAACCAAGTGGCTCATACGAGTGTTTGCACGGTTGGCACTATCGTACATGTTGTCACACAGGGTTCAAGTCCCTGCAAAATTAACACACAAAATAAAAAACATCGGTTCGGTGTACGAATAAAGTTCGTTCACCCAACTATCAAAAAGAAAGTAAAAAAGAAAACATGAACTTCTATAGAGAATTAGAGTCTAGGAAGTTTCTGAGATAGAGCTTTATTGTTTACATATGCTCGGCTTCTCTAGAACATGGGAGAAGCTACTAAGTGGTGTTTGGAGGTTTTAGAGGAAGAAGAAATAAAAATAGAAGAATCTATGACCTTTGGTTACCTTATCCAGACCTTGGAATCGTGTTCGTAGAAACTATACGGCCGGAACTATACGACCGGAAAAATATTTCCCGCTATATAGTTGGTCGTCAAACATGCAGTAAATTGAAATAAAAAATTCGAAGCTGGTGTCGATATCTATATGGCGGCAACTATACGGCCGGACCGAAACGGTCCCGTTGTATAGTTGGTCGTTAAACCTTATATACCTGGGAAAGAAAATTTGTCGATGACATCGATAACTATATGCCCGCAACAATATGGCTGGATTTTTTATTCCCACCGTATAGTTGGTCGTTAAGCCTTCTGTACTCGCCAAAATTTTTTTGTTTCTTCGAGAATTCTTTGTTAACCTGAAAATTAGTGAAACACCATGTTTTTGACAGAAAAATAACAACTTTAATTTTTGACCAACATATAATTGAAAGGATTCACCTAAAACTGATTTTCTCTTCCTTTTTACCGAGTTTATGTCACATCCCAAAATGTTCCAAATTTTGAAATGTGAAAAATAAATAAACAAAAGAAATGATTGTTGAAAATTTAGGGTGAAAAGAAACTTTTTATTTCTAAAAGGAAACATCAAAACCCTAAAACCCTAATGGATTAATTCATTTTCAAATCTCTCTAAAACTATGGATTTGATCCATATGAAAATTGGACAACAAACATTTATAAATGATCAAGAATAATAAATAAAATATTATAAGATCATAGAAATTGGTTTCATTTAATTTGGAACCCTGGATAAAAACTTATGAATTTAATAAGTTAAAAGGAATTAATTTCCAAAGCTAATAAAGCCCTTATCTAAAATACATGCCAAATCTTGAGCAAATAAATCCTAAAGTAATTTAAAAAGATAAATAAATAGTAAAAGTTGGAATCACCATTTTTGGATCTTTAAATAAAAAGATATGGATTTTATGAGCAAAGGAAGAAATAAATAAATAAGGAATATTTTAAAGTCAAATTAAATCTTGGCCAAACAAATGATATGAAAGATTATTGATTAATAAAAAGAGTAAAGAAATATTTAAATAAAATCATAAGGATTTATTAATATCCAACTTTATTTATATAAAGACAATTTCCAATTTAAATGAACATTAAAACATATTAAAGTATTTTAAATAATAATTCAAAGTGAATTATTTTGAATAAATAAAACCTATTGAAAAGGTTTGATAAACAAATTGGAATTAAAATAGAAGTTTGAAAATATATTTAAAATCCTATTTAAATAATGACAAGTGTCTATTTTAAATATATTATAAACCATAAAAGGAATGTTTGAAATATTCTAAAAATAGAAATTTAAATACATTAATAAACAGAATAAAACCTACCGAAAGTTTGAAAACGGTTTGAAAAATAAATCTAAAATCAAATGGATGTTTGGATTTGAAAAGAGAAATTCAAAATAGAAAAAGAAAAAGAAATCAGGAAGAAAAAAAAGGAAAAGAAGCAAACCCACCCATCTGGCGCAACTAAAGCCCAACAGCGCAGCCCACTTCTTCCCCTCGCGAAACGTTTTCCACCCACGAGCACATCCGCGCAGTCACTGACGCCTGGCCCCCACTCACACTCACTCTCTCTCGCTGAACGCCAGACCCCACCTGCCAGACCTTCGTTCTCACCCGCACGCGACCATTTCTCCCCTCCTCGCCAGTTTCTAGCTTGATTTTCGCAGGCTTAATTCGCCTTAATGCCGAGGCCGTTACCCACCGTGATCATGCCCTACTAAACGCCTGTCTCCCCTCTCCATTTCCCCTCTCTCGCCCGGCTCTCTCTGCCTCCAGGCCGTTCAAATTTCTCACCCCAAACCTCCTGTCTCCGACGAGACGCCGTGACGATTCCGGCCAACACTCTCACCCCCACAAGCCCTGCTTCCCACGCACGTGATCCCCATCGTCCTTCAAACCTCCCAGTACCACCCACTCGCCCGCGCGAGCACCGTAGGCTCGACAACGACTTCGCCAGAGCAACGCCACCGTCTGCCATTATTCCGGTGATATCTCCCCGTAAGTCCCGTCCTCCCCTCTCTCTCCCGATGACACACATGTGTTCGCCAAACTCTCCTGCATCTGATGCCCCTCTTCACTCGCCTTCTCGTGACTTGCAGCTTTGCCCCCGTCGATGAACAGAGACGCCAGACGCCGTCGTCATCTCCGGCGAGCAATCCCTGACGACCCCGTGCGCCCCTCGACAAACGGCGACCACCTCGAGAACCAGCACATAACAGCGAGTCTGGTGAGATATTTATCCCCCCTCTTGCTTCCTGTAACATCGGCTCCGTCCTTGTCTGACCGCTCCACCGCCAGCCAGCGCCGCCCGTTTTTGGTTATGCGATATGAACCGTTAGATCTAGGTCGTAGGTGCGAGATTAGAACTAACCCGAAGGGGTACGAATCCATCTGAGCCGCTCAGATCTAATTAGATCCAACGCTCCACGTAGCACGATTCACGCGAAATGGTATCGCCCAATCAGAATTAGACGCGTGGCCTGTGTGTTGAATTAAAAACAGATTTGATTCTATTAGATATGTGATTTTGTAAATTTCATAACTTTAAATCTACACGTCCAAATTTTACAAATTTTATATCAATGGAATCATCAAGAAGAGTAATTTCCAACCATGCACTTTGTTTAATGAATTGCTTCTGGAAAATTAGTTATTTTTGCAGAAACTTGTTTAGGCATATTTTGAATATAAAATTTATTCTAAAATTGTTTTTATGGTAAAATCTTTTGTAAATGGATTGTTTTGAACCTACTGACCATAGAAACCAACTTGTAGATTTAAAAGTATATTTGGTGACACTTAGGAATTAAATCTTTAAATAAAAGCATTTCTAGCTAAATAAAAATATTGATTATTGTTTAAAAATGCTTTTAAAGTAAAACCTTTTGGAAAATGATGTGATTTAAACTCTCTGACCCTAAACACCAAGTTTTGGGATTTGAAAACATATTTGATGAACGTTAGTAAAATATTACTTTGTTAAAGGCATTTCTAGCAAATAAAAAAATATTGCTTTGAATTAAAAATGGAGTTTGGATGAAACCTTTTGCTAATGGATTAATATTATAACTTTTGACCATAAACACTAACATTTGTGTTTAAAAATATATTTGACTAACACTACAGAATATTACTTTGATATAAAACATTTTGGCAAAACAAAAATGATTTAAATGGCCATTTTCACCAACTTAAATTTAAATGGTTTTACCACTTTTGTAAATGACCAATAGGTGCTTTAAAATGTTTAGAGCCTACTAGAAACCACTTTTCCAAATAAAACCATCTTTTGCATGCTTGCATGCATTGCTTGATTTTATTGTTTCATGTGATAAATTGTTTGGATGCTAGTTGAATATGTGTTTGCTTGATTGAATTGTAGTGAAATTAGAAGAGTGTGATATTTGCAAGATCAAGGAGTGAACCAATATTCTCTACTAAAAAGGCAAGTGACACTATCATCCATGTCCTACTATTTTTACACTTAGTGGATTTTTGTAGTATGCATGATAGGACTACTATATTTCTATGATATGCTATATCCTATTAGGATATCCTTATATCTTCCTTAGTGAAAACATTGTAGTTGTAGTATGCTTAGCCATATTATATACTTGGGGTGGAACACCATGTTATGAATATACGAAGTATTGGGAAAATATATGTTTTATATAATAAAACAAGTACTCAATGAACCATCTGGGTGGAAAGTGGATACTCCATTTTGGACAAGGTGGTAACAAAGGGAACCATGTTTATATGGCTATCTTTTTGTATGTGCACTAGAAGAAAACCACTCAGGGACTTGGAGATTGAACATGTTTCTCGTACAGTGGCTTCCGTGTACAGCCAGATGCTAAATGGGCTCTGGCTTAGTCAACTACATAGTAGATGACCCTTGCATTGGCACCTACTCAGGTTAACGGGATTCGTGTATTGAAAATTTATCCATACATTAGTGCCTGGTAGACAAGCTAGCATTGTGTATTGGGAGGACTTTTATGGAAAGACTTTGTCACATTCTCGATCTGTCGGTACTCTATTTGGTGAGTACTTATTCAGCGGCCACTGGTGGCGTCAACACGAGATTGTGTCATCTCTATCTCTACTACTTATAAAAGAGCAAACATGATCTTTCTTAAGGCCACCCCATGTAGTGTACCCGGCCTTAATTCTACCATCAGATTATCCTAACTATACAGATCTAACGGACTGGATTGATCTAATCTATGCTAGGGTGCGTTTAGCAATTAGCATTGACGGACTGTACTCTGCCGGAGCGGACAAAATTCCCTCGGCATGTGAAGGAAAAAAACTCCTCGCACATTGCACATCGGGTTTGTCTTCCCCTGACCTGCCGCCTTCCTCTCCATTGCATCCCCTGCCCCGCCCCACCGCCTCCTCTCCAGGCTCCGACACATCCACATGACAAAGCCTCGCCGGCTCCGGTGCCCGCGACCCCGTCCCCATCGTCCTATGCCTCGGGCGCCTCCTCTACGGCTGCCAATGGTTCCATGGATCCTCACTAGGGTTTCAGAAATCGGGAGAGGGAGTATGGATGGCTCGGACCCTCCGGGATTGGAGGCGGAAGGACAGCCAGGAAGGGAGGGGAGGCGCGTGTTGATTCGAAAGCCATCCACCCCCACGCGCACACTGTATCGCTCCACCCAAGGGCTGGTGGTGACGGGGGCCTCCACGACGACTATGGCAAGAGATGTGTCTGGGATGTGGCGATCCTGTTGCCTCGGTAGCCTCCTTGCCGCCCCTCCTCTCGCCA
Source organism: Avena longiglumis (assembly GCA_030063025.1). Lineage (NCBI taxonomy): Eukaryota > Viridiplantae > Streptophyta > Magnoliopsida > Poales > Poaceae > Avena > Avena longiglumis. Next base: position 31,278,670 of record CP125975.1, read on the forward strand.
TTAAGGTACGGTACGGATCGTCGAAGACCTAGGTTTCCACCGATATATAAACCCCTTGTAAGCCGCCGGTTGTGAGAGTTGCATCTGTGAAATCCCCGGCGTTTGTAAACACTCCTCGATATAGTGAAGTTTCATTTCGGCCCGTGGTTTTTTCCTCTCTTTGTTGGAGAGGTTTTCCACGTTAAATCTGTGTCCCCTTGCTGTGTTTTTCGTTTTCGTTCTTCGTTATCTTCTTGTCGCAATTGTAACAATAATGACCTTGCATAGTAAAAAAGCTACAGCTCAAGCATCTCTAAAAATGAGAATAGAACGTGAAAGTACCAAAGCATGCACCGTGCAATCTGAATTTAATCCTACTTGGGACAGAAACAATTACTATCTAAATTCATAACTGGATAGAGTACTGCAACAAGCTATGGACGGGCCAGGACGTGATAATAGAAGTGAGCAGGGTTAGCGGCAAATTTATCCCGGTGTGGCCCAAGCCTCCCGGCGACGGGCCTCGCTCCACTCGTCAGAAGTTGGCCTATACTTTGTAGAATTTGGATCAACATATAACAAACTCCACCTTGAGACAAATTCCTCCTTGTAGCATCAACAGCAACCATCTCCCTGAACAAACAAAGCAAATACTTTCGGCGCCAATAGCCACTTGGGCTAATCAGTTAAACCAACTAAGTTCGAGCAAAGCTCAAACTTAGCAACAGAAACAGGTTTAGTCATCATATCAGCAGGATTATCATGAGTGCTGATCTTGCATACCTTTAATTTACCTTGAGCAACAATGTCTCTAACAAAATGGTACTTGACATCAATGTGCTTAGTTCTCTCATGGAACATCTGATCTTTTGTAAGGTATATGGCACTTTGACTGTCACAAAACAAAGTAATGCAAGAATCATCTCCACAAAGCTCAAGAACAAACCTTTCAACCAAACAGATTCTTTGCAAGCTTCAAAGAATAGCCATGTATTCAGCTTCGAGTGGATTGTGCAACAACAACTGCAATGTAGCCTTCCATTAACAAAGACAACCTCCAACATTAAACACATAACCTGTGAGGGATCTTCTCTTATCCAAATCGGCAAAGAAAATCTGAATCCACATAGCCAACGAGTCCCTCACCGGTCCCGCCAAACTTTAAACAAGCATTGGAAGTGCCAAGAAGGTACAAAACCCACTGAACAGCCTTCCAATGTTCTTTACCAGGATTAGCCATGTATCTACTTATCAAACTCATAGCATAGGATAAATCAGACGAGAACAAACCATGGCATACATCAAAGAACCAACAAGACTAGAATATGGCACCTTCGACATGTACTCAAACTCTTCATCAAGAGTAGGACATTGAGAACCGACAATTTAAAATGAGGAGCAATAGGAGTACTAACTGAATTGGCACCATCCATATTAAAACGATGAAGAACTTTCTTAATGTAACTTTGTGACTAAGAAATAACAAACCAGATTTTCTATCTCGGGTAATCTCCATACCTAAGATCTTCTTAGCAAGACCAAGATCCTTCATCTCAAACTCACTACTTAGGTGTGCCTTCAAAGTAGTGATTTCTTTCATGCCCTTGGCAGCAATTAACATATCATCAACATATAGCGACAAGTATATAGGTGACCCATCAACAAACTTGATATAAACACAACTATCATATTTAGACCTCTCAAAACCATGTGAGATCATAAATGAATCAAACCTTTTATACCACTGTCTTGAGATTGCTTTAAGCCATAAAGAGACTTCTTTAATTTGCACACAAAATCCTCTTTACCGTGCACTATGAATCCTTCCGTTGGTCCATGTATATTTCCTCATCAAGCTCTCCATGCGTAAAAGCAGTCTTGACATCTAACTGCTCAAGCTCAAGATCACGCATAGCCACAATACTAAAGAAAGTACGAATGGAACTATGCTTCACAACCGGAGAGAACACATCATTGTAATCAATACCTGAATCTGGTGAACCCTTTTGCTACTAACCTTGCCTTGTACCTTGAAGGCTCTTTGGGAGATAGACCTTCCTTTTCTTAAAGATCCACTTGCACGGACCGCCTTCTTTTGTTTAGGCAAGCGCACAACATCCCATGTGCCATTTTTCTCAAGCGATTGCATCTCTTCTTGCATAGCGATACCCACTTCGCGGTCAATCGGATGCAATGGCTTCATTATATGTAGCAGGTTCGAATCGTTTCTCCAATTGCTCAAAGACAACTCAAAGCATAATGTACAAGATTACACTCTTCAATTAAACGAGGACGAGGACCACGATACGCCTCTATCGCCGACAATGGACTCATGTGGCTGCAAAACAGAGGTGAGTGCGAACAACAATATCATCAATGTTTTCCTCATGTGTATCTTCAACGATAGCATCATTATCAACAGTTTTCTGCAGGTTCTCCACCGCACATTAACTCTCTCCTCTCCAACAAAGAATGGAGAGGTATCGATGGCAAGCTATCATGATACATAACAGACTCATTGAAAACAACGTTTACTTAGCAAAATCTTTTTAGTTTCAGGATTCCATAGTTTATATGCTTTAACTCGAACCATAACCAAGGAATATGCACTTAATGCCCTAGGCTCTAACTTTCCATTATCAACATGAGCATATGCAGCCAAAAACTCTCAACTGTGAATAATCAAGGCGAACCGACCATACCTCAATGGGAGTTTTCTTCTCAAGTGGAATAGAAGGTGACCTTGATGAGGTAACACGCTGTGTTGGTCGCTTCAGCCTGAAACGCCTATGCATACCGCATTAGACAACATACAACGAGCCCTCGAGATGATGGTTCTGTCATGCGCTCGCCACGCCATTCTGCCGAGGAGTATATGGGATGGTGTGATGCCCGATCATGCCATCGTTCGCAAAACTCCTCAAACTCATTAGAACAGAATTCCATACCATTATCAAGACGTAGTACCTTTACCTTCTTCTCATCTGTTTTTCAACCATAACTTTCCACTTCTTAAAAGCATCAAAACATCGATTTATGCTTGAAAATAAGGCCACACCTTTCTTGAGTAATCATCAATAATAGTAAGCATATAATTAGCACCACCAATAGAAGTCTTACGGACGGACCCCATACATCAGCATGCACATAATCTAATATGCCTTTGGTGGTATGAACGGAAGCATTGAATTTAACTCTTTTATGCTTACCAAAGATGCAAGGCTCATTAACTCAAACTTACTCAAGTTGCAAACATCAATCAGCTCTCTCTTGACCAACTCTGTCATGCCTTGTTCGCTCATATGCCCAAGACGCATATGCCATAGATGTTTTACCACAATCATCGAATCATTAGAAGTAACAGCAGCAATACCGGGCAAAGTGCTACCTCTAAGAACATATAATTTAGCGTAATTCATATCACCTATCATGTGAATAAGAGAACCTTTTGATACCTTCAACTCGATGCCCACCGCATACTTGTATCCATCAACGTCCATGGTACTCGGGGAGATCAAATTTCGCCATGCTTGGTATGTGCTTCACCTTACTCAACGTGAGTGTCACGCCATCATGTGTCCTAATCTTAACAGATCCAACACCAACGATATGGCATGGGTTGTCATTCCCCACACGCACAAAATCTCCGATGCAGACTCATATGAACTGAACCAATCTTTGTTACAGCAAATATGAAACGAACATGCAGATCAAGTATCCATTCATCATCACGAGAAGCACAAGCAAAAACAGCTAAGCATTCACCATCGAACTATCGAAACAACAGCCTTACCATTGCCTTGATCCTTATCTTCGGTTGGTAAGTACTGCTCCTTTTCTCCTTATTCTGCAGCTTCCAGCAATCATCAATAACATGATTAGATTTCTTACAATACCTGCGAACTTGTCCTTTCCTTGGACTTGAGCGACCTCTGCCGTCTTTGCTCTTATCTCTGTTGCCATAGTTGTTGTACCTGCTCGGTCCTGCCACGAACCTGCAGAGCCTCAGCCTTGGATGACGTCCCATCTGACCCTACCATAGTTTTCATCTTTTCCCTCTGTTTGAGGGCGTCATGTACTTCGGCAAGGGTTAGTTCATCACGGCTCAACAATATTGTATCACGAAAGTGTGTATAGGAACTAGGCAACGAGCATAAGAGTAGAAGAGCTAAATCCTCATCATCATATTTTACCTCCATAGACTGCAAGTCTGAAACAATCTCTTTAAAAACAGATATGTGATTCATTACCGATCCACCTTCTTGCAGCCTGTGCGAACAACTTCATCTTCACGCTCATCTTATGGTTAGATCCTTTGACACACAGATCGTTTCAGTTTTTCCCATAGGGCAGCAGATTTCATCTCCGATTACCTCCTGCAAAATATTATTGGACAGATGAAGTTGAATCAAAGACAAAGCCTTACGGTCCTTCCGCTTCTCTTGGCGGACCAGGTCTTAGCATCCTTTTCACGAATCCATCCAGCTTCATCCAGATCAGAAGTTTGGGCGAGAATCGCCCGCATCTTCACCTGCCACAAGGAGAATCTTGTGGTGTAGTCCAGCTGTGGTAGATCGAACTTCAATGACGACATGTCGCAAACCCTAGATTAGAACCTGGGGCTCTGATACCACTTGTTACAATTGCGACAAGAAGATAACGAAGAACGAAAACGAAAAACACAGCAAGGGGACACAGATTTAACGTGGAAAACCTCTCCAACAAAGAGAGGAAAAAACCACGGGCGCCAGCCAGCGAAACTTCACTATATCGAGGAGTGTTTACAAACGCCGGGGATTTCACAGATGCAACTCTCCCAACCGGCTTACAAGGGGTTTATATATCGGTGGAAACCTAGGTCTTCGACGATCCGTACAGTGCAGCGGGGCTGTCGCCCCACTTTTACAGCGTCCCGTTGGAGCGGTGTGGGCCAACTTCAGACTCGTTACACTCGGCCCAAGCCTCCCTGCGACGGGCCTCGCTCCACTCGTCAGAAGTTGGCCTATACTTTGTAGAATTTGGATCAACATATAACAATTATCAACACCAATTGCACATAGGTACATGAAAAGGTTTATTTACTAATAGAAAATAAATATTGTGCCATCCTCCAAGAATACTTGTAGATATATAAGGTGTAACCGAATATGCGTGGCTATCCTTTTGTAGTTTAATATACTGTGAATGCTTTGCCAAACCACATTGTATAGCGATTGTGGCCATTATTTGTCAATAAATGCAGATAGAGCTAGGTCAATAAATTGAACATTGTGCATATTTTCTGAATTTTCAGGTAGAGCTTTCGTGTATAATATATGCATAAGTTCTGACTTTTCAGATGCACGGTGAAAAGTATTTGATTACACCTTTTAGGTCTATTCTGATTTATAGAGATGCTTGAGCCGCACCTTTTTGTGCTATGCAAGGTTATTCTCAACACAAATTGCACATAGGTACATGGAAAATTTTCTTTACCAATAGAAAATAAAGATTGTTCCATCCTCAAAGAATACCTGTAGATATATAAGGTGCAATCAAATATGGAGTGGTTGTGTTTTTGTAGTTTATAATATACTGTGAATGCTTTGTCAAGCCTCACTGTGTAGTGATTATGGCCATGCTTTGTCAATGAATGCAAACAGAGCTAGGTCAATAAGTTGGATATTCTGTGTATTTTCTGAATTTTCAGGCAGAGCTTTCATGTATAATATATGCATAAGTTCTGACTTGGGGTACTAATTAATTTTCCACGTGCATGATCTTGGAGAGATGCCGGTGGTGGAAGTCATGTAGGCAATTAAAATAGTCCTTTTTGACTACCGTCGATTACAAAATATAATATAAAGGCAAATGCTTCATGGAACTTCTTAGAAGATTATGGAATCAATATGTGCAATCAAAATGAATTGGAGTCAACATGCCATCTATTATTTGTTGGATGCCAATTTTCCCTGGCCTGATGGACATATATAGCATGGAGCATATAGGTGCCACAATTTACAATTGAGTATTGCCTAATTTATACATATGCCGAAGAACTTTCAAAGAGTTACACTTGGTCCTTCACAAAGGTAGAAGTAAAAACTACAAGGATTTAAAAGAATGTATTTCTAACTTTATATAAAATCATGTACTTCTTTATTTTTGTTTTTGCCATATACATATTATTTCTTTTTAGTGCATTTGCAACAGACCAATAGCCTACTATTGCCTTTGCAAAAAGCATGGATAAATAAGAGTTTTTGTATTTATTCATCCAAAAAATTCTTGTTCTCATGCAATAATTTAAATAAACTAAGCATTATTTCTATGTCGTGTTTCTGAATAGATAGATAGCTATCGACAGCTGAGTATCAAAAGCGAGGAGCTTCCCTAGTATGAGGGCTTCGTGGTTAACAGCAGACCGCACGATTCCTCCACATAAGCCAGCCTCCGTGGGTTCATTTGGAATATTATTTATGGAGGTTACCGGTTCCAAGCAATCCTTTATTGAACTGTTGGTGTACATGCAGTTTTGTTGGTAGTGTTAAATATGTAATTTACTTATTTATAAATTTTCTCGCCCCTCTATTGCACTTGCATTTTGTTGATCGACTGAGAGAACTTAGCGTGGAGTTTTTTATAATAGGGAACAAAATAATTCATAATCTGTCTCCTCCAATTACACTCTAGACTACAACAATAGCAACCTATGGACTATGGTGTGCGTGTGTTTATTTGAAATATGGTACTCCCTCCGCCCCAAAATAGATGTCTTAAATTTTTCAAAATTTAGATGAATCTATATACTAAATAGTGTCTAGATTCATCCAAATTTTGACAAATTTGAGACATCTATTTGGAGACGGAGGGAGTAGTTAGTTTCTTAGAAAGTTTCTGCTACATTGTTTCAATTTTACATTCATATTTGTTAATGAAATGCAGGTTTCACATGGAAAAGGACTAACAAGAATTGTTGATTTGATTTTGGAGGTGAATTAGAATGAGAACGAGTGTTGAATCGAACTTATTTAGTTTACCGTTGAACTCATATATGGATTTGTGGTGCACCTTGGTTGATTGAATTTGCTTGCGGACAAATAAAAAAATTGGTTGAGGTTGGTTCTTAGTTTCGGAACTAGACATCTAATACTGTGGTTTATTATGTAAGACATGTGTTGCACATGCACTGCTAACAAGTAGATAAGAAATACACCACAAAGCCTATCATTTATTTGACACTACACAGAACCTGTTAATGAACTTGAACCCAATAGATTTTTTTTAACTTCTGGGTACGCGTAAATTACATTTTTCACCTATAAAATAACTTTCCTAGGAAATGTTTGAGACAACAAAGCTAAATTAAACTATATTTTCCTCATTTAGCTCATCTTTTATATGATTACACAAATGCATACAGTTATTAGGGGCTGGTCTTCCATGTGCTCTCTTTTCTACCAATGTTAAGTTCCCTAATATTTTCTCTCTTTTTACCTTATAAACGCGTGAACCTTGTAAAGATGCTTTATTATATTTTTCTTAGGATCAATGGAGACAAGATGGATCTATAACCATAATAGCACATTTGTTTGCATGAGCTGCAGCAATATTGGCTCACACTTTAAACTTAATGGTTGTCATTTTCAATCTGTATAAATCTTTTAGTTATTTACGGACTCTCTCTTGGTATATTGACCAATGAAGGAGTTTCTGGAGCAGGGGAGGGAGGGTCAATCAGGTCCTACCGCACTTCAGAGTGATTGTCTATGGGGTAAAAGTTCATTGAGAGGCCACGACTGCAGGCACACAAAGAACATGGAGATTGTGATATCAACATGAAACTTTTCCCAGTTTTGGCTATTCTCCCAAAATTTGAGTTCAATTGTATCTGATTTGCTAAATCTTGTGCGTGTATGACCTAATAAGGATGTAAGTTTGCTTTGGCAGAGCTGACAGATTTGGGGAGCCTTTGTAGACTGTAGTGTACAAGGTTGGGGATTTAGGCTGAGAGATTAGCCAATATTTATGTTGTTTTCTTTTCAGAATTTCACAGCGAATATAGTGACTGTATTTTCTTCATCCCATCTATATCTTTTTTTCGAGAGTACGCAATGACATACCTTAGTTTTATATAAGATAGAAGTTTTTGGTACAAGAATTGACACAACCCTTGCAGCCAATGAGTGTCAAAACACAAACCACACACCTATAGACCTACTCTTAATGAACTGTTCTCTCAGGCGAGATACTCCCAGCCCAGCCCTGCTACTTTCCATTGATTCCATCTTCCATGATCTGATTCACTAGGCCTTGAGCAAGTACTGCTTTCTAGGATTCTAAAATGCATGGGCATTGTGCTGATCCCATCTGTAGCTCTCCAACGGAATATGATTGAATCGAACGTTACTCATATCTCTCTCGCCCTTTTAAATAGTCATGCTACCTATAGGGTTTCTTAAATTAAACTTGTGGCTTACTTGCATAGAAGATTCAACGACGACTGGTTTATTTTCTAGGCCCAAATTTTAGCTTCTTAAGTTAAAAAGAGGATGATGGGCCTAAATTTTAGCCTTTTGGGTTAAAAATAGGTAGATGAACAAAAGCTGCAGAATGATAACTTATTGAACCAGTGGGATTCAGAAGACCTGGCAAATATAAAAGACCAACCGTTGATACTCACTACCATTTTTTAATCCATGCAAAAAATATTTGTCAAGATTACACGTGCGTTGCACGTGCACGATTACTAGTGTGGGTAAAGTGTACAACTTCTGCAGAAGATCAAATTCTAAGTACTTATCTGTGTCCCCGGTTACTGACAACTCTGAGCAACTAAGGCCTGAAGCTATGAAAGATCTTGACATTCCAATTTCTCAAAGTAAAACTTGATGGTGTCAATAAGGGATTAGAAGCACTTGGAGTTTTCCAAGGAGTTCAGAAAGATTTTCAAAATATCAAAACTATTTTGAAAAGATAGGATAAAACTATATTGCTTTCTGCAAATGAGCCTAAAACCTACTTAGCCAAATATGCATGTAATGATAGGATCCACTTATTTCTACATAGTAGTAAAACTTGCCAATACAATTCAAATGTATTAACCCTTGTGGCTGCAACTTATTATGTTGCAGGTTTGTTTGATGTTAGTGAAGTGTGTTGAATAGGATTACAAGTCTACAACAAACATGATTGCATGCGGCACTTTGAAGATGAAGGACTCCATGCTATAGTTATTTCTGCTGCATTGTAATGAGATAGCCAAATGAGCTATGTAAGATGTAATGAATTATTTTATTCCTGGTTAGAAAGTTGTTTTATGACCTTTGTTTCTTGATATTACATCTTAACTGTGGATGCTAGCTATTGATCCAGGGACTAGCATTGTAAACACAGAGATCTCTACCTTATTAAAGATTGAGACCTCTTATATTTTATGCAATACATAATATAGTGACAATAAATTCTACCTTTTGTAAACTTCAACAAGATAACTCTAATAGCAAGACATGCAAAGAATAAAAGTGTCAATGCAACATGAATGCAACTAGACTTAAGAAACAAAACTAAGAAAGATGCCTAATGACTTCTGGGTTGTCTCACGGTAAGCGCTCTCTTTAGAGCCATAAAGCCAGGCTAGGATGTTCCATATATTACCCACCTAGATCCCAAGGGATATCGACTCGAGGTGAGTTTGTACATACTATTTTGGAGCATCTTGGAGTAGAGTTCGGTCGGAGTCATACCCGCTTACGGTGCATCGGTATCATGTTGATGAACAAGTTCTCGCTTTCAAGCGAGTGTTGATGCACGAGGCTTGGTGAACATGCCTTCGTGTATAGCTGCAATGAGAGGATTTGACATTCATATAAAATTCTTAAATCCTTACCTTGGTTACCTATGTAGGGGAACATTTCATAGTACTCTTCCTTCATAGCAGGGAGTTCAGGACCATGCATGTTAGTATAGCAAGGTTCTATCTCTAGTTCATTGTTATTAATGATCTCCAAATGAGTGTCTAGGCACAAGGCCTCCATAGAAAAATTATGAACATTTTTAGCATCATAAAAATCACTACTAGAGTGAGAGGAAAACAAAAGTTATAGTGTGACTCTCTTTGTCAACCTCACCTTTTTGTTCCTCCTTTTCATCGACTAGTGTTTTAATAGCAATGATAGAATCAAAAGTAGGAGTTGAAGGTGTGAGCGGGTGATCTATCATTTCTTCCTCCTCTTCCTTGTGATCCTTTTTCTCTCTACTCTTTAGTAAATCCTGCAAAAGGTTATCTTTCTCCATGGCGGGTTTAGACCGCTTCAAATAATATAATACCAATGCATTATTACTTAAATTATTTTTGCAAAAGAGGAATATGAGGTATACTAAATTAAAAACTCCATAAAGTGCTTCACTTTTAACATCAATACTTCCTAGTCTAAATACCATTTCATATGCACCTTTGAAAATAACGTATTCTTCTACTTCCAAACAAGCATAGGATTTATCACCATTATAATTTGCTAGAGTAGGATTGTTGGAACACTTACATTGAAAATTAAGGTGGTCATCTGTTATACAAATTGTGCAATAAGATCCATCATTAGCATGCAACCATAATGAATGCCTTTTCAATTGGTCCAACAATTTCTTTGTCAGCTCATATCTAGCAACCAGGCTTGATGAACTTGAATCCTTTATCTCCTCCAATGCTTGTATTATTTGTTGAACAAAATTTATCTCGGAAGACATGATTAGTAGCAACAGTTTTTATAAATTTTTGGTTTTATAATTTTTTATTGTTTTCAATATAAAAGAAAGCAGTAAGATAATAGCAATAAACGGAAATAAACTATGTGCGAGTAGATAGGTAATAACCGAACGCTTTGCTCCCCAGCACGGCGCCAATTTGATGACTGGGTTCCTGCACCAACAACAGGTTATTGTAGTACTTGTAGCAGCAAATATTTAAAAGTTTGTCCCGATGGGATATCGACGAATGGAAACAACACAACCTAGCAACCACGTTGTCAATGCGGCCATGTTTCGCACCCAAACCGTGGTTTGGAAATAGCATATTCTATAAGTTACTAGAATAGCGATAATTGCCAGAGGTTTAAAGTATCTAATAACAAAGAACTTTTAAGAACAAAATAAACTAAGACGATAAGTAAACAAGAATATAAACTGAAATAAAGAGATTGTAGTTGTAGGATTGAATGGAATGAGAGAGGGATTCTAGGCTTCGGTCTCACTAGTACTAGATGGGAAAATATATGTGTGATCTATAAGAGATTACTCAGACAAATAAAAGTTTCCCAATTGATTACCGGGATGTCATTCTGTGTGCACTATGCATGGTTCTCGCGCGTCACCGCAAGGAAAAACACTATGCATGGTTCTCGCGCGTCACCGCAAGGCAAAAGGCACTTCTAGACCAAAGGATCACATAAACTCATCTTAGATAACAATAAATTCTAACTTAGCACCACTAGATCATACCTCAACCTAGAATTGAATCAATCAATCACACCTAGATGAACGGAAAAACATATAAATATATAATGATGTCACAATTGTGTTCAATCTTACAATTACTAAACACAAGAGAGAGAGAGGGAGATGGAGATGATGATGGAGATGGATATCGATGCGTGGTGGTGGCGATGTCTTCCTTCTCCTCCTCTTCTTCTTGCTTGGATACCTTGATGGTGATGGTGTTGAGGGAGATCTAGATCTCGAAGGTGTGGTTGAGGCAGAGCTCCACCGCCATGGAGATTGGATGGGCAACAGCGGTGGCAGAGCCCCGCCCCTGGAGGGCTATGATGTTGTTGTGGCTTCCTTTGGCTCCTCCCCTCTTTATATAGGCCTTGGGGGTGACCTAGGGTATCCATAATACCGTCATATGACTTGGGAAAGCTCATGGAGACTTTATGGGGCGAAATCCTGACGTTTTCGGCGTTTTTACCAATTATACGGTTGTAACTATACGGCGTCCGGCCGTATAGTTGGTCGTTAAACCTTTTGCCTCCTTTAGTATTTTGGCCGCCATTTCTTCATATGAACTTAGTTTTGGGTGTTTTTCGGCTCGTTGGATTTGTCTCATCGAGGGCTACAAACCCATGGTCTTGGATATTTATTTTGAGAAGTTTGAAAAAATCACTTTTCCAACCTCTCAATTGGCTAAGTCTGGTCCCTCCAGCTCCTCCATACTATGCTCTCTTTGTTCCTTTTGCCTTTTCTTTATCGATAATCATCATCAACACCTACACACATGTCAAAGACAAGGAAGAGTGGTAAAATTCTACCTAAACTACTAAATGTGCAAAGCTCATATTGAATTAAATGAAAACAAGTAATCATGCATATCAGGCATAGAAATAGTTACATGGAGCATGATATGATAGGCAAATGACACAATTTATATAGATAAAAAGTGTTGTATTATCATAGCCATCAAACACAACCATATAGCGACGGGCGTGCCCGTCCTCCTCCATGACACGACGTTGTACCACCTCCTCGGGGGTTGGTTTCCTCTACATCGATTGTGGACCACACGACTGCCACCAAAGAAGCTCCGGGTCGACGACGAGACCGGATTCCTCACCAAGAGACGTGTCCCAGAAGGTAGTACCTCCCATTGCTAGCCTAGCGGAGCCCAGTCTCAGACATGCCCAACGGAGCCTAGTACTCCGTTGTTGCCGCTGAGTCAATGACAAGGATGCGGGATGGGCATCCTAAAGTAGGCGGCAGGGAATGTGTGGATGTGTGGGTGACCATGATGGTCGGCCTATATATAGAGGCAAATGGCAGGAAACCATGGCGGAAAGCGGAGGGAAAGGGCGGGAAAACATGGCAAGGAATATTTTAGTCCCGGTTGAAGAAACCAAGCGGGACTTAAGGCATTGCGGCAGGCTAGGGGCGGCGCGAGCATGTTTAGTCCCGGATGGAGACACCAACTGGGACTAAACATGGGTGACGACAGTATTTCGGTGGGTGGCGGCACTATGCCAGTTAGTGGCGACACTATTTCGGTGGGTGGCGGCACTATGCCAGTGAGTGGCTGATGCAGCACTGAGTTGATGTAGGAGCGCTTCCTTGGGAACCCCAAGAGCAAGGTGTGAAGCAGCACAACATCAAGTTTTCCCTCAGTAAGAAACCGAGGTTATCGAACCAGTAGGAGGAAGGAAAGGTCACACAGGTGTTGCAAGCAACGCGGAGACCTGCACAACACAAACTCAAGACTTTGCCCCAACGAATTAGTGAGGTTGTCAAGCTCACCGGTTTGCTGTAACAAAGGATTAAACATATGGTGTTGAAGGTAATGGTTTGCAGCAAGTAAACAAGTAATAGTGGAAGATGTATCAGTGGTAAAGATTGGACCGGGGTCCATAGTTCACTAGAGGTGCTCTCCTTAGATAAACAACATGGCATGAAGGGTAAACAAATTATAGCAGGGTAATTAACAGGAACTGAGCAAGGCATAACAATGCAATTACTAGTCAGAAAGATCCTATGAGATTCGATTGGGAAATACAACAATATACATAGACCACCATCCAACTGCATTTATGACTAGAAGTCCACCTTCAGGTTATCATCCGAACCCCCTCCAGTATTAAGTTGCAAGCAGCAGACAACTGCTTTAAGAAAAGTGTGTAAGGTAAATAGTCAACATGTTCCATGAACAAGAGACTGTTGTTTTCTCCCTAGTAGCAATAGCACATCTACAACCGAAGAGATTATTGTCACTCCCCTTGGAAACTAGAGGCATGAACCCACTATCGAGCATAAATACCCCCTCTTGGAGTCACTAGCAACTACTTGGCCAAGATAGCTACTAACAACGGAGAGCTTGCAAGATCACAAACAACACAGACATGATAGAATCATAAAGACAAAACCATTAATCAAACCAACATAATAATCTCAATATCCATCGGATCCCCGCAAACACAACATGCATGATTACAAATAGATTAGATCTTGATCATGAACGGAGCTCACAAGATCTATACATGAAAGCACAAGGAGGAGATACAACCATCTAGATACTATATGGACCCATAGTCCAAGGTAGAACTACTCACGCATCATACCGAAGAGAAGGCCTCCAGGATGATCTCCCCTCCGGCAGGGTGCCGGGAAGAACTTTAGATCCCCCTGATATAGGGACGACGGTGGCGGCGGCTATAGAAGGTTTCGTGGAGATTTGATCGGGTGCTTAGGGTTTCTGCATCGGGGGCTTCTTATAGGAGAAGGGGGAGGACGAGGAGGCGGCCAGAGGGGCCACACCCCTCCTAGGCGCGGGCCCACCCCTAGCCGCGCCTAGGGGGGTTTGGTTGCCCTGGCCCGCTTCTCCGTCTCCCCGCTGGACTTCTTGTTCCCCACGGAAAGTTATTGACTTTGACGTTTGTCCCGTCCAATTCCGAGAATATTTCCTTACTAGCTTTTCTGGAACCAAAAACAGCAGAAAACAGGCAACTGGCACTATGGCAACTTGTTAATAGGTTAGTACCAGAAAACATGTAAAACATCACCTCAAAGTGTAGACAAGCAAAGCAAAGTGGATACTAAACAAGCATGGAGCATCAAAAATTATATATACGTTTTCGACGTATCAAGCATCCCCAAGCTTAACTCCTGCTCGTCCTCGAGTAGGTAAGTGATAAAAGAATAATTTTTGAGGTGACATGCACCCTCACAATAAAGATCCAACCATTTGCAAGCATTGAAAGCTGGGATCAAAGAACTCTAAACATGTGCATGAAATATGGAGTTCTAACAATATGACATAGTAACTGTGCATGCAACATGACAAGCTACAAACAAAGATCATGAATAACATGCATTGAAAAACATTTGTTTGCTTCACATACAGAAAACATAGCATAGTGGCATCCATCTTGTCCCTCATAGAGTAGCAAATAGATGCATATGAAACCTTCAAAGTTAACAAGGGTGACTAGAAACAAATAGCACAAGAACAAGTAATATCACAATATGCATCAATCAATAAGATTTGGAACACTACACACAGAATGACAACTATGCTCTCTTAATGGTGCCTAAAGGTAGAAGGTGGAGACTCAATAGTGGTGGAAGAAAGGCCTTTTACAAAGGAAGCAGGGATTTCAAGTTTCAAAAAGAGCTTCCAAAAATTATGGTACTTGTTAGCTTTCAGCCCTCATTGCCCCTATCATAAGCATCTTGAAGTGATTAAGATAAAAGTGAACAAAGATGGAGTATATGCTTGACGAAGTATAAGTTGGCAATCTCAAGTCCCTTGAATATGAGGGCCACACCTCATGCTACTCAACTTTAGTCACCTGTAAGTTCTTTTCATTGTAAGTATTTGCATATCATTGAGAACCGCCAACGGGGTACCCCTTGCACATGGTACAGGAGCTATCCCATAACCAAAATTACAAGGCAAGCAGACAATGAGCATCTCAACAATCTTCTAATTTACCATGGGAATATGGTTTTTTTTCTCTCTTTCCTCTTTTCTCAATGTTTCTCTTTTTTATAAGAAGAATGCTTCATAGATGTCACTATGGTGATGCTGCAAGTTTCCACCATGATTAGGCATGGCTTAGGCTAGCGGACTAGGCGTTTCTCTAACACAGGATACAAACTCCATGGAGTTACAAGTTCCCTCTTTATTTCACATCGGTGACATCCATATACAAAAGAGCATGATATCAACTAAGTACAAATGCAATGTTGAAAACATTCCCCGTGACAGCACGATTCTGCTAATTCCAACGTATAAGTGCTAGCATATACAACATAGATGACACAATGGTTCAAGTTTATTAGGGGCAAGGAATATAAAGTGTGCCATCAAGTCCGTGAGGGCTTTAATCACTAAATTTTCACATAAGAAAATAGTTTTAAATTGGAAGATAGCTGAAAACAAGAATATACTTGGAATGGTTTAACACACCATGCATAGGAGTTTATAGTGGACACTTTGGAATAACTTGGTTTCTTAGGAGTTGGAAGCATGAGTAGAGCTTACTCATACAAGTGAAGTCTAGCAAAATACTAGGAGCAACCAACTAAGAGAGCAATAATGGTCATAATCATGCACAGCAACAAAGAATTACGAATCAAAGCATAGAGTGGTACTACAAGTCAAGGACTAAATGATCATATAGGCTATGGCGAATTTTTCATAGTCATAACATGGTGTGAGCATGTGCCAAGTCAACCCAAGCAAAGCATCAAAGGAGAATACCACAATACTATGCTTTTGCATGCTAAAACAACACATAATTTCTTCAAGGCACACTAAGCAATCCCAATTGTTTGGAACAATACATGCTATAGCAATAATCACTAAGCATAATGCCAAAACAACACCTAGCATGTCATTCTAAAGTCTAAGTCTCAGTGAATACAAGCTCCTCTTGCACTTACAAGTAAGAACTTACTACTCCTTTCCAACACCAAGCAACTTATTTGCAAAACAACACAGCGAGAACGGGGGTCCAAACTACTCAAGCAAACTAAACAAACTAAGCAAAGCAAATGAAAACTAAGACGCTCCAAGAACAACACAACTTGTGCATGAAACAATAAAAATGAAGTGTCTAGACAGACCTGAGCTTTTTATTGATGAAGAAGGGGATGCCTTGGGCATCCCCAAGCTTTGACGCTTGTACCTCTTGCATATTTCTTGGGGTGACACCATGGTGGCATGCCCAAGCTTGAGCTTTTGTCCATTATTCATCTCATTACATCATTCTCTCTCTACACCTGAAATTTTTCCTTCATACAAAAACTTCAGACCTCTGGAAAAGCTTTGGAGCAGCAAGGATTTTCACTAAAAACACAAGCTACTGTAGCAACTCCTTCAAAAATCTCAATTCACCTAAAGTGAACTCAAAAAGGAATCAATAATAAGCAAATACAAATAATGGCAGAAATTTGTCAAAACAGACCAGCAGGTAGAAACTGATTTTTTCGAACATCTTCTGTTCCTCAAATCAAAAAGTGCTGAACTAATGAAAGTTATCTAATATACTCGGGGATTTGTTTGTAAATTTTGAGATCAATCCGAGTTATAGAGACTCCTCACGAATTTTTATGGTAGAGGACAGAAATCTGCTTCGGGACAGCAACTCCCCAAATCTTACTTCCCTCTCATTAGAGGTCATTCTTGGCACAAAAAGCAAACAAAAAGGATAAGGAGAGGTCATTACTCAAGTAATAACTTCCAAGACTCAAGGAAACTCTTGGTTTATCTCCCAACAAGTACTTTTTTTAACGCATTTAAGTTGGGCTTGATAGCTTGAGAAGATGCTCTCATAAGAACTATGAGTTGAAGTAAAAGAGAGCATCAAGAAGAAAATTCAAAACACCTTTAAGTCTAACCCACTTCCTATGTATAGGAATCTTGTACACCAATAAGTTCACAAAGAACAAAGAGTATCTTCAGTAGACTCATGAAATTTTGAGATCAATCCGAGTTATAGATACATGCATAGGAAGAGAAAACAAGAGTAACTTCAAAACTTTCAGCACAAAGAGAGGTGTTTTAGTACCATGAAAACTTCTACAACCATATTTTCCTCTCTCATAATAATTTTCAGTAGACTCATGAATAAACTCAACAATATAACTATCACATAAAGCGGGTTTTTCATGAGCTACAAACACATAGTTTCTATCAAGCTAAAAAATAGTGGGATTAAAACCTTCACAGGTTTTACCCAAAGTAGATATTTCAAAAAGGATCCTTTGGTAAGCATGGGGGACAATCAAATAATGTAAGGGATAAAGAGCTACTCTCATTAGAAGGTAGACATGGGTAGATCCATTCTTCCTCCTCTTGACCATCACTCTCCTCCTCTTTTTCATCTAATGAGCTTTCAATTTCAGCAATTTCTTCTTCCATAGGCTCCTGCAAGGCATTAGTATCTTCCATTTGTGGAAAATACCTATTAAAATATTCAAGAATATAGCCATTTTCTTCCTTGTAATTATCAAAGCAAAATTTAAGTATCTCATAGACCTCAGATTCATAAGCTGCATCATCAGTATTTTCAAACAAACTGGCAAGTTCAAATGTACCCTTGAAAGCAATGAATTCTTCAATTTGTTCCATATCATAAAAGTCATAATTTCCTTTAACATAAGAGTATATGGTAACATTATCTTTATACTCACATTGAAAAGGGAGGTGTTTATACCTCCTACAGCAACAAGCTTTATCAAAGCAATAGGTAACATTATAAGTAGAGCACACGTCTCTAGCAATAGTATTCAACCTATCAATTTGTTCCCATAAGTGTTTCCCTTTTTGTGACAAATGGTGTTCCTTATAATAATACTTTTGTTCTTCCGTGAACCCACCTTGCCAATAAGAACTAGTTTCAAACAAACCATCCATTGATAGAAAGCATGACCAAGCAAGGCAACAACAAACCACCAACTAGAGTAGGAACTAATTTTTTTTGTGTTTTTGAATAAATCAAGCAAACCAAACTAGACTAATTTTTTTGGGTTTTTTTAAAAGAGGCAAACAAAACCAAGAAAAAGAATCAAAGCAAACTAAAAACAAAGTAAAGAGAGAGGAAGTGGAGGACTCCCCTAGTGTAGACGTCCTTATCCTCCCCGGCAACGGCGCCAGAAAAGCTTGATTCAGCGCTGAGTTGATGTAGGAGCGCTGAGTTGGGAACCCCAAGAGCAAGGTGTGAAGCAGCACAGCAGCAAGTTTTCCCTCAGTAAGAAAACGAGGTTATCGAACCAGTAGGAGGAAGGAAACGTCACACAGGAGACCTGCACAACACAAACTCAAGACTTTGCCCCAACGAATTAGTGAGGTTGTCAAGCTCACCGGTTTGCTGTAACAAAGGATTAAACATATGGTGTTGAAGGTAATGGTTTGCAGCAAGTAAACAAGTAATATTGGAAGATGTATCAATGGTAAAGATTGGGCCGGGGTCCATAGTTCACTAGAGGTGCTCTCCTTAGATAAACAACATGGCATGAAGGGTAAACAAATTACAGCAAGGCAATTGACAGGAACTGAGCAAGGCATAACAATGCAATTACTAGTCAGAAAGATCCTATGAGATTATATTGGGCAATACAACAATATACATAGACCGCCATCCAACTGCATCTATGACTAGAAGTCCACCTTCAGGTTATCATCCGAACCCCATCCAGTATTAAGTTGCAAGCAACAGACAACTTCTTTAAGCAAAGTGTGTAAGGTAAACAGTCCACATGTTCCATGAACAAGATACCATTGTTTTCTCCCTAGTAGCAATAGCACATCTACAATGGAAGAGATTATTGTCACTTCCCTTGGAAACTAGAGGCATGAACCCACTCGAGCATAAATACCCCCTCTTGGAGTCGCTAGCAACTACTTGGCCAAGATAGCTACCACTACAAGAAATGTGTCAAACTATGACGTTTTGGTAGTGACCCTGAATGAATTCGTCATAAATTTATGACGATTCTACACTAGATGGTCGTAAGCTATTTGGGAGGGCCAAATCCTTATTAAACTATGACGATTTCGTGAAAAACGTCGTAATTTCTATGGACAAAATCGTCATAATTTCTAGACAGGTTGAGATATTAGAGAAGGTCAATATCAGCCGTAGGATGTAAACATAATGAACGGATGGATGGTGAAGTATGGAAACTTGTTGTGTGGATCGATGACCTGGCATCCAGCAAGACGCATAATCATCTAGGTCAGCCGCATCCAACCCCACCTACCCCCATCGCGGTAACCCTTCCTCGGTTCCTCTCCTCGAGATCCACCCGCCGCCCGATGGCGATTGGCACCGAGTACGTCGAGAGGACCCGGTCCTGACGGCTCCCGCAATGAGCTCGTACAGGAGATCTACGAGGCGGGACGGCTCGCCGGGCTCCATGGAGAGGAGCCCGGCGGGATCGGACTTGAGGACGCTCTTGATCTCCTCCGCCGGGAGGCGCAGGCCACGAAGTTCTTCGAGAAGGTGGCCCAAGCGGTTAGTCTCCTCCGCCGGGAGCTCGATCGAGGCCGCGAGGAGATGGCGGCGGCGGTGGCGAGCATCGGGTTGATGGACGCCTACTGCCGGGAGGGGAGATCCTCACCGGATCAATGCCACGCTCCAGCTCTCCCTCGGCAAGGTCGAGGAGGTCAGACCCAGACCCCGCACTCTATTCCCCATTCCCTACCCCGCCCCCTTCTCTGCGTCTCCTAGTACTCCTAGACTGGGTTCGCGTCGGCTCGCGTGCGGCTGAAATTCGTTGATGTTGGTGGTGCGGCGAGGATTGGTTGGAGATTTCCGCGCTGATTTTGGGGCTCCATTTCTGTCTCGCTGCAGGCGGCGTCGGGGGCGGTGCAGTGCCAGCTGCTGGATATGGTTCACCCGGGAGTGGTGCCGATGCAAAAGGTCAGTTTACACGATTTACGATGCCCCGGAGTGCCGTGTTAGCGGCTTAATTAGATGACGGCGATTCTGATTTTGGGGTGTTCCAGTGAATTTCGACGCCAAGACGGAGTACGACATGATCCGTAACTACAAGGTCCTCCAGATGTGTTCAACAAGCCGCGATCAACAAGGTACCGGTTCTCGCCTTGCCGCTTTCGCCCCATGTTCCATGGATTTTGGTCATGATTTTGCCTTGCGGTTTGTCATGCGTGAGTACGGTGTGTTGAGATTCAACCCGAACTGCTCATGATGGTAGCGTATGGTAATGGCCAAATAACGATTCCATAATGTTCCAAGTATGTCATGCAAGACCTGCAAGATCGATTCAGATAGAGTGCGACTACAGACGCCAGCTTAAGCCGAGGGCAAAAAGCCGTCAGATCCCAAAATGCCTCGTCAGATGCAAGCTACGCCCTCGTGTAGCCTCCTCGCAAAGGGCTCCTCGGCGGAGCACATAGAGGCCGCCACAGTATCAAATGCCGTTGCCAGATACTCGCCGAGGGCAATGCCGTCGGCGTAGCGGCCGTCGGCATAGTTTGTCGACAGGTTGCAAAAATATTTTTTAAAAAAAAAATAATTTTTTTTAAAAAATAATTTTTATTTTTATTTTCTTAATTTTTGAATATTTGAATTGTTTGACTCGTTAATCTCTAACTTTGAACATTTTAACACTAATTACACTTAATATTTAATTAAATTGCAGTCTTGGTCGAACTTCCCGAAAGGTCACCCATCCTAATACTACTCCAGCTCCAGCACGCTTAACTTCCTCGTTCCTTCAGAATCTGTTTCCGCAAAGTAATTGATACATTGTTGTCAATACTATGATATCAATCCTATTAACCCTTCTATCAACATGTCACATGTTGATATTTTTTGAAATTACAAAAAATTATTTAAATAAACATTAATGAATAAGTAAAAATATTATTGAATTCAAATAAAAATATAATAATTTTACTTTTTTGTATTTTTCTATTTAATATGGAATAATTAATATCTTTAAATCTATAAATCGGAATTTAACAAATAATATGTCTAAATTGATCAGAAAAATGAGAGGAATCCAAATATGATATCCATATCAACTAATCACAAACCCTACTTTTTTGAATTATCTATTTGGTGGTTGCTTTAGAAAATTCCCTTTGCGCTTGGATAATGAAAAATGGCTTTTGGTGCGATGAAAAGGAAAACTTGCATTGGATCTTTGATAAAATAGCATATTGTGAACCTAAAAAGATTTTTGTAAAAAACATGAGCATCGGATCATGTACCGTAGTTCATATTCGACCACTTCTGCCGATTCTAAGCAGAATTTGTCTTTTTATCGAGGTGGACTGAAGGTTTGATTCCCTGTTGGGGCATTGTCTATATAAGGTGGTATAGTATTTTTGTAAAATGTGGTGGTACCATTTTGAATTAGCCATTTGGTGGTTGCTTCACAAAATCGTCTGCTTTTGTGCTCGAGAAAATGGGAAATGGCTTTTGGTGCATTTAAAAGGAAAACTTCCTGCAACATTGTTCGCCATCCCATGATGCATGTGTATGCATAATATGGGCACATTATCACAAACTATGCCTTGATTCTAGCCATAACATTGGTCATTTGACCCGAAGCCAAAAACCTCGAATGAGATAGGTCATTTTGTGAAGGTTTCTATGAGACATAATCAATATACCAAGTTTGATATTTTACTTCTAACTATGTCACATAATATAACACCACGCCAAGGTTTCGCATTGTTTCGATCATTTTGAATTTTTATGCCGCTTTAAACTATCGTCAAACTTTGTCGAATCGGGCATGAAGATTCTTAGCTCGGGCCGAGCCTCGCTAAACTTGCATTGGATCTTTGATAAAATAGCATATTGTGAACCTAAAAAGATTTTTGTAAAAAACATGAGCATCGGATCATGTACCGTAGTTCATATTCGACCCACTTCCTGCCGATTACAGAATTTGTCTTTTTATCGAGGTGGACGGAAAGGTTTTGATTCCCTGTTGGGGCATTGTCTATATAAGGTGGTATAGTATTTTTGTAAAATGTGGTGGTACCATTTTGAATTAGCCATTTGGTGGTTGCTTCACAAAATCGTCTGCTTTTTGTGCTCGAGAAAATGGGAAATGGCTTTTTGGTATTTAAAAGGAAAACTTCCTCCTGCAACATTGTTCGCCATCCCATGATGCATGTGTATGCATAATATGGGCACATTATCACAAACTATGCCTTGATTCTAGCCATAACATTGGTCATTTGACCAAATCCAAAAACCTCGAATGAGATAGGTCATTTTGTGAAGGTTTCTTTGAGACATAATCAATATACCAAGTTTGATATTTTTACTTCTAACTATGTCACATAATATAACACCACGAAGGTTTCGCATTGTTTCGATCATTTTGAATTTTTTATGCCCGCTTTAAACTATATATAATGTCTTATGTTTTACTTAATTTTTATTTATAAATGTGTAATATTTGAGTGTAGATAGATAGGTCTTATTTTTCTGCAAATTTTGATATATTATTTGTATTTTTCCGAATTAGAATGATTTAGTTATGATTTTCAAAGTTTAATGAGATAAAATAAAAATAGCTACGCCGAGGGCCGTCGGGCGATGTTACGCCGAGGGCAGCCGTCGGCGTAGCATAGGATATGCCGAGGGCAATTCTACGCCGACGGCTGCTTGGCGGAGCTAGCCTAGACGATGGCTACGCCGACGGCCCCGATGTTTGGCCGTCGGCGTAGCGACTAGCCGTCGGCGTAGCTTCCCATTCCTGTAGTGGCGCGTAAATGAACATATTTTCACATAGATTTTATTATTCCTGGGGACATAGGGCATCTTGGGTTAGATCATGGCCGCCGGATGGTGGGTGAAACATGGTGTACCGGCCGGAAATGTTTGCTCTCCAACTACATCTGAGGCCAAGAGCGGTTTGTCAGCTTGTATGGCAGAACTTTGGATGAAAATGTGTGGCTCAACTTTGATGTGGACTAGATTCAGTTATTTGAAAATGTCTGCATTTTTTAACACTGGCTTGATGTTAGTCAGTAGGTACAAAAGTTTGGAACACTGTTATTTTTCCCTCATTGCTATGCAAAAACGAGGATTTTGGTACATATCACTCCCAGCCTCTTTGTTAATTCATTGTGGCTGCATGCGGTTGTATGAACCTGCTCTGAGCCGGTCCCCGTCTCTGCTCCTGCTCCACACATTGCCCGCCGACGCGGCCACTGGCCTTCCTCCCAAGTCGGCTAAGTATGGCGCATGCTCGCAGTTAGTTGCCGATCTAGAAGAAGACCAACTCTGTATAAATTTTTCCATGAATCATACCAAGAAAACATGGTGGAGAAATCTGAAAAGGCAAAATCTGAACCATCCAGAAACTTTGAATTCTCACATGGATAGAAATCTCTGCATTTGCTTACACGTAGTTACTTCTGAAGGTAGACTTTGAATTTCTCTTTAACAATAACAATACAGACCACTTCGTGAATTGTTATGGTCTGAATATTTTTCTTGCTCAACTTCACTGCAAAATATGAAGTGTCAGCATATGTCATAGTAGGAGAGGTACATTTGTTGCTTTTCTGATGTTCCTCTCGGCTGTTGGCCACTACAAGCATGCGGCTTCCCTGCTCTTGTGACTCGATTTGTTTTTTTATGAAAATCATTGCTTAGTTTCTAAACGAAGGATGGGAGCATGCTAACTATTTTTCATGATGATGCATGCTTTCATTTCTGTCTTGCTGGAAAACGGTTAGAAGTGTTACAGATTTTTCCTGAATGGATATCTCTTTTAATCAATGATTGTAGTAAAACTAATGGTCATTACTTAGGATCTATATCGCACCAGCACTCAATGCTTGCATCTTTTCATGAACCGCAAGATGTAAGGAGAATGGTTTTAGACATTTTTCTCACATCAAGGCTCCAACAGCCAAACTTGGAGAAGATTTGGAAGGTGAAAATCGAGGGCAAGGTTACATTATGTCTGTGGCTTATGTTGCAAAATAGGAATTGGCTAGTTGGCAGACTTGTGAGGAGAAGAATTCAATACAACCCTCTCTATTGTTTTTGCAATCAAGAGCCTAAGGGCTGAGACGGCTCCGCACATTGTCGTTGGCTGCTAAGTTAGTTGATCCATGCAGTGTTTTTCTGCCCCATATCTGTCTCCCATGAATGTAATCCGTATGAATAGGTGAACCTTCATATGACAAAAATAGTCGACAATGTTGTTTAGTAGATATTTCTTACGCATCCGTCAGACCAAAGTTAAATTGTAAGCTTTATATACCAATATCAAACAACAACCAAATTATTAGAAGAAAAATGAGATTTAAAAGTCATTTATTATAATTTTGAAGACGTGCATGGCACGTACAAGGTTACTAGTGGGAATAAAGCACAGTTTCCTACTCGGCAATGTAATTTCCCAATGCTGTTGTATAGCAAATTGAATATCTCATTTGTATCTATGTTACTGTAGTGTGGTCAATGTTGCACTTGAATATCTTTCAAAAGATTTTGGGATTGCTGAAAATGCTGCTTTACAAGGTATGGCATTCTTTGACCTGCTCAATATAGAAGCCATGCTTCGATACTTGCATTCCTGAAGTGTGTTTTGAGACTTAGTTCACTGCTATAACAATTTACTGTTGCTATCATTGGTCAATTACTTGCTGGAGTTGGTATTGGGATATCTTCTGCGCTTGTGCCTCTTTACATATCTGAGGTTTATAATATATCAAAAAAATTGCAATTATTTTTCTGAAATCAGTCTGAGATTGAACTTCGCAAGCTGAGCTACTTGCACCTTGCAGATTTCACCACCTGAAATACTAGGAGCACTTGGTTCGGTTAATCTGCTTTTCATCTGCTTTGGAATTCTTGCATCTCTGGTAGTTGGACTGCCGCTGGCACAAAATCCTGATGGTGAGTTTTCGTATGTCCTCATTCTTTCATTTTACTTCATTCTGGTAGTTGGACTTAGAGGTGCAATCTCTATATTCACTTTGTTTTATGTGTTTTGGACTTAGAGGTGCAATCTTTGTTGTGTTCGTTTGTGTATGTTTGAGGTACTTTTGCTGATGTGCTGGAGGTCGCTTGGAGCCCGAGCCTCAACCCATAGCATGGACAGTACAGACATGAGGATCTCGACATAGGTCTAGCGTCTGTGATCTAGTTTAGGCTGGAGCAGCGGCAACACTTGATCTGTCCTTGGATGGGAAGATGGTAGTATATTCAGTCTTTGTTCTTTGCGATTGCGTATACTATAGCAAAAGTTTTATCTGTGATACATAAATTGTCTATTTTTCTTCACTACTGCTAGCTCGTAGGTTTATTGTTGTTTCAGCTTTGACCTTCTATCTGAACAATATGTAAAGGGAGATAGTCCATTTCATTATTAGTGTTCTGTAGAAAACTTCTGTAGTCAACAAAGTGATCAGCCAACTTCTACTAAGCATTGTATCTTAAATATTATTAGTAGTTAAATGTTATTAGTATATAAATGGTATGCTCAGAATACTAGGCTGCCAAAGACACCGCATGCTCTCGCTAATTGTTGATTTTTGGTGCTGAATGTTTTACTGTCACAATTCTATCTAATGCACTAAGTCTATTGCATTCACACATGTACTTGCTACGCTACTTGTAAGTTTTAATTTTCTCTAGTATCATGTTGCTGCAGGTGCAGGTTTTTGATGATAAGAGGGGTCAGTGACATGGCATACACATTAGGGTCAACACCTCGACCCCAAGACACACCACCTTCTTGACTGGAATATCAAGTAAACCCTCCGTGTGACGGTCTTCTCTTCATTGTCGAGCTTTGCTTCAAGGATGTTGCTTCTCTTCACCAAGTCCGTAACCAACATCCTCCATCCTCAACACACTCAAGCTGTTCGTGTGCCGGCTCGCCAAGGTTTGGTCGTGTGATCCCTCGCTCCTGTCATGATTTCTTGATTTAGTTCTTTGTACTCATGCATGTTATTGATTTGGCACTAATTGGAGTAGTTTGGCACCTGTAGTTACGTGTATTGTCATCTCCACCGAGTACTCCACTGAGTACTTGACTTATTGTTATGTGTCTTGTTCGCGCACCATGCTAGTTTCATGCAGAACTATCTTTCCACCTGCTAGATGAAAGCTAGTTTCTATTTATTGATGGAAACTGTTAGTTGCAGCTTGCTAGATGGAAGCTAATTTTTTTAATGTTACTTTTCCTATTTTTGCTACTTCATGCCAATTTTCCTTGATGCAACTTATTTTCCCCTGTAATGTATCCTACTAGCTCAATGCTATATGTAACCTGCTAGCTCTATGTTGCTAGTTCTACATAGAAGGAAAAATAAATAAACTTGAACTTTGTTTTCTAGAACCAGTTGTACTTACAGTATCTAAACTATGCTACTAGAGCATGTACTCAACTTCAACTAAAAACTTGTACATAGACATAGATGTTACTCTCAGATTTGCCATAAGTAAGCTCACTGTTTGAGATAGAACTAGTATGGTTCAAAGATGGTTAGCACCGACTCTCGGTTTTTTCAGAGAGATGCTTGTTTTCTGGCACGAGCACGGTGAGTTGTGTCTCACCTAGCGCATTTCTGTTAGTTATCTTTTTACTGTGTATGGGACATGTTTTGATTCTAAATATAATGGTGGTGATTTGTTAGATGTAATCAAATAACTTGGTGGGATCTTCTAACACCATAGTCTGTAATATATGATGGGGATGCATTTTTTTACTATATCAATTTTAATACGATTCTTTTGGAATATACAGAGTCTGGGCTGATCCGAAGCATGCATAAGTTCGAGAGGATCAAATTGTAGCTAGTTTTACACTTGCTCGTAGCTTTAGTTGTTGATTTGTAGTACCGTGTCATCAAGATTTGATTTCTAAACTAGTTGTAATTTGAATGAGTGGAATTTCATGTGTTCCATCTATTCTCACCGAATATTGTAATAAACTCGTCTTTTGTCGATGTGTATTTTGTACTTATTGGTACATTTTTTCTGTTAACTGGTGTGATTTGTTATTAATGTGACCCCTGTCCAAAATAATCTTATTATCGGGACCCACCTATCTCAGACTTGACAATTTGGACCGCATTTTCTAAACGGATCAGTCCAAAATAAAATGGATGATAATGGCTATTCTTGGTGTGACCAGCCCAAAATAAGAAGGCCCAAAGTAAGAATTTGTCCATATAAAAGACCAATGCAAAGAAAAACAATCCAGAATAGTTGGGCCGAGCCCATGTGGAACCTAGAAATGGGCTGGGCTGATTTTGATTTAAGACGATTTAATTTCGTCACAATTTTGCCACGTAGGATCGGCCACGTAGGATCTGACTTGGCCAGGCTAGATGGCCCATGACGATATTGGATCGTCATAGACGTTATGACGATCTAATATCGTCATAGACGATTATGACGATTTTACCAAAAACGTCGTTATAGTTCATTTGCGACGCCCAGCTTTCGACGATCTCAAAATCGTCATAAAATCGTCATAAATGGACTACTATGACGATTTTGTGACGAAAATGGAGGGTCATATATAGCCAGATTCCTTGTAGTGTACTAACAATGGAGAGCATGCAAGATCACAAACAACACAGACATGATAGAATCATAAAGACAAAACCATTAATCAAACCAACATAATAATCTCAATATACATCGGATCCCCGTAAACACAACATGCATGATTACAAATAGATTAGATCTTGATCATGAACGGAGTTCGCAAGATCTATACATGAAAGAACAAGGAGGAGATACAACCATCTAGCTACTACATGGACCCATAGTCCAAGGTGGAACTACTCACGCATCATACCGTAGAGAAGGCCTCTGGGATGATCTCCCCTCCAGCCGGGTGCCGGGAAGAACTTCAGATCCCCTCGATCTAGGGACGATGGCGGCGGAGGCTACAGAAGGTTTCTTGGAGATTTGATTCGATTCTTAGGGTTTTTGCATCGAGGGCTTCTTATAGGCGAAGGGGGGAGGTCGAGGAGGCGTCCAGAGGGGCCACACCCCTCCCAGGCATGGGCCCACCCCTGGTTGTGCCTAGGGGGGTTTGGCTTCCCTGGCCCGCTTCTCCGTCTCCTCTCTTGACTTCTTGTTCCGCACGGAAAGTTATTGACTTTGATGTTTGTCCCGTCCAATTCCGAGAATATTTCCTTACTAGCTTTTCTAGAACCAAAAACAGTAGAAAACAGGCAACTGGTACTATGGGAACTTGTTAATAGGTTAGTACCAGAAAACATGTAAAAAAGCACCTCAAAGTGTAGACAAGCAAAGAAAAGTAGATACTAAACAAGCATGGAGCATCAAAAATTATAGATACGTTTTCGACATATCAGTGGTGACACTATTTCGGTGGGTGGCGGCACTATGACATGGGTGAGTGTCGACACTGTGTTGTGTTGCTTAATATATAAATAGGCATCCTTATGAAGTTATCAACTGCAAGCAATATGGTGTGCGAGAGCAGGGACACCACTACATCGATCTTGAGTGAGATGCCTAAGGATCCATTCCTCAGGCATCTTCCACGAGCTTGCCGTAGAGGCACTCCCTAATATGTGAAATTACTTAGCTCCCGGCGTATTAATCTAGCTAGAGAAGTTGTAAACTGCAAGATGGTGTGCGAGAGCAGGGCCACCACTACAGCGAGCTCATGCGAGATTCCTAAGGATCCAGTCCTTAGGCATCTTCCAGGAGCTCGCCATAGAGGCACCCCCTAATATGTAAAATTAGTTATTAGCTCCCCCGACACAAGAACAGAACAACATCTTCATAGTTCGGGAAAGTTATAGAGAGACCAACACTAGTAGGAAACGGTCCATAGTCCTAGTTTCCTAACTAGGACTACGTGATCGGGACTAAATGCCCTCCTTTAGTCCCGGTCCAACAACAAACTAGGACTAACACTCAAGACATATATTAATATTAAAAAACTGGGACTACGGAATCGGGACTAAAGCCCCCCTTTAGTCACCCTCATGTCTAGCCCTATAGTACACAGCTTCAGGGTCGTCTTCGTCATCGTCGTCGTTGCTAGGCGCACGCGTCTGGATACTCAGCCCAGCCATGGCATATTCCGGGGGCACCTACCACTCTGGCCTCATATTCACGACACGCGTGGGAGGAGGCTCCTGGATGACGACGCCTCTAGGCGGCCTTCACCACCGCCACCCTTCTTTTGGCTCTACGGCGGGTGAAAGTGTGGGCACCATAGGCGAGGATTATCTCCCTGAGTGATGTAGCGCATCACGCTGATGGTAGTCCGGTTCACCCACCACAGGTGCCGGATGGCTTTGTTTTGGTTCATGGGGGGTGGTCCGTCACCCTCGTAGCTAGCGAGCTCCCTTTCCTGCCGGTTAGCGAAGAAGGCATTCTAGGTGTCGTAGTTGTCAAGATCCCAATGGGGATCCATCCGCTGCTTCGACGTGAGCTCGGGGTAGAAGTGGTCGTGGTGGCCGCCTTGAGGCACGGGAGGGACATGAACCCCTGCTCCGGTGTGACGGAACCTTGAGGCACAGGAGGGACATGAACCCCTCTAGCGCTCAGCATCCAGTCGGCGGGCAGCTGGTAGCCCGGCGGGCATGGGTAGTGATGTCTGCAAGTGCACATATCGGTGTAGCTAGTTTCGAAGTTAAGATATCAATCCCACAGGGAGCCCAAAGGAATGTGTTTATGAATGAAGTCTCTATCACACTCAAAGTTTTCACATGTCTTCGAGTGAATTGAATGTAACTGTTGAAATAAGAATAAATTTGGATTAAGCTAAACGTATTTAAATAAAATGAAAATGTAAACTTTAGAAATAAAAAGCATAAAGTAAAGAACGATTCAATTATTTATTGTTTTCTGCAGATGGCAAAGAAGGCGCGGGGAGATACAATTCATGGTGATAGCAATTGTGCCAAGTGGATAAGTGATAAGTGTAACAATTATAATCCTATAAGTATGTATGTAGGCGAGCACCCCATAATTAGTCAGAACTCCTCTTGGTAGATTTCATCCCAACTTCAATAATACTACTAGTCTGTTACCAAAACCATGGTCAGTCACTAGGCGATTAAGATCCTTCAGGTTTCTTAGCAATTAAGATCCTTTGATCAGACTAATGCAATATGCATAATGGTTCCTCGTGCTCCTCGAGTTCAACTAGTTTTCCATTGATATCCCCGTGTCACTCGGGGGGTCACCGGTCTGCTAGCAAACAAGATCTTATCTATGTAGAACAAAGCATCATGTTGTTTGGGCCCTTAATTGGAAAACAAGCATTAGTATCAACACCCGGATTTTTAATCCCAGATATCTGTTATGCCATACATCGCAATCCCAGGATTACCATTTTTACGAGACATAACAGAATTGGATACCATAGTACATCATCCATTACAAACGATTCATAAGTTCTTACACAAATAGGGATCTCATGATCCAGTTCGTAATACATCATCAAGCAGCGGAATACGTAATAGTAACGGTAGCGTAGGTGAAGCTCCATCTTCGGGGTCACAGGCAATGCTGACGATGGGAGATGATCCTAGCTGTCGTAACCTTCCTGGGGTCCATCCTCCAGGTACTCCTCTTCATAGTCTGGCCATGGGAATAGCTAGGGACAAAGCCATGAGTACTCTTTAAGTACTCGCAAACTAATACTAACAGTTAAAGGGGTTTTTGGATTATAGGACACTAGGCTCTAGGGTTGTTTTGCAAAAGCCAGATTTATCTCTACTAAGTTCCAAAGCTAGTCACAATTTTATAACTCCTAAGTGGGATCTTGTAACTCATGTCTCAATTCATTTCACAAGTCGTTTTAAAAAAAATCGACGGGGAACAAGATGGCCACTCAATCGTCCATAATCATGACGCTGCTATTCGAATAGTTTGACACTCTGCAGAGATTGTACACTTTCACCACAACATTCGATACATCCGTCAGAACAATCCTGAATTCACCATACTCGATGTCACGGATAATCAATCCTAACCTTTCAATTACACGCCCTAGTATAAGTACCTCTCCTATGAGTTTGGCCTCCCAACCATGACCAACTGTCATCTTGGGTACTGCACAGGTGGACAATCTTCACAAGGTAGCCTCAGCTCAGACCTTGGCCGTGAGGGAACTAATACTAAGGTATATAAGTTTCCAGTCAAGACCTACCCAATCTTCGGGTATTGTGGTTGTACGATAAATTGGAATGGTATCGCATCCAGACAACCATCAGTTTAATAAAGGGCTAAGGCTCATGCCTCAACATTTTCATCACAAAAATCATCAAGTGTTCGGAAACACATGTCCAAAACATTTCAATAGAATGGTCCATCATTCCAAGGTTTTCATAACCATTTTTCCACCAAGTATTCCCATCTAAAGTTGATCAAGTTTTATACTTAGCACTAGAATCTACAGGTGGGGGTGAGTACTAATGAGGGGTGGTAATGTAGGGTTCGCAGCATAGAAAACAAAAAATTTCCTACGATGGGAACAACTATGTACCAAGATCTATCTACTAGATACAAACAACGGGCGGATGTATATCCATAGAGAACATACCCTTGAAGACCGACAAAGCTTAACGAGTCCAAACTCGTGGTTGATGTAGACGATCTCTTGCCGATCTCAAGATCGAGAGGAAGTCCTAGCGCCGCAAAATAGCAGCGCATCCGTGCTCGCACACACGTTCGAGGCACCGAGCAACCTCCGCCTCCTCGCTCCATCGATGCAACGGAAGAAACAAATCCTTCCATAAAAAGCCACCGGGAACATGTATCTCGCTGATCCGAGACCATGGGGAAATTCTAAAGGGGGGAGAGAGTCCTTCGCGAGGAGGTGTGCTTTGAGAGGAGGAGAGGGGGGCCTTTTATAGGGGAGAGGGGGCACCCAAGGGGCATGGCGCCCAGCCATGGGGCTGCCCCCACCTCTTCCACATTCATGTGGCTGGAGCTCCCACTCAAAATGAAAAGCCTCCACTCCCATAAAAGAGCCTCCACTCAAAAATCCACTCACATGCATTAAATTTCCACCAAATTTAATGCAAGCTCTCATTTAAATAAAACTCTTTTATTTATTTATTCAGAATTTTGTTAATTACTTTAATTAACAAACATTCACATAAAACCCCTTACTAGTATTTCATTTCACATGTAGAACTAGTTTCAGCAATTTCAACCGAAACAGTTCCGGTGTCTAGTGACATAAATTCCTGCGCTTTCCTTTTTCTTTCTCTGGCATATCATTTGCTCCGAATGGTGTCGGTATCCCTTAAGTGTGTCACCCTACGGTTCGCGAATAATGCAGACATGATCGAGACCCCTCTCCGATCAATAATCAGCCAGGACACGAGATCCGTGATCGACTCCACACATTCAACGATGACTTCTGTGATCGTGTGAACCTTTTTACGCTAGTATCTTAATCCCTTTGTTTCACGATATATTACATGTCCGAGATTCGATCATCGGTATCTCCATACCTAGTTTGATCTCGCACGACATGCACTCTTTTCTCGTTCCCGTGATATAACATTCTAGTGATCAAATCACTTGCTTGCAAGCTAATCAATGTGATATCACCGAGAGGGCCCAGAGCATATCTATCTGTCATCGGGATGAACAAATTCCACTCTCGATCCATGGGTCTCAACATAACACTTTAGTAGTTCTGAAGCCATCTTTATAATCACCCGATTCACGTGTGACGTTTGATGTTATCAAGAAACTCTTCCGGTGTTAGTGATTGACATGATCTCATGGTCTAAGGATTAGGATCACTTCAAGTTGTTATAGCAATATAAACTCAATGACTTTGATCGTAATGCTATACTTCGATGAATGTTCATCACACCATTACACTAATGTTGTGACCTCGTTATTAACAACATCCAATGTCCATGATCAGGAAACCTATGATCATCTTGTTAATCAACGAGCTAGTTTATAAGAGAGGCATAACTAGGAACTTCCTTTTTGTTTATTAAACACACATGTATTAACGCTTCAGATTAATACAATTAGAGCATGTAAAATAAACATTTATCATAAACAAGGAATACGATAATAACCACTTTATTATTGCCTCTCGGGCATATTCCCTTCAGTCTCCCACTTGCACTAGAGACAATAATCTAGTTTCAAAACTTTGTGTATTGAACACCTATGGCTTTCTGGTGTTCCATATACGCAACTGCAAGTGGTTAACATAATCTACGGATCTGATGCTTTCAGGTCCGTGTGTATTTGCATGTCTTTATGCTCCACGCATCACTCATTCTCCAATGAGATGGCATTGTATAAATTTGGTCTTTTGGTGAGACCTTTAGTTCCTTGGGGTTAAACCATGTCGATACTATTGTCATACAATATATTTTTAGTGTTAGCGCTATAACCACACCTTAGTTTGATAACAAACTACTTGACACAAATTCCCTCCTTTGCTGCTACTATAGCAGTCATATACTTAGCCTTTTGTTGTAGTATTCGTCACAATGTCTTAACTTTGGAACTCTTCCAAATCCATCATGGAAACTTTCTTTCCATTTCATTGTGTCACCCATAGTTTAAATTGAGATAAACTTAATTTGTAACTTGTGACAAAACTAGTATCAATGTAACGCTTTACAATGAACTATTTGTAATTGTTTGTCACTTATACACAAATATATTCTTAATTCTTCCAAAAGATCATAAGAATATCCTTACTATCATCCAATGATCATTTTAGATTCATTCTGGTATTTGCTCATAACACTTAGAGCATAGGACATATCTGGATGTGTACATATCATGGTATGATTGATCAAAACATTCTCGTGATTTCACTCATCAAGTGTCAAAGCACTTGAATCTTGTTTCACTTATCAAGTGTCGATACACTTGAATCTTGAGTCAATTCTTTTCCATGCGACAAGAACCGTTTCTTATCGTTTCTATATTGAACTCCTTCAATATCTCATATATGTACGTTTGGCACAACCATATTAGCGTCACAGTCTATCCACTATAGACATTCATGCTAAATATTCGGGTTTTGCCTAAGTTTTTCATCGAAATGAAATTCTTAACCTTTGTCAATAAAAGATATATCATTTCTAATCAACAAAATGTCCTCCACATAATGTATTAAAAAATATGTCTTAGCGCTCCCACTTAATTTCTTGCAAATGCAAGCATCTTCATCGTCTCCTGATGAAAAACTCCTTTTTCATCATGGTGAAGATTCCAACTCCGCGATGCTTACTTCAACCATTGAAGTTTGCATGCCCCTTTTAGCATCCTTTGAATTAACAAAACCCTTTGGATCGTGTCATGTACACGTCCTAGGTAACCATTCTATTAAAAGAACTTTGTTTTGTTTATTCATCTACCATATACCAAATTATATGTAGTGGTTGCTACTTTAATCCGTCCAGACTAAATATCGCTATGAAAGATCAAATCTTGTCATAGTCAACTCCTTGAACATTGTCATAAAATACTTTACGACATGTCGAATATTTCATTGATGTGAGACATCCATGTCTGTTTCTTTATAGATCCAAATACGACCGATAGGTTTTTACACCTTTCTGGAGGGTCTTCCAAGTTCAAAACTTGATTTCTCGTGTATGGAACTATCACGGATTTTATGGCTTCAAGCCATTTGACGGAGTTAGGGACCATCATCGTTTCTTTGCATATAGTCGGTTCATCATTGTCAAACAATAATGATTTACTCCCAAATCTTAGTATTTGATTGTTTATTCGACTGACTTGGTTCAATAAGAACTTAGATCTCCGTGACCACAACCTTTGAGGCACGTAATCTATGAGCATTATGGCAGCCTCCGGAACGATTTCCGGCGCTGTGCAACTCAGCACATTTATCTAAGGTTCGTTAACCTTATCAAAGTTCTATTGTCCTCCCACTTAACTTTTATGAAAAAATTCCTTTTTCAAGAAACTTCACGTTTCAAGCGACAAACCCTTTTGTCCTTGGTGTTATGGAGGAATAACCAATTTTTATTCGAAATAACCTACAAAGACATTCTCATCCGACTTTGGTTGTAAACATCTTACATATGTTTAGCATACCAAAATTTAAGAAAGGACAACTTGGGTTTTACCCCAAACCATAACTCATATGGTGTCATTTCAACAGATCAAGATGGAGCTCTTTTCCGTGTAAAAGTAGTAGTCTCTAAAGCTTTAATCTTTTAATACATAATGGAAGTTTTATAAATAACACCTTTGATCCAACCATGTCAAACAAGGTTTCATTACAAATCTCAAACACTCCATATTCCTATGGTGTTTTGGGATATGTAAATCTAGGTGTTTTGCTAAACTTGCAACTCAAATAAATCCCTTTATGATAAAATCATAATTCCTTTATTTTCTTGTTACACTTGTAACTCAAACAAATCCCTTATGATAAAATCATAAACCATTTATTTTCTTGTTACAATGATTTTACACTTCATCTTGAAAGTCTTTGAACGTTTTCAAATATTTCATACTTCTTTCTCATTAAGTGAACATTCACTCAAAATTCCGGAGAAAGCATATGAAGTTGAAACCCATCGCTTACGACTATAAATAATGGACTACATACATCGATATGTATAAATTCCAATATTTTAGTCGTTCGTTCTTCTTTGGACTTTGAACGAAGTTTTTAATTATCCCGAGGAAAGTCTCACAAGCGTCGCTTGATCAAATCAAAGACTCCAAAAATCCATGAATATGGAAATTCTTTATGTTTTATTTACAATATAATTTAAACAGCGATGTCACTTCGTAAGTGATCTTTCAATCATTTGTCTTGCGACATTTTAGCATTAGGTTTTATGGATGTGATTTCTCCAACTAGATTTGTAAATCATCCATCTTATATGGAATACGGTAATTATTTGAACAACTTTTGTTCTCATAATACCTGATTCAAATAACAATTATTAAAACAAATCTTGAAGTCAAGCTTTGATGTCAACGAGAAATACAAACAACGGTTTGTTTGTTTTCGATGAATATCATCACATATTCTCTTGCTAGTTACTTAGGCCATTGTGGTTCATGAATTGCGTCGTTCCGTATGAAATTTCATACCAACCAATTCGTTATCCAATACCCAAGAACCACATTGTTTAACAAGCAAAGAATACAACCATAACATGTATATCATTTATATACCTAAATTGGATATTTCCAATCTTTTATTTTCTGCCAAATATATTTTATAGATTCTCTTTCAGCATTTCCTTTTCCTTTTTAAAAGAATCTACCAACATCAAAATTAGTGCCATATACATGACACATAGTCCAAAGCGTGTATATTCAAATAATAATACCTTTGGACTTGCACTTTGAAGTAGATCACCATCATCAAAATGATCGGTATTCTTTCAAAATCCATTCTTTAGTAATATTTTAGTGTAGTAAACACTTTACATACATCTTCTATTCATCCTTATCATGAAGACTTTCATGATCAAGCTACTATAGCTTATAAATGCGAATCGTGAGTATAACATTACTTTCCAAAACACTTTTGGATGATTAGGATGTCTAGCATCTCCAACCTTCGTAAATTCTCATCCAATATGAGAACATATATTATACTCTATCATATTGCAACCAAAACATTGTTTCAGATATCGTTATATCTGTCACACATGATGGTTTCTGAAACAATTCTTTCAGCTCCTAGATAATATTGATATTTAAATCAAGAATCATGGAGGCAAATATGATACTTAATATACTAACACTGGAATTGTTACTCTCGATTTAATACCAACTATTAAATTTCACTGAGTAAATAGAGTTTGCTAAAAGTTTGCAATAGGACTTTAAACTTTAGATTGACACTCAACACAATACGACACCAGTTCGTAAAGTATATATCTAGAATTCTATAGTTTCATTATCTCAATTACAACTATGCATAAGGTGGTGAACGAATGCCAATGACTACAACAAATTATGCAAATTCACTTTGATTTAATTTATGATAAATTGAGTTCTACTAATCCAAATTAGAAATGAACTCCCACTCAAAAACGACATCCGTCGTGTCTTTTTGGTGATTACATGAACCAAATCCACTACACCAAGTCCGATCATCACGTGAGTCGGTGTAGCTTCAAAGGAAAGCATCCATATGGTCATCATATCAAAAACATATGACTCATGCTTAACCTTTCGGTCCGTGTCCCGAGGCCATGTCTGTACATGCTAGGCTCGCCAAGTAAGAACCTTAGTATTCACGTGTGTAACTGTCTTACACCTGAGATATGCTCATGGATTCAAGTACACCCGATCATCACGTGATGTCTTGAAGCGACGAATCATTGTCGGTGCATACTTAAGGAAGAACACATTTTTATCTTGATATCTAAATGAGGGATCATCTTATTATGCTAATAAAACGCCAAACAAGCAATATAAGATGCAATCAAACATCGCATGTTAATAAGTGAAATGATATGGTTCCCGCATATGATCTCCATCATGTGCACCATGGTATGATCTCTATCATACCTTTATGTGTAAGGCCAAGGTCTATGGAACTTACACGCTATGTGTGTTGTAAGAGTATCATCTCATACTTCTACTTACAACATCACCATATCATAACACTAGCCCAGCAACAATCTAAACTAGACGCCTCTAATTTATCCATTGCAGGTTTTACGTGGCTTAGGGATTTCGAAGATAGAACCGTTCTTACCTACGAACATGAACCACAACAAGGATAACCAAATTGTTGACAACTCGTTGTAAATTAGATATTGACTATAGTAGGAGAGACAGACACCCGCTAGCCACTTATGCAAAACTAGTTGCATGCCAAGCGTGGAACAGGTCTCATGTGCGAGGACATGTAAAGTTTGTCCGGGCCGCTTCATCCCACTATGCCACCAATATCCAAAGTACAACTAAGAAGCAACAAAATGATCGTCATCGCCCACATACTCATATGTGTACTACCCGTGAAAGCATCTACGCATAGATCCGGCTCTGATACCACTGTAGGGTTCGCAGCATAGAAAACAAAAAATTTCCTACGATGGGAACAACTATGTACCAAGCTCTATCTACTAGATACAAACAACAGGCGGATGTATATTCGTAGAGAACATACCCTTGAAGACCGACAAAGCTTAACGAGTCCAAACTCGTGGTTGATGTAGACGATCTCTTGCCGTTCTCAAGATCGAGAGGAAGTCCTAGCGCCGCAAAATAGCAGCGCATCCGTGCTCGCACACACGTTCGAGGCACCGAGCAACCTCCGCCTCCTCGCTCCAGCGATGCAGCGGAAGCAACAAATCCTTCTAGAAAAAGCCACCGGGAACATGTATCTCGCTGATCCGAGACCATGGGGAAATTCTAAAGGGGGGAGAGAGATCCTTCGCGAGGAGGTGTGCTTTGAGAGGAGGAGAGGGGGCCTTTTATAGGGGAGAGGGGGGCACCCAAGGGGCATGGCGCCCAGCCATGGGGCTGCCCTCACCTCTTCCACATTCATGTGGATGGAGCTCCCACTCAAAATTAAAAGCCTCCACTCCCATAAAAGAGCCTCCACTCAAAAATCCACTCACATGCATTAAATTTCCACCAAATTTAATGCAAGCTCTCATTTAAATAAAACTCTTTTATTTATTTATTCAGAATTTTGTTAATTACTTTAATTAACAAACATTCACATAAAACCCCTTACTAGTATTTCATTTCACATGCAGAACCAGTTTCAGCAATTTCAATCGAAACAGTTCCGGTGTCTAGTGAAATAAATTCCCGCGCTTTCCTTTTTATTTCTCTAGCATATCATTTGCTCTGAATGGTGTCGGTATCCCTTAAGTGTGTCACCCTACGGTTCGCGAATAATACAGACATGATCTAGACCCCTCTCCGATCAATAATCCGCAGCAGGACCTGGAGATCCGTACTGACTCCCACACATTCAACGATGACTTCTGTGATCGTGTGAACCTTTTACGCTAGTATATTAATCCCTTTGTTTCACGATATATTACATGTCCGAGATTCGATCATCAGTATCTCCATACCTAGTTTGATCTCGTTACCGACATGCACTCTTTTCTCGTTCCCGTGATATAACATTCTAGTGATCAAATCACTTGCTTGCAAGCTAATCAATGTGATATCACCGAGAGGGCCCAGAGCATATCTATACGTCATCGGGATGAACAAATTCCACTCTCAATCCATGGGTCTCAACATAACACTTTAGTAGTTCTGAAGCCATCTTTATAATCACCCAGTTACGGTGTGACGTTTGATGTTATCAAGAAACTCTTCCGGTGTTAGTGATTGACATGATCTCATGGTCTAAGTATTAGGATCACTTCGTAAGTTGTTATAGCAATATAAACTCAATGACTTTGATCGTAATGCTATACTTCGGATGAATGTTCATCACACCATTACACTAATGTTGTGACCTCGTTATTAACAACATCCAATGTCCATGATTAGGAAACCTATGATCATCTTGTTAATCAACGAGCTAGTTTATAAGAGAGGCATAAATAGGAACTTCCTTTTTATTTATTAAACACACATGTATTAACATTCCGTATTAATACAATCATAGCATGTAAAATAAACATTTATCATAAACAAGGAATACGATAATAACCATTTTGTTATTGCCTCTCGGGCATATTCCCTTCAGGTAAACTAGTGGAGTTTCAACTAAGCTCAATCTCATGCCTTAATATGACATTAAGATTATCTAGCTTAGGCCAAATTTTATGCTCTTTATGCAACCTTCAGATAACTTTCTAGTATCTATAATTCACTTAAGTAAACTCTAATGAAAAGCTTTGATAAAGAAATAAAGTAAGAAGCTTGCAAATAAAACTAGGATTGGTTTATCAAGTGGGTATGATCACATATGCTTAAGGCATATAGTAGGCATGGTAACAAGTAGTGGTTTGTGGCATCAGTAGGGTATATTGGAAGGGTTAGCTTGCATTGGTGTAGTATCAGCTTGCTAAAGTAGAGTATCTTGCAAGTTTTAGCTTGCCTTGTGCAGAGCAGTGGTTGAAGTTCTCCTCAGCCTATTCTTCGTAGAATCCTCCTTCCTCCTCGTATCCTTGGTCGATACTAGCGTCTATGAATAAATACGAGGTACACAATCACCAAACAATACTTAACTACTTGCATTGATCACACACAAGGGTCCTATAGATGATCTAGCATCATCTCTACTCATTACAAGATTAAGGCTTGGTTTTATTCCTTTTATTTTTAGAAAAGTAATTTCTACTCATTGAAAAACTACTTAAGATTTAATATTTCCAAACCAAACATGGGATCCTGTTGACACATGTCATCACCACATATTGTAGTCCAAGGGAATGTGTTTTAAAGTGGTGTCACACTTTAATAAGGTTTTACCCTTTTATTCTAATTAATTAAAGTGTCTAGAAATGCCTATGTAGCATTCTTTTATTACTTGAACATTATTTCTGCAAGTAAACCTATATATTTTTATATATCCTGAAATATATGGTTAAATTTGATTTTTGAGAGTTGGAATCAACTCAAAAGCTATTATGGTTTAAATTTGAAAAATGTTTGAATGCAGAAAAGCTTCTGCCTTGTTATTTTTACCATGGGTGATCTATAGATCCAAATGACTTAAATCCAACGGGCTTGGATTCAGCATTCCCCGACCTTTCTAACAAAATTGGTTTCATTCAATTTGATGCACTGAATCGATCTGGGTTGATTTTTGAAGTTGAGTACAGAAGTGAGTTTGAAACAAAAATGAAAAAGGTTTAATTCAAATAACTGGACTGCGCGGGAAAAATTAATGGGTCGGCCTGCTAAGCGCAGTCCTCCCGCGGGCTGCTTAAGTGGGTGTCCCCACTTGCCAGTGAGACAGGGAGGGTGAAGCGGTACGGGGCAACGTGGGTCATTCGATCTGATTCTAATCCAACGGCTGGGAGTCATCGTCGACGCGAGACAACGCCGGCTAGAAAGAAACCTAGCGCGGCCAGTGAGGGGTGCTGGGGGCTCACCGGGGTGCAGGCGAGGGTCGGCGAGGCGGGCGAACGACGAAGTCGACGACGGCAAACTCAGGGGTGGTCGCGGCAGCTCCTGGGGTGGACGAAATCACTGGCGCCCTTCTTCTCCAGTGGCGGCGGGCTCCGGTGAAATTCCGGCGAGGTGGTGCTCGCCTTGCTCTGGGAACGGTGTGGCACGATCAGTGAGGAGAGGGGAGTGAGATGGTGTGAAGAAATCGACTGGGGGTGGCCTCTATTTATAGTCGAGCGAGGGGACCGACGGGGCGCACGGTGAGCTCGTCGGGGGTGGTGGTACAGACGGCTATCGGCATGGGCGAAGGTAGGGGACGATGCGGTGTCTCCTGGCGATGCTCAACGACATGGTTTAGAGGCGTGGGGCGGTGCGGCTTGGTCTGGAACGGCGATGCTCTGCGCGGCAGAGGCGGCGTCTTCGACGGCGAGCGGTGGCTGTGCGGCACGGGCGGTGAAATGGGCATGTCTGGCGGTCTCCTGGGACGGTGGGGAGCATGTATATGCACGCGGCGAGGGAGGCGTGCGGTCTGTGGGTTTCGGTCGAGGGTGGCGCTCTGGCGCACGCTCGGCATGGTCATTGGCGAGCTGGGCGCGGTCCGTGCGTGTGGTCCAGTGGCTGGCAACGCTCGCAGCTGGGACAGGGTGTGGCGGTGGATGGTGGGCTTGCTCCCAGACATGCTGGCTAGGCTTGCTGCTGCTCCTAGCTTGCTGTCGACTATGGGGTGGCAAGGGTGTGCTCGGCTGTTCACCATTTATGACAATGGCAAGCTCACAGTGGTGCTAGTGCTTGGTTTAGTTAGATAGATGATCTACTGAGATGGTTGTGAGCTAAATGGGGAACCAGTTACGCTTCAATCACTGCTCACTATAGTGTTTAGATTTTGTTGGATTTGTGTCTGCAATCTGTTTGATGAAATGGCCGCATGAAATCAAGTTTTGAATTTTGAAAAGATTTTTGGTGGGTGTGCTAGGTTGGTGCTAGTGAGTCTGCAGATGCTTGGGTTTTGAAAGTTGAGCTTGTTTGAGTGGTTTTTGAAAAAGTGGGATCTTCCCATATGATAAAGATTCAATTTTGGATTGCCATTTAAACTATGCATTTGAAAGTTTCTGGATGATCACAAAGTGGGCCTTGATACTTTGTTATGAGTAAAATCAAGGGGTGCAAAGATCCAGAAAAGTTTCTGTTAGGTTTTGAAAGTTTGAGGCAGCCAAAGTAGGAATGGGAGTTAAATTGGTCAAAATGACCATTCCCTTAATATATTTGTTTTGATTTACTTGTCTTTATGAAAAGTGTGGAAAATGTTTTAGATGATGTTTATTTCACCTAAGAAACATTTTACAAGCAATGAAACAATCAAACAAGGTGGTTCAAAGAATTTCAAAATCAATGCATACACATATGCATGCCTTCATAATTTTAATTAGAAAAGTATTTGTTAATCCTAATTTTGATGATTAGAGTATGATGATTTAAGTTTAATATTTTTGGGATGTTACAAACCTTCCCCCCTTAAACAAAATCTCGTCCCGAGATTTGAAGAAGGACGAAAAGATTACCTAGGATTTGAAGAGATCGGGGAACTCCGTCATGATGTGATCTTCGCGCTCCCAGGTAGCTTCCTCTTCTGTGTGATTGCTCCACTGAATCTTGAGAAACTTGATGCTTCGGGTTCGGGTAGTTCGAAAAGCTTCTTCCAAAATACGGATCGGTACTTCAGGATAGGTCAGGTCATCGTTGATCTCTATGGTCCGATGGTCGATATTCTTGAACACTTCGGTCTTCTCGGGGACTTCGAGACACTTGCAAAGTAACGAGATATGGAACACATTGTGCACGGCTGACATCTCTTCGGGTAGCTCCAATTGATACGATACTTCTCCTCGACGGTTCAGAATCTTGAAAGGTCCGATATATCTGGGGGCTAACTTTCCTTTGAGTTGGAAACGCTGCATTCCCTTCACTGGCGACACTTTCAGATAAACAAAATCTCCTATGTTGAAGGAGAGGTCTCGACGTCTCTTGTCGGTGTAACTCTTTTGTCGGGATTGAGCTGTCTTGAGGTGCTCACGAATCTTGTGAACCTTCTCTTCTGCTTCTCGTAGGATGTCGGGTCCGAAAATCTGACTCTCTCCTACTTCCGCCAGTTCAAAGGGGTGCGACACTTTCTTCCGTACATGAACTCAAATGGGGCCATTTGCAAACTGGCTTGATAAATGTTGTTGTATGAAAATTCTGCAAACGGCAGACAGTCTTCCCACTTGGATCCATATTCTAACACACATGCTCTCAGCATATCTTCGAGTATTTGATTTACTCGCTCCGTTTGTCCATCGGTCTGAGGGTGATACGCGGTGCTGAAATCTAGACGGGTTCCTAAACCTTCTTGAACTTTCTTCCAGAATCTCGAGGTAAAATGAGTTCCTCGATCCGATACTAT
Organism: Avena longiglumis; assembly: GCA_030063025.1. NCBI lineage: Eukaryota > Viridiplantae > Streptophyta > Magnoliopsida > Poales > Poaceae > Avena > Avena longiglumis. The sequence goes on from CP125975.1 coordinate 31,322,596, forward strand.
GTTCTTAGGGACTCCGTGCAAACTGACGATTCCAGCGATGTATAACTCCGCTAGCTTCGAACTCGGATAGGTGGTTTTGACGGGCAAGAAATGGCGACTTTGGACAATCTGTCCACTATGACCCAGATAGAGTCATTTCCCCTACTAGAAGTAGGTAGTCCAGTGATAAAGTCCATTCCTATAGAATCCCATTTCCATTTCGGAATCTGCAAGGGTTGCAACAATCCAGCGGGTCTTTGATGTCCTGCCTTGACTCGCTGACATATATCACACTTGGCGATATAGCTTCCGATTTCTCTCTTCATCTTATGCCACCAAAATTTCTCCTTCAAATCTTGATACATCTTCGTTCCTCCGGGGTGGATAGAATAAAGAGTATCATGAGCCTCCTTCAAAATAACTCCTTTCAACTCGAAATCTGCTGGTACACAAAGGCGTCCTTTGTACCACAAAACTCCTTCTTCGTCCTCGGTGAATCCGGGTACTTTGCCTGTACCGATACGACGCTTGATTCCGACATCGGCATTTCCTTTCGCCTCTTTAATCTGACTGATCAAAGTGGGCTGGAGTTCTATGCTAGCCAAAAATCCTTCACTTACTAATTCTATTCGAAAATCTTCCATCTCTTTGTGCAGACTTGGTTGCTCCTTCGAAATCATGGAGTTCAAGCGGCACGGAAATCTGCTAAGGGCATCGGCTACCACGTTGGCTTTACCAGGGTGATAGTGAATGTCCAGATCGTAATCCTTGATTAGCTCAATCCATCTTCTCTGTCTCATATTCAGCTCCTTCTGAGTGAATATATACTTCAGACTCTTGTGATCCGAATAAATCTCACAACGATTTCCCATTAGGTAATGTCTCCATGTTTTCAGGGCTAGAACTACGGCTGCGAGTTCGAGGTCATGGGTTGGGTAGTTTTGCTCATGTTGCTTCAATTGTCGAGATAGATAAGATATAAATTTGCCTTCTTGCATTAGCACACATCCGAGACCAATCTTGGATGCGTCACAATACACATCGAAGGTCTTCATGATATCCGGCATGATCAAGATTGGGGCTGAAATCAATCTCCTTTTGAGTTTTTGAAAACTCGCTTCAAATTTGTCGGTCCATTCAAACTTCTTGTCCTTGTTCAGCAATTGGGTCATGGGTCTGGCGATACTAGAGAATCCTTCTACGAATTTGCGGTAATATCCCGCCAATCCGAGAAATGCACGAACTTGGGTTTGAGTGGTTGGGGCTTGCCAATCTTCTACATCTTTTACTTTGGCAGGGTCAACGGCAATTACTCCGGCTAATATAATGTGACCGAGGAATCCTACCTCCTGTAACCAGAATTCACATTTGCTAAACTTTGCATACAGCTGATGCTCTCTAACGGTTCCAAGAATGGTCCTTAGGTGTAGCTCATGTTCTTCTTCTGATTTGGAATAAATCAGAATGTCATCGATGAAAACAACGACAAACTTATCCAGGAAGTCCATAAAAATCTTATTCATGAGGTTCATGAAATAAGCGGGGGCATTGGTTAATCCAAAAGACATGACAGTATACTCGTATAGTCCATATCTGGTGGTAAAGGCAGTCTTTGGAATATCCTCTGCACGAATCTTGAGTTGATGATAACCAGTTCTAAGATCAATCTTAGAAAACACTTTGGCACCGGTCAACTAATCAAACAAATCTTCTATCTTGGGCAAGGGGTACTTGTTCTTGATGGTGACATCATTCAATTTCCTATAATCCGTACACAATCCGTTACCTCCATATTTCTTGTCCACAAACAAGACAGGTGATCTCCATGGTGACGCACTTGGTTGAATCAATCCGATTTCCAACATGGAATCCAGTTGCTTCTTCAGTTCTCCTAGCTCCGATGGGTTCATACTATAGGGTCTCTGGGCTATGGGTCCTGTTCCGGGGATTAGTTCGATGATAAACTCGATATCCCGATCTGGGGGCATACCGGGCAAAACATCTGGGAATACATCGGGGTATCCACACACTATCCGTACTTGGTCAATGGTAGGTTGGGATATACTCTTATTGCATTTGAATTGATGAGGTAAGGTTTCAGATATATGCTCGACTGATATTCCGGTTGTACTGCTAATGGTGATGGCTTTCTTGGCACAGTCAATCAATCCTTTATTTTTGGACATCCAATCCATTCCTAGTACTACTTCCAAACCTTTAGTTCTGAGTACTATAAGATTAGCATAAAAATCTATGCCATGGATTCGGATAGGGACGGCTTTGCAAATTTTCGTAGCCTTGGTGGTTGATCCGGGAATTTGAACAATCATAACATGCTTCAGTTTGGTTGGTTGAATTTTACTAGTGCATGCAAATTCTTCGGTGACAAATGAATTCGATGCACCCGAATCAAACAACACTCTTGCAAGTACTGAATTAACAGAAAACATACCCAGCACGATGTCTGGCGCTTCCTGAGCTTCTTCAGCATGCATGAGAAAATACGGCCATTGCGGTTGAGTGAATTCCCTGGGGCAAACCTTCTTCCGGGCTGAACACGACGCTGTTGCTGAGCTGGGACATTGGCATTGGGTGCTGCGGCATTCTTCTTGTTGGGGCACTCGTTGGAGTAGTGACCCTTATTTCCACAGTCATAACAAGTCACTTGCGACTTGTCCTTGGTCATCTGAGCACAACATTGCTTCCGGTCCTCGCGGCAGTGTTGGTGTTGGTGGCAGCATTGTTGGGGTTGAACTTGGGTGGGGCACAGGTGAAATTGCTAGAGTTGCTCGGGTTGTTGTGATTTCCTACGGGTCTAGGGTTTCCATGGTTGGGATAGGTCGGACGGTTCATCGGGGGTCTGTTGGTTCTTGGGGCAAATCCTAGAGATGGGTTGGGGCGATATTTTGGGGTCTGATGGGTTCCTGGATGATGCATCAGACGACGCTTGCGGTTCTCATTGGCTTGGTTGATCTTTCCTTCCATCTGGATAGCAGAGTCGACAAGGGCTTCAATATCCGCAAAGGGTATATTGACTAACACCGTCTGCATTTCATCATGCAGACCATTCAGGAATCTCTCTTTCTTCTTGGCTTCGGTGTCTATTTCATCCGGGGCATACCTAGGTAATGACAAAAATTTGTCACGGTATTCCACTACGGTCATCCTTCCTTGCTTCAGTTCTCTAAACTCGTCTCTCATCCTCTTGATTAAACCCGGTGGCACATGGGTTCTGCTGAACTTGACCTTGAATTCCTCCCAGGTCATCATCTGGCCTCCGGTCATTGCGCGAAAACTGTTCCACCATGCCCTGGCATCTCCGGCTAGATAGTGGGTGGCAAACAGAACTTTCTCGTTGACTTCCACTCCGGCGAATTCTAAGTTATTTTCCATGGTTTGCAGCCAATCATCGGCGTCTAGGGGCTCTTCTGACTTAGTGAAAACAGGTGGGTTGGTATTCTGGAAATTCTTAAGCTTAGATCCATGGTTATCCTAATTTCCGTGGCCTTCGTTGTTGTGGGCTAGCTGGGATATCTGTTGCAGAGTGGCTAGGTTGGCTTGACGTTCCGCTCATTCAGCTTCACGGTCAGAAGTCAACATTTGCAGGATCTGCAACATCGGGTCCTGGGATGAACCACTTGCTCCGCGTGGCATCTGAAGATTGAGATAGATTTTGAGAAAAGAGGGAAATTTCTAAGGTTTCGGGGACTTTGAAAAGTTTTAAAGTTTGACTCAGATTTTTTTCTAGCAACTTGCTTTTTCATTCATTCATTCATAGCACACGATACAACACACACCACAACAAAGAAAAACAGATGGTTTTAAGAACCATTCTATAAAGTACGATACAGTGGGACTGAATACTACTCACTACGCTAGTGCTCAAGTGCTACTACTCCTTAGAGTCTTTGGCTTCATCATCTTCATCATCATCGATGAAGGCGAAATCATCCTCATCGGTGAAGAAGTCCATGGCCTGATCCTCCAGAAAATCATCATCATCGCTGAGATAGGAATAGGGGTCTACACGAAGATCCTCTCCTGCATTCCCCCTTTCCTCCAACTGCATGTCTCTCTCTTGGATGGTCTCCTCCAAAGATGAGATGCGGTGGCGGAGACGGGCAATAATGCGCTCCTTCTTGTCGAGCTGACGGCGACGAGACTTGCGATCCTTTGCTAGCATGGCGATGGTCTAATCCTTCGTCTTGATGATGGCAGACTTATGGTTAGAGTAGTCACGACAGTTATCCAACTCCTGCTGACGATCGTACATCATGAAGCTAAGGTGGTCCAATTGGGTCTTCAGCTCGGGGTGGTATGGGGCTTCCAGTGGTTGTCCATTAGCATCACGCCTTGGGAAGAACTCAAAGCGAGTACCCTTGATTTGATTGATGCTTTTCCCACACAGACAGGCAAGACTTTCTTGCATGGCCCTCGCAAGTCCATCGAGCCAGTTGTTCTCTCTTAAGGTAAATTGAATTCCCTCAGCAGTGGGAGGTTCAATTTTTCCTCGGATACTTGCAACAATTAGCCACTGCAGATCTTCTCCTCCTTGATCATTGAGCTGAGCTCCGAAGAACTCGGGGTGCGGACGCTCCAGAAGTTCTGAAAGCTGGTCCAAATCCCTCTCAAAGATCAGGTCTCCTCCATTCCCCAACTGATAAAACTTGCTGTACTTCACGTCCATCTATTAACAATATAGGATGAGTAAGTTAGCAGAGTGATCAAGTGTGTCAAAATTTTATGTATTTTGCAAGAGTTTTTGAGGAACATGAATTTTCATGAAAGAATCAGAGAGATAAGAAGAAGAATAAGTTTTCGTAAATATTTGCTTCCTTTGGTTTTGAAACTAAGTTTTTGATTCAAACGTCCAGTCTAACTAGGGTCTCCTATGGTCGGGATGGCTCTGATACCAGCTTGTCAACACCCGGATTTTTAATCCCAGATGCCTGTTATGCCATACATCGCAATCCCAGGATTACCATTTTTGCGAGACATAACAGAATTGGATACCATAGTACATCATCCATTACAAACGATTCATAAGCTCTTACACAAATAGGGATCTCATGGTCCAGTTCTTAATACATCATCAAGCAGCGGAATACGTAATAATAACGGTAGCGTAGGTGAAGCTCCATCTTCGGGGTCACAGGCAATGCTGACGATGGGAGATGATCCTAGTTGTCGTAACCTTCCTGGGGTCCATCCTCCAGGTACTCCTCTTCATAGTCTGGCCATGGGAATAGCCAGGGACAAAGCCATGAGTACTCTTTAAGTACTCGCAAACTAATACTAACAGGTAAAGGGGTTTTTGGATAATAGGACACTAGGCTCTAGGGTTGTTTTGCAAAAGCCAGATTTATCTCTACTAAGTTCCAAAGCTAGTCACAATTTTATAACTCCTAAGTGGGATCTTATGACTCATGTCTCAATTCATTTCACAAGTCGTTTTTAAAAAAAAACTGATGGGGGAACAGTATGGCCACTCCAACTGTCCATAACCGCGGACGTGGCTATTCGAATAGTTTCACACTCTGTAGAGATTGTACACTTTCACCACAACATTCGATACATCCGTCAGGAACAAATCCTCAATTCACCATACTCAGTATGCGGATAATCAATCCTAAACTTTCAATTACACGCCCTAGTATAAGTACCTCTCCTGTGAGTTTGGCCTCCCAACCATGACCAACTGTCATCTTGGGTACTGCATAGGTGGACAATCTTCACAAGGTAGCCTCAGCTCAGACCTTGGCCGTGAGGGAACTAATACTAAGGTATATAAGTTTCCAGTCAAGCCCTACCCAATCTTCGGGTATTGTGGTTGTACGATAAAATTGGAATGGTATCGCATCCAGACAACCATCAGTTTAAGAAAGGGCTAAGGCTCATGCCTCAACATTTTCATCACAAAAATCATCAAGTGTTCGGAAACACATGTCCAAAACATTTCAATAGAATGATCCATCATTCCAAGGTTTTCATAACCATTTTTCCACCAAGTATTCCCATCTAAAGTTGATCAAGTTTTATGCTTAGCACTAGCATCTACAGGTGGGGGTGAGTACTAATGAGGGGTGGTAAACTAGTGGAGTTTCAACTAAGCTCAATCTCATGCCTTAAGATGGCATTAAGATTATCTAGCTTAGGCCAAATTTTATGCTCTTTATGCAACCTTCAGATAACTTTCTAGTATCTATAATTAACTTAAATAAACTCTAAGGAAAAGCTTTGATAAATAAATAAAGTAAGAAGCTTGCAAATAAAACTAGGATTGGTTTATCAAGTGGGTATGGTCACATATGCTTAATTCATATAGTAGGCATGGTAACAAGTAGTGGTTTGTGGCATCAGTAGGGTATCTTGCAAGGGTTAACTTGCATTGGTATAGTATCAACTTGCTAAAGTAGAGTATCTTGCAAGTTTTAGCTTGCCCTGTGCAGAGCAGTGGTTGAAGTTCTCCTCGGCTTCTTCTTCGTAGAATCCTCCTTCCTCCTCGTATCCTTGGTCGGTACTAGCGTCTATGAATAAATACGAGGTACACAATCACCAAACAATACTTAACTACTTGCATTCATCACACACAAGAGTCATATAGATGATCTAGCATCATCTCTACTCATTACAAGATTAAGGCTTGGTTTTATTCCTTTTGTTTTTAGAAAAGTAATTTCTACTCATTGAAAAACTACTTAAGATTTAATATTCTCCAAACCAAACATGGGATCCCGTTGACACATGTCATCACCACATATTGTAGTCCAAGGGAATGTGTTTTAAAGTGGTGTCACACTTTAATAAGGTTTTACCATTTTATTCTAATTAATTAAAGTGGCTAGAAATGCCTATGTAGCATTCTTTTATTACTTGAACATTATTTCTGCAAGTAAACCTATATATTTTTATATATTCTGAAAGGTATGGTTAAATGTGATTTTTTAGAGTTGGAATCAAGTCAAAAGCTATTATGGTTTAAATTTGAAAAATGTTTGAATGTAGAAAAGCTTCTGCCCTGTTATTTTTACCATGGGTAATCTATAGATCCAAATAACTTAAATCCAACGGGTTTGGATTCAGCATTCCCAGACCTTTCTAACAAAATTGGTTTCATTCAATTTGATGCACTGAATCGATCTGGGTTGATTTTTGAAGTTGAGTACAGAAGTGAGTTTGAAACAAAAATGAAAAAGGTTTAATTCAAATAACTGGGCTGCGCGGGAAAAATTAACGGGCCTGGCTGCTAAGCGCAGTGCTCCCGCGGGCTGCTTAAGTGGGTGTCCCCACTTGCCAGTGAGACAGGGAGGGGCGAAGCGGTACGGGGCAACGTGGGTCGTTCGATCTGATTCTAATCCAACGGCTGGGAGTCATCTTCGACGCGAGACAACACCGGCGAGAAAGAAACCTAGCGCGGCCAGTGAGGGGTGCTGGGGGCTCACCGGGGTGCAGGTGAGGGTCGGCGAGGCGGGCGAACGACGAAGTCGACGACGGCGAACTCAGGGGTGGTCGCGGCAGCTCCTGGGGTGGACGGAATCGCTGGCGCCCTTCTTCTCCAGAGGCGACGGGCTCCGGTGAAATTCCGGCGAGGTGGTGCTCGCCTTGCTCTAGGAACGGTGTGGCACGATCAGTGAGGAGAGGGGAGTGAGATGGTGTGAAGAAATCGACTAGGGGTGGCCTCTATTTATAGTCGAGCGAGGGGACCGACGGGGTGCACGGTGAGCTCGTCGGGGGCGGTGGTACAGACAGCTATCGGCATGGGCGAAGGTAGGGGACGGTGCGGTGTCTCCTGGCGATGCTCAACGACATGGTTTAGAGGCGTGGGGCGGTGCGGCTTGGTCTGGAACGGCGATGCTCTGCGCGGCAGAGGCGGCGTCTTCGACGGCGAGCGGTGGCTATGCGGCACGGGCCGGTGAAATGGGCATGTCTGGCGGTCTCCTGGGACGGTGGGGAGCATGTATATGCGCGCGGCGAGGGCGGCGCGCGATCTGTGGGCTTCGGTCGAGGGTGGCGCTCTGGCGCACGCTCGGCATGGTCGCTGGCGAGCTGGGCGCGGTCCGTGCGTGTGGTCCAGTGGCTGGCAACGCTCGCAGCTGGGACAGGGTGTGGCGGTGGACGGTGGGCTTGCTCCCAGACATGCTGTCTAGGCTTGCTGCTGCTCCTAGCTTGCTGTCGACTATGGGGTGGCAAGGGTGTGCCCGGCTGTTCACCATTGATGACAATGGCAAGCTCATAGTGGTGCTAGTGCTTGGTTTAGTTAGATAGATGATCTACTGAGATGGTTGTGAGCTAAATGGGGAACCAGTTAGGCTTCAATCACTGCTCACTATAGTGTTTAGATTTTGTTGGATTTGTGTCTGCAATCTGTTTGATGAAATGGCCGCATGAAATCAAGTTTTGAATTTTGAAAAGATTTTTGGTGGGTGTGCTAGGTTGGTGCTAGTGAGTCTACAAATGCTTGGGTTTTGAAAGTTGAGTTTGTTTGAGTGGTTTTTGAAAAAGTGGGATCTTCCCATATGATAAAGATTCAATTTTGGATTGCCATTTAAACTATGCATTTGAAAGTTTCTGGATGATCACAAAGTGGGCCTTGATACTTTATTATCAGTACAATCAAGGGGTGCAAAGATCCAGAAAATTTTCTGTTAGGTTTTGAAAGTTTGAGGCAGCCAAAGTAGGCATGGGAGTTAAATTGGTCAAAATGACCATTCCCTTAATATATTTGTTTTGACTTACTTGTCTTTATGAAAAGTGTGGGAAATCTTTTAGATGATGTTTATTTCACCTAAGAAACATTTTAAGAGCAATGAAACAATCAAACAAGGTGGTTCAAAGAATTTCAAAATCAATGCATACACATATGCATGCCTTCATAATTTTAATTAGAAAAGTTTTTGTTAATCCTAATTTTGATGATTAGAGTATGATGATTTAAGTTTAATATTTTTGGGATGTTACAATTAGGCATCCCACATATAGTCAGGCACACATAATATAGTAATCAAAATCAATCACAAACTAATGGAAAAAATATAGGCACATCACATCTCTCCAATCCCTTACATCTCCCACGCCCAAAGGAACTTTCTCACACATGAGAGAAGAAAGCATCATCGATATAATTAAATAAAAGGAGTTCATCTCAATATTACCGTGGAGACCACAATAAGAATAGAAAATCAATCCAAGACAATTCAAGATAGGAAGAAAAATCTCAAACCCTAATCTTGTAAGGTGAAGATCTCTCCCTCTCTCTCTCTCAAGTACAAGTAATTGCTATGGGGGTGTGGTGGCTAGGAGGCTGAAGATTGTGGAGCAAGATGAAGAACTATTCCCCTTCTTCTCCGGATCTTCTTTCTCCCTTCTTGATGGAACGACGGCTGTTGTGTTCAATTTTCACGTATTCCTCCTTCACGAAAGTTGTTCCTTTTGACATGATGAAGGCGGCGGCAACTATACGGCCAGAAAAATATTCCCACCATATAGTTGGCCGTTAAACCTTCCGGTTGTTGTCCTCGTTTGCATCTAAAAAGAGACTTTCTTGTTTTCACCTGAATATTGTACTTTTGATGTTGAAACCTTTTGTTGATGTTCAAAACCTAAAACATATACTGAAAACCAAGTTTTCTTTTCTAATGAAGTATTAGCGTGAGGTAAAGCTAGGAAACCATCAAATCCAGACAAAAACCATCAAGAAAAGCAATTAAAAATGTATCGAAACTCATAGTTATCAGGTAGCTGGAGGCACACAACGCCTTGGTCTCCTCGAGAGTCAGAATGGCCTAGTATGCGGTGTCCATTATTGTGAGAGAGTAAGGTGTGGATAGTCATGGAGCGGTCGGCCAAGATATAGAGGGAAAGGGCGGAAAAACATGGCAGGACATGGTGGGAAATATCTTTACTCCTGGTTAGTGTGTCACATCCCAAAATTTTCCAAATTTTGAAATGTGAAAAATAAATAAACAAAATAAATAATTGTTGAAATTCAGGGTGAAAAGAAACTTTTGTTTCTAAATGGAAACTTAAAACCCATCTTGAATAAAGTTTGAATCCAACTAAATTCAAATCAAGTGAAATGCATTCTTCATAAATGCATCTTGAAATTTAAACACTTGGAAAATAAACCAAAGCTCTAAAACCCTAATAAAGAAAATCATTTCCAAGATTACTCTAAGACTATGGATTTGATCCATATAAAAATTTGTCAAACAAACATTTATAAATAATCAGAATGACAAGTAGAAATATTATAAAACCATAGAAATTGGTTTCACTTAATTTGGAGCCATAGATATAATCTTATGAATTTAATAAGATAAGAAAATTGAATTCCCAAAGCTAATAAAGCACCTATCTAAAATCCATACCAGTTTGTGAGCAATTAATCCTAAAAGAGATATAACAGGATAAACAAATATTAAATAATATTTTACAAATTGGAATCACCAAGTTTGGATATATGAATAAAAAGATATGGATTTTTTTAAGACAAAGGAAGAAATAAATAAATAAATAATAAATATTTAAAATCCAAATTAAAACTTGGCCTAATCCATAAGAAAATGGAATAAATATAATCCAAATCCAAATAAAATAAATGGAAAAAGAATATTCAAATAAAATAATATGGCATAAACCAAAGTCTAATCTATTTGAATAAAGACAAAATCCCTAATGGAAATGATTAATTAAATCATGGGAAAATAATAATTGGAATTTACCCAAGTGGGATAAAAGTTATTTAATTAACTTAAATGGAATCAAAGAAATGATCTAAATAAAATTTATGGAATTAAAAACCATATTGGATTTTATTGGAAGCCCAATTGAAAATGATTAATAAAACATATCGAAATACTTTAAATACTTCAAAGTGAATTATTTGACACCCTATTAAATAAATAAAACCTACTGAAAAGGTTTAGTGAAAAATTAGAATTCAAATAAAGAATTTGAAAATATATTTAATCATATTTGAATAAAGGCAAATGCTTATTCTAATAAAGAATAAAACCATAAGAAGAATAAAAGAATTATTCCTAAAATGGTATTTAAAATACATGTTTAGACAGATTAAAAACTTACTGAAAATTTTGAGAAGATTTGAAAAGAAAAAGGTTCGAAATCAATTGAATAAAAATCAAAAGAAAAAATCTAAATAGAAAACGAAAAATGAAACAGAACAAAAAAAATGGAACAGACCCCAGCCCAACCTGGCCCATCTAGCCTAACTACCCCCGAACTGCTTTTCACTCAAGGCACCAAGACAACACCGATCGCCTGGCCCCACCGTCTCTCTCTCTCTCGCTGTCAAACAGACCCCACCTGACAGTCATCCCTTCAACCCGCCGCGACCAGTTCTTCCTCCCTCTCTCTCCTGTTTCTGCCATTGATTCGCTTGTTTAATTCGCATTAATGCCGAGTAATTCTTGCCCCCTGACCACGCACACTTATTCACCCGCACCTCCTCTATCTTTGCCCTCAGACCCCATCCCACAAGAGCCCCAGGCTGCCCCTAATTTTGATCGAGCTCTCACTGTCTCCGGCAAGCTCCGGAAAAGATTCCGGCGAGCTCAATCCTCCCCTTGCCCCTAGTGCACGCGAGCTTACTCCCCATCCTTGTGTGCATCTGCCCGTAGCCTCCACTCGCCCGCGCGTGCCCCACAACATCGCATATGTCTTCGTCTGAGCATCGCCACCATCTGCTCCTTCTCCGGCGAAGACCCTGGTAAAACCTGACCGCCCTAACCCCTCTCTTTCACACGCGCGTACTCGACATGACCCCGCGCATCTAATGGCACCTCCCTTTTTCTCTGGCGTGCACCGTAGCCTCGCCATCGTCTTCAACAGAGAGCACCCCGACGCCTTCGCGAACTCCGGCGAGAGATTGGCGACCCGTCCGTTCGCCCTTGTCCCTGAGACGACCACCTCGAGCTTCAGCACGTCTCGTCGACCCTGTGAGCCTCCCCATCCTCTTCCTCGCTTCTCGTAGACACCGCAACGCCGTAGCCCGAGCGCGCCGCCGCTCGCCGTCCCGCCAGCACCGCCAGGATATGGTCGTGTGGTTGAGAGTCGTTGGATCTTGATCCTGTGGCGTAGATAGAATCATTTAAGTGAATCGGTACGCTCAATATGTGTCATGCGTTATGAGTTAGATCTGATGGAAAAAATTGCTCGATCCAGACGAATCGTTACAGATCAATAACAACAAGACACGTGGCCACCCTTTTTAAATTGAAAACAGAAACTTGTCTATTTAGTGTTTGAATTTGCAAAATTCATAACTTTTGATCCACACGTCCAAATTTTGCAAATTTTATATCAATGGAATCATCAAAACAAGTACTTTCCAACCATGCTCTTTGTTTAATGAATTGCTTCTGGAAAATTGGTTGAATTTGCAGAAACTTGTGTAGGCATAATTTGAATATAAAAATTATTCTAGAAATATTTTATGGTAAAATCTTTGGCAAATGGATTTTTTTGAACCTACTGACCATAGAAACCAACTTATGGATTTAAAAGTGTATTTTGTTAAGCTTAAGAATAAATCTTTGAATAATAGCATTTCTAGCTAAATAAAAATTGTTGAATATGTTTTAAAATGCTTTTTGAGTAAAACCTTTGGAAAATGATTTGATTTAAACTCTCTGACCCTAAACACCAAGTTTTAGGATATAAAAATATTTTTGATGAACCTATAAATTATTACTTTGCTAAAAAGCATTTTCAACAACATAAAATATTACTTTGGTATAAAAATGGTTTATAGGTAAAACCTTTTGCAAATGGTTTTTAATATTAAACATTTGACCTTAAAACACTAACATTTGTGTTTAAAAATATATTTGTCAAACACTAGAAAATGTTACTTTGATTTGAATCATCTCTAGCAAAACATAAATGACTTACAATGGCCATTTTCACTAACTTGTTATCAAATGGTTTTGCCACATATATAAATGACCAATAGGTGTTTTAAAATTTTTATAGCCTATTAGAAATCACTTTTCCAAATAAAACAATCTTTGGCATGCTTGCATGCCTTGCTTTGTTTTTATTATTCTATGTGATGATTGCTTGAATGGTAGATTGAATATTTGCTTGCTTGATTGAATTGTAGTGAAATTTGAAGAGTGTGACTATTACAAGATCAAGGAGTGAACTTATAATTCTCTACCAAAAAGGCAAGTGATGCTTCATACTTTTGTCCCATTATTTTCACTATGCATTAGTGATATTTCTAAGTAGGACTTGCATGGAATTTTTACTAAGTATGATATGCCATGGGAAATCCTAGTAGATGAAACCTTAGTAGAATTTTCCTAAGTTAAGATTCCTACTACTATCATGCTTAGCCTAGCTAGTAGCAAACAAGGGTGGTCATATATATACATGTTACAGAAATTTTGCTAAGTCTTTTGACTTATGTTTTTGCTTAATAAAACTACTAAGTGAATGAATCACCTGGGTGGAATGGAAAGAAAGGTTTGTGTTGAGTGGTTACACAAGTCCAGCATACTGGGGAAAACTTGGGCATCACCAAGTCCTGTATACTGGGGAAAACTTGGTATCTCACTTATGAAAAGCCACCCATGAACAAAGAGATTTGAGATGTCAAATGTTGAGAAGCTTCAAGTGCAGCCACTTGGCATTATGGGCTCTGCCTGGATCATATAGGTTGAAATAACTAAGCCAAATGGATAGTTGGTGCTAGGGGATGACAGGTTGGAGCGCGTCCATTCTGGTCTAAGGGAAGGATTCTGAAAGATCTTGTCTCGATGCATGTCGAGTCTTGTGGGGAAAGTGCACCACCTCTGTAGAGAGTAAAATCTAAGTACTTAGCCGTGTCCCCGGTAAGGGATAATTTGAGCATCAAGGCATGGAAGCTATCAAGAATCTCCTCATCCCAATTTCTAAGTTGAAAACTTGTGTTTGAACAAGGGTTTAAGGATCACCAATTTCTATTGGAAGATGCCTTGGGTGATTTTGACAAACAAAACTTAGTGTTTTCAAATGATAAGGAAAATCTATTTTGAGGAAAGCAAGCCTAAGCTCCACTTAGCCAAATGCATATAGATGATAGATACCACTATACTACCATAGTATCACTTGCCAATACAATTCAAATGTATTGACCCTTGTGGCTGTAACTTATTTTGTTGCAGGTTTGTTTGATGTTAGTGAGGTGTGTTGATTAGGATTACAAGTCTACAACCAACATGATTGCCTGTGGCACTTTGAAGATGAAGGACTCCATGCAATAGTTATTTCTGCTGCATTGTAATGAGATAGCCAAATGATCTATGTAAGATGTAATAAATTATTTTATTCCTGGTTATAAAGTTGTATTATGACATTTGTTTCTTGATATTACATCTTAACTGTGGATGCTAGCTATTGATCCAGGGACTAGCATTGTAAACACAGGGATCTCTACCTTATTAAAGGTTGGGACCTCTAAGTACAAGACAAGCAAGCCTATGAAGGATCTCAGCCTTGTCACATGTTTCAAGTGTGGAAACAAAGGACACTATGCAGATGTCTGCCCAGAGAAGTCTCATCAGGATCCCAAGCAAGCCAAGATGTAATCTAGTTGGAAATGTTTAAAGGGTGGTAGTACCCTAGTTGTTTTGAAGCCAACTTGTAACCTCTAGCCTCCCCAAATCTCAGGACGAGATTTCTTTCAAGGGTGGTAGCCTGTCACATCCCAAAATTTTCCAAATTTTGAAATGTGAAAAATAAATTAACAAAATAAATAATTGTTCAAATTTAGGGTGAAAAGAAACTTTTGTTTCTAAATGGAAACTTAAAAACCCATCTTGAACAAACTTTGAATAAAGTTTGAATCCAACTAAATTCAAATCAAGTGAAATGCATTCTTCATAAATGCATCTTGAAATTTAAACACTTGGAAAATAAACCAAAGCTCTAAAACCCTAATGAAATAAAATCATTTCCAAGATTACTCCAAGACTATGGATTTGATCCATATAAAAATTTGTCAAACAAACATTTATAAATGATCAAAATGACAAGTAGAAATATTATAAAACCATAGAAATTGGTTTCACTTAATTTGGAGCCATAGATAAAATCTTATGAATTTAATAACATAAGAAAATTGAATTCCCAAAGCTAATAAAGCACCTATCTAAAATCCATACCAGTTTGTGATCAATTAATCCTAAAATAGATATAATAGGATAAACAAATATTAAATAAGATTTTACAAATTGGAATCACCAAGTTTGGATCTATAAATAAAAAGATATGGATTTTTTAAGACAAAGGAAGAAATAAATAAATAAGGAATATTTAAAAGCCAAATTAAAACTTGGCCTAATCCATAAGCAAATGGAATAAATATAATCCAAATCCAAATAAAATAAAGGGATAAAGAATATTCAAATAACATAATATGGGATAAACCAAAGTCTATTCTATTTGAATAAAGACAAAATCCCTAATGGAAATGATTAATTAAATCATGGGAAAATTATAATTGGAATTTACCCAAGTGGAATAAAAGTTGTTTAATTAACTTAAATGGAATCAAAGAAATCATCTAAATAAAATTTATGGAATTAAAAACCATATTGGATTTTATTGGAATAAAAACAAATGCCCAATTGAAAATGATTAATAAAACATATGGAAATACTTTAAATACTTCAAAATGAATTATTTGACAACCTATTAAATAAATAAAACCTACTAAAAAGGTTTAGTGAAAAATTAGAATTCAAAAAAAGAATTTGAAAATATATTTAATCATATTTGAATAAAGGCAAATGCTTATTCTAATAAAGAATAAAACCATAAGAAGAATAAAATAATTATTCCTAAAATGGTATTTAAAATACATGTTTAGACAGATTAAAAACTTACTGAAAATTTTGAGAAGAATTGAAAAGAAAAATGTTTGAAATCAATTGAATAAAACTCAAAACAGAAAATCTAAATAGAAAAAGAAAAATGAAACAGAACAAAAAAATGGAACAGACCCCAGCCCAACCTGGCCCATCTAGCCCAACTACCCCCCCCCCACCCCCCCGAACAGTTTTCTTTTCACTCAATAGCGCACCCGCACAGTCACTGATCGCCTGGCCCCACCGTCTCTCTCTCTCTCTCTCTCTCTCTCTTCTCTCTCTCTCTCTCTCTCTCCCTGTCAAATAGACCCCACCTGACAGTCATCCCTTCAACCCGCCGCGACCAGTTCTTCCTCTCTCTCTCTCCTGTTTCTGCCATTGATTCGCTTGTTTAATTCGCAGCAATGCCGCGTAATTCTTGCCCCCTGACCACGCACACTTATTCGACCGCACCTCCTCTATCTTTCCCCTCAGACCCCATCCCACGAGAGCCCCAGGCTGCCCCTAATTTTGCTCGAGCTCTCACTGTCTCCGGCAAGCTCCGGTAAAGATTCCGGCGAGCTCGATCCTCCCCTTACCCCCTAGTACACGCGAGCTTAATCCCATCCCCGTGCGCATCTGGCCGTAGCCTCCACTCGCCCGCGCATGACCCACAACATCGCCTATGTCTTTGTCTGAGCATCGCCACCATCTGCTCCTTCTCCGGCGAAGCCCTGTGGTAAAACATGACCGCCCTAACCCCTCTCTTTCACACGCACGTACTCGCCACGGCCCTGCGCATCTAACGGCACCTCCCTTTTTCTCTGGTGTGCACCGTAGCTTCGCCATCGTCTTCAACAGAGAGCACCCGACGCCTTCGCGAACTCCAGCGAGAGATTGGCGACCTGTATGTGCGCCCTTGTCCCCGAGACGACCACCTCGAGCTTCAGCACGTCTCGGCGAACCTGGTGAGCCTCCCCATCCTCTTCCCCGCTTCCCGTAGCCACCGCAACGCCGTAGCCCGAGCGCGCCGCCACTCGCCGTCGCGCCAGCACCACCAGGATATGGTCGTGTGGTTGAGAGCCGTTGGATCTTGATCCTGTGGCGTAGATAGAATCATTTAAGCGAACCGGTACGCTCAATCTGTGCTATGCGTTATGAGTTAGATCCGATGGTCAAAATTGCTCGACCCAGACGCATTGGTACAGACCAATAACAACAGGACACGTGGCCACCCTTTTTAAATTGAAAACAGAAACTTGTCTATTTAGTGTTTGAATTTGCAAAATTCATAACTTTTGATCCACATGTCCAAATTTTGCAGATTTTATATCAATGGAATCAGAAAAACAAGTACTTTCAAACCATTCTCTTTTTTTAATGAATTGCTACTGGAAAATTGGTTGAATTTTCAGAAACTTGTGTAGGCATAATTTGAATATAAAAATTATTCTAGAAATATTTTTATGGTAAAATCTTTGGCAAATGGATTCTTTTGAACCTAGTGACCATAGAAACCAACTTATGGATTTAAAAGTGTATTTTGTGAAGCTGAAGAATAAATCTTTGAATAAAACCATTTCTAGCTAAATAAAAATTGTTGAATATGTTTTAAAATGCTTTTTGAGTAAAACCTTTGGAAAATGATTTGATTTAAACTCTCTGACCCAAAACACCAAGTTTTAGGATTTAAAAATATATTTGATGAACCCTATAAATTATTACTTTGCTAAAAAGCATTTTCAACAACATAAAATATTACTTTGGTATAAAAATGGTTTATAGGTAAAAACTTTTGCAAATGGTTTTTAATATTAAACACTTGACCTTAAAACACTAACATTTGTGTTTAAAAATATATTTGTAAAACACTAGAAAATGTTACTTTGATTTGAATCATCTCTAGCAAAACATAAATGACTTACAATGGCCATTTTCACTAACTTGTTATAAAATGGTTTTGCCACATATATAAATGACCAATAGGTGTTTTAAAATGTTTATAGCCTATTAGAAATCACTTTTCCAAATAAAACAATCTTTGGCATGCTTGCATCCATTGCTTTATTTTTATTATTCTATGTGATAATTGCTTGAATGGTAGATTGAATATTTTCTTGCTTGATTGAATTGTAGTGAAATTTGAAGAGTGTTACTATTGCAACATCAAGGAGTGAACTTATAATTCTCTACCAAAAAGGCAAGTGATGCTTCATACTTTTGTCCCATTATTTTCACTATGCATTAGTGATATTTCTAAGTAGGACTTGCATGGAATTTTTACTAAGTATGATATGCCATGGGAAATCCTAGTAGATGAAACCTTAGTAGAATTTTCATAAGTTAAGATTCCTACTACTATCATGCTTAGCCTAGCTAGTATCAAAAAAGGGTGGTCATATATATACATGTTACGGAAATTTTGCTAAGTCTTTTGACTTATGTTTTTGCTTAATAAAACTACTAAGTGAATGAATCACCTGGGTGGAATAGAAAGAAAGGTTTGTGTTGAGTGGTTACACAAGTCCAGCATAATGGGGAAAACTTGGGCATCACCAAGTCCAGTATACTGGGGAAAACTTGGTATCTCACTTGTGGAAAGCCACCCAGGAACAAAGGGATTTGAGATGTCAAATGTTGAGAAGCTTTAAGTGCAGCCACTTGGCATTATGGGCTCTGCCTGGATCATATAGGTTGCAATAACTTAGCCAAATGGACAGTTGGTGGTAGGGGATGATAGGTTGGAACGCGTCCATTCTGGTCTAAGGGAAGGCTTCTGAATGATCTTGTCTCGATGCATGTCGAGTCTTGTGGGGAAAGTGCACCACCTCTGCAGAGATTAAAATCTAAGTACTTAGCCGTGTCCCCGGTAATGGACAATTTGAGCATCAAGACATGGAAGCTATCAAGAATCTCCTCATCCCAATTTCTAAGTTGAAAACTTGTGGTTGAACAAGGGTTTAAGGATCACCAATTTCTATTGGGAGATGCCTTGGGTGATTTTGACAAACAAAAACTTAGTGTTTTCAAATGATAAGGAAAATCTATTTTGAGAAAAGCAAGCCTAAGCTCCACTTAGAAAATGCATATAGATGATAGATACCACTATACTACCATAGTATCACTTGCCAATACAATTCAAATGTATTGACCCTTGTGGCTGTAACTTATTATGTTGCATATTTGTTTGATGTTAGTGAGGTGTGTTAATTAGGATTACAAGTGTACAACCAACATGATTGCCTGTGGCACTTTGAACATGAAGGACTCCATGCTATAGTTATTTCTGCTGCATTGTAATGAGATAGACAAATGAGCTATGTAACTCCATGTTACTGTTTTGGAAGGATCAGTGGTCTGACACTATTTTAGGAGAGAGTCACCCAGTTATCTACTCTTATGTAAGGAATGAAGATATCTCTACCCAAGAGTTTCTTGCAGCAGACAGTTTGACGCGTCTCTTCTATCTTCCTTTGTCACCTGAAGCTTTAGCTGAATTAAGAACAAATCAAAATAATTGCAGAGAGATACAACTCAGAGAGCATTTACATGACACTTGGAGTTATGTTTGGGGGGCCAAAGATTTCACATCCAGCAAATATTATCAGTATAATTTTAGAAACCTAAACCCACACATATCCTTCAAATGGCTGTGGAAATCAAAGTGCATTGCTAAAGTGAAGTTCTTTGGGTGGCTGGTTTTGTCTGATAGACTGAATACGAGAAACATGCTCAGAAGAAGGCATTATGCACTTGGGACTGGATATGACTGTTTAATGTGTAGTCATAATACTGAAGAAACAATTGAACACTTGCTCTTTCACTGCCCATTCAGTCAAGCTTGCTGGGATTCAATTAACATCTCCTGGTCTATGGCTAGCTCTAGACTTCAGATCATTGAACAAGGGTAAAAAAGCTGGAATAAAAAGCTATTTATGGAAATTACCTTTCTTGGATCCCGGAATATCTGGAAGGAGAGAAACAACCTCTGGTTTAATAACATACAACCCTCAGTTCAGGCTTGGAAGTCAAGATTGGTTACTGATCTGTCACTATTGATTCATAGGACAAAGGAGGATTTACACCCACTCATCAAGAGCATTATCCATAGTTTGTAAATCTTGTGAGGTCTTAGGCTTTTCTAACCTGCCTTTTGGGATATCTTTTATCCCCTTTGTCTTCTGTAAATATGTAACATTACAGACCCTGATTTTTTATTAATGAAAATGAGGCAGTAGGAATCTTTCCTACTGTTAATACCCTAAAAAAATGAGTTATGTAAGATGTAATGAATTATTTTATTCCTGGTTATAAAGTTGTATTATGACCTTTGTTTCTTGATATTACATCTTAACTATGGATGCTAGCTATTGATCTAGGGACTAGCATTGTAAACACAGGGATCTCTACCTTATTAAAGGTTGGGACCTCTAAGTACAAGACAAGCAATCCTATGAAGGATCTCAGCCTTGTCACATATTTCAAGTGTGGAAACAAAGGACACTATGCAGATGTCTGCCCAGAGAAGTTTCATCAGGATGCCAAGCAAGCCAAGATGTAATCTAGTTGGAAATTTTTAAAGGGTGGTAGTACCCTAGTTGTTTTGAAGCCAACTTGTAACCTCTAGCCTCCCCAAATCTCGAGACGAGATTTCTTTTAAGGGTGGTAGCCTGTCACATACCAAAATTTTCGAAATTTTGAAATGTGAAAAATAAATAAACAAAATAAATAATTGTTGAAATTCAGGGTGAAAAGAAACTTTTGTTTCTAAATGAAACCTTAAAAACCCATCTTGAACAAACTTTGAATAAAGTTTGAATCCAACTAAATTCAAATCAAGTGAAATGCATTCTTCATAAATGCATCTTGAAATTTAAACACTTGGAAAATAAACCAAAGCTCTAAAACCCTAATGAAAGAAAATCATTTCCAAGATTACTCTAAGACTATGGATTTGATCCATATAAAAATTTGTCAAACAAACATTTATAAATGATCAAAATGACAAGTAGAAATATTATAAAACCATATAAATTGGTTTCACTTAATTTGGAGCCATAGATAAAATCTTATGAATTTAATAAGATAAGAAAATTGAATTCCCAAAGCTAATAAAGCACCTATCTAAAATACATACCAGTTTGTGAGCAATTAATCCTAAAAGAGATATAACAGGATAAACAAATATTAAATAAGATTTTACAAATTGGAATCACCAAGTTTGGATCTATAAATAAAAAGATATGGATTTTTTTAAGACAAAGGAAGAAATAAATAAATAAGGAATATTTAAAAGCCAAATTAAAACTTGGCCTAATCCATAATCAAATGGAATAAATATAATCCAAATCCAAATAAAATAAAGGGATAAAGAATATTCAAATAAAATAATATGGCATAAACCAAAGTCTATTCTATTTGAATAAAGACAAAATCCCTAATGGAAATGATTAATTAAATCATGGGAAAATAATAATTGGAATTTACCCAAGTGGAAAAAAAGTTATTTAATTAACTTAAATGGAATCAAAGAAATCATCTAAATAAAATTTATGGAATTAAAAACAATATTGGATTTTATTGGAATAAAAACAAATGCCCAATTGAAAATGATTAATAAAACATATGGAAATACTTTAAATACTTCAAAGTGAATTATTTGACACCCTATTAAATAAATAAAACCTACTGAAAAGGTTTAGTGAAAAATTAGAATTCAACTAAAGAATTTGAAAATATATTTAATCATATTTGAATAAAGGCAAATGCTTATTCTAATAAAGAATAAAACCATAAGAAGAATAAAAGAATTATTCCTAAAATGGTATTTAAAATACATGTTTAGACAGATTAAAAACTTACTAAAATTTTTGAAAAGATTTGAAAAGAAAAAGGTTTGAAATCAATTGAATAAAAATCAAAACAGAAAATCTAAATAGAAAAAGAAAAATGAAATAGAACAAAAAATGGAACAGACCCCAGCCCAACCTGGCCCATCTAGCCCAACTAACCCCCAACCCCCGAACCGTTTTATTTTCACTGAACTGCGCACCCGCACAATCACTGATCGCCTGGCCCCATCGTCTCTCTCTCTCTCTCTCTCGCTGTCAAACAGACCCCACCTGTCAGTCATCCCTTCAACCCGCCGCGACCAGTTCTTCCTCCCTCTCTCTCTCGTTACTGCCATTGATTCGCTTGTTTAATTTGCATCAATTCCGCGTAATTTTTGCCCCCTGACCATGCACACTTATTCGCCCGCACCACCTCTATCTTTCCCCTCAGACCCCATCCCACGAGAGCCCCAGGCTACCACTAATTTTGCTTGAGCTCTCACTGTCTCCGGCAAGCTTCGTTAAAGATTTCCGCGAGCCCGACCCTCCCCTTACCCCTAGTGCACGCGAGCTTACTCCCCATCCCCGTGCGCATCTTCCCGTAGCCTCCACTCGCCCGAGCGTGCCCCACAACATCGCCTCTGTCTTCGTCTGAGCATCGCCACCATGTGCTCCTTCTCCGGCGAAGCCTCCTGGTAAAACCTGACCGCCCTAACCCCTCTCTTTCACACGCACGTACTCGCCACGACCCCGCGCATATAACGGCACCTCCCTTTTTCTCTGGCGTGTACCGTAGCCTCGCCATCGTCTTCAACAGAGAGCACTCGACGCCTTCGCAAACTCCGGCGAGAGATTGGCGACCCGTCTGTGCGCCCCTGTCCCCGAGACGACCACCTCGAGCTTCAGCACGTCTCGGCGAACCTGGTGAGCCTCCCCATCCTCTTCCTCGCTTCCCGTAGCCACTGCAACGCCGTAGCCCGAGCGCGCCGCCGCTCGCCGTCGCGCCAGCACCGCCAGGATATGGTCATGTGGTTGAGAGCCGTTGGATCTTGATCTTGTGGCGTAGATAGAATCATTTAAGCGAACCGGTACGCTCAATCTGTGTCTTGCGTTATGAGTTAGATCTGACGGTCAAAATTGCTCGATCCGGAAGAATTGGTACAGACCAATAACAACAAGACACGTGGCCACCCTTTTTAAATTGAAAACAGAAACTTGTCTATTTAGTGTTTGAATTTGCAAAATTCATAACTTTTGATCCACACGTCCAAATTTTTCAAATTTTATATCAATGGAATCAGAAAAACAAGTAATTTCCAACCATGCACTTTGTTTAATGAATTGCTTATGGAAAATTGGTTGAATTTGCAGAAACTTGTGTAGGCATAATTTGAATATAAAAATTATTCTAGAAATATTTTTATGGTAAAATCATTGGAAAATGGATTTTTTTGAACCTACTGACCATAGAAACCAACTTATGGATTTAAAAGTGTATTTTGTGAAGCAGAAGAATAAATCTTTGAATAAAAGCATTTCTAGCTAAATAAATATTGTTGAATATGTTTTAAAATGCTTTTTGAGTAAAACCTTTGGAAAATGATTTGATTTAAACTCTCTGACCCTAAACACCAAGTTTTAGGATATAAAAATATATTTGATGAACCCTATAAATTATTACTTTGCTAAAATGCATTTTCAACAACATAAAATATTACTTTGGTATAAAAATGGTTTATAGGTAAAAGCTTTTTCAAATGGTTTTTAATATTAAACACTTGACCTTAAAACACTAACATTTGTGTTTAAAAATATATTTGTCAAACACTAGAAAATGTTACTTTGATTTGAATCATCTCTAGCAAAACATAAATGACTTACAATGGCCATTTTCACTAACTTGTTATAAAATGGTTTTGCCACATATATAAATGATCAATAGGTGTTTTAAAATGTTTATAGCCTATTAGAAATCACTTTTCCAAATAAAAAAATCTTTGGAATGCTTGCATGCATTGCTTTGTTTTTATTATTCTATGTGATGATTGCTTGAATGGTAGATTGAATATTTGCTTGCTTGATTGAATTGTAGTGAAATTTGAAGAGTGTGACTATTGCAAGATCAAGGAGTGAACTTATAATTCTCTACCTAAAAGGCAAGTGATGCTTCATACTTTTGTCCCATTATTTTCACTACGCATTACTGATATTTCTAAGTAGGACTTGCATGGAATTTTTACTAAGTATGATATGCCATGGGAAATCCTAGTAGATGAAACCTTAGTAGAATTTTCCTAAGTTAAGATTCCTACTACTATCATGCTTAGCCTAGCTATTATAAAACAAGGGTGGTTATATATATACATGTTATGGAAATTTTGCTAAGTCTTTTGACTTATGTTTTTGCTTAATAAAACTACTAAGTGAATGAATCACCTGGGTGGAATGGAAAGAAAGGTTTGTGTTGAGTGGTTACACAAGTCCAGCATACTGGGGAAAACTTGGGCATCACCAAGTCTAGTTTACTGGGGAAAACTTGGTATCTCACTTGTGGAAAACCACCCAGGAACAAAGAGATTTGAGATGTCAAATGTTGAGAAGCTTCAAGTGCAGCCACTTGGCATTATGGGCTCTGCCTAGATCATATAGGTTGCAA
Organism: Avena longiglumis; assembly: GCA_030063025.1. Lineage (NCBI taxonomy): Eukaryota > Viridiplantae > Streptophyta > Magnoliopsida > Poales > Poaceae > Avena > Avena longiglumis. Next base: position 31,346,913 of record CP125975.1, read on the forward strand.
TAACTTAGCAAAATGGACAGTTGGTGGTAGGGGATGATAGGTTGGAACGCGTCCATTCTGGTCTAAGGGAAGGCTTCTGAAAGATCTTGTCTCGATGCATGTCGAGTCTTGTGGGGAAAGTGCACCACCTCTGCAGAGAGTAAAATCTAAGTACTTAGTCGTGTCCCCGGTAATGGACAATTTGAGCATCGAGACATGGAAGCTATCAAGAATCTCCTCATCCCAATTTCTAAGTTGAAAACTTGTGGTTGAACAAGGGTTTAAGGATCACCAATTTCTATTGGGAGATGCCTTGGGTGATTTTGACAAACAAAAACTTAGTGTTTTCAAATGATAAGGAAAATCTATTTTGAGCAAAGCAAGCCTAAGCTCCACTTAGCCAAATGCATATAGATGATAGATACCACTATACTACCATAGTATCACTTGCCAATACAATTCAAATGTATTGACCCTTGTGGTTGTAACTTATTATGTTGCAGGTTTGTTTGATGTTAGTGAGGTGTGTTGATTAGGATTACAAGTCTACAACCAACATGATTGCCTGTAGAACTTTGAAGATGAAGGACTCCATGCTATAGTTATTTCTGCTGCATTGTAATGAGAGAGCCAAATGAGCTATGTAAGATGTAATGAATTATTTTATTCCTGGTTATAAAGTTGTATTATGACCTTTGTTTCTTGATATTACATCTTAACTATAGATGCTAGCTATTGATCCAGGGACTAGCATTGTAAACACAGGGATCTCTACCTTATTAAAGGTTGGGACCTCTACATAGTGGCTCCAACAGGGACTAAAAACCCCGGTTAGATGGAAAGGGAAGGAAAACATGGCGGGAAGCGGTGGAAAATGGCAGGAAATATCTTTTGTAGGGTTCGTAGCATAGAAAACAAAAGTTTTTCGATGATGGGAACAACTATGTACCAAGATCTATCTACTAGAAAACAAATGATATGTTTCTTGCACTTGATATCCATCATGTGCATCATGGTATGATCATTATCATACCTCTATGTGTAAGGCCAAGGTCTATGGAACTTACACCTTATGTGTGTTGTAAGACTATCGACTTGTACTTCTACTTACAACATCACCATATCATGACACTAGCCCAGAAACAATCTAAACTAGACGCCTCTAATTTATCCATTGCAAGTTTTACTTGGCTTAGGGCTTTCGAAGATAGAACCGTTCATACCTATGAACATGAGCCACAACGAGAATAACCAAATTATTGACAACTCGTTGCAAATTAGATATTGACTATAGTAGGAGAGATAGACACTCGCTAGTCACTTATGCAAAACTAGTTGCATGTCAAGCGTAGAACAAGTGTCATGTGCGAGGACATGTAAAGTTTGTCCGGGCCGCTTCATCCCACTATGCCACCAATATCCAAAGTACAACTAAGAAGCAATAAAATGATCATCATCGCCCACAAATACATATGTGTACTACCCGTGCAAAGCATCTACGCATAGATCCGGCTCTGATACCACTATAGGGTTCACAGCATAGAAAACAAAAAAATTCTACGATGGGAACAACTATGTACCAAGATATATCTACTAGATACAAACAATGGGCGGATGTATATCCGTAGAGAACATACCCTTGAAGACCGACAAAGCTTAACGAGTCTAAACTCGTCGTTGATGTAGACGATCTCTTTCCGATCTCAAGATTGAGAGGAAGTCCTTAGCACCGCAACTTAGCGGCGCATCCGTGCTCGCACACACGTCCGAGCACCGAGCAACCTCCGCCTCCTCGCTCCAGCGATGCAGCGGAAGCACAACTCTTTCTTGCCGAATAGCCACCGGGAACATGTATCTCGCTAGTCCGAGACCATGGGGGATAAATACTAGAGGGGGAGAGAGATCCTTCACGAGGAGGTGTAAGTGAGAGAGAGGGAGGGGCTACTTTTATAGGGAGAGGGGGCACCCAAGGGGCCATGTGCACAGCCATGGGGTTGCCCCTACCCTCCTTTCATTCATGTGGGTGGACACTCCACTCACACAAATGCCTATCAATTCCCTCCACTCAAAAACCCACTCAAATTCCCATTAAATTCCCACCATATTTAATGCAAACTCTCATTAAATAAAACTCCTTTTATTTATTCAGAATTTTGTCAATTACTTTAATGACAAACATTCTCATATAACCCCTTTCTAGTATTTCATTTCACATGCAAAAACACTTTCTGCAATTTCACCTGAAAACCCGTTTCAGTATCTAGTGAAATAAATTCATGCGCTTGTTATTCTTTCCGGCATGAAACTTTTGCTCCAAATGGATGTCGGTGTCTCTTAAGTGTGTCACCCTACGGTTCGCAAATAATGCGGACATGATCGAGACCCATCTCGGGTCAATAATCAGAAGCGGGATCTAGAGACCCATACTGACTCCCACACATTCAGCGATGACTTTCTTGTGATCGCGGGAACCTTTTACGCTAGTATCTTAATCCCTTTGTTTCACGATATATTACATGTCCGAGATTCGATCATCAGTATCTCCATACCTAGTTTGATCTCGTTACTGACATGTACTCTTTTCTCGTTCCCGTGATATAACATTCTAGTGATCAAATCACTTGCTTGCAAGCTAATCAATGTGATATCACCGAGAGGGCCTAGAGCATATCTATCCGTCATCGGGATGAACAAATTCCACTCTTGATCCATGGGCCTCAAGATAACACTTTAGTAGTTCTGCACTCATTTTTATAATCACCCTGTTACAGTGTGACGTTTGATGTTATCAAGATACTCTTCTAGTGTTAGTGATTGACAGGATCTCATGGTCTAAGGATTAGGATCACTTCGTAAGTTGTTATAGCAATATAAACTCAATGACTTTGATTGTAGTGCTATACTTCGGATGAATGTTCATCACACCATTACAATAATGTTGTGACCTCGTTATTAACAACATCCAATTTCCATGATCAGGAAACCTTTGATCATCTTGTTAATCAACGAGCTAGTTTATAAGAGAGGCATAACTAGGAACTTACTTTTGTTTATTAAACACACATGTATTAACGTTTCCGTATTGATACAATTATAGCATGTAAAATAAACATTTATCATAAATAAGTAATACGATAATAACCACTTTATTATTGCCTCTCGGGCATATTCCCTTCAGTCTCCCACTTGCACTAGAGACAATAATCTAGTTTGAAGAACTTTGCGTATTAAACACCTATGGCTTTCTGGTGTTTCATATACACGATTGCAAGTGGTTAACATAATCTACGGATCTGACACTTTTAGGTCCGTGTGTATTTGCATGTCTTTGCGTCTCCATGCATCACTCATTCTCCAATGAGATGGCATAGTATAAATTTGGACTTTTGGTGATACCGTTAGTTCCTTGGGGTTAAATCATGTCGATACTATTGCCGTACAATATATCTTTAGTGTTAGCCTGTTGCGAACCACAGCTTAGTTTGATAACAAACTACTTAACACAAATGCCCTCCTTTGTTGCTACTATAGCAGTCATGTACTTAGCCTTTTTGTTGTATTATCTGTCACAATGTTTTAACTTTGGAATACATCCAAATCCATCATGGAAAATTTCTTTCCATTCATTGTGCCACCCATAGTTGAAATTGAGATAAACTTAATTTGTATCTTGTTACAAAACTAGTATCAATGTAACACTTTACAATGAACTATTTGTAATTGTTTGTCACCTCTACACAATTATATTCTTAGTTCTTCCAAAAGATCATAACAATTTCCTTACTATCGTCCAATGATCATTTTATGATTCATTCTGGTATATGCCCATAACACTTAGAGCATAGGACATATCTGGATGTGTACGTATCATGGTATGATTTATCAAAACATTCTTGTGATTTCACTCATCAAGTGTCCAAACACTTGAATCTTGTTTCACTTATCAAGTGTCGATACACTTGAATCTTGATTCAATTCTTTTCCATGCGACAAGATCCTTTTCTCGTTGTTTCTATATTGAACCCCTTCAATATCTCATATATGCATGTTTGGCACAACCATATTAGCATCACAGTCTATCCATATAGACATGCATGCTAAATATTTGGGTTTTGCCTAAGTCTTTCATCAAAATGAAATTCTTAACCTTTTTCAATAAAATATACATCATTTCCAATCAACAAGATGTCCTCCACATAATGTATTAGAAATATGTCTCAGCGCTCCCACTTAATTTCTTGTAAATGCAAGCATCTTCATCGTCTCCTGATGAAATTAAACTTCTTTAACAGTTTCATCACGATGAAGATTCCAAATCCGCGATGCTTACTTCAACCATTGAAGTTTGCATGCCCTTTTAGCATCCTTTGAATTTAACAAAACCCTTTGGACCGTGTCATGTACACGTCCTAGGTAACCATTCTATTAGAAGAACTTTATTTTTTTATTCATCTACCATATACCAAATTATATGTAGTGGTTGCTACTTTAATCCATCCACACTAAATATCGCTATGAAAGATCAAATCTTGTCATAGTCAACTCCTTGAACATTGTCGTAAAATACTTTACGACATGTCGATTATTTCATAGATGTGAAGCATCCATGTCTGTTTCTTTATAGATCCAAATATGACCGATAGGTTTTTACACCTTTCCGGAGGGTCTTCCAAGTTCAAAACTTGATTTCTCGTGTATGGAACTATCACAGATTTTATGGCTTCAAGCCATTTGACAAAGTTAGGTCCCATCATTGCTTCTTTGCATGTAGTTGGTTCATCATTGTCAAACAATAATGATTTACTCTCAAATCTCAACATTTGAGTGTTTATCCGACCTACTTGGTTCAATAGGAACTTAGACCTCTGTGACCACAACCTTTGAGGCACGTGAGCCATGAGCATTCTGACTGCCTCCGGAACATTTTCTGCGCTGCATAACTCAACACATATAGCTAAGGTTCGTTAACCTTATTAAAGTTCTATTGTCCTCCCACTTAACCTTTTATGAAAATCTTCTTTTTCAAGAAACTTCACGTTTCAAGCGACAAACCCTTTTGTCCTTGGTGTTATGGAGGAATACGCGATGGTTATTCGAAATAACCTACAAAGACATGCTCATCCAACTTTGGTTGTAAACATCTTACTTATGCTTAGCATACCAAAATTTAAGAAATGACAATTTGGGTTTTACCCCAAACCATAACTTCCATGTTGTCATTTCAACGGATCAAGATGGAACTCTTTTCAGTGTAAAAGCGGTAGTCTCTAAAGCTTTTAATCTTTTAAAACATAATGGCAGTTTTATAAATAACACCTTTGATCCAACCATGTCAAACAAGGTTTTATTACAAATCTCACAATACTCCATACTCCTATGGTATTTCGGGAGATGTAAATTTAGGTGTTTTGCTAAACTTGCAACTCAAATAAATCCCTTTATGATAAAATCATAATTCATTTATTTTCGTGTTACACTTGTAACTCAAATAAATCCCATTATGATATAATCATAAATCATTTATTTTCTTGTTACAATGATTTTCCACTTCATCATGAAAGTCTTTGAAACGTTTTCAAATATTTCATGCTTCTTTCTCATTAAGTGAATATTCACTCAAATTTCCAGAGAAAGCATATGAAGTTGAATTCCATCGCTTACGACTATACATATTGGACTACATACATCGATATGTATAAATTCCAATAATTTAGTCGATCGTTCTTCTTTGGCCTTTGAACGAAGTTTTAATTATCCCGAGGAAAGTCTCACAAGCATCATTTGATCAAATCAAAGACTCCAAAAATCCATGAACATGGAGTTTCTTCATGTTTTGTTTCCAATATAATTTAAACGACGATGCCACTTCGTAAGTGATCTTCCAATCATTTGTCTTGCGACATTTTAGCATTAGCTTTATGGATGTGATTTATCCAAATAGATTTGTAAATCATCCATCTTATATGGAATACGTTAATTATTTGAACAACCTTTGTTCTCATAATACCTGATTTAAATAACAATTATTAAAACAAATCTTGAAGGCAAGCTTTGATGTCAACGAGAAATACAAACAACGGTTTGTTTGTTTTCGATGAACATCATCACATATTATCTTGATAGTTACTTAGGACATTGTGGTTCATGAATTGCGTCGTTCTGTATGAAATTTCATACCAACCAATTTGGTATGCAATACCCAAGAACCTCATTGTTTAACAAGCAAAGAATACAACCATAACATGTATATCATCAATATACCTAAACTGGATATTTCCAGTCTTTTCTTTTCTGCCAAATATATTTTATAGATTCTCTTTTAGTATTTCCTTTTTCCTTTTAGAAGAATCTATCAACATCAAAAGTGGCGCCATATACATGACACATAGTCCAAAGCGTGTATATTCAAATAATAATACATTTGGACTTGCACTTTGTGTAGATCACCATCATCAAATGATCGGCATTCTTTCAAAATCCATTCTGTAGTAATCTTTTAGTGTAGTAAACACTTTACATACATCTTCTATTCATCCTTATCATGACGACTTTCATGATCAATCTAATGTATCTTATAAAGACGAATCATGAGTATAACGTTACTTTCCAAAACCCTTTTGGATGATTAGGATGTCTAGCATCTCCAACCTTTGTAAATTCTCATCCAATATGAGAACATACATTATACTCTATCATATTGCAACCAAAACATTGTTTCAGATATCGTTATATCTGTCACACATGATGGTTTCTGAAACAATTCTTTCAGCTCCTAGATAAACTTGATATTAAAACAATCAAGAATCATGGAGGCAAACATGATACTTAAGATACTAACACTAGAATTGTTACTCTTGATTTAATACCAATTATTAAATTTCACGAAGTAAACAAAGTTTGCTAAAAGTTTGCAATAGGACTTTAAACTTTAGATTGACACTCAACATAATACGATACCAGTTTGTAAAGTAAATATCCAAAATTCTATAGTTCTATTATCTCAATTACAACTAAGCATATGGTGGTGAATGAATACCAATGACTACAACAAATTATGCAAATTCACTTTGATTTAATTTATGATAAATTGAGTTCTACTAATCCAAATTAGAAATGAACTCCCACTCAAAAAGGACATCCCTCGTGCCTTTTTTGGTGATTACATGAACCAAATCCACTACACCAAGTCCGATCATCACGTGGAACAGCCGAGACCTGACCTAGCGCTCTCCAGGGAGACTAGGGTTTCGCTCCTTCGCCGCCGGAATCTTCTCCGGCACGGAGTCTGAATTCTCCCCGGATCTGCAGGCTATTAGTCGGGATCGTTGGGGCTCGTGGTGTCTTTGATCAGAAGGTCGGCGACTTGTTTTCCCAGGCGTTGTTTAGGGTTTCTATTGTTTGTTGATCAAGATGGCATCTACTCCATCGAAATCAACGAGTAAGGCGGGAGGATCGGGAAGTAAGAAGGAGGAGAAGATTGATGACCTGCTGAATCGGTTGGGCATTGATGATGAGGAATTCGACGATCTAGTCTTCGAGGATGAGATTGACGCCCCATTGGAGGGCATAAAGTGGATGGCGCTTGCAAGGGTTCATACCACAAATTATTTTAGTTCTCAAACCTTTGAACAACATATGAGAGTTGCTTGGAGTCCTGCGAGAGAGATCAAGTTTCAATATCTCGAAGGGAACTTGTTCTCCATCCAGTGCTTTTGCCTAGGGGATTGGTTGAAGGTGGAAAAAGGAGGACCGTGGCTGTTTCGCCAAGCTGCATTTTGCATTGAACCATATGATGGCTTAGCTGACCTTGATACAATAGATCTAAATTTCTTTAGCACTTGGATCCAGATTCACAAGGTGCCTGTAGGTTACAGGAATAACACCCTAATTACAAATATGGTGGAAAAAAAGGCTAGCAAGGTTTTGGAAGTCTAGTTGGATACCCAAGGTGCTGGTAATTTTGTTCGTGCAAAAGTGAGGGTGGATGTCAGGAAAGTCTTGACCCGATTTGTGTCAATGTCCAGAGGTGGACAACGTGAAATATTTCAGATCAAGTATGAGAAGATGCCTAGATTCTGGGGTGCCTGTGGCCTTATTGGTCATACTCACTTAGAATGCGGCTCTGGGGAACACGTTGAGGAAACAATAAAGTGGGGCGAGTGGCTAAAAGCCGATTGGAATTCCTGGCATGCTCGAGGTACTGGAGGTTTTCATGGAGGTGTACATGCAGGTCGACCTCGCGATGACCGTGGCGGATGCGATAATTTTCCCGTGGTAGAGGGACGAGGTTTTGGTGGCGGTGCTAGAGGCTGTGGACGCAATGTTGGATCGGCAAGTGGAGATGATCTACCAGGTTGGAGGGGGAATGCACTAGTGCAAGTCCCTAATACAGAGGATGATGAGGCCCTTATGGACACGACATCTAGCCCTGCGAAGCCTCAGGATACATTAATGGAGGATAGTGCAAACTCCGACACATCTGCAAAGAGAAGCCTTGCCGATGCTTTAAACAAAGAAGAGTTGGGTACCAAGACAGGGACTGATCTGGTGGTGGTTGGGATAGTAAACACAGAGGTTATGGCTAAGGGCTCGGTTGAGAACGAGAGGATCAAACGAACAAAGAAGGAAGGAGCTAACTCCACTTCAATAGGATCGGCGGGCTCCTATGAGGAGTCTGTCCGGGAGCAATGAAAATCTTATCTACGAATCAGGGGTGCGAACGACAGGCGCTTCGGATCTCCGAAGGCGAGAAGATCCCGATGTGGTGTTTTTGTCGGAGACACACCTAGATGACTATCCGACAGATTGTCTAAGAAGAAGGTTAAACATGGACATGAAAATTGTGAATCCAAGTAATGGTAGAAGTGGTGGTGTTTTCCTGATGTGGAAAAGGGAGATACAAATTCAACAGATCTTTTTGGCCCCTAATTATATTGATGTGGAGGTCATTGAATCACCGGATAAAAGATGGAGGCTAACAGGAATCTATGGAGAGCCACGCTGGGAAGATAAATATAAAACTTGGGACAAAATAAGGGAGATTAAGAATAACTCTAGTTTGCCGTGGGTTATTGTTGGAGATTTCAATGTGATACTCTTCTCTCATGAAAAGAGGGGTGGTAATCCACGCCCGTTCGGATACATGGAGGCTTTCCGTGATTGTTTACAGGAGTGTAGCCTTGAGGATCTCGGCTTTACGGGTGATGCATTTACTTGGAGGCGAGGAAATATTCGGGAAAGGCTTGATCGCGCTGTTTGCAATGGAGAATGGATGATGATGCATCCGCAAGCAGCAATACAACATCTGGGATACTCGTTCGGATCATCGCCCCATAATGCTAGATACGAATTTCCATATTGGTTTAGGGCGTCGGAAAAAGGGCCCTCGAAGATTTGAAGCTAAGTGGCTAAGAGAAGAGGGATTTAAACAAGTGGTCGAGCAGGCGTGGGAGACTGCAGGGGCGGTACCTGACGGGGTTCTAGCCAAGCTTGGCCGCATGCACGCGGCATTGCATTCATGGGATGCCACGGTTCTCCAGAAACCAAAGAAGAGGTTTAGAAAGGCACAACGGGAGTTAGATGAGGCCCTGAGTGGGCCTAGCTCGGATGAAAATGACGCAAGAGCCAAAGAATTAGCTAATCTTGTTGAGCTGTTACTGGATCAAGAAGAAGTCTATTGGTCACAACGATCTAGGGCCAATTGGATCCAACATGGAGATCGGAATACGTCATTTTTCCATAACTTTGCTTCTGCTCGACGCAAGAAGAATTTTATTCACCGGTTAAAGGATAATGCAAATAGTTGGGTGGAAGGTACGGAAGCACTCAAACCTTTAGTGTTCTAGTATTTTTCTAATCTCTTTGCTTCTGAGGTACAGGGAGTTGATCCAGCGGTGTTGGATAAGATCCAACCAAGAGTAACACAGGAGATGAATGAAAAACTTGTTGCTCCCTTCTCGGCTGAGGATGTGAAGAAGGCAGTATTCAGTATTGGTGACTTTAAAGCCCCAGGTCCGGACGGGATTCATGTTATCTTCTATAAAAATTTCTGGACTGTGTGTGGGGAAGAAATTACTCATGAGATACTTTAGGCGTTAAATACCGGGCTTATTCCTGAGGGGTGGAATGATACTACAGTGGTGCTAATTCCTAAAGTTGATGATCCAGAGATGGTAACTCATTCCGCCCAATAAGCTTGTGTAATGTGATATATAAGATCATTTCCAAAATGTTAGCCTTAAGACTAAAGGCAATATTACCGGATATTATCTCTCCAATGCAGAGTGCATTTGTTCCTGGTCGGCTTATTATAGATAATGTCCTGGTGGCATATGAAAGTATTCATGCAATTAAAAATAAGAGGTCTGGGAGTAATGGGTGTTGTGCAGTCAAGTTGGACATGCGCAAGGCATATGATAGAGTGGAGTGGGTGTTCCTGGAGAATATGATGAGAAAACTTGGATTCGCTGAGAGGTGGATTGGTTTGATGATGGCTTGTGTTACCTCAGTAAGATATCAGGTCAGATTTAATTCTGAGGAGACAGAGATGTTTGTGCCTACTAGAGGTCTCCGTCAAGGGGATCCTCTCTCTCCCTACTTGTTCTTGTTATGTGTAGAGGGGCTGTCCAGTCTCTTGTTGTTTGAAGAAGAAGTTGGTGGCATTGATGGGGTAAGAGTGTGCAGAAATGCACCATCAGTTTCACACCTTTTATTTGCTGATGATTCTCTAATCCTCATGAAAGCGGATATGAACAATGCAACTTCCTTACAACGGGTATTGGACACGTACTGTGCAAATTCAGGACAGCTGGTGAGTTTAGCTAAATCAAGCATATTTTTCTCACCTAATACTAATGTTCTCATGAGAGCGGAAATTTGTGAGGCTCTACATATAGATAATGAAGCTTTATCTGACAAATATTTGGGGCTCCCTTCCCTTGTGGGGGCTGACAAGAGTGAGTGCTTTGAGCAATTTATTGAAAGAATTATCAGTAGGATCAATGGTTGGAAGGAAAAGCTCCTGTCCATTGGAGGCAAGGAGATTTTATTAAAGGCTGTTGCTCAAGCTATTTCTGTTTATGCTATGTCTGTTTTCTTAATCCCTAAAGGGATTTGCAAGAAGATGATGGATGTGATTTCTAAATTTTTGTGGGGATACGACGACAATAGTAACAAAATGCACTGGCTCGCATGGTGGAAATTGTGTTACCCAAAAAAAGAGGGAGGTATGGGATTCAGAGACCTTCACTCATTCAATCTTGCCATGCTGGCTAAACAGGTTTGGAGGCTTGTTAATGAGCCTGATTCTTTGTGTGCACGTGTTCTGAGTGCAAAATATTATCCTCATGGTGATATTCTTAAGGCGGGTCCAAAAAAAGGAGCTTCTTTCACATGGCAAAGTATCTGTGCGGGCATATCTACTTTCAAGAGAGGTTACTTGTGGAGAGTTGGAGATGGAGATAAGATTGATATTTGGAATGATCCCTGGATTCCGAGCAGTCCAAACTACAGGATCCTTTCCACAAGAAATGGCGCTGTTTTGACTAAAGTCAGCGAACTTATTGATCCTAGTACGGGAATATGGGACGAACAACTACTTCAGTCTTTATTTAGTCCTATTGACGTTGGTCGTATTATGCAGATTCCTCTACATAGCAATGGGTTTGAGGATTTTGTAGCATGGGGAGCTACTAAGCATGGAAGGTACACAGTTCGATCGGGATATTATCTACAGTGGTGTCATCAGTTTGGTCGGTCTGCGAGTCAATTGGCTATGCCAGGAACGGCTGTTAATCCAGTCTGGAGTGTTCTTTGGAAATTACAAATTCCTAGCAAAGTCAAAATCTTTATCTGGCGGGCTATGCATGGTATTATTCCCTTGAAATCCATCTTATTTAACCGACACATTGGAAGTACGGGAGGGTGTCCCATCTGTAACCAGGGGCCGGAGGATGTTCTTCATCTGTTATTCCAATGTCAAACAGCGACTGAGCTATGGACTAGTCTTGGCATATCTGATATTATCTCTGAAGCTGTGGTGGTGGATCGGTCTGGATCTGCGGTCCTGGAAGAACTTCTGCGTCGTCAAGACAACACCTTGCCGGGCTTCAGTGAAATTGGTCTCAAAGAAACAATTTCGATCTGTTGTTGGTATCTATGGTGGATCAGACACCGACGTACCCACGACGAGTCGATTCCGTCCATCTATCAATGTAAGATGTAAATTCTTTCAATTACTGCTAACGCTTCAAAGTCCAAGCAGGCCCATGATCCAGGTCAGGCGAGGTGGTCTCGACCACCTCCTCGACATATGAAGATAAATGTGGACGCATCATTTCATGAGGATAGACGGGCAGGATCAGCTGGTGCGGTGATCAGAGATTATCAGGGCAAACTTATGGCTGCATCTATTGCTATCTTACCCAATGTTGCTACAGCTGCTATGGCAGAGGCCATGGCTATGAGGGAAGGGCTAAATCTAATTAACATGTTGGGTCTAAAATGTGTTATTGCCGAATCTGATTCGGTAGAGGTGATCGAAGCTTGCAATGGAGGTGACATATGGTGGAGTGAAGCAGCGGCGATCTATGCAGACTGTATGGACGGGGTGGTGAATATTGATAGAATCTCATTCAAGTACTGTCCAAGAGAAGCTAATACAGTGGCTCACGAGCTAGCTAAATTTTCTTTTCATAATAATCTCTCGTGTAATTGGGTCAATGAGCCTCCTAGATTTATTTTGAGCTACTTGATAAACGATGTAACGATTGTTTGATGGGCTGCAAGTTTCTGACGCACTCTTTTTCCTTACCAAGGTACCTAAGGGGACTGGAAGGTTTTAATGAGGCGGCTTGCATGCTTAATATATATATATATATGATGTTTCAAAAAAAAGTCCGATCATCACGTGAGTCGATGTAGCTTCAAAGGCGAGCATCAAATGGGCATCATATCTTTCATATGACTCATGCTTAACCTTCCGGTCCGTGTTTCCAGGCCATGTCTGTACATGCTAGTCTCTCCAAGTAAGAACCTTAGTATTCGCGTGTGTAACTGTCTTACACCCGAAATATGATCGTGGATCCAAGAACACCCGATCATCACGTGATGTCTAGGAGCGACGAAACATAATCGGTGCATACTTAAGGGAGAACACATTTTTATCTTGATATCTAAATGAGGGATCATCTTATTATGCTAATAAAACGTCAAACTAGCAATACAAGATGCAACAAACATCACATGTTAATAAGTGAAATGATATGGTTCTTGCACTTGATATCCATCATGTGCATCATGGTATGATCACTATCATACCTCTATGTGTAAGGCCAAGGTCTATGGAACTTACACGTTATGTGTGTTGTAAGAGTATCGACTTATACTTCTACTTACAACATCACCATATCATGACACTAGCCCAGCAACAATCTAAACTAGACGCCTCTAATTTATCCATTTCAAGTTTTACGTGGCTTAGGGCTTTCGAAGATAGAACCGTTCATACCTACGAACATGAACCACAACGAGGATAACCAAATTATTGACAACTCGTTGCAAATTAGATATTGACTATAGTAGGAGAGACAGAAACTCGCTAGTCACTTATGCAAAACTAGTTGCATGTCAAGCGTAGAACAGGTCTCATGTGCGAGGACATGTAAAGTTTGTCCGGGCCGCTTCATCCCACTATGCCACCAATATCCAAAGTACAACTAAGAAGCAATAAAATGATCATCATAAGGAATAGCATGTAAAATACAATTATTGCATGTAAAATAAACATTTATCATAAATAAGGAATACGATAATAACCACTTTATTATTGCCTCTCGGGCATATTCCCTTCATCTTTAGTCCCGGTTAGGGGCTCCAACCGGGACTAAAAGCCATTTTGTGAAGCAACAACTAAATTAAAGTTTCACATTTATCAAAAATACTAGGGATTTCTATTTTTTGCCCTTGGTTCGTTAGTTGTACTCACTTTTCCCCCGCCGCTTAAATTTTTCTCACTTTTGCTCATCTCCTTGTCCAAAACTCTCACACGGTCTAAAACTCGTTGTCTGTCAACCTTGCCGTTACATGCTGACAAGTGGGGCCGCGTTCAGTCGGGTCCCATAGTGGACCCTCGCTGTTACATACTGACAAGTGGGGATGCGGTTTGTCAGGTCCCATAGTGGACCCTTGTTGTTACATGCTGATAAGCGGGGCCGTGTTAAGTTGGTTCCCGTAGTGGACACCTCTCTCCACGTATCCAAATCAGCATGGGACCCATAGCTTATCCACATGAGCATCAGACCCACATCTTATCCACGTGAGCATCGGACCCACAGCTTATCCACGTGAGCCAGCCCCGCGCTCGTGCCATTGCCTCCCCTTTCTTCTTCTTCTCCGGCGATGGTGGCCCTTTGTCGAGCTTCACTTCAGCCTCCCATCGTCCTGGCCACACTATGGTGCCGTCCCATTGACCTGTATGAAGGATGACAATGGCAACCGTGCACATAGAAGGTTATATCTCACACAAAATGTTCCGATTAGACGGGGGCAATTGATGTGGAGAATGCGGTCGGTGAGTCGTTCCGATGATTTAATTGGTTTATCGAGTTAATGTGTCGGCTACAATCAAGTGAAAGAGTGTTTATAATTAAAAAACAGGGAGATGGATGTATAAGAAATAAAAAATGACACAACTCTTGAACACTTTCAAATTAAAAAAATTATACAACTCTTAATGTAAAAGAGTGTTTATAATTGACACAACTCTTGAACACTTTCAAATTAAAAAAATTATATAACTCTTGATGTAAAAGAGTGTTTATAATTGACACAACTCTTGAACACTTTCAAATTAAAAAAATTATACAACTCTTGATGTAAACGAGTGTTTATAATTGACAAAACTCTTGAACACTTTCAAATTAAAAAAATTATACAGCTCTTGATGTAAGAAAGTGTTTATAATTGACACAACTCTTGAACACTTTCAAATTAAAAAAATTATACAACTCTTGATATAAACGAGTGTTTATAATTGACACAACTCTTGAACACTTTCAAAGTAAAAAAATTATACAACTTTTGATGTAAAAGAGTGTTTATAATTGACAAAACTCTTGAACACTTTCAAATTAAAAAAAATTAAACAACTATTAATGTAAAAGAGTGTTTATAATTGACACAACTCTTGAACACTCACTACTAGAAAAACGTCTGTTTGTGGCGCACCTGAAAAGGCCTTCTGTGGCGCACTAGTAGTGCGCCACGGGCCTCACGCTACGGCTATCTTGTAGCCGTGGCGCACTGCATGGTGCGCCACGGTTGTGTCGAGATAGGCGTGGAGCACCTGGTAGTGCGCCACAGAAGGCCTTTTCAGGTGCGCCACGGATGTGTTTTTCAAAAAACAAAAAAAATGCAAAAAAACACCCTCGTTTTGAATTGCAAAAGCAATCGGGTCCGTGCATCGCCGCCTTGATCGTGTCACCTCACGGAGCATGGCTGCGGGAGGTGGAGGAGGGTCTTGGCCGCTCTAGTCCTCTCCGGCGTCGAGGTGGTAGAAAGGGTGTGGTTGGAGAAAGGAAGGTAGGAAGAGAGGGAGGAAGGAAGAGAGGGAGGAAGGAAGAGATGGAGGAAGAGAGGAAGGTAGGAAGAGATAGAGGAAGAGAGGGAGGAAGGGAGGTCGGTGAGGAGAAGGATGTCGCCGTCGCCCGTTGTCACTGCGAGGAGGAGGAGAAGGAGGCCACCGTTGCATCGCCGTCGCCCGTTGTCACTACGAGGAGGAGGAGAAGGAGGTCGACGTCACGCCGTCACTGCAAGGAGAGGAGAAGGGGAAGGAGGAGAAGGAAGAAGGGAGAAGGAAGAAGGAAGAAGGAGAAGGGAAAGGGAGAGGAAGAGGGAAAAGGGGAAGGGAAAAGGGGAAAGGAAAAGGGAGGAGGGTGGGGTGGGGGTTCCAATTTGCATCCCGCCCAAGCTTATCCGTGGCGAACTAGGTGGTGGTGCGCTACGGGTAAGTCGCCCTCTATTTTTTTTCTGCAGGAAAAAACAGTCTTTTGACCGTAACTTTTTACTCTTTTCGAATTTTGAAAATCTAAAAAATCGCTAAACGACCGGAGGTGGTTGCGAGCGGATGCGAAATCTCGTTCTCGTCATTTTGGTATATTATACGATTTTTTTCGACATCGTATGCAAAAGTTATGGCCATTTTACCGTGGCATGACTTTTTTTTTGCAGAAAAAAGTCAGAACTCATGTTTTTTAATTTTCCTAGAAACTATACCACATTATCTTCCTAAATATGAAAGGATTTAATTTTTTGAAGTGTTTATCATTTTATTTTATTTTTTGCAAAGCCTAAAAAGGCGATCCACGGGGGGGTGGAGTTGGTGCAGGATAGTTAGGCGTAGGGCACTAGGGCAAGGTGCCCTACTACTAAGTTTATACATCCGTGGCGCACATGGCATAGTACACCACAGAACTTGCCACAACCATGGCGCACATGGCATAGTGCGCCACAGAACTTGCCACAACCGTAGCGCACCTACCCCATGTGCGCTACGGGTACGTGGCATGCGGCTGGCAGGCCTCTGGCCCATACATATCTGTGGCGCACATACCCCATGTGCGCCACGGTTGTTCTAGTTACTAGTAGGGCACTACCCATAGGTGAGCCACGCCTATTTTACCCGTGGGGCACTTCAACCATGTGAGCCACTACGGATGTGCGGATTACCTATAGCCCTTTTCCTAGTAGTGACTTTCAAATTAAAAAAAAATTATACAACTCTTAATGTAAAAGAGTGTTTATAATTTACACAACTCTTGAACACTTTCAAATTACAATTTGAACATGATAATGTTGTCTTAAGAAAATCTTGAGAGTTTACCATTTTTAGAGCATGAAAAGTGATCCATAGACTAAAATCTTTATGCCTCGTGCATATATGAAAATTATACACCTTTGAACCCTTTGAAATCGCACTTAGGACATGATAATGTTGTGCTAATAAAATCCTGATCATTTATCATTTTCATGGAGTGAAATATAATGCATAAACTTGCGTGTACCAAAATTATAAACCTTTGAACATTGTGAAATCACACTTAATATGTGATAATGATGTGCTAAAAAATTATGAGAGATTATCATTTTCTCCCCATTTTCATAGAGTGGAATGTAATGCATAAACTTGCATATACGAAATCACACTTAGGACATGATAATGTTGTGCTAATAAAATCCTGATCATTTATCATTTTCATGGAGTGAAATATAATGCATAAACTTGCATATAGGAAAATTATACACCTTTGAACACTTTCCTCTCAAATTATATTCAAAATCATATTTTTATGGAGTTAAAGTACCGGTGGCAAACTCGTTATTTTGCATGGATAGAGGGGTGCCCCGCGACGGATAGAGGGGTTATCATGTCCGCTATATCACAGAGGATTAACGGTTGGTGGGCACGATCCACATGACAACTGGCTCGACCAATCAGAGCGTAACAGCCAAGATGAGCACAGATGTGAGAGTTTGTGACTAAGAGAGAGGGGAAAACTGAGTAGAACCTAAAAACCAAGAGCAAAACTAAGTATAACTTTAAAACCAAGGGCAAAACTGACAAAGGGATTGAAATAGAAAATAGAAAGAGATTTTAAAAATGGAAAATGCTTCTTTTATACAATAAAATATATCTTGGCGTACATCAAACTATTTGCAATATACATTAGTTTGACAATTATTGCCTCATTCAGACAAACTATGTTTTGGGTAGGGATGTTTTGATAAGAGGCTTGAGTAGAAAACAATAAACCTTCATAGATAGTAGGCGATTTGAGAAGTGGTGATTTAGGTTAAAACTTGATTTATATATATTTCTTATGGTGGCAGGTCACATAATAAGACTCCCTGGATAGATGCCACTATGTTTTGATCTTTTTTAATTTGTTATCCATAAAATGTCACATCCCAAGATTTTCCAAATCTTGTAATGTGAAAAATAAATGAATAAAATAAAACTTTGTTGATTTTCAGGGTGAGAAGAAACTTTTTGAATCCATTTAGAAACTTTCAAAACCTATTTGGATCAAATGAAATCCTAAAGGGATTTAAAAAAGGTAAATAAACAATAAATCTAAAAATATTTGGAATTACTATTTTTGGATCTTTTAATAAAAAGATTTGGTTTTCAAATGAAAAGGTAGAAATATAAATAAGGATTATTTTATAAGCCAAATTAAACCTTGGCCAAGCTTTTGAAATAAAATATTTCTATTTTGATAAAAATAGTAAAAGTTTATTTAAATAAAACAATAAGGATTTAATATCCAATTTTATTAGAAATAAAGGTTTTACTATTTTAATTAAACATCAAAACTTATTTATTTATTTTAAATAAGTATCCAAGTATTTTATATTCTCAAATAAAACCTGCTGAAGTGTTTTTGGTTTTATTTAGATTTCAAATGGAGATTCTAAATAAATCAAAACCCATTTGATTTAATAACTAAGGTCCATTTATTTAATTATTAATGGGTCCTAAAAAGAATAAAATTATTTTATTTTGGGACTTGGAATTTGGTTGTCAAACAGAACCAAAACTCAATGCAAAGTTTGAAGGAATTTTGAATTTATTTGATTGTTTGATTTGTTGTTTGAATTTCCCAAAACAGAAAATAGAATTAGAAAAAGATAAAGCTTTCAGAAAAAAATAGAATCAGACAGCAGCCCAGTCGGCCAGCCCAACAAGGCCCAACCAGCCCACTCCCTCTCTCCCCGCAGAAAACAATTCGCACTTACTCACTGACCCACAGAGACGCTGACCGGTGGACCCTCTCCCTATCTTTCTTCCTCGCTGACAGCTAGGTCCCACCTCTCATGTTCATCGTCTTCCCCCTGATCACTCCCTTCCGTTGCAGGCATTACTCCGGCGATCAATACGCGTTGATTCCGCGACCATTACTCGCCGTGACTGGGCCCTATTAACCGCCCTGGCCTCCTCTCATTTCCCCTCACGCGCCTCCCTTTCTCTGCCCCCAGGCCGGACGAATTTCTCCGCGCACCCTCACTGCCCCGACGACCATTCCCAGACGATTCTGGCGAAACCAGAATTCCCCTCGCCTCCTCGATCAAGCTCACACACTCCCCAGACCCAGGCTCACCCCCTCGTAGCGCCAGCTCACTCGCGCGTGCCCCTGAGCCTCGGCAACGACAACTCCAAGCGCCGCCACCGTCTGTTCCTACTCCGGCGACATCCCCTGGTAATCCCTGACCGCCTCCTCCTCTCTGGTTGACACTAGCATACTCTCCCCTCTCACGCGCGTCTAACGCACCCTCTGTTTTATGATGGCGTGCCTTGTAGCCTCGTCCCCAACAACGGCCAAGCGTGCCCGACGAAAGCAGGGACTCCGGCGAGCAATTGACGACACCCCTGTGCGCCCCTGTCCCTGTGGCGACCACGTCGAGAATCAGCGCAGCCCTGCGATCACGGTGAGAATCTCCATTTCTTTCCTTGCTTCCTATAGCTACCGTAGCGCCACCTCCTGACCGTGCGCCGCCGCCAGCCACCGTCGGCGCCGCTCGTGTTTGGTCAAGTCAACCCGCACCGTTAGATTTCCATCTGGCGGCCCCGATAGATTCATTAAACGAAGAGGTACGGGCAAATCTGAACCGCACCGTCTCACTTAGATCCAACGGCTGTAGTTGCGCGATTTGTGCGAACCGGTCCCGCCCAATAAGAATACGCCGCGTGGCACCAGTTCTGTTTAAAACAGAATTTGAAATCTGATTTAGATGCAAATTTGAAAACCTTGTAACTTTTGATCCACACGTCCAAAAATTACAAACTTTATATCAATGGAATTAGTGGAACAAGCCCTAGCCAACTATGCAATGTGTTTAGTGAAAAGCTTCTAGTTAAATGTTTGTTTTTGCAGAAACATTGGTATGCTTTTTTAGGTTATAAAAATTATTCCAAAATGATTTTGAGGTTGAAATCTTTGCAAAATGGTTTGTTGTGAACCTACTGACACTAGGAACCAACCCATGGATTTAAAAATGTATTTTGTGGAGTTTAGGAATAAAAACTTGATTTAGCCCATTTCTAGTCAAATAAAAATATGGATTTTGTTATGGAAATGATTTTTGAGAAAAACCTTTGGAAAATGTTTTGATTCAAACCTACTGACCCAAAACACCAAGTTTTGTGAATTAACAACTTATTTGGTGAACAATATAAAATTGTTGCTTTGCTGAAAACAAATTCAATCACATGAAATGAAGTTTGGATTTAAAAATAGTTTATAGATAAAACCATTTGCAAATGACTTTGCCACTTTGAAAAATGACCACTTTGAACCTTGCAATGTTTAGAGCCTAGTAGAAACCACCTTTGCAAATAAAACTATCTTTTGCATGCTTGCATGCATGACTTAGTTCCTATGATTTTATGTGTGTTGAATTGTTTGATTATGGGTTGGAATGCTAGTTGAATTTGTGTTTGCTTGATTGACTTGTAGTGAAGTTAGAAGAGTGAGAGATTAACAATATCAAGAAGTGAACCAACATTCCCTACCAAAAAGTCAAGTGACACTATCATCCAAAGTCCTACGATTTTCATTATACTTAGTGGATTTTGAAACATGCATGACAAGGATTTCTATACTTATGCTATGCTAAATCCTAATAGGATACCTTATATATTCCTTAGTGAAACAATATAGTTGTAAAATGCTTAGCCATGCAACATATTTTGAGAAGATATACATGTTGAGATTTTATAAAGATGAGAAAAGACTTGTGTTTTATATAATAAAAGAAGTACTCAATGAACCACCTGGGTGGACAAGGTTACTCAAGTTTTGGACAAGGTGGCAACAAAAGGAACCATGTCGATGGCAATCTCTTTGTGTTGTGCACCAAAAGAAAACCACCCAGGGACTTAGAGATTGAACATGTTTCTCCAACAGTGGCTTTCGTGTACAGCCACATGCTAATATGGCTCTGGCTTAGTCAACTACATTTGTAAGACCCATGCATTGTCCTCAGGTTAACTGGAAATGAGGGAACTAGGAACCCTACATTGGTGCCTGAAGACAAGCTAGCAATGGTGTATGGGAGGACCCTCTGGAAAGACTTCGTCACATTCTCAATCTGCCAGTACTCCATCTTGGTGAGTACTTATCCAGCGGCCACTGGTGGCAACAAGATGAGATTGTGTCATGTGGGTAAAGTGTACAACTTCTGCAGAAGATAATAAAATCTAAGTACTTAGTCGTGTCCCCGGTTATGGACAATACTGAGCAACTAAAGGCCTGAAGCTATGGGAAATCCCGACATTCCAATTTCTAAAAGCAAAACTTTAAAGTGACAACAAAAGACTTGAAGCACTTGGGGTTTTACCAAGGAGCTCAAGAGATTTGGATAAAACTTGAAGCACTTGGGGATTTACCAAGGAGCTCAAGAGATTTGGATAAAAACTTGAAGTACTTGGGGTGTACCAAGGAGCTCAAGAGATTTTGATAAAAACTTGAAGCACTTGGGGATTTACCAAGGAGCTCAAGAGATTTTGACAAAGACTTGAAACACTTGGGGATTTACCAAGGAGTTCAAAAAGATTTGACAAAATATTAAAACCATCTTGAAAAGATAGGATAAATCATTGCTTTCTACAAATGAGCCTTAAACCCTACTTAGCCAAATATGCATGTAATGATAGGATCCACTTATATTCAACATAGTAGTGAAACTTGCCAATACAATCCAAATGTATTGACCCTTGTGGCTGTAACTTGTATGTTGCAGGTTTGATTGATATTAGTGAAGTTGATTGATTAGGATTACAAAGTCTACAACCAACCTGTTTGCCTGTGGCACTTTGAAGATGAAGGACCCCATGCTTATAGATATTCTGCTGCAATGTAATGTAATAGCCAAATGAGCTATGTAAGATGTAATAAATTATGTTATTCCTGGTTATAAAGTTATATTATGACCTTTGTTTCTTGATATTACATCTTAACTGTGGATGCTAGCTATTGATCCAGGGACTAGCATTGTAAACACAGGGATCTCTACCTTATTAAAGGTTGGGATCTCTACATAAAATGACTCAATTAGCTAGCTAAAACCCATTTGTTAACTCTCTATTGACCAGCCACCAGAGGGTAAAAGTGAGTATATTGCACACAGTAGTGTTAGTACTGGAGGAAAAAACTGAGTATAACCAAACTACCAGTGGTACACTCGAGGGTATAACTGAGCACAACTAAGTGGCCAAGGTTAGACACGATGGGATAACTTAGCACAACTAAGTGGCCAAGGTTAGACACGGTGCACGTGTCGTGGTGCACGGGGCGGTAGCGGACGCATGTGCCCGTGCACGGTGCAGTATCATGCGCGGTTACGCAGTGCACGGTGGTGCAACGAAACGTCTCCTCCCTTCACCTTTATAGAGGCCTCCTAACTCTCACTCATCACTCGTTCACTCACTCACGCAACCATCTCCACTGTCCCATCACCTTCTGGAAAACCCCAACCGTGTCGGCGATGCAGAAGAACGTGCGGTGGCCATCATCGCCTCCAATGCTGCCGATGAGGAGGCCCCCGTCCCCGTACAGTCCCCCATCGAGGCATCGAAGGCATCCGCCGTCCCCGTCCAGACCCCCGTCCCCGCTTTAGCCGTAACCGCCGGAGAGGAGGCCCCCGCCGGTCTCGGGCAGATCTCGTACGGCTATGACCCCTACAAGGAGCAGGAGGAGTATATCAGGCCAGAGAACCCCTACGACACCAACTTCACCGACCCATGGTCAGAGGTAACTAGGGTTTTCTTCCCTTCCTTTGTTCTTCCCCCATTCCCATCATTGGATGCTAGATCGTGTGTTATTAGGGTTCGGTTGTTCGTATTTTGAATTATTGGATGCTAGGTATTTTTACAGTAGATAATCCTCTTGTGTTAGATCTTGTATTTCGATGAATGCCCCTGTTTGTATTTCATACCTATTTTATTGTTCCTCCGAGTTGCGGTTAAGGGATTCCCTAGTTAGTACTAGCATCGATCTGTAGTTGGGATCAGTATCCAATTTGGTTAGAGATTTGGAGATTGGGGAATAATCAGGGGATCTCAATCGGTTAATTTATGCAAGTAATCAATCTCGATAATCATGGTATCTCAATCATGTCCTTATTGCACTCTACTATTTTTTCCAACAGGTGGATAGCAGTGACGTCTACAACGACGACGAGTCCACGGACACCAAGGCTCGTCAGGTGATGAGGAATCTAAAGTCCGGCTAGTACAACAACTTCTTTGCCGGCGACGTCTACAGGTGCCCCTTTGTATCAGGAGCCTCGCCACCGACTTCAAATCCCTCGTGAAGCATGCCGAGGATTTGAAGACATGCGGCCTTTCAAAGAACGTCCACACCTTCAGAACCAAGCACCAGGCGCTCAGTTTTCACCTCCGCAACCTCCAGAAGGTGGCCATCGAGGAGGGTCGCATGCCCTCTATCAAGCTCAAGGATCCCAAGGTCAAGGGACTGGGAAGCAAGAAGTGCATGAACTTCTAGAGGAAGGAGGCGGAGGCCCTCCTAGCGGAGGCCATGAGAGGCCACTGATCTTGTGTTGCTGTTGCTGCTATAAAACAACTTCGTTTGTATCATTGTTTGTGTTTAACTTGTCCGCTGCTGCTGCTGAGTAGCAGGATTGTCGAACCTCGTTTAATTACCATACTATATATATCCTATATTAGCTGCTTTATCTACATATGCTTTGTTTACATTACCTATATTAGCTGCTTTATCTACATCTTCTCTGTTTACTGAATGTATTTATGGTGCTGGTTAGATTTTCTATCAGATTGGGGAAAACGAGGGCCAAAAGGAACCATGAATGAATAGAGAAGCTGCTCTAGATTCACGACATTTTTGGGCAAAAAACACAACTATTAGCGACATAAAGGAGAAAAGGCGCTCTTAAAAAGACCAATCATAAAAATAACAAAAAATATATCTTCCAATTTAGGCGATAGGGTGCACGTAACTACCAAACGCGTCCCACATGGTCCCGCCCCACATCCCCCAAAACACGTTCCCAACAAGTCGGCCCCACACAGTCCAACATGGCATGGCCCCACACGTCAGCATAACGCGTACCTGACCAAGTGGCCCCACGTGGTCCCACTTGTCAGCACGTAACGACTTGTCAGCACGTAACGGCGAGGGTCCATGACGGGACCCGACTGAACGCGGCCCCACTTGTCAGCACGTAACGGCAAGGCTGATGAACAGTGAGTTTCAGATGGTGTGAGAGTTTTGGACAAGGAGGCGGGCAAAAGTGAGGAAAAGCTAAGCGACTGAGGAAAAGTGAGTACAACTAACGAACCAGGGGCACAAAAATAGAAATCCCAAAATACTAAACCCTTCGCGTGGTGTCATATTATGTGTTATAGTTGCAAGGAAAATATTAAACTTGGAAAATTGCAAACATCACAAAATATCCTTCACAAAATGAGCTATCAATTTCGAGGTTTCATGGCATTTAGGTTCACAATATGAGGCTGGCTAGATTTGAACTAGAGGTACCCAACATGAGGCCATGAACCCTTCTTAACATATTTCCCTTGCTTATGATCACTTCGGCCGTAACCATGGAGCATCTTCTTTATTTAATGAGATGCTTGGGTCAGTTTTCACTGTGAAGGGCGGAATTTCATCAAACTTATTATAATATTCTCACATGTATGTCTTGTCCTCGACTCCCATGATGTTTATTTTCCCGGAAAGAACAATGTGATGCTTTGGCTCATTCGTAAGATGTATTCGTTTGCTTATTTTCTATTTTTCGGCCAGAAGGACATGTTCTTCATATAGAAAACCTAAGCCACATAATTGGCTAGGACGAATGGTTCATCTCTGTAACCAAGATTGTTGAGATCCACTGTTGTAATTCCGTACTATATTTATCCCTTCCCCATTCAGGTTGACCCATTTGCACCGAAACAAAGGGACCTTAAAAGAAACTCCATAGTCAAGTTCCCATATCTCCTCTATATAACCATAGTATGTGTCATTTTGCACATTCTCGTCTGTTGCATCAAAGCGGATACCACTGTTTTGGTTAGTTCTCTTTTTATCTTGAGCGATCGTATAAAATGTATTCCCATTTATCACGTACCCTTGGAAATTCAATATAGTAGAAGATGGTGACCCATCCAACAAGTAGAGCTGACCTCCAACAGTGGTGTCATTCATGAGATGTGTTCGCAACCAACTGCCGAAAGTATCCATGTGTTCAACTTTAATCCAGGAGTCAAGCTTCCCTAGGTTTGTGGTGCTTACAATATTCTTGTGTACCTCGACATACAGAGCCACGGAGGTGGAATTTTGTAAAATTGTGTAGTGTGCTTGAGTGAATGATTGCATGTCCCCACATATCATTGTTTTCTTTCCCAGCATGACTTTTCCACTCAGTCTCTCCTCATGTCGCGATTCAGAAACACCAATAGACTTAAGGTCAGAAATAAAGTCAACATAGAACTCAGTGACCTCCTCTGTTCCATAGGCCTAGGAGATGCTTCCTTCTAGCCTGACACGGTTATGAATATATTTCTTTAAGACTCCCATGAACCTCTCAAAGGGGAACATATTATATAGAAATACAGGACCGAGAATGGAAATCTCTTCGACTAGGTGAACCAGGAGATGCTACATAATATTGAAGAAGGATGGTGGGAACACCAACTCAAAACTAACAAGACATTGGACCACATTATTCTATAACCTTGGTAGAATATCTAGATTTATTACCTTCTGAGATATTGCATTGAGGAATGCACATAGCTTCACAATGGATACTCGAACATTTTCCGGTAGAAGCCCCCTCAATGCAACCGGAAGCAAATGCGTCATAATCACGTGACAGTCATGAAACTTAATGTTTTGGAATTTTTCTCTACCATATTTATTATCCTCTTTATATTATACGAGAATCCAAACGGCACCTTAATACTGTAAATGACTTCAAAAAATATTTCTTTCTCTGCTTTGGTAAGAGCATAGCTGGTAGGACTTAAGTGGCGCCCTTTATCCATCTTGTTCTGTGTATGCATGTTCTCTAGGTCTTTCATACGTTGCTGGTCCTCTCGTGCTTCTGGTGTATCTTTTGTCATCCCATACACGCCCAGGAAGCCTAGCAGATTCACACAAAGATTTTTCGTCACGTGCATCATACATGTAGGACTTTCCAATAGGATAGCTCCCAAAATATAGACTTCTTCTTCCACATGGGCGCATGTCCGATAGCGACGTTGTTCGGAACATATTGACCACTAGGACCCTTTCCAAAGATTACTTCTATGTCATTGACCATACCAAATACATCATCACTAGTAGGGAGGCCAGGCTTCTTCCGGTGATCTGCCTCATCTTTGAAATGCTTGCCTTTATTTCTTATAGGATGATTGGTCGGAAGAAATCAATGATTCCCCAGGTACACAACCTTCTTACATTTATGAAAATATGTCCCTTTAGTCTCATCTAAACAATGTGCGTATGCCTTATATCCCTTGTTTGTCTGTCCTGAAAGGTTACTAAGAGCAGACCAATCATTGATGGTTACGAAAATCAACGCTCGTAGGTCAGATGGATCATGTTTGTGCTTATCCCACACATGTACATCTGGTTTTCCCCACAACTGTAAGAGTTCTTCAACTGATGGCTTTAGGTACACATTAATTTCATTGTCGGGTTGCTTTGGGCCTTGGATAAGCACTAGGATCATAATGAACTTACGCTTCATGCATAACGAAGGAGGAAAGTTGTAGATACATAGAGTCATAGTCTAGGTGTTGTGACTGCAGCTCTGCTCCCCAAAAGGATTCATGCAATCTATACTATACCAAACCATAAGTTACATGCATCACTTGTAAAGTCCGGGAAGTCTCTCTCGATTTTTCTCCACTGTGACCCATCAGCGGGGTGTGTCAACTTCCCGTCTTTCTTATAGTCTTCTTTGTGCCATCGCAACAACCTGGCATGCTCTTTGTTTCTGAACAGACGTTTCAATCGTGGTATTATAGGAGCATACCATAACCTTAGCAGGAATCCTCTTCCTGGGGGGCTCGTCATCGCCCTCAACATCACCAGGGTCATCTCGTCTGATCTTATACCGTAGTGTAGTTCATACCATGCATTTATCTAAATTCTTGTACTCCTCACCATGGTAGAGGATGCAGTCATTAATGCATGCATGTATCTTTTGCACATCTAATCTTAGAGGGAAGAGAGTCTTCTTTCCTTCATACATACTCTCGGGAAATTCGTTATCCTTTGGAACCTCCGGCTTCATTATTTTTAGTAACTTCTCAAATCTCTTGTCAGATAAAATAGTCTCTTCCTTCCCTTTCTGCAATTCCAGTGTCATGAGTTGTGTGCTTCCATCTTCGCAATTTGGGTACAACTTTTTTTGTGTGATCCTCTAACATGTCCTCCAAATTCAACTTCTCCTTTTCTGTTTCACAGTCTCGCTTTACATCAGAAATGACCCGACCAAGATCATCAGCGGGCTCTGATATGTCGTAAGCGTATCTATAATTTTTGATATTCCATGCTTGTTTAGTATCAACTTTTCTATGCTTAGTATACACTTTGAAGTGTTTTTATACATTTTCTGGGACTAACCTATTGACAAGATGCTGCAGTGCCAGTTGCCTATTTTATGTTGTTTTTGGTTTCAGAAAAGCTAGTAAGGAAATATTCTCGGAATTGGACGAGGCAAATGTTGGAATTATGCCCTAGAGGCAATAATAAAGATGTTATTATTATAATTCTTGTTCATGATAAAGTTTATATTCCATGCTAGAATTGTATTAAACGGAAACTTTGATACTTGTGTGGTTTATGAACAACACCGTGTCACTAGTATGCCTCTATGGACTAGCTCATTGATTAATGATGGTTAAGGTTTCCTAACCATAGACATGAGTTGTCAATTAATAATGAGATCATGTCATTGGGAGAATGATATGATGGACAGACCCAAATCAAGCAGAGCAATTAGATCGTGTCATCGTGTTCATCTTTGTGAAGCTTTTTCTTATGTCAAATATTGTATTCCTTAGACCATGAGATAATGCAACTCCCTGGTATCAGAAGAAATCTTTGAGGTCATCAAACGTCATCCTATGAGAGGGTGATCATAAAGGTTTCTCTCAGGTGATCGGAAAGTACCTATTGGGTTGTATGTATCGAGATGGGATTTGTCCCTCCCAAGTCGGAGAGATATCCTTCGGGCCCACTCGATGATCGATATCAACACCGCTTGCAAGCAAGTGGTTAAGGAGTTAATCACAAAGTGATATCGGATTACGGAACGAGTAAAGTACTTGTTATGAATGAGATTGAACTAGGTATTCCGATGCCAACGATCGAATCTCGGGCAAGTAAAATATCGCGTGACGAAGGGAATATATATATGGGATTAATTGAATCCTGGCATCGTGGTTCATCCGATATGATCATCGATGAATATGTGGGAGTCAATATGGGTTTCCAGACCCCGCTGTTGATTATTGATAGAAGATCATGTCTGCATATTCTCGAACCCGTAGGGTCACACACTTAACGTGTCACGATGCTAGGATAGAATGGATAATTGGTTTATGAGTTTTTGTTTGGAGTCTCGGATGAGATCCAGGACATCACGAGAGGTTCCGGAATGGTCTGGAGAATAAGATTCATATAAGGGAAAGCAGTTTTTGGATTTCGGAATTGTTTCGGAATGTTCGGTATTGTACCGGAAGCTTCTAGAACCTTCCAGAGTGGGACCAACGTGGCCCCACTTGTCGGGAGGGGGCGTGGGCCTACGAGGGAGTGCCCTGGCCGCATTGGTCCAGGGGCACAAGGCCCCATAGGCCCAGCCGGCCAAGCCCTAGGGGAAACCCTAGGGAGAGCTTCTAGAAGGGGGGAAACTTGCCCCCCACTCCACCCCATGTGGCCGCCGGCCCCAGGGTTTGGAGGAGGGACAAGGGCTGCCGGCCAGCCCTCTATATAAAGAGGGCAGGGGCGCACCCTCCCCCTACACCTCCTCAAACCCTAGCCGCCTAGTTGCTGCCCTCCTCCCTCTCTCTCCCGACTGCGCGTAGGCGAAGCCCTGCCGCAAAAACTCTCCACCTTTGCACCACGCCGTCGTGTTGTAGATCCAATCTATCTCTCCACCCCACTTGATGGACCGAGGAAGGAGGAGACGTCGAGGTGTCGTACGTGTGCATCTCTCGGAGGCGTCGCCACTTGCGGCGTTGGATCGGATCGGATCGCGAGGAGAAGGCTAGTACGACTACATCAACCACGTTCCGTTGAACGTTTCGCTGTGCGATTTCTTCAAGGGTATGAAGATCTCATCTACCCTCCTTGTTGTTTGCATCTCCTGGATTAGATCTTGGCTTCCCGGTTCGAATCCGTAGAATTTTTTTGATTTACTATGCTGCAAAACCCTTCAGTGGTATCAGAGCTAGATCTATGCGTAGATGTGTTTCACGAGTAGAACGCAACATTCTTGTTGCGGGCGTTGATGTTTTCTGTTGCAAGCCTCTTGTTGTGTACTTCTGATGACGCGGGATAGTGAGATCGAAGCGGTCCAGGCCAACTTTACGCGACCTCGTTCGCAAGACCGGCTCCGCACTTGACGTGTGGCTTGTTCCACACATGCGGCTCGTGGATGCCAGTTTCTCTCACTATAGTTGTCATGGGATTTACACCGGATGTTGGCAACCATAATATCACCTTGTGGCTTTCCGTAGGTAAGAATCGTTCTTAGCTTGTTACTCCCATAAGCCACGTAAAACATGCAACAACAAAGTAGAGGCGTCTAACTTGTTTTTGCAGGGAGTGTTTCTGTGATATGGTATGGCCCAAGATGTGATGTGTATGTTGTATGCAATGATCATGTTTTGTAATATTTCACGACTTGCATGTCGATGTGTACACAACCGGCAGGAGCCATATGGTTGTCTTTATAATTGTGTATGACCTGTGTGTCAACTTCTTATACGCCATGTAATAGCTTTACTTTATCGCTAAGTAGTTAGCAATAGTTTTAGTTGCTATTCGTGGTGGAGGCAATCATGGTGGAGTGATGGAGATCATGCTGGCACGCACAAGATGGAGATCATTGCACGGAGATTGGCTATACCATTTCACATAAAATTATATGCATGTGCTGTTTATCCTTTTATGTATCTTATTATGCTTAGATCGCGACGGTAGCATTATAAGATGATTCCTCACTTAAAGATCAAGATAAAACTGTGTTCTCCCCATGTATGCACTGTTGCGAAAGTTCGTCGTGTTCAAGCACCACGTGATGATCGGGTGCTATAAACTCTACGTTCACATACAACGGGTGCAAGCCAGTTTTTGCACACGCGAAAATACTTGAGTTTGACTTGACGAGCCTAGCATGTACAGACATGGCCTCGGAACACACGAACCGAAAGGTTAAGCATGAGTCATATGAATGATATGATCGACACTTTGTTGTCCACCATTGAAAACACATCTCTTCTCGTGAAGATCGGATTAGGTGTGGTGAATTTGGATCATGTTCACTAAACAACTTGAGGGATGTTGAATTTAGTGAGAGTTCATCTAGTAATTTGATTAAGTTGAACTAGTTATCATGAACATAGTCTAAATTGTACTTGCAAATTTTGTAGATCAAATGGCTAAGTCCAACTTCAACTTCAACATTTTTGCTAAGAAAGAAAAGCTTAAGAAAAATGGGTCTAACTTCACCAACTGGTTCCGCAATATGAGAATCATTCTCGCTGGCGGACAAAAGGACTATGTCCTTGAGAAAGAGCTAGGTGACGCCCCTGCTGTAGATGCGCCGGCTGATGAAAAAGTTGTTTATCAGTCGCGTAAAGATGATTATGGTGTGATTAAGAGCACCATGTTGTTTGCTATGGAATCGGACCTTCAAAATCGCTTTGAGAAGTTCATCGGGCCCTTTGAGATTCTTGAGGAACTGAAAACCATGTTTCAGACCCAGGCCCGTTCTGAGAGATATGAGATCTCTGAGAAATTCTTTAACTGCAAGATGGAGAAAGGGAGTTATGTTAGTGAGCACGCCATTAAGATGTCGGGCTACACTCAACGTCTTGAGCAACTAGACTGCAAGATTCCAGAAGAGCTCAAGATTGACAGAGTTCTGCAATCACTCCCTCCTAGCTACAAAGGTTTTGTAGTTACTCATAATCATATTGGTTCCACTGATACGATCACCGAGCTCTTCGCTAAGCTGAAAGCTGCGGAGGTGGACATCAAGAAAGATAATCATGTGTTGATGGTCAACAAGCCCCCCAGCTTTAAGAAAGGTAAGGGTGCAAAGAAGTCCTTCAAGAAAGGCGTGCAAGCGCGTTGCCCTGGCGAGAAGAAGCTCGGTGGTCCTAAGCCGTAATCGAGTGCTTCTATTGCAAGGACAAGGGTCACCGAAGCGCAACTATCTCAAGTACTTAGCGGACAAGAAGGGCTGGCACCATCAAAGGTATATTTGATATACATGTTATTGATGTTTACCTTACTAGCGCTCGTTGTAGTGCTGGGTATTTGATCTCGGTTCGATTGCTAATATTTGTAACTCAAACAGAGCTACGGAATATACTGACTAGCGAGGATGAGGTGACGATGCACGTTGGCAACGGATCAAGAGTTGATGTGATGGCCGTCGGCACGCTCTCCTTAGTTTTACCTTCGGGATTAGTTTTAAACCTTAATAAATGTTATTATGTGCCTGCGTTGAGCATGAACATCATATCTGGATCGTGTTTATTGCAAGATGGTTATTCATTTAAATCAGAGAATAATGGTTGTTATATTTATATGAGTAACATCTTTTATGGTCATGCACCTGCTATGAATGGTTTATTTCTTCTGAATCTCGAAAGCAACGAAACACACATCCATAACATTGAGGCTAAGAGATGCAAGGTAGATAGTGATAATACGACTATTTGTGGCACTGCCGTCTAGGTAATATTGGTGTAAAACGCATGAAGAAACTCCATTCCGATGGACTTTTGGAGTCTCTTGATTTTGAATCATTTGACACGTGCGAGCCATGCTTCATGGGCAAGATGATCAAAACCCCGTTCTCCGGAATAATGGAGCGAGCAACGGACTTGTTGGAAATCATACATACCGATGTATGCGGACCAATGAGTGTTTCGACGCGCGGTGGTTATCGCTATTTTATCATTTTTACTTATGACTTAAGTAGATATGGGTATATCTATTTAATGAAACATAAATCTGAAACATTTGAAAAGTTCAAAGAATTTCAGAATGAAGTGGAAAACCATCATAACAGGAAAATTAAATTTCTACGATCCGATCGTGGAGGTGAATATTTGTAAGATCCCTCCTTTATAAAGGAAAAAGGATCCCTGTGATTGCAATGCTAGTCCCTGGATCATTGCTAGCATTCACAGTTTAAGATGAAGTACACAGATACAAAGGTCATTTATTACATCCATTCCAGAGATAAACATAGTTTTTACAACTCCAAGGCCACAGGCCTAATACAAGAGTTTGAATAAGTAAATAAACAAAAGTCTTCATCTTCATGTGCCACAGGCAAACATTTTGAGTGTAGACTCATGACACCTAATCCTCATCAGAGTAACCTGCAACATCACAAGTTACAGCCACAGTGGGTCAATACTTTGGAATAGTATTGGCAAGTGATACCTTAGTAAAATTTTAAGTGGACTAGATACTATATGAAATTTGGCTAAGTGTAGCTTGGCTTGCTTTGCTCAAAATAGATTTTGCCTATTAGTTGAAATCACTAAGTTTTTCTTTGTCAAAACTTTTCCCAAGGAACCACCAATAGACATTGAGGTCCTTCACCCTTGTTCAACCACAAGTTTTTACTTAGAAATTGGGATGAGGATATTCTTGATAGCTTACATGCCTTGATGCTCAAGTTGTCCATTGCCATGGACTTGGCTAAGTACTTAGATTTTTCCATCTGCAGAGGTTGTGCACTTTCCCCACCAGACTTGGTTTCACCAAGACAGGAACTTTCAGAAACCTTCCCTTAGACCAAATGGACGCGCTCCAACCTATCATTCCCACTACCACCAACTGTCCAAATGGCTAAGTTCTAGCAACTTATGTGATCCAGGCAGAGCCCATATTGCCAAGTGGCTGCACTAGAAGCTTCTTAACACTTGGCCTCTAAAATCTCTTTGTTCCTGGGTGGCTTACCACAAGTGAGATACACAAGGTAAACCATAGAAATGGGCCTTGTGTAACCACTCAACATAAACCTTTCCTTCCATTCCACCTAGGTGTTTCATTAACTTAGTTGTTTTATTAGGCAAAACACAAGTCCAAAGGACTTAGATATATTTTCATCATAGCATGTATATATTTCACCAACCCTTGGTTACTACTAGCTAGGCTAAGCATGGCATAGACAGTAACTTAACTTAGAAATTCCCTAGCATTTCTACAACTACTAGGATTTCCCAACATGACATATAAGCAAAATATAGCATGCAAGTCTAACAAAATATTTCTAATGCTTAGTAGAAATCATAGGAATGATAATATTCATGAAGTACCACTTGCCTTGGTAGTTGGGAGAGTAGCACTCCTCACAATCACAATCACTAGCACCAAAATCTACACAAGGAATGGTAGCCACAAATTACACACAAAACATATACAACCAAAAATATATGCATGCAATGCAAAATGCTAAGTGATGATTTTCAAAACTCAACCAAGAAAGTGCATAGTACTGATTCCTAATCAAGTCAAAAACTTGCCAAACAATATAACCCTTAAAACAATTCCTAAACAATTCATATACTCAAATAATCCCTACACATGTTTCTGCAAATAAATCCTTTTTAATGAAGCAAAACTTTAAACACATTTCATAATCAGAAAGAGCTTGCTCTCCTGATTCCAACGGTATAAAATTTTTCAAATTCTAACGTGGGGATCAAAAGTTATAGCTAAATCAAATTCAAACAATAATCTGATTCAAATTCTGTTTTTAAACTCTAACAGCTGCCACGCGGCGCTTTCCTATTGGCCGATACCGCTTCGCGTCGGATCGTGCTTCCGCACCGTAGGATAAACTTAGATCCAACGCGCCAGATCTAAAGAAAACGGTTCGTCCCCATTCTAATCTAATCCCTACGATGCAGATCTAACGGCGGCCGTTGCTTTGACCAAAGTCGAGCGGTGCTAGCGGCGGCGACTGGCGGCGGCGCCTCTGTCAGAGGTGCTACCGGCATTCTAGGTCGAGCGGGAGAGGGGGAAGGGGTTTACCGAAATCGCAGAGAGCTGCTGATGCTCAAGGTGGCGGTGGTTCGGCAAGGGGCGCTCTAGAGTGGCCGAGGGAGCTCGTCGGAGTTGCGGGCGGCGTCGGGTTGGAGTGGACGGCGATGTTGGCGACGTTCCTGGTCTCCCTAGCACAAAACAATGGCATCAGATGATGCACAAGATAGTGGCGAGCCTAGTCGTATGCGAGAGAGGTCAAGGGGCGCTCAGTGCTTACCGCAATTGATCGCCGGAGTTGAGTGGCGGCTCGGTCGCTTGCAGAAATGAACGAGGACGGTGTCCTGGGTCACAAGCAGGCAAGCAAATGGTATCAGAAGGTGCACGAGGTCATGTTGGTTACACTCGTTTGAATCAGAGGAACATGGGCGGTCAGGACTCACCGGAATTTGCTGCCGGAGATGCTCAGTACCGCGGCGGTGTGAGGTTGATTGCGGGCAGCCTGGTGGCGCTTCTGTCTGGCTTGGTTGGGGGAAATGGCCGCGAGGGGGAGAGGTTTATATATCCAGAGCTGGGCGTGTAGTTACTCGCAGAATCAATGGGAATCAACGCGGCAGTGACTACGGCGAGTAACGGCGGCGTGAGCGTCGCAGGCGCGCGTGATTGACGAAGACGACGACGTGGTCACATGTCCACTTTTCAGCGAATAAACCAGAGAGGGGGTGGGGTCCTGGCGTCATCGACTCTGTGTGCGCGTCTGTGAGTGAAAGAGAGAGAGAGGGGACCCGGGTGGGCTTAATGGGCTGGATCCATTGTTGGGCTAGAAGTCTGGCGACGGCCCTTTTCTATTTCCTTTCTCTTTTTCTTTTTCTGTTTTGATTTTCTGGAATGATTTTCAAATGATTTCAAAAGCTTTTGAATTCAAACTTTTTCCAGGATTTTGTAGGGTGCAACACTCACACTTCAGGGCATAAAATCAAGTGGTCACTTTGTATTAGCTTGGTCCTTTTGTTCAAACAAAATAAGCAGTGCTATAGCACATGATTTGAATAAGATTTGGAAATGGTTTCTGATTCATATTTGTTTTGTAAAATTTCACCAAACTTCAACAATCAAACACAATAACAAGAGAGCAAGCAAGTCTTGGTTTAAAACAAATAACTCTTCAATTTAGAGTGGCATTAGACTAATAAATGTCGTCACATAAAATAATGAGCTCATATTCTCCTGTTTTTGAAGTGTTTTGTTTGAAATGAAAAACATATGCTCATGGATGCATTAATGATATGCATAAGTTTGAAACATGATTTTAGGTATGTTACAACATTTGAGTTATGATTTTCTCACGCATCTTAAAGCAAGCGGAATAGTTTCGCAACTCACGCCACCCGGAACACCACAGCGCAATGGTGTGTCTGATCGCCGGAATCGAACTCTATTAGATATGGTACGATCAATGATGTCTCTTACAGATTTGCCGTTATCATTTTGGGGTTATGCATTAGAAACCGCTGCATTCATTTTAAATAGGGCACCATCTAAATCCGTTGAGATGACACCGTATGAACTGTGGTTTGGTGCTAAACCTAAGTTGTCGTTTCTTAAAGTTTGGGGATGCTTTACGTCAAGAAGTTGATCTTGGCCCCTTAAGCTTGAACCCAAAGCGGAGAAATGCGTCTTCATAGGATACCTTAAGGAAACGATTGGGTATACCTTCTACCACAGATCAGAAGGCAAAGTGTTTGTCGCAAAGAACGAATCCTTTCTTGAGAAGGAGTTTCTCTCGAAAGAAGTGAGTGGGAGGAAAGTAGAGCTAGACGAGGTTATTGAACCTTCTCTTGAGTTGGAGAGTAGCACAGCACCTGAAATTGTTCCAGTGCCGTCTGCACCAACAATAGAGGAAGCTAATGACAAGGATCATGAAGCTTCAGACGATGCTCCTACTGAACGTCGCAGGTCGACAAGGTCACGTGCCCCTCCTGAGTGGTACGGTAACCCTGTCTTGACAGTCTTGTTAGTAGACAACAGTGAACCTGCGAATTATGAGGAAGCAATGATGATCCCAGACTCTGAGAAATGGCTAGAGTCCATGAAATCCAAATTAGGATCCATGAGCGAAAACCAAGTATGGACTTTGGTGGACCCTCCTAGCGACCGAAAGGTTGAGTGCAAATTGATTTTAAGAAGAAAACGAATGCGATGGTAATGTTACTTCTATAAAGCATGACTTGTCACGAAAGGTTTTCAACAAGTTCAAGGTGTTGACTACGATGAGACTTTCTCTCATAGCGATGTTTAAGTCCATCCTGATTTTATTAGCAATTGCTACGTTTCATGATTATGAAATATGGCGATGGATGTCAAGATCTGCGTTCCTCAATGGCAACATTGATGAAGAGTTGTATATGATGCAACCCAAGGTTTTGTCGATCCTAAGGATGTCGATAAGGTGTGCAAACTTCAGCGTTCCATTTATGGACTGAAGCAAGCATCTCGGAGTTGGAACCTTCGTTTTGATCAAGTGATCAAGAGCTTTGGATTTGTTCCAAATTGCTACGAAGCTTGTATCTACAAGAAAGTGAGTGGGAGCTCAGTGACATTTTTGGTACTAAAAGTGGATGACATATTGATTATTGGAAATGACATTGACATGCTTAACGATGTGAAGAGTTATTTGAAAAAATGTTTTTCAATGAAAGACCTAGGGGAAGTTGCTTATATATTGGGCATCAAAATCTATAGAGATAGACAGAGACGCCTGATAGCTTTAAGCCAAAGTACATACCTAGACAAAGTTCTAAAAAGGTTCAGAATGGATAAGGCAAAGAAAGGTTAAGTGCCTATGTTGTCAGGTAATATATTGAGCAAGGCTCAGTGTCCAGCTACGGTAAACGATAGAGAAGCTATGAGCAAAGTGCCTTATGCCTCGGCCATACGTTTTATCATGTATGCCATGCTGTGTACTAGACCGGATATGTCCAATGCTCTTAGTTTGACGAGCAGATACCAAAGTGATCCAGGAGTGGAACACTGGACAGCCATGAAGAACATCCTAAAGTATTTAAATAGGACTAAAGAAATGTTCTTAGTCTATGGAGGTGATGAACGGCTCGTTGTAAAGGTTACGCCGAGCTAGTTTCGACACCGACAAGGATGATTCTAAATCTCAGAGTGATACGCGTTTATATTTTGAATGGAGGAGCTGAGTCGGAGAAGCTGCAAGCAAAGCATGATCATGGATCTACGAGAAGCGAAATACATGGTCGCCGCAGGCGTCAAGTGAAGGAGTTTGGATCAGGAACTTCATCACTGAGCTTGGTGTGGTTCCAAGTGCCTTGGACCCACTGGAGATATTGTGTGACAACACTGGCGCCATAGCACTGGCTAAGGAACCAAGATATCATCCAAAGACCAAGCACATCAACCGCAAGTTTCATATAATTAGAGATTATATAACAGATGGAGATCTGAAGATTAGCAAAGTACATACGGATCTGAATGTCGCAGATCCGTTGACTAAACCTCTTCCACGAGCAAAACATGATCAGCACCTTAGTGCCATGGGTGTTAGATTGTTGCCAGATGTAAACTAGATTATTGACTCTAGTGCAAGTGGGAGACTGTTGGAATTATACCCTAGAGGCAATAATAAAGATGTTATTATTATAATTCTTGTTCATGATAATGTTTATATTCCATGCTAGAATTGTATTAAGCGGAAACTTTAATACTTGTGTGGTTTGTGAACAACACCGTGTCCCTAGTACGCCTCTATGGACTAGCTCATTGATTAATGATGGTTAAGGTTTCCTAACCATAGACATGAGTTGTCAATTAATAATGAGATCATGTCATTGGGAGAATGATATGATGGACAGACCCAAATCAAGCAGAGCAATTAGATCGTGTCATCGTGTTCATCTTTGTGAAGCTTTTTCTTATGTCAAATATTGTATTCCTTGGACCATGAGATAATGCAACTCCTTGGTATTGGAAGAAAGCTTTGAGGTCATAAAACGTCATCCTATGAGAGGGTGATCATAAAGGTGTCTCTTAGGTGATCGGAAAGTACCTGTTGGGTTGTATGTATCGAGATGGGATTTGTCCCTCCCAAGTCGTAGAGATATACTTCGGGCCCACTCGGTGATCGATATCAACACCGCTTGCAAGCAAGTGGTTAAGGAGTTAATCACAAAGTGATATCGGATTACGGAACGAGTAAAGTACTTGCTGAGAACGAGATTGAACTAGGTATTCCGATGCCAACGATCGAATCTCGGGCAAGTAAAATATCGCGTGACGAAGGGAATATATATATATGGGATTAATTGAATCCTGGCATCGTGGTTCATCCGATATGATCATCGATGAATATGTGGGAGTCAATATGGGTTTCCAGACCCCGCTGTTGATTATTGATAGAAGATCATGTCTGCATATTCTCGAACCCGTAGGGTCACACACTTAACGTGTCTCGACGCTAGGATAGAATGGATAATTGGTTTATGAGTTTTTGTTTGGAGTCTCGGATGAGATCTAGGACATCACGAGAGGTTCCGGAATGGTCCGGAGAATAAGATTCATATAAGGGAAAGCACTTTTTGGATTTCGGAATTGTTTCGGAATGTTCGGTATTGTACCGGAAGCTTCTAGAACCTTCCGGAGTGGGACCAACGTGGCCCCACTTGTCGGGAGGGGCGTGGGCTCACGGGAGTGCCCTGGCGCATTGGTCCAGGGCACAAGGCCCCATAGGCCCAGGCCAAGCCCTAGGGGAAACCCTAGGGAGAGCTTCTAGAAGGGGGGAAACTTGCCCCCCACTCCACCCCATGTGGCCGCCGGCCCCAGGGTTTGGAGGAGGGACAAGGGCTGCCGGCCAGCCCTCTATATAAAGAGGGCAGGGGCGCACCCTCCCCCTACACCTCCTCAAACCCTAGCCGCCTAGTTGCTGCCCTCCTCCCTCTCCGATCGCCAGAAGCGAAGCCCTGCCGCAAAAACTCTCCACCTTTGCACCACGCCGTCGTGTTGTAGATCCAATCTATCTCTCCACCCCACTTGATGGACCGAGGAAGTAGGAGACGTCGAGGTGTCGTACGTGTGCATCTCTCGGAGGCATCGCCACTTGCGGCGTTGGATCGGATCGCGAGGAGGAGAAGGCTAGTACGACTACATCAACCACGTTCCGTTGAACGTTCCGTTGTGCGATTTCTTCAAGGGTATGAAGATCTCATCTACCCCCCTCGTTGTTTGCATCTCCTAGATTAGATCTTGGTTTTCCCGTTCGCATCCGTAGAATTTTTTTGATTTACTATGCCGCAAAACCCTTCAGCAAAAGCCAAAGTCAATATTTCACCGAGAGGAACACAGAGACCGAAGGGCGACCGGAGGGGAGCCACATTGTGGCCGCAACCCCCCCCCCTCCCCAGGCGCGGGCGCACCCTAGGCCGCACCTGGGCAGGGTGTGGCCCCCTAGACGCTCTCCTGCCTCGCCTCTTTGCCTATATAATCCCCCCGATGCCAAAACCCTAAGTACCTGATCAGATCTCCACGAAACAGTTTGTAGCTTCCGCCACCATTGTCCCTAGATCAAGAGGGGATCTGAAGCTCTTCCCGCACCTGCCGAGGGAGAGATCATCCCGAGGCCTTCTTCATCACCATGCAAGCCTCCCAGATGATGCATGAGTAGTTTACTCTTGTACTATGGGTCCATACAGTAGCTAGATGGTTATTTCACCTCCTTTGTGCTATCATGTTTAGATCTTGTGAGCTCCGTTCATGATCAAGGTCATCTATTTGTAATCGTACATGTTATGTTTGCGGGGATTCGATGGATACTGAGATTGCTATGTCAGATTGATTATTGATTATATCATGTCTTATTGATTATTGATTCTATCATGTATGTGTTGTTTGAGATCTTACATGCTCTCCGTTTCTAGTAGCTATCTTGGCCAAGTAGATGCTAGTGACTTCAAGAGGGAGTATTTATGCTTGATAGTGGGTTTATGCCTCTATTGAATCTGCGGAAGTGACATAAATCTCTAAGGTTGTAGATGTGTTGTTTATACTAGGGATAAAACAACAATATTTTGTTCATGGAACAATTGTATTGTTTACTTTACACACATTGCTTAATGCATTTATCCGTTGCTTGCAACTTAATACTGAAGGGGGTTCGGATGATAACCTGAAGGTGGATTACTAGTCATAGATGTAGTTGGATGGCGGTCTATGTATATTGTTGTAATGCCCAATCAAATCTCATGGGAATCATGATGTATAGTATTTGCATTGTTATGCCTTGCTCAGTCCTGTCAATTGCCCCGATGTAATTTGTTCACCCAGCATGTTATGTTATTTATCTTAAGGATAACACCTCTAGTGAAGTGTGGACCCCGGTCCAATCTTTACCATTGTTACATCATCTACTATTACCGTTTACTCTCTACAAGCAACCATTACCTTCCACACTATACGTTTAATCCTTTGTTTTCAGCAAACCAGTGAGATTGACAACCTCACTGTAAGTTGGGGCAAAGTCTTGAGTTTGTGTTGTGCAGGATTTCAGGTTGCTGCAACACCTTGGAAGTTGTTTTTTTCCTCCTACTGGTTCAATAACCTTGGTTTCATAACTGAGGAAAAACTTACTGCTGTGCTCATTATACCTTTATCTTGGGGTTTTCCAACGAAGCTCTAATGATCCGAGCTCATCAGGCTCATCTAATGCCCGTTTTTCACCTCCTTCTTCTTCATTGTCATCCATTGTAGTATCACCGTATTCAGAGAACATAGGATAGTTTTCATCATCCTCTTCTTCATTGTCTTCCATCATAACCTCTCTTTCTCCGTGCTTGGTCCAGCAATTATAGTTGGGCATGAAACCTCTCCGAACCAGGTGGCCGCGAAGGATTTTCGAGAAAGAGTACTCCTTGATGTTACAACATTTTACACATGGACAACGCATAAAACCATTCTCTTTGTTTGCCTTAGCCATATCGACAAATTTATCCAGGCCTTTAATGTACTCGGATTCACGTCGGTCACCGTACATCCATCCCCGCCGGTTCATCTGCATCATATAATTAAGTTTATCAAAAACCATTACAGAATCTCATGAATAGTGAAATGACCACTTTACATCGACACATGCATTGTATCAATGATAGATGAAAGCATAAGGTTGCTAACCTCGACCGAGGAGGAAAGAAAGAGGAGAAAGCTCAAGTGTGGGTCGGGTACCTCATATCATTTTTGTTTTGTGTGAAATGAAGTGGCATCATTCCCTCATGCGTTTCATCGAACACCTCACGTGCATAGGAAAAAAAACTAGCACACACACACCTCAGACCTTCCACCAAGGAAAAACAGAGGGGAGAGGGAAAGGGATGGATGCGTATTTATAGGCAGATTATTCGTTCACACAAACCGGAAATAAAGGTATGCGGCAGGTCACATGTCTGACACAACACCTTTAGTCCCGGTTTGTGTCACAAATCGGGACAAATAGCCCCTTATGAATCGGGACGAATGCCCCCGGCTCCCGTGCGATAATCTGGCAGCTCAAACCGGGACAAATGTAAGTATTAGTCCCGATTCATGGTGCGAATGGGTCTGGGGCACTCCCGAACGAAAGGCTCTTTTTCTACTAGTGCAGCGTTGAGTAGCCTACGGTGGCGTCGGAATTTGCCACATGCGGCTGGCAATGGTGCTATAACATGCGTCGGGTTTTACTAAGTGCAACATCGGATTTTCCTACGTGCGACCGACAGCGGTGCTACAACAGTTCTGTAGGTTTGCTACAATGATA
Organism: Avena longiglumis; assembly: GCA_030063025.1. Classification (NCBI taxonomy): domain Eukaryota; kingdom Viridiplantae; phylum Streptophyta; class Magnoliopsida; order Poales; family Poaceae; genus Avena; species Avena longiglumis. The sequence goes on from CP125975.1 coordinate 31,388,979, forward strand.
CAAAGTGTTTTCTATAACGTTTCCGAGCAGAGCCTCCCACGATGTCTCCGGTGAAGTTACTTTTTTGTTACGCTTGTTGGATTTTTTTTTCTACAACCATATTTTTGTTTTTGATATAATAGTACATTTTTTTGCTACAAGTTCTTCGACGAGATCTCCCGACAAAGTCTCCAGCGAGGTCTCCGGCGAAGTCAATTTTTGCTACAGTAGCATGTCGTTTTTGGTACAACCAGTTAGTTGTTTTGCTATAATAGTGCAAAGTTTTTCTACAAAGTCTCCGGCGAGATCTTCTGGCGAAAGTCTCTGGCGAGGTCTCCCGACGAAAGTCTCCGGCAAGGTCAATTTGCTATATTAGCACAACTTTTTTGCTATAAAGTCTTCGACGAAGAAGTCTTTTTATTCCATTTTTGATGCGAATATTTTTTGCTACAGGTAGCAAAAGAGGAATAATTTATAGCAAAATAGGCTTAATGTAGCAAAAGCGAGATTTGGGCTTTTTTTTAGAGACACGTGGCGGCATGGGAAACCGGGGGATTTGGGGGAATTATCCCCAGGGACGCATAGCACTGCCCAGATTATTCTTGATTTTCTTCTTGATATGCTTAATCAAAACTTGTTGGTAGGTTTGGCACATCCATTGGATTGAGTATAGTAAGAAGATAACCTAAGCATAATAAGAAGACATGATACGGTCCCAGTGGTGCTTCGAGGAATGCTGACGATATATAAGTGTAACATTAGGTAAGCCGCCAATCCAGAGATCGAGGTCGTAGCCTTAAAAGGTTCAGCGAATTTGAGAGCGCCCCGAAACAGTAAAAGTTACGAATCGAATAAAATGTGGCTAATTTCTTGCATAAAGAGGATATATCTCAGTTCGTCTCGGTCCATAACTTTTTACAAACCGAATGATTTCAGACACGAGAGCCGCTGCCACTCTGCCACTTATCCTGATAGCGCTTGAGCATACGCAGCATATCCAGCTCTAGAGGGTCTGCCAGCAAAGTCGTCAGTGGCGGAGCTGTCCTGTAAAATATAGCAATAATGAAATATATTTCTCAATAACATGTTTCAAACATGATGCTCTTTAAACATGGGCAACTCATCCTTCAAACATGATGCTTTTTAAATGAGTATCTCAATGACATGTTTCACAATTTATGTAACAGAGCATCTTTATTTTTTATTGAATGTGAGAAAATTTTACCAGCACCCTCAAGCCGACGTAGCATCTTGATTAATTTCTTCAGCTATCCGACAAAAATAGGAAAACTTCCGACTTTGTTGATCTCTATTCCCGAGTTTGTGGATCAATAAGAATTTCTTTAGCCGTGCATACTCTTCTATGAACTGCACAAACAGGGAAAATACAATGAGAACAAATTAGGCCTCAAATAACAGAGACACAAGAAGTTAGTCAATTAACTAGAATTAATAGCTGTCCAATAATTTACGTGATGGAAGAAAGAATACAGTGCCGTAATATCCTTGAGCTGAGAGGATGAGGCAATGTTATCAGAACCTACAGTTCTGACAGAGAACTTACATGTGTACATCTTCTATCTTGATCGAAATACGTGAAATCTTCATCAGGATCTTCATTCAATAAGAATGTGGGACATTTGCGAAATTTCCCCAGAGCAGTTTCGATAAGTCCACCAATTTTATCTATTATTTTCCCCTTTCCCTGAATACGGACATATACCTTGGTGAGGGCGGAGAGGTTCTGGATGCCGAAATCAGAGGCACAATTCACACATTCCATCTCATGCGCCTTAAATTTAAGCTCGAGGTACTCTAGCTTAGGCATTGATCCTTCTTCGAACTCCACTGCGGTCCCACAATAAATGAACTCCAGTTTGAAACATTTCAAACTTCTGAACCCACGGATAAAGATCTTTCCATTTCTGCCGTATTCTGTCTTCAGTTGAAGAGTAGCCAAAGCAGGTATTCCTCCAAGGATCAAGACATCTTCTGGTCCCGTACGGTACATACTCAATGCTAGTACCCTGAGATTCACAAGCAAGATCATCCAAGTTGGAACTTTATCAATGATATAATCACTAAGGAAGATCTCCGTGAATGCAGCAGGATTAATAGGGTGCCATCGTTCTAGTGACAAGAGATTCATGCTACAAAGACCCTTGTATCCGATGCTTAGATGATGAATATTGTATGAAGATATTAAGGCTTCAACCAAGCTTACAACATCCTCCTTTCCCCCATCTATTGACGGATACACTTGATATGCCACAGTTACAGCCAACGTTCTTAGCTTCTTTAGCTCACGGATTTCTTGCAAAAACTTATCTACTTCATACTCGAAGACCTCAACTCTCTGTAGCTCTTCTAAGCCCATCAGCTGTCCAATTATTCCATTTGATAAACAAGTTGGCTCGAGGCAGGCATATAGACGGGCCAACCTTTGAAGCTGTGCCATATTTGATGGCAGCTTTTTAATTTTGGTACTACCCATGTCCAGTGTTTCTAAATACTTCAGTTTTCCAATTCCTCCTGGAATTTCACCTGATCCTAGATGCAAGTACTTGAGAAGAATTAATTTTTCAATATTTACCAGATGTTCCTTTTCTAAATGCCAACAAGTTCCTAGGTCCAACACACGAAGAGCTGGAAAATCCAACACAGGATTCTGCACAAAATTGTGAAACATAGCAAGTGATCGAATATGAGAGATCCTTCGACACGATATCACACTTATTCATGGGCCTCACGATAGAGAGCCTTCGAACCTTGTGTTTGTTCCCCTGCTCTCCATTACCAAATGATGTCATGAGGTTTTCTTCTCTGGCTTTGCATGCGATGAAATCAAGAATAATATCATGAACTCGGCATGCCACCATATCACCGTACACATGCGAATCAGCTGTTTGGATCAAACTTCTACTAATAAGTTCATTAAAATAAGCCTCGCCTACTTCGTATGTACTCCGCCCATTTCCTTCATGGATGAATCCTTCGGCAATCCATTTATGTATCAAACTCCGTTTCCTAATGATATGATCTTCAGGGTATGCACTCAAATATAGCAAGCAAGATCTCATAGAGTGAGGAAGATCAAAGTAACTCAGAGCTAATATCTTTGTCATGTTACCAGCTTCCTTCGCAAGTGAAGAACCAATAGCAGCTAGCACCCTATTCCATTCTTCTTCCGCTGTTTTGTCGGTCAGCAAACTAGCCAAAGTGATAATAGCCAACGGTAGCCCTGCACATTTTTCCAATATCTGTTCACATACTTTTCTAGATTAGGAGGCAACAAATCCTCAGGACAAACTGCTCTTTTAAGAAACAACCTTCTGGAGTCATTCAAACTGAGAGGCTTCATTTCATAAATATCATTGCCTTGAGAGCAATATGATGCAACTAAACTATTACGTGTTGTAGTGATAATTCTGCTCCCATGGTTGTTGTTCCACAATGCACTTCTAATAACATTCCATTCATCTGTGCTCCATATATCATCTACAACTATAAAGTACCTGCCACATGATTTTAACAAAGATGTAGTTATTGCTGAAGTGCAGAAAGGTTGACTGCATTGGAAGGTCATAACATTAACATTCTCTGTGGCTATCAACTAATATTTTACAGAAGTTTCTCAAGGGTGTTTCCTTTCAAAGAAGTTTGCTCATCTATATCTAATACTATCAATAAAGTGACCGCCGGATGCCGGAATTTTACACCGATGTGGTGCATGGCCACAGGATGAAGAACCAAGGGAGGAGAAAATCCAGAAAAAGGTCAAAAAAAATCAAAATTGCCAGGGAAAAAAGGAAAATTTCGCTAGCAACTTAGGTTTTCGTCCGCTCCGAGAAACTAACGAGGACACGTTTTTTCTTTAGATTTTGGGAAAGAAAAATAAGAACCGATATTAGAGTTGTTATTAGTACATAATAATGCTTACCTTTTGTGTTGGAGGTGCTCTCTGAGCTTTTCGATAAGTCGACGCTGGTCATCTTCGGTGTTGTAGTCCATCCGGACTCTTTCAGAAATGTCTCTCAGAATATTTGTGATATTAGGCTTTCTAGAAAGGGAAACAAAAGCGGCACAGGCAAATTCACTTTTAATGGCTTTGTAGACTGCATTTGCCAGGGTAGTCTTACCAAGACCTCCAGGTCCAACTATGGAAACCACTTGGAGCTTCGTAGAAGAATCATCCCTCTTGAGCCACTGAATAATTTGGGCCTTAGGGTAACCGACTCCCACAAGTTCATCGACCTCGACAAAAAACGCCTCCAGCCTAGGATCAACGCCACCGGTGACAGAGTATGGTGTTGAGCGGTTAATTGCATACCTCTTGTGCCTTTCACTTGCCTCAATAGCTCGCGCCTTAAGCTCTTCAATCTTGCCAGCGATCTCATGTCGAGGTTTGAGCTTCTTCATCTTGTGAAGAAACCCAAAGAAACTCGTGGGTCGGTCTCCGCCATGCTTGTGCGGCTTCTTGAGCTTGTGAAAGAACCCTTGGAGGAGTCCGCAGACTCATCATGCTTGATCTCAACACGAGCCACGAAGTCATCGACACAATCCTCCATATCATAGGATAGCTCACGGACATCATCCCTCCAAGCTATCATCTCCGGGTCGAGCTGCTCTGCATCAGCTAGCGCCTCCAGCGCAGCCTCCATGCTTTGCATCTCATCTCTTGTGTTCTCGACCTGACGCCGCACACCCTTGATCTTGCCGCGCTCTTCCTTCAGCAGCTTGTACAGCTTGGACAGGAGCGGCTTCATCGCCCCGGCGCCAACGCTCACAAGAGCAGCTTCCATGACTTCCTGCTACAAGTTTCTGGATCTGAGAGCACAGAAAGTTATGCGGTTGTGTGGGAGGAGCAGGAAGTTCGCTTCAAGGCTTTTCCTTGCTGTAGCGAGTCAACGGTAGCGGGATGATAGGCCTAGGACAGAAGTGAATAACAATAAGTGGCCGGAGGGCAAATCGTTAAGGAACTTATTAAAGGGAGCAGCTTAACATTCATTAACCAATTAGGCAGGCCACTAGTATACTAAGTATATTGTGAGGGAGTACGGCTAACCAGGTGCACATTTTGTCTGCCCAATGCTGTCCACGTGATGGCACGTGGGATCGTAGGGAAAAAAAACTAGACAAATATGACGTTTTGTTATACTCTGTTTTTCTAAGAAACACGGTACAATCGTAGACGTTTCACACCATGTACATGCATCCACCCTATGAACACGTACACACATATTCTATCCTTATGAGCATTTTTGAGAGAATGAGCCGGCCAATCGGATCTTGAGATTGACGAAGTTACCGCAGGCGTCTCGCTGTCGACGAAAACATCGCCTCTCACTGAAAGAATATTCCGTTTTTTATGTAACATACATTGTCAAATCTGAAGTTTAAACTATGGTAGGTTGGGGGTACAACCATCCTCCTAGCCACCCAACCATATTGCTCTGTTGTTTTATATTGTTCTAGCCAAACGCCTAGTTTAAATGTTAAAAGGTAGCATGTGCGGCGCGGGCAGTCGATGCGGTAGCAGCTCAGCTACTAACACATTGTCCATATGTTTCACATCAACAAACAAAAATGCAAGAGATTTCTAAGAAACAAGCACTATACGGGGAAAAATACCGCTGCTGTCTGCCAAATGGACCGGAACACGGCAAAGTTTGTCTTCGCCATGTGTAATCCAGAAAGCACACGCGAAACGGCAAATTTTTAAAAAGGAATACAACAAAAAAATATATATGAAAAATACCCACAAAAGAACACGACAAAGAAAACACGCTCGACAAAGTCGACAGCGGCACACGGAATAGGTGTTGTCACGGCAATGAGGTGGGACCCGCGACCCCATAGGTCCACTTGACGGGGAGGAGCTAATGGCTGCAGACGGTGGTCTTTTTGTCGTGTGTCCTCATCGGTCCTTTGTCGTGTATTCCGCAGTATACACGGCAAAGTCTTTTTTTTTTTTCCCTTTTATCATTTTATCACATTACTCTTAGGAAGATCATAAAAAAATCATTTTAATTTAAAAAATATATTAAAATTTGCGGAAAAATAAGATATATCTATGTACACTCAAATAATAGATATTTATGTTAAATAAGAATCTTCATACTCGCCGTTTTGACTCTAATTTAAAACAGGCATAAAAATTCATAATCAAAACAATGTGAAACCTTTGCGTGATGTCATATTATATGACATAGTTGGAAGGGAAAATATCAAACTTAGTATATTGATTATGACTCAAAAACCCTTCATAATCGTTCGAGGTTCTGACTTTCGGGTCAAATAATCAATGTTAAGGCTAGAATATAGGCTAGTTTGTGATAATATGCTCATATTGTGCATGCATGTGCATCATGGGATGGCTAACACTGTTGCATGAGGAAGTTTTTTTTTGTCGCACCAAAAAACCATTTTTCATTTTTCGAGCGCAAAATCGGGGGTTTTTGTGAAGCAACCACCGAATGGCTAATTCAAAATGATACCACCTTATTTTTTGAAAATACTAGACCACCTTACATGAATAATATCCCAACATGGAGATCTTAAACCTTTTCGTCCACTGGTGAAAAAGACAAATTTCTGCTGAATCGATAGTAAGTGGTTAGATATGAACTACATGTACTCCCTCCGTCCTAAAAAGAATGTCTCAAATTTGTCTAAATTTGAATGTATTTAGACACTATTTAGTATATAGATACATCCAAATTCAAACAAATTTGAGATATCCTTTCTAGGACAGAGAAAGTACATGATCTGATGCTCATGTTTTTTTTACAAAAACTATTTTTAGGTTCACAATATGCTATTTCATCATAGATCCAATGCAATTTTAGAGAGGCTTATCCCCGAGCTAAGAATCTTCATATCCGTTGTTCGACAAATTTTGATGATAGTTTAAAACAAGCATAAGAAATTTAAAAACGTTTCGAAACATTATGAAACCTTCACGTGGTGTCATATTATGTGACATAGTTGAAAATAAAAATATCAAACTTGGTATATTGATTACAATATGTTTATTCCTCTTCAACTTATTTCTGTGTGCATAGTATTAGTAATTTGGATAGACAATTTTAAAAATTGTCTAGTACTACATGATTACATTATTGAATATTTGTATGTGCATGTCTTGTTCATGATTTATTTCTAAATTAATATAATCAAAAATTTGCCTAGATACTCGACATATATGAAGCATCACGAAAATATATATGACTTTGAGGAATGATAAAATTTGTCCAAGATTCAACTAGGATTGATTCGCTAGAATCACCCACCATTACCTATGAAGATAATGATGCTTGGATGGGGACAATGTTATATTAAGAGTAATATTACAAAGCATATTGCTCCTAAGCTGAGGTACATAAGAGTGGAGAAATAAGTATTTTGCAAATGAAGTCATGTGATTACCTCGCATATTTGTTTATAAAGTACTTATCAAGTTTCAGATCTTTGGTATTACACTTTTTTCTTTATAAGTTTTTTGTTAACGGTTTATCATGTAAGATTTTTAATGAGGTAATAACAATACAAGCATGGATGATATATGTTATTTTCTCCATATTTTTTCACTGGATTTTTAGAAAGAGTTTTTTAATGGCATATTTTATATTTTTCCTCTATTTTTCTCAGAGGGTTTTTGAAAGAGATTATTCTCGAGATGATCGGTCGCAAAAAGAAACAAGGATTAAGAGAGGTGTTACGATTTGTTTGTTTGTAGAAGTAAGAAGATAATCCTATACAACCGACATGTGGTTGATCATATAACAATGGTGACGACGATTCCTCGCTCCCATCCCCCACGATGGAGCCGACTCTTCGCCCGCATCCTTTTGCTTGTATATAAACCTTGATCATTGATGAAATAGACATGGGTCAGATTCATTCTTTATTTGACTCTTTATGAGTACAATATATCAGATATAGAGCCGGAAGTCCTTTTTGCTTCATGAGATCTAGTGCAAGATGGTTATTCATTTAAATCAGAGAATAATGGTTGTTATATTTATATGAGTAACATCTTTTATGGTCATGCACCTGCTATGAATGGTTTATTTCTTCTGAATCTCGAAAGCAACGAAACACACATCCATAACATTGAGGCTAAGAGATGCAAGGTAGATAGTGATAATACGACTATTTGTGGCACTGCCGTCTAGGTAATATTGGTGTAAAACGCATGAAGAAACTCCATTCCGATGGACTTTTGGAGTCTCCTGATTTTGAATCATTTGACACGTGCGAGCCATGCTTCATGGGCAAGATGATCAAAACCCCGTTCTCCGGAATAATGGAGCGAGCAACGGACTTGTTGGAAATCATACATACCGATGTATGCGGACCAATGAGTGTTTCGACGCGCGGTGGTTATCGCTATTTTATCATTTTTACTTATGACTTAAGTAGATATGGGTATATCTATTTAATGAAACATAAATCTGAAACATTTGAAAAGTTCAAAGAATTTCAGAATGAAGTGGAAAACCATCATAACAGGAAAATTAAATTTCTACGATCCGATCGTGGAGGTGAATATTTGTAAGATCCCTCCTTTATAAAGGAAAAAGGATCCCTGTGATTGCAATGCTAGTCCCTGGATCATTGCTAGCATTCACAGTTTAAGATGAAGTACACAGATACAAAGGTCATTTATTACATCCATTCCAGAGATAAACATAGTTTTTACAACTCCAAGGCCACAGGCCTAATACAAGAGTTTGAATAAGTAAATAAACAAAAGTCTTCATCTTCATGTGCCACAGGCAAACATTTTGAGTGTAGACTCATGACACCTAATCCTCATCAGAGTAACCTGCAACATCACAAGTTACTGACCCACGGTGGGTCAATACTTTGGAATAGTATTGGCAAGTGATACCTTAGTAAAATTTTAAGTGGACTAGATACTATATGAAATTTGGCTAAGTGTAGCTTGGCTTGCTTTGCTCAAAATAGATTTTGCCTATTAGTTGAAATCACTAAGTTTTTCTTTGTCAAAACTTTTCCCAAGGAACCACCAATACACATTGAGGTCCTTCACCCTTGTTCAACCACAAGTTTTACTTAGAAATTGGGATGAGGATATTCTTGATAGCTTACATGCCTTGATGCTCAAGTTGTCCATTGCCATGGACTTGGCTAAGTACTTAGATTTTTCCATCTGCAGAGGTTGTGCACTTTCCCACCGACTTGGTTTCACCAAGACAGAACTTTCGAAACCTTCCTTAGACCAAATGGACGCGCTCCAACCTATCATTCCCACTACCACCAACTGTCCAAATGGCTAAGTTCTAGCAACTTATGTGATCCAGTGAGCCCATATTGCCAAGTGGCTGCACTAGAAGCTTCTTAACACTTGGCCTCTAAAATCTCTTTGTTCCTGGGTGGCTTACCACAAGTGAGATACACAAGGTAAACCATAGAAATGGGCCTTGTGTAACCACTCAACATAAACCTTTCCTTCCATTCCACCTAGGTGTTTCATTAACTTAGTTGTTTTATTAGGCAAAACACAAGTCCAAAGGACTTAGATATATTTTCATCATAGCATGTATATATTTCACCAACCCTTGGTTACTACTAGCTAGGCTAAGCATGGCATAGACAGTAACTTAACTTAGAAATTCCCTAGCATTTCTACAACTACTAGGATTTCCCAACATGACATATAAGCAAAATATAGCATGCAAGTCTAACAAAATATTTCTAATGCTTAGTAGAAATCATAGGAATGATAATATTCATGAAGTACCACTTGCCTTGGTAGTTGGGAGAGTAGCACTCCTCACAATCACAATCACTAGCACCAAAATCTACACAAGGAATGGTAGCCACAAATTACACACAAAACATATACAACCAAAAATATATGCATGCAATGCAAAATGCTAAGTGATGATTTTCAAAACTCAACCAAGAAAGTGCATAGTACTGATTCCTAATCAAGTCAAAAACTTGCCAAACAATATAACCCTTAAAACAATTCCTAAACAATTCATATACTCAAATAAGCCCTACACATGTTTCTGCAAATAAATCCTTTTTAACAGAAGCAAAACTTTAAACACATTTCATAATCAGAAAGAGCTTGCTCTCCTGATTCCAACGGTATAAAATTTTTCAAATTCTAACGTGGGGATCAAAAGTTATAGCTAAATCAAATTCAAACAATAATCTGATTCAAATTCTGTTTTTAAACTCTAACAGCTGCCACGCGGCGCTTTCCTATTGGCCGATACCGCTTCGCGTCGGATCGTGCTTCCGCACCGTAGGATAAACTTAGATCCAACGCGCCAGATCTAAAGAAAACGGTTCGTCCCCATTCTAATCTAATCCCTACGATGCAGATCTAACGGCGGCCGTTGCTTTGACCAAAGTCGAGCGGTGCTAGCGGCGATCATGGCGCCTCTGTCAGAGGTGCTACCGGCATTCTAGGTCGAGCGGGAGAGGGGGAAGGGGTTTACCGAAATCGCAGAGAGCTGCTGATGCTCAAGGTGGCGGTGGTTCGGCAAGGGGCGCTCTAGAGTGGCCGAGGGAGCTCGTCGGAGTTGCGGGCGGCGTCGGGTTGGAGTGGACGGCGATGTTGGCGACGTTCCTGGTCTCCCTAGCACAAAACAATGGCATCAGATGATGCACAAGATAGTGGCGAGCCTAGTCGTATGCGAGAGAGGTCAAGGGGCGCTCAGTGCTTACCGCAATTGATCGCCGGAGTTGAGTGGCGGCTCGGTCGCTTGCAGAAATGAACGAGGACGGTGTCCTGGGTCACAAGCAGGCAAGCAAATGGTATCAGAAGGTGCACGAGGTCATGTTGGTTACACTCGTTTGAATCAGAGGAACATGGGCGGTCAGGACTCACCGGAATTTGCTGCCGGAGATGCTCAGTACCGCGGCGGTGTGAGGTTGATTGCGGGCAGCCTGGTGGCGCTTCTGTCTGGCTTGGTTGGGGGAAATGGCCGCGAGGGGGAGAGGTTTATATATCCAGAGCTGGGCGTGTAGTTACTCGCAGAATCAATGGGAATCAACGCGGCAGTGACTACGGCGAGTAACGGCGGCGTGAGCGTCGCAGGCGCGCGTGATTGACGAAGACGACGACGTGGTCACATGTCCACTTTTCAGCGAATAAACCAGAGAGGGGGTGGGGTCCTGGCGTCATCGACTCTGTGTGCGCGTCTGTGAGTGAAAGAGAGAGAGAGGGGACCCGGGTGGGCTTAATGGGCTGGATCCATTGTTGGGCTAGAAGTCTGGCGACGGCCCTTTTCTATTTCCTTTCTCTTTTTCTTTTTCTGTTTTGATTTTCTGGAATGATTTTCAAATGATTTCAAAAGCTTTTGAATTCAAACTTTTTCCAGGATTTTGTAGGGTGCAACACTCACACTTCAGGGCATAAAATCAAGTGGTCACTTTGTATTAGCTTGGTCCTTTTGTTCAAACAAAATAAGCAGTGCTATAGCACATGATTTGAATAAGATTTGGAAATGGTTTCTGATTCATATTTGTTTTGTAAAATTTCACCAAACTTCAACAATCAAACACAATAACAAGAGAGCAAGCAAGTCTTGGTTTAAAACAAATAACTCTTCAATTTAGAGTGGCATTAGACTAATAGCTGTTCACATAAAATAATGAGCTCATATTCTCCTGTTTTTGAAGTGTTTTGTTTGAAATGAAAAACATATGCTCATGGATGCATTAATGATATGCATAAGTTTGAAACATGATTTTAGGTATGTTACAACATTTGAGTTATGATTTTCTCACGCATCTTAAAGCAAGCGGAATAGTTTCGCAACTCACGCCACCCGGAACACCACAGCGCAATGGTGTGTCTGATCGCCGGAATCGAACTCTATTAGATATGGTACGATCAATGATGTCTCTTACAGATTTGCCGTTATCATTTTGGGGTTATGCATTAGAAACCGCTGCATTCATTTTAAATAGGGCACCATCTAAATCCGTTGAGATGACACCGTATGAACTGTGGTTTGGTGCTAAACCTAAGTTGTCGTTTCTTAAAGTTTGGGGATGCGAAGCTTACGTCAAGAAGTTGATGCCGGACAAGCTTGAACCCAAAGCGGAGAAATGCGTCTTCATAGGATACCTTAAGGAAACGATTGGGTATACCTTCTACCACAGATCAGAAGGCAAAGTGTTTGTCGCAAAGAACGAATCCTTTCTTGAGAAGGAGTTTCTCTCGAAAGAAGTGAGTGGGAGGAAAGTAGAGCTAGACGAGGTTATTGAACCTTCTCTTGAGTTGGAGAGTAGCACAGCACCTGAAATTGTTCCAGTGCCGTCTGCACCAACAATAGAGGAAGCTAATGACAAGGATCATGAAGCTTCAGACGATGCTCCTACTGAACGTCGCAGGTCGACAAGGTCACGTGCCCCTCCTGAGTGGTACGGTAACCCTGTCTTGACAGTCTTGTTAGTAGACAACAGTGAACCTGCGAATTATGAGGAAGCAATGATGAGCCCAGACTCTGAGAAATGGCTAGAGTCCATGAAATCCAAATTAGGATCCATGAGCGAAAACCAAGTATGGACTTTGGTGGACCCTCCTAGCGACCGAAAGGCCGTTGAGTGCAAATTGATTTTTAAGAAGAAAACGAATGCAGATGGTAATGTTACTTCTATAAAGCATGACTTGTCGCGAAAGGTTTTCAACAAGTTCAAGGTGTTGACTACGATGAGACTTTCTCTCTCATAGCGATGTTTAAGTCCATCCTGATTTTATTAGCAATTGCTACGTTTCATGATTATGAAATATGGCAGATGGATGTCAAGACTGCGTTCCTCAATGGCAACATTGATGAAGAGTTGTATATGATGCAACCCGAAGGTTTTGTCGATCCTAAGGATGCTGATAAGGTGTGCAAACTTCAGCGTTCCATTTATGGACTGAAGCAAGCATCTCGGAGTTGGAACCTTCGTTTTGATCAAGTGATCAAGAGCTTTGGATTTGTTCCAAATTGCTACGAAGCTTGTATCTACAAGAAAGTGAGTGGGAGCTCAGTGACATTTTTGGTACTAAAAGTGGATGACATATTGATTATTGGAAATGACATTGACATGCTTAACGATGTGAAGAGTTATTTGAAAAAATGTTTTTCAATGAAAGACCTAGGGGAAGTTGCTTATATATTGGGCATCAAAATCTATAGAGATAGACAGAGACGCCTGATAGCTTTAAGCCAAAGTACATACCTAGACAAAGTTCTAAAAAGGTTCAGAATGGATAAGGCAAAGAAAGGTTAAGTGCCTATGTTGTCAGGTAATATATTGAGCAAGGCTCAGTGTCCAGCTACGGTAAACGATAGAGAAGCTATGAGCAAAGTGCCTTATGCCTCGGCCATACGTTTTATCATGTATGCCATGCTGTGTACTAGACCGGATATGTCCAATGCTCTTAGTTTGACGAGCAGATACCAAAGTGATCCAGGAGTGGAACACTGGACAGCCATGAAGAACATCCTAAAGTATTTAAATAGGACTAAAGAAATGTTCTTAGTCTATGGAGGTGATGAACGGCTCGTTGTAAAAGGTTACGTCGAGCTAGTTTCGACACCGACAAGGATGATTCTAAATCTCAGACAGGATACGTTTATATTTTGAATGGAGGAGCTGTGAGCTGGAGAAGCTGCAAGCAAAGCATGATCGCGGGATCTACAGTAGAAGCGAAATACATGGCTGCTGCAGAAGCGTCAAGTGAAGGAGTTTGGATCAGGAACTTCATCACTGAGCTTGGTGTGGTTCCAAGTGCCTTGGACCCACTGGAGATATTGTGTGACAACACTGGCGCCATAGCACTGGCTAAGGAACCAAGATATCATCCAAAGACCAAGCACATCAACCGCAAGTTTCATATAATTAGAGATTATATAACAGATGGAGATCTGAAGATTAGCAAAGTACATACGGATCTGAATGTCGCAGATCCGTTGACTAAACCTCTTCCACGAGCAAAACATGATCAGCACCTTAGTGCCATGGGTGTTAGATTGTTGCGGATGTAAACTAGATTATTGACTCTAGTGCAAGTGGGAGGCTGTTGGAATTATACCCTAGAGGCAATAATAAAGATGTTATTATTATAATTCTTGTTCATGATAATGTTTATATTCCATGCTAGAATTGTATTAAGCGGAAACTTTAATACTTGTGTGGTTTGTGAACAACACCGTGTCCCTAGTACGCCTCTATGGACTAGCTCATTGATTAATGATGGTTAAGGTTTCCTAACCATAGACATGAGTTGTCAATTAATAATGAGATCATGTCATTGGGAGAATGATATGATGGACAGACCCAAATCAAGCAGAGCAATTAGATCGTGTCATCGTGTTCATCTTTGTGAAGCTTTTTCTTATGTCAAATATTGTATTCCTTGGACCATGAGATAATGCAACTCCTTGGTATTGGAAGAAAGCTTTGAGGTCATAAAACGTCATCCTATGAGAGGGTGATCATAAAGGTGTCTCTTAGGTGATCGGAAAGTACCTGTTGGGTTGTATGTATCGAGATGGGATTTGTCCCTCCCAAGTCGTAGAGATATACTTCGGGCCCACTCGGTGATCGATATCAACACCGCTTGCAAGCAAGTGGTTAAGGAGTTAATCACAAAGTGATATCGGATTACGGAACGAGTAAAGTACTTGCCGAGAACGAGATTGAACTAGGTATTCCGTGCCAACGATCGAATCTCGCAAGTAAAATATCGCGTGTGAAGGGAATATATATATGGGATTAATTGAATCTGGCATCGTGGTTCATCCGATATGATCATCGATGAATATGTGGAGTCAATATGGGTTTCGGACCCGTTGATTATTGATAGAAGATCATGTCTGCATATTCTCGAACCCGTAGGGTCACACACTTAACGTGTCTCGACGCTAGGATAGAATGGATAATTGGTTTATGAGTTTTTGTTTGGAGTCTCGGATGAGATCTAGGACATCACGAGAGGTTCCGGAATGGTCCGGAGAATAAGATTCATATAAGGGAAAGCACTTTTTGGATTTCGGAATTGTTTCGGAATGTTCGGTATTGTACCGGAAGCTTCTAGAACCTTCCGGAGTGGGACCAACGTGGCCCCACTTGTCGGGAGGGGCGTGGGCCTACGAGGGAGTGCCCTGGCCGCATTGGTCCAGGGGCACAAGGCCCCATAGGCCCAGCCGGCCAAGCCCTAGGGGAAACCCTAGGGAGAGCTTCTAGAAGGGGGGAAACTTGCCCCCCACTCCACCCCATGTGGCCGCCGGCCCCAGGGTTTGGAGGAGGGACAAGGGCTGCCGGCCAGCCCTCTATATAAAGAGGGCAGGGGCGCACCCTCCCCCTACACCTCCTCAAACCCTAGCCGCCTAGTTGCTGCCCTCCTCCCTCTCTCTCTCCCGATCACAGTGGGAAGCCTGCAAAAACTCTCCACCTTTGCACCACGTCGTGTTGTAGATCCAATCTATCTCCACCCCACTTGATGGACCGAGGAAGTAGGAGGCGCCGAGGTGTCGACGTGTGCATCTCTGGAGGCATCGCCACTTGCGGCGTTGGATCGGATCGCGGAGGAGAAGGCTAGTGCGACTACATCAACCACGCCCGCTGAGCGTTCCGTTGTCGATTTCTTCAAGGGTATGAAGATCTCATCTACCCCTCGTTGTTTGCATCTCCTAGATTAGATCTTGGTTTTCCCGTTCGCATCCGTAGAATTTTTTTGATTTACTATGCCGCAAAACCCTTCAGCAAAAGCCAAAGTCAATATTTCACCGAGAGGAACACAGAGACCGAAGGGCGACCGGAGGGGAGCCACATTGTGGCCGCAACCCCCCCCCCCTCCCCAGGCGCGGGCGCACCCTAGGCCGCACCTGGGCAGGGTGTGGCCCCCTAGACGCTCTCCTGCCTCGCCTCTTTGCCTATATAAGCCCCCCGATGCCAAAACCCTAAGTACCTGATCAGATCTCCATGAAACAGTTTGTAGCTTCCGCCACCATTGTCCCTAGATCAAGAGGGGATCTGAAGCTCTTCCCGGCACCCTGCCAGAGGGGAGAGATCATCCCGGAGGCCTTCTTCATCACCATGCAAGCCTCCGGTATGATGCATGAGTAGTTTACTCTTGTACTATGGGTCCATACAGTAGCTAGATGGTTATTTCACCTCCTTTGTGCTATCATGTTTAGATCTTGTGAGCTCCGTTCATGATCAAGGTCATCTATTTGTAATCGTACATGTTATGTTTGCGGGGATTCGATGGATACTGAGATTGCTATGTCAGATTGATTATTGATTCTATCATGTCTTATTGATTATTGATTCTATCATGTATGTGTTGTTTGAGATCTTACATGCTCTCCGTTTCTAGTAGCTATCTTGGCCAAGTAGATGCTAGTGACTTCAAGAGGGAGTATTTATGCTTGATAGTGGGTTTATGCCTCTATTGAATCTGCGGAAGTGACATAAATCTCTAAGGTTGTAGATGTGTTGTTTATACTAGGGATAAAACAACAATATTTTGTTCATGGAACAATTGTATTGTTTACTTTACACACATTGCTTAATGCATTTATCCGTTGCTTGCAACTTAATACTGAAGGGGGTTCGGATGATAACCTGAAGGTGGATTACTAGTCATAGATGTAGTTGGATGGCGGTCTATGTATATTGTTGTAATGCCCAATCAAATCTCATGGGAATCATGATGTATAGTATTTGCATTGTTATGCCTTGCTCAGTCCTGTCAATTGCCCCGATGTAATTTGTTCACCCAGCATGTTATGTTATTTATCTTAAGGATAACACCTCTAGTGAAGTGTGGACCCCGGTCCAATCTTTACCATTGTTACATCATCTACTATTACCGTTTACTCTCTACAAGCAACCATTACCTTCCACACTATACGTTTAATCCTTTGTTTTCAGCAAACCAGTGAGATTGACAACCTCACTGTAAGTTGGGGCAAAGTCTTGAGTTTGTGTTGTGCAGGATTTCAGGTTGCTGCAACACCTTGGAAGTTGTTTTTTTCCTCCTACTGGTTCAATAACCTTGGTTTCATAACTGAGGAAAAACTTACTGCTGTGCTCATTATACCTTTATCTTGGGGTTTTCCAACGAAGCTCTAATGATCCGAGCTCATCAGGCTCATCTAATGCCCGTTTTTCACCTCCTTCTTCTTCATTGTCATCCATTGTAGTATCACCGTATTCAGAGAACATAGGATAGTTTTCATCATCCTCTTCTTCATTGTCTTCCATCATAACCTCTCTTTCTCCGTGCTTGGTCCAGCAATTATAGTTGGGCATGAAACCTCTCCGAACCAGGTGGCCGCGAAGGATTTTCGAGAAAGAGTACTCCTTGATGTTACAACATTTTACACATGGACAACGCATAAAACCATTCTCTTTGTTTGCCTTAGCCATATCGACAAATTTATCCAGGCCTTTAATGTACTCGGATTCACGTCGGTCACCGTACATCCATCCCCGCCGGTTCATCTGCATCATATAATTAAGTTTATCAAAAACCATTACAGAATCTCATGAATAGTGAAATGACCACTTTACATCGACACATGCATTGTATCAATGATAGATGAAAGCATAAGGTTGCTAACCTCGACCGAGGAGGAAAGAAAGAGGAGAAAGCTCAAGTGTGGGTCGGGTACCTCATATCATTTTTGTTTTGTGTGAAATGAAGTGGCATCATTCCCTCATGCGTTTCATCGAACACCTCACGTGCATAGGAAAAAAAACTAGCACACACACACCTCAGACCTTCCACCAAGGAAAAACAGAGGGGAGAGGGAAAGGGATGGATGCGTATTTATAGGCAGATTATTCGTTCACACAAACCGGAAATAAAGGTATGCGGCAGGTCACATGTCTGACACAACACCTTTAGTCCCGGTTTGTGTCACAAATCGGGACAAATAGCCCCTTATGAATCGGGACGAATGCCCCCGGCTCCCGTGCGATAATCTGGCAGCTCAAACCGGGACAAATGTAAGTATTAGTCCCGATTCATGGTGCGAATGGGTCTGGGGCACTCCCGAACGAAAGGCTCTTTTTCTACTAGTGCAGCGTTGGAGTAGCCTACAGGTGGCGTCGGAATTTGCCACATGCGGCTGGCAATGGTGCTATAACATGCGTCGGGTTTTACTAAGTGCAACATCGGATTTTCCTACGTGCGACCGACAGCGGTGCTACAACAGTTCTGTAGGTTTGCTACAATGATACAAAGTGTTTTCTATAACGTTTCCGAGCAGAGCCTCCCACGATGTCTCCGGTGAAGTTACTTTTTTGTTACGCTTGTTGGATTTTTTTTTCTACAACCATATTTTTGTTTTTGATATAATAGTACATTTTTTTGCTACAAGTTCTTCGACGAGATCTCCCGACAAAGTCTCCAGCGAGGTCTCCGGCGAAGTCAATTTTTGCTACAGTAGCATGTCGTTTTTGGTACAACCAGTTAGTTGTTTTGCTATAATAGTGCAAAGTTTTTCTACAAAGTCTCCGGCGAGATCTTCTGGCGAAAGTCTCTGGCGAGGTCTCCCGACGAAAGTCTCCGGCAAGGTCAATTTGCTATATTAGCACAACTTTTTTGCTATAAAGTCTTCGACGAAGAAGTCTTTTTATTCCATTTTTGATGCGAATATTTTTTGCTACAGGTAGCAAAAGAGGAATAATTTATAGCAAAATAGGCTTAATGTAGCAAAAGCGAGATTTGGGCTTTTTTTTAGAGACACGTGGCGGCATGGGAAACCGGGGGATTTGGGGGAATTATCCCCAGGGACGCATAGCACTGCCCAGATTATTCTTGATTTTCTTCTTGATATGCTTAATCAAAACTTGTTGGTAGGTTTGGCACATCCATTGGATTGAGTATAGTAAGAAGATAACCTAAGCATAATAAGAAGACATGATACGGTCCCAGTGGTGCTTCGAGGAATGCTGACGATATATAAGTGTAACATTAGGTAAGCCGCCAATCCAGAGATCGAGGTCGTAGCCTTAAAAGGTTCAGCGAATTTGAGAGCGCCCCGAAACAGTAAAAGTTACGAATCGAATAAAATGTGGCTAATTTCTTGCATAAAGAGGATATATCTCAGTTCGTCTCGGTCCATAACTTTTTACAAACCGAATGATTTCAGACACGAGAGCCGCTGCCACTCTGCCACTTATCCTGATAGCGCTTGAGCATACGCAGCATATCCAGCTCTAGAGGGTCTGCCAGCAAAGTCGTCAGTGGCGGAGCTGTCCTGTAAAATATAGCAATAATGAAATATATTTCTCAATAACATGTTTCAAACATGATGCTCTTTAAACATGGGCAACTCATCCTTCAAACATGATGCTTTTTAAATGAGTATCTCAATGACATGTTTCACAATTTATGTAACAGAGCATCTTTATTTTTTTATTGAATGTGAGAAAATTTTACCAGCACCCTCAAGCCGACGTAGCATCTTGATTAATTTCTTCAGCTATCCGACAAAAATAGGAAAACTTCCGACTTTGTTGATCTCTATTCCCGAGTTTGTGGATCAATAAGAATTTCTTTAGCCGTGCATACTCTTCTATGAACTGCACAAACAGGGAAAATACAATGAGAACAAATTAGGCCTCAAATAACAGAGACACAAGAAGTTAGTCAATTAACTAGAATTAATAGCTGTCCAATAATTTACGTGATGGAAGAAAGAATACAGTGCCGTAATATCCTTGAGCTGAGAGGATGAGGCAATGTTATCAGAACCTACAGTTCTGACAGAGAACTTACATGTGTACATCTTCTATCTTGATCGAAATACGTGAAATCTTCATCAGGATCTTCATTCAATAAGAATGTGGGACATTTGCGAAATTTCCCCAGAGCAGTTTCGATAAGTCCACCAATTTTATCTATTATTTTCCCCTTTCCCTGAATACGGACATATACCTTGGTGAGGGCGGAGAGGTTCTGGATGCCGAAATCAGAGGCACAATTCACACATTCCATCTCATGCGCCTTAAATTTAAGCTCGAGGTACTCTAGCTTAGGCATTGATCCTTCTTCGAACTCCACTGCGGTCCCACAATAAATGAACTCCAGTTTGAAACATTTCAAACTTCTGAACCCACGGATAAAGATCTTTCCATTTCTGCCGTATTCTGTCTTCAGTTGAAGAGTAGCCAAAGCAGGTATTCCTCCAAGGATCAAGACATCTTCTGGTCCCGTACGGTACATACTCAATGCTAGTACCCTTAGATTCACAAGCAAGATCATCCAAGTTGGAACTTTATCAATGATATAATCACTAAGGAAGATCTCCGTGAATGCAGCAGGATTAATAGGGTGCCATCGTTCTAGTGACAAGAGATTCATGCTACAAAGACCCTTGTATCCGATGCTTAGATGATGAATATTGTATGAAGATATTAAGGCTTCAACCAAGCTTACAACATCCTCCTTTCCCCCATCTATTGACGGATACACTTGATATGCCACAGTTACAGCCAACGTTCTTAGCTTCTTTAGCTCACGGATTTCTTGCAAAAACTTATCTACTTCATACTCGAAGACCTCAACTCTCTGTAGCTCTTCTAAGCCCATCAGCTGTCCAATTATTCCATTTGATAAACAAGTTGGCTCGAGGCAGGCATATAGACGGGCCAACCTTTGAAGCTGTGCCATATTTGATGGCAGCTTTTTAATTTTGGTACTACCCATGTCCAGTGTTTCTAAATACTTCAGTTTTCCAATTCCTCCTGGAATTTCACCTGATCCTAGATGCAAGTACTTGAGAAGAATTAATTTTTCAATATTTACCAGATGTTCCTTTTCTAAATGCCAACAAGTTCCTAGGTCCAACACACGAAGAGCTGGAAAATCCAACACAGGATTCTGCACAAAATTGTGAAACATAGCAAGTGATCGAATATGAGAGAGATCCTTCGACACGATATCACACTTATTCATGGGCCTCACGATAGAGAGCCTTCGAACCTTGTGTTTGTTCCCCTGCTCTCCATTACCAAATGATGTCATGAGGTTTTCTTCTGGCTTTGCATGCGATGAAATCAAGAATAATATCATGAACTCGGCATGCCACCATATCACCGTACATGCGAATCAGCTGTTTGGATCAAACTTCTACTAATAAGTTCATTAAAATAAGCCTCGCCTACTTCGTATGTACTCCGCCCATTTCCTTCATGGATGAATCCTTCGGCAATCCATTTATGTATCAAACTCCGTTTCCTAATGATATGATCTTCAGGGTATGCACTCAAATATAGCAAGCAAGATCTCATAGAGTGAGGAAGATCAAAGTAACTCAGAGCTAATATCTTTGTCATGTTACCAGCTTCCTTCGCAAGTGAAGAACCAATAGCAGCTAGCACCCTATTCCATTCTTCTTCCGCTGTTTTGTCGGTCAGCAAACTAGCCAAAGTGATAATAGCCAACGGTAGCCCTGCACATTTTTCCAATATCTGTTCACATACTTTTTCTAGATTAGGAGGCAACAAATCCTCAGGACAAACTGCTCTTTTAAGAAACAACCTTCTGGAGTCATTCAAACTGAGAGGCTTCATTTCATAAATATCATTGCCTTGAGAGCAATATGATGCAACTAAACTATTACGTGTTGTAGTGATAATTCTGCTCCCATGGTTGTTGTTCCACAATGCACTTCTAATAACATTCCATTCATCTGTGCTCCATATATCATCTACAACTATAAAGTACCTGCCACATGATTTTAACAAAGATGTAGTTATTGCTGAAGTGCAGAAAGGTTGACTGCATTGGAAGGTCATAACATTAACATTCTCTGTGGCTATCAACTAATATTTTACAGAAGTTTCTCAAGGGTGTTTCCTTTCAAAGAAGTTTGCTCATCTATATCTAATACTATCAATAAAGTGACCGCCGGATGCCGGAATTTTACACCGATGTGGTGCATGGCCACAGGATGAAGAACCAAGGGAGGGAGAAAATCCAGAAAAAGGTCAAAAAAAATCAAAATTGCCAGGGAAAAAAGGAAAATTTCGCTAGCAACTTAGGTTTTCGTCCGCTCCGAGAAACTAACGAGGACACGTTTTTTCTTTAGATTTTGGGAAAGAAAAATAAGAACCGATATTAGAGTTGTTATTAGTACATAATAATGCTTACCTTTTGTGTTGGAGGTGCTCTCTGAGCTTTTCGATAAGTCGACGCTGGTCATCTTCGGTGTTGTAGTCCATCCGGACTCTTTCAGAAATGTCTCTCAGAATATTTGTGATATTAGGCTTTCTAGAAAGGGAAACAAAAGCGGCACAGGCAAATTCACTTTTAATGGCTTTGTAGACTGCATTTGCCAGGGTAGTCTTACCAAGACCTCCAGGTCCAACTATGGAAACCACTTGGAGCTTCGTAGAAGAATCATCCCTCTTGAGCCACTGAATAATTTGGGCCTTAGGGTAACCGACTCCCACAAGTTCATCGACCTCGACAAAAAACGCCTCCAGCCTAGGATCAACGCCACCGGTGACAGAGTATGGTGTTGAGCGGTTAATTGCATACCTCTTGTGCCTTTCACTTGCCTCAATAGCTCGCGCCTTAAGCTCTTCAATCTTGCCAGCGATCTCATGTCGAGGTTTGAGCTTCTTCATCTTGTGAAGAAACCCAAAGAAACTCGTGGGTCGGTCTCCGCCATGCTTGTGCGGCTTCTTGAGCTTGTGAAAGAACCCCTTGGAGGAGTCCGCAGACTCATCATGCTTGATCTCAACACGAGCCACGAAGTCATCGACACAATCCTCCATATCATAGGATAGCTCACGGACATCATCCCTCCAAGCTATCATCTCCGGGTCGAGCTGCTCTGCATCAGCTAGCGCCTCCAGCGCAGCCTCCATGCTTTGCATCTCATCTCTTGTGTTCTCGACCTGACGCCGCACACCCTTGATCTTGCCGCGCTCTTCCTTCAGCAGCTTGTACAGCTTGGACAGGAGCGGCTTCATCGCCCCGGCGCCAACGCTCACAAGAGCAGCTTCCATGACTTCCTGCTACAAGTTTCTGGATCTGAGAGCACAGAAAGTTATGCGGTTGTGTGGGAGGAGCAGGAAGTTCGCTTCAAGGCTTTTCCTTGCTGTAGCGAGTCAACGGTAGCGGGATGATAGGCCTAGGACAGAAGTGAATAACAATAAGTGGCCGGAGGGCAAATCGTTAAGGAACTTATTAAAGGGAGCAGCTTAACATTCATTAACCAATTAGGCAGGCCACTAGTATACTAAGTATATTGTGAGGGAGTACGGCTAACCAGGTGCACATTTTGTCTGCCCAATGCTGTCCACGTGATGGCACGTGGGATCGTAGGGAAAAAAAACTAGACAAATATGACGTTTTGTTATACTCTGTTTTTCTAAGAAACACGGTACAATCGTAGACGTTTCACACCATGTACATGCATCCACCCTATGAACACGTACACACATATTCTATCCTTATGAGCATTTTTGAGAGAATGAGCCGGCCAATCGGATCTTGAGATTGACGAAGTTATCAAGAAGCGCTCACCGTTTGACGAAAACATCGCCTCTCACTGAAAGAATATTCCGTTTTTTATGTAACATACATTGTCAAATCTGAAGTTTAAACTATGGTAGGTTGGGGGTACAACCATCCTCCTAGCCACCCAACCATATTGCTCTGTTGTTTTATATTGTTCTAGCCAAACGCCTAGTTTAAATGTTAAAAGGTAGCATGTGCGGCGCGGGCAGTCGATGCGGTAGCAGCTCAGCTACTAACACATTGTCCATATGTTTCACATCAACAAACAAAAATGCAAGAGATTTCTAAGAAACAAGCACTATACGGGGAAAAATACCGCTGCTGTCTGCCAAATGGACCGGAACACGGCAAAGTTTGTCTTCGCCATGTGTAATCCAGAAAGCACACGCGAAACGGCAAATTTTTAAAAAGGAATACAACAAAAAAATATATATGAAAAATACCCACAAAAGAACACGACAAAGAAAACACGCTCGACAAAGTCGACAGCGGCACACGGAATAGGTGTTGTCACGGCAATGAGGTGGGACCCGCGACCCCATAGGTCCACTTGACGGGGAGGAGCTAATGGCTGCAGACGGTGGTCTTTTTGTCGTGTGTCCTCATCGGTCCTTTGTCGTGTATTCCGCAGTATACACGGCAAAGTCTTTTTTTTATTTTTTCCCTTTTATCATTTTATCACATTACTCTTAGGAAGATCATAAAAAAATCATTTTAATTTAAAAAATATATTAAAATTTGCGGAAAAATAAGATATATCTATGTACACTCAAATAATAGATATTTATGTTAAATAAGAATCTTCATACTCGCCGTTTTGACTCTAATTTAAAACAGGCATAAAAATTCATAATCAAAACAATGTGAAACCTTTGCGTGATGTCATATTATATGACATAGTTGGAAGGGAAAATATCAAACTTAGTATATTGATTATGACTCAAAAACCCTTCATAATCGTTCGAGGTTTTCTGACTTTCGGGTCAAATAATCAATGTTAAGGCTAGAATATAGGCTAGTTTGTGATAATATGCTCATATTGTGCATGCATGTGCATCATGGGATGGCTAACACTGTTGCATGAGGAAGTTTTTTTTTGTCGCACCAAAAAACCATTTTTCATTTTTCGAGCGCAAAATCGGGGGTTTTTGTGAAGCAACCACCGAATGGCTAATTCAAAATGATACCACCTTATTTTTTGAAAATACTAGACCACCTTACATGAATAATATCCCAACATGGAGATCTTAAACCTTTTCGTCCACTGGTGAAAAAGACAAATTTCTGCTGAATCGATAGTAAGTGGTTAGATATGAACTACATGTACTCCCTCCGTCCTAAAAAGAATGTCTCAAATTTGTCTAAATTTGAATGTATTTAGACACTATTTAGTATATAGATACATCCAAATTCAAACAAATTTGAGATATCCTTTCTAGGACAGAGAAAGTACATGATCTGATGCTCATGTTTTTTTTACAAAAACTATTTTTAGGTTCACAATATGCTATTTCATCATAGATCCAATGCAATTTTAGAGAGGCTTATCCCCGAGCTAAGAATCTTCATATCCGTTGTTCGACAAATTTTGATGATAGTTTAAAACAAGCATAAGAAATTTAAAAACGTTTCGAAACATTATGAAACCTTCACGTGGTGTCATATTATGTGACATAGTTGAAAATAAAAATATCAAACTTGGTATATTGATTACAATATGTTTATTCCTCTTCAACTTATTTCTGTGTGCATAGTATTAGTAATTTGGATAGACAATTTTAAAAATTGTCTAGTACTACATGATTACATTATTGAATATTTGTATGTGCATGTCTTGCTCATGATTTATTTCTAAATTAATATAATCAAAAATTTGCCTAGATACTCGACATATATGAAGCATCACGAAAATATATATGACTTTGAGGAATGATAAAATTTGTCCAAGATTCAACTAGGATTGATTCGCTAGAATCACCCACCATTACCTATGAAGATAATGATGCTTGGATGGGGACAATGTTATATTAAGAGTAATATTACAAAGCATATTGCTCCTAAGCGAGGTACATAAGAGTGGAGAAATAAGTATTTTGCAAATGAAGTCATGTGATTACCTCGCATATTTGTTTATAAAGTACTTATCAAGTTTCAGATCTTTGGTATTACACTTTTTTCTTTATAAGTTTTTTGTTAACGGTTTATCATGTAAGATTTTTAATGAGGTAATAACAATACAAGCATGGATGATATATGTTATTTTCTCCATATTTTTTCACTGGATTTTTAGAAAGAGTTTTTTAATGGCATATTTTATATTTTTCCTCTATTTTTCTCGGAGGGTTTTTGAAAGAGATTATTCTAGATGATCGGTCGCAAAAAGAAACAAGGATTAAGAGAGGTGTTACGATTTGTTTGTTTGTAGAAGTAAGAAGATAATCCTATACAACCGACATGTGGTTGATCATATAACAATGGTGACGACGATTCCTCGCTCCCATCCCCCACGATGGAACGCGACTCTTCGCCCGCATCCTTTTGCTTGTATATAAACCTTGATCATTGATGAAATAGACATGGGTCAGATTCATTCTTTATTTGACTCTTTATGAGTACAATATATCAGATATAGAGCCGGAAGTCCTTTTTGCTTCATGAGATCTAGTGCAAGATGGTTATTCATTTAAATCAGAGAATAATGGTTGTTATATTTATATGAGTAACATCTTTTATGGTCATGCACCTGCTATGAATGGTTTATTTCTTCTGAATCTCGAAAGCAACGAAACACACATCCATAACATTGAGGCTAAGAGATGCAAGGTAGATAGTGATAATACGACTATTTGTGGCACTGCCGTCTAGGTAATATTGGTGTAAAACGCATGAAGAAACTCCATTCCGATGGACTTTTGGAGTCTCCTGATTTTGAATCATTTGACACGTGCGAGCCATGCTTCATGGGCAAGATGATCAAAACCCCGTTCTCCGGAATAATGGAGCGAGCAACGGACTTGTTGGAAATCATACATACCGATGTATGCGGACCAATGAGTGTTTCGACGCGCGGTGGTTATCGCTATTTTATCATTTTTACTTATGACTTAAGTAGATATGGGTATATCTATTTAATGAAACATAAATCTGAAACATTTGAAAAGTTCAAAGAATTTCAGAATGAAGTGGAAAACCATCATAACAGGAAAATTAAATTTCTACGATCCGATCGTGGAGGTGAATATTTGTAAGATCCCTCCTTTATAAAGGAAAAAGGATCCCTGTGATTGCAATGCTAGTCCCTGGATCATTGCTAGCATTCACGCTTAAGATGAAGTACAGATACAAAGGTCATTTATTACATCCATTCGTAGATAAACATAGTTTTACAAATCCAAGGCCACAGGCCTAATACAAGAGTTTGAATAAGTAAATAAACAAAAGTCTTCATCTTCATGTGCCACAGGCAAACATTTTGAGTGTAGACTCATGACACCTAATCCTCATCAGAGTAACCTGCAACATCACAAGTTACAGCCACAGTGGGTCAATACTTTGGAATAGTATTGGCAAGTGATACCTTAGTAAAATTTTAAGTGGACTAGATACTATATGAAATTTGGCTAAGTGTAGCTTGGCTTGCTTTGCTCAAAATAGATTTTGCCTATTAGTTGAAATCACTAAGTTTTTCTTTGTCAAAACTTTTCCCAAGGAACCACCAATAGACATTGAGGTCCTTCACCCTTGTTCAACCACAAGTTTTTACTTAGAAATTGGGATGAGGATATTCTTGATAGCTTACATGCCTTGATGCTCAAGTTGTCCATTGCCATGGACTTGGCTAAGTACTTAGATTTTTCCATCTGCAGAGGTTGTGCACTTTCCCACTGCACTTGGTTTCACCAAGACAGGAACTTTCAGAAACCTTCCCTTAGACCAAATGGACGCGCTCCAACCTATCATTCCCACTACCACCAACTGTCCAAATGGCTAAGTTCTAGCAACTTATGTGATCCAGGCAGAGCCCATATTGCCAAGTGGCTGCACTAGAAGCTTCTTAACACTTGGCCTCTAAAATCTCTTTGTTCCTGGGTGGCTTACCACAAGTGAGATACACAAGGTAAACCATAGAAATGGGCCTTGTGTAACCACTCAACATAAACCTTTCCTTCCATTCCACCTAGGTGTTTCATTAACTTAGTTGTTTTATTAGGCAAAACACAAGTCCAAAGGACTTAGATATATTTTCATCATAGCATGTATATATTTCACCAACCCTTGGTTACTACTAGCTAGGCTAAGCATGGCATAGACAGTAACTTAACTTAGAAATTCCCTAGCATTTCTACAACTACTAGGATTTCCCAACATGACATATAAGCAAAATATAGCATGCAAGTCTAACAAAATATTTCTAATGCTTAGTAGAAATCATAGGAATGATAATATTCATGAAGTACCACTTGCCTTGGTAGTTGGGAGAGTAGCACTCCTCACAATCACAATCACTAGCACCAAAATCTACACAAGGAATGGTAGCCACAAATTACACACAAAACATATACAACTAAAAATATATGCATGCAATGCAAAATGCTAAGTGATGATTTTCAAAACTCAACCAAGAAAGTGCATAGTACTGATTCCTAATCAAGTCAAAAACTTGCCAAACAATATAACCCTTAAAACAATTCCTAAACAATTCATATACTCAAATAAGCCCTACACATGTTTCTGCAAATAAATCCTTTTTAACAGAAGCAAAACTTTAAACACATTTCATAATCAGAAAGAGCTTGCTCTCCTGATTCCAACGGTATAAAATTTTTCAAATTCTAACGTGGGGATCAAAAGTTATAGCTAAATCAAATTCAAACAATAATCTGATTCAAATTCTGTTTTTAAACTCTAATACCGCCACGCCGGGCGCTTTATTACCGATACTTGCATCGGATCGTGCTTCCACGCCGTAGGATCAACTTAGATCCAACGCGCCATATCTAAAGAAAACGGTTCGTACCCATTCTAATCTAATCCCTACGATGCAGATCTAACGACGGCTGTTGCTTTGACCAAAGTCGAGCGGCGCTAGCGGCGGCGACTGGCTGCGGCGCCTCTGTCAGAGGTGCTACCGGCGTTCTAGGTCACGCGGGAGAGGGGGAAGGGGTTTACCGGAATCGCAGAGAGCTGCTGATGCTCAAGGTGGCGGTGGTTCGACAAGGGGCACTCTAGAGTGGCCGAGGGAGCTCGTCGGAGTTACGGGCGGCGTCGGGTTGGAGTGGACGATGACGTTGGCGACGTTACTGGTCTCCATAGCACAAACCAATGGCATAAGATGATGCACAAGACAGTGGCGAGCCTAGTCGTATGCGAGAGGTCAAGGGCGCCAAGCTTACCGCAATTGATCGCCGGAGTTGAGTGGCGGCTGGCCGCTTGCGTAAATGAACGAGGACGGTGTCCGGGTCACAAGTGCAAGCAAATGGTATCGGAAGGTGCACGAGGTCATGTTGGTTACACTCGCTTGAATCGAGGAACATGGGCGGTCGACTCACCGGAATTTGCCGGAGATGCTCGCATCACGGGCGGTGTGAGGTTGATCATGGCGACTGGTGGCGCCTGCGGGCAACGGCTTGGTTGGGGGAAATGGCCGCGGGGAGAGGTTTATATATCCGAGAGCGTGTAGTTACCGCAGAATCAATGGGAATCAACGCGGCAGTGACTACGGCGAGTAACGGCGGCGTGAGCGTCGCAGGCGCGCGTGATTGACGAAGACGACGACGTGGTCACATGTCCACTTTTCAGCGAATAAACCAGAGAGGGGGTGGGGTCCTGGCGTCATCGACTCTGTGTGCGCGTCTGTGAGTGAAAGAGAGAGAGAGGGGACCCGGGTGGGCTTAATGGGCTGGATCCATTGTTGGGCTAGAAGTCTGGCGACGGCCCTTTTCTATTTCCTTTCTCTTTTTCTTTTTCTGTTTTGATTTTCTGGAATGATTTTCAAATGATTTCAAAAGCTTTTGAATTCAAACTTTTTCCAGGATTTTGTAGGGTGCAACACTCACACTTCAGGGCATAAAATCAAGTGGTCACTTTGTATTAGCTTGGTCCTTTTGTTCAAACAAAATAAGCAGTGCTATAGCACATGATTTGAATAAGATTTGGAAATGGTTTCTGATTCATATTTGTTTTGTAAAATTTCACCAAACTTCAACAATCAAACACAATAACAAGAGAGCAAGCAAGTCTTGGTTTAAAACAAATAACTCTTCAATTTAGAGTGGCATTAGACTAATAGCTGTTCACATAAAATAATGAGCTCATATTCTCCTGCTTTTGAAGTGTTTTGTTTGAAATGAAAACATATGCTCATGGATGCATTAATGATATGCATAAGTTTGAAACATGATTTTAGGTATGTTACAACATTTGAGTTATGATTTTCTCACGCATCTTAAAGCAAGCGGAATAGTTTCGAACTCACGCCACCCTAACACCACAACGAATGGTGTGTCTGATCGCCGGAATCGAACTCTATTAGATATGGTACGATCAATGATGTCTCTTACAGATTTGCCGTTATCATTTTGGGGTTATGCAATAGCAACCGCTGCATTCATTTTAGATAGGGCACCATCTAAATCCGTTGAGATGACACCGTATGAACTGTGGTTTGGTGCTAAACCTAAGTTGTCGCTTTCTTAAAGTTTGGGGATGCGGCTTACGCCAAGAAGTTGATGCGACAAGCTTGAACCCAAAGCGAGAAATGCGCCTTCATAGGATACCTTAAGGAAACGATTGGGTATACCTTCTACCACGCATCGAAGGCAAAGTGTTTGTCGCAAAGAACGAATCCTTTCTTGAGAAGGAGTTTCTCTCGAAAGAAGTGAGTGGGAGGAAAGTAGAGCTAGACGAGGTTATTGAACCTTCTCTTGAGTTGGAGAGTAGCACAGCACCTGAAATTGTTCCAGTGCCGTCTGCACCAACAATAGAGGAAGCTAATGACAAGGATCATGAAGCTTCAGACGATGCTCCTACTGAACGTCGCAGGTCGACAAGGTCACGTGCCCCTCCTGAGTGGTACGGTAACCCTGTCTTGACAGTCTTGTTAGTAGACAACAAAGGAACCTGCGAATTATGAGGAAGCAATGATGAGCCCAGACTCTGAGAAATGGCTAGAGTCCATGAAATCCAAATTAGGATCCATGAGCGAAAACCAAGTATGGACTTTGGTGGACCCTCCTAGCGACCGAAAGGCCGTTGAGTGCAAATTGATTTTTAAGAAGAAAACGAATGCGTATGGTAATGTTACTTCTATAAAGCATGACTTGTCGCGAAGGTTTTCAACAAGTTCAAGGTGTTGACTACGAGACTTTCTCTCTCATAGCGATGTTTAAGTCCATCCCGATTTTATTAGCAATTGCTACGCTTCATGATTATGAAATATGGCGATGGATGTCAAGATCGCTGCTCCTCAATGGCAACATTGATGAAGAGTTGTATATGATGCAACCCGAAGGTTTTGTCGATCCTAAGGATGTCGATAAGGTGTGCAAACTTCAGCTCCATTTATGGATCAAGCAAGCATCTCGAGTTGGAACCTTCGCTTGATCAAGTGATCAAGAGCTTTGGATTTGTTCCAAATTGCTACGAAGCTTGTATCTACAAGAAAGTGAGTGGGAGCTCAGTGACATTTTTGGTACTAAAAGTGGATGACATATTGATTATTGGAAATGACATTGACATGCTTAACGATGTGAAGAGTTATTTGAAAAAATGTTTTTCAATGAAAGACCTAGGGGAAGTTGCTTATATATTGGGCATCAAAATCTATAGAGATAGACAGAGACGCCTGATAGCTTTAAGCCAAAGTACATACCTAGACAAAGTTCTAAAAAGGTTCAGAATGGATAAGGCAAAGAAAGGTTAAGTGCCTATGTTGTCAGGTAATATATTGAGCAAGGCTCAATTGTCCATTACCATAAACGATAGAGAAGCTATGAGCAAAGTGCCTTATGCCTCGGCCATACGTTTTATCATGTATGCCATGCTGTGTACTAGACCGGATATGTCCAATGCTCTTAGTTTGACGAGCAGATACCAAAGTGATCCAGGAGTGGAACACTGGACAGCCATGAAGAACATCCTAAAGTATTTAAATAGGACTAAAGAAATGTTCTTAGTCTATGGAGGTGATGAACGGCTCGTTGTAAAAGGTTACGTCGAGCTAGTTTCGACACCGACAAGGATGATTCTAAATCTCGCACGTGATACGCTTATATTTTGAATGGAGGAGCGTGAGTCGAGAAGTCAAAGCAAAGCATGATCATGGATCTACAGAGAAGCGAAATACATGGCTGCAGAAGCGTCCAAGTGAAGGAGTTTGGATCAGAACTTCATCATCGAAGCTTGGTGTGGTTCCAAGTGCCTTGGACCCACCGGAGATATTGTGTGACAACACCGCGCCATAGCACCGCTAAGGAACCAAGATATCATCCAAAGACCAAGCACATCAACCGCAAGTTTCATATAATTAGAGATTATATAATGATGGAGATCTCAAGATTAGCAAAGTACATACGGATCCGAATGTCGCAGATCCGCTGACTAAACCTCTTCCACGAAAGCAAAACATGATCAAGACCTTAGTGCCATGGGTGTTAGATTGTTGCCAGATGTAAACTAGATTATTGACTCTAGTGCAAGTGGGAGACTGTTGGAATTATACCCTAGAGGCAATAATAAAGATGTTATTATTATAATTCTTGTTCATGATAATGTTTATATTCCATGCTAGAATTGTATTAAGCGGAAACTTTAATACTTGTGTGGTTTGTGAACAACACCGTGTCCCTAGTACGCCTCTATGGACTAGCTCATTGATTAATGATGGTTAAGGTTTCCTAACCATAGACATGAGTTGTCAATTAATAATGAGATCATGTCATTGGGAGAATGATATGATGGACAGACCCAAATCAAGCAGAGCAATTAGATCGTGTCATCGTGTTCATCTTTGTGAAGCTTTTTCTTATGTCAAATATTGTATTCCTTGGACCATGAGATAATGCAACTCCTTGGTATTGGAAGAAAGCTTTGAGGTCATAAAACGTCATCCTATGAGAGGGTGATCATAAAGGTGTCTCTTAGGTGATCGGAAAGTACCTGTTGGGTTGTATGTATCGAGATGGGATTTGTCCCTCCCAAGTCGTAGAGATATACTTCGGGCCCACTCGGTGATCGATATCAACACCGCTTGCAAGCAAGTGGTTAAGGAGTTAATCACAAAGTGATATCGGATTACGGAACGAGTAAAGTACTTGCTGAGAACGAGATTGAACTAGGTATTCCGATGCCAACGATCGAATCTCGGGCAAGTAAAATATCGCGTGACGAAGGGAATATATATATGGGATTAATTGAATCTCGCATCGTGGTTCATCCGATATGATCATCGATGAATATGTGGAGTCAATATGGGTTTCTAGACCCCGCTGTTGATTATTGATAGAAGATCATGTCTGCATATTCTCGAACCCGTAGGGTCACACACTTAACGTGTCTCGACGCTAGGATAGAATGGATAATTGGTTTATGAGTTTTTGTTTGGAGTCTCGGATGAGATCTAGGACATCACGAGAGGTTCCGGAATGGTCCGGAGAAGAAGATTCATATAAGGGAAAGCACTTTTGGATTTCTAATTGTTTTAATGTTCGGTATTGTACCGGAAGCTTCTAGAACCTTCCGGAGTGGGACCAACGTGGCCCCACTTGTCGGGAGGGGCGTGGGCCTACGAGGGAGTGCCCTGGCCGCATTGGTCCAGGGGCACAAGGCCCCATAGGCCCAGCCGGCCAAGCCCTAGGGGAAACCCTAGGGAGAGCTTCTAGAAGGGGGGAAACTTGCCCCCCACTCCACCCCATGTGGCCGCCGGCCCCAGGGTTTGGAGGAGGGACAAGGGCTGCCGGCCAGCCCTCTATATAAAGAGGGCAGGGGCGCACCCTCCCCCTACACCTCCTCAAACCCTAGCCGCCTAGTTGCTGCCCTCCTCCCTCTCTCCCGATCACAGAGCGAAGCCCGCCGCAAAACTCTCCACCTTGCACCACGCCGTCGTGTTGTAGATCCAATCTATCTCTCCACCCCACTTGATGGACCGAGGAAGTAGGAGACGTCGAGGTGTCGTACGTGTGCATCTCTCGGAGGCATCGCCACTTGCGGCGTTGGATCGGATCGGATCGCGAGGAGGAGAAGGCTAGTACGACTACATCAACCACGCCCGCTGAACGCTCACAGCGATTTCTTCAAGGGTATGAAGATCTCATCTACCCCTCGTTGTTTGCATCTCCTAGATTAGATCTTGGTTTTCCGCTCGCATCCGTAGAATTTTTTTGATTTACTATGCCGCAAAACCCTTCAGCAAAAGCCAAAGTCAATATTTCACCGAGAGGAACACAGAGACCGAAGGGCGACCGGAGGGGAGCCACATTGTGGCCGCAACCCCCCCCCCTCCCCAGGCGCGGGCGCACCCTAGGCCGCACTCGGCGGGTGTGGCCCCAGACGCCTCCTGCCTCGCCTTTTGCCTATATAATCCCCGATGCCAAAACCCTAAGTACTGATCGATCTCCACGAACAGTTTGTAGCTTCCGCCACCATTGTCCCTAGATCAAGAGGGATCAAGCTCTTCCCGGACCGCCAGAGGGAGAGATCATCCCGGAGGCCTTCTTCATCACCATGCAAGCCTCCGATGATGCATGAGTAGTTTACTCTTGTACTATGGGTCCATACAAGAGCTAGATGGTTATTTCACCTCCTTTGTGCTATCATGTTTAGATCTTGTGAGCTCCGTTCATGATCAAGGTCATCTATTTGTAATCGTACATGTTATGTTTGCGGGGATTCGATGGATACTGAGATTGCTATGTCAGATTGATTATTGATTCTATCATGTCTTATTGATTATTGATTATATCATGTATGTGTTGTTTGAGATCTTACATGCTCTCCGTTTCTAGTAGCTATCTTGGCCAAGTAGATGCTAGTGACTTCAAGAGGGAGTATTTATGCTTGATAGTGGGTTTATGCCTCTATTGAATCTGCGGAAGTGACATAAATCTCTAAGGTTGTAGATGTGTTGTTTATACTAGGGATAAAACAACAATATTTTGTTCATGGAACAATTGTATTGTTTACTTTACACACATTGCTTAATGCATTTATCCGTTGCTTGCAACTTAATACTGAAGGGGGTTCGGATGATAACCTGAAGGTGGATTACTAGTCATAGATGTAGTTGGATGGCGGTCTATGTATATTGTTGTAATGCCCAATCAAATCTCATGGGAATCATGATGTATAGTATTTGCATTGTTATGCCTTGCTCAGTCCTGTCAATTGCCCCGATGTAATTTGTTCACCCAGCATGTTATGTTATTTATCTTAAGGATAACACCTCTAGTGAAGTGTGGACCCCGGTCCAATCTTTACCATTGTTACATCATCTACTATTACCGTTTACTCTCTACAAGCAACCATTACCTTCCACACTATACGTTTAATCCTTTGTTTTCAGCAAACCAGTGAGATTGACAACCTCACTGTAAGTTGGGGCAAAGTCTTGAGTTTGTGTTGTGCAGGATTTCAGGTTGCTGCAACACCTTGGAAGTTGTTTTTTTCCTCCTACTGGTTCAATAACCTTGGTTTCATAACTGAGGAAAAACTTACTGCTGTGCTCATTATACCTTTATCTTGGGGTTTTCCAACGAAGCTCTAATGATCCGAGCTCATCAGGCTCATCTAATGCCCGTTTTTCACCTCCTTCTTCTTCATTGTCATCCATTGTAGTATCACCGTATTCAGAGAACATAGGATAGTTTTCATCATCCTCTTCTTCATTGTCTTCCATCATAACCTCTCTTTCTCCGTGCTTGGTCCAAAGAATTATAGTTGGGCATGAAACCTCTCCGAACCAGGTGGCCGCGAAGGATTTTCGAGAAAGAGTACTCCTTGATGTTACAACATTTTACACATGGACAACGCATAAAACCATTCTCTTTGTTTGCCTTAGCCATATCGACAAATTTATCCAGGCCTTTAATGTACTCGGATTCACGTCGGTCACCGTACATCCATCCCCGCCGGTTCATCTGCATCATATAATTAAGTTTATCAAAAACCATTACAGAATCTC
Organism: Avena longiglumis; assembly: GCA_030063025.1. Taxonomy (NCBI): domain Eukaryota; kingdom Viridiplantae; phylum Streptophyta; class Magnoliopsida; order Poales; family Poaceae; genus Avena; species Avena longiglumis. The sequence continues at coordinate 31,424,666 of CP125975.1, forward strand.
ATGAATAGTGAAATGACCACTTTACATCGACACATGCATTGTATCAATGATAGATGAAAGCATAAGGTTGCTAACCTCGACCGAGGAGGAAAGAAAGAGGAGAAAGCTCAAGTGTGGGTACCTCATATCATTTTTGTTTTGTGTGAAATGAAGTGGCATCATTCCTCATGCGTTTCATCGAACACCTCACGTGCATAGGAAAAAAACTAGCACACACACACCTCGACCTTCCACCAAGGAAAACAGAGGGAGAGGGAAAGGGATGGATGCGTATTTATAGGCAGATTATTCGCTCACACAAACCGAAATAAAGGTATGCGGGGTCACATGTCCGACATTAACACCTTTAGTCCCGGTTTGTGTCAAATCGGGACAAATAGCCCTTATGAATCGGGACGAATGCCCCTGCCCGTGCGATAATCTGCAGCTCAAACCGACAAATGTAAGTATTAGTCCCGATTCATGGTGCGAATGGGTCGGGGCACTCCAACGAAAGGCTCTTTTTCTACTAGTGCAGCGTTGGAGTAGCCTACAGGTGGCGCCGGAATTTGCCACATGCGGCTGGCAATGGTGCTATAACATGCGCTGGTTTTACTAAGTGCAACATCGGATTTTCCTACGTATGACCGACAGCGTGCTACAACAGTTCTAGGTTTGCTACAATGATACAAAGTGTTTTCTATAACGCTTTCCGAGCAGAGCCTCCCACGATGTCTCCGTGAAGTTACTTTTTGTTACGCTTGTTGGATTTTTTTTCTACAACCATATTTTTGTTTTTGATATAATAGTACATTTTTTGTTACAAGTTCTTCGACGAGATCTCCGACAAAGTCTCCAAATGAGGTCTCCGCGAAGTCAATTTTGCTACAGTAGCATGTCGCTTTTGGTACAACCAGTTAGTTGTTTTGCTATAATAGTGCAAAGTTTTTCTACAAAGTCTCCGGTAGATCTTCTGCGAAAGTCTCAAGCGAGGTCTCCCGGAAAAGTCTCCGGCAAGGTCAATTTGCTATATTAGCACAACTTTTTTGCTATAAAGTCTTCGACGAAGAAGTCTTTTTATTCCATTTTTGATGCGAATATTTTTTGCTACAGGTAGCAAAAGAGGAATAATTTATAGCAAAATAGGCTTAATGTAGCAAAAGCGAGATTTGGGCTTTTTTTTAGAGACACGTGGCGGCATGGGAAACCGGGGGATTTGGGGGAATTATCCCCAGGGACGCATAGCACTGCCCAGATTATTCTTGATTTTCTTCTTGATATGCTTAATCAAAACTTGTTGGTAGGTTTGGCACATCCATTGGATTGAGTATAGTAAGAAGATAACCTAAGCATAATAAGAAGACATGATACGGTCCCAGTGGTGCTTCGAGGAATGCTGACGATATATAAGTGTAACATTAGGTAAGCCGCCAATCCAGAGATCGAGGTCGTAGCCTTAAAAGGTTCAGCGAATTTGAGAGCGCCCCGAAACAGTAAAAGTTACGAATCGAATAAAATGTGGCTAATTTCTTGCATAAAGAGGATATATCTCAGTTCGTCTCGGTCCATAACTTTTTACAAACCGAATGATTTCAGACACGAGAGCCGCTGCCACTCTGCCACTTATCCTGATAGCGCTTGAGCATACGCAGCATATCCAGCTCTAGAGGGTCTGCCAGCAAAGTCGTCAGTGGCGGAGCTGTCCTGTAAAATATAGCAATAATGAAATATATTTCTCAATAACATGTTTCAAACATGATGCTCTTTAAACATGGGCAACTCATCCTTCAAACATGATGCTTTTTAAATGAGTATCTCAATGACATGTTTCACAATTTATGTAACAGAGCATCTTTATTTTTTATTGAATGTGAGAAAATTTTACCAGCACCCTCAAGCCGACGTAGCATCTTGATTAATTTCTTCAGCTATCCGACAAAAATAGGAAAACTTCCGACTTTGTTGATCTCTATTCGAGTTTGTGGATCAATAAGAATTTCTTTAGCCGTGCATACTCTTCTATGAACTGCACAAACAGGGAAAATACAATGAGAACAAATTAGGCCTCAAATAACAGAGACACAAGAAGTTAGTCAATTAACTAGAATTAATAGCTGTCCAATAATTTACGTGATGGAAGAAAGAATACAGTGCCGTAATATCCTTGAGCTGAGAGGATGAGGCAATGTTATCAGAACCTACGGTTCTGACAGAGAACTTACATGTGTACATCTTCTATCTTGATCGAAATACGTGAAATCTTCATCAGGATCTTCATTCAATAAGAATGTGGGACATTTGCGAAATTTCCCCAGAGCAGTTTCGATAAGTCCACCAATTTTATCTATTATTTTCCCCTTTCCCTGAATACGGACATATACCTTGGTGAGGGCGGAGAGGTTCTGGATGCCGAAATCAGAGGCACAATTCACACATTCCATCTCATGCGCCTTAAATTTAAGCTCGAGGTACTCTAGCTTAGGCATTGATCCTTCTTCGAACTCCACTGCGGTCCCATTAATAAATGAACTCCAGTTTGAAACATTTCAAACTTCTGAACCCACGGATAAAGATCTTTCCATTTCTGCCGTATTCTGTCTTCAGTTGAAGAGTAGCCAAAGCAGGTATTCCTCCAAGGATCAAGACATCTTCTGGTCCCGTACGGTACATACTCAATGCTAGTACCCTTAGATTCACAAGCAAGATCATCCAAGTTGGAACTTTATCAATGATATAATCACTAAGGAAGATCTCCGTGAATGCAGCAGGATTAATAGGGTGCCATCGTTCTAGTGACAAGAGATTCATGCTACAAAGACCCTTGTATCCGATGCTTAGATGATGAATATTGTATGAAGATATTAAGGCTTCAACCAAGCTTACAACATCCTCCTTTCCCCCATCTATTGACGGATACACTTGATATGCCACAGTTACAGCCAACGTTCTTAGCTTCTTTAGCTCACGGATTTCTTGCAAAAACTTATCTACTTCATACTCGAAGACCTCAACTCTCTGTAGCTCTTCTAAGCCCATCAGCTGTCCAATTATTCCATTTGATAAACAAGTTGGCTCGAGGCAGGCATATAGACGGGCCAACCTTTGAAGCTGTGCCATATTTGATGGCAGCTTTTTAATTTTGGTACTACCCATGTCCAGTGTTTCTAAATACTTCAGTTTTCCAATTCCTCCTGGAATTTCACCTGATCCTAGATGCAAGTACTTGAGAAGAATTAATTTTTCAATATTTACCAGATGTTCCTTTTCTAAATGCCAACAAGTTCCTAGGTCCAACACACGAAGAGCTGGAAAATCCAACACAGGATTCTGCACAAAATTGTGAAACATAGCAAGTGATCGAATATGAGAGAGATCCTTCGACACGATATCACACTTATTCATGGGCCTCACGATAGAGAGCCTTCGAACCTTGTGTTTGTTCCCCTGCTCTCCATTACCAAATGATGTCATGAGGTTTTCTTCTCTGGCTTTGCATGCGATGAAATCAAGAATAATATCATGAACTCGGCATGCCACCATATCACCGTACACATGCGAATCAGCTGTTTGGATCAAACTTCTACTAATAAGTTCATTAAAATAAGCCTCGCCTACTTCGTATGTACTCCGCCCATTTCCTTCATGGATGAATCCTTCGGCAATCCATTTATGTATCAAACTCCGTTTCCTAATGATATGATCTTCAGGGTATGCACTCAAATATAGCAAGCAAGATCTCATAGAGTGAGGAAGATCAAAGTAACTCAGAGCTAATATCTTTGTCATGTTACCAGCTTCCTTCGCAAGTGAAGAACCAATAGCAGCTAGCACCCTATTCCATTCTTCTTCCGCTGTTTTGTCGGTCAGCAAACTAGCCAAAGTGATAATAGCCAACGGTAGCCCTGCACATTTTTCCAATATCTGTTCACATACTTTTTCTAGATTAGGAGGCAACAAATCCTCAGGACAAACTGCTCTTTTAAGAAACAACCTTCTGGAGTCATTCAAACTGAGAGGCTTCATTTCATAAATATCATTGCCTTGAGAGCAATATGATGCAACTAAACTATTACGTGTTGTAGTGATAATTCTGCTCCCATGGTTGTTGTTCCACAATGCACTTCTAATAACATTCCATTCATCTGTGCTCCATATATCATCTACAACTATAAAGTACCTGCCACATGATTTTAACAAAGATGTAGTTATTGCTGAAGTGCAGAAAGGTTGACTGCATTGGAAGGTCATAACATTAACATTCTCTGTGGCTATCAACTAATATTTTACAGAAGTTTCTCAAGGGTGTTTCCTTTCAAAGAAGTTTGCTCATCTATATCTAATACTATCAATAAAGTGACCGCCGGATGCCGGAATTTTACACCGATGTGGTGCATGGCCACAGGATGAAGAACCAAGGAGGGAGAAAATCCAGAAAAAGGTCAAAAAAAATCAAAATTGCCAGGGAAAAAAGGAAAATTTCGCTAGCAACTTAGGTTTTCGTCCGCTCCGAGAAACTAACGAGGACACGTTTTTTCTTTAGATTTTGGGAAAGAAAAATAAGAACCGATATTAGAGTTGTTATTAGTACATAATAATGCTTACCTTTTGTGTTGGAGGTGCTCTCTGAGCTTTTCGATAAGTCGACGCTGGTCATCTTCGGTGTTGTAGTCCATCCGGACTCTTTCAGAAATGTCTCTCAGAATATTTGTGATATTAGGCTTTCTAGAAAGGGAAACAAAAGCGGCACAGGCAAATTCACTTTTAATGGCTTTGTAGACTGCATTTGCCAGGGTAGTCTTACCAAGACCTCCAGGTCCAACTATGGAAACCACTTGGAGCTTCGTAGAAGAATCATCCCTCTTGAGCCACTGAATAATTTGGGCCTTAGGGTAACCGACTCCCACAAGTTCATCGACCTCGACAAAAAACGCCTCCAGCCTAGGATCAACGCCACCGGTGACAGAGTATGGTGTTGAGCGGTTAATTGCATACCTCTTGTGCATTTCACTTGCCTCAATAGCTCGCGCCTTAAGCTCTTCAATCTTGCCAGCGATCTCATGTCGAGGTTTGAGCTTCTTCATCTTGTGAAGAAACCCAAAGAAACTCGTGGGTCGGTCTCCGCCATGCTTGTGCGGCTTCTTGAGCTTGTGAAAGAACCCTTGGAGGAGTCCGCAGACTCATCATGCTTGATCTCAACACGAGCCACGAAGTCATCGACACAATCCTCCATATCATAGGATAGCTCACGGACATCATCCTCCAAGCTATCATCTCCGGGTCGAGCTGCTCTGCATCAGCTAGCGCCTCCAGCGCAGCCTCCATGCTTTGCATCTCATCTCTTGTGTTCTCGACCTGACGCCGCACACCCTTGATCTTGCCGCGCTCTTCCTTCAGCAGCTTGTACAGCTTGGACAGGAGCGGCTTCATCGCCCCGGCGCCAACGCTCACAAGAGCAGCTTCCATGACTTCCTGCTACAAGTTTCTGGATCTGAGAGCACAGAAAGTTATGCGGTTGTGTGGGAGGAGCAGGAAGTTCGCTTCAAGGCTTTTCCTTGCTGTAGCGAGTCAACGGTAGCGGGATGATAGGCCTAGGACAGAAGTGAATAACAATAAGTGGCAGGAGGGCAAATCGTTAAGGAACTTATTAAAGGGAGCAGCTTAACATTCATTAACCAATTAGGCAGGCCACTAGTATACTAAGTATATTGTGAGGGAGTACGGCTAACCAGGTGCACATTTTGTCTGCCCAATGCTGTCCACGTGATGGCACGTGGGATCGTAGGGAAAAAAACTAGACAAATATGACGTTTTGTTATACTCTGTTTTTCTAAGAAACACGGTACAATCGTAGACGTTTCACACCATGTACATGCATCCACCCTATGAACACGTACACACATATTCTATCCTTATGAGCATTTTTGAGAGAATGAGCCGGCCAATCGGATCTTGAGATTGACGAAGTTACCGCAGGCGTCTCGCTGTCGACGAAAACATCGCCTCTCACTGAAAGAATATTCCGTTTTTTATGTAACATACATTGTCAAATCTGAAGTTTAAACTATGGTAGGTTGGGGGTACAACCATCCTCCTAGCCACCCAACCATATTGCTCTGTTGTTTTATATTGTTCTAGCCAAACGCCTAGTTTAAATGTTAAAAGGTAGCATGTATAGCGGGCAGTCGATGCGGTAGCAGCTCAGCTACTAACACATTGTCCATATGTTTCACATCAACAAACAAAAATGCAAGAGATTTCTAAGAAACAAGCACTATACGGGGAAAAATACCGCTGCCAAATGGACTGAACACGAAAGTTTGTCTTCGCCATGTGTAATCCGAGCAAAGCACACTAAACGGCAAATTTTTAAAAAGGAATACAACAAAAAAATATATATGAAAAATACCCACAAAAGAACACGACAAAGAAAACACGCTCGACAAAGTCGACAGCGGCACACGGAATAGGTGTTGTCACGGCAATGAGGTGGGACCCGCGACCCCATAGGTCCACTTGACGGGGAGGAGCTAATGGCTGCAGACGGTGGTCTTTTTGTCGTGTGCCCTCATCGGTCCTTTGTCGTGTATTCCGCAGTATACACGGCAAAGTCTTTTTTTTATTTTTTTCCCTTTTATCATTTTATCACATTACTCTTAGGAAGATCATAAAAAAATCATTTTAATTTAAAAAATATATTAAAATTTGCGGAAAAATAAGATATATCTATGTACACTCAAATAATAGATATTTATGTTAAATAAGAATCTTCATACTCGCCGTTTTGACTCTAATTTAAAACAGGCATAAAAATTCATAATCAAAACAATGTGAAACCTTTGCGTGATGTCATATTATATGACATAGTTGGAAGGGAAAATATCAAACTTGGTATATTGATTATGACTCAAAAACCCTTCATAATCGTTCGAGGTTTTCTGACTTTCGGGTCAAATAATCAATGTTAAGGCTAGAATATAGGCTAGTTTGTGATAATATGCTCATATTGTGCATGCATGTGCATCATGGGATGGCTAACACTGTTGCATGAGGAAGTTTTTTTTTGTCGCACCAAAAAACCATTTTTCATTTTTCGAGCGCAAAATCGGGGGTTTTTGTGAAGCAACCACCGAATGGCTAATTCAAAATGATACCACCTTATTTTTTGAAAATACTAGACCACCTTACATGAATAATATCCCAACATGGAGATCTTAAACCTTTTCGTCCACTGGTGAAAAAGACAAATTTCTGCTGAATCGATAGTAAGTGGTTAGATATGAACTACATGTACTCCCTCCGTCCTAAAAAGAATGTCTCAAATTTGTCTAAATTTGAATGTATTTAGACACTATTTAGTATATAGATACATCCAAATTCAAACAAATTTGAGATATCCTTTCTAGGACGGAGAAAGTACATGATCTAATGCTCATGTTTTTTTTACAAAAACTATTTTTAGGTTCACAATATGCTATTTCATCATAGATCCAATGCAATTTTAGAGAGGCTTATCCCCGAGCTAAGAATCTTCATATCCGTTGTTCGACAAATTTTGATGATAGTTTAAAACAAGCATAAGAAATTTAAAAACGTTTCGAAACATTATGAAACCTTCACGTGGTGTCATATTATGTGACATAGTTGAAAAGAAAAATATCAAACTTGGTATATTGATTACAATATGTTTATTCCTCTTCAACTTATTTCTGTGTGCATAGTATTAGTAATTTGGATAGACGATTTTAAAAATTGTCTAGTACTACATGATTACATTATTGAATATATGTATGTGCATGTCTTGCTCATGATTTATTTCTAAATTAATATAATCAAAAATTTGCCTAGATACTCGACATATATGAAGCATCACGAAAATATATATGACTTTGAGGAATGATAAAATTTGTCCAAGATTCAACTAGGATTGATTCGCTAGAATCACCCACCATTACCTATGAAGATAATGATGCTTGGATGGGGACAATGTTATATTAAGAGTAATATTACAAAGCATATTGCTCCTAAGCTGAGGTACATAAGAGTGGAGAAATAAGTATTTTGCAAATGAAGTCATGTGATTACCTCGCATATTTGTTTATAAAGTACTTATCAAGTTTCAGATCTTTGGTATTACACTTTTTTCTTTATAAGTTTTTTGTTAACGGTTTATCATGTAAGATTTTTAATGAGGTAATAACAATACAAGCATGGATGATATATGTTATTTTCTCCATATTTTTTCACTGGATTTTTAGAAAGAGTTTTTTAATGGCATATTTTATATTTTTCCTCTATTTTTCTCAGAGGGTTTTTGAAAGAGATTATTCTCGAGATGATCGGTCGCAAAAAGAAACAAGGATTAAGAGAGGTGTTACGATTTGTTTGTTTGTAGAAGTAAGAAGATAATCCTATACAACCGACATGTGGTTGATCATATAACAATGGTGACGACGATTCCTCGCTCCCATCCCCCACGATGGAACGCGACTCTTCGCCCGCATCCTTTTGCTTGTATATAAACCTTGATCATTGATGAAATAGACATGGGTCAGATTCATTCTTTATTTGACTCTTTATGAGTACAATATATCAGATATAGAGCCGGAAGTCCTTTTTGCTTCATGAGCTCTAGTGCTCCTTGTATATTAAAAAAAATGAACTATATATACAAGTTTCAAAAAATTGTGAAACAAAATCTTGAAAGTAGCTAATGATGTATCCCACAAAAGTGTAAAATCTTAATTTAAAATGTTTTGTATTCTGAGATACACAAAAATGGTAAAGTTTGGATTTTTTAGATTTAAAATCACTATACTCATCATGTTTGTGCAACGTAATATTTTGAATTGAGATTTTACACTTTCGTGGGAGATCTCACTCGCAGGGCCGGCTCTATGTTTTTCAGGGCCCTAGGCAAAGTCGACGCCAAGTACCCTTAAGGCTAATGTATATATAGACATATTAAAAAAATTATAATAAATAGTATTTGTTGCTAAAAATAGATATCTACTGGCACTTTTAAAAATAAAAGTTAACATCCAACCAAACATTTTAGTCTCAAAATATAATAAATAGTATTTGTTGCTGGTTTGATTACCTCAAATAAGAAATAATTCCAATGATAATAAATCAGGAGTAAGGATCAGAGCCTGCCGCTGGTGAATTGATGTTCCCCGATAGACGATAGATGACCTGCGAATCTGCGATCGTCGATCGAGTCAGGGAGGCAGGACCCTAGAGATCGAGGCGCGGAGTTCGGCGATTTCCGAAGAGTCGAGGAGAAGAGAAGAGAAGGGAGATCATAAGTTCGTGACGCATTGTAACCCATGCGGTCAGCGTCGTAACGCGTTGTAACTCGTAAGCCTGGTGCCTCGTGTCGTAGTGAGCCTTTTTGATTTCCCGCTCGACGCGTTGCGTCTGGTTTCCAAGGCCCTACTTGTTTCTCGCGTCGTGGGCAGCAGATATATACCCGTATATATATACTTCCTCCGTTCGCAAATAAGTGTACGTCTAGCGTTTAGCCAAGTTAAAGTTTTTTAAATTTAACCAACTTTATAGATAAATATAGCAACATATATTATTACTCCCCCTGACTCATATTAGTTGACTCAACTTTGTCTAAATTTGAATGAATCTAGACACTAATATGGATCGGAGGGAGTACATCAAATTAACATATCATGAAACTAAATTTTAAAACATATCTATTGGTAATAATTTAGAGTCATAAGTATCACTACATTTTTCCATAAAAATTAGTCAAACATTGTTAACTTGACTTAGAACAAGGTTAGAAGTACATTTATTTGCATACAAAGGAAGTACATGAATACAATTTTTTGGGCCCCCTCCGGCCATGGGCCCCTGGCCGATGCCATGGTGGCGACCCCTCAGCGCCGGCCCTGCTCACTTGCTACATCTAGATTTATTTTCAGATTTTTGTAAAACTCAGAAATATGATTGTTTTTAAATGGGATGACTAGTGCCCATGCGCCCAAATCTTCACCATAGTGGGCTTGCTAAAATGTTTACTCTGTACGCTAATAAGATGAATATATTAAAGAGAAGACGATCGTGTGAAGAGACCACCAAAACCCATCTAGGATTCTTCCCTCTCGCCAGCACCGCCGTCGGTCTACTCTGCCTTCGTTGGTCTTGGGACAAATGTAGTGGACCACGTGCTCTCGCCAGCGAGAGGTTTTCTGTTTTTGTTAGCCTATTTTTAGTGTCTTCTTCGAAATATTGAGGCGACGGCTACGTCTTGGAGTCGGAATAAATTTCTCTTTGATCTATCCTTGCTCCGTTGGTGCATCTAGTGTCGTTGGAGAGCGTGTGGAGTCGTGTCCGGGATATCCTTGGATTCGATCAGTTTTCGTGTTCGTTGGTAAAATTTCAAGTCTCTCCTGATTAACGGTTGTTGTTGTTATCAACGGTGATGGTTGATACTCTAGTGCGCTAGTCCTTCGTGGCATTAACTCGGCTTTTCATCTGTCGGTTACAACAAGCTCTACTATGACAAGTTTTGTCCGAGTCCGATGATGGAGAGACATTCTTCTCGTGTTAATGACTGTAGTCGTCAGGAGGTGGTCCAAAGATCTAATCGTAATTTCTTTTACTTTTAGACCTTTTTTACTGTTATTGGTGATATTTAGTAGATCTGTCCAATTTCGCAAAAAAATATGTGATGAATATTAAAGGAGTTAGCTTTGAGATTTTCATCACTCCGCCCATACCGAACGAACGGGTACGTTCTCCGACGCAGATGATCCTGTCTGTGGCTCAACGGTTGAGTGGCCACCCAACCACCTAGGTTCGATTCTCCACGGGGACGAATTTATGGTGTTGTACCAGATTTACCTCAGCGTGTTTGTACCACATGGAGGACGACGTGCCGGTGTTCACGGAGTCCGCAGCTTTGGATGTCATTTGAAGCAGCGTGTGTTCTGAGTTGTAGGTATAGTTGTTGAAATGACATGGGAGTATGTGCGTTGTGGTGTGTGTCTGTAGTGTTGAGGCTTAAAAAAAAAGGAACGTTCTCCGACGTGATGTCACTCGACCAATGAGAGCGTCCCGAACACCGAACCAAGAGGCCACGAAGTAGATTTACCACCTCGACATCTCGAAAATTCCAAACAACAAAAATAGCCCCTCTTCCCTCTCCACTTCGCCGCAGCTGCTCTGCCGTCTGTGGCCATGGCGAAGGCGAAGGTGCACACGGAGCGGTCCATTCACCGCCACCTCCTCCTCGTCGGTGCCTTTGCTCTCCTCTCCGCGGTTCTTCTCCTTCCGGTGGCGACGGCCTCCGCAGCTGTGGCGGTGGCGGCGGAGGGGGACGGCGAGAACAGGTCGGCGGCGCAGTGGGCCACGGGGAAGGACGAGGGGGAGCTTTCCCCGGAGAGGGAGGCAGCTGGCGGTGGGTCGGTTGTGGAGGACGACTTCGCGGGCGGGTTCGGCTCCCTCGACAGCATGCTGCAGTGGGCGATCGGTACGGCAAGACCCAAAACTCCCCTCAGATTCTATGATCAATTCTTTCGATTCGCTCCGGAAAATTCTTAATTCGGGACAGTTTAGTTTGTGTATTATATCAGCGATGCACACGGTGTCGCTTAGTAGTAGGATCACAGCGAATTTTGCCAGACTGTTCAGGCTTTGAGTTAGAGAGCAGAGGCAAATTACTAGTTAGTATTCTGTCCCATTGGTAATTTACTCCGAGTTTTAGGATTGCAGAGAGAAATAACTGGTTTTAAGATACAGGAACTTGCACTTTATGGTTGTAATTGCATTGTGAACTACTGAACTTGGACAGTCTGGTTGGATTTGGAAATATACCTGCATTTGGCTGAGTTTTTTCTACCTGGTATTGGTGATCCAGGGAATTCTGATCCAGGAAAGCTGAAAGAAGAGGCAGCGGATGTGCAGAAGTTATCAGAGGATGAGCTGCTCAAGCGGCGTGTGGAGATTAAGGTGAGATTGCTGCTTCAGAATCCATCTTCTGGAGTTTTTGTTGTTGTCACTAAAGCATTATCTTGAGACTTCTGTTGCTAATGACCTGTGTTGTTTGCATCATACATATAGTTTTTTATTGCTAACCAGCTCTTTTGGTTGTGTCATATGGATAAAACAATTTGGGGAAACATTTTTTGCTAACCAGCTCTATTTGTATATGCATAAACTTGCTATGTCTGCTTCTGCTCGCATCAGAATTTTTAGTGGTGCTTGTCTGGAATGCTCAGCTGCACCATACAGTATCCCTAGTTACTGAAGTGGCCTGTTTATAGCTGTAGATGCGTGCTTTATGTGATTTGGATTACCACCACATGTGCTCGATGTCAAGTTAACAAACTTCTAATGTTTATTGCCGTATTTATGATTCGCCTTAGTATACTTAATACTGAAGGACCCTGTGTCGCTAACACATATTCGTGTTAAATTTTGTGAGGTCTGCATTTTTTCATGCCTTACTTTTTTTGCGGGGACTTTTCACTCCTTCCTTGTAGTAACTATCATGGTCCAACAGAAGATAAAGCACTGTTTTGTAATTCTGTGGAACCTATGTTGACTTGATAAGATGGGCATGAGCTAGGCAAACAGCTGGTCGAATAGGCAGTTTGGCGGGCAGCTGGTCTTCTCTACGTAGATGAAAGATAAAGCATAAGCATGATTGCAGTTGCACGCTGTACTGAATCTTATTGATCTTCTTACAGGAGTTGATGGAGAAGTTAAAGATGCCATCAGATGCTGACTTAATGAAGATTGCAATTGCTGACCTGAAAAATTCCTCCATTTCACTGGACGATCGCCAACGTGCACTGCAAGAGCTTTTAATTCTTGTTGAGCCCATTGATAATGCCAATGGTAACAATCTGGACTTTCTTTTACCACCCCCCCATCAGTATGCTAGTATCTCACCACTCTGCAGGTCAGCTAGAATGTCCACTTGTAACGATGCATAACTGAAACATCTAACACTTAGCAGTTAGAGTTCACACCAATGAAATATTCGCTGGTTTTTCCTAGCCACTGTTTTAGACTTGTAACAATTTACTCGGGTGCTCCATATATTTATGTGGTTTTACTGCCTACGTTCACTATTATAATACCTTGTAGATATTTCAATGTGGACTAGATACAGACCAAAATGCATGAAATATTTACTAGGTCTTATACTAGTGATCGGAGGGAGTACCTTTTATAGAAAACCGAGTCAAATTTGAAGGCAACAAAAGCTTAAAGTTGTTTGTATCACCTTTTGGAAGATTCTCTGAAATGTGTCTTGCTCATGCGTTTGTGATCAGACCTTGACAAACTTGGGGGCCTTATTGCTGTGATTCAAGATCTTAATAATGCAAATGAAGAAATACGGACCACATCTGCATGGATCCTGGGTAAAGCCTGTCAGAATAATGCCGTTGTCCAAAGCCAGGTAAAGCCATTAATCGTACACAAAGGAACAATTGGATTTAAATGCACGTATCTTGTTTCTGCAGAGTATCTGCATCATTATTAATAGTCTTGTGCTGGTTTTAGTAGTATATATATATAATTCTCTCATGTTAGCTCAGACTCCGAGCACGGGGATGCTTTCTTTTATATTTTCGTTTCATGTTTCTTTGATGGTTAAACAGTTAATTACTTTGTGTATTTCTTTCCAGACCACAGGGGTGCTTCTTGTTGAAGTCTTTCTTATCATCATTTTCTGTTCTAGACATGTAATATGATCTGAGTGTTTCTTTCTTGGCCAGATCCTTGGCTATGGAGCTTTGGAAAGACTAGTGAAGATGGGCTACTCCACTTCGGCAGAAGAAGCTGCGAAGGCAATGTATGCTATATCTGCCTTGATCAGAGATAACATATATGGTCAGGAGGCATTCCGTTTGGAAAGGGGAAGCGCGATGTTGCAGGTAGTGAAAAAATCCCGTCTTAGGCATACAAGCGCGTAAATCGGTTCAGCTGTGACAAAACTTGCACCTTTCTGCAGCACATACTGGCAAGCGACAGTACCGACGTCCGGCTTCAGAAGAAGGCGGTGTTTTTAGTAACGGATCTAGCGGACTTTCAGCTAAACTCTGGGAACTCGGGGCTTGCTTTCTTAAGCGAGCGCGTTTTCCTGAAGTTAATGGTTGATATGCTATCAAAGTTGGACCTCGACCTTCAAGAAAAGGTATGGTCAGAGTCGCCCCTAGTTCTGTAGATCGTATTTTGGTTATGCCTAGACAGTTGTTCCTTGTATATTGTCGTCTAATGTAGTCTCAAGCATTACTTATTTTGCCAATTCAGTGTATGTCATCTATCTGTATGCAACTATGTACTCGCCTGCTTAACAGGGGAGAGAGAGGGAGTCTCTAGACATGTAGTAATATTTTGCTCGTATGGAGATTGAAGCAAGGTTTTGAGTGACAGTCACTTTTTTATGCAGGTTTTGTTGGCCATCAGGAGTTTACTGAACCTTCCCACGACCGACTCCAGAGACATGGAGTCGTGCGACCTCGACGGCGTGCTGTACAGACTGGGGGTGCAGCTGGAAGAGTTGCCGTCGGAGGAGCAAAAGGAGTACGCCGGGGAGGTGGACGCCCTCCGGAGAGAGGTCCAGATGCTCTACCAGCAGAAGCTCAAGGAGGTAAGTAAGCAAGTGCACAAAGTTTTGACTTGAGCGGAGGTGCAGCGATGGCCATTTGTCTGATTCCGAGGCAGCTAACTCGCGTTTCTGCAGGGGCGGAGTACAGCCACCCTGGCGGCGTTGTAGGATACTCGGATGAACTGGAGGGGAGCGGCGTTTGCTGAGTTGAATGCATTTGGCTAGACACTTGCTGGACTGCAGTATAGTTCTTGTTTGAATGACTAGAGTAGTAGTAATTGACGCACTGGTTACCGTATATACTTGCTAGTTGTGACGTGGCGTCGCTCCGCGGGGAGCAGTACTCCTACACGGACTTTTGCTCGCCGAAGGTAATATGAGCAAATAACTCGACTGGGCCGGTATCGCACGCGCATATTAGGCCCAGTTATTCGGCCGTATCCCGCGGTCGCACCGCTCCGGCTGAGCAAAGCGAGCAGCGATCGCACAACTTTTTTTTGGTATATAGTCCCACCTCGCATTGTTTGCTCTGCGCGTAGCGGCTTAAATTACGGCTTCACCAGCAGTGTACTGCCGAGTCTAGTAGCGTGGACTCCTAGCCCTAGCTTCGGGGGGTAGCGGTTTCGGTCCGGTGTGAGGTATTGCTGGGTCCTTCTGCCATGGACCTGTAACCCTTGGGGAGATTTCTCGTTGGGAGCGTAGCCTCTATCCCGTCGGGATCGCTTTTTTATTTCGGTTTCTTTCATTTCTTACCCAGCGCGAAAAATCTGCAGATCAACTATGAGTGGCCCATGGAGATGTGTTGTAAGGATGTATTGCTAGGAGTGTGGCCTCTATCCCGTCGGGATCGCTTTTTTTATTTTGGTTTCTCCCATTTCTTACCCAGGGCGACAATTGCGGAGCAACTATGAGTGGCCCATGGAGATGTGTTGTCAAGTGTTGTAAGGATGTATTCCAGCTCCTGCTCTTGCATGGCACGCCTCACACGGATAGAGCGAGGAACGACCAACATAGACACTGGCAACCTGCAGTTCGTGGATCTCCAACTGCAAGCCTAGGAGCTCGCCTCCTACGGAGGAGGCGAGTCGCGTTTCTCCTGCTTGCGACCTGCTGGGGCGGAGTTGTACTTTTAAAAACCAGACCGGTTCGATGGTCTGACCATAAAAAACCTAGACCGACGGCCTCATCGGTTTTTTAAGAGCCAACAGTTCAAATAACAAAAAACCAGTGGAAAAAATGTTGCAATATGAATTGGAATTACAACCTTCTGCTAGGAAGATAACACCAACTAAGGGCCTATGTCGCTTGAATTAACCATCTTTTGTGATTACACATTAAAATGTACCTTGCATATTCCTTTTATAGTCATTTTATTCTAAAATTTGATTAAATTTTAATTATAAATACCATTTTTTTGTCGCCATCAAACCGGATGAACCGATGGTCTAACTAGTGAACCAGTCGTCTCACCGGTTCGATGACTGATCCGATTTTTATAAATACAGTGAGGTACTGCTCGTGCTGGGTCCCTGCCAGGGCCTGTAACCTTGGCGATTCATGCAAGGAGCGTGGCCTCTATTCCCTCCAAACTGCTTTTTTTTCTTCTTTTATATTAATTCGGTTATTTGTTAAACAAGCTATGTTTGACTGATTTTATTTATGTCTTTCATATTTTTTTGTTAATTGTTTTTAATACTACTATTTAATACAATACTGTGTAACATCAACACAATTTGTCCTCGCATTCGGGCAATACCGACGGTTCCTCCCATTTCTAATCTAAATTATTTGTTTCTTTTTAAGATCAGCACAATAACGCCGATAGTTATCTCCGTTTCCAGCTAGCTCATACAGAATCGCCTCGCCATGATTCTCGTCTCACGCTCGTGGTAGGCCCTACCTTCCTCTCTCTCTCCCAAACCGAAAACCTCAAATCGGCGGATCCAGACCACTCCAAACCCGTTTTGCGGGTTAAAAACGGCCGCGTAGTTCAGACACGTCAAACGCGGCCCACATAACAGCATAGTCGGGCCCCTCAAACTCCTCGCACTCGAGCCCCTCCTCAAAACCGTCGTTGTAGACTTGTAGTCACTGTAATCCGCAAGCGGCGCCGAGTCGATGTCGACGGAAGCCTCGTTGAGCATGTCAACTTACGACTCCGGCGCGACATCAACGACGTGATTTTCGTCGACCACCTTGTGCGCAGCAGCCGACGCGGTAGGCGTCTTCGCCATCGATGTCGTCAAAGCAGTCAGCGACGCCATCTTGACTGCGGCTGGCTTCCTCGCAGCCGCTTCTTCTGTGACGGCGCCGGTGCCTTGTTGCCCGGCCGCTTAGCCCGCTTGGCCGGAGCGGGAAGGGCAGCTGCAGCGGGAGGCGCGGCAACGACGTGTTGCCCCATCCGCTTTCGCTTTCCGTTGGGGAGGGCAGCAGCAGCGGGAGGAGCGTCGAGCACCACGCCCTCGGTGGTTGCTGCCATAGCGGTGCTAGATCCAGATGTGATCGGAGGAGCCGGTCCGCACGACACGGCCTAGCCCGCGAGCATCGGCTGTTTGATGGCGTCCATCTCGGTGACGACTGCGGTGGCCGGTAGGTGGGGCGAAAGCGGGAAAGGGGCAAGCTGAAACTTTCTTCGTGCCAACGCGGGGGAGAATATGGTGGTCGCGCTCGCACAGCCTCCCAAACCCGGGAACTTAGAGTTTCCGCGCGAAACAAGATAGCCCGGATTTTTTTTGGTATGGGGGTTGTAACACCCTCAGAATCGGCCCTATGCAAGTTTCAGCGCTTCCCGCCAAACTCGCATAGAAACGATTCAAAGGTGCCCACCAGGCACTTGCGTGCGGGTGGAAAACGAAGTAATAACATTACACAACAGTCCTCGATGGGACCCACAGAACGGATATATATATATACAACACGACTCCATGAGTCAAGACTACAGATATACAGAACAAAGATCCAAATCACCTTGAAAACGATAGAGCGTCCAGCTACGGACAGGATGCAAATGGGGCTAAGAGCCCTGAAGAATAACCAATGGCGTCCATAACTCGCCTGTGCCAAGCGGAAGGATAACCTCGCTAACGACGCCGATCTCAAAACCTGCTTAAACAAAAAGGTGCCACGAAGGGCAAAGGAAAAAGAGAGAGCGGTCGATCGAGGCCAAGACACGCGAGGCTAGAATTCCGGTCCTCGCCTACATAGGTACGTGGATCAAGCGGCAAAGATGCACTAAACACCCTATAGAGACTCGATATAACTGTCGGCTATCAAAGAGGGTAAGAAAGACCTATTCGGAACCAACCTGATACTACCACCAAACATACCCATCCTGGTGTTTCCCCCTCGAGACCAAACAAGGAAGTCAACCGAGGAACTCACACCGTTGGCAGTTTTACTCATTCCGTTATAGTTGCGGCAATTACTAGTCAAATATAAATAGCATGAGTCATCCTGATATAATAAGCAGTGGGCAGTTTTTGTTGGAATTATGCCCTAGAGGCAATAATAAAGATGTTATTATTATAATTCTTGTTCATGATAAAGTTTATATTCCATGCTAGAATTGTATTAAGCGGAAACTTTAATACTTGTGTGGTTTGTGAACAACACCGTGTCCCTAGTACGCCTCTATGGACTAGCTCATTGATCAATGATGGTTAAGGTTTCCTAACCATAGACATGAGTTGTCAATTAATAATGAGATCATATCATTGGAGAATGATATGATGGACAGACCCTAACTAAGCGAAGCAATTAGATCGTATCATCGTGTTCATCTTTGTGAAGCTTTTCCTATGTCAAATATTGTATTTCTTAGACCATGAGATAATACAACTCCCTGGTATCGGAAGAAAGCTTTGAGGTCATCAAACGTCATCCTATGAGAGGGTGATCATAAAGGTGTCTCTCAGGTGATCGGAAAATATCTGTTGGGTTGTATGTATCGAGATGGGATTTGTCCCTCCCAAGTCGAAGAGATATACTTCGGGCCCACTCGGTAATCGATATCAACACCGCTTGCAAGCATGTGGTTAAGGAGTTAATCACAAAGTGATATCGGATTACGGAACGAGTAAAGTACTTGCTGTGAACGAGATTGAACTAGGTATGACGGTACCGACGATAGAATCTCGGGCAAGTAAAATATCGCGAGATGAAGGGAATATATATATGGGATTGATTGAATCCTGGCATCGTGGTTCATCCGATATGATCATCGATGAATGTGTGGAGTCAATATGGGTGCCTGCACTTCCGCTGATTATTGATAGAAGATCATGTCTGCATATTCTCGAACCCGCAGGGTCACACACTTAACGTGTCTCGACGCTAGGATAGATTGGATAATTGGTTTATGAGTTTTTGTTCAGAGTCTCGGATGGGATCCGGGACATCACGAGAGGTTCCGGAGTGGTCCGGAGAATAAGATTCATATAAGGCAGTGCAGTTTTTGGAGTTCGAAATTGTTCCGGGTTAATCGGTATTGTACCGGAAGCTTCTAGAACCTTCCGGAAGGGGACCAACGTGGCCCCACCTTCCGGGAGGGGGCATGGGCCTATGAGGGAGTGTCCTGGCCGCATTGGGCCAGGGGCACAATGTTGGGGTTCGTAGCATGGAAAACAAAAATTTTCTATCGCATACAAACAAACAAGCCAAGATCTATCTACTAGATTGTAGCAACGAGTCGATGGAATAACTTACCCTCGAAGATTCCGAAGTGTTTAACGAGAGCGGATTCTCGTGGGTGATGTAGTCGTACTCTTTCCGATCTCAAGATCGTATAGATGATCCTTCCGGCGCCATGCTCCGTTAGCCGCGGCGGTCACATCGCTCCTGCGTTCGACGAAGACCTTCCTCTCCTTGTTCTCTCCTCCCGATGCTTGTAGGCGAAGCCTGCAGCAGAAATTCTCCACCATATACACCACGCCGTGTTGTAGATCCAATCTATCTCTCCACCATACTTGCTGGTCCGAGGAAGGAGGAGACGCCGAGGTGCACGTGTGCATCTCACGGAGGCACCGCCACTTGTGGTGCTAGATCGGATCGGATCGCGAGGAGGAGAAGCGAGTACGACTACATCACCCACGTTCCGACGAACGTTCCGCTGTGCGAATCTTCAAGGGTATGAAGATCTAATCCAATCTCTCTCGTTGATTGCATCTCCTAGATTAGATCTTGGCTTTCCCTCTGTTCGCATCCGTAGAAAGCTTTGATTTACTATGCCGCGAAACCCTTCAGTGGTATCAGAGCTAGATCTATGCGTAGATGTGTTTCACGAGTAGAACGCAACATGGTTGTTGCGGGCGTTGATGTTTTCTATTGCAAGCCTCTTGTTTGTGTTCTTCTTATGACGCGGTATAGTGAGATTGAAGCGGTCCAGGCCAACCTTACGCGACGTCGTTCGCGAGACCGGCTCCGCACTTGACGTGTGGCTTGTACCACACATGCGGTTGGTGGATGTCAGTTTCTCTCACTATAGTTGTCATGGGATTAACACCGGAGTTTGGCAACCATAATATCACCGTTTTGGATTTCCGTAGGTAAGAATCGTTCTTAGCATCTACTCCCATAAGCCACATAAAACATGCAACAACAAAGTAGAGGCGTCTAACTTGTTTTTGCAGGGAGTGTTTTCTGTGATATGGTATGGCCCAAGATGTGATGTGTATATTGTATGCGATGATCATGTTTTGTAATGTTTCACGACTTGCATGTCGATGAGTACACAACCGGCAGGAGCCATATGGTTGTCTTTATAATTGTGTATGACCTGCGAGTCAACTTCTTATACGCCATGTAATAGCTTTACTTTATCGATAAGTAGTTAGCAATAGTTGTAGTTGCTATTCGTGGTGGAGGAAATCATGGTGGAGTGATGGAGATCATGCCAGAGCGCACAAGATGGAGATCATTGCGCGAAGATTGGCTATACCATGTCACATAAAGTTATATGCATGTGATGTTTATCCTTTTATGTATCTTATTATGCTTAGATCGCGACGGTAGCATTATAAGATGATTCCTCACTTAAAGATCAAGATAAAAACTATGTTCTCCCCAAGTATGCACCGCTAAAAAGTTCGTGTCCAAGAATCACGTGATGATCGGGTGCTATAGACTCTATCACATACAACGGGTGCAAGCCAGTTTTGCACACGCTGAAATACTTGGGTCTAGCTTGACGAGCCTAGCATGTACGGACATGGCCTCGAACACAAGAACCGAAAGGTTAAGCATGATTCATATGAATGATATGATCGACACTTTGTTGTCCACCATTGAAACCACATCTCTTCTCGTGATGATCGGATTAGGTGTGGTGAATTTGGATCGTGTACACTAAACAACTTGAGGGATGTTGAATTTAGTGGGAGTTCATCTAGTAATTTGATTAAGTTGAACTATTTATCATGAACATAGTCTAAATTGTACTTGCAAATCATAGATCACATGGCCAAGTCCAACTTCAACTTCAACGCTTTTCTGAGAAGGAAAAGCTTAGAAACAATGGGTCTAACTTCACCAATTGGTTCCGCAATCTAAGAATCATTCTGTCTGGACAAAAGGACTATGTCCTTGGGAAAGCGTTAGGTGACCCCAAAATCAGCTACGCTGATGAGAAAGCTGATCAACAAGCAAAGATGATTATGGTGTGATTAAGAGCACCATGTTGTTTGCTATGGAACCGAACTTCAAAATCGTTTTGAAGAGTATCCTGCCCTTTGAGATTCTCGAGGAGCCGAAAACTATGTTTCGACTCAGCCCGCTCGAGAGATATGAGATCTCCGAGAAGTTCTTTAACGCAAGATGGAGGAAGGAGTTCCGTTAGTGAGCACGCCATAAAGATGACGGGCTACACTCAATGGCTTGAGCAACTGGAATGCACGATTCCAGGAGCTCAAGATTGACAGGTTCTGCAATCACTCCTCCCAGCTACAAAAGTTTTGTAGTGACTCATAATCGATTGGCTCCACCGACACGATCACCGAGCTCTTCGCAAAGCTGAAGGTTGCGGAGGTGGACATCAAGAAGGATAATCATGTGTTGATGGTCAACAAGCCCTCCTTTAAGAAAGTTAAGGGAGCAAAGAAGCGCTTCAAGAAGGGCGGCGGCAAGCGCAATGCTCTGCCGAGAAGAAGCTCAAGTCCGTCCTAAGCCGACATCGAGTGCTTCTATTGCAAGGACAAGGGTCATCGAAGCATAATCGTCCGAAGTACTTAGCGGACAAAAAGGCTGGCACCATCAAAGGTATATTTGATATACATGTTATTGATGTTTTCCTTACTAGCCCTCGTTGTAGTGCCTGGGTATTTGATACCGGTTCAGTTACTAATATTTGTAACTCGAAACAGGAGCTACGGAATAGACGGCGGCTTGCGAGGGATGAGGTGACGATGCACGTTGGCAACGGATCAAGAGTTGATGTGATGGCCGTCGGCACACTCTCCTTAGTTTTACCTTCGGGATTAGTTTTAAACCTTAATAAATGTTATTATGTGCCTGCGTTGAGCATGAACATTATTTCTGGATCGTGTTTATTGCAAGACGGTTATTCATTTAAATCGGAGAATAATGGTTGTTCTATTTATATGAGTAACATCTTTTATGGTCATGCACCTCTTGTGAATGGTTTATTTCTTCTAAATCTCGAAAGGGATGAAACACACATCCATAACATTGAGGCTAAGAGATGCAAAGTAGATAGTGATAATACTACTTATTTGTGGCACTATCGTCTAGGTCATATTGGAGTAAAGCATGAAGAAACTCCATTCGATGGACTTTGGAGTCTCTTGATTTTGAATCATTTGACACATGCGAACCATGCCTCATGGGCAAGATGATCAAAACCCCGTTCTCCGGTATGATGGAGCGAGCAACGGACTTGTTGGAAATCATACATACCGATGTATGCGGACCGATGAGTGTTTCGACGCACGGTGGATATCGCTATTTCCTCACTTTTACCGATGACTTAAGTAGATATGGGTATATCTATTTAATGAAACGTAAATCTGAAACATTTGAAAAGTTCAAGGAATTTCAGAATGAAGCGGAGAACCATCGTAACAGAAAGATTAAGTTTCTACGATCCGATCGTGGAGGTGAATATTTGAGTTATGATTTTCTTACACATATTAAAGCAAGTGGAATCGTTTCACAACTCACGCCACCCGGAACACCACAGCGCAATGGTGTGTCGAGCGCTTAATCGAACCCTATTAGATATGGTCCGATCAATGATGTCTCTTCGATTTGTCGTTATCATTTTGGGGTTATGCATTAGAAACCGCTGCATTCACTTTAAATAGGGCTCCATCTAAATCCGTTGAGACGACACCGTATGAACTGTGGTTTGGTGCTAAACCTAAGTTGTCGTTTCTTAAAGTTTGGGGATGCGAAGCTTACGTCAAGAAATTGATGCCGGACAAGCTCGAACCCAAAGCGGAGAAATGCGTCTTCATAGGATACCCTAAGGAAACTATTGGGTATACCTTTTATCACAGAACCGAAGGCAAAGTGTTTGTCGCAAAGAATGGTTCCTTTCTTGAGAAGGAGTTTCTCTCGAAAGAAGTGAGTGGGAGGAAGGTAGAGCTTGACGAGGTTATTGAACCTTCTCTTGAATTGGAGAGTAGCGCAGCACCTGAAATTGTTCCAGTGCCGCCTGCACCAACAATAGAGGAAGCTAATGACAAGGATCATGAAGCTTCGGACGATGTCACTCTTGAGCGTCGCAGTCGACAAGGTCGCGTGCCCTCCCCGAGTGGTACGGCAAGCCTGTCTTGACGTCTTGCTAGTAGAAGACGGTGAACCTACGAACTATGAGGAAGCGATGATGAGCCCAGACGAGAAATGGCTAGAAGCCATGAAATCCGAATTGGGATCCATGAGCGAAAACCAAGTATGGACTTTGGTGGACCCTCCTAGCGACCGAAAGGCCGTTGAGTGCAAATGGATCTTCAAGAAGAAAACGGACGCGGATGGTAATGTTACTGTCTATAAAGCACGGCTTGTCGCGAAAGGTTTTCGACAAGTTCAAGGTGTTGACTACGTTGAGACTTTCTCTCCCGTAGCGATTTTTAAGTCCATTTGGATTTTATTAGCAATTGCTGCGTTTAATGATTATGAAATATGGCAGATGGATGTCAAGACTGCTTTCCTCAATGGCAACATTGATGAAGAGTTGTATATGATGCAACCCGAAGGTTTTGTTGATCCTAAGGATGCTGATAAAGTATGCAAACTTCAGCGTTCCATTTATGGACTGAAGCAAGCATCACGGAGTTGGAACCTTCGTTTTGATCAAGTGATCAAGAGCTTTGGATTTGTTCCAAATTGCTAC
This sequence comes from Avena longiglumis, assembly GCA_030063025.1. Taxonomy (NCBI): domain Eukaryota; kingdom Viridiplantae; phylum Streptophyta; class Magnoliopsida; order Poales; family Poaceae; genus Avena; species Avena longiglumis. Next base: position 31,448,566 of record CP125975.1, read on the forward strand.
GAAGCTTGCATCTACAAGAAAGTGAGTGGGAGCTCGGTGACGCTTACGGTACTATATGTGGATGACATATTGATTATTGGAAATGACATCAACATGCTTAACGATGTGAAGAGTTATTTGAACAAATGTTTTTCAATGAAAGACCTGGGTGAAGCTGCTTATATATTGGGCATCAAAATCTATAGAGATAGACAAAGATGCCTGATAGCTTTAAGCCAGAGTACATACCTAGACAAAGTTCAAAAGGTTCGTAATGGATAAGGCAAAGAAAGGTTCAGTGCCTATGTTGTCAGGTAAGATATTGAGCAAGGCTCAGTGTCCAGCTACGGTAAATGATAGGGAAGCTATGAGCAAAGTGCCTTATGCCTCGGCCATAGGTTCTATCATGTATGCCATGCCGTGTACTAGACCGGATGTGTCCAATGCTCTTAGTTTGACGAGCAGATATCAAAGTGATCCAGGAGTGGAACACTGAACAGCCGTGAAGAACATCCTAAAGTACCTAAATAGGACTAAAGAAATGTTCTTGGTCTATGGCGGTGATGAACAGCTTGTCGTAAAAGGTTACGTCGACGCTAGTTTTGACACCGACAAGGATGATTCCAAATCTCAGACAGGATACGTTTATATTTTTAATGGAGGAGCTGTGAGCTAGAGAAGCTGCAAGCAAAGCATGATCGCGGGATCTACAGTGGAAGCGGAATACATGGCTGCTGCATAAGCGTCAAGTGAAGGAGTTTGGATCAGAAACTTCATCACTGAGCTTGGCGTGGTTCCAAGTGCATTGGACCCACTGGAGATATTGTGTGACAACACTGGCGCCATAGCACTTGCTAAGGAACCGATATATCATCCGAAGACCAAGCATATCAACCGCAAGTTTCATATAATCCGAGATTATATAGCAGATGGAGATCTGAAGATTAGCAAAGTACATACAAATCTGAATGTCGCAGATCCATTGACTAAACCTCTTCCACGTGCAAAACATGATCAACACCTCAGTGCCATGGGTGTGAGATTGTTGCCAAATGTAAACTAGATTATTGACTCTAGTGCAAGTGGGAGACTGTTGGAATTATGCCCTAGAGGCAATAATAAAGATGTTATTATTATAATTCTTGTTCATGATAAAGTTTATATTCCATGCTAGAATTGTATTAAGCGGAAACTTTAATACTTGTGTGGTTTGTGAACAACACCGTGTCCCTAGTACGCCTCTATGGACTAGCTCATTGATCAATGATGGTTAAGGTTTCCTAACCATAGACATGAGTTGTCAATTGATAATGAGATCATATCATTGGAGAATGATATGATGGGCAGACCCAAACTAAGCGAAGCAATTAGATCGTATCATCGTGTTCATCTTTGCGAAGCTTTTCCTATGTCAAATATTGTATTCCTTAGACCATGAGATAATACAACTCCCTGGTATCGGAAGAAAGCTTTGAGGTCATCAAACGTCATCCTATGAGAGGGTGATCATAAAGGTGTCTCTCGGTGATCGGAAAGTATCATTGGGTTGTATGTATCGAGATGGGATTTGTCCTCCCAAGTCGGAGAGATATACTTGGGCCCACTCGGTAATCGATATCAACACCGCTTGCAAGCATGTGGTTAAGGAGTTAATCACAAAGTGATATCGGATTACGGAACGAGTAAAGTACTTGCGTGAACGAGATTGGACTAGGTATGACGGTACCGACGATCGAATCTCGGCAAGTAAAATATCGCGAGATGAAGGGAATATATATATGGGATTGATTGAATCGGCATCGTGGTTCATCCGATATGATCATCGATGAATGTGTGGGAGTCAATATGGGTGCCTGCACTCAAGTTGATTATTGATAGAAGATCATGTGCGCATATTCTCGAACCCGCAGGTCACACACTTAACGTGTCTCGACGCTAGGATAGATTGGATAATTGGTTTATGAGTTTTTGTTCGGAGTCTCGGATGGGATCCGGGACATCACGAGAGGTTCCGGAGTGGTCCGGAGAATAAGATTCATATAAGGCAGTGCAGTTTTTGGAGTTCGAAATTGTTCCGGGTTAATCGGTATTGTACCGGAAGCTTCTAGAACCTTCCGGAAGGGGACCAACGTGGCCCCACCTTCCGGGAGGGGGCATGGGCCTATGAGGGAGTGTCCTGGCCGCATTGGGCCAGGGGCACAATGTTGGGGTTCGTATCATGGAAAACAAAAATTTTCTATCGCATACAAACAAACAAGCCAAGATCTATCTACTAGATTGTAGCAACGAGTCGATGGAATAACTTACCCTCGAAGATTCCAAAGTGTTTAACGAGAGCGGATTCTCGTGGGTGATGTAGTCGTACTCTTTCCAATCTCAAGATCGTGTAGACGATCCTTCCAAGGCTCAGCAGCGCCTGACGGTCACACGCCTTACTCGATGAAGACCTTCCTCTCCCTTGTTCCAAAGAAAATGGAGGTTGTAGCACTCTCCTCGCGATTCCAAAGACAACGGCGTGGTACAAGTAGAGGGAAATCCCCCGAGGCTTCGCCTAAGCCAGAGCGAGTATGGTGGAGTATGAGAGAGGGCTATTAGTGGTCTAGAGATTAGACACACCAATTAGAAGGCTCTAAACCGCAGGCTAAAGCAATTAGAAGCTCTAAACCAAAACGGCTCTAAACCGGAGATTAGAGGATAGGAACTTGTTTCTAGAGGAGGAGGCCTTGCCCCTCTTTTTATAGGTGGAGGCTGGCCAGTGGAAGGGAGGAGTTCCTCCCCAACTCGGCCTAGGTTGGCCCGGCTTGGAGGAGAGGGACCTCCTCCAAGTTGGTTTCAACCTCCTCTTGCTTGTTTCCCACGCTTCGCTTCCACGCTTCGCTTTCCACAGCTCGTTTTAGCCGCTTGACTTTCAAACCGGTTTGACTTTTCAGTTTTGGAACAGCAATAACACTTAGTACATGATGCAATCATTCAATGACACATTCATGTACCCCCGGAGTGCCGGACAATCCGAACCTTCTAGAACATTCCCGATGAAAACACCTAATCATTCCCGAACTCAAACGGGACTTTCCTTATATGAATCTTATTCTCCGGACCATTACGGATCACCTCGTGATATCCCGGATCCCATCCGAGACTCAACAACATTCGGTCTCTTTCTCATAATACCATAACTACTCAAAACAACGTCAATCCTTAAGTGTGTCTCCACGGTTCGTGAATTATGCGGACATGATCGAGACACTTCTCCGAACAATAACCAATAGAGGAATCTAGAAATTCATATGGCTACATATTTCTCGATTACTTTTATGATCGAATGAACCACTTACATACGATACCAATTTCCCTTTGTCTCACGATAGTTTACTTATCCGAACTTATGATCGCTTGCATCTCTGCATACCTAGTTCAACCTTGTTACCGATAAGTACTCTTTTCTCGCTCCCGTGATATGTGATCCCTTGTGACCTAGTCACATGCTTGCAAGCTAATTGGATGACATTCCACCGAGAGGGCCCAGAGTATATCTATCACCATATGGATGGACAAATCCCACTCTTGATCCATGTGTTTCAACCAATACTTTCCAACACTCAATGCCACCTTTATAGCCACCCGATTACGGTGTGGTGTTTGATGTCATCAAAGCATCCATCCGGTAAAGGTGATATGCATGATCTCATGGTCGAAGGAATTAGGTTACTATGTATCAGAAAGCATATAGCAATTGAACTATTGAAATGACTTGATCTTTATGCTACGCTTATCTATAGGAGTATGTCCACCATATCATTCTCCTAACGATATGATCTTGTTGTTGATAACATCTCAATGTTCATGATAGGGAAACCACAATCATTAATCAACCAACAAGCTAGTGAAGTATAGAGGCTATACTAGGGAGTTCAAATTAAGTTTACAAATCACACAAGTATTAATGTTTCCTTGTTAATACCATTATAGCATGAATGTAAACATTTATCATAAACACAAAGATATAATAATAACTATATTTATTATTGCCTCTAGGGCATATCTCCAACAGTCTCCCACTTGCACTAGAGTCATCTAATCTAGATTACATGGTAATATACCGAACACCCATGGCAGTTTGGTGTTGGTCATGTTTTGCCCTCGGGAGAGGTTTAGTCAACGGATCCGCCACATTCAGATCTGTGTGTACTTTGCAAATCTTTATATCCCCATCCTGGATATGTTATCGAATAGCGTGAAAACGCAGCTTGATGAGCTTCAGCTTCTTGTGTGACCTTGGTTCTTGCGCATTGGCTATGACCCATGTTATCACAGAGATAGACATTGGGTCCAACGACTAGGAACCACACTCACCAGTAATGAACTCTTTCATCCATATCGCTTCTTGTGAAGCCTCCGGCAGCCATGTATTCCGATTCGTTGAAGATCTCGCCACAACGCTTTGCTTTGCACTCCTCCAGCTAACTGCTGCACCATTCAAAATAAATACGTATCCAGATTTGTGATTTAGAATCATCCGGATCGGTGTTCCAACTAGCATCGGTGTAACCATTAACAACGAGCTGTTCATCACCTCCATAAGAAAGAACCATATCCTTAGTTCTTCTCAAGTACTTAAGGATGTTTTTGACCGCTGTCCAATGATCCACTCCTGGATCATTTTGATATCTGCTAGTTAAACTAACAGCATATGCAATGTCGGGTCTAGTACATAGCATGTCATACATTAGAGATCCTATGGCTGAGGCATAGAGAGTCTTACTCATCCTTTATCTATCTTCTGTCGATGTCGGACTTTGAGTTTTACTCAAGGTCGTATTGGGCAACATGGGAAAGAACCCTTTCTTGGTTTCTTCCATTCCAAACCTCTTTAGAACTTTGTCCAAATATGTACTCTGTGACAATGATATTTGGCGTTTCGATCTATCTCTATAAATCTTTATGCCTAATATGTAAGCTGCTTCGCCAAGATCCTTCATTGAAAAACTATTATTCAAATATTCCTTGACACTATTAAGAAGGTCTACATCATTCCCAATCAACAATATGTCATCCACATATAGTATTAAGAATGCTACAGAGCTCCCACTCACTTTCTTGTAAATACAAGCTTCTCCATAAGATTGTATAAAACCAAAACTTTTGATCACCTTATCAAAACGTTGATTCCAACTGGATGCTTGCTTCAATCCATAGATGGACCTGAAGTTTGCATACCTTGTTAGCATCTTTAGGATCGACAAACCTTTGGGTTGCATCATATACAACTCTTCATCAATATCTCCATTGAGGAATGCTGTTTTGACATCCATCCGCCATATCTCATAATCATAATATGCAGCATTGCTAACATAATCCTCAGACTTTAGCTTCCATCTTGGTGAGAAAGTCTCATCGTAGTCAACTCCTTGAATTTGTCGAAAACCTTTGCGACAAGTCGAGCTTTATAGATAACATTACCATCAAGATTTGTTTTCTTCTTGAAAATCCATTTGTTCTCGAAAGCCTTCCGCCATCCCAGTAAGTCCACCAAAGTCCATACTTGGTTTTCGTACATGGATCCAATCTCGGATTTCATGGCTTCTTGCCATTTATTGGAATCTGGGCTCATCATCGCTTCCTCATATGTCTCGGGTCATCGTTGTCCACCAACATGACACTCATAACGGAATCATACCAATCTGGAGTGGTACGAGTTCTCGTTGACCTCCGAGGCTCAGTAGCAACTTCAACCAAGTTTCATGATCATCATCATTAGCTTCCTCTAATTGGTGCAGCACCACAGAACTTCTTCCGGTCTTGCGCTACTCGCAATTTCGAGAGAAGGTTCGGCAACCTCGCCGAGTTCTACTTTCCTTCCACCACTTCTTTCGAGAGAAATTCCTTCTCTAGAAAGGATCCATTCTTGGCAACGAAGATTTTGCCTTCGGATCTATGATAGAAGATATACCCAATAGTTTCCTTCGGGTATCCTATGAAGACGCATTTTTCCGCTTTGGGTTCAAGCTTGTCCGACTGTAACTTCTTTACATAGGCTTCGCATCCCCAAACTTTAAGGAACGACAATTTAGGTTTCTTCCCAAACCATAATTCATACGGTGTCGTTTCAACGGATTTAGACGGTGCCCTATTTAAAGTGAATGCGGCTGTTTCTAATGCATAACCCCAAAATGATAGCGGTAAATCTGTAAGTGACATCATAGAACGAACCATATCTAAAAGAGTTCGATTACGATGTTCGGACACACCATTACGCTGTGGTGTTCCTGGCGGTGTCAACTGTGAAAGTATTCCGCATTTCTTCAAATGCTCGCCAAACTCGTAACTCAGATATTCACCTCCACGATCAGAACGCAGAAATTTAATCTTCTTGTTACGTTGATTCTCTACCTCACTTTGAAACTCCTTAAACTTCTCGGAAGTTTCGGACTTATGTTTCATGAAATAGATATACCCATATCTACTCAAGTCATCCGTGAAGGTAAGAACATAACGATAACCACATGATGCTACACTCATTGGACCACACACATCGGTATGTATGATTTCCAATAAGTCCGTAGCTCGCTCCATCATACCGTAAAATGGAGTCTTAGTCATTTTTCCCATCGACATGCTTCGCATCTTTCAAGTGATTCAAAATCAAGTGATTCAAGAAGTCCATCTAATGGAGTTTCTTCATACGCTTCACTCCAATGTGACCAAGACGATGCCACATATAGGTCGAATTATCGCTGATTTCAAACGCTTAGCCTCAATGTTGTTGATATGTGTATTTCCACCATCGAGATTCAATAAGAATAGACCATCTATCAAAGGTGCATGTGCATAAAACATATTACTCATATAAATCGAACAACCATTATTCTCGATTTAAACAGTAACCGCCTCGCAATAAACAAGATCCCGATATAATGTTCATGCTCAACAGGCACTAAATAACAATTATTTAAGTATAAAACTAATCCCGATGGTAGATGAAGGGTAGCGTCACCGCGATCACATCAACCTTTGATCCGCTTCCCACGCCGCATCGTCACCTCGTTCTTCGCTAGCTTCCGCTTATTCGCAAAGACCGCTTCGAGTTACAAATATGAGCAACCGAACCAAGATATCAAATACCCAGCACTACTACGAGTACTAGTGAGATACACATCAATAACATGTATATCGATATACCTTTCTTCTTGATGTTGCCGTTCTTCGATTCGCCAAGTACTTTGGGCAATTCCAAAGGACCTTCTCCCTTGCGGTAAAAGCACTCAGTGCTTGGGTCCAGCCTTGGTCTTCTTCACGGCGTGGTAACTTTCTTACCACCCTTCTTGAAGTGTCCCTTTGCTTAGACTTGCCTTTCTTGAGTTTGGTGGTCTTATTGACCATCAACACTTGGTGCTCTTTCTTGATCTCCACTTCGCAGATTTTAACATAGCAACAGTCTGCAACTCTTTGTTCATGTTCTGCATGTTGTAGTTCATCACAAAGTTCTGTAACTTGGTGGTAGTGACTGGAGGACACGGTAAATCCCAAAGCATTAGGAATCACTATACCCAAGCTTTGAAGTTTGTTTGCGTGCCCGCACATCTTAAGCACATGCTCACCGACGGAGCTGCCCTCTTCCATCTTGCGCTTAAAGAACTTTTCGAAGCCTCATAGCTTTCAATTGCCGCATGAGTCTCAAAAATCAATTTGAGATCCTCGACAATATCATATGGGTCCGACTCTTCAAACCTTTTCAAGCTCGATTCTAAACCATACAAGATAGCACACTGAACTATGGAGTACCGATTCTTCCGAGCGAGGTAAACATTCTTTACTTCATCGGAGCATCACCGTAGTGGGTCACCCAATGTGCATCCAAAGACATAGGTCAAATTACCGATGTGAGGACAATCTCGAAATTGCGGAACCAATCCGCCAAGTTGCTTCCATTGTTTTTCAACTTTTCTTTCTAGGAACGCATTAAAATTAATGGTAGGGCTGCCATTGATCTACAACATATTTGCAATAGTTTAGACTAAGTTTATGACAAATTGAGTTCAAATTAATTAATGAAATTAAACTAGGTGAACTCCCACTCAAAACAACATCCCTCACATTGTTTTAGTGATCACACGAACCAAATCCACTACATCAACACCGATCATCACGAGAGTTGATACAGTTTCAATGGCGAACAATCGTCATGTTCATCATATCTACTATATGATTCATGCTTTACCTTTCGGTGATCCGTGTTTCGAGACCATGTCTGTACATGCTAGGCTCGTCAAGATCAAACCTTATTTTCCGCATGAGCAAATCTGGCTTGCTCACGTTGTTTACACTTGCAGAATCTAACACACCCGATCATCACGTGGTGCTTCGAAACAACAAGCTTTAGCAACGGTGCTAACTAAGGGTGAACACTTTATGACTTGAAATTCATGTGCATGAGGGATCATCTTATAATGCTACCGTTGCTACCAAGCAATACAAGATGCATAAAGGATTAACATCACATGCAATTCAATAATATGTGATATGATATGGCCTTTCTTCTTTGTGCTTCCGATCTCCATCTTCAAGCACGAACATGATCTCCATCATCACCGCATTGCATCAAGGTCAATGACGCTTGACCATGGTTGTCGCCCACGCTTCAACTATTACAACTACTTTGAATAGACACGGTCTTAACATAAATTAAAGACAACCATATGGCTCCGGTTGCCAACTTACAATAAGGAACATTGCATACATCAAATATAATCACAATCATGGCCATATCACATCATCAAGACACCCCGCAAAACAAAGTTAGACGCCTCTACTTTCTTTGCATATTTTACGTGGTTTGGGGCTTTCAATAAGTGTCGCTCTAACTTACGAACAAGAACCACAACATTGATACTAGCATTGTTGATCACCGTTGTAAATTGGATCTTAACTATGCTAGGAGAACAGGCACCATAAAGCCACTTATGCAATACAAGTTGCATGTCAAGCGTGGAGCAAGTCTCATGAACGATGTCATGTAAGGTTAGCCCGGGCCGCTTCATCCCAACATACCGCAAGATGCAAAGTACACAAGAAGCAATCGACAATAAAAGCATCAACGCCCACAATGACCATTGTGTTCTACTCGTGCAACAGATCTACATATAGACACGGCTCTAATACCACTGTTGGGGTTCGTAGCATGGAAAACAAAAATTTTCTATCGCATACAAACAAACAAGCCAAGATCTATCTACTAGATTGTAGCAACGAGTCGATGGAATAACTTACCCTCGAAGATTCCAAAGTGTTTAACGAGAGCGGATTCTCGTGGGTGATGTAGTCGATTTTTCCGATCTCAAGATCGTAGACGATCCTTCCGGCCAATGCTCAGGCAGCGCTTCAGCTGGTCACACGTTCGGTACTTTCCGAAGACCTTCCTCTCTCTTGTTCCAGAAAATGGAGGTTGTAGCACTCTCCTCGCGATTCAAAGACAACCGGCGTGGTACCTAAGTAGAGGGAAATCATGCAGGCTTCGCCTGAAGCGGGATCGAGTATGGTGGAGTATGAGAGAGGGCTATTAGTGGTCTAGAGATTAGACACACCAATTAGAAGGCTCTAAACCGCAGGCTAAAGCAATTAGAAGCTCTAAACCAAAACGGCTCTAAACCGGAGATTAGAGGATAGGAACTTGTTTCTAGAGGAGGAGGCCCTGCCCCTCCTTTTATAGGTGGAGGGGCTGGCGCGCCAGGGAAGGGGAGGGGAGTCCCTCCCCAACTCGGCCTAGGCTGGATGCCGACTTGGAGGAGAGGGACTCCTCCTCCAAGTTGGTTTCAACCTCCTCTTGCTTGTTTCCCACAGCTTCTGCTTCCCAGCTTCTGTTTTCCAGCTCTGTTTTAGCCGTTTGACTTTCAAACCGCAGTTTGACTTTTCAGTTTTGGAACAGAAGAACACTTAGTACATGATGCAATCATTCAATGACACATTCATGTACCCTCCCCCAGTCTTGGCGACAATCCGAACCTTCTAGAACATTCGATGAAAACACCTAATCATTCCCGAACTCAAACGGACTTTCCTTATATGAATCTTATTCTCCGGACCATTTCGGATCACCTCGTGATATCCCGGATCCCATCCGAGACTCGGAACAACATTCGGTCTCTTTCATAATACCATAACTACTCAAAACAACGTCAATCCTTGCGTGTCTCCCTACGGTTCGTGAATTATGCGGACATGATCGAGACACTTCTCCGAACAATAACCAATAGAGGAATCTAGAAATTCATATGGCTCCCACATATTTCTACGATTACTTTGCGATCGAATGAACCACTTACATACGATACCAATTTCCCTTTGTCTCACGATAGTCTACTTATCCGAGGTTATGATCGTCGGTATCTCGCATACCTAGTTCAACCTCGCATCGATAAGTACTCTTTTCGTTCGTGATATGTGATCCCTTGTGACCTAGTCACATGCTTGCAAGCTAATTGGATGACATTCCACCGAGAGGGCCCAGAGTATATCTATCCGTCATATGGATGGACAAATCCCACTCTTGATCCATGTGTTTCAACCGATACTTTCCGAACACTCAATGCCACCTTTATAGCCACCCAGTTACGGTGTGGTGTTTGATGTCATCAAAGCATCCATCCGGTAAAGGTGATATGCATGATCTCATGGTCGAAGGAATTAGGTTACTATGTATCAGAAAGCATATAGCAATTGAACTATTGAAATGACTTGATCTTTATGCTACACTTATCTATAGGAGTATGTCCACCATATAATTCTCCTAACGATATGATCTTGTTGTTGATAACATCTCAATGTTCATGATAGGGAAACCACAATCATTAATCAACCAACAAGCTAGTGAAGTATAGAGGCTATACTAGGGACTTCAAATTAAGTTTACAAATCACACAAGTATTAATGTTTCCTTGTTAATACCATTATAGCATGAGTGTAAACATTTATCATAAACACAAAGATATAATAATAACTATATTTATTATTGCCTCTAGGGCATATCTCCAACACACAAGGCCCCATAGGGCCCAGCCGATCCTAGAGAGTTTAAATTCGTTTAAACTAGAGATAGGGTTTCTAGAAGGGGGAGAGTCCACACACCCCACTCCTCCCTCCCTTGGCCGCCGGCCCAAGGCTTGGAGGAGGGGCAAGGGCTGGCCGCCCTCCCATCTATATAAAGAGGGCTGGGGCGCCCCCTCCCCCCTACACCTTGCCTCCGAACCCTAGTAGCCCTGCTGCCCTTCCTCTCTCCCTCCCGACTGTTTGTAGGCAAAGCCCTACAGCAGAAATTCTCCACCATATACACCACGCCGTCGTGTTGTAGATCCAATCTATCTCTCCACCATACTTGCTGGTCCGAGGAAGGAGGAGGCGTCGAGGTGCTGCACGTGTGCATCTCACGGAGGCACCGCCACTTGTGGCGCTAGATCGGATCGGATCGCGAGGAGGAGAAGCGAGTACGACTACATCACCCACGCCCGATTTAACGCTCATGCGAATCTTCAAGGGTATGAAGATCTAATCCAATCTCTCTCGTTGATTGCATCTCCTAGATTAGATCTTGGCTTTCCCTCTGTTCGCATCCGTAGAAAGCTTTGATTTACTATGCCGCGAAACCCTTCAGTTTTAGTTAACCATTCTGTTGTAGTTGCAACACTTACTAGTCAAATATACGATTAGCACGAGATATCCTAAAACCCAGCAGTTGTTGGTACTTTTATTTAGCCATTCCGTTGTAGTGAAGCTAATTACTAGTCATATCGGATACAAGTCAAATTATAAAAGTAAACTTTAGTTATAGTTGTCTATGATCAAGAAATGTGCTCCAAGTCGTCCATAACCGCGGACACGGCTTTTCGAAAAGATTTAACCCTGCAGGGGTGCACCAAAGTATCCACACGCACTTCGACCCTTTTTGCCAGATCAGTTAACATACACCCATCGGTATGTCGGCGGGGCCTAAGTCATGACGCTTCCTGCACCCAAAGCAAGTACATGGGGCCACCCCACTAAGCTACCCGCAGAAGTCGGCCGGTCTCGAGACGGACTCGGGGTTTGGGTGGACTAGAAACGATCGGGAACCCGAAAAGAAGACTGGCTTGTCGACAAATAACGTGTCCCGATCCTAAATAAAGACAGTAAAGACATCGCACAATTTAAATAAAGCAAGAAAGCATGACATAAGTACATAATAGTAATAAAGCCCCAAACTACTTGTGGCCCCAGACAAGATTTTGAAATCGGTACTAAATCGATGGGGTGCCCATACATCCCACATGTGGTTAGCGCTCGATATCGGAAGTGTCAAGAACTCGGGTCCCACGGACACAAGTGGACGGTTAACAACCAAATAACATCTATTGCCCACCTGTGCCTCTGCATTTACCTATTTCAATTTTAGTTATTAAACAATAATTAAAGCCATGATCAACTCCAACATTAAACATACAGCAATACTCCAACAACTGAGGTACTTGACGACACGCAACAGCACTTGAGCAAGCGACTACGCCATAAGTCCAACTATCTACCAAACAATGTAATAGGATGTGTCCAAGGCAATATAAGGCTGCAAGGGATATCGCGGGTACGAAAACTAGAGCATCGCAACACAGATAGCAATAGATCAACAGGAGGAAATAAAGACTATAAAAGTAAGATAGGTAGAAAGGGGGAGGTGCTCGCCTGAAAGCATTGCCGAAGGTTCATCCGAAGATCGGGTCGGTACTCGCATCAACTCATCGGCCTAATCCGTGAAGAAGCAAAGCACTAGAAGAAACAACGGATGCACCATTTAATACTACGGCAAAAGATCGGGCATGATGCATGAATGATGTATGACATGGCAAAGGTGCGATGCAACTAGGCCACATTAAGCGGAACTGGGGTTCCGGCAAATATTTATTGGTTCAAGTTGTTTATATACCCCGCAAATTAAATGTTGTCTTAACAAGGCAAAATTAGATCACCGGTTCGCTACACAAATTTAAATGGAACCAATATGAGACCAGAAATATCCGCATATGGCCTCCATGTTTAATTATGAGGTGAATCGGCATAATGCCCCCAAACCACACCAATATGCATGCGAGATGAACAATTAATATGCAACAAGTTATGTTATTTATAAAATATAGGTCACGGAAAAGAGGGTCACACTTCGAAAGGCGATCTTGGGGTTCCAGGGTTCGGGGTTCGGTCTCAGGGTTCAGGGTTCGACGGGATCGGTCTTCGAAGGTCGGATACAAGATGGAGAGCTTGGCGTTCCGGGGAGAAGGACTTGGTGTGGCGTCGGGGGCGCATCGGACTCGCCCTGGTCGATGTCGTTCTTGTCGTCGTGAAGACCTTGTCGGGTCCGCGGGTTGGTTCGGACTTGGCGTCCGGGGTGAAGTACTTGGCGTTCCGGAACCTACGAAGTAGACCTTGGAGTTCCGCGATGATCTTGTCGATTCCCTGTCGAAGGCCTTCAGATCCAGGAAGGAGTTCATGGAGTCCTCTCTTGAAGTCCATTGTGTGCATCCCCAAACGCCGGTCTTGTCGGTGCGCTGGCTCGAGGTACTCAGGAAGATGGAACACGACAGGTACATCTTCTCGAAGATCTTGTAGGTCTTATTGTGCAACATGGCAATAGGCATGAGTGCTTGTCTAGCCGAGAGGTTGCAGGGGCACACGAGTCACGCATGTACAGAACACCAAAAGGCAGAACCATCACTGGTGCCACGCGGCTCGGGGCTTGACGCTGATGGGGCTCGGGGTCGTGCACAGGCAGAGAGAGACGCTGCCAGCAGGAAGGTAGGGACCGCGGTCGGCAGGAAGAAACTCGAGGTGGTGGCGGGTCAGCACGGGCTCGATGGCGAGCAACGGCAGCGTGGTCCTGTGGTTCCTGAGGAGGCCAGACGGCGAGGCGAACGACACGCCTCGGGCGACGGGAGGCCCTCGAGGCGAGCGAGCTGCGCTCTGGGGCGGATGGAGCAAAGAGGAGGTGAGGTGAGGCGACAGGAGAGAGGGGGCAAGGCCGCCTGCCTCAGCGACAACCGAGGAGCTCGACGGGACGGCGGAGAGGCCGCAGAGCTCGCGGGAGGCGGATCAGCGACGGCCAGACGCGGGAGGAGGGCGGCGCCGGAGAGAGGCGTTGGCGGCGGGAGCTCTACTGCAGATGCGCGGGGGGGAGGCGAGAGGCGTTGGGCCTTGTGGCGGTTGGCGAGGAGGATCGGGAACGAGGCCAGACGGAGGTGGGGGCGGCGGCACTGCTCGGGAGAGGGGTACCAGCGAGCAAGTGAAGCAGAGGGGAGAGGAGCGAGCGGGGAAGAAGGGAGGGGATCGCGAGGGAGAGAGAGGAGCGGGGCGCACCGTGTGGTGGGGCCAGGGGCGGGATTGCTGGGGAGGTTGGTTCCAGGGTGGGAGCGTGGGAACGTGACGGGGTGGGGGTGGTGCGTGTTGCGCGTGTGTGCGAGAGTTGTTCTGGCGGCGGAAGGGGTAGGACTAGGTGGTTGGGTGGGATTAGGGTTAGGACAGGTAGGGATCTAGGGTTTGGTCAAAACGGCTGGGCCAAATGGTAGTAGGTGGCCTGGCCTACGGGCCGGGCTGCCTCCTCTGGAAAAAATAGGTTTTTATTTTATTTATTTTCTTTTAAAATAAAACATTTTCAAATAGGTTTTTAGACAAACAAAATACTTCGGACAAGTCCGGGGTTTGACATTGAAATAGAGAGGCTATTTGTAGAAAATAAAATAGGGCCTTTTGAAAATAGTTTTATGCAAAATTTATGCATGATGTCATGATGATGCACAAAGTAGTAAACAATTGAGCGATTTTTCTAATAGTGGTTTTTGCGGGGCGCCACAATTCGACACCACTAACAATGGATCTCGCCCTCGAGATCCGCCTCATGGTACCGGAAGGAAGGTCGGCGATCTGCGTCTTCTCTCCTCGTGTAGATCCTTGCGACACCACTAACAAGAGGTCGTTGTCCGTGATCGTCGAGGGAACACTCCGGGAACAAAAGGTCGAAGGTAGAGGTATCAACAAATAAAGCCGCCTCTAACTCCGATAGAAAGAGAGAACCGATGCATTCTCATCCACTTCAATGTACACAAGCGAATAGAGTGAGTAGTCGGCATGGGGGCCAATCCATCACGCACCCAAACTATTACTCTGCACAATCAGTAGAAAAGAGTGCAACCATTCTCGGAATCAGACTGAAGATCTTGACAATCGAGGTTCAGGAACAAAGGAGTGATGCAGACTCTGCATCGGATCTAGCGTAGATGATGTCGTCGCGTCGAAAAACACCGGAAGGCACGAGAAGGAACAAAGAGAAGTCCACCCGATGAAGGGTTCCTCGGATAGCATGAAGACCAGATGTAGCAACACCGTTACCAAAGGAGGAAGCGAAAACCTGAAGGTACGATGGAACCCAACCACGAGAAATCCTGGACTCGAAGAGAGAGAAGAGAGCGGATTCAAAACACGCAGAGGTGAGAGGAGAGCAGCAGAGGGGTAAGGATTAAAATCAGACCTAATCAGAACTATCCAACCGATTTTGCAAAAATAGTTTTGACACTCTACTTCGGCCGTTAGCTAGGTTATCCCACTGATTTGGACTTGTGGGTATCGCAACCGCCTGGCTCGATACCACTGTAACACCCTCAAAATCGCCCTATGCAAGTTTCAGCTTCCCGCCAAACTCGCAGAAACGATTCAAAGGTGCCCACCAGCACTTGCGTGCGGGTGGAAAACGAAGTAATAACATTACACAACAGCCCCTCGATGGGACCCACGGAACAGATATATATACAACACGACTCCATGAGTCAAGACTACGAATACGTAACAAAGATCCAAATCACCTTGAAAAGCGATAGAGCGTCCAGCTACGGACAAGATGCAAATGGGGCTAAGAGCCCCAAGAATAACCAATGGCGTCCATAACCTGCCAAAGCCAAGCCGGAAGGGTAACCCGCTAACGACGCCGATCTCAAAACCTGCTTAAACAAAAGGTGCCGAAGGGCAAAGGAAAAAGAGAGAGCGGTCAAGATCGAGGCCAAGACACGGCGAGGCTAGAATTGCGGTCCTCGCCTACATAGGTATGGTGGATCAAGAGGCAGAAGATGCACTAAACACCCTATAGAGACTCGATATAACTGTCGGCTATCAGAGAGGGTAAGAAAGACCTATTCGGAACCAACCTGATACTACCACCAAACATACCCATCCTGGTGTTTCCCCCTCGAGACCAAACGAGGAAGTCAACCGAGGAACTCACACCGTTGGCAGTTTTACTCATTCCGTTATAGTTGCGGCAATTACTAGTCAAATATAAATAGCATGAGTCATCCTGATATAATAAGCAGTGGGCAGTTTTAGTTAACCATTCTGTTGTAGTTGCAACACTTACTAGTCAAATATACAATTAGCACGAGATATCCCAAAACCCAGCAGTTGTTGGTACTTTTATTTATCCATTCCGTTGTAGTGAAGTTGATTACTAGTCATATCGGACTTAGTTGTCTATGATCGAGAACTGTGCTCCAAGTCGTCCATAACCGCGGACACGGCTTTTCGAAAAGATTTAACCCTGCAGGGGTGCACCAAAGTATCCACACGCACTTCGACCCTTTTTGCCAGATCAGTTAACATACACCCATCGGTATGTCGGCGGGGCCTAAGTCATGACGTTTCCCAGACCCAAAGCAAGTACATGGGGGCCACCCCACTAAGCTACCCGCAACAAAGTCGGCCGGTCTCCGAGACGGACTCAGGGTTTGGGTGGACGGTCAGAACGATCGGGAACCCAAAAGATGACTGGCTTGTCGATCTGAAAACGTGTCCCGATCCTAAACAGATGCAAAGACATCGCACAATTTAAATAAAGCAAGAAGCATGGCATAAGTAGAATAGTAATAAAGCCCCAAACTACTTGTGGCCCCAAGACAAGATACTTTGAAATCAGGTACTAAATCGATGGGGTGCCCATACATCCCACATGTGGTTAGCGCGCTCGATCTCGGAACAGGTGTCAAGAACTCGGGGTCCTACGGGACACAAGTGGACGGTTAACAACCAAATAACATCTATTGCCCACCTATGCCTCTACATTTACCTATTTCAATTTTAGTTATTAAACAATAATTAAAGCCATGATCAACTCCAACATTGAACGTACGGCAATACTCCAACAACTGAGGTACTTGACGACACGCAACAGCACTTGAGCAAGCGACTACGACGCGCAAGTCCAACTATCTACCAAACAACAGGTAATAGGATGTGTCCAAGGCAATATAAGGCTGCAAGGGATATCGCGGGTACAAAAACTAGAGCATCGCAACACAGATAGCAATAGATCAACAGGAGGAAATAAAGACTATAAAAGTAAGATAGGTAGAAAGGGGGAGGTGCTCGCCTAAAAGCATTGCCGAAGGTTCATCCGAAGATCGGGTCGGTACTCGCATCAACTCATCGGCCTAATCCGTGAAGAAGCAAAGCACTAGAAGAAACAACGGATGCACCATTTAATACTACGGCAAAAGATCGGGCATGATGCATGTATGATGTATGACATGGCAAAGGTGCGATGCAACTAGGCCACATTAAGCGGAACCGGGGTTCCGGCATATATTTATTGGTTCAAGTTGTTTATCTACCCCGCAAATTAAATGTTGTCTTAACAAGGCAAAATTAGATCACCGGTTCGCTACACAAATTTAAATGGAACCAATATGAGACCAGAAATGTCCGCATATGGACTCCATGTTTAATTATGAGGTGAATCGGCATAATGCCCCCAAACCACACCAATATGCATGCGAGATGAACAATTAATATGCAACAAGTTATGTTATTTATAAAATATAGGTCACGGAAAAGAGGGTCACACTTCGAAAGGCGATCTTGGGGTTCCGGGGTTCAGGGTTCGGTCTCAGGGTTCAGGGTTCGACGGGATCGGTCTTCGAAGGTCGGATACAAGATGGAGAGCTTGGCCGTCCGGGGAGAAGGACTTGGTGTGGCGTCGGGGGCGCATCGGACTCGCCCTGGTCGATGTCGTTCTTGTCGTCGTGAAGACCTTGTCGGGTCCGCGGGTCGGGTCGGACTTGGCGTCCGGGGTGAAGTACTTGGCGTTCCAGAACCTACGAAGTAGACCTTGGAGTTCCGCGATGATCTTGTTGATTCCCTGTCGAAGGCCTTCAGATCCAGGAATGAGTTCATGGAGTCCGCTCTTGAAGTCCATTGTGTGCATCCCCAAACGCCGGTCTTGTCGGTGCGCTGGCTCGAGGTACTCAGGAAGATGGAACACGACAGGTACATCTTCTCGAAGATCTTGTAGGTCTTATTCTGCAACATGGCAATAGGCACGAGTGCTTGTCTAGCCGAGAGGTTGCAGGGGCACACGAGTCACGCATGTACAGAACACCAAAAGGCAGAACCATCACTGGTGCCACGCGGCTCGGGGCTTGACGCTGATGGTGCTCGGGTCGCGGCACAGCAGAGCGAGACGCCAGTAGGGACCGCGGTCGGCAGGAAGAAACTCGAGGTGGTGGCGGGTCAGCACGGGCTCGATGGCGAGCAACGGCAGCGTGGTCCTGTGGTTCCTGAGGAGGCCAGACGGCGAGGGCGCAACCGGACACGCTCCTGGCGACGGAGGCCCTCGAGGCAGAGCCAGAGCTGCGCGGCTCTGGGGCGGATGGAGCAAAGAGGAGGTGAGGTGAGGCGCGCGGCAGGGAGAGGGGGCAGGCGCAGGCCGCGCTGCCTCCAGCGACAACCGGAGGAGCTCGGGACGGTACGGACGGCGGAGAGGCCGCAGAGCTCGCGGGAGGCGGAGCAGCGACGGCCAGACGCGGGAGGAGGGCGGCGCCGGAGAGAGGCGCTGGCGGCGGGAGCTCTACTGCAGATGCGCGGGAGGCGAGGCGTTGGGCCTTGGCGGTTGGCGAGGAGGATCGAACGAGGCCACCGGAGGTGGAAGGCGGCCACTGCTGCTCCTGGGAGAGGGGTACCATGACCGTGGAACGAGGGAGGGGAGAGGAGCGAGCGGGGAAGAAGGAGGGATCGAGGGAGAGAGAGGAGCGGGAGCGTGTGGGGGGCCAGGCAGGATTCTTGGGGAGGTTGGTTCAGGTGGGAGCGTGGAACGTGGGTGGGGGGTGGTGCGTGTTGGCGTGTGTGCGAGTGGTTCTGGCGGAAGGGTAGGACTAGGTGGTTGGGTGGGATTAGGGTTAGGATGTAGGGATCTAGGGTTTGGTCAAACGGCCGGGCCACCGGGTAGTAGGTGGCCTGGCCTATGGGCCGGGCTGCCTCCTCTGGAAAAAAATAGGTTTTTATTTTATTTATTTTCTTTTAAAATAAACCATTTTCAAATAGGTTTTTAGACAAACAAAATACTTCGGACAAGTCCGGGGTTTGACATTGAAATAGAGAGGCTATTTGTAGAAAATAAAATAGGGCCTTTTGAAAATAGTTTTATGCGAAATTTATGCATGATGTCATGATGATGCACAAAGTAGTAAACAATTGAGCGATTTTTCTAATAGTGGTTTTTGCGGGGCGCCACAGGGGTCCGATGCGGTGTCTGAACCATCCCTTTTTTTCCCCTCCAAACCAGAAAACGACGGTTATTATGGGGATGGGGGTCTGCTACAGATGCTCTTATCTCAATCCAAGAAAACCGCATGGCCACGATTCTCGTCTCTTCTCTCACCACCTAGCCACCACGCTCCTCTCTCCCCATCAAAAGAAAAGGTGGGTACGGGGGCTTAGAGGTATGCCAGGACGGCGGTGGACTAGCGGAAGCGGAGCTCTGGGTAGGGTGAGGGCGGCAAGGCGTCGCCAGAGCGTGCCATCCGCGGGAAGGGAGGTCGGTCGTTCGTCGATGCTGGCGGTGGGAGAGTAGACGTGCCGCCATGCTTCTCCCAGCAACGAGGAGGTGGTGGCCATAGCGGCTTATCGGGATCCTGCCACCTCCTTCTCAAAATATTGGTCTCGTGCGGCGAGGCTCGATTGGGGTCCGCGTCTCTGTGCGCACATAGGAGCAGGACGGTGGTGCACCTCGGCTGCGTGAGATGAGAACGCGTGCGGTGGTAGTGGCGGTTCTCTAGCGGGGTTGATGGCGAAGGCGTGCGGCCAGAGGTGGTCTTTGGCGGGTCGACGGCGGCTAAGAGAGCTGGAGCGTGCCTGCTACGGGTGGAGAGGCCGAAAGTGGGGAAAGTAGAGGTGGCGGACCGGGGGTCCATGGCGTCCGGGAGGCTTCGATGCCGGACATCCTTCGCGCGCTCCCAATCGCGTTTGGGGTGCGACGTCGGCAGATGGAGGCCCCGGGTTGCCCTGGAGCATCACCTCCTGGGGAATCGATAAAGACAGCCCTACGCGTCCCCCGGGGGATTTGTGCTTTTTATCCCCCGGGTCCCCAGCCAACCACGTGTCCTCTTTTTGGATCAAAATCCCGCTTTTGCTACAGAAAGTCCCGTTTTTGCTGCAACTAGTCCCGCTTTTTCTACATGTAGCAGAAAACGGCTCGGCCTAAAAAAAATAGAAAATTAGACTGGACCTCGCCAGAGATTTCGCCAG
Organism: Avena longiglumis; assembly: GCA_030063025.1. NCBI lineage: Eukaryota > Viridiplantae > Streptophyta > Magnoliopsida > Poales > Poaceae > Avena > Avena longiglumis. Next base: position 31,469,122 of record CP125975.1, read on the forward strand.
AGACCTCGCCGGCGACCTTGTAGCAAAAATTTGTGCTAATGTAGCATATCCGACCTCGCCGGAGACTTCCGCCGGTAGATCTCGCCGGAGACCGTGTAGCAAAAATTTTATGCCATTGTAGCAAACTCACAAAACGTATGTAGCAAAAAAAATATCATATTGTAGCAAATCCGACCTTGTTGGACACCTCGCCGGAGATCTCGTCGGAGACATTGTAGCAAAACACAATACATTTGTAGCATCGCCGTCCATCTGGATGTAGCAAACCTCAACACCGTAGGTAGCAGTGGTGGTGGCAGTAGGTAGCAGCTCTACTAACCCCATGTAGCAAACCTCGATGCGGTAGGTAGCAGGGTCAGTGGCAGTAGGTAGCAGTGTCATCAAACCGATGTATCAAACCACCCATGGTATCACCACCACACATGGCAGGCATGTCCAGAGAGGTGGTGTCGCGCGGTGGGCTAGACGCTTAGGTGCACATGATATGGGGCCGGCAGCCAGGCAGTGTCGTGAGGTGGGAGGCCGACGGGAGCGGCGCGTGGGCTCTCATGGAGGTGGCGGCCGGTGGCGGGGCGTGCTCGTGGAGGTAGCAATGGGGACGGCGAGGCATGGCTGGAGATGGAGCTCGGCGGCGTGCGAGGGAGTGGCCGCGGCGGAGATTCGGCAGCGGGCGGAGGATCTCGCCGCCGCCGGCGGCGGCTAGATCCGGCAACGGAGGACAGCAGCGCGCGATGCGTGCTTGAGAAGGACGTTGTCTCAGGAAGAAGAAGGGGATAAAATGTACGGGCACTATGTGCAGAGCGGAAAGTGGGCACGTCGACCCGGGGGATGGATTTGTTCGATCCCCGAGGGAATCGTATCATTTTCCAATCTGTAAGCATGTGCATACGGTTTGACCGGTTTGGTGTAGTTCAAATTTTTAGCTTTTATTTGTAAAAGATAACTTTTAGATTTAACCGGTTTAGCTGGTTTCAGTTTTTACCCATATCGGGGGAGGAGGTTGCGGACGAGGAACCGCTATGTTGTGCTGTGTTTTTTTTTTCTTCTTTTCTTGCCACGCGTAAGTACATATAGGAATCAAAGAATTTTGCGAGCTGTAGATTTTTGGCATTGCATGATGGATGAGACGGTGGTCGACAGGCACAAAAACAAAAGAAAATGGCAGCTAGGAAAAGCAGATTCCACGTTTATAACCTTGTCGTTACCGTTAGTCGAACAATGATTTTAAAGCACATCAAACGGTAGTTAATGGGTGCGCAGCTACCCTCATAGGTAGTGAATCCACTCTCCGAAAGCTCATACTAACATCATGGCCGGACACTCAGACCATATATGGATAAGAAAACCGAGGCAGCTAACTCGCGTTTCTCCTGCTTGGGACCTGCAGGGGCGGAGTACAGCCACCCTGGCGGCGTTGTAGGATGAAGTCGAGGGGGGGGGGGGGGGGCGTTCGCTTTGGGATGATACGGTACTGAGTTGAATGGAGTGCATTTGGTTTGGAGGAATTATAGTGTTGTTCAAGGATGGAACGATAGAGTAGCGATAAGCAGTGCTCCTACCGCGGGACTTTTGGTTGCCGAAGGTAATAAATATATAAACCCATTAGCAAATAACTCGGCTGGGCCTACAGCTCTACCCGGGCCCAGTTATTCGGCCATATCCCGCCCCCGTCGCACCGCTCCCGCAACTCTTTTGAATTGTCCCACCTCGGGTTGTTTGGTACGCGCGTAACACCTTAAATTAGGGCCTCACGAGCAGTGTACTGCCGAGCCTAGTAGTGTGGGCTCCTAGCCCTAGCTTTGGGGGGTAGCGGTTTCGGTCCGGTGTGAGGTATTGCTGGGTCCTTCTGCCTCGGACCTGTAACCCTTGGGGAGATTTCTCGTTGGGAGCGTAGCCTCTATCCCGTCGGAATCGCTTTTTATTTATTTTTTCTCTCATTTCCACTCGTCGGCCGGACTCTTTGGTGGGGGCGCGCACCATCGAGGTCGTCCTTGCCCACATCGAGGCTCACAACCAGCCTCGCCTGCCCGTCGTCGGCGAAGCTCGTGGATGCCTCCACCCTCTTCCTCGTCGGCGTCGAGATGGGGTCTGCCCGGACGACTCCCTAGCCGCGCTTTGCGGCTCGGCTCACCCTCGTCAAGGACGAGCCCGAGGAGCCGCCATGCCGCTAACTGTCTCGCACGCGGGCGCGCTCCGGTGACATCGTCATCAACAAGTACCGCACGCCATCTAGTTGTCCCACCTTTGTTTTTATTCCTTTTTTTAGGCATGTACATGTCTCCATCACCTAGTCGTTTCGTCTTTGTTTTTATTCCTTTTCTTTTGAGGCATGTATGTGTTGTTGCCGCATCGTGTTTTTTGGTTCGAACTCTTGCATCGGTGTATTTGTTATATTAATATAGCAGGACGAGAGCCTATTTTGTGAAACTACTTCATTTGAACAAATATGGCGAAATTAGAAAAAAAAAGTCACAAAAATAACAAGTCTTAGGCAGAAGAAACAAGCACAGTCAGAAAAGAGAGAAAGCGTTACGTAGCAAAAAAATTAAAAGCAGTTTGGAGGGATAGAGGCCACGCTCCTTACATGAATCGCACGCAATTCGCCAAGGCTACAGGCCCTGGCAGGGACCCAGCAGTACCTCGCACCGACCAAACTGCTTACCCCCCAAAGCTAGGGCTAGGAGCCCACGCTACTAGGCTCGGCGAGAACCCTAGCCTGGAAGCCGTAATTTAAGCTGGATCCTGCAGAGTTACCGATCCGAGGTGGGACAAAAGAATAGAGAAGCGATCTGTGCGATGAAGCGACGCCAGGGCGGGATAATTGGGCCCAATATGCGTGCGCGGCCTGGGTAGAGTAGTAGGGTAGGCCCAGCCATATTATTTGCTCATCGGTTTAGCTTTGGCAAGCAGAAGTCGTATCGAGTAGGATGCACTGCTCACGGCAGAGCCACGTCACGTCACAGGCGACACCTCGACACCAGTACACAACCATTATACCAGTACCGAGTACCAAACTACCACCATTATACATACTAGTAATATTTTCTCTGTTTAGAAATAGCTGATTTGGATTTGTCTAAATTCAAATATTTCTATACACTAAAATGCGTATAAATATATTTGGATATAGACAAACTCAACAGCTATCTAAGTCGGCCGAGCCGTCGGCTGAGCATTTGCAAATTTGGTGTCTGAATGGTCCGTCGTGGACAGCCGGACACCCAACCCACGACCAAGGCGTGACCCAAACAAACTATAGCGCCTCGGACCGAGGCACACATTTGGCTCGGGTTTGCGCTTTGTCTGGCATGTCATCCTCTTGTCCGGGCTGGGTCCTCCTGTCAGCGGCACCCATGCCATTTTCGCGTTTTCCTCTTCTTGGGGCTCCAAGCCCTAGCGACCTCATGGCGAATGCACCGCCGGCCACCACCACTGCCCCCACCCGCCGTGGCCCCGACCAAGACTAAGGAGTTGACGCCAACGCAGAGGACCAAGGAGAGCCAGAAACGAGCCGGCAGAAGGGACGAGTTAGTGCTGCTAGTCCCGATGGGGCCATAGTGCTTGAACTCAATAGGACTCCTATTGCCGGCGAGTCGCCGGTAGAGCACAGAAAGGCCCCGTGGGACTCCTCCACCGCGTTCTTCTACCCTCCCCGCTACCTGTTCGGCGATGTGCATCCCCCATATCAGGACGAGATGGAGGAGATGATCCAAGAGTCCATGACTCAAAAAGATTTTATGCAAGATTTTACGCAAGATCGAGTATGAATTGAGGAAGAGCAATTGTTCCAAGTCCCAATTGGGACAATCCCAACCTATAGTCAAGGAGCAACTCAACAATCCACCCGACCTCAAGCTACTCAAAGACCTCAACAAGGGCCTCAACCGATTGGCGTTGGAGTGAGCAGAAGGATGACCACATTCACCACCGATATGTTCATGGTCCTTTGTTTGGCTTAGATGGAAATTGGGCAAGACCCACTTTGTGGTGCCCAACAAAAAAGGAAGGGAATTTTGGAAGAAGGTTTGGCAATTCTTTCATGAGCATAGAGTGTTGCACCCCTTCAAGTTTTGGAGCGATCAAACGGAGCTCTCCCTTCAAAAGATTTGGGGATTCATCCAACAAGAGTGCGACAAGTTTTGTGGTGCCTATGATCATGTGCTTGCACGGCCTGTGAGTGGCGTTGGCGTCCAAGACTTGGTTCTCCAAGCTTTGGACTATTTCAAGGACACGTATGATAAAGAAACCATTCACCTTGACACATTGTTGGACAGAAATCAAAGGTTGCAAAAGGTGAGAAGCACTCTATGATGCATTCAAGAAGGATAACCTCAATGGCAAGAAGCACGAGAAAGATTCAACGGTCGTCGAGCTTGAAGAGGCTGGAACAAGCAAGGGCAACCATGTGGGTCGGCCGATAGGCCACAATGCTAGCAAGCAAGACCTCACGTGGGGCCAACACCGTTGTGTTCCAAGCTACCTTGAAGTAGATGATCGCCCACAAGGAGGTGTCAAGCGAGAAGAAGCACAAGGAGAAAGAGGAAGGTCGAACTTGATGAGCCAATGGTCAAGTCAAAGACCATTGAAGTTGAGCTCAAATTTCAATCTATGCATAAGTAAGTAGAGCTCAAACAAAAAGAGTTTAAGCTCAATGCCCAATCAAGGACCACAAGCAAAGGGAAGTTGAGATCCATGCCCAACAACTTGCCAAGGAGTATGACCTCAAGAAAAGGTCATGAAGTTGAGCTCAAAATACTAGGTGAGGAGAACAAAGTCATGATGGCTGACTTTGAGCAAGATGGATGATGATCAAAGAGCATGGTTCGAGAAAAGATCAAGATGTTAATGAACAAGATGAGTGATCACTCCATACTTATCTCAGTTTACTACCTATTAATGTGTCAAACTATGTGTGGCCAGTGTGGCCTTCTATTCAAACTATTTGTGTGGCCGGTGTGGCCTAGTATTCAAACTATTTATGTGTCCGGTGTGGCCATTCATTTTCACTGTTTATGTGGCCTTTTATTTGATTCATTTCTAGTGGTTTTTGTGTGTTAAAATAGAGACAAAACATGCCAAGGTGCGAGGGAGGCCCAAGGTAATGGGGTAATTGTGCCGCCCCGTTGGGCGCACCTACGGACATGGGGATGATAGCCCGTCCATATGATCTGTCCTCCCAACGCCACGCAAACGGACTAAATCGGCATGATTTGGTGTCCAAAATACACCTACCCGTAGTGATGCCCTAGCAGAGACATACAACTAAGGTATTTTTTGTCAAATCTGCTCTTTTTGCGAAACTTCAACCGAATCTGATCCCTTCTAGAAACTAATTTAGAATCTGACCCCTGTGGTCGGCGCCATTTAAAACGACGCCGAAAATGTGCAGGTCGGCGCCAAGTCGGAGCAGCCACTCGGCGCATGGCGCCGACCACCCTGGTCTGCCCCGCAGCTGCTCCGACTAGGCGCCGACCTGCACACCTTGCGCCATTTTAAATGGCGCCGACCCCAGGGGTCAGATTTTGAATTAGTTTCTAGCAGAGGTCATATTCGGTTGAAGTTTCTAGATTTAGACAGATTTGATAAAAAATACACAACTAAGTAACAAAATAACCTGAAACTGAACACATGGCAGTCAGATCGAATCATGGCCAGGCCATTAGAATTTGATCTATCCTTCTATTTTTCAAGATAAATCATATTTGTTGGCAGAAGAAATAGTCATTCCATTACAATACCATCAAGAACAAGAAAGAACAGTATAGTAAATCCTGTGAGATATGCATGCTTGCATGTATAGTTAGTTAGATCATGTAGATCAGGACCTTAGTCGTACCTTAGAGCTGTGCTGGTTTCAGGATATTTTGTTGCATGCGTGTCTCTGCTGTTGATGGCACAGCCTAGCCTGGTATTCGAGTTCTCAACAAGGACTCAAGCCTTCAAAACGAAGTCGCGCGAGGTATGTCCAAACTCGCCACAGGAGCGGCACCCGCCGGCCTGAGGGCAGTCCCTGAAGATGTGGCCCTTCTTGCCGCACATGTACCACCCACGGCCGCCGCCATCCCTGCCACCGATGCGGTATCCGCCATCCCTGACGCCGATGCGGTATCTGCCTCCGCCGCCATACATCTGAGGGCAGTCGCTGAAGATGTGGGCCCTTTCGCCGCACATGTAGCACCCACCCCCGCCGCGCCACCCCCGCCGCCGATGCGATATAAGCCTACGCCGTCGTCCGGAGGGCATTCCCTGAAGAGGTGGCCCTTCTCGCCGCACCTGTAGCACCCACGCCCGCCGGCACCACCACTGTAGTCCCCTCCGCTGCCGTCGCTGCGCACTCCGCGATCATCGCCGGGGCCGGAACCACCGGAGAGCGCGCTTCCTCCTGGCGCCGTTACGTCGTAGACCTTGGTGCGTTTGCCGTTGCATGTGCCGACGATGAACCCAACGTCGTCGTTCTCGTAGATGCTGCTGTAGCCATCAAACTTGCTGCCAAAGTACCGGGGCACGAACTCCTTGGGGACGTTGAACTACTTCACCCTCTATGGCATCTTGCGCCGCGTCGCCGCCGCCGGAAACAAAAACCCTACTGTATATCTTTTTTTTCAGCTGCAAAAACCCTTTATCGGTGGTAGCAAATCACTCGATCTGGATTTATTAGGACAGTACAAAGAATTGCACCGACCCGACGAGAAGATATACCAGCGGGCTCCTATATATGTGAGGGTAACACAACAAAAAAAAATCTAGAAAGGAAATTTACATGGCGACACGGGGAAACCCTAGCCACCCCCGCTAGAGGGGCCACCCTCCACCACTAAACCTAAGAATGGTTTTGGCAAAACCGGGTGTATTCGGTCGGTTCCCGCTTGTGGTCTCGCTTGTGTAGAAGGGAATTGGAGATTGCACAGCACCAATTGGGCCGGCTGCTCATGTATATATAGACGGACACATGTACAATTACAGGTACAACCCTGACAAAACACGGGGACATATACCTAGTACAATATGTTACTCAACACCCCTCCCCCCCGCAGTCGAAGGGTCGGCACCGACATATAGACTGGAGCGAAACTCAGGAAAAGTCGTGGACGGTAATCCCTTCGTCATGATATCGGCAAACTGCTGAGACGTCGGTACGTGAAGAACTCGAACGTGACCGAGGGCAACTTGCTCACGAACAAAGTGGATGTACAACTCGATGTGCTTGGTGCGCCGATGATGAACGGGGTTGGCGGAGAGGTAGACAGCCGACACATTGTCGCAGAAGACCACCGTAGCCTTGTCAACGGGACAAGAGAGCTCGGAGAGAAGCTGGCGAAGCCACGTGCACTCAGCCACAGCATTAGCCACAGCGCGGTACTCGGCCTCGGCATTGGAGCGAGACACGGTGGGCTGCCTCTTGGAGGACCAAGATACGAGCGACGAACCAAGGTAGACGCAGAGCCGTGGTGGGCGCGCGTGTCGGGCAGCCCGCCCGATCCAGCGTCGAGTAAGCGGCGAGGTCGGTCGATGTTGAGGCGAGGCATGCAGCGACGGGCGTAGCCAGTGCCACGGATGTAGCGGAGAATCCGCTTCACCGCAGCCCAATGGGCATCCCGAGGAGCATGCATGTGCAAGCACACCGCCGCAGCGTCTTTGAGCTCGGACGTGTCAACGTCAAATCTTTGGGCGCCTACGATGGAGCGGTAGAACGGGGCGTCGGAGGCCAGCGATCCATCACTGGCTGAAAGCTTGGCCTTCGTGTCTACAGGAGTAGGCGCAGGATTGCAATTAAGCATCCCTGCACGCTCGAGAAGCTCGCGGGCGTACTTCTGTTGATGAAGAAAGAACCCGTCCGCACGCCGGACAACCTCGATGCCGAGGAAGTAGTGGAGCGGGCTGATGTCCTTCAACGCGAACTCAGCACGAAGACTGTCGGTGAGCTATCGAAGAAGACCAGCGGTGGATGCCGTCAGGATGATGTCGTCGACGTACAGCAGCAGGTAGGCCATGTCATTGCCGGTCTGGTAGACGAATAGCGACGCATCAGAACGAGCGTGAAGCGAGCCTGATGAAGAAAGCGGCGATGCGATGGTACGGTAGCGGGCGCTTGCTTGATCCATACAAGGACCGAGAGAGCAAGCACACGTCATCGGGCGCTGGCGTTAGCGAAGCCAATGGGCTCTGACGATGACCTGCTCGACGGTGGCCATGGAGGAAGGCGTTGAGACGTCCATATGATGCACCGCCACGCGCGAAGCGGCGAGGTGCGATGCGTCGCGGATCGTGCCCGGTTTGACAACCGGGGCAAACGTATCCGTGAAGTCGACACCCGCGCGTTGCCGAAAGCCGCGTACGATCCAGCGCGCCTTGTAGCGCTCGAGAGTACCATCGGAGCCGAGCTTGTGCTTGAAGACCCACTTGCCGGTGATGAGTTGGCTCGAGGGGGCCGGGGAACCATCTCCTGTGTCGGTTATCTTGTGCGTCGCCTCCTCTGCATAGCGGCCGCCGGTCAGGTAGTGCAAAGCGACACGATCCAAGGTGGGCACCGGCGAGAGAGCGGAGGTGGACGGCGCACTCGGCAGCGGGGAGGGCGCCTCCCCCTCGCGGGACGACGACGACCCGCCTTCATGCGGCAGGACACTGTTCCCGCTGGCCCAGAAGGCCCACTGGTCGGCGGGGTAGCGCGTAGACGGCCGCCGCACTCCCGCACGTGCTCGGGTGAGGATGGGCGCAGGAGCCGCAACGACGGGCGGCGAGGCGGGGACCGAGGTGGCCGATGAAGCAGGTGACGAGTGTAGGGTTCTCAGCATAGAAATCAAAAAAAATCCTACGATGTGAACTATATACCAAGATCTATCTACTAGATACAAACAACGGGCGGATGTATATCCGTAGAGAACATACCCTTGAAGACCGACAAAGCTTAACGAGTTCAACTCGTGGTTGATGTAGAAGATCTCTTGCCGATCTCAAGATCGAGAGGAAGTCCTAAGCGCAAATCAGGCGCATCCGTGCTCGCACACACGTTCGAGGCACCGAGCAACCTCCGCCTCCTCACTCCGGTGATGCAGCGCACAACTCTTTCTTGCCGAATAGCCACCAGAACATGTATCTCGCTAGTCCCGAGACCATGGGGATAAATTCTAGAGGGGAGAGAGATCCTTCACGAGGAGGTGTGAGAGACAAGTGAGGAGGGGCTCCTTTTATAGGAGGGGGCACCCAAGGGGTGGCCGCCGCCATGGGGCTGCCCCCTCCCCTCCTTCATTCATGTGGGTGGACACTCCACTCACAAAATTCCCTTTAAAATCCCTCCACTCAAAAGTCCACTCAAATTCCCATTAAATTTCCACCAAATTTAATGCAAACTCTCATTAAATAAAAATCTTTTATTTTATTCAGAATTTTGTCAATTACTTTAATGACGAACATTCACAAATAACCCCTTGCTAGAATTCTATTTCACATGCATAACCACTTTATGCAATTTCACCCGAAAACCTGTTTCGGTATCTAGTGAAATAAATTCATGCGCTTGTTCATTCTTTGGCATGAAACATTTGCTCCAATTGGATGTCAGTGTCTCTTAAGTGTGTCACCCTACGGTTCGTGAATAATGCGGACATGATCGAGACCCCTCTCGGATCAATAATCAGAAGCGGGATCTGGAGACCCATACTGACTCCCACACATTCAACGATGACTTTCTTGTGATCGTCGGAACCTTTTACGCTAGTATCTTAATCCCTTTGTTTCACGATATATTACATGTCCGAGATTCGATCATCGGTATCTCCATACCTAGTTTGATCTCGTTACCGACATACACTCTTTTCTCGTTCCTGTGATATAACATTCTAGTGATCAAATCACTTGCTTGCAAGCTAATTAATGTGATATCACCGAGAGGGCCCAGAGTATATCTATCCGTCATCGGGATGAACAAATTCCACTCTCGATCCATGAGCCTCAACATAACACTTTATTAGTTCTGAATCCATCTTTATAATCACCCTGTTACGGTGTGACGTTTGATGTTATCAAGAAACTCTTCCGGTGTTAGTGATTGACATGATCTCATGGTCTAAGGATTAGGATCACTTCGTAAGTTGTTATAGCAATATAAACTCAATGACTTTGATCGTAATGCTATACTTCGGAAATGTTCATCACACCATTGCACTAATGTTGTGATCACGTTATTAACAACATCCAATGTCCATGATCAGGAAACCTTGATCATCTTGTTAATCAACGAGCTAGTTTATGAGAGAGGCATAACTAGGAACTTTCTGTTTGTTTATTAAACACACATGTATTAACGTTTCCGTATCAATACAATTATAGCATGCAAAATAAACATCTATCATATACTTGGAATACACATAATAAACACTTTATTATTGCCTCTCAGGGCATATTCCCTTCAGTCTCCCACTTGCACTAGAGACAATAATCTAGTTACATAGTGATAAATCTAACACCCATTGAGTTCTGGTGTTGATCATGTTTTGCTCTAGGGAGAGTTTTAGTCAACGGATCTGCTACATTGAGATCCGTATGTACATTACAAATCTTTATATCTCCATCCTTGACATGCTCGCGGATGGAGTGAAACCCGCTTAATATGCTTGGAACGCTTGTGAGACCTTCGCTCTTTGGCATTGGCAATGGCACCATTGTTGCCACAATAGATCACCATTGGGTCCAACGCGTTTTCCACTACTCCTAGTTAGGATATGAACTCCTTCATCCAAAGCGCTTCTGAGCCGCTTCAAGCGAGAACATATTTGGCCTCCGTTGTTGATCCCGCTACCATAGGTTGTTTGGAGCTCCTCCAACTAACCGCTCCGCCATTCATGAGAAATACGTATCCGGATTGAGACTTAGAGTCATCCGGATCGGTGTCAAAGCTAGCGTCGACATAACACTTAGCGACGATCTCTTCTTCACCTCCGTATACAAGAAACATATCCTTAGTTCTTCGTAAGTACTTAAGGATATTCTTTACCGCTATCCAGTGTTCCAAACCTGGATCCGATTGGTACCTACTAGTCATACTAATAGCATGTGCCACATCCGGTCTTGTACATAGCATGGCGTACATTATAGAGCCTATGACTGAAGCATAGGGGACTTTGTCCATTATCTCTCTTTCTTCCGCCGAAGCCGGACTTTGAGTCTTACTCAATGTCTTGCCTTGCAACATAGGTAAGAACCCCTTCTTACTTCCGTCCATTTTAAACTTCTTTAAAATCTTATCAAGGTATGTACTTTGCGATAGCCCTATTAGGCGCCTAGATCTATCTCTATAGATCTTTATGCCTAATATGTATGACGCTTCACCTAGGTCCTTCATTGAAAATTTGTTGTTTAGATAACTTTTAACACTGTTTAAAAGATCTATATCATTTCCGATCAATAATATGTCATCCACATATAATATCAGAAATGCCACATTGCTCCCACTCACTTTCTTGTAAATACAAGCTTCTCCATAAGTTTGGACAAATCCAAACTCTTTGATCACCTCATCAAAGCGGAGATTCCAACTTCGTGATGCTTGCTTCAATCCATAGATGGATTCTTTGAAGCTTGCATACCTTGTTATCATCCTTAGTGTCGACAAAACCCTTTGGTTGTATCATATACAACTCTTCATCAATATTACCATTGAGAAATGCGGTTTTGACATCCATCTGCCATATCTCATAATCGAAATATGCAGCAATTGCTAACATAATCCTAACTGACTTTAGCATCGCTACGGGAGATAAAGTCTCATCGTAGTCAACTCCTTGAATTTGTCAAAACCCCTTTGCGACAAGTCGAGCTTTATAGACGATCACATTACCATCAGCATCAGTTTTCCTTTTGAAAATCCATTTGTTCTCCACGGCCTTTCGGTCGTGAGGTAATTCCACAAAGTTCCAAACTTGATTTTCATACATGGATTCCATCTCGGATTTCATGTCTTCTATCCATTTGTTGGAATCCGGGCTCATCATCGCTTCTTCATACGTCGCAGGATCATCATTTGCATCAACCATGAAATTCATGACAGGATTTCCGTCATTTCGGGGCTGCAGCGTCTGTTTGACTGCGAGGTTCGGGTACTCTCTCTTCGAGTTTCATGATCATTATCATTAGTTCCCTCTTAAACAGGTGGAGCCAACTCCGGAACAACTTCCGGCGCTGCGCTACTCGCCATACTTTGATGAGAAGGTTCCACAACCTCTTCGAGTTCTACCTTCCGACTACTCACACCTTTCGCAAGAAACTCTTTCTCTAGAAAGGATCCATTCTTGGCAACAAAAACCTTGCCCTCGGATCTGTGATAGAAGGAATACCTAATAGTTTCTTTAGGGTATCCTATGAAGACGCATTTTTCCGCTTTGGGTTCGAGTTTATCCGGTTGAAGTTTCTTCACATAAACATCGCATCCCCAAACTTTAAGAAATGACAGCTTAGGTTTGTTTCCAAACCACAATTCATCTGGTGTCTTTTCAGCAGTTTAGATGGTGCCCGATTTAAAGTGAATGCAGCGGTTTCTAGTGCATAACCCCAAAATGACAACGGCGAGTCCGTGAGACATCATAGATCGAACCATATCTAATAAAAATGCGATTACGACGTTCCGACACACCATTTGTGGTGTTCCGCGGTGTGAGTTGTGAAACAATTCCACACTCTTTCATGTGAGTGCTAAACTCGTAACTTAGATACTCACCTCCACGGTCGGACCGTAGAAATTTGATCTTTCTATTACGATGATTTTCCACTTCATTCGAAATTCCTTGAACTTTTCAAAGGTTTCAGACTTGTGTTTCATCAAGTAGATATAACCGTATCTACTCAAATCATCCGTGAAAGTAACAAAATAACGATATCCACCTCGCGCAACACTCATTGGACCACATACATCGAATGTATGATTTCCAATAAATCATCGCGTTCCATTGAACCGAAAGCGGCGTTCTAGTCATATTGCCCATAAGGCATGGCTCACATGTATCAAATGATTCATAATCAAGTGATTCCAAAGTCCATCCGAATGGAGCTTCTTCATCGTTAACGCCAATATGACCTAGGCAGCGATTGCCACATATATGCGGATATATCATCATTAAGTTTAATCCTTTTAGCATCAACATTATGAATATGTGTAATATTATCATCGAGATCTAATAGAAATAAACCATTCATCATCGGTGCATGACCATAAAATATTTCATTCATATAAATGGAACAACCATTGTTCTCGGTTTAAATGAATAACCACTTCGCATCAAACACGATCCGGATACAATGTTCATGCTCGGTCGAGCACCGGATAACATTTATTCAAGTTTATAACTAATCCCGGCGGCAAGTGGAGAGGCAGCCTTCCGGCGATCACATCAACGCTTGATCCATTGCCGACGCATCTTGACCTCACCCCTTGCTAGCGGTCGCTTGACCCACGATTGAGTTACAAATATTAGCAAGGCGGTATCAAATACCGGTGCTCTGCGAGCACTAGTCAAGTACACATCAATAACATGTATATCATATATACCTTTGTTTGCCTTGCCGGCCTTCTTATGCGCGGATACTTGGGGCGATTGCGCTTCGATGGCGATCCCTTACAATAGTAGCACTCGGAATCGGACTTAGGTCCAACTCGGGGTTTCTTTTGGTAGCGCGGCAAAGGCTTGCCGCTTACTTCCTTCATTTTCCCTTCTTGTCTTTCTTGAAACTAGTGTTCCTATTGATCATCAACACTTGATGTTCCTTTTGATCTCCACTTGCAGTTTTAAGCATTGTGAAGCTCGGGAGAGACTTCTTCATGCCTTGCATATTATAGTTCATCACGAAGCTCTTATAGCTAGGTGGCGAGGCTGAGAACACGATGGATGCCTAAGTCAATGGGAATCGATATTCCCAAGGACACAAGCTTATCGGCGTAACCCGACATCTTGAGTACATGCTCACTAACGAGTTGTGCTCTTCCATCATGCAGCTAAAGAACTTTTACGAGCGTTGTAGCTCTCTACAAAGACATGTGAGTCGAAAATCATTTTCAACTCACCCATTGTATCAAATGCATTGCCGTTTTCGAAACGCTTTCGAAGTTCCGGCTCTAGCCCATACAATATGCCGCAATGAACTAAGTTGTGGTCCTCCTGACGAGTCTGATAGACATTCTTCTCCTCGTCAGGGGCATCATCTAAAGGTGGGGTGCCTAATGGTGCTTCTAGCACATATTGCTTTTGTGCAGCAGAGAGGAGAATCCTCAAATTCATGGCCCATTCGGTAAAGTTGCTACCGTTCGTTGCTAGTTTCTCTTTCTCCATGAACACATTGAAATTAAAAGCGGTGGTGCCATCTACAACGAATTTGTAAAGTTTAGACTAAGTGTATGATAGATTGAGTTCAACTAATCGTATTACGAATGAACTCCCACTCAAAAACGACATCCCTCGTGCCTTTTGGTGATTACATGAACCGAATCCACTACACCAAGTCCGATCATCACGTGAGTCTCAGATAGCTTCAAAGGCGAGCATCAAATGGGCATCATATCAACTATATGACTCGTGCTTAACCTTTCGGTCCGTGTTCGAGGCCATGTACATGCTAGGCTCGCCAAGTTAGAACCTTAGTATTCGTGTGTAACTGCTTTTACACCGAAATATGGTCGTGGATCCAAGAACACCCGATCATCACGTGATGTCTTGGAGCGAAAACATAATAGATGCATACTTAAGGAAGAACACATTCTTATCTTGATATTTAAATGAGGGATCATCTTATTATGCTAACAAAGCGCTAAACAAGCAATATAAGATGCTATCAAACATCATATGTTTATTAGTGAAATGATATGGTTCCCGCAGATGATCTCTATCATGTGCATCGTGGTATGATCACTATCATACCTATATGTGTAAATCCAAGGTCTATGGATTTTACACGCTATGTGTGTTGTAAGAGTATCATCTCATACTTCTACTTACAACACTACCATATCATAACACTAGCCCAGCAACAATCTAAACTAGACACCTCTAATTTATCCATTGCAAGTTTTACGTGGCTTAGGGTGTGGCATCCCGCAAAACCACTACTAGAAAATCGCGTTGTTTTTGTGCTTTGCACCATCATGACCGCATGCTCATGTCATCATGCCACATTGCATTTGAGCATCGTCATCATCTTGTATTTGTTCGCATAAAACTATTTTCGGGAAAACCTAATTTATTTTCTAAACGCCCCGTCTTTATTCAAACGCAAAACCCGGGTCACCGGATTATTTTGTTTTGTTTGCTATCGGTTTGCAAAAGTCTGTTTGAAATAAATAAAATATTTAATTATTTTTGTGGGGGCAGTCGAACGGGCCGATTCGACCCAGTCGACCACCCCCGGTATAATCGGTCCACCTAAACCAGCCCCCTCTAATTCCTAAAACTACCCAAACCTATCCTACGCACCACTCTCAGCTCGCCACCTCACCCCTCCCCCAATTTCCTACCCACCCCGCCACATCATCAATCCACCAGCCCACACCCCCCTTTTCTCTCTTTCTCACACAGCTCCTTCTTACCCCCTCTCTCTTCCTCTCCCTTACACCTCTGGCCCACACCCTCCCTGGACCCACTCCCCAACCCTCTCTCTCTCACCAACCGACCCACCAGCCCCCTCCCCACGCGGTCAACCCCCCTGACCCCTGGGCCCGTCTGTAGGGGTTCGTAGCATGGAAAACAAAAATTTTCTATCGCATACAAACAAACAAGCCAAGATCTATCTACTAGATTGTAGCAACGAGTCGATAGAGGAACTCACCCTCGAAGATTCCAAAGTGGTTAACGAGAGCGGATTCTCGTGGGTGATGTAGTCGTACTCTTCCCGATCTCAAGATCGTGTAGACGATCCTTCAGTATACGTTCGGCAGCGCTCCCGCATCGGTCACACGTTCGGTACTCGGAAGACCTTCCTCTCCCTTGTTCCAAAGAAAGCGGAGGTTGTAGCACTCTCCTCGCGATTCCGGCGGCCTGGCGTGTGCAGGAAGTAGAGGGAGATCCGCAGGCTTCGCCTTAAGCCGGTGCAGTATGGTGGAGCTTATGAGAGAGAGGATTAGTGGCCTAGTAATTAGACACACCAATTAGAGGGCTCTAAACCAATTAGAAGGCTCTAAAGCATTGGCTAAAGCAATTAGAAGCTCTAAGCCAAAACAGCTCTAAACCGGAGATCTAGAGTAGAAAGTATTGTGTCTATGGGAGGAGCCCTGCCCCTCCTTTTATGGGAGGGAGGTCCCTGGCGCGCCAGGGGAGGGAGGGAGTCCCTCCCCAAGTCGGCCTTGGGCTGGGCGCCGGCCTGGAGGAGCCCAACTCCTCCTCGGGTTGGTTCAACTCCTCTTGCTTGTTTCCCACAGTTTCTTGTTTTGGCGGTTTGACTTTCAAAGCGGACATTTGACTTTTTCATTTTAGGATTCAATTTAATCCTTTATTTGGGACAGCAATAACACATAGTACATGATGCAATCATTCAATGATCAATGACACATTCATGTACCCTTCCCCGGTCTTGGGACAATCCGAACCTTCTAGAACATTCCGATGAAAACAGGAATCATTCCCGAACTCGAAGCAGGACTTTCCTTATATGAATCTTATTCTCCGGACCATTCCGGATCACCTCGTGATATCCGGATCCCATCCGAGACTCGAACAACATTCGGTCTCTTTCTCATAATACCATAACTACTCAAACAACGTCGAATCCTTAAGTGTGTCTCCCTACGGTTCGTGAATTATGCGGACATGATCGAGACACTTCTCCGAACAATAACCAATAGAGGAATCTGGAAATTCATATGGCTCCACATATTTCTCGATTACTTTGCGATCGAATGAACCACTTACATACGATACCAATTTCCCTTTGTCTCACGATATGTTACTTACCCAAGGTTATGATCGTCGGTATCTCTGCATACCTAGTTCAACCTTATTCTTGATAAGTACTCTTTTCTCGTTCGTGATATGTGATCCCTTGTGACCAAGTCACATGCTTGCAAGCTAATTGGATGACATTCCACCGAGAGGGCCAGTATATCTATCCGTCATGTGGATGGACAAATCCACTCTTGATCCATGTGTCTCAACCAATACCTTCCGAACACTCAATGCCACTTTTATAACCACCCGATTCGGTGTGGTGTTTGATGTCATCAAAGCATCCATCCAAAAGGTGATATGCATGATCTCATGGTCGAAGGAATTAGGTTACTATGTATCGAAAGCATATAGCAATTGAACTAATGAAATGACTTGATCTTTATGCTACGCTTATCTATAGGAGTATGTCCACCATATCATTCTCCTAACGATATGATCTTGTTGTTGATAACATCTCAATGTTCATGATATGGAAACCACAATCATTAATCAACCAACAAGCTAGTGAAGTATAGAGGCTATACTAGGGACTTCAAATTAAGTTTACAAATCACACAAGTATTAATGGTTTCCTTGTCAATACTATTATAGCATGAATGTAAACATTTATCATAAACACAAAGATATAATAATAACTACATTTATTATTGCCTCTAGGGCATATCTCCAACGTCTCACTTGCACTAGAGTCATCTAATCTAGATTACATGGTAATATACCGAACACCCATGGCGGTTTGGTGTTGGTCATGTTTGCCCTTGGGAGAGGTTTAGTCAGCGGATCCGCCACATTCGGATCTGTGTACTTTGCAAATCTTTATATCCCCATCCGGATATGTTCTCGAATAAGCGTGAAAAGCAGCTTGATATCTTGACTTCTTGTGTGACCTTGGTTCTTGCGCATTGGCTATGGCGCCCATGTTATCACAATGAATAGACATTGGGTCCAGCGCACTTGGAACCACACCCAGCTCTGTAATGAACTCTTTCATCCATATCGCTTCTTGTGAAGCCTCCGGAAGCCCATGTATTCATTTTTGTTGAAAGATCTACGCCTGGCGCTTTTGCTTGCTCTCCTCCCAGCACTGCACACACATTCAAAATAAATCGTATCCGGTTGTGATTTAGAATCATCTGGATCGGTGTTCCAACTAACATCGGTGTAACCATTAACAACGCTGTTCATCACCTCCATAAGAAAGAACCATATCCTTAGTTCTTCTCAAGTACTTAAGGATGTTTTTGATCATTGTCCAATGATCCACTCTGGATCACTTTGATATCTGCTAGTTAAACTAACGGCATATGCAATGTCGGGTCTAGTACATAGCATGGCATACATTAGAGATCCTATGGTGAGGCATAGGAGTTTTACTCATCCTTTCTCTATCTTACGCGATGTCGGACTTTGAGTTTTACTCAAGGTCGTATTAGCAACATGGGCAAGAACCCTTTCTTGCTTTCTTCCATTCCAAATCTCTTTAGAACTTTGTCCAAATATGTACTTTGTGACAATGATATTTGGCGTTCGATCTATCTCTATAAATCTTTATGCCTAATATGTAAGCTTCGCCAAGATCCTTCATTGAAAACTATTATTCAAATATTCTTTGACACTATTAAGAAGGTCTACATCATTCCCAATCAACAATATGTCATCCACATACAGTATTAAGAATGCTCTGAGCTCCCACTCACTTTCTTGTAAATACAAGCTTCTCCATAAGTTTGTATAAAACCAAAACTTTTGATTACCTTATCAAAGCGTTGATTCCAACCGGGATGCTTGCTTCAATCCATAGATGGACCGTTGAAGTTTGCATACCTTGTTAGCACCTTTAGGATCGACAAAACCTTTGGGTTGCATCATATACAACTCTTCATCAATGTCTCCATTGAGGAATCTGTTTTGACATCCATCGCCATATCTCATAATCATAATATGCGTGATTGCTAACATAATCCTCACAGACTTTAAGCTTCGCTCTTGGTGAGAAAGTCTCATCGTAGTCAACTCCTTGAATTTGTCGAAACCCTTTTGCGACAAGTCGAGCTTTATAAACGATAACATTACCATCGACATCTGTTTTCTTCTTGAAAATCCATTTGTTCTCGACAGCCTTCCGCCATCCGGTAAGTCCACCAAAGTCCATACTTGGTTTTCGTACATGGATCCAATCTCGGTTCATGGCTTCTTGCCATTTATTGGAATCTGGGCTCATCATCGCTTCCTCATATGTCTCGGGGTCATCGGTGTTGTCCACCATGACATTCATAACGGAATCATACCAATGCAGGTGGTACGAGTTCTCGTTGACCTCCGAGGCTCTGGCAACTTCAACCGAAGTTTCATGATCATCATCATTAGCTTCCTCCCTTATTGGTGCGGGCACCACGGGAACTTCTTCGGTCTTTGCGCTACTCGCAATTCGAGAGAAGGTTCAACAACCTCGTCGAGTTCTACTTTCCTTCCAGTCACTTCTTTCGAGAGAAATTCCTTCTCTAGAAAGGATCCATTCTTAACAGCGAATGTTTTGCCTTCGGATCTATGATAGAAGGTATACCCAATAGTTTCCTTCGGGTATCCTATGAAGGCGCATTTTTCGCTTTGGGTTCAAGCTTGTCATTTGTAACTTCTTTACATAGGCCGCATCCCCAAACTTTAAGGAGCGACAATTTAGGTTTCTTCCCAAACCATAATTCATACGGTGTCGTTTCAGCAGTTTAGGCGGTGCCCTATTTAAAGTGAATCTTGGTGTTTCTAATGCATAACCCCAAAATGATAGCGGTAAATCTGTAAGTGACATCATAGAGCGAACCATATCTAAGAGAGTTCGATTCTGACGTTCGGACACACCATTCTGTTGTGGTGTTCCGGCGGTGTCAATTGTGAAAGTATTCGCACTTCTTTAAATGCTCGCCAAACTCGTAACTTAGATATTCACCTCCACGATCGAGCGTAGAAATTTAATCTTCTTGTTACGTTGATTCTCTACCTCACTTTGAAACTCCTTAAACTTCTCGAAAGTTTGGACTTATGTTTCATGAAATAGATATACCCATATCTACTCAAGTCATCCGTGAAGGTAAGAACATAACGATAACCACATGCGATGCTACACTCATTGGACCACACACATCGGTATGTATGATTTCCAATAAGTCCGTAGCTCGCTCCATTATACCGAGAAAATGGAGTCTTAGTCATTTTACCCATCGGACATGCTTCGCATCTTTCAAGTGATTCAAAATCAAGTGATTCAAGAAGTCCATCGAATGGAGTTTCTTCATACGTTTCACTCCGATGTGACCAAGGCAGCGATTGCCACATATAGGTCGAATTATCGCTGATTTCAAGCGTTTAGCCTCAATGTTGTTGATATGTGTATTTCCACTATCGAGATTCAATAAGAATAGACCATCTATCAAAGGTGCATGTCGTAAAACATATTACTCATATAAATCGAACAACCATTATTCTCGGCTTAAACAAGTAACCGTCTACTTAATAAACAAGATCACGAGATAATGTTCATGCTCAACGCAGCACTAAATAACAATTATTTAAGTATAAAACTAATCCGATGGTAGATGAAGGGGTAGCGTGCCGACCGCGATCACATCAACCTTTGATCCGTTTCCACGCATCGTCACCTCGTTCTTCGCTAGCTTCCGTTTATTCTGCGGCACTGTTTGAGTTACAAATATGAGCAACCGAACCCGATTATCAAATACCGAGCACTACTACGAGTACTAGTGAGATACACATCAATAACATGTATATCAGATATACCTTTCTTCTTGATGTTGCCGTTCTTCAAATCCGCCAAGTACTTTGGGAAATTCCGCTTCCAGTGACCTTCTCCCTTGCAGTAAAAGCACTCAGTATGGCTTAGGTCCAGCCTTGGTCTTCTTCGTCGGCGTGGTAACTTTCTTACCACCCTTCTTGAAGTGTCCCTTCTGCTTAGACTTGCCTTTCTTGAATTTGGTGGTCTTATTGACCAACAACACTTGGTGCTCTTTCTTGATCTCCACTTCTGCAGATTTCAACATGGCAAGAGTTACGGCAAGCGTCTTGTTCATGTTCGCATGTTGTAGTTCATCACAAAGTTCTTGTAACTTGGTGGTAGTGATTGGAGGACACGGTAAATCCCCAAAGCATTAGGAATCACAATACCCAAGCTTTGAAGTTTGTTTGCATGCCCGGACATCTTAAGCACATGCTCATTGTGAGCTGCCCTCTTCCATCTTGCGGTTAAAGAACTTTTCGGAAGCCTCATAGCTTTCAATTGCATGAGTCTCAAAAATCAATTTGAGATCCTCGACAATATCATATGGGTCGACTCTTCAAACCTTTTACGAAGCTCCGATTCTAAACCATACAAGATAGCACCTTTGAACTATAGATCTTGATTCTTAGAGCGAGTAAGCGTTCTTTACTTCATCGGGAGCATCAGGTGCAGTGGGTCACCAGTGCATCCGGACATAGGTCAAATTACCGGTGTGAGGACAATCCTCAAATTGCGGAACCAATCCATGAAGTTGCTTCCATTGTTTTCAACTTTTCTTTCTCTAGGAACGCATTAAAATTGATGGTAGGGGCTGCCATTGATCTACAACATATTTGCAATAGTTTAGACTAAGTTTATGACAAATTGAGTTCAAATTAATTAATGAAATTAAACTAGGTGAACTCCCACTCAAAACAATATCCCTCACATTGTTTTAGTGATCACACGAACCAAATCCACTACATCAACACCGATCATCACGAGAGTTGATATAGTTTCAATGGCGAACAATCATCATGTTCATCATATCTACTATCGATTCATGCTTTACCTTTCGGTAATCCGTGTTCGAGACCATGTCTGTACATGCTAGGCTCGTCAAGATCAAACCTTAGTTTACGCATGAGCAAATCTGGCTTGCTCACGTTGTATACACTTGCGAATCTAGAACACCCGATCATCACGTGGTGCTTGACAACAAGCTTTAGCAACGGTGCTAACTAAGGGTGAACACTTTATGATTTGAAATTGATGTGCATGAGGATCATCTTATAATGCTACGTCGTCTACTAAGCAATACAAGATGCATAAAGGATTAACATCACATGCAATTCAATATATATGTGATATGATATGGCCTTTCTTCTTCGTGCCTTCGATCTCCATCTTCAAGCACGAACATGATCTCCATCATCACGGCATTGCATCAAGGTCAATGGCGCTTCTCCATGGTTGTCGTCCACGGCTTCAACTATTACAACTACTTTGAATAGACACGCGGTCTTAACAATTTAAAGACAACCATATGGCTCTGCGGTTGTCGACTTACAATAAGGAACATTGCATACATCAAATATAATCACAATCATGGCCATATCACATCACTTGCACACCTGCAAAACAAAGTTAGGCCTTCTACTTTCTTTGCATATTTTACGTGGTTTGGGGCTTTCAATAAGTGTCGTTCTAACTTACGAACAAGAACCACAACATTGATACTAGCATTGTTGATCACCGTTGTAAATTGGATCTTAACTATGCTAGGAGAAACATGCACCCATAAAGCCACTTATGCAATACAAGTTACATGTCAGCGTGGAGCAAGTCTCATGAACGATGTCATGTAAGGTTAGCGGGCCGCTTCATCCCAACATACGCAAGATGCAAAGTACACAAAAGCAATCTACAATAAAAGCATCAACGCACAATGACCATTGTGTTCTACTCGTGCAACAGATCTACATATAAACACAGCTCGATACCCTTTGTAGGGGTTCGTAGCATGGAAAACAAAATTTTCTATCGCATACAAACAAACAAGCCAAGATCTATCTACTAGATTGTAGCAACGAGTCGATAGAGGAACTCACCCTCGAAGATTCCAAAGTGGTTAACGAGGCGGATTCTCGTGGGTGATGTAGTCGTACTCCGATCTCAAGATCGTGAGCGATCCTTCGGTATACGTTCGGCAGCGCTCCGCATCGGTCCACGTTCGGTACTCGTGAAGACCTTCCTCTCCTTGTTCCAGGGCAGCGGAGGTTGTAGCACTCTCCTCGCGATTCGGCGGCCTGCAGCGTGGTACCGAAGTAGAGGGAGATCCAGAGGCCTTAAGCCGGTGCAGTATGGTGGAGCTTATGAGAGAGAGGATTAGTGGCCTAGTAATTAGACACACCAATTAGGGCTCTAAACCAATTAGAAGGCTCTAAAGCTGTTGGCTAAAGCAATTAGAAGCTCTAAGCCAAAACGCTCTAAACCGGAGATCTAGAGTAGAAAGTATTGTGTCTATGGGAGCCTGCCCTCCTTTTATGGGAGGGAGGTCCTGGCGCCCGAGGGAGGAGTCCCTCCCAAGTCGGCCTTGGGCTGGGCGCCCGGGAGGAGTCAACTCCTCCTCCGGGTTGGTTCAACTCCTCTTGCTTGTTTCCACAGTTTCTTGTTTTGGCGGTTTGACTTTCAAATGGACATTTGACTTTTCTGTTTTAGGATTCAATTTAATCCTTTATTTGGGACAATAACACATAGTACATGATGCAATCATTCAATGATCAATGACACATTCATGTACCCTTCCCCGGTCTTGGGACAATCGGAACCTTCTAGAACATTCAGATGAAAACACGGAATCATTCCCGAACTCCGAAGCGGGACTTTCCTTATATGAATCTTATTCTCGGACCATTCCGGATCACCTCGTGATATCCGGATCCCATCGAGACTCGAACAACATTCGGTCTCTTTCTCATAATACCATAACTACTCAAACAACGTCGAATCCTTAAGTGTGTCTCCCTACGGTTCGTGAATTATGCGGACATGATCGAGACACTTCTCCGAACAATAACCAATAGAGGAATCTGGAAATTCATATGGCTCCACATATTTCTCGATTACTTTGCGATCGAATGAACCACTTACATACGATACCAATTTCCCTTTGTCTCACGATATGTTACTTACCCAAGGTTATGATCGTCGGTATCTACGCATACCTAGTTCAACCTTATTCTTGATAAGTACTCTTTTCTCGTTCCGTGATATGTGATCCCTTGTGACCAAGTCACATGCTTGCAAGCTAATTGGATGACATTCCCGAGAGGGCCCAGTATATCTATCCGTCATGTGGATGGACAAATCCCACTCTTGATCCATGTGTCTCAACCAATACCTTCCGAACACTCAATGCCACTTTTATAACCACCCAGTTACGGTGTGGTGTTTGATGTCATCAAAGCATCCATCCAGCAAAGGTGATATGCATGATCTCATGGTCGAAGGAATTAGGTTACTATGTATCAGAAAGCATATAGCAATTGAACTAATGAAATGACTTGATCTTTATGCTACGCTTATCTATAGGAGTATGTCCACCATATCATTCTCCTAACGATATGATCTTGTTGTTGATAACATCTCAATGTTCATGATATGGAAACCACAATCATTAATCAACCAACAAGCTAGTGAAGTATAGAGGCTATACTAGGGACTTCAAATTAAGTTTACAAATCACACAAGTATTAATGGTTTCCTTGTCAATACTATTATAGCATGAATGTAAACATTTATCATAAACACAAAGATATAATAATAACTACATTTATTATTGCCTCTAGGGCATATCTCCAACACCGTCCCCACGCCCGACCCCACCTGCAGCTCCCTCCCCCACGCGCTCATCTCCCTCCCCACCCTCTTCCTCCTCTAGCCCAAGCCATGACCTCCTCCTCCTCCTCTCCTCACCCGGCCTTGCCTGTTCCTCCTCCTCCTCTGCTCCATGGCCTCCACCGCTCCCTCCGACCACCTGCCCTCTTCTCCCCAGCTCGGCGGCCTTCCCGCCTCTCGTGGCGCTCCTTCCCGATCCTCGCCTCGTCGCCCGAGCCTCGGCCTCCTCTCCCGCGCCTCGGCGCGCCGTCTTCTACCTCGTGCCTCCCGTCCGGCGCCACCGCCGCCTCGGCCGCCCGAGCCAGCCCGGCCGTGCCACTCCTCTCTGGTCGCCTCCGTGACCTCGCCCTTCCTCCTCCCCGCCGTCGGCCCCTGCTGCCGCGCCTCGCCTCGTCATGGGCCGTCGCCCCTCGACCACGGTTCCACCACCGCCCCTCGTCCCTTTGTTTCCCGAGCCCGGCGACCCCCTCCGCCAAGGCCTCCTCCGTCAAGCCCCTTCCGCCGCCAGCACGTCGATTCCACGCCCGCCGCGTCGCTGCCGCCGGCGGCCGCCTCCGTCCGCCCTCGCTCTCTCGCAGCCGCGTCATCGCTTTGCCGTGCGGACTCCGCCGCCGCGCCTGGCCATCCCGTGCGCCGCCACCGCGTCAGCATCGTCCCTCTGCAGGATCTCGTCGCCCTGCTGGCCCGAGCGGGGAGATCGACCAACGGAACAACGAGCTCTCCCTCATGGAACCGAGACCGAACTCGATAACCGCCAAGGCCGCACGATCTTCCGTCGACCGACGTTGAGTTGAACCAAATAGGGCGCCGCTCGAAGACCATCGAGGTTTGAAGATGAACCTGAGGAAATTCTAGGAAGATCGACAAGGAATCCGATGCCCAACATCGACAAGATCTTCGACATGCGTCGCCATACTCGAAGCCCACCTCACGGACCCGGCGACCGCGCATGCGACAAGACCTTCATCCCGGATGCGAGTACGCCAAGTTCGTCTACCCCGGACACCGTGCGACAAGATCTACTTCACGGATCCGATGACCCCGGCACCGTTCCACTCAAGTCCGCCATCGACGACAAGATCGGCACCGACCAGGGCGAGTTCGATGCGCCCCCGACACCAAACCAAGTTCTGCATCCCGAACGCCATGACCGTCGACATGACCCGAAGACCACGGATGCGCCAAGATCTACTCTGTTATCCGACAACGCTCCCGGTCGAACCCTAGATCCGAACCACGAGACCGGAACCCCAAGATCTGCCGAACCCTAATGTGTGACCCCTTCTCGAGCCCTATTTTATAAATATAACATTACCTGTTGCATATTAATTTGTTCATGCATGCATACTTGTCATGTGGTTTGGGGGCCTTATGCCGTTTCACCATATAATTAAATATGGGGCCCATATGCGGGCAAATCTAGTCTCATATTGGCCTCATTTAAATTTGTGTAGAGAACCGGTTCTATCTTTTGTCTTGATAATGCAGCATTTAAAATGCGGGGTAGCTAAACAATTTGAACCTATTAATTAATTGTCGGGACCCCGGTTACGCTTAATATGACCTAATTGCATCGCATCTTTGCCATGCCATACATCATACATGCTTCATGCCGATCTTTTGCCATAGTATTAAATATTGCACCCGGTGTTTCTTCTAGTGTTTTGCTTCTTCGCGGATAAGGCCGTTGAGTTGATGCGAGTGTCGACCCGATCTTCGGATGAACCTTCGGCAATGTTTTCAGGCGAGCATCTCCCCCTTTCTACCTATCTTACTTTTATAGTATTTATTTCCTCCTGTTGATCTATTGCTATCTGTGTTGCGATACTCTAGTTTTTCGTACCCGTGATCTCCCTCGCAGCCTTATATTGCCTTGGACACATCCTATTACCTGTTGTTTGGTAGATAGTTGGACTTGCGCGTCGTAGTCGCTTGCTCAAGTGCTGTTGCGTGTCGTCAAGTGCCACAGTTGTTGGTGTATTGCCGCATGTTTGATGTTGGAGATGATCTTGGTTTTACTTATCATTCACTTTAATTCCTGTTTAACAACTAAAATTGAAGTAAGTAAGCAGAGGCATAGGTGGGCAATAGATGTTATTTGGTTGTTAACCGTCCACTTGTGTCCCGTAGGACCCCGAGTGCTTGATACCTGTTCCTTGATTTATCGCGCTATCCACATCAGGAGGATTATGGGACCCACGAGCGAGCTTGATTCATCTTATTTCTTGGGGCCACAAACTAGTTTGAGGTTTTATTTACTATCTGTACTTATGCCATGCTACTGCTTTATTTACGATTGTGCGAGGCACCTGTCTTATTTAGGAATTGTGACCCGTTCTGCGGTATCGACAAGCCAGTTTGGGTTCCCGATCGCTTACCGGCCCCACAAACCTCGGTCCGTCTCAAGTCAGCTAAATTCGTTCTTGGTGTACTCAAGGGTAGCCCTGAAATATTTCTGAATCCTGTGATTGCTTTGTCGTGAAGGCCTCGTTGGGTTTTGATTTGGTTTTTCCGAGGTTGATCGAGTGTGTGTTGCTATTGGTGCACCCCGGCCGGGTAAAACTTTCTGAAAGCCGTGTCCGCGGTTATGGACGACTTGGAGCACAGTATCTCGATCATATACAACTATAACTAAAGTAGTGCTATAAATTTGACTTTATAATGACTAGTAATCAGCTTCACTATAATGGAATGGCTAAATAAAACTGCCCACAATTGCTTGCTTGGTTTGTCGCTTGCGACAATTGTATCTGACTAGTAAGTATGGCAACTACAACGGAATGGCTAAATAAAAGTACCAACAACTGCTGGGTTTTGGGTTATCTCATGCTAATTGTATCTGACTAGTAAGTGATGCAACTACAACGGAATGGTTAACTAAAACGGCTCACTGCTTATTTTATCAGGATGACTACCCATACCTGACTAGTAATTGCTGCAACGATAACAGAATAAATAAAACTGCCAACTGTGTGAGTTCCTCGGTTAACTTCCTCGTTTGGTCTCGAGGGGGAACACCAGGATGGGATTGTTTGGTGCTAGATTCAGATTGGTTCCGGATAGGTCTTTCTTACCCCTCTCTGATATCCGATAGTTGTATCGAGTCTCTATAGGTTGTTTAGTGCATCTTTAGCTGCCGCTTGATCCACCATACCTATGTGGCGAGGACCGAATTCTAGCCTCGGCGTGTCTTGGCCTCGATCGACGCTCCTCTTTTCCTTTGCCCTTTGTCGGCACCCTTTTGTTTAAGCGGTTTTGAGATCGGCGTCGTTAGCGGGGTTACCCTTCCGGCTTGGCACGGCGAGGGTTATGGATGCCATGGTTATTCTTGGGCTCTTAGCCCCATTTGCATCTTGTCCGTAGTGGGCGCTCTATCGCTTTCGAGGTGATTCGGATCTTTGTTCAGATATGTATTCTTGACTCATGGAGTCGTGTTGTATATATATCGTTACGTGGGTCCCATCGAGGACTGTTGTGTAATGTTATTACTTCGTTTTCCACCCGCACGCAAGTGCCTGGTGGGCACCTTTGAATCGTTTCTATGCGGGTTTGGCGGGTTTCGCTAAAACTTGCATAGGTCCGAATCTGAGGGTGTTACAGAGTGGTATCAAAGCCCAGCAGTTGCGATACCCCACAAGTCCAGCATGTAGGATAACCTAGCTAACGGCCGAAGTAGAGTGTCAAAACTATTTTTGCAAAATCGGTTGGTTAGTTCTGATTAGGTCTGATTTTACTCCTTACCCCCCTCTGCTGCTCTCCTCTCACCTCTGCGTGTTTTGAATCCGCTCTCTTCTCTCTCTTCGAGTCCAGGGTTTCTCGTGGTTGGGTTCCGTCGTACCTTCAGGGTTTCGCTTCCTCCTTTGGTAACGGTGTTGCTACATCCGGTCTTCATGCTATCCGAGGAATCCTTCGTCTGATGGACTCCTCTTTGTTTCTTCTCGTGCCTTCCGGTGTTTTCCGACGCAACGACATCATCTACGCTAGACCCGATGCAGAGTCTGCATCACCCCTTTGGTTCTGAACCTTGTTTGTCAAGATCTTCAGTCTGAATTTCGAGAGTTGGTTGCATAATCCGCCTATTCGTGTGCAGAGTAATGGTTTGAGTGCGGGATGGAGTAGCTACCATACCACTACTCTTATCATTCGCTCTTGTACGTTGAATTGGTGAATTAATGTGATTTCACTCATTCCACGGAAGTTAGAAGTGGCCTTTATCTTTTGATACCTCTACCTTCGACCTTTTGTTTCCGGAGTGTTTCCCCTCAACAATCACGGACAACGACCTCTTGTTAGTGGTGTCGCGAGGATCTACACGAAGCGCGAAGGATCAGACCGCCGGCCTTCTTCCCGGTACCATGAGGCGGATCTCGAGGGCGAGATCCAGTGTTAGTGGTGTCGAATTGTGGGATCCCGCAAAACCACTACTAGAAAATCGCGTTGTTTTTGTGCTTTGCACCATCATGACCGCATGCTCATGTCATCATGCCACATTGCATTTGAGCATCGTCATCATCTTGTATTTGTTCGCATAAAACTATTTTCGGGAAAACCTAATTTATTTTCTAAACGCCCCGTCTTTATTCAAACGCAAAACCCGGGTCACCGGATTATTTTGTTTTGTTTGCTATCGGTTTGCAAAAGTATGTTTGAAATAAATAAAATATTTAATTATTTTTGTGGGGGCAGTCGAACGGGCCAATTCGACCCAGTCGACCACCCCCGGTATAAATCGGTCCACCTAAACCAGCCCCCTCTAATTCCTAAAACTACCCAAACCTATCCTACCCACCACTCTCAGCTCGCCACCTCACCCCTCCCCCAATTTCCTACCCACCCCGCCACATCATCAATCCACCAGCTCACACCCCCCTTTTCTCTCTTTCTCACACAGCTCCTTCTTACCCCTCTCTCTTCCTCTCCCTTACACCTCTGGCCCACACCCTCCCTGGACCCACTCCCCACTCCCCAACCCTCTCTCTCTCACCAACCTACCCACCAGCCCCCTCCCCACGCGGTCAACCCCCCTGACCCCTGGGCCCGTCCCCACGCCTGACCCCACCTGCAGCTCCCTCCCTCACGCGCTCATCTCCCTCCCCACCCTCTTCCTCCGCTAGCCCATGCGCCCGCCTCCTCCTCTCCCCTCACTGCCCGTTCCCTCCTCCTCCTCTCGCTCCGGCCTCCACCGCCTCCCTCCATGACCCACCCTCTTCTCCCCAGCTCGGCCCGGCGCCGCCCGCCTCTCCGCGCTCCTTCCCATCCTCAGTCGCCTCGTCGCCCGCAGCCTCCTCTCCCGCCTCCCGGCCTCCGTCTTCTCCGCGCCTCACGTCCGGCGCCGCCCTCATCGCCCGAGCCAGCCCGGCCGTGCCCTCCTCCTGTCGCCTCCAGCGGCCCTCGCCCTTCCTCCTCCATGGCCATTCTCTGCTGCTCGCCTCGTCATGGGGCCGTCGCCCTCCCGCGGTTCCACCGCCCGCCTCGTCCTGCCTGTTTCCCAGGCCGCGACCCGCCGGCCAAGGCCTCTCCGTCAAGCCCTTCCGCCGCCCACGTCGATTCCACGCCCGCGCGTCTTCCTGCCGCCACGGCGAGCGCCTCCGCCTCTCTCTCGCGGTGCGTCATCGCTTTCGTGCGGACCACCCCGCCTGGCCATCCCGTGCGCCGCCACCGCGTCAGCATCGCCCCTCTGCAGGATCTCATCGCCCTGCTGGCCCGAGCGGGGAGATCGACCAACGGAACAACGAGCTCTCCCTCATGGAACCGAGACCGAACTCGATAACCGCCAAGGCCGCACGATCTTCCGTCGACCGACGTTGAGTTGAACCGAATAGGGCGCCGCTCGAAGACCATCGAGGTTTGAAGATGAACCCGAGGAAATTCTAGGAAGATCGACAAGGAATCCGATGCCCAACATCGACAAGATCTTCGACATGCGTCGCCATACTCGAAGCCCACCTCGCGGACCCGGCGACCGCGCATGCGACAAGACCTTCATCCCGGATGCGAGTACACCAAGTTCGTCTACCCCGGACACCGTGCGACAAGATCTACTTCACGGATCCGAAGACCCCGGCACCGTTCCACTCAAGTCCGCCATCGACGACAAGATCGGCACCGACCAGGGCGAGTTCGATGCGCCCCCGACACCAAACCAAGTTCTGCATCCCGAACGCCATGACCGTCGACATGACCCGAAGACCACGGATGCGCCAAGATCTACTCTGTTATCCGACAACGCTCCCCCCCGGAGTCCGAACCCCAGATCCGAACCCTGAGACCGAACCCCGAACCCCGGAACCCCAAGATCTGCCGAACCCTAATGTGTGACCCCTTCTCGAGCCCTATTTTATAAATATAACATTACCTGTTGCATATTAATTTGTTCATGCATGCATACTTGTCATGTGGTTTGGGGGTCTTATGCCGTTTCACCATATAATTAAATATGGGGCCCATATGCGGGCAAATCTAGTCTCATATTGGCCTCATTTAAATTTGTGTAGCGAACCGGTGCTATCTTTTGTCTTGATAATGCAACATTTAAAATGCGGGGTAGCTAAACAATTTGAACATATTAATTAATTGTCGGGACCCCGGTTCCGCTTAATATGACCTAATTGCATCGCATCTTTGCCATGCCATACATCATACATGCTTCATGCCGATCTTTTGCCGTAGTATTAAATATTGCACCCGGTGTTTCTTCCAGTGTTTTGCTTCTTCGCGGATAAGGCCGTTGAGTTGATGCGAGTGTCGACCCGATCTTCGGATGAACCTTCGGCAATGTTTTCAGGCGAGCATCTCCCCCTTTCTACCTATCTTACTTTTATAGTATTTATTTCCTCCTGTTGATCTATTGCTATCTGTGTTGCGATGCTCTAGTTTTTCGTACCCGTGATCTCCCTCGCAGCCTTATATTGCCTTGGACACATCCTATTACCTGTTGTTTGGTAGATAGTTGGACTTGCGCGTCGTAGTCGCTTGCTCAAGTGTTGTTGCGTGTCGTCAAGTGCCACAGTTGTTGGTGTATTGCCGCATGTTTGATGTTGGAGATGATCTTGGTTTTACTTATCGTTCACTTTAATTCCTGTTTAACAACTAAAATTGAAGTAAGTAAGCGGAGGCACAGGTGGGCAATAGATGTTATTTGGTTGTTAACCGTCCACTTGTGTCTCGTAGGACCCCGAGTGCTTGATACATGTTCCTTGATTTATCGCGCTATCCACATCCGGGAGGATTATGGGACCCCCCTGAGCCAGAGCTTGATTCAGTCTTATTTCTTGGGGCCACAAACTAGTTTGAGGTTTTATTTACTATCCTGTACTTATGCCATGCTACTGCTTTATTTACGATTGTGCGAGGAGCACACTGTACTGTTTAGGAATTGTGACCCGTTTACGCGGTATCGACAAGCCCAGTTTGGGTTCCGATGCGCTTCTGGCCCCACAAACCTCGGGTCCGTCTCAAGTCAGCTAACCGTTCTTGGGTGTACTCAAGGGTGGCCCCTGAAATATTTCTGAATTCTGTGATTGCTTTGTCGTGAAGGCCTCGTTGGGTTTTGATTTGGTTTTCGAGGTTGATCGAGTGTGTGTTGCTATTGGTGCACCCGGGGTAAAACTTTACGAAAGCCGTGTCGCGGTTATGGACGACTTGGAGCACAGTATCTCGATCATAGACAACTATAACTAAAGTAGTGCTATAAATTTGACTTTATAATGACTAGTAATCAGCTTCACTATAATGGAATGGCTAAATAAAACTGCCCACAATTGCTTTCTTGGTTTGTCGCTTGCGACAATTGTATCTGACTAGTAAGTATGGCAACTACAACGGAATGGCTAAATAAAAGTACCAACAACTGCTGGGTTTTGGGTTATCTCATGCTAATTGTATCTGACTAGTAAGTGATGCAACTACAACGGAATGGTTAACTAAAATGGCTCACTGCTTATTTTATCAGGATGACTACCCATACCTGACTAGTAATTGCTGCAACGATAACAGATAAAACTGCCAACTATGTGAGTTCCTCGGTTAACTTCCTCGTTTGGTCTCGAGGGGGAACACCAGGATGGGATTGTTTGGTGCTAGATTCAGATTGGTTCCGGATAGGTCTTTCTTACCCCTCTCTGATATCCGATAGTTGTATCGAGTCTCTATAGGTTGTTTAGTGCATGCTGCGCTGCCGCTTCAGTCCACCATACCTATGTAGGCGAGGACCGCCGAATTCTAGCCTCGCTGTCTTGGCCTCGATCTTGACGCTCCTCTTTTTCCTTTGCCCTTTGTCGGCACCCCTTTTGTTTAAGCAGGTTTTGAGATCGACGTCGTTAGCAGGGTTACCCTTCCGGCTTGGCCTGGGCAGGGTTATGGACGCCACTGGTTATTCTTCAGGGCTCTTAGCCCCATTTGCATCTTGTCCGTAGCTGGACGCTCTATCGTTTTCGAGGTGATTCGGATCTTTGTTCTGTATATCTGTATTCTTGACTCATGGAGTCGTGTTGTATATATATCTGTTTTGTGGGTCTCATCAAGGACTGTTGTGTAATGTTATTACTTCGTTTTCCACCCGCACGCAAGTGCCTGGTGGGCACCTTTGAATCGTTTCTATGCGGGTTTGGCGGGTTTCGCTAAAACTTGCATAGGTCCGATTCTGAGGGTGTTACATAGGGCTTTCGAGATAGAACCGTTCTTACCTACGAACATGAACCACAACGAGGATAATCAAATTGTTGACAACTCGCTTGCAAAATAGATATTGACTATAGTAGGAGAGATAGCCACCCGCTAGCCACTTATGCAAACTAGTTGCATGTCAAGCGTGGAACAGGTCTCATGTGCGAGGACATGTAAAGTTTGTCCGGGCCGCTTCATCCCACTATGCCACCAATATCCAAAATTACAAAAAAGGAGCAACAACATGATCATCATCGCCCACATACTCATATGTGTACTACCCGTGTAAAGTATCTACGCATAGATCCGTCTCTGATACCACTGTAGGGTTCGTAGCATAGAAAACAAAAATTTTCCTACAATGTGAACTATATACCAAGATCTATCTACTAGATACAAACAACGGGCGGATGTATATCCGTAGATAACATATCCTTGAAGACCGACAAAGCTTAACGAGTTCAACTCGTGGTTGATGTAGACGATCTCTTGCCGATCTCAAGATCGAGAGAAAGTCCTAGCGCCGCAAATCAGCAGCGCATCCGTGCTCGCACACACGTTCGAGGCACCGAGCAACCTCCGCCTCCTCGCTCGGCGATGCGGTGAAGCACAACTCTTTCTTGCCGAATAGCCACCAGGAACATGTATCTCTCTAGTCCGAGACCATGGGGGATAAATTCTAGAGGGGGAGAGAGATCCTTCACGAGGAGGTGTGAGAGACAAGTGAGGAGGGGGGCTCCTTTTATAGGAGGAGGGGGGCACCCAAGGGGTTGGCCGTCGGCCATGGGGGCTGCCCCCTCCCCTCCTTCATTCATGTGGGTGGACACTCCACTCACAAAATGCCCTTTAAAATCCCTCCACTCAAAAGTCCACTCAAATTCCCATTAAATTTCCACCAAATTTAATGCAAACTCTCATTAAATAAAACTCTTTTATTTTATTCAGAATTTTGTCAATTACTTTAATGACAAACATTCACAAATAACCCCTTGCTAGAATTCTATTTCACATGCATAACCACTTTATGCAATTTCACCAAAACTGTTTGGTATCTAGTGAAATAAATTCCTGCGCTTGTTCATTCTTTCGGCATGAAACATTTGCTCCAATTGGATGTCGGTGTCTCTTAAGTGTGTCACCCTACGGTTCGTGAATAATGCGGACATGATCGAGACCCCTCTCGGATCAATAATCAGAAGCGGGATCTGGAGACCCATACTGACTCCCACACATTCAATGATGACTTTCTTGTGATCGTCGGAACCTTTTACGCTAGTATCTTAATCCCTTTGTTTCACGATATATTACATGTCCGAGATTCGATCATCGGTATCTCCATACCTAGTTTGATCTCGTTACCGACATGCACTCTTTTCTCGTTCCTGTGATATAACATTCTAGTGATCAAATCACTTGCTTGCAAGCTAATCAATGTGATATCACCGAGAGGGCCCAGTATATCTATCCGTCATCGGGATGAACAAATTCCACTCTCGATCCATGAGCCTCAACATAACACTTTATTAGTTCTGAATCCATCTTTATAATCACCCTATTACGGTGTGACGTTTGATGTTATCAAGAAACTCTTCTGGTGTTAGTGATTGACATGATCTCATGGTCTAAGGATTAGGATCACTTCGTAAGTTGTTATAGCAATATAAACTCAATGAATTTGATCGTAATGCTATACTTCGGATGAATGTTCATCACACCATTACACTAATGTTGTGATCCCGTTATTAACAACATCCAATGTCCATGATCAGGAAACCTTGATCATCTTGTTAATCAACGAGCTAGTTTATGAGAGAGGCATAACTAGGAACTTTCTGTTTGTTTATTAAACACACATGTATTAACGTTTCCGTATCAATACAATTATAGCATGCAAAATAAACATCTATCATATACTTGGAATACACATAATAAACACTTTATTATTGCCTCTCAGGGCATATTCCCTTCAACGAGGAGGCACTCGAGCTGGTCGACGGGCGGGCGGCAGGTGAGGGGCACCATGGTGGCAGGCGCCATGAGACCAGGCGGGGCGTAGGGGCATTGGGCCGCCTTGTGATCGGCGGCAGGTCCAGCCTGAAGAACTGCGGTAGGCGTCATCGGGCGTCGCCAAGAGTCCCGGCCAAGCGGAAAAACAACTCGTCAAAGTACACGTGCGGGAGGTGAGGGCGATGTGAGACGACCGGTCGTGGCGGTAGCCCTTGGTGTTGGCGGGGTAGCCTAAAAACACACAAGGGAGAGAGCGAGGCGCAAGCTTGTGCGCGATGGTAGCAGCAGTGTTAGGATAACACTTGCAGTCGAAGACGCGGAGGTCATCATAGGCGGGCGGCGCACCGTAGAGGAGGTGTTGCGGCGTGTAAGACCAACGCACACGACACGAGCGGATGTTGACGAGGAGAGTTGCCATGGCAAGAGCATCCGGCCAGAATCGTGGGGGCATGTGGGCGTGGAACAGAAGGGTGCGGACGCAGTCGTTGAGATTACGAAGCATCTGTTCAGCACGACCGTTCTGTGGGGAAGTGTAGGGACACGTAAGGCGGAAGATGGCGCCATGGGTGGCGAGAAGTGAGCGAATAGTGATGTTGTCGAACTCTTTGCCGTTGTAAGTTTGTAAGGCGTGAATAGGGCGACGGGCGGAAAGTGGAAGCAGCGGTGAGAGTGGCGGCAACGTCGGATTTGCGACGAAGAGGAAACGTCCATACAAAATGAGAGTGGTCATCCAAAATCACGAGATAATAATTATAACTAGAATTACTGGGAATAGGCGAGGTCCAAACATCACTATGAATAAGTTGAAACGGAAAAGACACGACTGTGGAGGAGGAACTAAACGGGAGGTGAACATTTTTGCCTAGACGAGATGCTTCACAATAGTGGACATCCGTTTTATTACAGGTAAAGTAAAAGGCTTGCATTATTTGACGTAGAGCGGCGGAGCTAGGATGGCCGAGGCGAGCATGCCAGAGATCGACACCGGTGGAGAGGGCGAGTGAGCTGCTGGCGGTGGTGGAGGCCGAACCAACAGGGTACAGATCGCCGGGGCTGTCACATCGGTGGAGGGGCATCCGAGTACGACCATCCTTGACAGAGAAACCAAAGGCGTCAAATTCCACACTCACAGGATTATCACGACAGAAAGATTTAACGGAAACAAGATTTTTAATCAAGGTAGGAGAAACAAGAACGTTATTTAGAGAGAGGGGAGTGGAAGTGGAGGGAAAAGAGACAGAACCGGTGTGAGTAATGGAAAGCGCATGACCGTTGCCAACGATGATGCGGGAGGAGGTGGAGGAGGGTGTAGAAGAGAGGGCAGGTGCTGACCATATGCTGTGAGGCGCGGTGTCCATGAACGATCGCCACCGCCACCATACTCCCAGTGGGGCGCCTGAGGCGGTCGGAGCGCTGGGTCCCACGGGCCGAGCTCGGGGGTTAGGCCGGGGAGGAGTAGGGCGCGGCACCGTAGCTTGGGGCGGCGTCGTAGCTCGGCGTGACGACGGGTTGGAGCGCCGCGTAGAAGGCACAGTGGGTGGCGGACGGCCCCATGATGCCGGTAGGGAGGCGC
Organism: Avena longiglumis; assembly: GCA_030063025.1. NCBI lineage: Eukaryota > Viridiplantae > Streptophyta > Magnoliopsida > Poales > Poaceae > Avena > Avena longiglumis. The sequence continues at coordinate 31,505,954 of CP125975.1, forward strand.
GGGGGCATGGAGTAGGCATGGGCGACCCGGTCCACGGTTGTGACCCATGAGCCACGACGGAGTGGGGCAGCGTCTTTGAGGTGGAGCGGGGGCGGTGGCGTTGGCGCCACCATAGCCGCCGTTACCGCCACCGCGGCGACGCCCGACGACCACGCCGGTGGCGGGGGCGAAGCGGCTGGTGTAAGCCGGAGGTGGACCCATAGGCGGCGGAGGCGGAGCGGCGGCGCGTGTCTTGCAGGCGCGCGTGAGAGGCCAGCGGCAGCGGTGTGAGCCCGAGCCTGAAGATGCTGAGCGGCGCTCCTCAAGGCGCGTAGGCAACGCGGCTGCTCGAAGGAGGCGTGGTGAGGCGTGAGATTGGAGGCAACGCGTTCGAGATCCTCGCCGAGACTGCCGGCAGGGTGGAGAGCATGATCTTGTCGTCGATCGGAAACTCCAAGTCGCGGCTCGTCGGAGGCTCTTGACTTGAGCGTGCTCGTCGAGAGTGAGTGGTTACGGTGGGTGCCGAAGAACTCCTGTTGGAGGAAGGTGACCCGCTGGATCTTGTTGTCGGTGAAGAGGCCGGTGATTTTCTCCCACACCGTGTGCGCGGTGTCGCCGTCCCGGACGACGGTGCGGAAGATGTCGTTGGAGACGGTCTGGTAAAACCAGCGGATGATGGTGGCGTCGATCGCGAGCCACTCGGGGTCGTGCGACATGGCGAGGAGGTCGATGGTGCCATCGATGTGGTCGAGGAGATCATACTCGCGGAAGAGCAGCCCGAAGTACGTCTTCTACGGGAAGAAGTTGGAAGCGGTGGTGGAGAGCTTCACCGGCACGCGCTCGGCGATAGGGATGTCGCGGATGACGGCGACGGAGGGCCCGGCGAAGGGTTCTTTGCCGGGGCGGGAGGAGTTGAAGGATCGAAGGAGCCGGGAGGAGAACCCGGCCATGGCGGCGGTGGTGGTGGGTGGCGGCTAGGGTTTGGGAGAGGGAGCGGCGCCTAGGGAGAAGGGCGGCGGCTAGAGGAGGGCGGCGCCTAGGGAGGGGGGCGCGGCTTGAGGGAGGGTCGGCGGCGCCCTAGGGTAGAGAGGGGACGGCAGCTAGGTCAGGGACCAGAGGGTCTCTGATACCATGTACAAGGGAATTGAAGATTGCACAGCACCAATTGGGCCGGCTGCTCATGTATATATAGACAGACACATGTACAATTACAGGTACAACCCTGACAAAACACGGGGACCTATACCTAGTACAATATGTTACTCAACAGCTTGAGTCAGGTCTTAATGGCAAGCGCTAGGCGTCATGGAAAACCTCCCATCGTCCTGCTTCTCCGTGCACCACGTGTCCGCAAACATTCCCCATGCGCCTAGGTCGAGAACGACCCCTGCGTGCACCTCTCCGTCCTCTCATAGGAAAACGAACTGACTACTGAACCTCCTCGCCCCTGCTTCGTCAAGTTCCTGGCCTTCATCGGAGAAGGCACAATTGCCGGCCATGCTAGAGAAGACGTTGTCACCGGAGAGGCCGGCCGCCCGTTGTAGAAGCGCCGCCACACCTCTATAGCAAGACCAACCGCACGTGGTAGCAACACCGTTGCTGCTTTGTAGCGAGACCAGCCGCCTGTTGTAGCAGCCTTGTCCCGCCTCTATAGCAGCGTCGTCCACCTGTTGTAGCAGGGCCCCCGCGCCTGAGTAGCAGCACCGCCAAGCCTATGTAGCAGGACTGGCCGCCCGTTGTAGCATCCGTATCGCGCTTACAGCGGCTCGGACACCTATTATGCAGGGCCGCCGTGCACGAGGAAGCGATGTCTTGGCGCCTGCTGCCCGTTATGCGCAGCCGCCTCTATAGAAGGGGCGGACGCCCCTTGTAGAAGGGACACCGTGCCTCTGTAGTAGAGAGGAGCAGGGGCCGGCTGCCGCTCGCAACACTGCAGGTCCCCATGCTCGCTCCTTGCATCACGGCGACACCAACCGACTTGCAGCGACGGGGACCAAGAGCTAGCGGCGGCAGCGCATGTTACTGTGGCGGAGGGAAGCCATGGCGGTGTGGTGGTACCGCGGAGAAGAATGGCAGCCGTGCGAGGTGGGAGGGAGAGGATGGGCACCGGTTGAGGTGGGGAATTTCTATGGAGGAGAGAAGGTAGGAGAACATAAAGTGGAGGACCGTAGAGGTGGCCTAGACATGTAGGGGGGTGGAGGCGGAGTTGTTGAAACATGTACGCGAACGACCTGAACCCGTGTACGCGAATGACCCGGACGATCGTTGTCTTAGGGACGCGGGTCATTTTCCGGACTTAATTGGGTCAACTCAGAAAGAGTTTGGATTAGTTTGGTTTCTTATAGCAAATGGTTGGGTATGATTAGGAATGGGCTTTAACAAGTCCGATTCCTAACAGTTTTGATCTACAGTTTACAATCGGTTGGAGAGATTGGTTCGTGTTCCCGATTTTTAAGCCAAGTTTCTACGCCCGTCGGTCACCCTGCGACCGCAGTGGCCATCGCTTGCCGGTCCCACCTTCGCAGCAGCTGCCCGTCTCCGTTCGCACACGGCTGGCCAGCCCCACCTCCGCGGCAGTCAAAGCAGCTGGCGGCTCACTGGCCAGGTCTCGTGTCTTCATGGCTAATCCTGACACCCAGAACAACAGGCAACGTGCCATCAACTGTAGCAAAAACAACCACGGGCAGGTTAGGAAAAATCGAACGGTTTTCAACCATTTGAGTAAACACTTTCATACCCACCACTGCGCACTCAGTTTCAGTTTGGTTTGGGTGGACTTTCAAGTTGGTTTGGTTTAAGTTGGGATTACGAAAATATACGATGTGTTTAGTTCGGTTTAGGCTGCCACGTTGGGCCATGCGGGTTTGGTTGAAGTATGGTTCAGTTTTTGAACCATTCTTAGGTTTATCGACCACCCTCCCTCGTGTCGTCGCCACCGGAGGGTCCGCCGGTTGCTTAGGGATGGAGGCGGCAGGGCGTTCCCTCTCTCCTTCGGCGCGAGGGTGTTCTGCTGGCGGCACGAGCTGGTGATGGTGCCTGCAGCGGGTGTGGTGACTTCGGGCTGCGGGCGTCATGCCAGGAGGGGTTCGGTGTACTTTGGCGGAGGTGGTGCGGGCCATGGCACAGGCATGGAAGGGGTGGGGGTGGTTGACCGGGCCTGATCTAGACCCTAGATGGGCTGGGCAGGCCGCGGCCATGGCACCTCTCTAGCGCTCATGTAGGAAGCCGAGCTGGCGGGCTTAGGCATGGAACCAGTCGGGGTGGCGCCCCTCGACCATGGTTTGATGAGATCTTAAGGATTAGAGTTTTGTAAAAAATCAATCAGTAATTTAATTTGACCTAAATCTTTCTTAATAATGATATGTTTGATTTAGGAAAGCCTTAAAGATAAAGGAGATCTTTATGCAAGGAAAGAAAGGAGGCTAGCCACTAACCCAGTGGCGAAGCTAGAGCATAATACTATTGGGTTTAGCTGCCCAGTATTGGATAATCTTTCACTAAATGTCAATGGAAAAACTAATTTAGTGAAGGATTGAGGAAAAAGCATTGGGTTCATTTGCACCCAATCGCTGTATACCAGCTTCGCCACTACACTAACCCTTTCAATAAGGGAGGGGTGGAGCCCTACGGTGTTTCTCAAAGGGGAAGGCGACTGCACAAGGTGAGAGAGGTGGCGGACAAGGGCCTTCCCTACTCCAAGCTGGTGCCCGTTCTCTGCCCTAAATATATCTCATGGGGCGTGGCCCTCATAACACACGTTATTCTCCCTTGTGACTGCACCTCTCCTCTCTTAAGTTCTTTCACTCATATGCGTACGCCGGAAGGTTGCACGAGCCTCCAGTAGTTCTCCTCCATATACGGTAAAGCTCTCCTGGATTGAAGGCGACGTATGTGTGGATACTTATAGATGGATCATGCTTTTGATCCTCGAGCGAGAAATGCACCAACATCTTCACCAATAAACGAATCTCCGCTACAATATTGGTAAGATCTATAGATCCAACACATATGTGTTTTCTCCATAGATCGATCTTGTTGGTGTCCTAGAACGTTTTTCTTTTGCTTTTCATATGCGAATCCTAATAGACATAGACTAAATTGAGGCCTACGAAGTGCTTCCCCTAGCCCACGATGACGACCATCAATGCTTGCATAACCCTAGGTTTGATGATGGGCTAGTAGTGTTTGTAGAAAGCCCATGAGAATCCATTGGGCTTTGGGAATTTATTCTCAGGCATCTTCAGAATTGCGGCCCATACCTCTTCCTTAGAGAATTGTGCCTCAACCCAGCAAAGTCCTTGAGAGAGAGGTCCTCAAGTTATTGCGCTCCACTAATAAGCTGGAAAAAATAGTTTGTCGCCATCTCCTATTTCTCAACTTGCTCCAATGCAGAACGATCACCATTGCACAACTGAATAATGTGGTTACTCCAATGCCGGAAGATGCATGGATATGGAAGAACAACCCTCGAAACCGTGAAGATGTAGGCGTGTACTCCTCTCTGGAGTCTTCCTGCTGGCAATGGAGGGGGATGGCGCTCCCGTCACGCAGCGCATAGTTGCCCCCTCGACGGAGAATACACAAAGGTGGTGCATCGCCCCTCGATCTGACCTACTCGGATGAGGGAGAGAGGAGCTTTCACCTACGCTGAGGAACACGCTGCGTGGAAACGGGGATTTGGTTGGGGGTAGAGGAACGGAAAAGAGAAGGGGGGGGGGGGGGGGGTAGGACGATGTGGAAAGGTTTTTCACTTAACACCACTTGTTGGAGTAGTACCGTGATCTTTTTTTTTGCATAACACCACTATTTGGAGTAGCATAATACATACTGTAGAACACAAAACTTGTAATTAGGCATTTTTGACAGAAAAAAAAAATAGGCAGTCAGGCCCACAGTCAAGAGCAACGTGGCTTAGAGCAACATGAGCAGTATGGAACCTTATCTCTTCGGTCAGGAGTACCAAACATGGCCGATTCCCCGCCGCCAGGAGTACCAGTATGGAACCTCGGATCGGGATGGACGGCGCGGGCTTTCTTCTGGCGATAAGCCAACTGACGACCGCCTGGCAAATACTAGATCTTTTTCGTTTTTAAATTCCGACGAGCAGCGGTGCTAGCTCTATATCATGGCGCTGCTGCTGCTCTTCTTCATCCTCCTGCTGTCCGCCTTGCCGAGAGACGCCGCCGCGCTCACCCGCCGCGATTTCCCAGGCGGGTTCATCTTCGGCGCGGGCACCTCGGCTTACCAGGTACTACCTTTCTCAGTGTAAGCCTTTTTTGCAGTTCAAATTAAACTTACTCCCTCCGATCCATATTAGTTGACTTGGATTTGGTAAAATTTGAATGAAAGATTCATCCAAATCCAGACAAATTTGAGTCAACTAATATGTAGGGGAGGGAGTACTAAAAAGACTTACATTTTAGAACGGAGGGAGTATATACGCAGGATTTTTTTATGCTCATATCTATCTGCGTTCTAATTTGAGTCACCATGACACACTATGCTGCTGAGGAAATAACCCTTTTAGATGCCTTAGGTGGAAGGTGCAGCCGCAGAAGATGGAAGAAAGCCCAGCATTTGGGACACCTTCACTCATCAAGGTCATTTCAGATTATGATTTATTGTTGTGTGCATCATGATTTTGTTTATCAGATTATGATCTTTATGCCCTCATCATTACAATTCAACACCTGCAAAATGTGTGTTCTCATGGTCTGTACTCTGTAGGGTCTAATATCAGGAATGTTTTGGTGAAGGCAGGTTATTCTCCCGACAAATCAACCGGCGATGTTGCAGCAGATCAGTATCATCATTACAAGGTTACTAATATCTTCATATGCACCGATTACTTTTGCCGAGGAAAAAACAATGAAATAATGACAGATGTCTCTTGGTAGAAAATGGAAATCCTGCACGTTTAATTGTCTCTTGGTAGAAATTTGGACCATTTGCTTCAGTGCATAGTAGATAGCACATTAATTAATATGTTCTTCTAATTGCAAATTCTAGTACAACGGCCTTGTGCATTTTCCAAATTAATTATCAAACTAGAGTCTACTGAATAATTAAAAGACCTGCCTACAAGCACTAGGTGAATTGTGCATTGCTTTGCTAATGTTCTGGTTGTCAGCTAATTAACCTATTCCAGATCATGGGCGCTGATCTCACAGAACCCGTATACTTTAAAGCTAACTAATCAAACAAGTTCAATTTTTTATTTAACATCAGGATGATGTAAAGCTTATGCATGAGATGGGTTTAGATGCCTACAGATTCTCCATTGCATGGCCCCGGCTTATTCCAGGTACCCAACCAGTAGTTGAGTAGTACATCTCTGAAATTTCGTGATACTGAATGCCACATTGTGTAGATGGAAGGGGAAAGATCAATCCGAAGGGTTTGGAGTACTACAACAACTTAATAGATGAACTGATTCTCCATGGTAAATATTAATTTGTCTATCTGATATGGCAAAAACATGGTGCGGTAGTGTCAAACTTCCCCCCTTGTTGCCAGTTGGAGGAAAACTCACACAGACATGGACATGCCCTTACACTCTGATCTCTATTCCTACACATGTTGCAGGCATACAACCTCATGTCACAATCTACCACTATGATTTCCCTCAGTCTCTTCAGGACGAATACAACGGACTACTCAGCCCCAGATTCATGTAAGTCCAACCTTTGTGGCACAACATGATACCTGCAAAACTAGAGAGAATTCTGATGAAGATCCAGAATTTTGTAGATGAAAGGTCCACATTTTTCCAGATGCTCTTAATTAATTTGAATGTACTGTGATGCAGAGACGATTACACTGCATACGCCAACACCTGCTTCAAGAGCTTTGGGGACAGGGTGAAACATTGGGTCACCGTCAATGAGCCCAACATCGAGACTATAAGTGGCTTTGATGACGGCACGCTGCCACCGCGTCGTTGCTCCTATCCCTTTGGCGTGAACTGCACCGGAGGGAACTCCTCAACAGAGCCGTACATAGCCGCTCACCATCTCCTGCTTGCACATGCCTCAGCAGTATCACTGTATAGAGACACCTACCAGGTTCGTCAAAATAGATATTGTAGTAGTTGATACCAGTAACTAACATGACCGTGCATTGTTATGCTCACTCTACAGGTAACTCAAAAGGGACATATAGGAATTACCCTCTTGGGCTTGTGGTATGAGCCTGCTACCAATACATCGCAGGATGCAGCTGCCGCAACAAGGATGAATGACTTCCACATTGGATGGTTAGTACTGGTGGTTGCAATCTCTCGGGTTACCAAAAAGATGTCAACGTCGTGGTCTTCAAAGCACAACCCTTGTTGGACAGGTTCATGTATCCTCTGGTGTATGGGGATTATCCCCCGGTAATGAGGAGCAGGGTCGGCGCACGGATGCCACGTTTGACAGTGGAGCAGTCGAAGAAAGTGTCCGGATCGTTTGACTTCATTGGCTTCAACCACTACCCTGATAATCGTGCGCGAGCCGACAAGAGCGCCTTCAATCTGAAGCAGAGGGACTACTATGCCGATGCAGCCGTAACTGTAGGTAATTAAATTAAGCATCTCCTGCAACCATCAATCCAAATCAGCATTACTTACATTATGCAACACTTTCTTGCTTGGAATCAGATCCAATTACAGACATTCAAGAGGTAGATATACTGCAGTGAAGCAAACTATTTCAGCAAACACAGGACATTAGCCATGTTACGGTGATGATTTCGTTCGTTTTCTTTTGAATTGTAAGGTTTGTAAATCTTATTGATGTAAACATGTGCAGGGCTACGTTGAGCCTCCTTGCGCTTTAGGGAAGCTATTGGAGCATCTAAAACTGAAGTACGGAAATCCTCCAGTCATGATTTATGAAAACGGTAGGCAGACTGTTCAACTATCTTTGACAATTGATGTCTCACTTCTTCGAAAAATAAGTAGGTGGAAAGAAAAGAAAAATAAAACCTATATTCTCAAGTACCGCTGGACCTTTCTTGTTGCATGCGCTGTCCTGTTTTCTGAAAACGAGCAGACGCTATAACATGATCTGAAAAGAAAAACATGTCCACTTGTGTAAAACGTAATCAAAGACATGGAAAATCTCTTGTTTGATGATTCAGGATACGGAGACATCCCCAAAACCCCTAGCAAGATCGAGTATGATGACGACTACAGATCAGAGTTCCTGCAGAATTACCTGGAAGTTCTATACCTGTCCATACGGTGTGTACATCTTCCTACATATATGTGGTGTTTGCTTGTTCTGATCAAAATGTCCGACATAAAATCGAACTGAAGCCATAACAAGAAAAGGAAAAGGATACGAATTCGCCAGGAACTCTTGGGTTCAAGAAATGGATAAATAAATTCAACTGAGATCAAGTGATTTTTCATATAGCTTCTGAGAAAGAGAAGTGTTCTGGTTGCAGGAACGGATCGGATGTACGAGGGTACTTTGTGTGGTCTTTTCTCGATGTGTTTGAAGTCCTGTACGGCAATGTCAGGCGCTTCGGCCTGTGTGGCGTCGACATGAACTCCGAAAGGAGGACGAGGTACGCGAGGAACTCTGCCCGCTGGTACTCGGGCTTCCTCAAGGGCGGCGAGCTGCGGCCCGTGTCTCCTTCCTGGAAAGCCTACGCTGCGGCATGACTTGGCTTCTTTGGTACTGCCTGAGAATTTTGTTTCACTTCATCATAGCGGTGCATAGTTTGTCGTGGGTCAAGCTATCTTTGACACTCGTTCGTTTCATTTATGTTCTCTATCTGGATATTTCTCTGTGTAAAACTAGGGCGGGTGGTGAACATGTGTTGCAACTTAGAGCAATCATGTCTTGTATATTTCTCTGTTGACATATGCATATTTCTCTGTTGACATTTTGCAAGTATCAGAAATATTTGTACTATGTTATACTCATGTGTCCGGGTACTATTTCAGTAGCGGAGACAGGGAGGGACGAGCAGGGCCTGGCACCCCTAACCTCCAGAAATTTTTGTTATACCCCCTAGTATTTATGCTAAAAGCCTCTTAAATTTGTGCATTTTAGTATTTTGGCCCTTCCCAACAGTCGGCAAGAGATGAAAATTTTCCATTGGCCCCTCTCATATAATTTTCCTGCCTCCGCCACTGTACTATTTTGTATATTTTTTTGTTGATATTTTGCAAATATCGGAAGTATTTATGGTTGGAGTCTTTAGAGTTCTTACATGTTGACATTTTGTACTCCCTCCGTCTCAAAATAGATGTTGCAGATTTGTTCACCCAAAATTTGACAAACCTAAACCCATCTATTTTAAGATGAAGGGCGTAGTATTTTTTTCTGACATTTTGCAAGTATCACGAATCCAAAGGTGTTATTGGTGCTACCCCATGGAGCTCCTAGGCTGGCCAGATGACGTGAACCGTTGGATTGGGCTCTAAAACGAGATCTGGGCCGTTCGATGGTGCTAAGACGGTTTTAGCCCGTGTGCAGTAAAATGACAAAACGTTGGCTGCACACCTTTCAGGCACAAGGCTTGTGCTCCTCTCTGGCCACCCTCTTTTATTTCCTATGAAGAGATGCCGGACTTGCGTGTCGGTCTCGTGCGCATAATTTTTTGTGTGCGTTTGACGGGTGTCGTAAGTCTTGCGGGGGCAAACGCCCACCCACCCCCACGGACCATGCCCGCGTACTGCGCTCATCCCGCGCCCATCCCGCGCCCATCCCGCGTCCATACCCCGCCCATCACCTCGTCGTTAGTTACGTCGACGCCCACGGATGGACTGGCTCGTTTTTACCCGCCTGATCTCTACTCCCTTCGCTGGACGTGGCCCCCTTTTTTTTGGGCGTTGCCTTGTCAGCGGGACTGGCACGGGAGTAGACGAAGTCGCCCGATATTCTCGCGGTGGGGCAGGGTCGGGTCTTCCTTCTTCTGCGCGGCGCCAACTCATGCTTTTCGTCAGTCGCCTGCCTCCGCCCTCGCGCTTCCCCTCGCTCGCTCGCCTCGCAATGGAGGCGGCGGGGATGGTTGTTAGATTTGCGGGCGTGGGCTGACAATGGCGATGGAGGCAGCTGCGGAGCCACCCTGCCGGAGGAGAGGAGGAGGTGGGGCGGCGGGTCGTCGTCGCCGCCGGCCACGTCGTGGGCATAGTCGAGGAAGCGGCAGCAACGCCACAAGCTGGAGGTCTACACGCACGTGCTCAGGCGTCTCCACGGCGGGGTCCCGGCGTGCCACAGGTTCGAGGGCGAGCTGGAGCCACTTCAACCGCCTTCCCGCTGGTACGTTCAATTCCCCACCCCGGTCTCTCTCACCGTGAATGCGGCGGTGCTGATTTGGTTCGGCGGCGGCAGTCTCTGGACTGATCTTTTCGATTTGGGTTGTTGCGAGCGGTGTCTACTTCTGCGTTCCCTCGGCTCGCTCGCTTCCGCACGCCAGATTCACCTCGCCACGTTTCCCTCTCCATTCTCGGTTCCTCCGTCCTGAATTCCCGTCCTCGATCCCAGTCTTCGCGACCGCTCTACATCCATCGGCGGTCGTGTTCCCCGGCGTTTGCTCCATCGACGGCGTCTGGTTTGTCACCATGGATGTCTTCTGCGCTGGATTCGGTTGAGGCGAGCCAAGTTTGGCCGGTGGGGTTTGGCTCCCTTAGTCCTTGATTTTTTTTTATTTTGGGATTTCCCGTCCTTTGTTCCTTTTCTTGATTTTTCTTCTTCTTCGGTCTGTTCTTCCTCCGCTGCTAGGGAGATTGGTCAATTCCCTTTCTTCTGATTTGTTTTTCTTTAGGCTTTCTGATTCTCTGTTTCTTTCCTTGATTTTATTTCCTCTATTTTGGTTGTCCAGATTTTCCATCGTCGGTCTACTGTTTTTTCTTGCTCCTGACATTTTTCCCTTATGTTCCTTCTCGCAGGTCATATGCTGGTTGGAGACTGCGTCTTTGGGTGGTCGGGTGGGCTTCGCTGGGTCTGTTACTGGTACTTGCCTACCGCTGCTCTTTAGTCTAGGTAGATTGAGGCTACATCAGTCAAATGGTAGAGAGATGGTAGAGAGCTGATAGGTAGATCGGTGCTCCTCCATGGGAATTGGTCTGGTCTATGAGTAGGACTTCAATATGTCAGCATGTACTGTAAATTCCGGGAGTTTGTATCTTTTTTAACAGATCACCTGCTCTTAATATGTTAAGTCTGTCAGGTTAAGATTCCGTTGTTCTAATAGCCTAGCGAAAATACAGCTATGTCATACTAGAAAATGAATTTATTAGGTGATCTAGATCCAGCACAACTATTTATTTATAAAGTGGTATAAGAAAATGAATCTATTAAGTAAGGTAGATTAAATAGATGGTTGATTTCGTGCTTCGTTCGATGTATAGTAGCAAGAGACACGGACAAGTGAATTCAAGATACACACAACATGCAGTCATGAACCAATGAAAAAAAAAGTAGATAGGCTGGCGTGGAGCTTGCTCTAGGTCACGAAATTATTTTGTTTTGGTACAGGTATTTCCTCTTTCCTTGCACGCAGCAAAAGTGTCACCGGAGTGTTCATCTTAGATAGTGTAAGGAAGCATGGAGCTTGCTTTAGGTTACGAGGTTGTTTTGTTTTGGATGCAAGTATTTTCTCTTTCCTTCCTCGCCGCAAGGTATCATCGGAATGTTCAATTTAGGGAGTGCTTGGTTTAGTCATGTCTTACCTATTCAGGGAGTTGGATTAGTTATTTCATGAATAGAAGTATTAGTCCAGAGATGGTGACAGCCAAACCGTGTTACATACATTATGTAGCTTCCTGTATTGAACTCCCCATAACAGTTTGAATCTTATTTTAGTTGGCCTGAACCGCAACTAAAAGAATGGTTATTGTAGTTTACATGAAGTTACAGTGTTAACTTATGTGTTATCTAGGATGTCTTTCTCTCGGGTTCGTGTAGATTCACAAGCTGTATTCAACCTTGGTGCTTACAGTTGTGTGTGTTGTAGGTTTCATCTTGTGTAGTTAATGATTCATTCTTATCAGAAACCATGTGCTGTTGTTTCTTTAAGAATTTGATTCTGTTTTCCTTTCTTCGGATATAATGGTCAGTTGGTTGTTTCTGTTTGTATGTGTCGAATGTTCTTGTGTGTAATTTATCACTATTGTTTAGTACTGCTTTTATTGGGTTCTTTCTGCTATAGTTTTAACCTTGCTTTGTTTCAGGTTGTCTGCTGGTGCTGTCTGCTGTTAACTGCTGCTCTGCTTGTTCTCTTGCCAGGTAGTTCTCTTTCTTTCTGTTGTGTTACTATATATATATATCTGTTTTACATGTGTTGCAACTTGCCGAGACTCCAAAGCCAGACTAGCTGACACAATGTAGAACTTTAAATATTTAGTATTCCCTCTCTCTGTTTACTCGCATAGATACCATTATATAATTGTTATTCCATCTCCGATTTCTTTGCTATGGTAATAGTTTTTATATTGAGATGTCAGAAATAATATTTCAGCCTGCACACCATACAGACTAAAATGTGAATTTGAGAGGGCAGGGTTTATGAGCTCAGGAAGTTCTTGGTGTGGCCCATTAAAAATTTCTTCAGGCCTGTGGAAGGCGACTTCATGATAAGGTTTGGCAGATACACTACTGCAACAGGGTAAAAACACCCAGTCTCCTGCCCTTGGTCGTAGACTTGGATTGGCGATGGCTTCAACCAGCAGCTCTGCTGGTACCAGTGGGTTAAGTCCTGCGGGTCAGACTCTGTTTGACGATCTTTTGCTTAGCCAGACTAATTCATCGGGCACGAGCACACGTCTTTCAGATCCTCTGACTGGTTCCACGGTTAGTGCTTACATGCCTAGACTTATCCGTCTGCAGTTTATTTTGGTTCTTTGATTACTCGATGGTTCTATTTGGACGTTCTATCATGGTGTGTACTTACCTGAGTTCTTTATGTTCTGTAAACAGGTTGGTTATGAATCGCTGCTTCCGCCAACACCGCCTTCGGTTGCAAAACCCGCTATCCCTCTGTGCGTTCCTGACTTCTGAAGTTTTGTGCATTTTCTTTTCTATGTTCCGATTTATTACGGCCTTATCCATACCATCATATTCCATATTGTGCAGGGGTGAGAAGGACAAGCCTGTTTCAGACATCCAGAAAGCTTTGTTCATGGACGATTCACCTGAGCATGAGTCAGGAACTAATACAGCCTTGGTTCTTCAGGTTCAACCTAAAGAGATGTCTCAGCTTTAGGCTGAAGAGGTGGTTACTTGCATCCACTTGTAATTTTGCGTTATGTTTCTTTTTACTTATCGATTATTGTTGTTCTATGTTAGGTTCATGTGCCCGCCGCTGTTGCTACACATGTGTCTACTGCCCCTGGTGCTACCGATTTGACTGAGAAAACTTCCAACTAGGTGAATAGTCTCTGGTTCCATTTAATGGCCATATGTTCATTTCCTCCATACTAGACTTGCCAGTCATCAGAAGGTGTTAATCACATCTAATCACTCTATAAGAACCGTAAATGGGTGAATATAATGTTGCTCCTGCTCTTTGATCTATTGATATTAAGATTTGAGTCACAGAAGTACATATAGCTAACACACGTGTAAGGAGGGCATACATGTGAGATCTTTTCCTTATCTACTATTATAAATGACATTTGAAGAAAATAGTGAGTATCTTACACACCTCCATGGTTTGAGATATCGTGCATGGTTAGGCAAACATCAGCGCATCCATTAATCTTAGAATCGCTAATTATAGATTAACTGCAGGCTGAGATGCATATTGTAATAAGTTCTCATCTGATTACTCTATACAGGGAAGTTCTTCTCTTCTTATCTGATATTATGCCTTCTGATACTCTAGCAGGAAGAGGCAGCTGTCGTCAAAAGCCATGGCAGCTGTTGCAGATGGAACACTCAAGAAAAAAAAATTGAATCAGCAACAGGTGTAATGTCATTCTGTTCAATGGCCTTGGGTTCTTGTAAAATCAGATGATTATCATACTCCCTCCGATCCATATTAGTTGACTCAACTTTGTCTAGATTTGAACGAATCTAGACACTATTTAGTATATAGGTTCATCCAAATTTTAACAAATCCAAGTCAAGTAATATGGGTCGGAGAGAGTACTATGTTTTCTATCTGTCTAATTCACCCCTTGATATATCCATGGCATCGTCAGAAATCACTTTCCCCTGGACCAACCTGCTACGGAAGAAGATATGCACGAACTGGTCCAAATGTTTGAAGGGGTGGCGGTTGATCTTGGACATGCAGGCAGACGTTTGAAAAATGACCTGAAGAAGCTAAAGAAATTGCAGCGCAAATGATGTTACTCTGCTATGTGACAATTTCCACTGCAAAGAAGATCATGTAGTTAGCCCAGCCCATGACGCGCAACATGCCGTTTCCCAGCCCCCTAGAAAAATATTTATAGTGCGATAGTTGCAGGAAGTGTTTAGCAAACGCTTCTGTACACTAAAGTTTGAGTCAGACCTTGGGATACTCTGTCCAGGATTTAAAATTAGTGTCTAAGATATAAGGTCTGCGATATATTTTAGTATTTGCATAGCGTATCTAATTAGGTGATTTAGTTGAACGGTTTGCTCTCGGTGGTCAATTCAGTCTGATGTCCGGTTCTAAATGAGGCGAACTTGGTTCAGATTAAGCCTTGCGCTGTGCTCAAAGAGTATTCTTACTTGTTAAATTCCTGTGTTCCAGGATAAAACGGTTACCGCTTTTTTCATCAACAAAGTATAATTCATACGTCACACAAAGCTATGTAGATTCTCATAATTAACCTTTTTGGATGTCCAAAAGTGTTGCCATTCACTGCTCAGGATTTTAACTGCATATACTGATCGAATATACCGGGAAGGTGCGTCAAGGCGCACACCTAAATCTAGTATTTGTGGTTGGCAGCGGCTGGTGGAAACTCGCGATCAGCGCGGGAGTCTGTCCATTCCATCCCCAGTTCCCCCTCTTTTCTGTTTTATCCTTCCGAACCCCCAATCATCCTCCCTCCCGAATCCCTCGAATGCCGACGCCAAACTCCGGCAGAGTCGACTCGCCACGGTCGGGGTCTCCCGGGTGGGTCGCGTTCGGCTCTGACGGGGATGATCCACGACCTCGTCCGCCCACCTCGACGCCCATAGAAGATTACCATGACCCCGAGATCGATCCCCGCCCGGCGTCGTAGGTCGGCGCTCCGGTCGCGGAGGTGGACGCGTCGAGATTGGCTTCAACCATAGTCGCGGCGAGGGGACGGTCGCCGTTGATGGCGCTGGCGAGCAGGTGGGTAAGGTTCACATGGCCGTCGCCATGGAGTACTAACCAGCCATTGATTAGTATCCATCTCTCTCGCGTTTCCATGCGGCCATTTTATATTTTTTTACTCCTACTTAGTATAGAAAAATTGGGTGATAAGTCTTGGGATGCGAACTGTCCAAGTTATTCATGGCAGTTAACATGTGACCAGCAGCTCGTGCAGAGGTGCAGCTCTTTTAAATTGGCCGCGGAAGTCTTCTCCACTCCCGTTGCCCGAGGTCTCATCAGCAGTGCCATAGCTTCCCCAAGGGCAAGGGGTTCATCTTCCGTGCAGCCACCTCGGCCTCTCCTCTGTCTCTCCAAATGGTGGTAATGGCGCTGCCGCTGATCTTTCTCCTCTGCCTCTCCACCTCGCTGAGAGACACCGCCGCGCTCACCCGCCATGACTTCCCCAAGGAGTTCATCTTCGGTGCAGGCACCTCGGCCTTCCAGGTACATCTACCTCTCAGTTGTATATATGTTGCAACTGTGCATCTTACTACTTGTCGGTAATTCAACTGCGCCACTCACCCTGCCAGTGACAGAGAAATGTAATACTAGAGAGGCAGGTAGACGAAAAACACATTTAGTAGAAGGTAAATCTTACTTATTTATGCCTTAGGTGGAAGGGGCTGCCGGTGAAGACGGAAGGAAGCCAAGCATCTGGGACACCTTCACCAATGAAGGTCAACCCACATTATGATTTGTACTATTACCCATCGTTATTCATTCATAACAAGCAATTTAACACCTAGCAAAACATATCTTGCCATAGCCTATCTAGGATCTAATAATTTCTTGTACTGACGAGCATTGCAGGTTACTCTTTCGACAAATCTACCGCGAATGTTTCAGCGGATCAGTATCACCATTACAAGGTAAGTGTCCAGATCTAGCTAACACAGCCAGTTTCTTAGGAAGGAAGACACAATGGGATAAGGACAGATGCTTACTAATTGATGAGGCCCCTGCTGAAACTAGGATGACGTAAAGCTTATGCGAGATATTGGTCTAGATGCCTACAGATTCTCCATTTCATGGACACGGCTTATTCCAGGTAACCTTGCAATAGTTGAGTTCTACAGCTCTCGGATTTTATGATAAATGAAACGCCACACTGTGTAGATGGAAGAGGAGAGATCAATCCAAAGGGCCTGGAGTACTACAACAACTTAATAGATGAACTGATACGGCAAGGTGAGATTAAGTTCTCTATGTAAACATGGCATAAACTTGTTGCAGTAGTGTCAACCTTTCTTCGATCAACCAACATTAGTTTCCTGTCATGAGTTCCAGGCATACAGCCTCATGTCACAATCTACCATTTCGATCTCCCTCAGTCCCTTCAGGATGAATACAACGGACTGCTCAGCCCCAGATTCATGTAAGTGCCAACCAATTACGACACGTGCAAATCAAGGATGAATTAAGATGAAGATCCAGTATTTCCAGATGCTTCTTTAAATGTGAAAAATGTGTTCTGTTGCAGAGACGATTACACTGCATACGCCGAAGCCTGCTTCAAGAGCTTCGGAGATAAGGTGAAGCACTGGGTCACTATCAACGAGCCCAACATCGACACGATAGGCGGCTTTGACATTGGCATGCTGCCACCGCAGCGCTGCTCCTATCCGTTCGGCCTGAACTGCACCGTAGGAGACTCCACGACGGAGCCGTACATAGCCGCTCACCATCTCCTGCTTGCACATGCCTCGGCAGTGTCCCTGTATAGAGACAAGTACCAGGTAAGTCTCATATCAATAGATGACTGATACTACTCATACTAGTAATTAACATGACCATGGAATGCAATGCTCACTCTGTAGGCAACTCAAAGAGGACAGATAGGAATTACTCTCTTGGGCTGGTGGCATGAGCCTGCTACCAATTCATCGCAGGATGCAGCTGCTGCAAGGAGGATGAATGACTTCCACATTGGTTGGTTAGTGCTTTGTTTTTGTTTGGGGTTGCATTGTATTGAATTTTTATATGCTAATTTTGTGGATGCAAGCAGAAAGAACTCATGCCCTCTCTGGACAGGTTTATGCATCCTTTGGTGCATGGGGACTACCCTACTGTGATGAGGAGCAGAGTAGGCGCACGGTTGCCGGATTTGACAGCGGAGCAGTCAAGGAATTTGGTCAGATCATTCGACTTCATCGGCTTCAATCACTACATTGTTCTTCAGGTGCAAGCCGACAAAAGGAAATTCAGTCCGATGCAGAGGGACTACTATGCCGACGCAGCTGCCATTCCAAGTAAGTATATTTTGTTCGACACTTGAGCCTAGCATCATCTTTAATGCAATTCCACATCACTAACATGCAACATTTTCTTGTCTGGATTCAGGCCAATTCGTACATATCCGAGAGGTATGTATAAATCAGCGAAGTTTTCTTTCTTTCCTTCTGAAACGTAAGGCGTGTAAATTGTATTGATGTAACATGCAGGGGCACCTTGACGATGCTCCTTGGGCTCTAGGAAAGCTACTAGACCACCTGAGATTGACGTACAGAAATCCTCCAATCATGATCCATGAAAATGGTAGGCTAAAAGAAAACAGAACTTCCGTGCTGCATATATTGTCCTGTTCTCTGAACATAAGTTGACATTTTAAAATGCTTGTTAGTTTTATGTGAAACGAAAACCAAAGCCAAAGCATGATATCCTCTGAAAAAAATTCAAAGGCATGAAGAATCTTTTGTTTGATGATTCAGGATTCTCAGACACCTCCGAAGTCCCGGGAAAGATTGAGTACGATGACGACGACAGATCAGAGTTCCTTCAAGATTACATTGAAGCTCTCTACCTTTCCATACAGTGAGTTCATCTTCCTATGATATATGGAAGGTCCTGGATATATGTCGTATATTCACGTTTTTGTAGCCTGATCGATATATGCCTATCATAAACTCCAGGCCAAAGCCCTATCCACGAAAGAACAGTTTACGAGTTCAATATAAGCCCTGGGTTCAAGAAATAAAAGAATAATCCAGTTGAGATGATAAAGTGCTTCTTGATCGCTTTCTGACTTAGAGCTTTGTTCTGGTTGCAGGAACGGGTCGAACGTGCGGGGATATTTCGTCTGGTCTTTCCTCGACGTCTTCGAGTTCCTGTATGGCTACCGTTCACGCTTCGGCCTGTGTGGCGTCGACATGAACGTCGAGGGGAGAACGAGGTACATGAGGAAATCCGCACACTGGTACTCCGGTTTTCTCAACGGTGGCGAGCTACGGCCGGTGCCGCCCTCTGCGAAAGCCTACAGTGCCGCTTGACCTGGCTTCTTCCTTGCTGCCAGAAGGGAATTTTCAGTGTCATTTAATAATATCATGTATTCACTGTAGTTTAAGCTATGGTGCCGCCCGACTACACTTAATTATACACTTCCGCAACATTAGTTGGCAACATCTACTGTAAAGGGGCGGTGTTGCCTTGAAAAACCTTAGGAATGCAACAATATATACCACATCAGACTCCATGAGAGAGTTTATCCTGCTCCAGCGGATTTATCCTACTCGTCCTCGAGACACCGGGAGGAAGTCCTGTTGCCCCCCTTCACATATTTGCTGTGAAAAGTCCTCTAGTGGACCCCACCATGTGTACTTATAGACAGCTGGAAATACGTCGTATAGTGACTAGTATATGCTGTGAAAAGGGTGTAATGGCATCTACCAAAGATACACATATTTGCAGTGGCATTTTTTTAAAGTTAGAAGTTGCAGTGGCGTTTCTCAATTTTGCGGAAATTGCAATGGCATCTATCCAATTAACCCAAAGAAACCCTTTTCTTAAACATATGTCCAAGCATGGGATTGTCATTGTCAGGTGTCTAAACGTTTTTTGTGCTGCCAAGTTGGACATGATGCAAACATATGACCAAAGGAATTATGAAGACACTGGGTTTTGCTAACCAATGGATCACTTTTATTATGCAATGCGTGACAACCGTGAGTATTATGGAAGTAAAAAATGAATGGTGCGCCTCCAATGTTTCAAGCAAGTAGGGATATCTGACAAGGCGAACCTATTTCACCATACTTGTTTCTGATATGTGTAGAGGGTTTATCCTCTCTTACGGAAAATTATGATAATGGCTGGGTTGATATAGGTTTATCCTTTTCCCTTCTAGTGATCCGGTGCCTCCACGCTGTCGCCATGCCGGTGAAGAAGCCACTCGTCGGCCCTCATTCGATAGATGGGACAGCGAAGAAGCCAAGGCAATTGAAGCATCGCCCGGTAGCATGAACAACACCGAGTGGGCGGCGAACGTCCAGAGCTGGGCGGTGCTTTCGGCTGATCGTCGCTCGAGGGCGTAGAAGGCTTTAGCTGCCAAGAGATCGTTGGAGGAAAAGGCTACCTTTGACAGGATGGTGCCTCCGCCTCACACCGACTAGTACTGCCCGGGCGTCTGAGACAGCCAAGGGAGCATCTCCTTGCAGACAAGCCTCTCGTTGTTCTCTCTGGCGATGTCCCATGAGGGCTTCGGCCCTGTGACACCGCTATCAAGGTTCTTCACAGACTACCCGACAGCGACCCACGACGGATTCAACCCCAACACCACCTTCTTCTCGGCGATCACCAACACTCAACATCGAACTCAACCACCCCTACACCGCCCCTTCGTCCATGCGGCGTGGGCTACTCCCATTTGTCTAGGCTCAAGCACTCAAGGAGATGGTGTGCAGCAGTTCGGTCGTGGCAGCCAGGATGCCCGCATCGTTCTCGGAAACCCTAGCCCTGAGCTCTCGAGGAAGACAAATAGAGAGATGAGAGAGTGCGAGGGTCAGCTCCACAGAAAATCGCTTTAGAGCATAGGCTCCATGGAGCCCTTTTTAAATTTTTAAAAATTCATCAAATATTTTCGAAAAAACCACCTACATGTAGCCAACAATATGAAATACACGTCTGCAAGAATTTAATGAAAAATACCTTATATTTTAGGCGCAAGAAAAGAGACAAATATGACAAAGTTTGAAAAAAGAGAGGCCTATTCAAAATTGCACTCTTTACCTCCAGCTTTGAATTTTTTTTCTTTTTCCGAAACCAGAATACAAAGTAAGGCCCCTCTTCCCATTAGTATTCACATTTTTGTCGGGCAGCTTCACTGAGATCGCTTGCCGCCAGGGTAGAGGTGGCTAAGCGCAATGTACCTGGCAACGGTTTGTGTCCCCTATGCAGGACCCCAGAGATATATGCCCATATTATGTTCTCTTATACAACGACTCAGTTTCTTTGGAGTTTTGTTCGAAAAGCGTTGGGGACAACTTTTTTTTTGAACAGGTAAGGCCCAGAAGGGCCTAGATACTGCATTGAATGGCGGTGGGTGAAACATTTACAACAAGGGGCTCAGAGAATAAAGACAAAGCAAATAGGCCCCTAATAATTGCAAGAAACATGCCAACGAGGATTGCAGAAAGGCGATCGGATCCAAACTCGCCGCCGACGACCGGGGACCTCCATGCGCGGCCACCGCTGCTACCACCGGGGATGAAACCACTTGGGGGAGCAGCGATGCTGATCTCCTCACCAAGATCCAAATAGACCTCCCACTTTGGAGTAAGAAGATGCTCGAGCTTCGCTAGCTGAGCGCGGAAGGGTCACCCTTGTGACCGCAAGAAGCAGTGTCTCGCATCGCCGTTGCTGAGAAGCTGCTGCAGAGGGCGCAGACTCCAGGGACCCTCAGCGCCACCTCCAAGAACCAGTAGCCTCGCTAGCGTCGACCTCTTATTCCTCGCCACCACGGTCGACCGAGAAGAAGGACGACAGAGCGGAGCCGCCGAGAAGATGGAGACGGCACCAGGCACGACATCTTGAAAGAGCCGTTGAGGGGCTCGCAATCCCCTCACCCTCGCCTCCACGACCGGTCAGAAGGAGAGAAGCAGCACCATTCGCCCAACTCCACGGAAAGGAGCGCCCGCCGAGACATTGCATCACCTCGCGACCATGGCCGACCAGAAGCAAACACACAGCACCGTCCCACTCGGCCTCAAGAACACCAGGATACAAGGCGGATTTATTTGAGACCGCCATGCTCGCCGACTCCATCACTAGCTCCAGCCATCGAAGCAGAGGGACAACGGGGCAAGACCCTAAACTCCAGATCTGCCTGCCAAGATCTGGGAGAAAGCAGCCACCGGGAAAGAAGCCCACAACTAGCAAACAAGCTAAAAACCTGATCCTATCTACTCTGGCGCCAACTCCCTGCCACCACTCACTGGCTAGTCCGATGAGGGCGCCATAGGAGGGGCCTGGCTGCTGGAGGAAGACGACCAAGATTTACCTCTAGGTTCCTGCGAAGCGGTGAGGTGGGGGAGCTTTCTGGTCGTGTCCCCACTGGGGCCAACTTGGCAGGCACAGGAGCTCGGGGAGTTCCCGCAGGCCGAGCCGAACCATGCCGGAAGGATCCGCCGCCTCTTATGGCTAGTGTTCGCGGCCTTACCTTACCCATGTGTCTGACTCTATTTTTTCTCTTCTCGCCTTTTTACAACAGTGATCCCCGTTGGTGAGACAGCGTGACCGGGTGGCTCCCAACGTCACTCTCCGGGCCTTAAGGACGGCGGCGCTTTCCTTCTCGGCCCCGGATCGCTCGTGACGATGGCTACCACCTGCGGCGGCTAGTGTGTTGCTGTTATCCCACCTTTTATCTTTTTTAGCTTTGGGCTTTGTTGTGCCGTGGCCCAGCGGACGTGCCACTTTTTCTCTTTTATTTTGGATATTTTAGCCTCGGCCGTGGTTCTTATGTGTGGATGCTTGTGTGGATCTAAACTTTGCTTTATTTATAAAGTGGAGTGAAAGGCTGATTCGAGGAAGTATTTTCACATAAGATTTTGTACGCGTGTATTATAATTCATTGTCTGTATTATGATATTTTTAGTAAAAAAATTTAAATCTTTAAATTTGAATTTTTCAAAAAAAAATCCTCCTTAAAGCCCCTACTAATTGCTCATGCATGTAACCAAGCTTAAGCTGTAGCATGGATCCCGTTTTGCAACTTATAAAACTAATTTGCTCATGCCGACCAAGAAGTCGGACTGCCAGATGTGTTTTCACTTTGTCGAGAAATTATCGATAGAACTCAGCACTTTATTTTTTTTATCAAACGATTGTTACGACATGGAGATGGTAAGCTGAAAGCGACCTTTTGCAACTAGTAGATGCGTTTTCACTTTGCCAAGAAATTAATCAAACGATTAGTATTACGACTTGGAGATGGTAAGCTGGAAGCGACGTTTGTGTCGACGGGACTGCCGCCACGCTTTGGTTCGTAGGAAACTGCTAAAAACCGCGGGCCCCACCTTGTAGAACCAGGCCAAACCATGGGAAGAACACAAGGTCTAGACCCGACGAGAAGAGACAGCGGGACATGTCGCAGTTACCCTTCACCAGTTTGAGTTCGCTTTCGCTAGCTCGAGTTCTCTCGATGGCCACCCTGCCCGCGATCTCACTGGCAACGACAGGATTGCTAATTAGTACAGCACGTCTCTGCGTGTGTGTTTTCCTTTTTGCCATAATAAGAACAAAAAGGTTAGGCAGGCGCCACCACGTCTCCTAACTTTGTAGCGTTGGCGGATCAGAG
This sequence comes from Avena longiglumis, assembly GCA_030063025.1. Lineage (NCBI taxonomy): Eukaryota > Viridiplantae > Streptophyta > Magnoliopsida > Poales > Poaceae > Avena > Avena longiglumis. Next base: position 31,528,773 of record CP125975.1, read on the forward strand.
CTGCGCGCACCGTGCAGCAGCTAATCCATAGGCTAATCAACATTGACCTTTTTTAGAAAAAAATGAAAAGGATGTCAACTACTACTCGACTGAAAATAAATTAGTTTCGCCAGAGGTTTATAACAAAAAAATGACAAAAGGGTAGATCTAAGTATGCATATTTTCGAATCTTTAATTATCAGATTTTGTTGTTTTTGTCTAGTCCAATATAATTTTTTTTGGGTTTTGAGATATGCCCAGAATAATTCATTTTCATATTTTTTTTGGAAACATATTAATAGTATGACTGATTTTTTAAAATTTGGTTATAAATGAAGGTGCAGGAGCGCCCCAGGACACTCTCCGCGAATGGCCCTCCTTCCTTATAGAACCATGGCAGACAAGACATGGGAAGAAAAGATGATCGAACGGATCGGAGGCCGACCTCGATCGAGTGGTCGACCAGAAGAGAACCACACCTGGTGGGTTTCTCTCGCTCGCAGGAGAAGAGAGTAGACGCACTACCGCACCGCCGTCTCGCTGGCTGCCCACGCGTACGTACGTACAGTACATGCGTGGACGTATACGTACCGCGAGCTCAGTCGATCGCTACCACCGTACCTCTAGCTTCTTTGGCCAGCAGATCCGTTTTTCCCGACGGAGACAGCTCAGATTTCGGTCGACGCCATGCCAAAGGCTACGGTCGCATCACACCGATCGATCGAGAGCGATGCCAGTGGCATCGAGGGTAATTTGTTCCTCCATCCTACTACTTGGGAGGGAAGGAAGTAATAAAGGACCGGAACGGGCGGCCTGTGCTCTGCCTGGTCGACCTAGCACTAGCCGTTGGCTGGACCCGTCACGCCAGCTCGATCGTGTTCAAAGTACGTAGCAGAATGGAAACCCTAGTTGTCCGCGAGCGCTTTCAGGTGCACACACTTACGATCGAGTAGATAAATAATGAAGGACGTTGGGTTGGGCCCGCCTTCCTTCTAGAACCATGCCAGACATGGGAAGAAAAGATGAGCGAGCGGATCGGAGGTCGGCCGATCTCGAGAAGACGACAGACACGCCTGGGTTCGCACCAGAAGAGCAGACGCACCTCCGTCGCTTGCATGGCCACGCGTGCATACGACGTACACGTACGGATGCGTGGCATGGCACGGCTCATTTTAAACACTTACGGGCGTGTTTGGTGGCAAAAATCACAGAAATAATCCTATTAAAAAATGACATAAAATAACCTGTTTTTCCAAAAGAATTCGTGATATAATTTGTTTTCACGGCGCTTTGACAGACAGCGCCATGTCTAGTAGCATGACACCCTTCCAGAGAATGCCATGCTTGTACTATTATAAAGCCTTGGTCAAAAATGCTATGGCGCCATCATGGTCAAAGCTAGAGAGATTTTTTATCGATTGCTTGACTAAAAACGAAGTTTAAACACGATAAAAGATGGCTATTTTATCGTTCTCAAACCTTAACCGTTCTGGAGCAATACAACAATAGAACTATAAAGAACTCAGCGTTTAAACTGAGTGCGAAGAGTATGAATTCACTTACGCCATGAGCATTGAATCCGTAATGGGAAAAAGTATTGTCTGCACAACCTTTGACTACCGACCGTAAGTGAATTCATACTCTCATTATTTCAGTTTAAACATTGAATTCTTTAATTATGGTTTTATTGTTTTATTGCTCGAGGAAGATCAAAATTTCAGCTTTGGGGAAGTTGATGGATGTGAAAATAGTCATCTTTCTCCGCGTTTAAATTTTGTTTTTAGTCAAGCAATTGATCAACAATCTCTCTACCATTGCTACTAATGACTAATATTCCATTGTATTGAATTGTGTTGTACGGAAAATAATGCTTTTAAGGTGAAATCATGAGCCATTAATAAAGATTTTGAGAAAGTATATACGGCTAAGCAAACCTGGGGCCAATACCAGTTGATAAGGCCATAACAACCATTGTAAGAATATTTGATTTGGCGTAAGAATATTTAATTTCAATCTAAGTATTTTGTACAATGTTTTTTATCCTTGATCTTATTGTTATGAGTGAGTAGTTCTCACGGGCTACGTGTTGGACTGAAACCTCGCAGCAATTATTTGCATCTAATCCATGGAAGTACTGTGTATTGTTTGAATAGATATTTGTATCTTTGTTTCTTGATCTAAGGACTTATAGGTAACCAAGATCCAAAAGATTTATAAAGGTTTGAGATGAGATACTTGGTGAGCGGCGATCTCGTAAGAAACCCAGTGACAGAAAGGAAAGTATGGTCTTTGTTTAGCTATCATTAGAAAACAAGAGCAATATCATTTTTTAAGGCTTTGATCTGTATTTATACTTAGGATATAAAAGATGTTTTAGAGGTCGGATGAACGTGGCAGTGCCTTCTGCAGCCTGCCCGACCAAAACAAGAAATCGATGCAGGCTACCAAGCAGCCCCGGAGTGACCTAGAGGATCGTTGCGTGATATCCCGCTGAGGAAGCCAATTCCTTTTCCTAAATTCGGACATCCCGTATCCCGAACGATTCGGTCCGGTAGAGATGTTGTGAGTCTCAGTCTACGGTCGTCCCCGAATCGCGCTCTCCTGTTCTCGGGAAGAAACGAGTGAGCAAGCAAGCGGTCTGTGCCTCAGCTAGCCGCCGGTGCTTGCGTGTAGCTCCTTGGTTCCGCCACTGCCTGCCAGCTGATTCGTTTTCCCCGACGGCGACAGCTCAGATTCCGGCCGCCCATAACTAGAGCATGAGCTAGCGCGGTCGCAGTCGCAGGCCATGCCAAAGCGGCGGTCGCATCACACCGGGCGGGAGCGCCACGTGGCCGCGCCCGCGCGCCGCGATCGGAGAGAGGTGCCGCGGCAAAGGTCAAGCCAGCTACCTACAGCGCGCGCGTCACGAGCCAGCCAGAACCACCAAGAGAGCATAGCCAAAGCTCCCCGTGCCACGCCGTGCGTCAGCGAGGACGTGGCCCGCCCGGTTGGACCGTAGCGCGCGGCGGCGTCACTCGGGCACCCGAGTCGTCAGCAGCTAGCCACCGGGAAGGGAAGACGGCCGTATAGTAGTATAAAACTCGCGCGCCCGGCCGGGGCCTGCAGCGGACTGCAGAGACAGCTAGAGACCACTACTAAGACGCCACCACCACGCAGAGAGCGGGGGCGAGCGAGCACGCGCGATCAGCAGGCGATGAGGTCGGCGGCGCTCTCCTGCGCGGCGCTCCTTCTTCTGCTCGCCGTCGCGTCTCCGGCGGCGGCGGCGGCGGCGATCACCAGGGGCGACTTCCCGCCAGGGTTCGTCTTCGGCACCGGCTCCTCCGCCTACCAGGTACTCGCGAACCGCCCAACTCATCATCGCCTGTCTGTCTATAACGGGGAATTCGATCTCTCGTCACTCCAGCAGCATCTGCTAGTATCTGCTCCGTGATGAACAGAGATATTCTGAATCAAGTGTACCTTAGTAATCAGAGTATGTCTTGTCGATTCACCATCGCACAGCATACAGAGGATCCATCCCTGCTTGCAGCTTGCGGCTTGCCTACCATTGATCGACGACGGAGCATCGATCTTTACGGTTGCTCGTGGGATAAGTACATGGCAATTACTCTAGTAATATTTGCCTGTTTCGATCGAGGAATTGCTCTAATATCTGTTCCAATATTTTAGTCTACCAAATAATCATTAGTTAGTACTATTATCCTCGATCTGGGCCTGTCGAGCCAACACCCTGCTAGCTAGCGAGCTAGAAGAAGAGCCCTCACCGCATTCGTCGGGACGCGGAAGAAAGATCCCATCTTACTAGACAGTACAGTACCATCCAAGGTTTCCCTGCAGCATTTCTCTTCTCTTCTCTTCTCTTCTTCCCGGAACCCAGCTTCCTTTTCGCTTCCCTGCTGTGGTGTGGTGTGATTTTTCTCGTCCCCCGAAAGCTAGCTACCGTCGTGGCCTTCCCTTTTCCTTCCACCTGCTCCATCTTCTTCCTCTCTCCACAAGACTTTACTGAATTTCTGTCACGCGTGACGCGTCCTGAAAAGGAAGAACAGACTGACTGAGCCGTCCATCGGTCTCGGACGGACGGACGGAACAGGGCGCGCGCGAGAGAGAGTTTCTGAGGCAGGCAGCTGGACTTTTTTTTAATTTTTCCTTCCATAGTGCTGTCTCGCCCTTGTGCTACGTTACTTTCAGTATAACTAGTATAATCTGGTGACCTGAACCGAATAACGTGGTAAGATGCTGGGATCGATAATTAATTAATGTTCCCTTCAGCACGCAGCATCACGTACGCAAATTACTTTGTTAGACGACGCCCTCTTCCTTGTGTACTAGCCAAAGGAAAAAATATTACTAGCCGATTAGCACTTACTACTACTACAATATCCAATTACTCTATTTAGTCTTGAGAAGATAAGAGAAAAAATATCGAGATCGTCACCACTACTACATGACAATTAATCTAATAGTATATATGGTGCTAGTACTTACTATAATATCCTCGAGCAAGGCATGCAAGTAGAATATGCCAGCCAGCCAGCCGAACCGTTCGTCAACATCCTACTAGCAGCAGCTAGAAGAACCCTCGCCGCACGTCCTGGCTTCGCCCCTGTCAAGCCGATTTGGCCAAAGCCACTCGTCCATGGCCACTTCCGACGCATGTCCGTTCTGCCACTCTGTTGAGACCTCGGCGCACCTTCTTCTGCACTGCCCCGCGATTTCCCAATTCTGGTCAGCTCTATCGGCAATACATGATGATGTTAATGCTTGTATCTCGATTAAAGACCTTTGGGAGGGAGTCCCTATGTGCAAGGTTCGATCAACGGTGATCACGAGTGCACTTTGGAATGTCTGGAAACGTCGAAACGCAAGAATTTTCAGGCAAGAGGTGGAGCCGATTCCTATCGTTTTCCGCAGGTGTGCGGATGACCTTTTTCTCTGGTCCCATAAATGTGTAAAGTCTGAACAAAAGGCGCTAATGCGTGACTGGGCAACCATGTTTGCTCACTTACATACTACTACTTAGTCTCTTGTACAAGTACACGGCTAGCTTCTTTTCTACTTTCTCTACCTTTCTTTTAGATTATAGCCTCACAAGTAGCTAGTTCTTTTTCTTTCTCAAGTTTTGTAGCCTGGTTACCCTTTGGTTCTTTTAATGGAAATGGTTCAGGCCGGCGTTACGCCCGCCGTAGACCCCTCAAAAAAAAAAAGCCACTCGTCCACACGTTCATACATAGTATGCTCCCCGGAAATCCATTTTTCATCTCACGTGCATATGCTTTATTCAGCAAAATCATACTTTCAAATTGTTTAAAAAATTCCAGAAAATAACAATATCCGTGTTTGTGTCTCCACATTCTATGTGCAAAGTTTCGCAAAAGAAAAAATTCTCTCCGTTTTAAAATAAGTGACTTGGATTTGTCTAAATTCGCATGCACAAAGACATGTGAAATCACTTATTTTGACATGGAGGGAGTATTATTATGGGTTTTGTAAAAAGAAAAAAAAAGGGGTCGTGACATAGTCTTGTTTTAGCACCGAATTTTGTGAAAGGGACTTTGTGCGCACTCAGATTATGGAGATGTCTGCTGCTATTTGTTTTGAATTTTTGACATTTTAAAATAAAATTTAAATAAAGGGAGCCATACGACACCCAAGAGCGAATAAACGTTTGTTTTTCTTCCCATAAACCTTCCTGTTGTGGTTTGATTTTTCTCGTCCCCCAAAAGCTACTGTCGTGGCCTTCCCCTTCCCTTTCCACATGCTCCATCGGCTGCTGTCGACGAGAACGAGTCTCTGCTTACTTTCGGCCAGACGTAACGAGTGCTATGATAATAAAAAAAAAGTAAACGAACTGAGCCATCGATCTGGCCGATCGAAGAGAGTTTTTTTTTCTTTTTTCTTGACAGAGACAGGAGGATCCTTCTATAAGATCTGATTCAGTTCAGCGTCCATCTCAGACCCAGACGGTTTTGTTGCTAGCGTTATCCCTGCACTACAGCTCGTGTTCCTTCTTCGTCGATAATGCTTTTGTTCATGACGACGACATCTTCAGAAGAACCACCGAGATGTCATTTTCGTATCCCGTTTCTTTCGCCGTCGGTTCGGTGTCACAGGATTGCTCCCTTGGCTGCTTGCTCCGTGTGGTGTGGCTGGCAGGCACCCTGGTTCCCAGGATTGGAAGGAACCACTGATCAGTGCAAGTTGAAAATAGATAGTGATTTTCTTACCATCGCCTGGTTTTCTCTCAGATCGAAGGCGCGTTCGACGAGGACGGAAGGAAACCCAGCATCTGGGACACCTTCACGCACGCAGGTTCATACATCACTACGTGCTTCTTTCTCCAGCCTCTGAATTATACTCCATCATCTTGCAATTTTCACGGTCCCGATCATGACTTGGATGTTCTTTGATTTCCACAGGGTATTCTAGCGACGGATCGAACGCTGACGTGACCGCGGATCAGTATCACAAGTACAAGGTTAGTTTTGCGATATATGACAGTGTGCTCAGATCAAGGACCTGATGTGGAACTTATTACAGTGATAACAACACCCATTATTCGTCTCTGTTTGGCGACAGGAAGATGTGAAGCTTCTGAGCAAGATGGGCGTCGACGCCTACCGGTTCTCCATCGCCTGGCCTCGGCTTATTCCCGGTAAGGCCATGCTGGCATTACCAGTAGCACTTGTTGAAGAATGCCGCTTGCCAAAAAATGCCTGACACTCCGTTGTCCTTTTTGTGTGATTCGTGCAGACGGGCGAGGAGCCGTCAATCCAAAGGGGCTGGAGTACTACAACAACCTTATTGATGAACTCCTGAGCCACGGTATGTATCATCTAACCCATGGCACACTAAATCCTTCTTCTAGTATGAAAACTCAAAAAGAATTTTTCAAATGTCCAGCTGCACAGAGATATAACTGATGCATCTTTCTGTGGTACTTCATGCAGGAATTCAGCCTCACGTTACCATATATCATTTCGACTTCCCTCAGGCTCTTCAAGATGAATACAGCGGGATGCTTAGCCGTAAATTCATGTACTTCATTCTAGCCCCCCCCCCACTAATCAATGCCATTACTGCAATTGCAATTGTATGAGCGAAGAAGAAATAACCTTGTATTATACACCTTCTGTCTGTCACATGGCTGCAGTGATGACTACACGGCGTATGCCGAAGTGTGCTTCAAGAATTTTGGCGACAGGGTGAAGTACTGGAGCACCGTTAATGAGCCGAACATCGAGCCGATTGGCGGGTACGATCAGGGCATCCTCCCGCCGCGGAGATGCTCGTTCCCCTTCGGCACCCTCAGTTGCGACGACGGCAACTCTACCACCGAGCCGTACATTGTGGCGCACCATCTTCTGCTTGCACATGCCTCTGCAGCAACCCTGTATAAAGAGAAGTACCAGGTTAGGAACAATGCCACCCTTTTACAGAACCAACATGTTCATTTGGGATTAGTCATTCTCACGGGTGAAACCTTCCCCTTCTGTTTCTTACCGATCAGGCCACGCAAGGAGGCAAAATTGGACTCACATTGCTCGGTTGGTGGTACGAACCTGCGACGCAAACACCTGAGGATGTAGCAGCAGCGGCAAGGATGAACGATTTCCACATTGGATGGTATATGTTCTTCTATAAATATCAAGTTTAAGACAACTGCTACAATTTGTATGTAACTACAGCAGCTAAAGGTCATGCTGTCATGACGCAGGTATATGCATCCATTGGTGCATGGAGACTACCCCCCGGTGATGAGGAAGAATGTTGGATCCAGGCTACCATCTTTCACCTCCGAAGAGCTGAAGAGGGTACGCGGATCTTTCGATTATGTCGGATTTAACCACTATATTGCAGTATACGTGAAGGCTGATCTTAGCAAGCTAGATCAGAACCTGAGGGATTACATGGGTGATGCAGCAGTGACATATGACAGTAAGAATCCTAACGCCTCAAGCTTTGTTGTATGTTACTATTTCCCATGATGCAAAATAAGGAGAAATGCTTTAAACTAACTGAATTCTGTAAATGTATTCTTGCAGTGCCATTTTTGAACTCAAAGAACAAGGTATTCGCCGATGCAATTCATTTCTTCTCTAAATTTAGTTGGAAATAGAAAATTGTGTCCAACATAACTGAATCATTTATCTTCCTGTGTGGCTAAACTTATAAAACTGTAACAGTTGCTGTTCGGTTTGAAAACCGATTTCATGACGTCCACCCCGTGGGCTCTGAAGAAAATGCTGGAGCATCTCCAGGTCAAATACAAGAATCCTGTGGTCATGATCCACGAGAATGGTAAATTCTAATGGAACTTTAAAAATCCAGATTTATAATCAACCTGAGAAACCATCAATATTCAATTAACTCATCTCTGTGTTTCCTCAAATGTTCATATCCACCAGGAGCTGCCAGCATACGTGATCCCTCTGGCAGAATTAACGACGACGACGACTTCAGGTCGCAGTACATTCAGGATTACATCGAGGCGGCCCTCGAATCCAGCAGGTACCAATTACATCCATTCATCTCACTACAGGAGCAATTTGACTACTCAAAATAAATTGACACACCGGTTGACTCACCATTCTCCTCTGTTGCTGGGTGATCATCAGGAATGGGTCGAACGTGCAGGGCTACTTCGTGTGGTCGTTCCTGGACGTGTTTGAGTACCTCTTCGGCTACCAAATGGGCTTCGGCCTCTACGGCGTCGACTTCAACTCCGAGGAGAGGACGAGGTACGAGAGGAACTCAGCCAAGTGGTACGCCAGCTTCCTCCGTGGCGGCGAGCTCAGGCCGGTTGCTCTGCCCGGCAAGGCCTACTCCCAGTGATCTTTGCACATTCCTCGCTTCTGCTGCTGGACATAGGTGATGATGAGAATGCACGAATAAGCCTCAAAGCCTGGACAGTCGGGTGGTGATATGATAGTAATTACGTTCCTTGTTTTCTTGGATGTACATTGATTTTTGTTTGGTTTCGATTGTTCCTAGTATATCCATGTCAATGTATGTTCTGAAAATAATACTATAAAAGATATACAGATATGAAGTGTCAAAAGTTTTGTCAATAATTTTGTGTTCAAAATCATATACTCCGAATGTATGATCAGAGCCTGCTATTTTCTTCAAATATGCAGATGGCCGGACATGATTCAGACATTTGAGTTCGAATTTGCATACCTTGCATTCAGATAGTACCTACATAGTTCTCTGAATTTCGAGTTTAACAACCTTTCTACATGGTTGACGTCATTCTCCAGGCACTACATATCCAAACAAAGATCCTGCAATTACTGTCTTCTTGTGTCCAAGTGACAAAAATAAATTGCAGTACCTTCTGTTGCAAGCATGATTTAAAATAAACAGCCGACAGCATTCCTTCATCGTTCCGGTACAGTGGTACTATACTATAAGCAGCAGACACAGCTTTTCTGATTTCTGCTAGTAGAATCATGTTCCGTTCGTCTAGAGTCTAGACAGGCTTTACACGACTGGGCTGCTATTTGCCAATTACACTGGCACCAGCGGCAGAACTTGAGAGAAGATGGCAGCAATCTGTAACCAGCAACAAATCAGGTACAGCTGCAACCTGTACAAGAAGATCATTAACACAAAACACCAAACACGACGAAATTATCCAGGTTCTGGTAGTTACATATGTCTGTCGCCATAGGTACTGAAAACAGTGGCTCATCAGGATTACCTGTTCTCTTCTATTTATTCCGCTGCAAAATAAATCTGTTCTCTCTGCATGTGGATGGCTCTGGTATCAGTATCACTACTTCAGAAAAGTGCTTAGCGACATCTGGTAAGGATAAAATGTTGTTGCCGTGTTTTGCCCAGCGGAGATCTGACAGCGGCAAGGAGTCAGAGGAGGAGATGGCCTTGATGCAAGGTCGGCTAGATTGGATCGCCTCCGGGCGACTCAAAGTACCTTTTCGTGTGGGTGCCGGTGGAGGTTTTGTATCAGTTAATGTTTAATGGTTCTAGGAATATTTTCTTCATAAAATTGGATCATTTGCAGAATAGGGTTAGCCATTCTCTTGCAAACTTTGCAAAGACAAAAACAGAATCTCGAACTATGACGTATTGACGTAGCTAGGTTCTGTTAGATGTATATATCTGTATATTGTATTTCCCCCATATGCTAGGGGGCTTCCTGCATATTTGTCCTATACTTGTACTATATATTGTGGCTTTTGGTCCCCAGAGGAATACAAGTTGCATATTCCTGATATGGTATCAGAGCTAGGTTAGCCTCCTCCTAATCGCAACTTCGTCGCTGTAGCCGCCACCGTCCCTGTCGCCGACGTCCTTGTCGTTGTCGCCGTCGCCGGTCGCCGCTCAGTTTCTGGCCGTTTCGGATCTGGTCGTCGCTTAGTTTCTGGCCGTTGTCGTTCCGTCTCCAGATCTCATCAGTTTTCTCGTCAACAGGGACGGCGGTGGCGTCCTGTTCTTCTGCGCGTGACAGCGACTTCACCTGACGCGCGCACCCGCCCCATCCCCTGACGCCTGGAGACTCCCGCCTCCTCGCGCCTGGACTCGTCGTTGTACCCTCCCCATCCCCTGACGCCTGGACTCCCGCCTGGCTCCTCCTCGCGCGTGACGCGCGTGACAGTGTGTGACAGCGCCCTCGCTGACGCGCCCTCCTGAGCCACCGCCCGCCTGGCGCCAGATCGCCCTGCCTGGCACTCTCCCGCCCGTCCGGACCGCACCTGCTCCGTCCCGTCCGGCCCGGCAGAGCCTCTCCGGCCTTCCCGATCGAACTTGCTTGCTGTTTTTCCGTTGGTTCCTGATTCAATCTGAGAGTTGACCTCAAAAAAAATTGAGGGAGAGATGTCTTCTGCTTCGGGCTATGTTGCGATTCCGCGCTGCCCGGTGATCTTCGATGGCGCGTATTATCCTGATTTCGCTGCCTTTATGCGTGTCCACATGCGCGGTCTCCGTCTTTGGGGTGTACTCTCCGGCGAGGTCTCCTGTCCGCCTTCTATGCAACAAAGACGAGGATCAGTGCCAAGGCAAGGCCAACACAAAGGTACTAGTTTCAGCATTCATTCCGCAGAGGTTCTTTCACCTTTACCACTATCAGGAACATCTGGGGACCCTGTTATTCCTAAATACTGCATGAATCAGGAACCGACGAAAAAACAACAAGAAGGTTCGATCGGGAAGGCCGGAGAGGCTTTGCCGAGCCGGAAGGGGCGGAGCAGGTGCGGTCCGGACGGGCAGGAGAGTGCCAGGCAGGGCGATCTGGCGCGCCAGCGGTGGCTCAGAGGGCGTCGGCCAGGCTATCCACGCGTCACAGCGTGAGGAGCCAGCGGGAGTCCAGCGTCGAGAATGGTACCACGAGTCGGTAGCGCGAGGAGACGGGAGTCCAGGCGCGAGGAGGATCCAGGCGCGTCAGGGAGCCAGGCGTGATCAGCTGAATGCTCGTGGTCGTGTTCCGCTCTTTGAGGTGTTGTCTGAGCTTCGGGCTGAGGAGACCCGTCTCCGTGGTGCTGGTCTTCTTGCGGTTCCATCTGTGCTTGCTATTCGTGGTCCTCCTATGTCGTCTGCTCTCTCGACTCAGCCGCGGTCCTCTGTGCCGCCGCCGATACTACCCACTCCTCCAGTTCGAGTCAAGATCGGCAGCGGTTGAGGCGAGTCGGCACCAGCGGGTCGTGGTCGTGGTCGCTGTGGTTCTCTCTTCACCGCTCTTCAGAACAAGGATGGTCACACTTGGGCCACCTGTTACACACGGGATCCCAGTTTACGTCAGCAGCACCAGGCTCGTGGGCAGTCGGCCCCTTCTGGATCTTTAACAGTTGCTCTCTCCGATCAGGACATTATCAGGAGTCTTCGCGGTTTGCTTGCCTTTCTGAGCTCTTCTTGACAGCACTTCTTTGGTTATGTGGATCGATTCTTGAGCCTGCGACCACCACCTTCTACACAGTCAGGTACGTCCCCATGGTATCTGTATTCTGGAGCTTCCTTTCATATGACCTCTGAGTCTTCTTTTCTGTCCGCTCTTCGTTCTCTCCCTTCTCCTGTCCGTGTTTTTACGGCTGATGGTACCTCTCTCCCTGTTTCTAGTCGAGGCACCCTTTCTACTTCTTCTTTTTTTTCCTGATATTTCTCATGTCCCTCTTCTTAAGATGAATCTGTTCTCTGCTAGCCAGCTTACTGACTCTGGTTGTCGCGTCATTCTTGATGCTGATTCTTGTGTTGTTCAGGACCGTCGCACCCAGGCCCTGGTTGGAGCTGGCCCTCGCATCCATGACTCTTCAGGTCTTTGGGAGTTAGACTGGCTTCGTGTTCCTTCCGCTGCCACTTCATCTGCGAGTTCTTCTCCGGTTGTCGCCTCTACTACCAGCTCTTTTCAGCAGTGGCATCATCGTCTTGGTCACCTCTGTGACTCTCGCCTGTCGTCATTAGTTCATCGTGGTCTTCTGGGGTCTGTCTCCGGAGATGGGTCTTTGCATTGTCAGGGCTGTAGGTTGGGTAAACAGATTCAGCTTCCCTATCCTACTAGCGCGTCTGTATCTCAGCGACCTTTTGATTTAGTTCATTCTGATGTTTGGAGTCCGGCTCCCTTCGCTTCGAAAGGGGGCCATCGCTATATTTTATTCATCGATGATTTTCTCGGTACACTTGGTTGTATTTTATGCTCTCGTGGTGAGGTGCTCTCCATATATCAGCGTTTTGCGGCCATGGTTCGTACTCAATATTCTACCCCATCCGTGTGTTTCATGCTGATTCTGGCGGTGAGTATATCTCCCGGATGTTGCGAGGTGTTCTTGATGAGCGAGACACTCTTGCTCGATTCTCCTCTGGCGACATGCCCGAATGGCGTTCTTGGCGTAAGCATCGCCATCTTCTTGAGACCACTCGCGCTATGATGATTGCTTCTTCTCTCCGCTGCATTTCTGGCCGAGGTCACGCTCGGCTTACCTCATCAATATTCAGCCTTCACTGCCTTGCGAGGTGGTATCCCTCTTGAGCGCCTCTCTGACAGTCTCCAGACTACTCCATGCTTCGCTTGTTTGGTTGTGTTTGCTATGTTCTCCTTGCTCGCGAATGCACCAAACGACCGCCCGATCATTGAGTGTGTCTTCCTCGGATACAGTGATGAGCATAAGGGCTATCGCTGTTGGGACCCTGTTGGTCGTTGGATGCGTATCTCTCGTGATGTTACTTTTGATGAGACGCGTCCTTTCTATCCTCGTCCCACCGCTGGTACTTACCCGGTGGAAGATATCTCTTTTCTTCTCTTCCCTGACACACCTCCTTCTACCCCTATTGTTTCTTCTTCAGGATCTCCTCCCCCTGATGTCTCTTCTTCGACACCGTCCTCTTCTGCTCCGTCTAGTTCTCCTAGTTCTCCTCGTTCTCCGGAGTCTTCCTCTTCTATTCCCTCTTCTTCATTATCGTCTCCTGCGTCGTCTTTCTCTGATGATCTTCCCTCTACTCGTCATGTTCGTCAGCGTCGTGCCCCCAACCGTTACTCTCCTAGTCAGTATGGTCTTTCTGTTGCCTCCGAGCCGACCTCTTATCGGGATGCTGAGCATCATCCTGAATGGCAGCTGGCCATGGCCGAGGAGATTGTTGCGCTTGAGCGCGCTGGCACCTGGGATCTTGTTTCTCCTCCTCCCGGTGTTCGTCCTATCACGTGTAAGTGGGTCTATAAGATTAAGACTCGCCCTGATGGATCTCTTGAGCGCTATAAATCGCGTCTTGTGGCTCGTGGTTTTCAGCAGGAGAATGGTCGTGACTATGATGAGACCTTTGCTCATGTCGCTCATATGACCACTGTGCGTACTCTTCTTGTTATTGCTTCTGTTCGTCACTGGTCTGTGTCCCACCTTGATGTTCAGAATGCCTTTCTCAATGGTGAGTTGCGTGAGGAGGTTTATATGCAGCCTCCTCCTGGGTACTCTGTTCCTGAGGGGATGGTTTGTCGTCTTCGACGTTCTCTTTATGGCCTCAAACAGGCTCCTCGTGCCTGGTTTGAGCGCTTTGCTTCTGTAGTGACAACTGCTGGTTTCTCCCCTAGTGCTCATGATCCAGCGTTGTTTGTTCACACTTATCCTCGTGGACGCACTCTTCTTCTTCTCTATGTTGATGATATGATCATTACCGGTGATGATCCTGAGTATATAGCCTTTGTTAAGGCTCGTCTTCGTGATCAGTTTCTTATGACTGATCTTGGTCCTCTTCGATACTTTCTTGGGATTGAGGTTTCCTCCACTTCTGATGGCTTTTACATCTCTCGTGAAAAGTATATTCAGATCTTCTTGCTCGTCTTGCTCTTGGGAATGAGCGCCTTGTTGAGACCCCTATGGAGCTTAATGTTAAGCTTCAACTTCGATGGTGGTCCTCTTTCGATCCGACGCGTTATCGTCATCTTGTTGGGAGTCTTGTTTATCTTCTTTGTCACTCGTCACGACATCTCTTATCCTGTTCATATTTTGAGTCGGTTTGTTTCGCTCTACCACTGCTCACTATAGTCATCTTCTCCGTGTTCTTCGTTATCTTTGTGGTACGATCACTGTCGCCTTTTCTTTCCTCGTTCCAGCTCCCTCCAGCTCCGGTGCTATTCGGACGCTTCATTGCGGTGATCCTTCGGATCGTCGTTCACTTTCTACGCTTCTTGTGTGTTTCTTGGTGGTTCGCTCATTGCTTGAAGACGAGAAAGCAGACGGCGATTTCCGCTCGAGTGTTGAGGCTGAGTTGCGTGCTATGGCCTTGTTGATCTGAGGTGACTGGTTACGGTGGTTACTTGTGGATTTTGGGGTCTCTATTACCACACCGATGCGGTTTTGTCGGCGATGCAGTGCTATTAGTGTTGCACATGATCCGGTCAAGCATGAGTTTACCAAGCATATTGGTGTTGATGCTTTCTATACACGTGCTCGATTGCGAGCTCGGTTGTTGCGCTTCAAGATGTGCCTTGATTTACTGATTGGCGGATTTTTCACGAAGGCACGCACTGAGGCGCAAGATGATTTCTTACTCTCCAAACTCAGTATTGTGGATCCACCATGAGTTTGAGGGGTATGTTAGATGTATATATCTGTATATTGTATTTCCCCCATATGTTAGGGGGCTTCCTGCATATTTGCCCTGTACCTGTACTATATATTGTGGCCTTTGGCCCCCAGAGGAATACAAGTTGCATAATCCTGACAGGTTCTAGACCTTAATGTGTCCATGATGTTCTAGAGCTTGACCTCAGTGTAACCCTTGATGCTTACTATATCCCCTTTTACCCAAAAAGAAAAGTTATGCCTCGAACACATAACCATGCTCCACAAGATCGGTAAGCCTGTACTTTGTGTAAGAGGAAAATGTTTGGAGCCACCTTGCATTTGCATGGTTGCAAAACAAAGTACTACCTCCGATCCATATTAGTTAATTTAGATTTATCTAGATACGAACAGTGGCGGAGCGTGAAGATAAAGCTAGTATGGGCCAATTGGTCAGCCTAAAATCCCAGCAAGCAACATGCTCCCTAATGGCTAACATTTAATCAAATTAATAGGGACAAATAGCTTACTTTTACTGCTGGAAGACCGGGCCATAGCCCAGGATGGTCTCCAAGACCCTCCGCTAGTGGATACGAATGTATTTAGTTTACTTTTATGTTAGATACATCCGTATCTAGATATATTTGAGTCAACTAATATGGATCGAAAGGAGTAATGAAAAGAATGTGAAAATAAAAAATTTGCTAGTAGTGGATAAGAGATGATTGCAGACACATGATACTTCAAAAATTCAGTTTTGCTTTGACTAAGAATTTGTTAAAGTCTCAGTCCACGTCGAGAACTGTTGATCCCACGGATTTTATATTTTGCTTTCAAACTCTGAATAATAAGTAGACATTTCTTGCACCACGTGAGCAAATTAGTACTCTTCCGTTTCAAAATATAAGATATTTTAGGTTCGTGAAAAAATTAAATCTAGACTTCTTTTAGTGTTAGATTCATTCCAAAGTTGAGAGAACCTACGTACTAAAACAAGTCTAGATTTATTTATTTTACAAACCTAAAACATCTTATATTTTAAAACAGTGGGAGTACATCACTGCGTAATGATGTTATTTTACTTGTCATATTGATGTAATTTGCCATGAGACTCGTCAAAATCCCATGTTATTTCCATTTCCATCAACTTGCCTAGAAACTTGTACATATTGATGATTTTACTTGTCATATTTATGTGCTTGTCTTGAACTTGTAGGATCTCACGATGGAGCATGAGCTTGTGGAGCACTCGGAGTTGATGATCTTGTAATATTTGTCTAGTTTAGGTCTTATAACTTGTTGGTTATGCACTTGGTAGTATTTGACACTTGTGGCATGACCTTGTGGCAAGAATAAACACTAGCATTTGATAATTGTAATATTTGTGAAATCTCTTGCTTTCGTGGTGATGATGTTTGCTAGTGTTGATGATGCATTTTGGTATTGGTGATGATTATATTGTTGTTGTTGATGAGTATATTATTGTTGTTGATGAGTATATTATTGTTGTTGATGATCTGTAGATCATATATATATTATGTTTTGAATTGCAGGAAATGACTGAAAACAGGAAAATTTTTGAAAAATAGCAGCTCCTTTGCCGTGTGTATACACACGGCAAAGTGCCAAATGGTCACTTTGCCGTGTGTACACTTTGCCGTGTGTATACACACGGCAAAGAAGCCACGTGTGAGCCACCTGTGCGCCCCTGGGGAATGTCACAGGGCCTTTGCCGTGTGCAGTGCGCAGTAGACACACGGCAAAGGAGAGAACGTTGCCGTGTGTCCCCCCCACGGGCACACGGCAAAGGAATAAACGTTGCCGTGTGTCACCCCTAACGCGCACACGGCAAAGAGCACACACACGGCAACAAGAAGGCACACGGCAACGATGACCAACACGGCAAAGGTTGAGGCACACGGCAAAGAGGAGGCACACGGCGAAGAGGAGGCACACGGCGAAGAACGAACACACAGCAAATAGTTATCACACACGGCAAAGGAGGAACACGGCAAAGATGTGTCGGCTCCGTTAGACGGACGGAACCGTCAAGTACTTTACTTTGCCGTGTCGATGCAGTAAACACACGGCAAAGGCTTTGCCGTGTTCGAGCAAGACGGCAAAGAGCCTTTGCCGTGGCTGCCGTTGTCGTGTGGCTTTTGCCGTGTGCATGCACACGGCAAAGGCTTTGCCGAGTTCCGTGGGGATTTGCCGTGTCTTTTTCCCACACGGCAAAGAGCCTGTATGCCGTAGTGTGCATTTCCTAGACACATGTGAACAAATTTGTAAAATGCACCGAGACTTAAAATTCGTACAATCCAAAGGTGTCACATGTTATAGAGTTGCACCGCGAAGAGAGCACGGTACCACCATCTAATCTCGTCTTTCCCGCATAAAGATAGACTAATCTTCTGGGGTGGGTCTAAGTTGATGAGAGGAAGCTGGTATTGTAGGATTATTTTCTTCCAACTCTCTCTTCCCCAGCTCGGTGAAGAAATTGATGGCGTCCGCCTTGCCGCAGAGCCGGTGCAGCCTCTCCATGGGGTCGTCCTCTTCCCTGTGCCTCTTGGACTTGCCGTTGTATTCGTCGTCGTAGAGGGCCTCGTCGTCGTCCATGGCATGGCTTGTGCTTGCGGTCGACGTCGGCGGTGGCTTGAGCATGGATAGGTTTCTGAGGGCGTTCTGCTTTATCATGTCAAGCTCGTCCTTCCTGCTGCTGCCGTTCTTCTTGGGCACCGGCACCGCGTAACGGAGCTTGTAGCCCTGGTCCCTGTAGTAGTGCTCGTATCCGTGGT
The DNA here is from genome assembly GCA_030063025.1 of Avena longiglumis. NCBI lineage: Eukaryota > Viridiplantae > Streptophyta > Magnoliopsida > Poales > Poaceae > Avena > Avena longiglumis. The sequence continues at coordinate 31,546,552 of CP125975.1, forward strand.
ACGGTATCACGTCGGGGATCTCCTTCTCCCTGCCGAGGGCGACGGCCGTCTCGAAGCACCAGCAGGAGGCGACGTGGTTGACGGTGTACCCGCCGCCGCCGAGGAGGAGCAGCGGCACCTTGAAGCTCCGGAGGTAGCCGACACAGGCGGCGTGGCCGTTCACGGAGAGGTTGAAGCCTCCGAGCCTGTCGCCGTAGAGCGAGTCGGCGCCGCACTGCAGCACGACGGCGTCCGGGGCGAACGTCTCCATGACCTTGTCCATGATCGGCATGAACAGGCCGTGCAGGTACCCGCCGTCGTCGATGCCGGCCCTCATGGGCACGTTGAGGGTGTAGTACTTTCCCTTCCCCTCGCCGACGTCCTCGGCCTTACCCGTGCCGGGGAAGAAGTACTGGTCGCCGTCGTAGCGGTGGAAGGACACGGTCATCACCCGGTCGTCGCCCTTGAAGTGCTCCTCCACGCCGTCGCCGTGGTGCACGTCGATGTCCACGTAGAGAACGCGGGAGAAGCGGCTGAGGAGCTCCTGGATGGCGAGCACGATGTCGTTGACGTAGCAGAAGCCGCTGGCCTTGCTCCGGCACGCGTGGTGCATCCCGCCGGACCAGTTGATGGCGATGTCCGAGCGGCCGCCGGCCAAGGCGCGCGCGGCGGCGAGCGACCCGCCGGCGTAGCGGAGGCAGTAGTCCCAGAGGCCGTCGATGACGGGGTTGTCGTAGGCGCCGCCCTCGTCGTCCTCGTCCGGCACGCCGACGCGGCAGTCCCAGGCCCTCGCCCGGATGCCCTCGTCGCGGTGGCGGTAGTAGCTGTCCGGGGTGACGTCGCGGAGGAGGCTGACGTAGCCGTCGTCGTGGAAGGCACGCAGGTCGTCCTCGGTGGCGGGCCTGGTGCGGAGGCGGCGCATGTGGGGGAGGAGGCCGTAGGAGGCGACGAGGGCGTGCGCCATGGCCACGCGGCGGGGCACCATGACGTGCTCGGCGCCGTAGTCGACGTTGGCGATGCCGGAGTCGTAGTAGTAGCACACGCTCCTCTTCCGGCCGTCGCCGCACGACGCCGACGGCAGCGAGTGCCCTTCCGGGGTGTAGTCCATCTTGATCTTTCCGCGCAGCGAGCCGGCCGGGACGACAGTTTACCTCTCTGATGATTGCCTCTCGCGCGACGGCCCGGACGAACTATATTAAGAGGCTCGATCGTGTCCGTTTTGGACTCTCAGACGGATCGGTCAACCGACTTCAATTCGTTTTACACAGACCGTCACGATTGGAAAGAGAGCAGGTCATTATCCTCAACTCTTCCTCCCGCGAAACTTCCTTTGAAAGTCCACCGTCGGTCTCGCCCACGCCTAGCGCCTCTATCCCCCTCCTCCGGCAGCGCGTCGGTCGCGAGTGAGACAAGGTGCCCAGGTGCCTTCCATGTACACTTGGTTTAGTAGGCTTAGGCCTTCCACAACGTGATCGATGCCTAATAGATAGAAAAGTTGCCACCTCATAAGCGATGTCTAAAAATCCTTTTAAGGCACCGAGCTCACAATATGATCATTTTGGCCAGAAATAAATAGCTGACCCACAACGTGATAAACAAATTAACTAGACCAATCTCCATCGCTTATCTTTGGTGGAGGTACACATATATTGCTATTCTATTGGGTGAAGAGTTTGGGGCATCGGAGCACCTAGGTGCTCCAGTTCCCTGGAAAATTTTTGTGGCACCGCTCGGGCAATGGAGGACACCGGTGTCTGATTCCTGTAAAGTGATTTGGGCATCGATTTTTTCACATGTTGTGGAAGGCTTTAGGAGTGAGTATTGTTGGTCCTCGTTTTGGAGCTCAAGCCGGAGATGATGGGGGACAGAACTAATACCGTCCTAGTCAATACGCCTCGAGTCGGTGTTGTGGATGCCCCAAATCCAGTGCTAGTGAAGGGGCTTGTGGAGCTCGCTCCTGAATCTCATAGATGTCGTGGTGGTGGACGCGAGATGAGGGATGGGCACTTGGTACAACGCCACTTGGTACGATGACACTTGGTACGAAGAAGCTTATTGTTGGAGATCTGGAGGAATTCAAGCGAGGCTCAAACATTAAGATTTCATGCACAGCGAGGATTCCAAGCCTGGCGTTTTCGAGACTGCGGTCGGGGGAGCTCATTAGCAACGGTGTTCCGATGGAAGCTACGCCGCCCGTGGAGGTGGTCGAAGGATGAACTTCTTCAGGGCCTACACTGCCCACTGTTCTGGTCGACTGACGGTCTTCCCGCCGTCATCGCCTATTCTGGTCGAATGGCGGCCCTTTTATTTCCTGCCGACCTCTAAGCCTGATGGGAGACAGTGGTGCTTCCTCACGACGTATATGGTATTTTGCCACATAAGCTTCGTCGTACCAAGTGGCGTCGTCCCCAACGGCGGCGAGGTGCTCGTGCCGGAGTTTCCTTGGACCCGATTGCATTCTCTGTTAGGTGGTCGGGGTCCTTTTTTCATAAGAAAGGGGCCTTCCTGTATTTTCATGTTTCCTTTGGGTCTCTATGTAAGGTCTACTGATCTTATCTTAATATAAGAGTGGTTTGGGTCCTTCAGGACCCTTCTTCTGTTAAAAAAAAAGACTTCAATACGTTTTGCTGGGAGCATAAAAGAAAATCCTGCACACACAATCCCGCAAATGGTGAGTAGGAAAAAGCGTCGAAACAGATCTTTTTATTTAACAAGCGAGCTGTTATATTAAAAAGGGAAGCAGAGTATATCATAGCTCATACACCCATTACTCTGAATATCAGAGTCGAACCTACAACCTAGATGCTCATATGAGAGAGGAATTATTCAAAAAGCGAGTTGTCTAAGCAAAAGAAGACGATTGGAGCCTACCAGGGTGTCCATCGAGAACATGGACGCGACGATTCTATAATTGTGTTTTTCGGAGGCCTCATATACCTGATCAACCATAGAACCAGTGGCTCAACCAGCAATTGAGATGGCATAGGCAAACAGGCTAGATAATTGAGCTATAGATTTTGAGGTTGCATCATCAAGATCAAAACAGCTTCACAGTGAATACACCCGAGCGTCATGAAGATTGCAAAGATAACCTGAACAACAATTCTCAGTTGATCCTTAGTGTAGCACCTGGACCAAATCGCTACATCCAAAGAAGTGAAATTCACAAACTGATGAATTCCTTTTGGACCAGCATAATAAGGAGTCACCGTCTCCTAAGATCTCTGGTGCATGGCGCATGGGCCAATATGGCGCTGCACCTAGACCTTTCATATATAGATCCAATGAATTAAGGAGTTAAACAGTGGCGGTTTGAAAAGTATCAGATCATATCTTAAAATTAGGAAAATACTAATTGTATCTTCTATTAAAGGTATGAGATGATTTAACATCCAATGTGGAGATATTATATCTTCTATAGAACAAAGGAAATGATATACACTTAATGCATATCTTAACAAAGAGGGAAGGCAGTGATCTTGGAGACCATTACCTACCATAAGAGGGTATGGCGCCATCCCTAGCCTATCTTGGCTGCCGACCCTAGGAAGGATTCTTAGAGACGCGCCCCTTCCCTCCTATATAAAGGCCCCCAAAGGCTCTCCTACAAAGACACACACCACAACTCTCATTGTTGGTTGCGACTAGCAGAAACATGTTTCCTCCAGGCAAAGATTTGTGGAACTTTCCCACCATGTCAAGTTCCCATTGGGCGAACGACCAAGCCAGGGGTATGGGAGTCAGTTTTGCCGCGTGTGCATTGGGATTTGTCGCAAACAGTTGCCACGCCTCGCATGTCCTCACAATGTCCTTTTCATGTTGAACTATGGTGATCCAGTAGAAACCTGCCTGAAAAGCCTTGGCCGCAATTTCTTGGCCGTTGGCGTGATTGCTGCAAATTCCTTCATGTATGTATGTCATCGAGGATGAGCTTTCCTTCCTCGGGTATGACGCACCGCTGTAGCATGTCTGAGATGCTTCTTTTTGTGGAGTTCCCCTTTGACGATTTTGAAGGCCCTGGACCAGCGGGTGATCCATTGTGCTTCCACTGTGTCTTCCGGGAGTTCCCTGCTCATCATGTACGCTACATAGGACCACATCCATGTAGGTTCTAACATCATGACTTCTTCGGGATCTTCCTCGTCATCCGAGGCAACTGCCTCATCTTCTGGTGCTGATGCAACCCCCAAGTCATCTTGCAACTTGACTTTTTTGCGTCTCTTGGGTGCTACACCATCAGTGGCTTTCTTGACTTTGATTGAGCGCTCGCTGATCTCTTCCCCAAAAACTCTGGGTGGCATGGTCAGGCAAAGGGACCCGATGTTTGCGAGATGTCAGCTTTCCCGTTACTTGATCTGTTGATGTTGGAGACATCGCACCTGTCGAAGTAACCCTCCATAATGTTGTACATGTTGCGGTACACGATCATGTTATCGTTGATGGCGTCACGTTTGTTCATTACTTGATGTGCGACGATATTTGAATCACCAAAGATTTTGAGGTGAGTTGCATAGCAGGCTTTGCCCATACGCATACCGTGCAACCGGGCGTCATATTCGGCTTCATTAATGGATGCATTCAGGAAGCTCATCCAAAAAACATAGCGCATTTTGTCTCCTTATGGTGGCACCGGTATAACACCGGCACTCGCTCCCTCAGTTCTCTTAGAGCCATTGAAGTACATGGTCCACACGTTTGATAGATCTGGAGGACCCGCTCTTTGGAGATCCATCCACTCTGTGATAAAATCAGGTAGGACCTGAGACTTTATTGTTTTTCGCTTCTCATACATGATATCTTGAGGGATAACTCGATGCCCCAAAGAGAGACACGCTCTATGGCTTCTGGATTGTTGAAGATGTTGGAGAGGGAAGATTTATGGAGCTACAAAGTGCGGGTTAGATTGATCTAGAGGACCCACGCTTTGGATTGTTGAGGATGTTGGAGCGGGAAGATTTGTGGAGCCATGTAGTGGCGTTGATTGAGAATCTGATCCGAAGGAGAGGCCATCGTACATATCAACCAAATTCCCCATATTCGTAGTGTTTTCGTGGCTTTCCTCGATGCTCATCAGCTAGATGCGTCTTTTCCAGTGGATCCCACGAAAGATGCAGGTGTTGCCGTGGGTGCTGCAGTTATGGCTGATGGGCCCAAATAGATCGTGCCGAAAGGCATAGGTTCTCGGTTTCTCCGATGCTGAAGTGGAAGCACCCGATCATGAGATCTGTCTCCCGGTCGGAGTTGACGGAAGCCGGGAGAGGTATGGGCGGGCGTGGATCAAAATCCATGGGATTATAGCGGATCTCACCGACCTCGATCGTCAGATTGATGCTTTGTGAAGAGGGAGTCGCCGAATCCATGGGTCCAGCACTCTGGTTTTCCATAAACAAGGCCAATTGACGAGGGGTAACCTCGGAAATGCCCATGGTTATGGACTTAGGGTTTCGTGAAAAAGAGAATGTTGGTGATCTCGTTGGCTTATCAGACAAACAAGGAAGTCGATGTTGTATGATTATTGTGGAGAACACGATTTATAAAGTCGCTGATTCACTAGGTGCGATCTAGCTCACGCCGGATTCCGTATTGCTGGAAAACTAAGGTGCTCTCTCCGTTGTCTCCTCCCAACCTTTATATAATAGGCTGGATCGTGGAGCCGTATTCGGATAGGTTACAAGTTATAATTATAACACTAAGATTATGTCGGTTCACACTTTTATCTTGATCGCCAAGCCAGATTTCTGTCGTCGGATGTCTCTTGGGACTCTTTATGCGTCATGGGCGTCATGGGCCATAACTCAGGTACGCCTAGAGTAACCAATTACAAAACCCGATAAGTCATATCCATGCCATCCATGGTGACGGATGTCTCCTCCACTCTCTCCAAATCTCCCTCGCGGAGCTTCTATACAATATACACGCCACGAGGCTGCGAGATAATCACGATAGGCGCGACGCTGTGGACGGAGACCAATGCATGGATCGGGAGATTGGATGCATGCAATCTCTGGAGGCATCGTACCTTCGATTCTCCATCGAGTGGAGATTCTCCTCGCGTCCAGGAGGGATACGCCTAGCTGCTCGGACCAACATGATCGTTATAAATTAAAGTATATTGAGTGAGTATCTTCCGCTGCATACGCTGGTGAGTTCAGCTGGATCAAGATCTAATCTATTCTATTAGACCTATATCTCGTGTTGTTTCATAGCTCAATCTTTGTGTGTTTGTATTATCAGAGTTATTGATTACTTATGCAAACCCAATAGTTATATATCATAGGACGATGGTCATATCGATTAGATTGGCATTAAGACAGGAAGACCCAATAACATCGTGACGAATACACCATCAATGGCGTGATGCGGAGATGGGCCTTTCATGGACCTTGAGACGGCCCATCACCACGAGATGGGCGGAGAGCCCATAAAGGAGGGGCGTATCTACACATTCTACAGTGGCGTACATTTCCTATTTGCTGTCTAACACGGGATGCCGTTCCGCTCATGTGCACCCGCTTTGGATCGACCCGCGAGGTAACATTGATGTTTTATCATTTTTCCGGATTTCTTGTTAGTTTTTTTGGGTTTATGGTTTTTATCGGGTTCTTCGGTTTTTACTATTTCATGTTTCCTGTTTGTTTTTTGTTTTTTATTTTTTTTACCTTTTTATGATTTTTAAAATGTTTATTTTCAAAATAAATAAAATGTTCATGTTTAAAAATATTTAGATTTTTGAAAATGTTCGGTTTTAAAAAATTCAAACTTTGAGGCTGTTTCGTTTTGAAAAATTTTGAATCTTGAAAATTTTCATGTTTAAAATTCGTTTTTAAATATGTTCAATTTCGAAAATTATTCAATGATTGGAAAAGGTACAGATTTAAAAAAAAGTAAAACAGAAAAAAAAGGAAAGGAAAGGCAATACCTTTTGTTGGGCCTCTCCGACACAGCCCACGAAGAAGTCGTTCCAGGCGGAGCCTGCTTCGCTCCGGCATTATAAGTTGGCACCTAGGGTTTGAGCCCTGCCGCCACTCCTCTTGAAGCCTCGCTCTCTTTTCTTCCGCGTCTCCCCCCGCGCCGCCGCCACCGAGCCGCTCGAAGTCCGCAGCACCGCCGCCGCTCGAACCATGGCGGAGCAGGTAAGGGGTCGTCCTGTTCTTTCCGTAGTGCTCTCCCTCGCCTGTCCCGTTCACTTGCTCGCGCCGGCCGTTTGTACTTAGATCTGTTCTTGTTTTGGTTTGTGTATTCGTTGCAAATCGAGTGGTAGCATCTAGTTTCTGGAGCCCCAATTTCTGTGACCTAGCATTGTTAATCCAAAGATTACATGTGAGTAATCAAGCATCAGGCAATTAAAAAATGTAGGGAGTACTGTAAGTAGCATTTACTCCTTCCTGGGCATCTGGACGCGCATAGAAACCTTTGGCAGTCACCAGACCCGCTGCTCACTACAGCTCTGCTGGTTTGTTTATCTCTTGCTTTTTCTCTGTAGCCATTAGCAGCGTACACTTTTGTGATGAACATCGTTGAACTGTGGTTACACTAGTATCCGATCTTGTTTTGCACATGTGCCCTTGTCATTTCAACTCTACAGGATGGCATGTATATAGCTACTGAGATGTCCATGCTAATATTTTGTGCAACAGCTCTACACTAAATAGGGCCTTGTTGTAGGCATTTGAATGAAGTATAGATTTGTTCTTCTGCTTACCTGTTCATTATAGCTATTGGTTGTCGTGTTTTAATGTAATGGCTGACATCAATTCCTTTTGTACAGACTGAGAAGTCTTTCCTCAAGCAGCCAAAGGTTTTCCTCAGGTAAGCATGATTAATTTTTATGTGTTCTGTTACTGTTTGGCAGTGGACAATATTTTTCGTGATCCAAATTATTGTACATAACCAAACAATGCTCTTTTGTTCGATTTAGCACAAAGAAGGCCGACAAGGCTAAGCGGCCAGGAAAGGCTGGCAACCGCTTCTGGAAGAGTGTTGGCCTTGGCTTCAAGACCCCAAGGGAGGCGATCGAAGGTACAATATAGTCCATTCCTTCTATTTTAGCCCTGTCTTCAAACTCATATAAGTAGGTGCTGTTGGAATTGCTACGGGATGCATTTTCAGTTTCTCACAACTGTACCGTCTACCTTGTTAAACTAGCTTCGCATTGTTATAAAACGATTTTAATATGTTCATAGTAGATTGCTATTATTGCACACCAAACATTTGTAGTCTGACAGCCAAAATTCTTTCGTGGTGGAAAACAATTGAGGTTGTGGATATGATTTTTTTGTATTAATTGACATGTTGTAGGGCTATGTACTTTGATATGCAAAAGGTTGAATAGATAAGTTTTACACTAATATTGTTTTCTTATTAGACAATCTGTCAATTTCTCTTCCCTTCCAGGTACCTACATAGACAAGAAGTGCCCTTTCACTGGAACTGTTGCCATCAGGGGCAGAATCATCGCTGGAACATGCCACAGCGCCAAGATGAACAGGACCATCATTGTACGCAGGAACTACCTCCACTTTGTGAAGAAGTACCAGAGGTAAGTAAAGGGATCAAGGATTCTTAAAACGTGATGCGTTTTCTCATTGGCAGTGTCATTCCTAACTGAGAACAAATGTCCACCCTGCAGGTATGAGAAGAGGCACTCCAACATCCCGGCTCACATCTCCCCGTGCTTCCGTATCAAGGAAAGCGACCATGTCATCATTGGCCAGTGCAGGTAATACTCACTACTTGTGCAGGACTTTGGTATCTAGGGAAAATTAGCCCTGTTGATCTGTAGATCTATTAAACAAGAATGCTATCCTACTTGTTGGCACTTCTATTCTGCTGTTATGCTGCGATTCACCAGCATATTATTGTCCACCTACTGGTTACTAAAGAGCCCCTGTTTCTTTTGTTGCTGAAGTATTTATCGTCTGTATGTAACAGGCCCCTGTCGAAAACCGTGAGATTCAACGTCCTGAAGGTCATCCCAGCTGGAACCACTGGCGGTGGGAAGAAGGCCTTCATCGCTGCCTAAGCCTAGACTCTGATTCATGAGTAGTTCATAGTCAGAAGTTTTTCGCACTTAAAAGATCTATCAGGCTGGTGTTTTGATATTTGATTCCATATTTTCTGTCAAACTCAAGTCTCTCGTCATCTTAACATGTTTGTGGAATCTATCTATTGTTAATAGTTTTGCTCAAGTTGTACTGTGTGATGCTTTTGCGCAAACTATGAATTTGCTCCCCCTGCTTTGCCCTGTATGGGTTCTCATCAGTATTTATATCAGAACCTGACCCAGCATTTTAGTTGAGAAATAGCAAAAATCTTAGCGATGTACTAACAGAAGATGAAAAGAAGTGGAAATTAACGGGAGTATCGGAGAGTTAGAATGGGAGAACAAACATAGGACCTCGACAAATACGTGGGACCTGCATAAGATCTCATGGTTGGCTTTGGGAGTTCTCATTGAAATTACTCTATTAGCTTAAGCCTAAGCAAAAGGTAGCCCTCTCAGCTGCTTGTGGCCCAGCGCTGGCCTACGCGCATGCACGCGTGCATCTGACGGGCGGTGTTTTCCCAGTCAAAGCTAAAACCCTATCCTCCTTTTACACCATCCTCACGGTCTTGGATCCCCTTCCTGTCCTCGCCGTCCCGTGCTTGAGAAGATTATGTCACCCCAACCCAACCACGTCCTTCGCGGCCTCCTCCCCCTCTCTCTGCTCGCACGGAAGCACGCGTCCCCCGTCCGGCCGAAGATGGCCAGAATCAATGGTCGGATAGCCCGGCAATGGCACCAGGATTTGCGTCCCTCGTCCGGCCGAAGATGGCCAGAATCAATGGTCGGATAGCCCGGCAATGGCACCAGGATTTGAGGGGGCGGATAGCCCGGCAATGGCACCGGGATTTGAGGGGGCAGGAGGGCGGCGGAAGACTGGGCTTTGGTAGTTCCATCTCCTCCAACGCTTCCTCATCATGGTGTTGCTGCGGCATGGCCACTGTCACGGTCGGCGTAGGCGGCGGCGCGGGCCACCGACACACGCCCCATCGAGAGCCTCATCCCAGTCGTTGATGTCGTGAGAAGACTGCACGATCCCCTGCAAAGATCGATGGTACGCATCAGCCATCCCCTGCTGAACTTCCTCACTATTGTTATTACTTATGACGTAGGACATCAAATTCCTCTAGGTTTCTTCTCACCATGATGCTGGACAAAATACTTGTGCATGTTGAATCTAGGTTCCGTCCTTACCGCGAGATTTTGTTTTTATTGTTCCCATGCATTCTTCTCCGTGAGTTCATGGTAGAGATGCTAACTTGGTTCTTCATTGGCAGAAACCGTTTACTTCCTGAGGCCTAATCAGGCTTCCTTTTTTTACATAAATATTCTCAAACATTCTGGATAAAGAGTGCTCCATGGAAGTTGTTGATTTAGTGTCTCAAGAGTGCTTCTCTTTTTCCATTATATATCCTTTACCTCTTGAAGTAGCTTAATTTTCTGATAAACATATTTGGACACGGCAGGGCAGGGCTTGATTTGTTAAATCAATCTACGCCTCTATTGACAAGTTGAAGAAAGAAAATAAGTCAACATGAAAAGTAAGTCTTTAGTTATTCTACATAAGTATCACATCACAGCGTGTAACAACTCTATTGTTGAATTTTAATTCAGGCTGATAATAGATTATGACTGTTTTAGGTATACTTAATATGGAAATGCTTCTCCGTGTAGGTGTTGCACAATGATGAAGATATTAGGCAGCTTAATATGGCTAAAGAAAAGTGGAAAAGCATTAAGGTAGAGTGCTATACGATTCTTAAATTTGTTTCTCTAACCTTATATATTGGTCGGAACATCTTGGAAAGGGGAATGGAGTAAAATCAAGGGTAAATTAAAGGGATAAATGCCATTGCAATAATTTCTTCCTATATATTTCAGTTAAACCAGATGTATAAGACTATCATGTGTTAAGAGGGTGCCGAACAATCACTTAACAATCTGAATAATGTATTTTGCCCATAGTTTCATGTCACATTAAATGTTATGAACTTACGGTATGTGGCATGCAATGGATGCTTTGGAAGCTTTGTAAGGCAAAAGATAACTCAAAGTAGATAGTATATTTGCTTACCACCCGATTGGACTAACATCTTACAAAGCACAGGAGGCGAGAACTACCACCAGCCTGAAAGCTCCACCTAACCAGCATAAGTCAATGAAGAAGTAAATCAATATCTACCTTTCAGATTTATTAACCGTGCTGCAATGTATTCTCATTAATTCATCTATTTTAGGCCCTCGCCTCTAAAGAGAAAAGTGAAACCAAAATCGCCCCGGGAAAACAAACATAGAAAGACAGCAAGAGGTCCAAGTGTGTCGAAGCTAATGATTCTGATGTAGCCGGTTCTCTTGCTCATTCAGGCTTCGGCGAACGTGTGAAGTCCGGTATGGGTGCTAAACTTTGATTTTATACTTATCGATAAGATGCACGTCGTTTCATCATAGATGAGCTTAGCTTATACTTCTGTTATCCCAGATGGTCACGAGGAGAAAGAGGTAGCACTTAGCTCGGCTGAGAAAGAAAAAAACACAGAAAGAGTCCAGAGGATATATGGAATTACTAAGATCATATAATTATACTCCTATTCCTAAGTTGCATGTAATTTTCATAATAACACAACAAATCCTAAACTCATCATTCACTTTAACTAAAAGTGAATGATCCCACATTCATAATTATACTTGTCAAATACTAAAACTTGGTAATATTCTAAACACATTACACCTTAAGATTCACTTCTAGTTTTATAGTTAACTTTGGTCTAAATAGTCATAAACATCTTATCTAAAGTTTATTTATGTTAAACTTTTGTTTGTTCCAATTAAGTCATGAAGCATATCAAGTCCAAACTTATCAAGCAAACACAAACGACACGATCACATTTGATTAAAAATACAAGATTTTTTAAACCTTACCAAATAAACCTTTTCATCAAAGGTTATTCTTTTTGCCACTTCAAACAACAAGTCTATAATAATTCCTTCAACACTCAACAACCCAACACATGAACTTTCGTCCTAGTTACCAGACAATAATTAAACCTAATATTAAAGTGATTGTGTTCCATTTATATATCTTGTATGCTAAAACTTAAGCTTCTTGTAAATATAATTGCTTATGAAGTAAAATTAAAGATAAACCAACTCTTAAAGAAATAACTTAAGTTTCAATTCATTTATAATTTTGGGGATACATTTTGGGAGTTTTACAAAATAACATTACTTATGCATAATAGCATATTGCTTCTTTAAACATTAGTCCTTACTAGCTGAATACTCGTGCTTTGCTACGGAGTAACGAGGCATTAAGAAGATAAAAGTGTATCCACAAACTAAAATAATATATAAATGAATTGATCAAAGTGTGTTTTACTCTACGAACATGTGCATAAAAGCAAGATTTGACTACTTTGGGACAAAGGTTGGCCTCTATCTTGCATTTCCGTTAGTCTTCGTCCTTCTCCTCTCTATCCAACTATCATCGGCTCTATGTCACCCGATTCAAATCAATCTCATGGTAGATTTTGATCATCCAATGATTTAAAAGTAGACTCTTATAACCCGTTTGTGAACAATGAACATGAAATCATATTATTGTACTTTTCATACTTTGTACAGACATAATCCCAACTAAGAGAAACTATATATAGCAAATATTGTAAAACAGCTGTCCTCTAAACAAACGTCCAATTTATATGTACTTTCTTGAAATGGATAAATTCAAAAGCAAACAATATGCATATATTCCCATCTGACAACATCCTGTGGATCTTGACTCTTGAGCCTCATGTTTCAGGCCTTCAAGACTTACAAATTAAGAAGTTGGTGGTAGGTTAGTGCTTTAAACGAAATATCTTTACACTTTAGGGGAGAAACAAATATCCACATGTCCATGGAGGAGGATACACTGGGTAGCTTTATTTGTTTGCGTGCTTGTGCCTTCTTTGCATCGTCCATCAAGATTTACAATTAAACAACAGACTTTCCACATTCTATGATTCCGAGTTTTTAAAGCCTGTTGGGCGAAGAGAAATATATTATCAGGGTCATAAAAAGGAAAATTTTCATTTAATGTGTGCAGTTCTGTGCATCCCCATAGAGCAAACTTACAAATACATGATCGGCAAGAAGATAGTTATAGTCGTTCTAACAATGAGACAACAAGGAAATGCATAGCCACTGTTCAATTACAATGTGCATGAAACTAAGGAAAATTGTTGTGTAAACCAGACATTATAAGTTTATAGCTCCAATCCTTTTAGCATGTTTATTCAGAAAAAATATTTTTTGTTTCATAGGAAATTCAAGAAAGGTTTGCTGATGGATTGGCTCTACCTGGACGTTGATGATGCAAATAAAATACCCAAGCAAGATTTTTGAGATTCAGTTTGATATTAATCAAGAACTGCAACAACATGTTCATGCATTATTCTCGGTCACTGTTCTTTTCATTGAAAGGCATAAATGATAGGGCTAGGACTTATGGACGGAAGAATTAACGTTGAACGACTTGCGGATAATAAGTTGCTTAGGATTCCATCAATGCCAAACAACAGTGTTGTCTGAGATGAAGATACATTGCAGGTGGGAGAAATAACGTGCTACATGCATGGAAATGTGTTGTGCACACAAAGAAGAAAATAATTTAAAGGTAGGCTAATTCTAAAATAAATTTGGGTAAGTTGATCAGGACTACTAAAGTTTAATTAAATTTACAGTAGGCTAAGTTTGAGCTAGCAACACAACCCAATTTTTATGACCACTTAAAACTCTCTAGATGTGTTCTTTTTAAGTAGTGAATGGCGCTGCCATGCTTTAATGAAGGTAATAGATCCAATAGCATGCAATTTACATATGAATACTAACCTCTGCCTTGACAAACCTTGTGTGCGCTTGTCGTTATGCAACGACTGGTGTAGTTATACCTCGGGATGAGATCTCCATTCTCTAGTCTCATAGACTCCTTAGTTTCATCCTTTTTCAATTTCCCTCTAAACTCTTCGTCTCCCCCTCTTGTTCCAAGGATTCCTTCGCCTTCTTATTAGCTTCAACTACATGAAAATTGTAATTGGCTATGTGGGCGAACCGATCCATATGTGTGATATCGATAATCTTAAGACCCCCTTTCAGGTGAAATCCATTATCATGTGCATCTCATCCATTATAGGCTGCAACCGTTCTCAAATCTGCAATGTCAAGGATTTGAATGTTCTTGTTTCCCTTATTTCAAAGCGGGAAATGAAATCTGGCTGTCTCCTTCCGCTCGTCCTCCATTATTTTCATACAATACAAGATAATATGGCAACCACGTTGTTCTATTTCTTTCCTATACCACAAGTTAATAGTCATGAGAGATCCAAGTTATGCAACAATATTAATTGTGTAGTCGTAACTCAGGAGGTGATAACATTTAGAAGGAAATCCTTCGAATGTATTTATTATATGTATTACTTACATGAATAATAGTATGTTGTTCAGGTGTTAGCAGGGTAAAAACTTTCAAACTACGATATAGCCACTTTAATATTATTGGATTTTCCTAGGATAGACCCACAAAGTCTTGCCTGTTGGAAGGAAAATGCATGGTGAATAGAGAAGCGAGAACAACGACCTCTACCAAAAATATTAATAGTGACCTCAAATCTGCTCTAGCTTGGTATATGCCCCTATTGAGCTCTTCAGAACAATGAAAAAACCCCGTTGGTTGTTTGAAAATATCATGGTAATATATATAACTGAAACTAACTATTTGAGTTATAACATGCATTTGGAAAATTAATAAATATTACACTCAAACATGATTTGGAAAATGAGTTATGATGATGCACTTGAAGATAAGAAATACTCTACTGGAAGATGCATTTTGAAAAACACCGCCCTTGATTATCACGTCATCGGGTTGGTGTGTAGATGACGTGGACTTCAAAAAGAATATGAACAAAAACCCAAGATCCATCTTGGCGAGTTAGGAAAAGACATGAATGCACATTATTTTTCGGTGCCTCACTATCACAAGCCTCCTTTAGACAGTTTAATCGCTCCTTTTGCAAAGCCACCATGATCCATACATGAAATCCATTAAGCAGTTCACATGCAACCTCTTAGAATATTGTAAAATAAAAATCATCATATTGCTATCCAAAACAACAACTCTGAACTTCACCGATACTTCATTCTGGCAGTATCGCAATCTAAAATTTCAGTGTAACATTGTATGACTACACATCATCTCCTTTGGTAGTATCTAGCACCAGTGAAATCAGATATCTGTAGCTTTTTAGTTTATTTTACAAAGCTTATTAAAAAATCCATTTAGTGAGCCAATATTATTCAATAAGGCAACAAGTAGCTAACAGACTGATAGTCTCAATTACTCTCTATCTTATAAAGCTGCTCATAATAGCAAGAGGTAGAACATGATCTTCTCTGTTATTTATTTTCATATTAGCATTACAAGAAACTACATTAGACCGGTTTCGAAATCATG
Organism: Avena longiglumis; assembly: GCA_030063025.1. Classification (NCBI taxonomy): domain Eukaryota; kingdom Viridiplantae; phylum Streptophyta; class Magnoliopsida; order Poales; family Poaceae; genus Avena; species Avena longiglumis. The sequence continues at coordinate 31,562,064 of CP125975.1, forward strand.
TAGCCCTCAAACATGTGTGCATTCTTTCTTGTTACTACATATGGTCCAGAAATCTACACTTTTTGCTATCTGAGATGTCTATTTTATTAAACAAAGTCACGGAGGATCCTAACTAAGAAGCAAGCTGCATTGGAATGATGGAATTTAGTTTCGGCATGAATCAACACTACCACATAAATTAATTGTTCGGTATATAAAATTTAGTAAAACAAGTCAGATCCTCACTTTGAGTTTGAGCAGAAGAGCACATAGGGAAGAGCTCGTTTGTCGCTGATCTCCACTGGGCGCCAACTGGACATGACAAAACTCCACAGCCTCGCCATTGAGAACCTCTTGGCGTGTGTGTGTGTGCAGCTGTGGTGTGCCATTGGTGACACGCCTCACCTCACCATCCCGGACCTCGCATGGAGGGGATCCCCCTCCTCCTCCTCCTGTGATGCATCACCCAGCTGGAGGGGAGGTGCCCCGTGGTGCTGCTGGTCGGCCTCAAAGGCGGCCTCCAGCAGGGAGTGTCCATGGCGCGTGGTCTAGGGGTCCACCAGATCGTGAGTGGGCATCCGCATGTTGTTGTCGCAGAATGGAGCGCGTGGAGTGTATGGCGGCAGTGTGCTTTGCCGGAGGGAGCAGAATATGTGGCGGCAACCTGCTTCACCATCAGGGGATGGCATCCAGGTCCGATTCCAAGGAGTCATGCGCATGCGAGCTCGTTTGTGTGTGCAATTTTGGATCCAGTCAGTGGAGATCTGCTGGTGGGAGTGGTAGTTAGCAGAAACGACTGCTTTGATTACACGGCAATGTATCTCCTAGTGGCAGGCTATCTGTATGGAGGAGGCGATTTTGTTGGGATTGCATGGATGAGTGCGTATTTCAGTTGGAAGAGTTTTAGAAAGTTTGTTGGCGGTGGCAGTTCCAATGTAATTTGTTAAAGTGTGATACCAGGCACTCGCATCTTTGAAAATAATAGTAAAGATCAGACCAATGATGCTGTTTTTAGATATTGGATCTTCTATTATATCGAAGACCATGGGTGCGTAATCCTGCAATCACAAAAGACAAGTTCACACTTGCTCATGTCCTTTGGTTATTTTCTATCAGATATTTGCAAAACAAATGTTGTCATCATCTGCATTTTGAAAAGGTCGGAAAACTCTATTTTCATAATTAATATGAGCTATTGGTTACTAGTCCAGGGTGATCAGTTAATCTATTAAGACCGGCAATGAAAACCACATTGTACGGGAATATATCATATAGGACTTAAACAACCAATCTCGCCAGTGATTTTTGCGTCGTATATCACGTGTTAACCATGAGATTTGGAATGAGACGGAGAAGTCAGCTAGATCTTCTTACTTTCGTATGTAGGCAAGATGACCTTAATGTGATGCTGAGATTCCTTGTGAGGATCCAACATATGGGTGGGCACCCTTAGGCCCCACAATTTTGGTGTCTAGATTATCTATGAGCGACTGGTGGAGGTATAGTCGGACCTTTATGGAGCTTTTAAGGGGAACAAACGGCTCATAGAGTCTTCGGGAACTCATCAGGGTTATAGCTTGCCCGAAAGGGGGCTTCACATAGATGTAGTCCAACCCGTAGGATCGTGCAGACATATGGGGTCGTGGAGAAGGGCAGTGATCGGTGGATCTTAGTCTAGGCCTCATACCAAGGAAGTGTGAACAAGCCTATAACTCGTATGTGCAACAAAGCTAAGATCTCTCATGGGTAAAGCAACCCACCTCTGCAGAGTATAAGAATTGTAACTTGTTACTCCCTGTTCCGGGAAGGAGCTACGAACGCGGCATAAAAGGAACTCCATAAAAGTTCTAATAAACCTATGAAGGCTGAGGAACATAGTTTTTCAGGATAAAAGCAACTATTTGAAGAAATGTTTTCAAAAACCTGCATAGCCTATGACCTATGGTCTGTGGCTGTAGCTAGTGCATTAAACACTCCTTTTTAGTAAACTTGCTGAGTACGCTCATACTCAACGTATGTTCTTAACCCTTGCTAGATTCTGAAGACAATACAACAATGTCTACATCAACTTATGCTCAAGGGAATCATCACCAAAAGCTCAAGTTCGCAATGAACTCAAGGAAGTCAACATATACGTCAACTAGAGTGAAGACGAAGTTGCTGATTAGATATGCGTATAATCTCTAGCCATAGAACCTATTTTTGTAGAGTATTGCAATAGCAGCAATACAAGTCAAATAGTTAGATGCTAATATTATTAGCATGATAGTTATGAGTTGATTATTCTGGTTCTTCTTTGTAAGAATTGCTTTCTCTCGCTATAACCTAGAGTGTTCTCTAGATCTTTTGTAAAGATTCAAGTTCTAACCATAGTTGTGTCTTGGACCTGCTATATTTCTATTATAGAACTCTGAGGGATGTAATACTGGTGGAATGGTGTTTCATTGGTGTTATGTCAACGACTATAGTGTATTAAATTATACAGTGGTATGCTGGGTCACCGCATAAACACGATAACACATAGTGTGTTTTGATCATGCTTGCTTATGGAAAACGTCCCATCCTTGATCTATTTTACCAGATCCATATCTCTTTTGCAAATCATTAATGCCACCTATTTGACATTCACACCATTATCACATAATATGTCGAAGTATTTTTTTGGCAATAGAGTGAGACTTTGTTTCCAAGTTTTTACAATGATGATCGGTCAGTCAAGTGAACTTTCAATATTATCATGTAAATCGTAAACACACTCAATAGAAGTCAAACTTCTTAAGCCATAACAATTATACTAGCCACTTAATAAGTAGCCACACATTTCTATATCTACATGTAGATCTTAATCGACTATGTATAGAATGCAACTTCGATGCCTAACATTTACAGGATCATATAACCCGCACTTCTATTGATGCGGTCACGATTTCCGCAAGTATATGACAGATCAGAGAAACTATAAGGTTTGGAGTATACCAAACAAATCAGCTCGATCAAATTCGTGGATATATCTGCAGTGTATAGTACATAGTGCTCCACCGAACCCTGATATGGGGAGAAATGCGAAGGGGGTAGACAATCAACATCGAGCGGATCAGCCGATTCGCCTCGCCGAAGACCGCCAGAGTTTACCGCGATGGGAGGGTGATGACCCACAAGTGTAGGGGATCACAACAGTCTTCGTGGGCAGTATTACCCAATTTATTGATTCGACACAAGGGGAGCCAAAGAATACTTGCAAGCCTTAACAACTGAGTTGTCAATTTAGTTGCACCTGAAAATAGTTCTTGCTCACAGAAGATTATCAGTAGCAACAGTTTGTAGTAGCAACAGCAAAGCAACAACAACAGTGAAACATGAGCAATAGTAACAGTAACAGTAAACAGTGGGATTCGAGTGTGGTATGCATAGGGATGGATGGACGGGCGTTGCATGGACGAGTCTAAACATGTAACTTCAAGATCTAGGGCATTGCAGATAAATAATAACAAGCATCCAAGTACTAAACAATCCTAGGCATGTGCTCCAAATATAGTCATACGTGCTCGCAATGAGAACTTGCACAACATCTTCTGTCTAGCCAGCCCGTGGCAGCGGGGCCTCTAGGGAACTAGTGGCAATTAAGGTGCTCCTTTTAATAGAGCACCGGAGCAAAGCATTAACACTTCTGTAGGGGTTTGTAGCATGGAAAACAAAAAATTTCTATCGCATACAAACAAACAAGCCAAGATCTATCTACTAGATTGTAGCAACGAGTCGATGGAATAACTTACCCTCGTAGATTCCAAAGCGGTTAACGAGAGCAGATTCTCGTGGGTGATGTAGTCGTACTCTTTCCGATCTCAAGATCGTGTAGACGATCCTTCCGGCGCTGCGTTCCGGCAGCGCTCCCGCAGTCGGTCACATGTTCAGATTTTCGTAAGACCTTCCTCTCCCTTGTTCCAAAGCAGCGGAGGTTGTAGCACTCTCCTCGCGATTCCTAGGCATGGCAATGGTACCTAAGTAGAGGGAAATCCCGCAGGCTTCGCCTAAGCCGAGCGAGTATGGTGGAGTATGAGAGAGGGCTATTAGTGGTCTAGAGATTAGACACACCAATTAGAAGGCTCTAAACCGAGGCTAAAGCAATTAGAAGCTCTAAACCAAAGCGGCTCTAAACACGAGATTAGAGGTAGAAACTTGTGTGTCTCAAGGAGGAGCCCTGCCTCCTTTTATAGGTGGAGGGCTAGGCGCGCCGAGGAGGAGGAGTCCCTCCCCAACTCGGCCTAGGGCTTGGCGCCGACTTGGAGGAGATAAACTCCTCCTCCAAGTTGGTTTCAAACTCCTCTTGCTTGTTTCCCACAGCTTCCTGTTTCCCACAGTTCTGTTTTCCACAGTTTCTGTTTTAGCCGCTTGACTTTCAAACCGACAATTTGACTTTCATGTTTTGGAACAGCAAGAACACTTAGTACATGATGCAATCATTCAATGACACATTCATGTACCCTCCTCAGTGCTTGGGACAATCCGAACCTTTTAGAACATTCCCGATGAAAACACGGAATCATTCCCGAACTCAAAGCGGGACTTTCTTTATATGAATCTTATTCTCCGGACCATTCTGGATCACCTCGTGATATCCCGTATCCCATCCGAGACTCCGAACAACATTCGGTCTCTTTCTCATAATACCATAACTACTCAAAACAACGTCGAATCCTTAAGTGTGTCTCCCTACGGTTCGTGAATTATGCGGACATGATCGAGACACTTCTCCGAACAATAACCAATAGAGGAATCTGGAAATTCATATGGCTCCCACATATTTCTACGATTACTTTGCGATCGAATGAACAACTTACATACGATACCAATTTCCCTTTGTCTCACGATAGTTTACTTATCCGAGGTTATGATCGTCGGTATCTCTGCATACCTAGTTCAACCTCGTTACCGATAAGTACTCTTTTCTCGTTCCCGTGATATGTGATCCCTTGTGACCCGGTCACATGCTTGCAAGCTAATTGGATGACATTCCACCGAGAGGGCCCAGAGTATATCTATCCGTCATATGGATGGACAAATCCCACTCTTGATCCATGTGTTTCAACCAATACTTTCCGAACACTCAATGCCACCTTTATAGCCACCCAGTTACGGTGTGGTGTTTGATGTCATCAAAGCATCCATCCGGTAAAGGTGATATGCATGATCTCATGGTCGAAGGAATTAGGTTACTATGTATCAGAAAGCATATAGCAATTGAACTATTGAAATGACTTGATCTTTATGCTACGCTTATCTATAGGAGTATGTCCATCACATCATTCTCCTAATGATATGATCTTGTTGTTAATAACATCTCTATGTTCATGATCAGGAAACCATGATCATATATTAACCAACAAGCTAGTTTAACAAGAGGCTTTACTAGGGACTCTTATTTTAGTTTACAAATCACACAAGTATTAATGTTTCCGGTTAATACAATTATAGCATGGTATGTAAACATTTATCATAAGTGTGAAGATATGATAATAACCACTTTATTATTGCCTCTTGGGCATATCTCCAACAGTAATGTCATAATGTCATAATTATACTTAGCCTTTTGTTGTAGTATCTGTCATAATGTCTTAACTTTGGAACTCATCCAAATCCATTATGGAACTCACTTTCCATTATATTGTGCCACCCTTAGTTTAGATTGAGATAAACTTAATTTGTACTTTGTGACAAAACTAGTATCAATGTAGTACTTTTACAATGAACTAACCATCTATTTGTCACTTCTACAAATATTATACTCTTAGTTCTTCCAAAAGATCATAAGAATATCCTTACTATTGTCCAATGATCATATTATGAATCATTCTGGTATATGCTCACAACATTTAGAGCATAGGACATATCTGGATTTGTACATATCACAGTATGATCGATATAAATACTCTTTGTGATTTCATACATCAAGTATCAATATATACTTGATTATTTGTTTCACTTTACCAAATGTCAATATACTTGAATATATCATCAACATTGAACTCATTCAATCCTTTCTGTGCGACAAGAACCTCTCTTGTAGTTTCTATATTGAACTCATTCAATATCTTGTCTATGTACTTCTGGCACAACCATATTAGCGTCTATTGATGCCAAATATTTGGGTTTTGCCTAAGTCTTTCATCGGGATGAAATTCTTAATATGTGTTAATAAAAGATACATTTATTTCCAATCAACAATATGTCTTCCACATAATGTATTAAAAACATGTCTTAGCGCTCCCACTTAATTTCTTGCAAATGCAAGCATCTTCATTGTCTCTGATGAAATTAAACTCTCTTAACAGTTTCATCATAGTGAAGATTCCAACTCCGCTATGCTTACTTCAACCATTGAAGTTTGCATATGCTTTTAGCATCCTTTGAATTAACAAAACCCTATGGACCGTGTTATGCACATGTCCTAGGTAACGATTCTATTAGAAGAACTTGTTTTGTTTATTCAACTACCATATAACAAATTATATGTAGTGGTTGCTACATTAATCCGTCTAGACTAAATATCACTATGAAAGATCAAATCTTGTCATAGTCAACCTTTGAACATTTTTTGAACTCTTTCCCAACATGTCGACTATTTCATAGATGTAAAACATCCATGTCTATTTCTTTATAGATCCAGACACAACTGTAAGGTCTTACACCTTTCTCGAGGGTCCTTCAAGTTCAAAACTTGATTTCTCGTGTATGGAACTATCACGGATTTTATGGCTTCAAGCCATTTGACGGAGTCAGGGCCCATCATCGCTTCTTTGCATGTAGTCGGTTCATTATTCTCAAATAATGATTCAACCCTCAAATCTTGGTATTTGATTGTTTACTCGATCTACTTGTTTTAATAGGAACTTAGATCTCCGTGACCACAACCTTTGAGGCACGTGAGCCATGAGCATTATTCTTTGCCTCCTAACACTTTTCAAGTGACTGCGCACTTTACAGCTAAGGTTCTTTTAACCTTATCAAAGTTCTATTGTCCTCCCACTTAACTTTTCACGAAAAATTCCTTCTCAAAGAAACTTGACGTTCTAAGCGACAAACACTTTTGTCTCCGGTGTTTATGGAGGAATACTTAACAGTTTATACAAAGACAGTTCATCCGACTTTGGTTGCACACATCTTTCTTATGCATAGCATACCAATGTTTAAGAAAGGACAACTTGGGTTTTATCCCAAACCATAACCTTATATGGTGTCATTTCAACGGATTATGATGAAGCTCTTTTCGTGGAAAAATGGTAATCTCTAAAGCTTTTAATCTTTAAAATATAATGGCAGTTTATGAATTACACCTTCGATCTTACCATGTCAAACAAGGTTTAATTACATATCTCGAGCCTCCATACTATTATGGTGTTTCGGAAATGCAAATCCACTAACGATTCCTTAAATCTTAGGTATTATGCTAAACTTGTAACTCAAATATCTTCCTTTATGATCTTATCATAAACTATTTATATTCTTGTTACAATGATTTTGCACTTCATCTTGAAAGTCCTTGAACTTTTCAAATGTTTCACACTTCATCCTTATTAAGTAAATATTCATATATTCACTCAAATTTTCGGAGAAAGCATATGAAGTTGAAATCCATCGCTCTTGACTACACATAATGGACTTCGTACAACAATATGTACAAGTTCCAATAAGCTAGTCATTCGTTCCTTTTGGCCTATGAACGAAGTTTCAATTATCTCTAGGAAAGTTTCACAAGCGTCATGTGATCAAAAATCAAAAGACTCCAAAATTCCATCCACATGGAGTTTCTTCATGTTTTCTTTCCAATATAATTTAAACGGCGATGTCACTTCCTAAGTGATCTTTCTGTCAATTTGTCTTTCGACATTTTAGCACTAGTTTTATGGATGTGATTTCTCCAACGAGATTTGTGAATCATCCATCTTTTATGGATTACGGCAATTATTTGAACAACCCTTTTGTTCTCATAATACCTGATAAAACAAATCTTGAAGGCAAGCTTTGATGTTTAACGAGCAACACAATGACCCTTTATTTGTTCTCGATGAACATCATCACATATTCTTTTGCTAATTACTTAGGCCACTGTAGTTCATGAATTCTGTTGTTTCGTATGACGATTCATACCAACAAATTCAGTATTAAATACTTAAGAACCACATTGTTTAATAAGCAAAGAATATAGCCATAACATGTATATCATCTATATACTTAAACTGAACAATTCTAGTCTTTTCCTTTCTGCCATATACTTATGAGATTTTCTTTCAATATTTCCTTTTCTGTTTGAAAGAATCTATCAACATCAATAGTGGAGTCATACATATGACATATAGTCCAAAGCGTGTATAGTTAAATACCAATGTCTTTCGACTTGCACTTTGAAGTAGATCACCATCATCAAATGTTTGGTGTTCTTTCAAATTCCTTTCTTTAGTAATCTCTTGGTGTAGTAAACATTTTACCTACATCAAATATTCACCCTTATCATGGAATTATCCATGATCAAGCTACCTTTAGCTTATAACGGTGAAACATGAGTATAATGTTGCTCTCCAAATCCTTTTGGACGATTAGGACAACTAGTGTCTCCAACCTTTTGCAATTTCTCATCAAATATGAGAACATGACTTTTGCCATATTATACTCTATCATGTTGTAACCAATACTTCGTTTCAGATATCACAATATGTTCCACACATCATGGTTTCTGAAACAACTCTTTCAGATCCTAGATAACCTTGATATTAAGAGAATCCTTTGAATATCAAGAATCATGGAGACAAACATGATACTTATATACTAACACTTGGAATTGTTACTCTTGATTTAATACTAATTATTAAACTTCATGGAGTAACCGGAACTTACTGAAAGTTTGCAATAGGACTTTTAAACTTTAGATTAACACTTCAAAACAATACGATACCAGTTCGTAAAGTAACTAACCAGAATTCTATAGTTCTATCATCTCAATTATAACTAAGCGCAAGGCGGTAAATGGATGCCAATGACTACAACAACTATGCAAATTCACTTTGATTTAGTTTATGATAAATTGAGTTCTAATTAATAATTAAATTAATCTAGGTGAACTCCCACTCAAAACAATATCCCTCACATTGTTTTAGTGATCACACGAACCAAATCCACCACATCAAAACCGATCATCACTAGAGTTGATATAGCTTCAATGGCAAACAATCAACATGTTCATCATATCTACTATATGACTCATGCTCTACCTTTCGGTAATCCGTGTTCCTGAGGCCATGTCTGTACATGCTAGGCTCGTCAAGATCAAACCTTAGTTTCCGCATGAGCAAATATGGCTTGCTCACGTTGTATACACTTGTAGAATCTAACACACCCGATCATCACGTGGTGCTTCGAAACAACAAGCTTTAGAAACGGTGCTAACTAAGGGTGAACACTTTATGACTTGAAATTCATGTGCATGAGGGATCATCTTATAATGCTACCGTCATCTACTAAGCAATACAAGATGCATAAAGGATTAACATCACATGCAATTCATAATATGTGATATGATATGGCCTTTCTTCTTTGTGCTTCCGATCTCCATCTTCTAGCACGAACATGATCTCCATCATCACCGACATTGCATCAAGGTCAATGATGCTTCTCCATGGTTGTCGTCCACTGTGGCATCCCGCAAAACCACTACTAGAAAATCGCGTTGAATTTGTGCATTGCATTGTCATCATCATGCATTGTTTGTCCGCATTATTTGAAAAGCCTAGTTTTGAATATACAAATACCCCTCTTTATTATAAAAGGCAAAACCCCGAAGGTATCGGATGTTTTGGTTCACCTAAAAACTATTTGCAAAGTGGTTCTGTTTTAAATTAAAGAGGACCAAACAAACACAAAACTAAAACAGCCCCCTCTAAATCCTAGTCTCACCCAATCTATTCCTACCCACCAATCCCAGGCTACCACCTCCCCCTCTCACCCCAAACATACCCACCTGCCACCTCATCCATCCAGCTCCCTCTCCCCCCTTTTCTCACCCAGCCCTCTCTTACCCCCCCTCTCTACCCCCTTGGCCCACACGTTTTCCCCACCGCAGCCACCCACCACCATCCTCCTCCCCACGCCCTTGGCCCCTGTGTCCACCTGCCCAGATCCCCAGCCTCTCCTTCCCCGCGTGGACCCCGCTCCCCTGGGCCCCACCTGGCCGCTCCCCTCCCTGTCACCCGGGCCCCACCCCGCGGACCTACCTGCCCAACCCTCTCGCTCGGCCCGTGCCTCCTCTCTTCTCATCCTCCCTTCGTCCTCACCGCGCACTGCCCACGCTTCTTCCTCCTCGGCGTCCTCTCCGCCTGGCATGGCGCCGCCGCCCGCCTACACCGCCCAGCAGACCAAAGAACCTCCACCGCGGCTTCGCCCCAACCGCCTCCGGTTCCGCCAACCACCCCAATCGCCGCCGGACCCCCCCCCAGACCTCCTCGGCCAGCGCTTCACTGCCATGAGCCAGCGCGTGCCGCGCCGCTTGCCAGTTCTCACCTCCTCCTCCGCTGCTCTCACCGTCCCTGCTCGCCCTCCGTCGCGCCCGGCCTGCCGCCAGTGCTCTCTGCCGCCAGCGCTGCCCGCGACCACCCTCGCCGCCTCCACGACGCCTGTCGGTCAACCGCCCGCCTCCTCTCTCGCAGAGCTCCGCCGCCGCCACAGTTCCCTCCACCGCCCCGCGCGGTGCTCGCCTCGTGCTCCGACGCGACCCTCAAGCCATCGCTGCCACCGCGCTCGGCCCGATCCGCTCCCGCCTCGGCCTCGCCACGCTCCCCACCCTAAGCTCTCCTCCGCATCCGCCGCCTCTGCCCGCCAGCGCCCGCCGCCGCTCCTCCGCCGCCATCGCCTTCATCCGCTCTCCATCGCGGCGGCAGCGCGTTCTCGCGTGCGTCAGGCCTGCAGCGTCGGCTGCCTTCCTTTGCCGCTGCAACCTCTGGAGCTTCCGGGCCGAGCCCTGCCACGCTCGCCAGCGACCGCCAGCGACCGGCACCTCCGCGCACGCCAGTGACCGCATCCACGACCGGCCGAGCCGCTCTGTTTTCTGGTGCAACTTCAATCGGCAGCAGACAGTTTCCGTTTCTGTTCATGGCTGTCCCGTTCGCATGGTGTCCGATGCTATGTCTCTAAGGGACATGGACGCAAGCTCCCCGTGTAATCGTCTAGCTCCGAGGCTCCAGAACGACACCACAAGAACTTCCTTATCGACAAGGTCTTCGCGAAGCCGCCATTTGTTTGGCCAAGATGTTTAACCACGATCGACGCCGTGTCAAGTCCGTCATCGACATTGAAGCCCGAACGCTAAGGCCGCCATCACGGGAAAAACCAAAGCCCCGACGCCCCGATCCGAAGACCGATCCCGTACCCGGCGCCGTGCCAAGATCTCCGGAAACCCCGTGCCGACAAGTACGCCTACCCGGACACCGAGCGCCAAGATCGCCACCGGAACAACAAGCACTTCGTCCCGGACGCCAAGACCGACTCGATGGCGCGGGCCCGACAAGACCCTCGCAACGGCAAGACCGACCCTGTGGGACCCGACAAGATCGATACGACGACAAGAACGACACCGACCCGGAAGCACCGTTTCGCCCCCGACACCAAACCAAGTCCGGCTTGCCGGATTCGACAAGATCGACCCCGATATCCGATAACGCTCCCGCCAAGACCGACTCAACCGAACCTGAGACCGACCCCGAACCCCGGAACCCAAGATCGTCGAGCCCCCTCTGATGTGTGACCCCTTTTCCTCGAACCCTATTTTTAAAACATATCAATTTGTTGCACATTAAATTGTCATTCCCGCATGCATAGCATTGGTTTGGGGGCCTTTTGCCGATTCACCTAATAATTAAATATGGGGCCCATATGCGGGCAAATCTAGTCTCATATCGGCCTCATTTAAACTTGTGTAGCGAACCGGTACTATCTTTTGTCTTGTTAATACAACATTTAAATTGCGGGGTTCTAAATAACTTGCACCATCTAATTAATTGTCGAGACCCCGGTTCCGCTTAATATGACCTAATTGCACCGCACCTTGCCTTGTCATTCATCATGCATGCATCATGCCGATCTTCTGCCGTGTATTAAATAATTGCATCCGGTGCTTATTCTAGTGTTTTGCTTCTTCGCGGATAAGGCCGTTGAGTTGATGTGAGCTTCGCCCTGATCTTCGGTTTAACCTTCGACAATGTTTTCAGGCGAGCATCTTCCCCTTTCCACCTATCTTACTTTTATAGTATTTACTTCCCTCCTGTTGATCTATTGCTATCTGTGTTGCGATGCTTTAGTTACCGTACCCGTGATATACCGTGCAGCCCTATATTGCCTTGTACACACCCTATTACCTGTTGTTTGGTAGATAGTTGGACTAGCGCGCCGTAGTTGCTTGCTCAAGTGCTGATGTGTGTCGTCATATGCCACAGTTGCTGATGTATTGCCGCATGTTGATGTTGGAGATGATCTTAGTTTGACTTACTGTTCACTTTAAATTCCTGTTTAACAACTAAAATTGAAATAAGCAGAGGCATCGGTGGGTGATAGATAATATTTGGTTTCCGAACGCCCACTTGTGTCCCGTAAGACCCCGAGTACTTGATACCTGTTCCTTGATTTATCGCGCTATCCACATCCGGGAGGTATATGGGACCCCCGAGCGAGCTTGATTCAGATCTTATTTCTTGGGGCCACAAACTAGTTTGAGGTGTTTTTACTATCCTGTACTTATGCCATGCTACTTTCTGTATTTAAATTGTGCGAGCACACTGTACTGTTTAGGTAAGCGGGATGTTTTCGCGGTATCGACAGTCCCCGATTGGGGACCTGCTGTCGTTTACAGCCATCGACGCAAACCTTGAGTCCGTCTCGGAGCTTGCTTACTCCGTTGCGGGTATACTCCAAGGGGTGGCCCCCTGAAATATTTTTGAATCCTGCAATTGTTCAGTCGTGAAAGCCTCGTTGGGTTTTGATTTGGTTTTTCCGAGGTTGATCGAGCGTGTGTTGCTATTGGTGCACCCCGGCCGGGTAAAACTTTCTGAAAGCCGTGTCCGCGGATATGGACGACTTGGAGCACAGTATCTCGATCATAGACAAGCATAACTAAAGTTTATTGCTATAAATTTGACTTATAATGACTAGTAATCAGCTCCACTATAATGGAATGGCTAATTAATACTGCCCACAATTGCTTGTTTGGTTGTCGCTTGCGACAGTTGTACCTGACTAGTAAATCTTGCAACTACAACGAAATGGCTGAATAAAAGTACCAACAACTGCTGGGTTTTGGGTTTATCTCATGCTATCTGTATCTGATTAGTAATTGTTGTAACTATAACGGAATGGTTAACTAAAAGTGCCCACTGTTTACTTTATCAGGACGATTATCTACACCTGACTAGTAAAGTGCCGCAACTATAACTAATTAAATAAAACTGCCAACTGTGTGAGTTCCTCGGTTGACTTCCTCGATTGGTCTCGAGGGGGAAACGCCAGGATGGGTTTGTTGGATGATAGTATCAGGTTGGATCCGAATAGGTCATTCTTACCCCCTCTGATATCCGCCAGTTGTATCGAGTCTCTATAGGTTGTTTAGTGCATGCTGCCGCTGCCGCTCAGTCCACCATACCTATGTAGGCGAGGACCGCCGAATTCTAGCCTCGCTGTCTTGGCCTCGATCGACGCTCCTCTTTTTCCTTTGCCCTTTGTCGGCACCCTTTTGTTTAAGCGGTCTTGAGATCGACGCCGTTAGCGGTTACCCTTCCGGCTTGGCACAGGCAGGTTATGGACGCCATTGGTTATTCTTCGAGCGCTTAGCCCCATTTGCATCTTGTCCGTAGTGGACGCCTATCGCTTTTCAAGGTGATTTGGATCTTGTATATTATATCTGTATTCTTGACTCTTTGAGTCGCTGTTATATATATCTGTTCTGTGGGTCCCATCGAGGACTGTTGTGTAATGTTATTACTTCGTTTTCCACCCGCACGAAAGTGCCTGGTGGGCACCTTTGAATCGTTTCTATGCGGGTTTAGCGAATTTTGCTCAAACTTGCATAGGTCCGATTCTGAGGGTGTTACATCCACCGGCTTCAACTATTACAACTACTTTGAACAGACACGCGGGTCTTAACATAAATTAAAGACAACCATATGGGTCCTGCCTGTTGCCAACTTACAATAAGGAACATTGCATACATCAAATATAATCACAATCATGGCCATATCACATCACTGCACACCCCTGCAAAACAAAGTTAGACGCCTCTACTTTCTTTGCATATTTTACGTGGTTTGGGGCTTTCAATAAGTGTCGTTCTAACTTACGAACAAGAACCACAACATTGATACTAGCATTGTTGATCACCCGTTGTAAATTGGATCTTAACTATGCTAGGAGAAAGCACCATAAAGCCACTTATGCAATACAAGTTGCATGTCAAGCGTGGAGCAAGTCTCATGAACGATGTCATGTAAGGTTAGCCGGGCTTCATCCCAACATACCACAAGATGCAAAGTACACAAGAAGCAATCGACAATAAAGCATCAACGCCCACAATGACCATTGTGTTCTACTCGTCACAGATCTACATATAGACACGGCTCGATACCCTTTAGGGGTTCGTAGCATGGAAAACAAAAATTTCTATCGCATACAAACAAACAAGCCAAGATCTATCTACTAGATTGTAGCAACGAGTCGATGGAATAATTACCCTCGAAGATTCCAGCGGTTAACGAGAGCATTCTCGTGGGTGATGTAGTCGTACTCTTGTCGATCTCAAGATCGCGTAGACGATCCTTCCGGTGATGCGTTCTGGCAGCGCTCTCGCAGTCGGTCACACGTTCTGTACTCGACGAAGACCTTCCTCTCCCTTGTTCCAGTGATGGAGGTTGTAGCACTCTCCTCGCGATTCCGAAAGACAACGGCGTGTACCTAAGTAGAGGGAAATCCCATAGGCTTCGCCTTAAGCGGCAGTATGGTGGAGTATGAGAGAGGGCTATTAGTGGTCTAGAGATTAGACACACCAATTAGAAGGCTCTAAACCGCAGGCTAAAGCAATTAGAAGCTCTAAACCAAACGGCTCTAAACATGATATTAGAGGTAGAAACTTGTGTGTCTCAAGGAGGAGCCCTGCCCCTCCTTTTATAGGTGGAGGGGCTAGGCGCGCCAGGGAGGGAGGGAGTCCCTCCCCAACTCGGCCTAGGGCTTGGGCGCCGACTTGGAGGAGAGAAACTCCTCCTCCAAGTTGGTTTCAAACTCCTCTTGCTTGTTTCCCACAGTTTCCTGTTTCCCACAGTTTCCTGTTTTCCACAGTTTCCTGTTTTAGCCGTTTGACTTTCAAACTGGCAATTTGACTTTCATGTTTTTGGAACAGCAAGAACACTTAGTACATGATGCAATCATTCAATGACACATTCATGTACCCTCCCCCTCGGAGTGCCGGACAATCCGGAACCTTTTAGAACATTCCCGATGAAAACACCGGAATCATTCCCGAACTCCGAAACGGGACTTTCTTTATATGAATCTTATTCTCCGGACCATTCCGGATCACCTCGTGATATCCCGGATCCCATCCGAGACTCCGAACAACATTCGGTCTCTTTCTCATAATACCATAACTACTCAAAACAACGTCGAATCCTTAAGTGTGTCTCCCTACGGTTCGTGAATTATGCGGACATGATCGAGACACTTCTCCGAACAATAACCAATAGAGGAATCTGGAAATTCATATGGCTCCCACATATTTCTACGATTACTTTGCGATCGAATGAACCACTTACATACGATACCAATTTCCCTTTGTCTCACGATAGTTTACTTATCCGAGGTTATGATCGTCGGTATCTCTGCATACCTAGTTCAACCTCGTTACCGATAAGTACTCTTTTCGTTCTGTGATATGTGATCCCTTGTGACCCAGTCACATGCTTGCAAGCTAATTGGATGACATTCCACCGAGAGGGCCTGTAGTATATCTATCCGTCATATGGATGGACAAATCCCACTCTTGATCCATGTGTTTCAACCAATACTTTCCGAACACTCAATGCCACCTTTATAGCCACCTAGTTACGGTGTGGTGTTTGATGTCATCAAAGCATCCATCCGGTAAAGGTGATATGCATGATCTCATGGTCGAAGGAATTAGGTTACTATGTATCGTAAAGCATATAGCAATTGAACTATTGAAATGACTTGATCTTTATGCTACGCTTATTTATAGGAGTATGTCCATCACATCATTCTCCTAATGATATGATCTTGTTGTTAATAACATCTCTATGTTCATGATCGGAAACCATGATCATATATTAACCAACAAGCTAGTTTAACAAGAGGCTTTACTAGGGACTCTTATTTTAGTTTACAAATCACACAAGTATTAATGTTTCCGGTTAATACAATTATAGCATGGTATGTAAACATTTATCATAAGTGTGAAGATATGATAATAACCACTTTATTATTGCCTCTTGGGCATATCTCCAACAAGAATGTCATAATGTCATAATTATACTTAGCCTTTTGTTGTAGTATCTGTCATAATGTCTTAACTTTGGAACTCATCCAAATCCATTATGGAACTCACTTTCCATTATATTGTGCCACCCTTAGTTTAGATTGAGATAAACTTAATTTGTACTTTGTGACAAAACTAGTATCAATGTAGTACTTTTACAATGAACTAACCATCTATTTGTCACTTCTACAAATATTATACTCTTAGTTCTTCCAAAAGATCATAAGAATATCCTTACTATTGTCCAATGATCATATTATGAATCATTCTGGTATATGCTCACAACATTTAGAGCATAGGACATATCTGGATTTGTACATATCACAGTATGATCGATATAAATACTCTTTGTGATTTCATACATCAAGTATCAATATATAATTGATTATTTGTTTCACTTTACCAAATGTCAATACACTTGAATATATCATCAACATTGAACACATTCAATCCTTTCTGTGCGACAAGAACCTCTCTTGTAGTTTCTATATTGAACTCATTCAATATCTTGTCTATGTACTTCTGGCACAACCATATTAGCGTCTATTGATGCCAAATATTTGGGTTTTGCCTAAGTCTTTCATCGGGATGAAATTCTTAATATGTGTTAATAAAAGATACATTTATTTCCAATCAACAATATGTCTTCCACATAATGTATTAAAACATGTCTTAGCGCTCCCACTTAATTTCTTGCAAATGCAAGCATCTTCATTGTCTCTGATGAAATTAAACTCTCTTAACAGTTTCATCATAGTGAAGATTCCAACTCCGCTATGCTTACTTCAACCATTGAAGTTTGCATATGCTTTTAGCATCCTTTGAATTAACAAAACCCTATGGACCGTGTTATGCACATGTCCTAGGTAACGATTCTATTAGAAGAACTTGTTTTGTTTATTCAACTACCATATAACAAATTATATGTAGTGGTTGCTACATTAATCCGTCTAGACTAAATATCACTATGAAAGATCAAATCTTGTCATAGTCAACCTTTGAACATTTTGTGAACTCTTTCCCAACATGTCGACTATTTCATAGATGTAAAACATCCATGTCCATTTCTTTATAGATCCAGACACAACTGTAAGGTCTTACACCTTTCTCGAGGGTCCTTCAAGTTCAAAACTTGATTTCTCGTGTATGGAACTATCACGGATTTTATGGCTTCAAGCCATTTGACGGAGTCAGGGCCCATCATCGCTTCTTTGCATGTAGTCGGTTCATTATTCTCAAATAATGATTCAACCCTCAAATCTTGGTATTTGATTGTTTACTCGATCTACTTGTTTCAATAGGAACTTAGATCTCCGTGACCACAACCTTTGAGGCACGTGAGCCATGAGCATTGTTGCTGCCTCCGGAACACTTTTCGGCGCTGCGCAACTCTGCACATACAGCTAAGGTTCTTTTAACCTTATCAAAGTTCTATTGTCCTCCCACTTAACTTTTCACGAAAAATTCCTTCTCAAAGAAACTTGACGTTCTAAGCGACAAACACTTTTGTCTCCGGTGTTTATGGAGGAATACTTAACAGTTTATACAAAGACAGGTTCATCCGACTTTGGTTGCACACATCTTTCTTATGCATAGCATACGAATGTTTAAGAAAGGACAACTTGGGTTTTATCCCAAACCATAACCTTATATGGTGCCATTTCAATGGATTATGATGAAGCTCTTTTCAGTGGAAAAATGGTAATCTCTAAAGCTTTTAATCTTTAAAATATAATGGCAGTTTTATGAATTACACCTTCGATCTTACCATGTCAAACAAGGTTTAATTACATATCTCGAACGCTCCATACTATTATGGTGTTTCGGGAAATGCAAATCCACGGAACGATTCCTTAAATCTTAGGTATTATGCTAAACTTGTAACTCAAATATCTTCCTTTATGATCTTATCATAAACTATTTATATTCTTGTTACAATGATTTTGCACTTCATCTTGAAAGTCCTTGAACTTTTCAAATGTTTCACACTTCATCCTTATTAAGTAAATATTCATATATTCACTCAAATTTTCGGAGAAAGCATATGAAGTTGAAATCCATCGCTCTTGACTACACATAATGGACTTCGTACAACAATATGTACAAGTTCCAATAAGCTAGTCATTCGTTCCCTTTTGGCCTATGAACGAAGTTTCAATTATCTCTAGGAAAGTTTCACAAGCGTCATGTGATCAAAAATCAAAAGACTCCAAAATTCCATCCACATGGAGTTTCTTCATGTTTTCTTTCCAATATAATTTAAACGGCGATGTCACTTCCTAAGTGATCTTTCATCAATTTGTCTTCGACATTTTAGCACTAGTTTTATGGATGTGATTTCTCCAAGATTTGTGAATCATCCATCTTTTATGGATTACGGCAATTATTTGAACAACCCTTTTGTTCTCATAATACCGATAAAACAAATCTTGAAGGCAAGCTTTGATGTTTAACGAGCAACACAATAACCCTTTATTTGTTCTCGATGAACATCATCACATATTCTTTGCTAATTACTTAGGCCATCGTAGTTCATGAATTACATTGTTTCGTATGACGATTCATACCAACAAATTCAGTATTAAATACTTAAGAACCACATTGTTTAATAAGCAAAGAATATAGCCATAACATGTATATCATCTATATACTTAAACCGAACAATTCTAGTCTTTTCCTTTACGCCATATACTTATGAGATTTTCTTTCAATATTTCCTTTTACATTTGAAAGAATCTATCAACATCAATATTGGAGTCATACATATGACATATAGTCCAAAGCGTGTATAGTTAAATACCAATGTCTTTCGACTTGCACTTTGAAGTAGATCACCATCATCAAATGTTTGGTGTTCTTTCAAATTCCTTTCTTTAGTAATCTCTTGGTGTAGTAAACATTTTACCTACATCAAATATTCACCCTTATCATGGAATTATCCATGATCAAGCTACCTTTAGCTTATAACGGTGAAACATGAGTATAATGTTGCTCTCCAAATCCTTTTGGACGATTAGGACAACTAGTGTCTCCAACCTTTGCAATTTCTCATCAAATATGAGAACATGACTTTTGCCATATTATACTCTATCATGTTGTAACCAATACTTCGCTTTGAGATATCACAATATCTTCCACACATCATGGTTTTCAAACAACTCTTTCAGATCCTAGATAACCTTGATATTAAGAGAATCCTTTGAATATCAAGAATCATGGAGACAAACATGATACTTATATACTAACACTTGGAATTGTTACTCTTGATTTAATACTAATTATTAAACTTCATGGAGTAACTTGAACTTCTTGAAAGTTTGCAATAGGACTTTTAAACTTTAGATTAACACTTCAAAACAATACGATACCAGTTAGAAAGTAACTAACCAGAATTCTATAGTTCTATCATCTCAATTATAACTAAGCGCAAGCGGTAAATGGATGCCAATGACTACAACTATGCAAATTCACTTTGATTTAGTTTATGATAAATTGAGTTCTAATTAATAATTAAATTAATCTAGGTGAACTCCCACTCAAAACAATATCCCTCACATTGTTTTAGTGATCACACGAACCAAATCCACCACATCAAAACCGATCATCACTAGAGTTGATATAGCTTCAATGGCGAACAATCAACATGTTCATCATATCTACTATATGACTCATGCTCTACCTTTCGGTAATCCGTGTTCCTGAGGCCATGTCTGTACATGCTAGGCTCGTCAAGATCAAACCTTAGTTTCCGCATGAGCAAATATGGCTTGCTCACGTATACACTTGTAGAATCTAACACACCCGATCATCACGTGGTGCTTCGAAACAACAATCTTTAGAAACGGTGCTAACTAAGGGTGAACACTTTATGACTTGAAATTCATGTGCATGAGGGATCATCTTATAATGCTACCGTCGTCTACTAAGCAATACAAGATGCATAAAGGATTAACATCACATGCAATTCATAATATGTGATATGATATGGCCTTTCTTCTTTGTGCTTCCGATCTCCATCTTCTAGCACGAACATGATCTCCATCATCACCGACATTGCATCAAGGTCAATGATGCTTCTCCATGGTTGTCGTCCACCGGCTTCAACTATTACAACTACTTTGAACAGACACGCGGGTCTTAACATAAATTAAAGACAACCATATGGCTCCTGCCGGTTGCCAACTTACAATAAGGAACATTGCATACATCAAATATAATCACAATCATGGCCATATCACATCATCAAGACACCCGCAAAACAAAGTTAGACGCCTCTACTTTATTTGCATATTTTACGTGGTTTGGGGCTTTCAATAAGTGTCGTTCTAACTTACGAACAAGAACCACAACATTGATACTAGCATTGTTGATCACCCGTTGTAAATTGGATCTTAACTATGCTAGGAGAAACAGCACCATAAAGCCACTTATGCAATACAAGTTGCATGTCAAGCGTGGAGCAAGTCTCATGAACGATGTCATGTAAGGTTAGCGGCCGCTTCATCCCAACATACCGCAAGATGCAAAGTACACAAGAAGCACTCGACAATAAAAGCATCAATGCCCACAATGACCATTGTGTTCTACTCAGGCAATGATCTACATATAGACACGGCTCTGATACCACTGTAGGGGTTCGTAGCATGGAAAACAAAAAATTTCTATCGCATACAAACAAACAAGCCAAGATCTATCTACTAGATTGTAGCAACGAGTCGATGGAATAATTACCCTCGAAGATTCCAAAGCGGTTAACGAGAGCAGATTCTCGTGGGTGATGTAGTCGTACTCTTTCCGATCTCAAGATCGTGTAGACGATCCTTCCGCAAGGCCTGCGTTAGCTCCGCAATCGGTCACACGTTCGGACTGACGAAGACCTTCCTCTCCTTGTTCCAAAGAAAGCGGAGGTTGTAGCACTCTCCTCGCGATTCCGGCAAAGGCGTGGTACCTAAGTAGAGGGAAATCCCGCAGGCTTCGCCTTGGCCGAGCGAGTATGGTGGAGTATGAGAGAGGGCTATTAGTGGTCTAGAGATTAGACACACCAATTAGAAGGCTCTAAACCGCAGGCTAAAGCAATTAGAAGCTCTAAACCAAACGGCTCTAAACATGATATTAGAGGTAGAAACTTGTGTGTCTCAAGGAGGAGCCCTGCCCCTCCTTTTATAGGTGGAGGGCTAGGCGCCAGGAGGAGGAGTCCCTCCCCAACTCGGACTAGGGCTTGGGCGCCTACTTGGAGGAGAGAAACTCCTCCTCCAAGTTGGTTTCAAACTCCTCTTGCTTGTTTCCCACAGTTTCCTGTTTCCCACAGTTTCTGTTTCCACAGTTTCTGTTTTAGCCGCTTGACTTTCAAACCGGAAATTTGACTTTCATGTTTTGGAACAGCAAGAACACTTAGTACATGATGCAATCATTCAATGACACATTCATGTACCCTCTCGAGTCTTGGACAATCCGAACCTTTTAGAACATTCCCGATGAAAACACCGGAATCATTCCCGAACTCCGAAACGGGACTTTCTTTATATGAATCTTATTCTCCGGACCATTCCGGATCACCTCGTGATATCCCGGATCCCATCCGAGACTCCGAACAACATTCGATCTCTTTCTCATAATACCATAACTACTCAAAACAACGTCGAATCCTTAAGTGTGTCTCCCTACGGTTCGTGAATTATGCGGACATGATCGAGACACTTCTCCGAACAATAACCAATAGAGGAATCTGGAAATTCATATGGCTCCCACATATTTATATGATTACTTTGCGATCGAATGAACCACTTACATACGATACCAATTTCCCTTTGTCTCACGATAGTTTACTTATCCGAGGTTATGATCGTCGGTATCTCTGCATACCTAGTTCAACCTCGTTACTGATAAGTACTCTTTTCTCGTTCCCGTGATATGTGATCCCTTGTGATCCAGTCACATGCTTGCAAGCTAATTGGATGACATTCCACCGAGAGGGCCCAGAGTATATCTATCCGTCATATGGATGGACAAATCCCACTCTTGATCCATGTGTTTCAACCAATACTTTCCGAACACTCAATGCCACCTTTATAGCCACCTAGTTACGGTGTGGTGTTTGATGTCATCAAAGCATCCATCCGGTAAAGGTGATATGCATGATCTCATGGTCGAAGGAATTAGGTTACTATGTATCAGAAAGCATGTAGCAATTGAACTATTGAAATGACTTGATCTTTATGCTACGCTTATTTATAGGAGTATGTCCATCACATCATTCTCCTAATGATATGATCTTGTTGTTAATAACATCTCTATGTTCATGATCAGGAAACCATGATCATATATTAACCAACAAGCTAGTTTAACAAGAGGCTTTACTAGGGACTCTTATTTTAGTTTACAAATCACACAAGTATTAATGTTTCCGGTTAATACAATTATAGCATGGTATGTAAACATTTATCATAAGTGTGAAGATATGATAATAACAACTTTATTATTGCCTCTTGGGCATATCTCCAACAACTTCATGAACACATGTGGTTCTCACACCACAGCCATCCCCTCCGGTTGTCCCAATTATTGTCACTTCGGGGCCTTTGGATCCGCACAATGATATGTGTACACAACTTGCAGATAAGATCACAAACAATACTATCATAATAATTTAATAATAAGTTCAGATCTGAGATCATGGCACTCGGGCCCTAGTGACAAGCATTAAGCACAACAAGTTGCAACAAAGTCAAATAGCACTAATAGAGATACTAGGCACTATGCCCTAACAATCTTATTCGATTACATGATAGAACTCATCCAATCCCTACCATCCCCAAGTCTACAGTGGAGGATTACTCACTCATGGATGAGGGAAACATCGATGGTTGATGGAGAGGCATTGGTGATGACGATGGCGACGATCCTCTCCAAATTCCCTGTCCCGGCAGGGTGCCAGAACGGAGTTTCTGGATCCGAATCTTGGTTTCTGATGGTGGCGGCGGAGCGGAACTCTTCTCTGGAAAACGTCGAACCCCCCTGGGTTTTTAGGTCAAGGGGCAACTTATAGGCGCCGAGGGAGCCCGAGGCGGTGCCTGGGGTGGCTGCACCCTCCTAGGCGCGGGGTTGGGCACACCCGCGCCTGGCAGGGGTGTGGGCCCCCTAGGCCTCCACTCCGTTTTGTCTTCTGGCTCCGTGGATCTTCTGGTGAAATATAATTTTTGGCATATTTTCCGGGATTTGTCCTGATAGTTGATTTTCTGCATAAAAACAAGACACCAAGGTAATTCTGCTGAAAACAGCATCAGTCTGTGTTAGTTGTATCCAAATCACACAAGTTTATAGGAGAAACAATAGCAAAGTGTTCGAGAAAATAGATACGTTTTGGACGTATCAACTCCCCCAATCTTAGCTTATTGCTTGTCCTCAAGCAATTAAGTTGAAAACTGAGTGCGATAAAAGAACTTTCACAAACACTTTGCTTCATATGATGTATATATTCTCAGCACATGAGTAGATGCTTAGACAATTCATAATAAGGAGTATGCAACTAAGTCTACTCAACAATCATTGCAAGCTATGAAGAGAAACCAACTCAGTAATAATAAGTAGCATGAAACATAAACATAAGCAACATTGCAATGCTCATAATAAGGTATGATAGAGTGGTATCTCGCTTGCCTTTAAGAGCACAATATGAATACCAAGGCACCTCTGAAGTTCAAGTGAAGACTAAAGGTAAAGATATCAGAGATACAAGCATCAAATTCATGACATAGTTAACCAAGTTTTGGAACAAACACAAGAATGACAACTATGCTCTCAAGAAGGTGCTCATAGAATGTCATGGTGGTATCACGGCATATGCCATGGGTAGGCTAAAGTTGGGGCTGATGGACGTGGAGGAATCCAGGGAGGGATGATGCAGTGAAGACCGCACTCGTATGAACAAAGAGAAATACAATGTATCTAGGATTGAGGCTCTCATGTGGAGATAACACCTCTTTCTCTACATCTAATCTCTTATAATCTTACCATACTTGTGGCTACAATCATGCTCCTTGAGCTGTATTTCCTATGCCTCTATCTAGATCTCTCTGTGAGAGTGGAGGAGGAGGAAGAAGGAGAGCTCTTATTGAGCATAGAGGAGAAGAGCCCTTCGGGGGCTCTCTGAGAACGATCCCCCTGGTGCTCCTTATAAAGGGGAACCCAGGGGACAAATCTTGTTCCCTGCGATTGGCATCTAGATAGCATATTCCTGGCATCTTTTGTAGATGCTTAGAATATGCCTTGGCATCTCTGGAGATGCCATGGCATATTCCCAAGCATCTTCCTAGATGCCATGGGAATATTCCGTTTGCCATGTGCCAGTCTGAGCTGACGGCATCCCAAGACCGGCACGACGCTTGTGGAGCTTGTCTTGGCTGATGGAGAGTGGTTGTTGATGTCGAGGATGCGTCTGGATGTGAACAATAGGACATTGGAGGCAACATAATTCGGCCCAAGTGCCCTGGGAAATATGAAGGTTCGGCATGGTCCCTGGTTGTTTCGGCCTAGAGGAGAGGTGGCCCAGCCGGGTCATAATTCGGCCCAGGCGGGGTCCTGACGAGCCCAGGCCAGCTTGTCCCATACTCGGCCTAAGCCGTGGATGGCCCAGCCTAAGTCCTCCAGCCCAGGCATGCCCGTATCCCGTGGTGGGCCACTTCATTTAGCACAGGCCCACCCGGGGACGGTGAAGGAACCCTAGAGTGTTGCCCTTATTCGGGCTGGTTGGCAATGAAGGCCCCGCGGTGGGCCGAGCTTCCCATGCCGTCCCACCTGGGAGGAAAGGATGCGAGCGACTCTGGGGAGAGCCTTGGTGGGCTGAGTGGCCCTGGTGCCGGCCCACCTGGATCAATCCAGCGCTGTGCGGGACTCTGGAGGCGACGAAGTGGTGACGAGGCGGGAATTTGCTTCGGCGTGGTTTGCGGGAGGCGAGGCGTCAGGGGAGTTCGGCGAGGGTGCATCAGCGTTGTTGCCGGGAGATTGTGACGACGTGAGGACGTGGTGGGTCGGCTCAGGTAGCTCGGCCCAGCCGGGTAAGCTGGTAACTCGGCCCAAGGGAGGCAAATCTGGTCAGGTAACACTAATATCAGGCCGAATTAGACATAATTCGGCCCAGTCACGCCTTTTCCTTTTCTCTATTATTTCATTCTCTTTGTGCCTCATTTCTTTATTCATATATGTCTATTTCTCCCATATGTCTTCCATCAAATCCTTTATTCCTTCATAGATATCCATTTGTATCCTGACTCTGGGGTTCGTGGGGTTAATGCCTCGTATCTTTTATAAAAGTGTCCACTATTCTTAGGAGCTCTCTTTATATCTCAACTCTGGGGTACCCGGGTCATATCCCCGACATTAGTCCCCGAGGCCATGTGGGATTCGTAGAATCGCTCTTTATATTTAAATATCCCCAGAGTTGTTTTCTGACATATAACTTCTTTGTCATATATCTCTTGGTCACATAACCCTTTCGGGTAAGTTTGTGACTTCGGCCTTCTTGGGCTCTGATCTCTTTGACCCGTTTGGGTAAGTTACGACTGTTGGCCTTCTTGGGCACTAGTTTTTAACCCCTTTGGGAAAGTTATGAGTTCTGGCTTTTCTTTGGCACTGCTCTTTTTGACTGCTTTTGGTAAGTTATGACTTCTGGCCATTTTTGGCACTTGTCTTTTAACCTCTTTGGGTAAGTTATGACTTCTGGCCATTTTTTGGCACTAGTATTTTAACCTCTTTGGGTAAGTTATGACTTCTGGCCATTTTTGGCACTGGTCTTTTAACCTCTTTGGGAAAGTTTTGACTTCTAGCCTTCTCTGGCTCTGGTCTTATAACCCCTCTGGGAAAGTTTTGACTTCTAGCCTTCTTTGGCTCTGGTCTTATAACCTCTTTGGGTAAGTTATGATTTCTGGCCATTTTTGGCACTGGTCTTTTAACCTCTTTGGGAAAGTTTTGACTTCTGGCCTTCTCTGGCTCTGCTCTTATAACCCCTTTGGGAAAGTTTTGACTTCTGGCCTTCTTTGGCTCTGGTCTTATAACCCATTTGGGAAAGTTACAATCCGGGTTATCTCGTTTGAGTTGCATGTTTCTAATTCGTCTTATGCTTCAAATCCGACTCAAAGTTCAAGTTATATGACTCAAATTTGAGTCATCTGATTCCAAATATGAGTTATATGACTCAAATTCGAGTTATTTTATTCAAATTTGACTTATGTCTCACATCCGAGTCATCTGACTCAAAATCCGAGGTATATGACTCAAATCCGAGTCATGTGATTCCAAATCCGAGTTATTTTACTCAATTTTGACTTATGTCTTAAATCTAAGTTATATGACTCAAATCCGAGGTATATGACTCAAATCCGGGTCATCTGTTTCCAAATCCAAGTTATTTTACTAAAATTTGACTTATGTCTCAAATTTGAGTCATCTAACTCAAAATCCGAGGTATATGACTCGAATCCGAGTCATCTGATTCCAAATCCGAGTTATTTTACTCAATTTTGACTTATGTCTTAAATCTAAGTTATATGACTCAAATCTGAGGTATATGACTCAAATCTGAGTCATCTGTTTCCAAATCCGAGTTATTTTTCTCAAATTTGTCTTATGTCTCAAATCTGAGTCATCTGACTCAAATCCGAGGTATATGACTCAAATTCGAGTTATCTGATTCCAAATCTGAGTTATTTTACTCAAGTTTGACTTATATCTCAAATCTGAGTCATTTGACTCAAATCCGAGGTATATGACTCAAATCCGAGTCATTTGGACCCAAATCCGAGTTATTTTACTCAACTTCGACTTATGTCTCAAATTTGAGTCATCTGACTTCAAATTCGAGGCATATGACTCAAATCCGACTCATCTGGACCCAAATCCGAGATATAACTTGATCTGATGAGAAGATGGTAACTTGCCTTTGATATGGATCTAAGATATAGATTCGAAATAAAGTTTTGGGATATGATAATAGGGCTAATCACTAAGAGATGTGATTCAAGATGTAGATCTGAGATATAGATTCGAGATACGATACGCTGGCAAATAGTCATCCGAGATATGAGATAACCTGGCAAGATGAGTCAAATATCAATCCGAGTCATAACATAACCTGGGAAGCTGGCAAGCTAAATTAAACTTTAGTCCGAATCAGAGATAATTTAGTAAGCTGAGTCAGAATCCAAATCCGAATTATAATATACTCTGGCAAGCTGAATCAAATGTTAGTTCGAATCATAAATAAACTGACTCAAATTCTATTCTGAATCATAAATAAACTGACTCAAATTCTATCTGAATCACAAATAAGCCGGTAAGCCGAGTCAAATTATAATCCGAATCATAAATAAACTGACTCAAATTCTATCTGAATCATAAATAAGCTGGTAAGCTGAGTTAAAGGTTAATCTGAATCATAAATAAACTGACTCAAATTCTATCCAAATCATAAATAAGCTGGTAAGCTGAGTCAAATTCTAATCCGAATCATAAATAAGCTGGTAAGCTGAGTTAAAGGTTAATCTGAATCATAAATAAACTGACTCAAATTCTATCCGAATCATAAATAAGCTGGTAAAATACTGATCCAAATCAACACAATGTTCTCTCCATCTAAAGATGACTCTATGGGTACGTTGGCTTGTCCCCGGGTTGAGTTATTTTCTCCCCGGGGTGAAGGATCGAGTGTTGGTGGCTGAGTTATCTAGTACTGACAGTATGCTTGCAGAAGAGTTTGAGTCATTCTCGCTGAGTCATACCTGCCTTGCCAAGTCAAACTTGGAGACTCCTGTGCCTACCTCTCTGTTCTCGGTTTGCCTGGAGGAGCCGAAGGAGCTCCATGAAGAAGATATTGATGAAGACGCTCCCGTCCGGATGGAAACCCAACCAATGCCACTAAAAGGCCCCATGATGGGCACCAAATGTCGTGGTGGTATCACGGCATATGCCATGGGTAGGCTAAAGTTGGGGCCGATGGACGTGGAGGAATCCGGGGAGGGATGATGCAGTGAAGACCGCACTCGTATGAACAAAGAAAAATGCAATGTATCAAGGATTGAGGCTCTCATGTGGAGATAACACCTCTTTCTCTACATCTAATCTCTTATAATATTACCATACTTGTGGCTACAATCATGCTCCTTGAGCTGTATTTCCTATGCCTCTATCTAGATCTCTCTGTGAGAGTGGAGGAGGAAGAAGAAGGAGAGATCTTATTGAGCAGAGAGGAGAAGAGCCCTTCGGGGGCTCTCTGAGAACGATCCCCTGGTGCTCCTTATAAAGGGGAACCCAGGGGACAAATCTTGTTCCCTATGATTGGCATCTAGATAGCATATTCCTGACATCTTTTGTAGATACTCAGAATATGCCTTGGTATCTCTGGATATGCCATGGCATATTCCCAAGCATCTTCCTAGATGCCATGGGAATATTCCGTTTGCCATGTGCCAGTCTGAGATGACGGCATCCCAAGACCGGCATGGCGCTTGTGGAGCTTGTCTTGGCTGATGGAGAGTGGTTGTTGATGTCGAGGATGCATCTGGATGTGAACAATAGGACATTGGAGGAAACATAATTCGGCCCAAGTGCCCTGGGAAAGATGAAGGTTTGGCCTGGTCCCTGGTTGATTCGGCCTGGAGGAGAGGTGGCCCAGCCGGGTCATAATTCGGCCCAGGCGGTGTCCTGACGAGCCCAGGCCGGCTTGTCCCATACTCGGCCTAAGCCGTGGATGGCCCAGCCTAAGTCCTCCAGCCCAGGCATGCCTATATCCCGTGGTGGGCCGCTTCATTCGGCACAGGCCCACTAGGGGACGGTGAAGGAACCCTGGAGTGTTGCCCTGATTCGGGCTGGTTGGCGATGAAGGCCCCGCGGTGGGCCGAGCTTCCCATGCCGTCTCACCCGGGAGGAAAGGACGCGAGCGACTCTGGGGAGAGCCTTGGTGGGCTGAGTGGCCCTGGTGCCGGCCCACCTGGACCAATCCGGCGCTGTGCAAGACTCTGGAGGCGACAAGGTGGTGACGAGGCGGGAATTTGGTTCGGCGTGGTTTGCGGGACGCGAGGCGTCGGGGGAGTTCGGCGAGGGTGCGTCGGCGTTGTTGCCGGGAGATTGTGACGACGTGAGGACGTGGTGGGCCGGCTCAGGTAGCTCGGCCCAGCCGGGTAAGCTGGTAACTCGGCCCAAGGGAGGCAAATCTGGTCAGGTAACACTAATATCCCGCCGAATTAGACATAATTCGGCCCAGTCGTGCCTTTTCCTTTTTTCTATTATTTCATTCTCTTTGTGCCTCATTTCTTTATTCATATATGTCTATTTATTCCCATATGTCTTTCATCAAATCCTTTATTCCTTCATAGATATCCATTTGTATCCTGACTCTAGGGTTCGTGGGGTTAATGCCTCATATATTTCATAAAAGTGTCCACTATTCTTAGGAGCTCTCTTTATATCTCAAGTCTAGGGTACCCGGGGTCATATCCCCGACATAGAATAAGCGGTGACTCAACAAAATTGTGAAAACGGTTTTGTGAAGGTTTGAAAGGCTTCCTAATGCTAAAAGGAAGGTGCTAGTTAGCTTTGAGCTCTCATTGCCCCTATCATAGGCATCTTCATGTGGTTAAGGTGAAAGTGAGGTCCACTCTGAATCATATGCTTGACATACCATAGGCTGAAATCCCAAGTCCCTTGAGTACGAGGGCCGCTCCGCATGCTACTCAACTTTGGTCACCTGAAATT
Source organism: Avena longiglumis (assembly GCA_030063025.1). Classification (NCBI taxonomy): domain Eukaryota; kingdom Viridiplantae; phylum Streptophyta; class Magnoliopsida; order Poales; family Poaceae; genus Avena; species Avena longiglumis. Next base: position 31,592,359 of record CP125975.1, read on the forward strand.
TCTTGTCATTGTAAATACATGCATATCATTGAGAACCGCCAACGGGGGACCCCTTGCATATGGTACAGGAGAAGATGCTTAAACCATTCATAATAAGAAGTGTGCAACCAAGTCTACTCAATAGTCATTGCAAGCTATGAAGAGAAACCAACTCAATAATAATAAGTAGCATGGAACATAAACATAAGCAACATTGCAATGCTCATAGTAAGGTATGATAGAGTGGTATCTCGCTTGCCTTTGTTTGTAGAGCACAATATAAATGTCAAGGCACCCCTGAAGTTCAAGTGAAGACTAGAGGTAAAAATATCAGAGATACAAGCATCAACGTCATGACATAATTAACCAAGTTTTGGAACAAACACAAGAATGACAACTATGCTCTCAAGAAGGTTCTCGTAGAATAAGTGGTGACTCAACAAGGAATTTAAAACGGGTTTGAAAAGTTTGAAAGGCTTCCTAATGCTGAAAGGAAGGTGCTCATTAGCTTTGAGCTCTCACTGCCCCTATCATAGGCATCTTCATGTGGTTAAGGTGAAAGTGAGGTCCAGTATGAGTTATATGCTTGACAGACCATAAAATGGAAATCCCATGTCCCTTAAGTACGAGGGCCACTCCGCATGCTACTCAACTTTGGTTACCTGTAAGTTCTTGTCATTGTACATACATGCATATCATAGAGAACCGCCAACGGGGTACCCCTTGCACAAGATACAGGAGCTATCCCGTGATGAAAATGACAAGGCAAGCAGACAATGAGCATCTCAGTGATCTTTTTATTTACTATGTGCATAGCTTTTTATTGACGATGCTTCATAGAATGCTCATTATGGTGATGCTGCAAGTTTCCACCATGATTAGGCATGCCTTAGGCTAGCGGCCCAAGCGTTTCTTTAACACATATATATACTCCATGAACTCACAAGCTCCCCTTTTATTTTACACCATCGACATCCTCAAACAAAAGAGCAAAGTATCAACTAGATAGGATATCCAAAAAGTGTTGAAAGCGTTCCCCGTGGCAGCACGGTTCTGCTGACTCCCAGCTTATAATTTGCAAGCATATAACTTTCATGGACAGGTCACAATGGTTCAAAATTATTAAGTGCAAGGAATAAAGTGTGCCATCAAGTTCGTGAGAGATTTATTAACTAACTTTCTCAAAACAGACAAACATTTTATTTGTAAGAAAACAAGGCATATAGAATATGCACTGAAGTAGCAAACGATGCTAATAGGTAGGTAAGGTGGACACAATTGGCAATATTGGTTTTGGGTAGATGGAAGCACAAGTAGAGCTCATACCCAGTCCAAGTGAAGGCTAGCAATAGAGAGGGAGCGACAAACGAGAGAGCAATAACTATCATAATCATGCTTACAACAAAACAGGACTAGTTATGGCATAAAAGGTATACAAGAACTCTAAGGAAAAATAAATCATCGAGGCTTACTGACTATTGTTTAGTCATATGCATGCGTGAGCATGTGCCAAGTCGATTCACATGAAACATTCAGAGGAGGATACCACAATATCATACCAAAATATGAATAAAACAATGCAAGCAAACATTCTGGCTCGCCAAGTAAGAACCTTAGTATTCGCGTGTGTAACTGTCTTACACCCGAAATATGATCATGGATCTAAGAACACCCGATCATCACGTGATGTCTTGGAGCGACGAAACATAATCGGTGCATACTTAAGGGAGAACACATTTTTATCTTGATATCTAAATGAGGGATCATCTTATTATGCTAATAAAACGCCAAACAAGCAATATAAGATGCAACAAACATCACATGTTAATAAGTGAAATGATATGGTTCTTGCACTTGATCTCCATCATGTGCATCATGGTATGATCGTCATAATACCTGTATGTGTAAGGACAAGGTCTATGGAACTTACACGTTATGTGTGTTGTAAGAGTATGAACTTATATTTCTACTTACAACATCACCATATCATGACACTAGCCCAGCAACAATCTAAACTAGACGCCTCTAATTTATTCATTGCAAATTTTACGTGGCTTAGGGCTTTCGAAGATAGAACCGTTCTTACCTACGAACATGAACCACAACGAGGATAACCAAATTGTTTACAACTTGTTGCAAATTAGATATTGACTATAGTAGGAGAGACAGACACCCGCTAGCCACTTGTGCAAAACTAGTTGCATGTCAAGCGTGGAACAGGTCTCATGTGCGAGGACATGTAAAGTTTGTCCGGGCCGCTTCATCCCACTATGCCACCAATATCCAAAGTACAACCAAGAAGCAATATTATGATCATCATCGCCCACATACTCATATATGTACTACCCGTGCAAAGCATCTACGCATAGATCCGGCTCTGATACCACTGTAGGGTTCGCAGCATAGAAAACAAAAAATTTCCTACGATGGGAACAACTATGTACCAAGATCTATCTACTAGATACAAGCAACAGACGGATGTAAATCCGTAGATAAAATACCCTTGAAGACCGACAAAGCTTAACGAGTTCAAACTCGTGGTTGATGTAGACGATCTCTTGCCGATCTCAAGATCGAGAGGAAGTCCTAGCGCTGCAAAACAGCGGCGCATCCGTGCTCGCACACACGTACGAGGCACCGAGCAACCTCCGCCTCCTCACTCTAGCGATGCAGCGGAAGCACAACTCTTTCTTGCCGAATAGCCACTGGGAACATGTATCTCGCTAGTCCGAGACCATGGGGAATAAATACTAGAGGGGGAGAGAGATCCTTCACTAGGAGGTGTACTTTGAGAGGATGAGAGGGGGGGCTTTTATAGGGGAGAGGGGGCACCCAAGGGGCATGGCGCCCAGCCATGGGGCTGACCCCACCTCTTCCACATTCATGTGGGTGGACACTCCACTCACTCAAATGCCTTTCAATTCCCTCCACTCAAAAACCCACTCAAATTCCCATTAAAATTTCTACCAAATTTAATGCAAACTCTCATTAAATAAAACTCCTTTTATTTATTCAGAATTTTGCCAATTACTTTAATAACAAACATTCACATATAATCCCTTGCTAGTATTTCATTTCACATGCAGAAACACTTTCTGCAATTTCACCCGAAAACCTATTTTGGTATCTAGTGAAATAAATTCCCGCGCTTGTTATTCTTTTCGGCATGAAACTTTTGCTCCAAATGGATGTCGGTGTCTCTTAAGTGTGCCACCCTATGGTTCGCTAATAATGCAGACATGATCGAGACCCTTATCCGATCAATAATCAGAAGCGGGATCTGGAGACCCATACTGACTCCCACACATTCAACGATGACTTTCTTGTGATCGTCGGAACCTTTTACGCTAGTATGTTAATCCTTTTGTTTCATGATATTTTACATGTCCGAGATTCGATCATCAGTATCTCCATACCTAGTTTGATCTCGTTATTGACATGCACTCTTTTCTTGTTCCCGTGATATAACATTCTAGTGATCAAATCACTTGCTTGCAAGCTAATCAATGTGATATCACCAAGAGGGCCCAGAGCATATCTATCCGTCATCGGGATGAACAAATTCCACTCTTGATCCATGGGCCTCAACATAACACATTAGTAGTTCTGAACCCATCTTTATAATCACCCAATTACGATGTGACCTTTGATGTTATCAAGAAAAATCTTCCGGTGTTAGTGATTGACATGATCTCATGGTCTAAGGAGTAGGATCACTTTGTAAGTTGTTATAGCAATATAAACTCAATGAATTTGATCATAATGCTATACTTCAGATGAATGTTCATCACACCATTCCAATAATGTTGTGACCTCGTTATTAACAACATCCAATGTCCATGATCAGGAAACCTTTGATCATCTTGTTAATCAACGAGCTAGTTTATAAGAGAGGCATAACTAGGAACTTCTTTTTTTATTAAACACACATGTATTAACGTTTCTGTATTAATACAATTATAGCATGTAAAATAAACATTTATCATAAACAAGGAATACGATAATAACCACTTTATTATTGCCTCTCAGGCATATTCCCTTCTGTCTCCCACTTGCACTAGAGACAATAATCTAGTTTGAAAACTTTGCATATTGAACACCTATGGCTTTCTGGTGTTCCATATACACAATTGCAAGTGGTTAACATAATCTACGGATCTGACGCTTTCAGGTCTGTTTGTATTTGCATGTCTTTGCGTCTCCACGCATCACTCATTCTCCAATGAGATGGCATTGTATAAATTTGGTCTTTTGGTGACACCTTTTGTTCCTTGGGGTTAAATCATGTCGATACTATTGTCGTACAATATATCTTTAGTGTTAGCCCGTTGCGAACCATACCTTAGTTTGATAACAAACTACTTGACACAAATTCCCTCCTTTGTTGCTACTATACCAGTCATATACTTAGCCTTTTTATTGTAGTATCCGTCACAATGTCTTAACTTTGGAATTCATCCAAATCCATCATGGAAACTTTATTTCCATTTCATTATTCCACCCATAGTTTAAATTGAGATAAACTTAATTTGTATCTTGTGACAAAACTAGTATCAATGTAACGCTTTACAACGAACTATTTGTAATTGTTTGTCACCTCTACACAAATATATTCTTAATTCTTCCAAAAGATCATAAGAATTTCCTTACTATCGTCCAATTATCATTTTATGATTCATCCTGGTATATGCTGATAACACTTAGAGCATAGGACATATATGGATGTGTACATATCATGGTATGATTGATCAAATCATTCTTGTGATTTCACTCATCAAGTGTCAAAGCACTTGAATCTTGTTTCACTTATCAAGTGTCGATACACTTGAATCTTGATTCAATTCTTTTCCATGCGATAAGAAACTTTTCTTGTTGTTTCTATATTGAACTCCTTCAATATCTCATATATGTACGTTTGGCACAACCATATTAGCGTCACAGTGTATCCACTATAGACATTCATGCTAAATATTCGGGTTTTGCCTAAGTCCTTCATCAAAATGAAATTCTTAACCTTTGTCAATAAAAGATACATCATTTCCAATCAACAAGATGTCCTCTACATAATGTATTAGAAATATGTCTTAGCGCTCCCACTTAATTTCTTGCAAATGCAAGCATCTTCATCGTCTCCTGATGAAAACTTCTTTTTCATCATGGTGAAGATTACAACTCCACGATGCTTACTTCAACCATTGAAGTTTGCATGCCCTTTTAGCATCCTTTGAACTAACAAAACCCTTTGGATCGTGTCATGCACACGTCCTAGGTAACCATTCTTTTAGAAGAATTTTGTTTTGTTTATTCATCTACCATATACCAAATTATATATAGTGGTTGCTACTTTAATCCGTCCAGACTAAATATCGCTATGAAAGATCAAATCTTGTCATAGTCAACTCCTTGAACATTGTCGTAAAATACTTTACCGACATGTCGATTATTTCATAGATGTGAAACATCCATGTATGTTTCTTTATAGATCCAAAAAATACCGATAGGTTTTTACACCTTTCCGGAGGGTCTTCCAAGTTTAAAACTTGAATTCTCGTGTATGAAACTATAACGGATTTTATGGCTTCAAGCCATTTGATAGAGTCAGGGCCCATCATCGCTTCCTTTGCATGTAGTCAGTTCATCATTGTCAAACAATAATGATTTACTCTCAAATCTCAACATTTGATTGTTTATCCGACCTACTTGGTTCAATAGGAACTTGGACCTCTGTGACCACAAACTTTGAGGGACATAAGCTACGAGCATTCTGGATGCCTCCGAAACATTTTCCGATGCTGCGCAACTCAGCACATTTACCTAAGGTTCATTAACCTTATCAAAGTTCTATTGTCCTCCCATTTAACTTTTGCGAAAAATTCCTTCTTCAAGAAACTTCACGTTTCAAGCGACAAACCCTTTTTGTCCTTGGTGTTATGGAGGAATAACTAATTGTTATTCGAAATAACCTACAAATACATGATCATCCGACTTTGGTTGTAAACATCTCTTTTCAATGTAAAAGCGGTAGTATCTAAAGCTTTAATCTTTTAAAACATAATGGCAGTTTTATAAATAATACCTTTGATCCAACCATGTCATACAAGGTTTTATTACAAATCTCAAACACTCCATATTCCTATGGTGTTTCGGGAGATGCAAATCTAGGTGTTTTTGCTAAACTTGTAACTCAAATAAATCCCTTTATGATAAAATCATAAATCATTTATTTTCTTGTTACACTTGCAACTCAAATAAATCCCTTACGATAAAATCATAAACCATTTATTTTCTTGTTACAATGATTTTCCACTCCATCTTGAAAGTCTTTGAACATTTTCAATTATTTCATACTTCCTTCTCATTAAGTGAATATTCACTCAAATTTCCGGAGAAAGCATATGAAGTTGAAGTCCATCTCTAACGACTACACATAATGGACTACATACATCGATATGTATAAATTCTAATAATTTATTCGATCGTTCTTCTTTGGCCTTTGAACAAAGTTTTAATTATCCCGAGGAAAGTCTCACATGCGTCACTAGATCAAATCAAAGACTCCAAAAATCCATGAAAATGGAGTTTCTTCATGTTTTCTTTCCAATATAATTTAAACGGCGATGTCACTTCGTAAGTGATCTTCCAATCATTTGTCTTGCGACATTTTAGCATTAGCTTTATGGATGTGATTTCTCCAACTAGATTATAAATCATCCATCTTATATGGAATACGGTAATTATTTGAACAACCTTTGTTCTCATAATACCTAATTTAAATAACAATTATTAAAAAAAATCTTGAAGTCAAGCTTTGATGTCAACGAGAAATACAAACAATGGTTCATTTGTTTTCGATGAACATCATCACATATTCTCTTGGTAGTTACTTATTAGGCCATTGTGGTTCATGAATTGCGTCATTCTGCATGAAATTTCATACCAACCAATTCGATATCCAATACCCAAGAACCACATTGTTTAACAAGCAAAGAATACAACCATAACATGTATATTATCCAGATACCTAAATTGGATATTTCCAATCTTTTCTTTTCTGCCAAATATATTTTATAGATTCTCTTTTAGCATTTCCTTTTCCTTTTAAAAGAATCTATCAACATCAAAAGTGGCGTCATATACATGACACATAGTCCAAAGCGTGTATATTCAAATAATAATACCTTTGGACTTGCACTTTGAAGTAGATCACCATCATCAAATGATCGGTATTCTTTCAAAATCCATTCTTTAGTAATATTTTAGTGTAGTAAACACTTTACATACATATTCTATTCGTCCTTATCATGACGACTTTCGTGATCAAGCTAATGTAGCTTATAAAGAAGAATTGTGAGTATAACATTACTTTCCAAAACCTTTTTGGATGATTAGGATGTCTAGCATCTCCAACCTTCACAAATTCTCATCCAATATGAGAACATATATTATACTCTATCATATTGCAACCAAAACATTGTTTTAGATATCATTATATGTGTCACACATGATGGTCTCTGAAACAATTCTTTCAGCTCCTAGATAAACTTTAAAACAATCAAGAATCATGGAGGCAAACATGATACTTAAGATACTAACACTGGAATTGTTACTCCATATTTAATACTAATTATCAAATTTCACGGGGTAAATAGAGTTTGCTGAAAGTTTGCAATAGGACTTTAAACTTTAGATTGACACTCAACACAATACGATACCAGTTCGTAAAGTATATATCCAGAATTCTATAGTTCTATTATCTAAATTAAACTATGCATAAGGTGGTGAACGAATGCCAATGACTACAACAAATTATGCAAATTCACTTTGATTTAATTTATGATAAATTGAGTTCTACTAATCCAAGTTAGAAATTAACTCCCACTCAAAAACGACATCCCTCGTGCCTTTTTGGTAATTACATGAACCAAATCCACTACACCAAGTCCGATCATCATGTGAGTCGGTGTAGCTTCAAAGGCGAGCATCAAATGGGCATCATATCTTCCATATGACTCATGCTTAACCTTTCGGTATGTGTTCTGAGGCCATGTATGTACATGCTAGGCTCGCCAAGTAAGAACCTTAGTATTCGCATGTGTAACTGTCTTACACCCGAAATATGATCATGGATCCAAGAACACCCGATCATCACGTGATGTCTTGGAGCGATGAAACATAATCGGTGCATACTTAAGGGAGAACACATTTTTATCTTGATATCTAAATGAGGTATCATCTTATTATGCTAATAAAATGCCAAACAAGCAATATAAGATGCAACTAACATCACATGTTAATAAGTGAAATGATATGGTTCTTGCACTTGATCTCCATCATGTGCATCATGGTATGATCGACATCATACCTCTATGTGTAAGGCCAAGGTCTATGGAACTTACACGTTATGTGTGTTGTAAGAGTATGAACTTATACTTCTTACAACATGACCATATCATGACACTAGCCCAGCAACAATCTAAACTAGACGCCTCTAATTTATTCATTGCAAATTTTACGTGGCTTAGGGCTTTCGAAGATAGAACCGTTCTTACCTACGAACATGAACCACAACGAGGAAAACCAAATTATTTACAACTCGTTGCAAATTAGATATTGACTATAGTAGGAGAGACATACACCCGCTAGCCACTGATGCAAAACTAGTTGCATGTCAAGCGTGGAACAGGTCTCATGTGCGAGGACATGTAAAGTTTGTCCGGGCCGCTTCATCCCACTATGCCAACAATATCCAAAGTACAACCAAGAAGCAATAATATGATCATCATCGCCCACATACTCATATATGTACTACCCGTGCAAAGCATCTATGCATAGATCCGGCTCTGATACCACTGTAGGGTTCACAGCATAGAAAACAAAAAATTTCCTACGATGGGAACAACTATGTACCAAGATCTATCTAGTAGATACAAGCAATGGGAAGATGTAAATCCGTAGAGAACATACCCTTGAAGACCGACAAAGCTTAATGAGTTCAAACTCGTGGTTAATGTAGACGATCTCCTGCCGATCTCACGACCGAGAGGAAGTCCTAGCACCGCAAAACAACAGCGCATCCGTGCTCGCACACACGTACGAGGCACCGAGCAACCTCCGCCTCCTCGCTCCAACGATGCAGCGGAAGCACAACTCTTTCTTGCTGAATAGCCACCGGGAACATGTATCTTGCTAGTCCGAGACCATGGGGAATAAATACTAGAGGGGGAGAGAGATCCTTCACGAGGAGGTGTACTTTGAGAGGATGAGAGGGGGGCCTTTTATAGGGGAGAGGGGCACCCAAGGGGCATGGCGCCCAGCCATGGGGCTGCCCCCACCTCTTCCACATTCATGTGGGTGGACACTCCACTCACTCAAATGCCTTTCAATTCCCTCCACTAAAAAACCCACTCAAATTCCCATTAAATTTCCACCAAATTTCAAACTCTCATTAAATAAAACTCCTTTTATTTATTCAGAATTTTGCCAATTACTTTAATAACAAACATTCACATATAACCCCTTGCTAGTATTTCATTTCACATGCAGAAACACTTTCTGCAATTTCACCCGAAAACCTGTTTCGGTATCTAGTGAAATAAATTCCTGTGCTTGTTATTATTTTCGGCATGAAACTTTTGCTCCAAATGGATTCCGGTGTCTCTTAAGTGTGCCACCCTACGGTTCGCTAATAATGCAGACATGATCAAGACCCTTCTCCGATCAATAATCAGAAGCGGGATCTGGAGACCCATACTGACTCCCACACATTCAACGATGACTTTCTTGTGATCGTCGGAACCTTTTACGCTAGTATCTTAATCCTTTTGTTTCGTGATATATTACATGTACGAAATTCGATCATCGGTATCTCCATACCTAGTTTGATCTTGTTATTGACATGCACTCTTTTCTCGTTCCTGTGATATAACATTCTAGTGATCAAATCACTTGCTTGCAAGGTAATCAATGTGATATCACCGAGAGGGCCCAGAGCATATCTATATGTCACCGGGTTGAACAAATTCCACTCTCGATCCATGGGCCTCAACATAACACTTTAGTAGTTCTGAACCCATCTTTATAATCACCCAGTTACGGTGTGACGTTTGATGTTATCAAGAATCTCTTCCGGTGTTAGTGATTGACATGATCTCATGGTATAAGGATTAGGATCACTTCGTAAGTTGTTACAGCAATATAAACTCAATGAATTTGATCGTAATGCTATACTTCAGATGAATGTTCATCACACCATTCCAATAATATTGTGACCTCGTTATTAACAAAATCCAATGTCCATGATCAGGAAAACTTTGATCATCTTGTTAATCAACGAGCTGGTTTATGAGAGAGGCATAACTAGGAACTTTCTGTTTGTTTATTAAACACACATGTATTAACGTTTACGTATTAATACAATTATAGCATGCAAAATAAACATCTATCATATACTTGGAATACACATAATAAACACTTTATTATTGCCTCTCAAGGCATATTCCCTTCAGTTACCAGCCTCTTACCACACCTCGAGTTGTCTTAATCTTCATTATTGCCCTTCACTTGTGTGACTTGAATAATAACATGAAATCCAAAATCCACTGAGGACGGCTGAACCCTGCGAAGAACTCACAAAACCAAAGAAGAACAACAAATATTTTTGGTGTTTTTGATTTTTTTAGAAAGCAAACAAAGCAAAACCAAACAAAGAAAAGGAAAACCAAACAAGAAGCAAACAAAGCAAGAGAAACAACAAAAATATTTTTGGTATTTTTGTGTTTTTTGAGAAAGAAGCAACAAGAACCAAAAAGAAAGCGAAACAATGGATATACAAAGAACCAACCAAACATTATATATATATGAGTGTGATGTCGGTATACCTCCCCCCAAGCTTAGGCTTTTGGCCTAAGTGGGGCTCAATAGTGCGGGTAGTAACCCCAAGATGGTGGGTCATCATAGGAATGTTCATAGTCGGGCGCTTGCGATGAAGAATAAGATGCGCCCCAATCAAATGAGGGTTGCTGGTATGAAGACTCTCCCAAGTTGGAGGGCTGAACCGAATCATCTTCAGCATCCTCTCCAACATTCCCCTCTTGCTGGGAGAGCTCCGCCACATATGTGTCAACCTCCTCCTCCGTGAGCGACCATCCTTGCCTGTTATCAAAGTTAAACAAAGCAGGTGTAGGCAAATAAACTATTTTCTCAGTCCTACCCTTTCTCCAACCTTGTTGGGCAAAAGATAATTCTTACGGTAAAATTCTCACATTAGCTCCCAAGGAAACAAAACCATGTTGAATCATGGATTCAAGATCAAGCCTCTCTATGGGGAACCAATAATCTGAATGGCGAGGCTCTAAACCATGGAAAGCTAGCAAAAGAAAGTCAAAGACTAGGAAGGAGAAAAGTAAAAGAAAGAAAGTATAACAACAGTGGAAATATTATTTTGCTCATTAAAATCCTTTTATTAACAAGGTTGATCAAGTCTTGTTACCAAAACAATCTTATATGAAACAAAACTTATATTCCACAAGGTGATTATGTTACCTCATACTTGATAGCAATGGTCCCAATCATAATAGTTTCAAAATTTTCTTGTGGAATGGGACAATATATTTCTCCAACCTTGATGCTCTCAATATTTTCAACGGAATTCAGGCAATAGCTCTTAGCAACCTTATTGGGGAAATAAACAGTGTGCTCTTTGTCCTCAATATTGAATGTTACTTTTCCTTGATTGCAACTAATAACAACACCTGTAGTATTAAGAAAAGGTCTCCCAAGAATAATAGACATATTATCATCTTCAGGCATTTCAAGCACAACAAAATCAGTTAAAACCAAGCAATTATGAGCCACTTGAACATGAACATCCTCACATATCCCAACATGAATAGTAGTTGACTTATCAACCATTTGCAAAGATATATCAGTTGGTATCAACTTTTCTAGCTAAAGTCCCTTGTAGAGAGAAAAATGCATAACACTAACTCTAGCTCCCAAATCACATAAAGCAGTTCTGACATAATTATTCTTAATAGAGAAAGGAATAGTTGGTATACCTGGATCACCAAGTTTCTTTGGAACCTTACCATTGAAGGAATAATTAGCAAGCAAAGTATAAATCTCCTCATTAGGAATCTTCCTTTTATTAGAGACAATATCCTTCATATACTTTGAATAAGAAGGAAATTTAATAGCATCAGTCAAAGGAATTTGCAAAAATAAAGGTTTCATCCACTCACAAAACTTGTTGTAGTGTTCTTCCTCCTTTGACTTGTGTTTCTTGCCTGGAAAAGGCATATGTTTGTGCACCCAATCTTCTCTCTCACTACCATGTTTCTAAGCAATAAAATCTTGCTTAGTGTACCTAGTGTTCTTAGTGTGCTTCTCAGGTTCTTCCTCAACTTCCTACTTATCAGGAGCATAATTATTATTACCACTCTCAGTTTCAGCATCAGAGACATATATACTATTAGGATCTACGGCAGGTTCAAGTGGTTCCTCAACTACTTTATGTTTATTTTTCTTTCTCTTACGAGGACTACCACTACTCTCACCTTGTTGAGAATCCTTCTCAGTTATTTTAGGGTGTCCTTCAGGATATAAAGGATCTTGAGTAGCTATACCACTCCTAGTTCTAATTCCATAAGCATGTTTATCTCCTGAGGCATTAACTAGCATATCTTGTACCTTAGCAAGTTGATCAAGTTGGGTTTGAACCATTTGAAAGTGTTTACAAAGCATTTTAATACCATTAGAAGTTCTTTACACAATATCTTTCAACTCATTGATAGCTCTAGAGTTTTCCAATAAATGATTCTGAATTTGTTTATTAAAATGACCTTGTTTAACAATAAAAATGTCAAGTTCCTCTAAGCATTGATCAGGAGGCTTACCATAAGTATCACCTTCATCAAAGTGTTGGGGAGAATGTACCTCAATAGTAGATGAGTGGGGAATTGGCTTACATAATTCTTCTATAGGAGGTAGATTCTTCACATCTTCAGCTCTAATACCTTTCTCCTTTGGACATTTCTTAGTTTCCTTCATCACTTCATCATTTAATGCAATAACTCTCCTCTTCTTTGGTGTTTGTGTTGGAACTGGTTCAGGCACAATTGGTTCAGGAGTAATAGGATCAGGTGTATTTAGCTCAGTTGAGGTCCAATCATCATAATTCTTGCTTATCTTAGCCATTAATTCTTCAATATCTGTAGGAGTTCTTTTCCTGAAAACACAATCAGCAAAGCTAGCTAGGTATGTCCTAGAATCATCAGTTAGTCCATTATAATAAATATCAAGAAGCTCATTCTTAGGCAATGGACATCTAGGATGTGGATGAATCAAGGCACAGAACCTTGTCCATGACTCAGACAATTTCTCTTCTTCTCCAAGTTTAAAATCAAAAAGTCTCTGCAAAGCAGCATGTCTAGCACTGGGAGGAAAATATTTCTGGAAGAAAGAAGCAATGAAGCAATCAGGGCTATCAATGGAACCATGAGGTAATCTATTAAACCAAGCCCTAGCTTCTCCTTTTAGTGAAAAAGGGAAGATCTTAGTAACAAAATACTTGTGCATCTTAAAATCATCAGAGAACAAAGAACTCATAGTAGAAAGCTCATTCATATGAGCCACAACACTCTCATTTTCAGTCCCACAAAAAGGTTCTTTCTCAACAATATCCAAATAGGATAAATCAAGAGAGAAATCGTAATCTTTATCTTTAATATCTATAAGAGAGGTGGAAAACTTAGGATCAGAGGACAACTTAGGAATAGTGGTGCATCTAGCAAGGAGACTCTTAATGGCACTAGTACCATGCGTGTTTCGGCACTCTTCAACAAATTCATCAGTGAACTAAATGTAACCATCGTTAATATCATAACTATTTCTAGACTCAGTTGAGCTAACAGGTGTAACAATGTCTTCACTAGGAGTTTTAGTATTTCCTAGACTATCCATAATAGCATATAGAAAAGGACATAATGAACCACTCGCATCAAGCATAGTAGAAGTAACATCATGAGCATCAAAAGCAGTTTTAGATTCAGCAGTAGTAGCAGTGTGTGTAGCATGAGTATGTGGTGGTGGTGTGACAAGCTTACTTATAACAGACGGTGAATCAAGAGCAACAGAGGTGTTTAGGACTGTACCTCTTCTTGTAGTGGATGGTAAAATAGGGAACTTTCCATCACGAGACTTCCCCATGATGAAAGGAGTAGCAGTGAACAATAATAGATCCAAGTGAACTTACAAATAAAGCTATGCTCCCCGGCAATGGCACCAGAAAATAGTCTTGATGACCCACAAGTGTAGGGGATCGCAACAGTCTTCGCGGGTAGTATTACCCAATTTATTGATTCGACAAAAGGGGAGCCAAAGAATACTTGCAAGCCTTAATAACTGAGTTATCAATTCAGCTGCACCTGGAAATAGTTCTTGATCACATAAGTTTATCAGTAGCAACAGTTTGATAGTAGCAACAACAACAGCAAAACAGGAGAAATAGTAACAGTAATAGTAAATAGTGGGATTCGAGTGCGGTAGGCATAAGGATGGATGGACGGGCGTTGCATGGACGAGTCTAAACATGTAACTTCAAGATCTAGGGCATTGCAGATAAATAATAACAAGAATCCAAGTACTAAACAATCCTAGGCATGTGCTCCAAATATAGTCATACGTGCTTGCAATGAGAACTTGCACAACATCTTCTGTCCATCCAGCCCGTGGCAGCGGGGCGTCTAGGGAACTACTGGCAATTAAGGTGCTCCTTTTAATAGAGCACCGGAGCAAAGCATTAACACTCCGTGAACACATGTGATCCTCACACCACAGCCATCCCCTCCGGTTGTCCCAATTATTGTCACTTTGGGGCCTTTGGATCCGAACAATGATATGTGTACACAACTTGTAGATAAGATCACAAGCAATACTATCATAACAATTCAGTAATAAGCTCAGCTCTGGGATCATGGCACTCGGGCCCTAGTGACAAGCTCAATAATAAGTAAAATTTTCATTTTTCAAAAAATGTTCATATTTGGAAAATTTACTTTTCTAAAAAATGGTAGTTTTGAAATATGTTTGATTTTGGAAAATGTTCAGTGATTTTGAAAGGTACAAATTTAAAAACAAAAGTAAGGTAAATAGCAAATAAAAAACCAATGGCTCCGCCGGGAGACCGCCAAATCCTCCTGAGCCCGAGCCCCTCCCCACTTGTCCCATCATCGCCTCCTTTGGTGAACGCCGCCGAGCAAAGCCCACGTGGTGCCGACAACAATGGGTTCTCCTCTACCCGCTCGCTCAGAGGTTCTACGTGGGAACATACTCCGGCGGCGGTGCTTTAGGTTTAGGCGAGGGATACTGTAACATCCCAGCATTAGAGCTAAGAAATAAGCTGAACCCAGATGTGTGCATTGCATTCATGCATAGAAAATCCGAATAATTTTCGCGCTTTTGAACAAAACTTGTCAAAGTGATTGAAGCTTCTCTCAACTTGATGGAATTGAAGTAGATCATCAAGTTGAGTGCGATAAGTTTCAATATGACCTTTGCTAAAACCATATTTTGGGTAAAGAAGATTTGATCTAAGGGTAGATCAAATGTAATAAAATTAAACCCTAATACATTACATAATGATTAATACCCGATCCTTAGGTGATCATTCCATGGTATTCATTACAATAACCATGAATACCAAGCTATGAATATAATTCAAGTAACAAGAATGTAATAACTAACCCTTGACCAATTTTATCTTTATCTATTCCTACCATGAGCTCATGGTAGTTCTTAAACACTAATTCCTTATTAATGTTGAGTAGGAAGGAAATCAAGTCAAGATCATTCACCACATATCTTTCTTTCTGTATCAATCCTTATCATCTCTATTGAACTTTATCCTAATATCTATTGTTCATCAATGTTGAGTAATCAACTATTGATTCACCAATTCTTAGCCTATCAATTCTTGATCTATCAACTCTTGTTCTCACCATAACATTCACTTTAAGCCTATAAAGAAAGAAGTAAGTGTAGGGTTTCGTAGCATGGAAAACAAAAAAATTCTACCGCATGCACACAAACAAGCCAAGATCTATCTACTAGATTGTAGCAACGAGTCGATAGAAGCACTCACCCTCGAAGATTCCAAAGCGGTTAACAAGAGGAGATTCTCGTGGGTGATGTAGTCGTACACTTGTCGATCTCAAGATCGCGTAGACGATCCTTCCGGCGCTGCGTTCCGGCAGTGCTTCCGCAGACGGTCACATGTTCGGTACTCAATGAAGACCTTCCTCTCCCTTGTTCCAGTGATGGAGGTTGTAGTTATCCTTCGTGATTACGGCAAGACGAGGCGTGGTGGCGAGTAGAGGAAGATCGCAGGCTTCACCTAAGTCGGTGCGAGTTATGGTGGATTAGGGTTTCCTGGAGATCTAGGGTTTGGAAGACCGGGAGGAGGGGGAGGTGTCGGCGGCGGCTAGGGCGGCGGCGACGAATAGGCGGCGGTGTGAGGCGGCGGCGCGACGACGGGGTTGCGGCGGCGGCGGCTCGTGTGCGGGGAGAGGGGCTAGGGCTTGTTGTGTTGGGGCAGCCCTCCCCCTCTATTTATGAGAGGTGGAATCCTTGGGAGGGGTGGGTTTGAATCCAAACCCAAACCCAAGTTGGATTGAGAGAAGGACTTGTTTCTTCTCCCACTAGGAAACCATTGTTCCAGTTTGACTTTTCAAACTTCCCGTTTGACTTTCAATTTAGAGCTTTAATTCTCTCTTGCAAATGCCCACACCAACTGACCTAGGATATGATCCAATCATTCCACTTACCCATGATACATTCATGTACCATTCTCCTTCCGGATCGGTGAACCTTCTAGAACCTCTCTGACGAAAACATCGGAAACTTTCCCGAACTCCAGAATCGGACTTTCCTTATATGAATCTTATTCTCCGGACCATTCCAGATCTCATCGTGATATCCCGGATCTCATCCGAGACTCTGAACAACATTCGGTATCCCTATTAACATTCCATATCTACTAAACAACATCGAATCCTTAAGTGTGTCTCCCTACGGTTCGTGAATTATGCGGACATGACCGAGACACTTCTCCAATCAATAACCAATAGAGGAATCTGGAAATTCATATGGTTCCCACATATTTCTACAATTACTTTGCGATCGAATGAACCACTTACATATGATACCAATTTCCCTTTGTCTCATGATAGTTTACTTATCCGAGGTTTTGATCATCGGTATCTCTGCATACCTAGTTCAACCTCGTTACCGATAAGTACTCTTTTCTCGTTCCCGTGATATGTGATCCCTTGTGAGCCAGTCACATGCTTGCAAGCTAATTGGATGACATTCCACCGAGAGGGCCCAGAGTATATCTATCCGTCATATGGATGGACAAATCCCAGTCTTGATCCATGTGCCTCAACCCATACTTTCCGAACACTCAATGCCACCTTTATAGCCACCCAGTTATGGTGTGGTGTTTGATGTCATCAAAGCATCCTTCCGGTGATGGTGATTAGCATGATCTCATGGTCGAAGGAATTAGGTTACTATGTATCAGAAAGCTTATAGCAAACGAACTATTGAAATGACTTGATCTTTATGCTATGCTTATCTATAGGAGTATGTCCATCATACCATTCTCCTAATGATATGGTCTTGTTATTAATAACATCTCAATGTTCATGATCGAGAAACCACGATCATCTGTTAATCAACAAGCTAGTATTATAAAGAGGCTTTACTAGGGACTCTAATTTAGTTTATAAATCACACAAGTATTAATGTTTCCAGTTAAATACTATTATAGCATAAATGTAAACATTTATCATAAATACAAAGATATAATAATAACCACTTTTATTATTGCCTCTAGGACATATCTCCAATAGTCTCCCACTTGCACTAGAGTCAACTAATCTAGATTACATGATAATATACCGAACACCCATGGCGGTTTGGTGCTGGTCATGTTTTGCCCTTGGGAGAGGTTTATTCAATGGATCCGCCATATTCAGATCTGTGTGTACTTTGCAAATCTTTATGTCACCATCTTGGACATGCTCTCGAATAACGTGAAAACGTAGCTTGATGTGCTTAAGCTTCTTGTGTGACCTTGGTTCTTGCGCATTGGCTATGGTGCCCATGTTCTCACAGTAGATAGACATTGGGTCCAGCGCACTTGGAACCACACCGAGCTCTGTAATGAACTCCTTCATCCATATCGCCTCTTGTGAAGCCTCCGAAGCAGCTATGTATTCCGATTCAGTTGAAGATCTCGCCACAACGCTTTGCTTTGCATTCCTCTAGCTAACTGTTGCACCATTCAAAGTAAATACGTATCCAAATTGTGATTTAGAATCATCCGGATCGGTGTTCCAACTAGCATCGGTGTAACCATTAACGACGAGTTGTTCATCACCTCCATAAGAAAGAACCATATCCTTAGTTCTTCTCAAGTACTTAAGGATGTTTTTGACCGCTGTCCAATGATCCACTCCTGGATCACTTTGATATCTGCTAGTTAGACTAACAGCATATGCAATGTCGGGTCTAGTACATAGCATGGCATACATAAAAGTGTAGGGGTTCGTAGCATGGAAAACAAAAAAATTATACCGCATACAAACAAACAAGCAAAGATCTATCTACATGATTGTAGCAACGAGTCGATGGAATAACTCACCCTCGAAGATTCCAAAGTGTTTAACGAGAGCGGATTCTCGTAGGTGATGTAGTTGTACTTTTGCCGATCTCAAGATCGCGTAGACGATCCTTCCGGCGCTGCGTTCCGGCAGCGCTTCCGCGGTCGGTCACACGTTCGGTACTCGACGAAGACCTTCCTATCCCTTGTTCCAGCAGGCAGCGGAGGTTGTAGAACTCTCCTCGCGATTCCGGCAGCACAATGGCGTGGTACCGGAAGTAGAGGGGAGATATCGTAGGGCTTCGCCTTAAGCTGGAGCGAGTATGGTGGACTATGAGAGAGAGCCTTGGCGATCTAGGGTTTAGACGCACCAAGGAGGAGCAAGGCCGGCGGCTAGGGTTTGCCTAGGCGGCGGCGGCAGCAGGAGGTGGCGGCGCCGACGGCTAGGATTAGGGTTTGCGGGCCGTGGTGTTGTGTCTTTGGAGGGGCAGCCCTGCCCCTCCGTATATAGGTGGAGGGGGCACGCCAAGGGGAGGGGAGTCCCTCCCCAACTCGGTCTCCAAGTGGGCCGGCGGTTGAGGGAGGGAACTCCTCCCCATGTAGGTTTCCTACTCTCCCTCCACCTCAAAATAGCCGTTTGACTTTTCAAACTAGGATTTGATTAAACCCTTTATTTTGTTCATAGATGACACCTAGTACATGATGCAATCATTCCAACTTGTTATGAAACATTCATGTACCCTTCCCCTCCGGAGTGCCGGACATTCCGGAACCTTCTAGAACATTCCCGATGAAAACACCGGAACCATTCTCCAACCCCGAAACAGGACTTTCCTTATATGAATCTTATTCTCCGGACCATTCCGGATCTCCTCGTGATATCCCAGATCCCATCCGAGACTCCGAACAACATTCGGTCTCTTACTCATCATTCCATAACTACTCAAACAATGTCGAATCCTTAAGTGTGTCTCCCTACGGTTCGTGAATTATGCGGACATGATCGAGACACTTCTCCGAACAATAAACAATAGAGGAATCTAGAAATTCATATGGATCCCACATATTTCTACGATTACTTTGCGATCGAATGAACCACTTACATACGATACCAATTTCCCTTTGTCTCACGATAGTTTACTTATCCGAGGTTATGATCGTCGGTATCTCTGCATACCTAGTTCAACCTCGTTACTGATAAGTACTCTTTTCTCGTTCACGTGATATGTGATCCCTTGTGAGCCAGTCACATGCTTGCAAGCTAATTGGATGGCATTCCACCGAGAGGGCCCAGAGTATATCTATCTGTCATATGGATGGACAAATCCCACTCTTGATCCATGTGTCTCAACCAATACTTTCCGAACACTCAATGCCACCTTTATAGCCACCCAGTTACGGTGTGGTGTTTGATGTCATCAAAGCATCCTTTTGGTGAAGGTGATATGCATGATCTCATGGTCGAAGGAATTAGGTTACTATGTATCAGAAATCATATAGCAATTGAACTATTAAAATGACTTGATCTTTATGCTACGCTTATCTATAGGAGTATGTCCACCATATCATTCTCCTAACGATATGATCTTGTTGTTAATAACATCTCAGTGTTCATGATTGGGAAACCACAATCATTTATTAACCAACAAGCTAGTATTTATAAAGAGGCTTTACTAGGGACTCTATTTTAGTTTACAAATCACACAAGTATTAATGTTTCCTTGTTAATACTATTATAGCATGAATGTAAACATTTATCATAAACACAAAGATATAATAATAAGTATATTTATTATTGCCTCTAGGGCATATCTCCAACAGTCTCCCACTTGCACTAGAGTCATCTAATCAGATTACATGGTAATATACCGAACACCCATGGCAGTTTGGTGTTGGTCATGTTTTGCCCTCGTGAGAGGTTTAGTCAACGGATCCTCCACATTCAGATCTGTGTGTACTTTGCAAATCTTTATGTCCCCATCTTGGACATGTTCTCGAATAGCGTGAAAACGTAGCTTGATGTGCTTTAGCTTCTTGTGTGACCTTGGTTCTTGCGCATTGGCTATGGCGCCCATGTTATCACAGTAGATTGACATTGGGTCCAGCGCACTAGGAACCACACCGAGCTCTGTAATGAACTCTTTCATCCATATTGCTTCTTGTGAAGCCTCCGAAGCAGCCATGTATTCCGATTCAGTTGAAGATCTCGCCACAACGCTTTGCTTTGCACTCCTCCAACTAACTGCTGCACCATTCAAAGTAAATACGTATCCAGATTGTGATTTAGAATCATCCGAATCGGTGTTCCAACTAGCATCGGTGTAACCATTAACAACGAGCTGTTCATCACCTCCATAAAAAAGAACCATATCCTTAGTACTTCTCAAGTACTTAAGGATGTTTTTGACCGCTGTCAAATGATCCACTCCTGGATCACTTTGATATCTGCTAGTTAAACTAACAACATATGCAATGTCGGGTCTAGTACATAGCATGGCATACATTAGAGATCCTATGGATGAGGCATAGGGAGTTTTACTCATCCTTTCTCTATCTTCTGCCGTTGTCGGACTTTGAGTTTTACTCAAGGTCGTATTGGGCAACATGGGCAAGAACCCTTTCTTGCTATCTTCCATTCCAAACCTCTTTAGAACTTTGTCCAAATATGTACTTTGTGACAATGATATTAGGCGTCTCGATCTATCTCTATAAATCTTTATGCCTAATATATAAGTTGCTTCACCAAGATCCTTCATTGAAAAACTATTATTCAAATATTCCTTGACACTATTAAGAAAGTCTACATCATTCCCAATCAACAATATGTCATATACATATAGTATTAAGAATGCTACAGAGCTCCCACTCACTTTCTTGTAAATACAAGCTTCTCCATAAGTTTGTATAAAACCAAAACTTTTGATTACCTTATCAAAACATTGATTCCAACTTCGGGATGCTTGCTTCAATCCATAAATGTACCGTTGAAGTTTGCATACCTTGTTAGCATCTTTAGGATCGACAAAACCTTTGGGTTGCATCATATACAACTCTTCATCAATGTCTCCATTGAGGAATGCTGTTTTGACATCCATCTGCCATATCTCATAATCATAATATGCAGCGATTGCTAACATAATCCTCACAGACTTTAGCTTCGCTACAGGTGAGAAAGTCTCATCGTAGTCAACTCCTTGAATTTTTCGAAGCCCTTTTGCGACAAGTCGAGCTTTATAGACAGTAACATTACCATCAGCATCTGTTTTCTTCTTGAAAATCCATTTGTTCTCGACAGCCTTCCGGCCATCTGGTAAATCCACAAAAGTCCATACTTGGTTTTCGTACATGGATCCAATTTCGGATTTCATGGCTTCTTGCCATTTATTGGAATCTGGGCTCATCATTGCTTCCTCATATGTCGCAGGGTCATCGGTGTTGTCCACCAACATGACATTCATAACGGGATCATACCAATTAGGAGTGGTACGAGTTCTCATTGACCTGCGAGGCTCTGTAGCAACTCCAACCGAAGTTTCATGATCATCATCATTAGCTTCCTCTCTTATTGGTGTAGGCACCATAGGAACTACTTCCGGTGCTGCGCTACTCGCAAGTTCGAGAGAAGGTTCAACAACCTCGTCGAGTTCTACTTTCCTTTCAGTCACTTCTTTCGAGAGAAATTCCTTCTCTAGAAAGGATCCATTCTTGGCAACGAAGATTTTGCCTTCGGATTTATGATAGAAGGTATACCCAATAGTTTCCTTCGGGTATCCTATGAAGACGCAATTTTCCGCTTTGGGTTCAAGCTTGTCCGGCTGTAACTTCTTTACATAGGCTTCGCAACCCCAAACTTTAAGGAACGACAATTTAGGTTTCTTCCCAAACCATAATTCATACGGTGTCGTTTCAACGGATTTAGATGGTGCCCTATTTAAAGTGAATGCGGCTGTTTCTAATGCATAACCCCAAAATGATAGCGGTAAATCTGTAAGTGACATCATAGAATGAACCATATCCAAGAGAGTTCGATTACGACGTTCGGACACACCATTACGCTGTGGTGTTCCCGGCGGTGTCAATTGTGAAAGTATTCCGCATTTCTTCAAATGCTCGCCAAACTCATAACTTAGATATTCACCTCCACGATCAGAATGTAGAAATTTAATCTTCTTGTTACGTTGATTCTCCACCTCACTTTGAAATTCCTTAAACTTCTCGAACGTTTCGGACTTATGTTTCATGAAATAGATATACCCATATCTACTCAAGTCATCCGTGAAGGTAAGAACATAATGATAACCACCGCGCGATGCTACACTCATTGGACCACACACATCGGTATGTATGATTTCCAATAAGTTCGTAGCTCGCTCCATCATACCAGAAAATGGAGTCTTAGTCATTTTACCCATCAGACATGCTTCGCATCTTTCAAGTGATTCAAAATCAAGTGATTCAAGAAGTCCATCGGAATGGAGTTTCTTCATACGCTTCACTCCAATGTGACCAAAGGCAGCGATTGCCACATATAGGTCGAGTTATCGCTTGATTTCAAACGTTTAGCTTCAATGTTATTAATATGTGTATATCCACTATCGAGATTCAATAAGAATAGACCATCTATCAAAGGTGCATGTGCATAAAACATATTACTCATATAAATCGAACAATCATTATTCTCGGACTTAAACAAGTAACCGTCTCGCAATAAACAAGATCCCGATATAATGTTCATGCTTAACGAAGGCACCAAATAACAATTATTTAAGTATAAAACTAATCCCGATGGTAGATGAAGAGGTAGCGTGCCGACTGCGATCACATCAACCTTTGATCCGTTTCCCACGCGCATCGTCACCTCGTTCTTCGCTAGCTTCCGTTTATTCTGCAAAGACTGCTTCGAAAGTTACTATATGAGCAACAACCAAGATTAAATACCCGTGCACTACTACGAGTACTAGTGAGATACACATCAATAACATGTATATCGGATATACCTTTCTTCTTGATGTTGTCGTTCTTCAAATCCGCTAAGTACTTTGGGCAATTCCGCTCAAAGGACCTTCTCCCTTGCAAGAAAGCACTCGGTATCAGGCTTAGGTCCAGCCTTGGTCTTCTTCGTCGGCACGGTAACTTTATTACCACCCTTCTTGAAGTGTCCCTTTTGCTTAGACTTGCCTTTCTTGAATTTGGTGGTCTTATTGACCATCAACACTTGGTGCTCTTTCTTGATCTCCACTTCTGCAGATTTTAACATGGCGAAGAGTTCTGGCAACTGCTTGTTCATGTTTTGCATATTGTAGTTCATCACAAAGTTCTTGTAACTTGGTGGTAGTGATTGGAGGACACGATAAATACCCAAAGCATTAGGAATCACTATACCCAAGCTTTGAAGTTTGTTTTGCGTCTGCACATCTTAAGCACATGCTCACTGACGGAGCTGCCCTCTTCCATCTTGCAGTTAAAGAACTTTTCAGAAGCCTCATAGCTCTCAATTGCCGCGTGAGTCTCAAAGATCAATTTGAGATCACGAACAATATCATGTGGGTCTGAATTCTCAAACCTTTTCTGAAGCTCTGATTCTAAACCATACAAGATAGCACACTGAACTGTGGAGTACTGAGTCTTTCGAGCGAGGTAAACATTATTTACTTCATCGGTAGCAGTAGCTGCAGGTGGGTCACCCAGCGGTGCATCCAGCACATAGGTCAAATTACCAGCAGTGAGGACAATCCTCAAATTGCGGCCGCGAAGTTGCTTCCATTGTTTTTCAACTTTTCTTTCTCTAGGAACGCATTAAAATTGATGGTAGGGGCCGCCATTGATCTACAACATATTTGCAATAGTTCAGACTAAGTTTATGACAAATTGAGTTCTAATTAATAGTTAAATTAATCTAGGTGAACTCCCACTCAAAACAATATCCCTCACATTGTTTTAGTGATCACACGAACCAAATCCACCACATCAACACCGGTCATCATGAGAGTCGATGTAGCTTCAATGGCGAACAATCGACATGTTCATCATATCTTACTATATGATTCATGCTTTACCTTTCGGTGATCCGTGTTCCGAGACCATGTCTGTACATGCTAGGCTCGTCAAGATCAAACCTTAGCTTCCGCATGAGAAAATTTGGCTTGCTCACGTTGTATACACTTGCGGAATCTAACACACCCGATCATCACGTGGTGCTTCAAAACAACAAGCTTTAGCAACGGTGCTTACTAAGGGTGAACACTTTAGAACTTGATATTCATGTGCATGAGGATCATCTTATAATGCTACCGTCGTTATCTAAGCAATACAAGATGCATAAAGGATTAACATCACATGCAATTCATAATATGTGATATGATATGGCCTTTCTTCTTTGTGCTTTCGATCTCCATCTTCAAGCACGAACATGATCTCCATCATCACCGGCATTGCATCAAGGTCAATGATGCCGCTCCATGGTTGTCGTCCACCAGCTTCAACTATTACAACTACTTTGAATAGACATGCGGGTCTTTATAGAAATTAAAGACAACCATATGGCTCCTGCCGGTTGCCAACTTACAATAAGGAACATTGCATACATCAAATATAATGACAATCATGGCCATATCACATCACAACACACCCCTGCAAAACAAAGTTAGATGCCTCTACTTTCTTTGCATGTTTTACGTGGTTTGGGGCTTTCAATAAGTGTCATTCTATCTTACGAACAAGAACCACAACATTGATACTAGTATTGTCAATCACCCGTTGTAAATTGAATCTTAAATATGTTGGGAGAAACAGGCACCCGCAAATCCACTTATGCAATACAAGTTGCATGTCAAGCGTGGATCAAGTCTCATGAACGATGTCATGTAAGGTTAGCCCGGGCCGCTTCATCCCACCATCCCGCAAGATGCAAAGTACACAAGAAGCAATCGACAACAAAAGCATCAACGCCCACAATGACC
The DNA here is from genome assembly GCA_030063025.1 of Avena longiglumis. Classification (NCBI taxonomy): domain Eukaryota; kingdom Viridiplantae; phylum Streptophyta; class Magnoliopsida; order Poales; family Poaceae; genus Avena; species Avena longiglumis. The sequence continues at coordinate 31,617,958 of CP125975.1, forward strand.
ATTGTGTTCTACTGCAGCAATGATCTACATATAGACACGGCTCGATACCAATGTAGGGATTCGTAGCATGGAAAACAAAAAATTTCTACCGCATACAAACAAACAAGCCAAGATCTATCTACTAGATTGTAGCAACGAGTCGATGGAATAACTCACCCTCGAAGATTCCAAAGTGTTTAACGAGAGCGGATTCTCGTGGGTGATGTAGTCGTACTTTTGCCGATCTCAAGATCGCGTAGACGATCCTTCCGGCAACAAGCTTCAGCGGCGCTCAGCTCGGTCACACGTTCGGTACTCGACGAAGACCTTCCTCTCCCTTGTTCCAGCAGGCAGTGGAAGTTGTAGCACTCTCCTCGCGATTCCGGCAGCACAACGACGTGGTACCGGAAGTAGAGGGGAGATCTCGCAGGGCTTCGCCTTAAGTCGGAGCGAGTATGGTGGACTATGAGAGAGAGCCTTGGCGATCTAGGGTTTAGATGCACCAAGGAGGAGCAAGGCCGACGGCAAGGGTTTTCCTAGGCGGCGGCAGCAGGAGGTGGCGGCGCCGGTGGCTAGGATTAGGGTTTGCGGGGCGTGGTGTTGTGTCCTTGGAGGGGCAGCCCTGCCCCTCCTTATATAGGTGGAGGGGGCGCGCCAAGGGGAGGGGAGTCCCTCCCCAACTCGGTCTCCAAGTGGGCCGGCGGTGGAGGGAGGGAACTCCTCCCCAAGTAGGTTTCCTACTCTCCCTCCACCTCACAAAATAGCCGTTTGACTTTTCAAATTGGCGTTTGACTTTTCAAACTAGGATTTGATTAAACCCTTTATTTTGTTCAGCGATGACACCTAGTACATGATGCAATCATTCCAACTTGTTATGACACATTCATATACCCTTCCCCTCCGGAGTGCCGGACATTCCGGACCCTTCTAGAACATTCCCGATGAAAACACCGGAACCATTCTCCAACCCCGAAATAGGACTTTCCTTATATGAATCTTATTCTCCGAACCATTCTGGATCTCCTCGTGATATCCCGGATCTCATCCGAGACTCCGAACAACATTCGGTCTCTTACTCATCATTCCATAACTACTCAAACAACGTCGAATCCTTAAGTGTGTCTCCCTATGGTTCGTGAATTATGCGGACATGATCGAGACACTTCTCCGAACAATAAACAATAGAGGAATCTGGAAATTCATATGGCTCCCACAAATTTCTATTGCTACTTATGATCGAATGAACCACTTACATACGATACCAATTTCCCTTTGTCTCACGATAGTTTACTTATCCGAGGTTATGATCGCCGGTATCTCGCATACCTAGTTCAACCTCACATCGATAAGTACTCTTTTCTCGTTCCCGTGATATGTGATCCCTTGTGAGCCAGTCACATGCTTGCAAGCTAATTGGATGACATTCCACCGAGAGGGCCCAGAGTATATCTATCCGTCATATGGATGGAACAATCCCACTCTTGATCCATGTGTCTCAACCAATACTTTCCGGACACTCAATGCCACCTTTATAGCCACCCAGTTACGGTGTGGTGTTTGATGTCATCAAAGCATCCTTCCGGTGAAGGTGATATGCATGATCTCATGGTCGAAGGAATTAGGTTACTATGTATCAGAAAGCATATAGCAATTGAACTATTAAAATGACTTGATCTTTATGCTACGCTTATCTATAGGAGTATGTCCACCATATCATTCTCCTAACGATATGATCTTGTTGTTAATAACATCTCAGTGTTCATGATAGGGAAACCACAATCATTTATTAACCAACAAGCTAGTATTTATAAAGAGGCTTTACTAGGGACTCTATTTTAGTTTACAAATCACACAAGTATTAATGTTTCCTTGTTAATACTATTATAGCATGAATATAAACATTTATCATAAACACAAAGATATAATAATAACTATATTTATTATTGCCTCTAGGGCATATCTCCAACAAAAAGATCCTATGGCTGAGGCATAGGTAGTCTTACTCATACTTTCTCTATCTTCTGCCGTTGCAGGACTTTGAGTTTTACTCAAGGTCGTATTAGGCAACATGGGCAACAACCCTTTCTTGCTATATTCCATTCCAAACCTCTTTAGAACTTTGTCCAAATATGTACTCTGTGACAATTATATTAGGCATATCGATCGATCTCTATAAATCTTTATGCCTAATATGTAAGCTGCTTTGCCAAGATCTTTCATTGAAAAACTATTATTCAAATAATCCTTGACACTATTAAGAAGGTCTACATCATTCCCAATCAACAATATGTCATCTACATATAGTATTAAGAATGCTACAGAGCTCCCACTCACTTTCTTGTAAATACAAGCTTCTCCATAAGTTTGTATAAAACAAAAGCTTTTGATTACCTTATCAAAACGTTGATTCCAACTCTGGGATGCTTGCTTCAATCCATAAATGGACCGTTGAAGTTTGCATACCTTGTTAGCATCTTTAGGATCGACAAAACCTTTGGGTTGTACCATATACAACTCTTCATCAATATCTCCATTGAGGAACGCCGTTTTGACATCCATCTGACATATCTCATAATCATAATATGCAGTGATAGCTAACATAATCCTAACAGACTTTAGCTTCGCTACTAGTGAGAAAGTCTCATCGTAGTCAATTCCTTGAATTTTTTGAAACCCTTTTGTGACAAGTCGAGTTTTAAAGATAATAACATTACCATCAGCATCTGTTTTCTTCTTGAAAATCCATTTATTCTCGACAGCCTTCCGGCCATCCGGTAAGTCCACCAAAGTCCATACTTGGTTTTCGTACATGGATCCAATCTCGGATTTCATGGCTTCTTGCCATTTATTGTAATCTGGGCTCAACATCGCTTCCTCATATGTCGTAGGGTCATCGGTGTTGTCCACCAACATGACACTCATAACGGGATCATACCAATCAGGAGTGGTACGAGTTCTCGTCGACCTGCGAGGTTCCATAGTAACTTCAACCGAAGTTTCATGATCAACATCATTAGCTTCCTCTCTTATTCGTGTAGGCGCCACAGGAACTACTTCCGGTGTTGCGCTACTCGCAAGTTCGAGAGAAGGTTCAACAACCTCGTCGAGTTCTACTTTCCTTCCAGTCACTTCTTTTGAGAGAAACTCCTTCTCTAGAAACGATCCATTCTTGGCAACGAAATTTTTTCCCTCGGATCTTTGATAGAACGTATACCCAATAGTTTCCTTCGGGTATCCTATGAAGACGCATTTTTCCGCTTTAGGCTCAAGCTTGTCCGGCTGTAACTTCTTTACATAAGCTTCGCAACCCCAAACTTTAAGGAACGACAATTTAGGTTTCTTCCCAAAACATAATTCATACGGTGTCATTTTAACGGATTTAGATGGTGCCCTATTTAAAGTGAATGCGGATGTTTCTAATGCATAAACCCAAAACGATAGAGGTAAATCTGTAAGTGACATCATAGAATGAACCATATCTAAGAGAGTTCGATTACGACATTCGGACACACCATTACGCTGTGGTGTTCCCGACGGTGTCAATTGTGAAAGTATTCCGCATTTCTTCAAATGCTCGCCAAACTCGTAACTTAGATATTCACCTCCACGATCAGATCGTAGAAATTTAATCTTCTTGTTACGTTGATTCTCTACCTCACTTTGAAATTCCTTAAACTTCTCAAAAGTTTCGGACTTATGTTTCATGAAATAGATATACTCATATCTACTCAAGTCATCCGTGAAGGTAAGAACATAACGATAACCACCGCGCGACGCTACACTCATTGGGCCACACACATCGGTATGTATGATTTCCAATAAGTCCATAACTCGCTCCATCATACCAAAAAATAGAGTCTTAGTCATTTTACCCATCAGACATGCTTCACATCTTTCAAGTGATTCGAAATCAAGTGATTCAAGAAGTCCATCGGAATGGACTTTCTTCATATGCTTCACTCCAATATGACCAAGACGACAGTGCCACATATAGGTCGAGTTATCGCTGATGTTCAAATGTTTAGCTTCAATGTTATTAATGTGTGTATTTCCACAATCGAGATTCAATAAGAATAGACCATCCATCAAAGGTGCATGTGCATAAAACATATTACTCATATAAATCGAACAACCATTATTCTCGGATTTAAACAAGTAACCGTCTCGCAATAAACATGATCCCGATATAATGTTCATGCTCAACGCAGGCACCAAATAACAATTATTTAAGTATAAAACTAATCCTGTTGGTAGATGAAGAGGTAGCGTGCTGACCGCGATCACATCAACCTTTGATACTTTCCAACACGCATCGTCACGTCATTCTTCGCTAGCTTCCGTTTATTCTGCAGTACCTATTTTCTTATATGAATCTTATTCTCCGGACCATTCCAGATCTCCTCGTGATATCCCGGATCTCATCCGAGACTACGAACAACATTCGGTATCCCTATTAACATTATATATCTACTAAAAAACATCGAATTCTTAAGTGTGTCTCCCTATGGTTCGTGAATTATGCGAACATGACCGAGACACTTCTCTGATCAATACCCAATAGAGTAATCTGGAAATTCATATGGTTCCCACATATTTCTACGATTACTTTGCGATCGAATGAACCACTTACATATGATACCAATTTCCCTTTGTCTCACGATAGTTTACTTATCCGAGGTTTTGATCGTCGGTATCTCTGCATACCTAGTTCAACCTCGTTACCAATAAGTACTCTTTTGTCATTCCTATGATATGTGATCCCTTGTGAGCCAGTCACATGCTTGCAAGCTAATTGGATGACATTCCACCGAGAGGGACCAGAGTATATCTATCCGTCATATGGATGGAAAAATCCCACTCTTCATCCATGTGCCTCAACCCATACTTTCCGAACACTCAATGCCACCTTTATAGCCACCCAGTTACGGTGTGGTGTTTGATGTCATCAAAGCATCCTTCCGGTGATGGTGATTAGCATGATCTCATGGTCGAAGGAATTAGGTTACTATGTATCCGAAAGCTTATAACAAACGCACTATTGAAATGACTTGATCTTTATGTTGCGCTTATCTATAGGAGTATGTCCATCATACCATTCTCCTAATGATATGATCTTGTTATAATAACATCTCAATGTTCATGATCGAGAAACCACACTCATCTATTAATCAACAAGCTAGTATTATAAAGAGGCTTTACTAGGGACTCTAATTTAGTTTACAAATCACACAAGTATTAATGTTTCCAGTTTAATATTATTATAGCTTGAATGTAAACATTTATCATAAACACAAAGATATAATAATAACCACTTTTATCATTGCATCTAGGGCATATCTCCAATAGTAAGAAGGGGTAGGTGGTAATGTTAGATTTATATATCATCTATAGGATGTGAGTGTTGGAAGAAAATAAGATCAATATGATAATTGATGGAGTTAACTCACTCCTGAATGAATAGAAGATTTATCTAGAAGATATAATTATATGGTAGCAAAGAAGATCATATAGATGAACATTGAAGATAGTTACCAAGGAGTAATCCTATTGGATCAAGTAGGCATAGTCAATGAATAATATCTCTTAGTCCAATAGAGACATTTAGAAGATAATTATATACAAATGTACTGTTGTATTGATGAAGGCCTTGATTAGCCAACTGGAAACCTAAGCCATAAATGATCAAAGGATTATAATGATCATGTTTATGTCACTAAGAGTGATTACTTATATCTTGTATAGGAATCATTGGTGGATAGAACATGATTAAATCCAAGAATAGATATATTATCTTAGATTAGTCATGGAAAGTCATGATATTAAGATGTGAAGTTTGAAAATTAGGTACTGGAGTTAATTAGACATAAGTTAGTCTAGCTAAGCTGAAGCTAGAGTAGCATGGAGTTACTGTAGTAGTGTTATTCTTTTGTTAAGATATTAGACACTTAAGGAATGTAGGTTTTGGTAGATACACCTAATGGAGTAAGGTTAGTGATGAAGGATAAAGGAGGCAAATAATGGGAATTAGAAACAACTATTAAATGGATTAGAAGATAATCATTCAAGTGGAATTAGATTCATAAGAAGCACTTTAGAAAAGAGGATGATCCCTATGGGGAGATCGTGTTGAGCTTAGTGCCAAGCTCATTGAATTACAAATGGATTTAGAAGGTGGAAGAGTGGATAATAATGTTCTTATGAAGTAAAGCTTATCATGTTAACCATAATGATATATATGAAGCAGTAGTATATCTAGGAAAAGAATTCCTTAATTAGGAGTCCAAACTTATGAAATTTGGAAGCTAGGAATTCTTGGTAAACAGTCAACTTTAAATCTTTAACAAAACATATACCTTTATATCCCCAAGCTCATGTGATTAATATTAGCCATACTAATTCCTTAGAACTTTATGTATCATATAAAAATGAAAAATCACCATATGAAAATTCCCTTAATAATATAAGTTAATGAGAATCAAATCTCATGAGTTAATAGTAATGCATTCTTAAATAAGTTTATGATATATTATATAAATTGAATTCATAACAAAATCCCTACTAATATTAAAGAAAAATCACTTATATAAGAAAATAAAGAAACTTTAAACAATATATAATAAACGCTCACAAAAAGGATTTTAAATACATTTCATTTTTGCTGCAGTTATTTAACAAGTGAATTCCATAAAGAAAATTGCAAACAAATGTGAAAATACAAATCTGAAAATGCAAAACAGAAAACAGAAAAGAAAAAACAAACGAAATAAATCTGCTTCTGGCCGCAACCCATCTTTCCTTCCCCTTTCTAACGCTCGCGCGCGCCACACCGCAGCCCACCTGGCCCAGTACCATCCCGCTAGATGCCCGTACCCCTTCAGCCTTTCCGCTATCGTCGTCTCCCTCACAGCAGTGAAGTAGCTGCGTGGGCAAGTCGATGTCGTTCGCCTGCGACCTCGCGCCGCGATGCCCGCTGCCGCCTGTCCTATTCTGTAGACGGAGATAAGACCGCCACACGCGCCTTCTCTCATCCTTATCCCCATTCTTCCCCTCTAGATATATCTCTCGGTTTCCTCTTCCAAACTGAAACCCTAGCCTTAATCGCCGATGCACGCCGTTGTCTGGAGACCACCCCGAAGCCGTCCAAGGATGCTATGAGCTCCGTGCCATCGCCCTCGTCATCCTAGAGGAAGGAATCGAGTCGGGATGCACAGGGTCGACCGAATTAAGACCATCTTCTCTGACTCCAACGAAGATCATCATCGACAATTAGACCACTCCCGACCACCTCCGACCTCGCCGAGCCCTTCATCGTGTTCCTGGTGAGCTCACGAACCTCCAGCGCTTCCTAGCTCGTTCCCTTATGATCTCTAGCTTGTATGCGTCATTTGGTTCTGTGCGCCTTCGTTAGTCGTCGCCGTAGTCCGTGTTACGGCGACCAATCGGGAGCAGCGCTACCCCATATGGGTTCCACATACTCCCCTGAATCGAAAACCCCTAGCCACGCTTCCCAGAAACCCTCTCTGTCGCTGTTCCTGGTGCAATCCCGGTGAAGCTCCGGCGAGCACATGTGGCAGCTGGTGTGGCCGAGGGCCCACCTGTTCGTGTCTCTGGCTAGACTAGCTAGGAGTGTAAAAAGGATTATTGGTTCATGCTGATGTCATCGTGGCGTCACGCCTGCGTCATCCTTGACCGGGTCCACTGTTGACTAGTCCACTACCCATGTGGCATCCAATGTGGCCACTGGCCCACTATTCAGTGAATAGGGTAGGTTTAGTGTGGGTATGAAATGTAATTCCTGTTTGCAATATTATTTAGAAAATGATTTAGGAAATGATTAAATCTTGTTAAATTAATAACTTTTGTTTTATAATTCAAAAAAATATATGTAATATATGAAAATGTTTAGAAAAATAAAATCTTTAACTTAAAACTATTATCAAACATTATTATGTTAGTTATTTAAATAATTATTATTTAATAAATATTTTATAAGTAATAAAACTTTGATAATTCATATTTTAATAATGGTAAATGATAAAAATATAAATAATATATCAATTTTTTAAGAAAAATAAGAACTATAGCTTAATACTATAATCATGTAATATTATTTCACCTAATTAAATACTTATCATTTATTAAGTGTTTATAAAGTAGTAAATCTTATAAAAATCATATCTTATTATTTATAAATCACAAAAATAAATGAAATATACCAAAATGATCCCAAAAATAGTACCTACATGTTAAAAATATAATATTCCACTTTTGAGGTAAATAAAAATTTAAACACTTTAATAACTTGAATTTAAACCTATTTCCTTAGTTGATAATTCATATAAGGGTAAATAAAATTTGCTAGCATTTCTAAAATTAGCCAATTGAGTCTAATAAATAGTATTAGTCTTGAATATTGATAATATGAAGTCAAAATGGTTCAACACATTTTAAATACAATCTTATTGAATTATCATTCAACTATAAGTATAGATCATTTTCTAAAAAGATTCTTATCAATTATAAAATCTTCAAGAATGATATTTTCAACCAAATAAAACCTTTTACTATTGTTTCACTCACAACTTATAATGGACTAAATCCAATGATAATTCATAAGTAGTAAATAATATTGTTTACTTATTCACAAACCATAACCACACCCTTATAAGGAGATAAATCCTTTTATACCTTTATAATGTTAGGAAAACACTACTCAAATAGAACTAATGCCATTCTTAAGTAACTTTAAGGAAATATTATAAGATGAGCAAGTACAATATCATAAGCATTACACCTTAAATCCATTCATGTTCTTAAAGTTAACTTTAGTCTACAAGACTTTAAGTATAATGCTAAAGACCTTATTATGTGTTTTATAGTTAACTTTGGTCTGTTATAATTAAGTCGCAAAGCATCTCAAGTCCAAACTATTCAAGCACGCACAAACAACATCGACCACATTTGATTAACCACAAAGATTGTTTAGACCCTAGAAAAGAAACTTTTCTTCAAATGTTATTCTTTTTGCCACTTCAATCAATAGATGAAAACTAATCATAATCACATTACTTTATACTTTACTTGTATATTAGGATTTTTAATACTTAAGTTCCTTATAAATGTCAATACTTGTAAAGTAAAATTTGAAGATAAGACAATTCTTATATAAGTAATCTTTGAATAGCATTCCACAATTTTGTATCTTATTGTTGTATGATATTATATTTACATATTTTTTCACACACTCAGAAGCCCTAATAAGAAGAAAAAATGTGAAACTTATCTAAAAGTACAACACATTCTAAAGGAACCATTTCTAGCATCCAAACTCTAGATCAATGCTTATTCCAGGGATTCAAGTTTATCAAATTGCATTATATTAATATGCACAATAGCATCTGGCTTCTTTAAACATTAGTCCTTACAGGACCAATGATGCTGATTTCAAATATTGGATCTTTTATATTGTCTTGAAGACCGTGAGTGCATAATCTTGCAATCACAAAAGGCAAGTTCACACTTGCTCATGTCCTTTGATTATTTTCTTTAAAGTATTTTGCAAATCCAGTGTTGTCGTCACATGCATTTCAAAAAGGTCAGAAAACACTATTTATGATAATAATGTGAACTATCGGTTACTGATCCAGGGTGATCAACTAATCTATTAATTTTGGCAGTTGGAATACCACTGCTCAGTACTATATCACCTAGGACTTAACAACTAATGTCGCCAGTGATTCTTGTGCCGTATATTACGCGTTGACCATGAGATTTGGAATGAGACGGAGAAGTTAGTTGTATCTTTTCCCTCTCGCATGGAGCGGATGTGCGGGTCGTGGCTGTTATCTCTGTAGCGTGCATTTATTGGTAATTCGTAGGAGATATGCAACATATGGGTGAGAACCCTCAACGTCCCACGATAGTTCCGCATCTGAACGGTCTGTACTGCCAATTGCCGTAATTCTATATGTGGACTGACGTACACCAAGGAGACATGCGGGATCACGGAGAAGACAGTGATTGGATTGAATCTTAGGTTGGGCCTCAAACCAAGGAAGTTTGAACGGGAACATACTCCCGGCCGTGCAACAAAGCCTAAGGTCTCTCATGGGTAAAGTGACGCATCTCTGGAGAGTGTAAGAACTGTATCTTGTTACTCCCTGTTCCAGGAAGGAGCTACGAACGCGGTAGGAAAGGAACTCCACGAAAGTTCTGGTAAACCTGTGAAGGCTGACGGACATAACTTTTCAAAATACAAACAACCTTTGAAAAAATGTTTACAAAAACCTACATTGCCTACGACCTATGGTCTATGGCTGTAGATATAGTGGATCAAATACTCCTTTTTAGTGAACTTGCTGAGTACGCTCGTACTCAACGTATCTTCTTAACCCTTGCTAGATTCTGAAGCCAATTCGGACGACGTCTACTTCAACTTATGCTCCAGAAATCATCATCAAAAGCTAAAGCTCTTCAAGGAAGTCAAGAAAGTCAACATATACATCAATTCAAGTGAAGACGAAGTTGCTGATTATATATGAAGTTAATCTCTAGCCATAGAACCTACTTCTGTAGAGTATTGCAATAGCAGCAATGCAAGCCCAATAGTTTAGATACTAGTCTATTAGTGTATTAGTTACGAGTTGTTTATTCCTGTTTCTTCTTTGTAAGAAGTTTCTTTTTCTCTCTCTTTATTTAAACTAGAGTGTTCTCTGGATCTTTTTAAAGAGTCGAGTTGTAACCTATAGTCATATCTTGGACCTGTTGTGTTTCTGTTTTACCATTCTGAGGGATGTAATACTAGTGAACGGTGTTTCATTGGTGTTATGTCAATGACTATAGTGTACTACATCGTAAAGTGGTATGCTAGGTCACCACACAGACGTAGGCGGTGGTCTTGCCTGTGCGGTGATGCAAGGCGGCATCGAGGAGCGGGCGGCCTGTGGTGGGCGGCGGTGTGGCCGAGAGGGCCCAATCGGACCCGATCTGGGACATGAAGGGTCCATGCATTCTAGGGTCTCTACGCCCTTGTACCTTGCACCGGTGGTAACCCGACAGTGGCATGACGACGTGGTCGACAAAGATGGCACATGCTAGAGGCGATAAGAACTTGCAGGTGGTTGGCAGTGGCGGAAACAATACTGGAGCGTGATGGTCCTACCTATCTCGTCTGCCACCCATGCAAGTGTCTTGACAAGCCCTACCTATCATGTACGGTCAGTGACCGCCTATGGTGGCGGAGTAATTTTTTCCTCCGAGTTTTCGTGGCGTGACCGGAGGATGATTCCGGACCTATCGGTCTAGATCTGGCTGTCGATGGCTGCAGAGTGTGACTGACGGGTGGCTTAATGCCGCCTATCGACTGCACTTCTGCCGACCTCGCGAGTGTCCTAGCGCCAACTTAACTCGTTTGACCTGTATGCCTCGTGGTGATCTGTCTATCGCTTCCTGGTCCAGAGCTCGCGGATGCCGAGGCGGTGGCCCCAGATGGTGGATCGTGGACGTCTCTACGACAAGCAACATGGCGATGGTGATGGCTTTAGTTCTTGGTCATTTAGATGGCGGGGATCATGCAGCGGGTGATCCTAAAGTTGGTGTCTCTTCAGAAATGGTAGCTCCCATATCAAGATCCAGAGGTTGGAGTCGAGGACGGCTATCTTTCAATTGGCATCCCCTTTCCTTGTCGGGCTGTTTCTTTAAGAAACAATAGTGCCATTTCCATTGTTGATGGAATCAACACATGGACATATTGAGGAAATGTCTCACCATAAGAATATACGGCTTTCTATCGAGTAAAAGAGCGTGCGCTTTTGTTGACATGCTGCGGGCGTGGACGAAGGTTTTTTCCGGGTGAATCTCCTCATGTTGATGTCAACGACAGCGGCAACTGTGAGTGTCGTAACCCTTCTAAGGTGTTGTTGTGGTTACCTCCTCCATTCTAGGGTTCCGAGTGAAAATCCTTGACCATGCGGTCTCGATGATGGCGGCGTGTTGCGTGGTTACCGTCTTAGGGACGTCATCGTAGAGCCACGATTCCCCTCGGCCTTGTTACATGTTCAGTGTAAGTTTTGGTCTCCTTGTATTTTTATTTTTTTGATTTTCTTTGTAAGATAATCTTTTTATCATCTTATATTGTTTCGGCCGTCTACGACTTGCGGGATGAAAAAGGAAAAAGTAATAAAAGAGAAAATGACAGAAAAAAGGAAAAGAAAAGGAAAGGCAATACCATTGTTGGGCCGCTCCAAATGGCCCACGAAGAAGTCGCTTCAGGCGGGAGCCTGCTTCGCTCCCGCATTATAAGTAGGCACCTAGGGTTTGAGCCCAGCCGCCCGAAGCCTCGCTCTCTTTGCTTCCGCGCCGCCGCCGCCACAGCCACCGCCGCCTAGCCGCTCGAAGCCCACAGCGACGCCGCCACCGCCACCGAGCAGCCCCAACCATGGCGGAGCAGGTAAGGGCTCGTCCTGTCCTCCCCGTAGTGCTCTCCCTCGCCTCTCCCGATCACTTGCTCGCGCAGGCCGTGTGTGCTTAGATCTGTTCGTGCTGATGTTTGTGTATTCGTTGCAAGTCGAGTGGTAGCAAACTAGTTTCTTGGTAGATTCTGGGGCCCTAAATTTTGTGACTTAGCAGTGTTAATCAAAAGATTACATGTGAGTAATCAAGAATTAGGCAATACAGAATATGTAGGGAGTACTGTGAGTAGCATTTACTTCTTCTTGGGGATCTGGGTGCGCATGGAAACTTTTGGCAGTCACCAGACTCGCTGTGTGCAGTATCTTGATCTCCAGCATGACATTACTATTTTCTTATTATTGCTACTGCTAACTTTGGGTAAAACGAAACCCAGCTTTTTTGACCGACTGAAAGAAAAATCTCGGCGATTGCATGTTTGTGCCGCCTCTTAGCACTTCACCTCCAATATCTTTCTACATGGGGCATAAAATAATTACTGAGGACAGAATATAAAATCATCTCATATCTAGAAATGATCTTTATAGGTAATCGAATTCATAAAGCTTTAAATATTACATTACAATTCAATCATAGGTGGGGTCTGCTATAATAAATACTATTAAACATACATAAGATACAATATGTTCAGCAGTAGCATGTAAATACTCCCATGTAAAATGCTCTAGGGTACTGTGCTGGACTATGAATTAGGAGTGGCCTAATAGTTAGGCGAAGATTTTTTTCTATGATTGCCTTTTTAAGGCCTTTTAGTTTTGCACTGGTCCTCCGAATCCTTGCGTACAGCTGTGCTCTTTTGTTAATTCGTTGCTGTTTCTCTGGAGCCATTAGCAACCTAGAGTAAATTTCTTTTTTATTGAACATCGTTGAATTGTGCTTTACATTAGTATTCAATCTTTTTTTGCACATGTGCCCTTTTCATTTCAACTCTAGGATTGCATATATATAGTTAGTGAGATGTCCATGCTATTTTTTATGCAATAGCCCTACGCTATATAGGACCTTGTTGTAGGCATTTGAATGAAGTATAGATTTGTTCTTCTGCTTACCTGTTTATCATAGCTATTGGTTGTCTTGGTTTAATGGCTGACATCAATTCATATTGTACAGACTGAGAAGTCTTTCCTGAAGCAGCCAAAGGTTTTCCTCAGGTGACTAGTTTGATTTATTTCATGTGCTTTGTTATTGTTTAGCAGTGGACAAATTTTTTCTTGATCCAAGTTATTGTACATGACATAAAATGCTCTTTTGCGATTTAGCACAAAGAAGGCCGATAAGGCTAAGCGTCCAGGAAAGGCTGGCAACCGCTTCTGGAAGAGTGTTGGCCTTGGCTTCAAGACCCCAAGGGAAGCGATTGAAGGTAAAATATAGTCCATTCCTTGTATTTTTGCCATGTCTTCAAACTCATAAGTAGGTATTGTTTGAATTGATGCTGGGAGCATGTTCCGTTTCTCTCATCTGTACCCTTCTACCTGGATAAACTAGCTTTGCATTGTTAAGAAAGGGATTTTAATATGTTCAGATTAGATTGCTATTGTTGCACTCCAAACATTTGTAGTCTCAGTCAAATTTCTTTTGTGGATAGCAATTGAGATATGTGGATATGACTTTTTAGTATTACTTGATGTGTTGTAGTATTAAGTACTATGATATGCAGAAGGTTAAATAGATAAGTTGTACACATCTATTAATTTCTCTTCCCTCCCAGGTACCTACATTGACAAGAAGTGCCCTTTCACTGGAACCGTTGCCATCAGGGGCAGAATCATTGCTGGAACATGCCACAGCGCCAAGATGAACAGGACCATCATTGTCCGCAGGAACTACCTCCACTTTGTGAAGAAGTATCAGAGGTAAGTAAAGGGATCAAGGATTCTTAAAACAAGACGCGTTTTCTCCTTGCCTGTGGCATTCCTAACTGAGAGAACAAATGTCCACCCTGCAGGTATGAGAAGAGGCACTCCAACATCCCGGCTCACATCTCCCCGTGCTTCCGTATCAAGGAAGGCGACCATGTCATCATTGGCCAGTGCAGGTAATACTCACTGCTCTTATGACTTTGGTATTAGGGAAAGTTAGCCTTGTTGTTCTGTAGATCTATTAAACAAGAATTCTCAGAACTGTTATGCTGTGATTCACTAGCATATTATTGTCCACGCATTTGTCAGTGAAGAACCCTGTTTTCTTTTGTTGCTGAAGTATTTATCGTCTGTATGTTGAGCAGGCCCCTGTCAAAAACCGTGAGATTTAACGTCCTGAAGGTCATCCCAGCTGGAACCACTGGCGGTGGGAAGAAGGCTTTCATTGCTGCCTAAGCCTAGACTCTGATTCATGAGTAGTTCATAGTCCGGAAGTTTTTCACACTTCAAAGATCCTATCAGGCTGGTGTTTTGATATTCGATTCCATGTTTTCTGTCAAACTGAAGTCTCTTCATCTGAACATGTTTGTGGAATCTATCTATCGTTAAGAGTTTTGCTTAAGTGAATTTGCTCTGCCTGCTCTGCTCTGTCAAACTGTGATGCTTTTCTGCTAACTAGTGAATTTGCTCCCACTGTTCTGCTCTGTATTTTTGTTCTCAACAGTATCTATATCAGATCCTGAGTTCATCTGCAACCCAGCATTTTAACGGTACTGTGAAATGACGAGTCATGACTATACATGTGTTTCTTGTTGAAATTTAAGATCAACTTGGAATTATAAATGCTACGATGCCTTGGCCAAATTCAACCTATAAAGGCGTGAGCCTACCTGGCCTCCTAGGCCATCCTCGTTCGATCTTGTTTCGCCACAATCTATTTCTTTCAAAATTCAACTTGTAGATTGAATTCATCTTGTCATAACATAGTATTCCCTTTGACCCATATTAGTTAACTTAAATTTGTCTAGATACAGATGTACCTAGCACTAAAATTTGACTATTTAGATGAATCTAAGTCTTGGGAGGGAGTAGAAACTTTGGTTATGGAGCAACTATGCGAGGAGAGCAAACTCATATCTCATATCAACTGAGCTGATTTCAGGCATGGTGCCTGCAGTTTAACATACTCCCTCCGATCCAAATCAGTTGACTTTGTAGTTCAAAAATAAATAAATCAGTTGACTTTGTATCTGATTTAATATTAGATTTGTTCGTATCTTGATGGGAGGGAGTAGAGGAAAGTACTGTTCATGCCTGCCTAACGCGCAGAGCAGCTCGACCCTCTGAATGTAATGCGCAGCCATTGTTGATCTGCCGGCGACTGGACACCGACAAGGGACGAACTGCACAGAACCTCCTGTCATACGGCAAAGCAGGCAAGCAGCAATTGCTCGCCGGGCGGACATACCACAGAAAATCAGGTACAGCAAACAAGCAGTTTCCGTAAAAGGAAGGAGAGCACAAAAATTTGCTCCTAGTCCTATGTAGCGATCTCAGTTGATTAATAATGATCCAACCAATGTGTATAAGATGCTACTGTCACGTTTCAGCAGCAGGCACAGTGATCTCAGTACAATCTCCTAGGGGCGGGACACCTAGGATTCGTCGAGGCGGCGAGGAAGAGAGGTTGAGAGGGGACTGGTTTCTACCATGAGTGAGCGGGTTCGTGCGGAGGTGGAGGCACCGGACGAGGAAGAGGAGAGGTTGACATGGTTGCTTTCTCAGTGGAGGCGCGCGAGGATACCGTATTCCACGGTACTGCAAAAAAAATTGTGATGCGGTAGGCTTTACAGTATCTAGAATAGCTATTTTTCTGAGTCTCATATTGCAAACTGACGGTTATTATATGGAAGGCTCCGGATGCGGTTTCTTCTAGAGACGCTCTTAAGTGTGCTTGAGCTATCTCCTGTCTCCCATGCATTTTTTTTGAAACAAGTTCTACAAATTTCAATGCTTCATTTGTTTGCAGTCCTAGAGATTGTTTTTTAGATCCTCGTATGGGTTCGTCTTGGAGGCGGTGGGAGCATGTACAATGTAAGGTGCTTAGAAAAATAAATCGTTTTTTCTTTTAGCACCGATGCTTATTTATACTAGGTAGATGCCTACTAAGCACCTCTTCTATAGAAATAAGCACCAATGCTTAGCAAAATGGTTGGTCTATTTTTGTAAGCACTCCTCTAAACACCTCCCATTATACATGCTCTAAGAGGCTCCGGCCAGTAGCAATACGAGCAACAAGGACGTGGGCCGTAACACCTCTGTTATTCCAATGCCTTTAGGGGTCTTCCTGTTATCCTGTATTTGATGATTCCGAGTCTATTAGAAACTAGAAGCTTGCCTGCTACCTTAATTTGCACCTGTATCCCTAACATACTTACAGCAAATCTAACTGATCCCCTTTTGGCATTTAGAGGATTTTTTCGGTTGCTAATGCCCAGGGACAATGGCGGAGCTAGGGCCCGGCGACCCCGGGCAGTTGCCCAAGCTGCTCTGGCCACTCTCCACTAAATAATGACGTCATATCAGTGCCATGCTTTGCTGGGGCAAACACGAGGCATCATCACACTCAATGAACCTTGCCCAGGCTCCTTGAGCGGCACCGAACCGATTCCCAAGCGACCTTTAGTCCAGCCCCTACGCGGCCCCTAAATATGGGCGACTGTGGGCGCTGGGCTATATTTTTACTCCTCCACTTCGGCTTCCACCTCTCGCCCCACGTCGACGCAAATCCGCCGCCGACTCGCCGTCGACGAGTCCGACGACCAGATCCGGCCACCCCTGACCCGTAGTAGGCTCCCCCACCCTCCCACGTTCTTCCCCGACCCGACGACCCCCTATTTCGCCAGAATCGGGCGACGCAATCACCGTCGCAAATCCGCCGCCGGGATTCGTCGGAGAAGAGTCCCCGCGCCCGGAATTCGGCGGGTTTCCACGGAATCACGTGGCCTGGCCAGCACTCCGGCATGGCTTCTTCCTCCACGCGCCAGAGCAACTCGCTGGATTCGCTTGAGGACCTCGTCGGATCCCCGACACCTTCGGCATGGGTGGAGCAACTACACCTGCTCCGGCGGTGCCAGCAGCACCTGCCCCGGCACCACCAGATCCGGCACCGCCAAGGTGTGTTCATCTTCTTTTTGTTTGCTTTTAGTGAAAGCTTCACCATTTCTTCCGATGAAGCAAGTGCATGTCATTTCATTTCATAGGATTCAGCGGCCATGAGATGAGGACGAGGACAAGGATTTGTATTTCGCATGGCATGAGCAAAACCGAGTTGGAGATGAGCAAACATACATGCAATTTAGGGAAGGGATACATGCCAACTTCCATCGAAGAACTAGTCCCATACCATCGATGATACGTCGATGGAGCTTCCTAGTAAGGTGCCATAATAGTGACGAGTATTACCGAGTCAAAAATAATCCATAGACAGTGGAGAACCCAACTCTGATGGTTCTAGTGATGAGCTAGAACCCAACTCAGATGGTTCTAGTGATGAGGTAGAAAAGAAATTGTAGACGGTGCAAAACCCCAATTTGTCGGGTTTATGATGCTTGTAATCATTTATATGACTTAATATGCATTATAAATCTACTTATTCTATAGGTTGTTATGCATTCATGTGGTCAAATTTGCAAATTTGATCAAATTTTTTTTAGTCCTCTAAGTTATTGGGGATCGGGTTCCGGCGCACAAAATTTAGGGGACTAAATATAAAAAGTTAAAGAAAGTAAGGCTTTTTCTTTTCTGAATTATTGGGGATAGGTTAGAGTTGCTCTTAAGCATGCCAACTTAAGCCTCACAAAAAAAAAATGGCTAGATAAGTTTGTCCATTAATGCTACTCCTACTTTATAGTTTGCTAGATTGTCAAATTGTGTCGTGCACTCGTGCTGAACTTGTTTTATAGTTTGCTGAGAAAAGTTACACGCTTAGCCAAAAGAATGGAAAAATTTGGATTATCACAATCAGTATCTTTATTTATTCCACGACAACAGTCCACATACATGTCCAGATATTGATTCTCGTGCAGGAGCCTGTGACATGCACAGACATTCACTCACTTAACAAAGCTTGCTGGAAGCTCAACGGCCTGGATTGCGAGGAGGCAGCGATGTTGGTCCGGTCGACGTGATCACACCTTTTGATTCAGCCCCAGCTGCGATAATTAACCAAGAAGCATATATTAACGGATCGACATGCATGAAGTACCACAGAAGTATAAAACGGGATCAGATCAGACGAACGACGTACCGGTAGGGAAGGTGGAGGCGCCGGGCATGTCATGCTCGTGGTCGGCCAGAGTGTTGTGGATTGGAGGGCCGCCTCTCCTAGCAGCGGCGGCGGAGGCGCCATCGTGCTCGTGGTCGGCCAGAGTGTTGTGGATTGGAGGATCGCCTCTTCTGGCAGCGCCGGTGGCGGAGGAGATCATGACAAGCGACAGCAGCACGGCGGCCGGGAGCAGGGCGGCGTTGTTGCTCTTCTTCATCGTTGCGGGCGGGCCTCTGATTTGCTTGTTGTCTTCGTCTTTTGCCGGTTTATGTATTACGCGTTCGCTATGTGTGGGCTCGTTAAGGTAGGATTAGGAAAGCGGCGTTAGTTAGCACGTGGTATAGCATGTGAGAAACGGGAATCAATATCTCCGGCTATAGCCTAAAGGCCGGGCATTAATCGTTCATTCGGTCCTTGATTTCTCATGTAGGAGGTGGTACTAGAGAAAGCAAATCACAGAAGAAAACCCAGAGTAAACAATAACGTCAATACATTTTTTGAAAATGGACGCTTTATTGCTTATAACGTCAATACACATGTCAATTCATAGCATAGATAATCATGTTAATTCGAGCAATGATGTCAATTACTGTTCATTTTTCTAGATAACTTGACCCATTGCGTAATTCTCTTGCATGAGAGGCTCACAGCACGGATTGTTGTGATGAGGCAATTAAACACTTCCTTTCGGTGCTAGTTCTCCCATTATGGTCATGGTTTCAAAATTGTACTCTCATAGTGTTGCTAATGGTCACGGTTGTAGCATTTGACCAAATATGTATACCCCCTTAAAATCTCACTGTAACTTTGGTCATGAAATTGACTAAATCAAAACGAGTCACATGCCATAGAAAATATGTAAACGTTCAATTTATTATCTCTCAGCCGACAACTCCTAAGTACACAGAAAGAATCATCGAGTCTAAACAAGAGAGTAACGCAAATACAAAGGAAATGTAAGATCTTGATAGGATGGTTATTAATGTTGATCAAGAAAAAACTATTTTCACTTTCATCGGGCTATAGTGGATCCTATTATCCACTATAGCCCAAATCTGATGGAGCGAACTGGAATGAGAAAACCCAAATCCTGATCTAGAATATATCCCTATTAAGTCTGCAAACTGTACCTTGTATGAATTCTCGGGGTCGTTGCTGTTAGAGCCGCTGTCGGACTTCCTGACCATGCTCCCGGTCCTCGAGACCATGGTGAAGACCAGAAGTACGGTGGTACGGGGCTCGAAAATAAATGGATAGAAATGTGGGAGAGGTGTTTTCAAACAAGGCTAAAGGAAGGGCCGATCATTTAAGTATGCACGAGCATATCACAAACGATTTTGGATACAACAAACGTGTGCGACAATAAGCGGATGATTCCTATCTAAATTTCGTGTGTGATACATGAAATGTATAGAGATTCATTCAAATGCAACTTCCTTGCAAATATATTAACTTCATTACATACGAAACGAAGGGCTAGCTATTACATAATACAATTATGCAGGAGTAGCTATACATTGAGATGATCCTTATATTTTATCTGGCTAGATACCAACATCTCATAGCTATCTCAAAGCCGAGACGAGCATCCAACATGGTGGAATTTTTTTGGCTTCTTCTTCAGAGTTGTCCGAAGGTAATGGGTTGGAGAGAGCTTTAGTGCTCGCGCCTCGGGATGGTGAGGCCGTATGGTGTGAGCTTCTGCACATCATTTCTAGTCGCCGCGCCACAGAATATGATTGAATCATCCCCAAGGAATTCCCTTAGGGCCAGCGCATTGCATCATCCTGGATGATTTGGAAGACGAGAGCCTCCCTCGTAGGCCACAGACAGTTGCAGGATGACTGCGTGCTGTTGATGTTCCGCTAGAAGAAGACTTTGGCGCACATGCTTCACTAATGGGGTGAACTCGCACTCCAAGCCAACACACTTGATCAGAGCGGCATCAAGAAAATCCTCCTTCACTGATCCACTTCTCCACCCTCGCTGCACGGAGGGTGAAGGTCACCTTCAAAAACATGCCTTCCTCCCAGCCCCGTCGATGGGCATATTCGAAGTGATCGATCGAACCAGGCCCCCAAATTCCAGAGGGCCCCCGAATACCTATATCCCAACGCTATTTTCTCTTCTCATGCTTATGCGGCCCGGTTCGAGCAAAGAACTGCCAAAATCCCCATCGCCAATTCGTTCAATATACGCTCAGCTCGCGTCGTGCCGACGTGCCGGCGTGCCCCCGTCATCGTTGTTCTCTTTTCGTTCCTAGTCCTAGCCGGCAGATTGATAGAGGGGCCTAGGAGCAGGACTGAAGTGCAATATTGCGCCTTGTTGGACCGTGCAGGTATGAGACGCTGCCGCTGGTGTAGTTTATTACAAGATCCAGTTACAAATCCATCCGAATCTTTGTCCATTAACTAGTAATTCTTCCTAGAGTAGCTAAAATGTTTCTTGGTCTGCTAGTGTGATTTCAAGATGCAAAAAAGCAAGTCTTTTGTACATTGTAATTGATTGCTACCTTGTCTAGATTAGGATCGTTCACTGCTACCTTGAGCACCTGAAAGAAATAAAATAAACCTGTCAAAATGTATAGTAGATTATTTCTACCATGAATCATGGTAGGAAAATCTGATATGATAAGTTTTGTCCAATGGAGTCATCTGATTGTACAAGGTGCTGAAAATAAAAATGAGATGTAGTTCCAGTATGTTACTTTAGTGCCATACTTAATCTTTTAGAATGAGTACTTCATATATTTACAAACATTATACAGAACATTACATTATAAAGTTGTAGTTCGAACAAAAATTAGGGTCCCTTTTTTTAAGTCGCACCGGGCCCCCCAAATCCTAGAGACGGGCCTGCTTCCTCCGCGTAGAAGTACACGCTTGACCTTGGAGTGACCGCCATTGGAGGCTTCGGTGTTCTTGGACTTTGCTAGGATCAACTGTTGATCGAGAGGAGCGGCTGTGTGTGTTGATCTTCTCGTAATCGTAGGATTTTATAGTAGTTAGTCCATCATGTGAACTCGTTTACATTTGATCAGTGTGAAGGCGTATGTAAATTGTAATGTGGTATGAATCAAGAAGAAAAATCAATGAATAATTTTGATTGGCACCTTTCCTCGAAGTAAACCGTAATTAAGGCGGTTTCAAATTTAAATGATTTCTAAGGACTTAATCACACACAGTTTCCAACAACGTAACCGACTGCCTTTCGCACACGTTATAAATGTTCTACATGTGTGTGATATTGCGTATCACATATGATTCTTGGAAAAAAAAATCGTGTGCTTTGTCAACGATTTGTATGAAATACACAAGGTAAACTCTAGTGTCATGGGAATCAAGCACATAATTTATAAAATAAATTGAGTGGCGTGTGCCTGGAGGAAACTTTTGTCGAACGTTTCGACGAATCACACACGATTCCATTCGTGGTTCCCATATGTGATATTTTATACTAGACACGTTGTTCTAGATAAATAAGGTGTGTGGATTTTTCTGTCATATGCTGTCATATCCTGTACTTTGTGCCCTTTTCTTACCGAACTCTTCTTTTATAGTGAACATCGAGCTTTATTAATCAGGCAAAACCAAATTACAATTGTTTGCAACTAAATTCGACACACATGTCGGGGTTGCATTAGGTAAAGTACCACTAACATCAGATTTTAAATGCACCAGTGCGTGCGCAACTCCATTGCTCACTCGTTCCACTTTCTTAATCTTGATCAGCCGATAAACCCCAAGAAGCTCTCTTGCTTGGCGATACAGACTCCAGCAGTCAGATCTATCATGATCATTGGATAAGATAGTCTGAACTGCACGTAGACAATCAGATTCTAGGGCTGCTGGCCACCTACGGAGGTTGATCAGATGATTCAGTCCCTCTAGGCCAGGCAAAACCTCAGCTTCTTCTGCACTACTAGAATAGAATAGAATGAACTTCCATTTAGACACAGTCGTATGAACCCTGTGATCTCGAACAATAATTCCAATGCCCGCCTTTTTAGACACAGTTGTTCCGATGATGCTATGCTAGCCATAGGAGAAAAATGACCTTCATTCCCATGCTAGAAGGTATTGAGTTTAGCAGGTGCAATGCAACAGCCATTCCTTGCCATTAACGTAAAAGGTATCCTCTCGCAGCGCTCTAGCAATGGTGCTCATCCTCGATTTCATGGCCACATATGGTGCATATCGGATTAAGCCTGGACATTCGGTGGTGCAGACCAGAACGCACAGCCAAAGTGGAGGTAGCCTCTTTCCACGCGAATACCTTTAGCTTCTGAAGAACCTTTGTCCCCTTCAGGTTCAGAACTGGACTGTCCATTTTTCTCCCGGAATCAAGCAGCAAAATCGTCACATTGCCAATGAGGCAATTTAATTGCTAGAATGGCATCAACATCACGAGGTGAGCTGTGTGACCCATGATGTAATCTTTTGTAAACTTTGAACTAAGAATAAAGTAATAAAAGGCCGTATGCATCTACCGATGCAGAGGCCAGAGCGACATCCCCATTTTGAAAAAAAAATCACGAGGCGAGCAGCAGGATCTGAGCAAACCTTCATCCCAAGTTCTTGTGTCGGGATTGATAAGCTCTGAGATCCACCGGCGCCGAGAATTTTCTAGTCTCTGGTGTGCTTCAGTGGCCCCCTCTACCCCAAACTTATGAAACTAAAAATACAAAGATGGCCAGGATTGGCCGATACTCCTTCACAATTTCAAACCAAAGTGGTATCGGCCAATCTTGGTTATACTTGTGTTTTAAGTTTCATATGTTTTGAGGAGAGGGCCGGGGGGACACCGAAGCAAATACCTACTTTTAATGCATCATGTCATGGTATCCAATTCCCACGAAAGATTTTTACTTGAGAACCAGAACCAATACGCCAGATTACCCCCTTTTTTCAGCAGTTCAAGGCCATGTGATCCATTGCCAAGCCTGCGACGTATTTTGAATGAATGGCGTGTCCAGCAGATTACTAGATAAGGTAATACCTTGCTTTCAATAATTGCGCACATAAACTGATAGGTCTCAAAACCAATACTGCCCTATGATTTTGGCCGAGTCATTTTTTCCTAGAACATCCAATGCATATGCCTTCGGTTATGTGTGTCACCCCACCAAAAATTGCAGACAGCCCGAGACAAATCATCCACTAAGCCAGCAGGGAACTTGAATATACCCATCGCATATGTGGGGAGAGATTGTAACACCCCCTTGATGAAGGTCTCTTTAGCCGCACTAGACATATATTTCTCACACCAGTCATCTGCACGCTTTGCAAACTTCTCTTTGGTTGACTGTAGCCTACCTTTCTTCATCTTTACTTCCGGAACCGGGAGCCCAAACATTTTTCCTGAAAACAAAGAATCTCATATTTAAGAATATTCCTAATCTCAACTTGTACATTCACATAGCACTGACCTCCGTATAGGATTGAGAATTTATGAAGGCTCACCAGTTGCCCTGTACTCGGCTCATATCTATCCATAATTGTTTTCACCACATTTTCTTGGTCCACTAAGCCTTCAAAGAAAAGAAGACCATCGTCCACAAATAAAAAATGGGACACACCTGGTGCACGCCGACAAATGTGATTAGGCAAGAGAATAAATATGGTGAAAGTGGATCACCTTGGTGAAGCCCACGGGAAGAAGTGAAGGAGTCCAACATATGTCATTTAAAGCGAATTGAGTAGTGCATGGTGGTGACACACTCCATCACCCACTGACTCCATTGACTATGAAAGCCTAGTTTCTCTAAAACCCTTCCAAGAACCTCCAGTTCACACAGTCATACACCTTAGCCATATCCAATTTATAAGCACAAAACTTCTTTCGAGCAGTAGAACCAAAAGCCATTATCAGTAATGAGGTGCACAAGGATAAATGCACTCTGAGTTAGAGAGATGATAATCTGCAAGAAAGGCCACAAACGGTTAACAAGGAACTTTGACACCATCTTGAAGACAACACTACAAAGGCTAATAGACCTAAAATCCTTTAGTTCCTCCGAATCATTTTTCTTCAGGATCATAAGTAGCGCCATGTCATTGACATCCTATGGCATTATACCTTCTGCGGAAAAATGTTGCACTGCACATACGACATCACCCCGTAGCAAAACTCAATTACGTTGGAGAAAGTGTGCCGGAAATCCATCATGGCCCGGGACTTTGAGGGTGCCAATTTAAAACAGTGCGTCGCTAATTTTCTTCTCCGTAAAAGGAGCACATAGATTTTCATTTATGTCATCATTAACGAACTCTTTTGTACAAATTGATATTGAGTTTTCTTGTGAACGTTTCCGGAATGTAATGATGGTGTTGCTAAAGGACTACCTCATGAGTAAGGAGCCGATAGAGGTATCTAGTTTTGAGGTGTGCTTTAGTGTCCTCCCTGAACTTAACTTTTTATTGGCTAGTTTTTTTCTGACCCATCGAAATCCATATGCAGGTTATGTATACGTGCGTATAGGTGTACTCGGTCGAGATGGTTATACTCCATGTTCTCATTGGCTGATCCCACCTTCCGTTATCGCGATCTACGTTTTTGCATACCACGTTTTAAAATTTTATTGTTGCTTCTATATACTTTCTAATTTCCACCTCATACGGGCACGTAAACATATACTCCTTAAAACGGAGGTAGTATACGTCTAATAGAACTATACGGGTTTCGAGTGAGTTCGTACGGTCTTTGAAACAAATAGGTATCGAGTTTTTATTGTGAAAGTTTCAAAAGGAGGAAGGACACCAAGCAAAAGTGTCTAGTTTCCCGTTGTCGAATTCGAGACGCTGCCCACACTAATTTCTGCCATCTTAATTTCTGGCAAGTTCAGTTGCTGATGCTGTATTTGCGCCCATTAGACTCTTCACTGCTGAGCTTATTCACAGTTAAACATACATTCTGAATTCTAGGATGTACACAGCCTGATGTATATATTCTGAAATCCAGATATGATGACTTTGGTCACGTGATTTCCAGTACTATTTCATCTTTATATCAACTTCCTAGGTTCAAATGTTTACCATTTTTATCTACACTCCTGAGTATATACTAAATGTTCTTTTACAAGGTCGACCCCATCTTGGTAAGTCATGGTTTAGCGAGTATCTAAGTCATGTTTTTTGTACCAGGCCTAGTGAAACTTCAATTAATTTTTTTTCCAAGTTTCAAGCACGACGTCCACATGGAAAATTTCAAGAATTGAGTCGAGAAGGCGTATCTTCTTCCTTCATCAACAGTGGGTGACAATCTGATCCACTCTGTGACTTTGTCGCTGCTTGCCACTCTCTATGGAATGTTGAGGTGGCATGCAGTACATTGCAGGAACAAATCTCTGGGTATTCTCCTCTTCTTTGATGACCAAACCAATTACGTCACAATTTGGAAGAAGAATTGGAAATCCAGTCAGTGCATGAAACGCATCACCAGCTGACCACTAAATGCTCACTTCTTGCATTTTTTCTACGGTTATTTTGACACATGATGCATGCCATCTCATGAATATATGTTTGTGCTTTTCGGTTTTCCTTTATCTACGGTAATACCCAACAGGCATGGCCACTACTAGAAAAACCATCTTCCGTTCGATCACTGGAAGCCCAGCAGTCCTGGCCCGTCACGAACCGTGACTAGTGCTAGCACTAGTCCTGGTCCGTGAGGCCCCCAACTGCTAGAAATGGACATACTCATTAGTCCCGGGCCGGACCAGAGTGTTAGTCCCGGCCCGTAATACGGCCCGGGATAATAACCTGGAGCATATGGTGGCCATTTTTTGTGAACTATTAGTCCGGGTCGTATCACGGCCCGGGACTAATTGTCCATTACTATATATACAGCTCCCTGGCCAGCTGCCCTGAAGCATATAGAGGCCATTTTTCTCAAAGAAAGCAAGAGAGTTCATGCCATTTTTTTTCTCAAGATTTGTCAAGATTTAGTTTGCAACACATAAATCCAAAGCTTTAAAAGGTTAGAACTTCATTCTTTCATCTCTTATTGCTACTTTAGCTCTATATAATGCTCTAGAAGTATAGAGATATGGATCAAATGCATGCATGCTCTAGAAGTAGCTAGAAGGATTTTGATATATATGTGTAACAAATTTTGATTAGGCACATAGTTACTGAAAATTGAAATGTGTAATTTTAGAGTTTCAAAGCTTAGAATAGAATGAGGTTTTCACTGATGGAACAATAATAAAAAACTCCACATTTATCATGTTGATTGTTTTCTCCAATTCACAAATTGGTGCATGTAAATTTTTCAAAATTCAAAATTAGTGCTCTAGAAGCTCTCAATATAACTTGTAATAATTTTATCATGTTATGTAATGGTTTTTGATATACTTTTACTATAATGCAGATGGTCCGGGAATGGATGTACGGTACTGACCGACGCTCTGACGAGTTCATTAATGGCGTGCATGAATTCATCCGTGTTGCTGATGCAAACAAGCACAATGGTTTTGTATTCTGTCCATGTAATGGATGTAGGAATCAGAAGGATTACTCTGACTCAAAAACCCTTCACAGCCACCTATTGAAGTCCGGCTTCATGCCCAGTTATAATTGTTGGACCAAGCACGGAGAGAGAGGGGTTATAATGGAAGACAATGAAGAAGAGGAGGAGGATGACAACTATCATGGTTTCCCTGAGTACGGAGATACTTCCATGGGGGATGCTGAAGGGGAGGATGAAGAAGAGACACATGATGAACCACGATGATCTTGGTCGGACCATTGCCGATGCACGAAGAGATTGTGAAACTGAAAAGGATAGGGATAAGTTCAATCACATGCTAGAGGATCACAAAAAGTTGTTGTACCCAAATTGCGAAAATGGTCTGAAAAAGCTGGGCAGCACACTGGAATTGCTGCGATGGAAGGCTGAGTGTGCTATACGACTCCTCATTTGAAAAGTTGCTGAAAATGATGAAGAATATGCTTCTAAAGATAATGCATTGCCCTTGCCATTACATGAAGCAAAAAAGGTTGTCGCCCTCTAGGTTTAGAGGTTCGGAAGATACATGCATGCCCTAATGGTGCATCCTCTACCGGTGAGGAGTATGAGAATTTAGATGCATGCCCGGTATGCACTTCACTTCGGTATAAGATTAGACGAGATGACCCTGGTGACGTTGAGGGCGAGCCCCCCCGGAAGAGGGTTCCTGCGAAGGTGATGTGGTATGCTCCTATAATACCACGGTTGAAACGCTTATTCAGAAACAAAGAGCATGCCAAGTTGTTGTGATGGCATAAAGAGGAACATAAGTCAGACGGGATGTTGAGACACCCCGCTGATGGGTCGCAATGGAGAAAAATCGATAGAAAGTACCCGGACTTTGCAGATGACGCAAGGAGTTTAAGGTTTGGTCTAAGTACAGATGGCATGAATCCCTTTGGGGAGCAGAGCTCCAGTCACAACACCTGGCCCGTGACTCTATGCATCTATAACCTTCCTCCTTGGTTGTGTATGAAGCAGAAGTTCATTATGATGCCAGTCTTGATCCAAGGTCCGAAGCAACCCGGCAACGACATTGATGTGTACCTAAGGCCATTAGTGTAAGAACTTTTACAGTTGTGGCACGAACCCGGGATACGCGTGTGGGATGAGCACAAGCAGGAAGAATTTAACCTCCGAGCATTGCTTTTCGTAACAATCAATGATTGGCCTGATCTTAGTAACCTTTCAGGACAGTCAAACAAGGGATACAATGCATGCACACACTGTTTAGATGAGACTGCAAGTATATATTTGGAACATTGTAAGAAGAATGTATACAATGAGCATCGTCAATTTCTTTTGGCCAAGCATCCCTTAAGAAAGAAAGGCAAGCATTTCAACGGTCTGGCATGTCACCAGACGAAGCCTAAGGAGCGTACTGGTGCTGATATATTTGATATGGTCAAAGATTTGGATCAACTGGTAACCTTTGGAAAGGGTCCTGGAGGAAAATCTGTTCCGAAAGACGCTGAAGGACACACACCCATGTGAAAGAAGAAATCTATATTTTGGGAGCTACCATATTGGAAATTCTTAGAGGTCTGCTCTGCAATCGATGTGATGCATGTGACGAAGAATCTTTGCGTGAACGTGCTAGGCTTCTTGGGCGTGTATGGGCAGACAAAAGATACACCGGAAGCACAAAAGGACCATCAATGTATGGAAGACCCAGATGGCCTGCATCCAGAATGGTTTCAAGGTCATGCCAGCTATGCTCTTACCAAACAAGAGAAGGAAATATTTTTTGAATGCCTAAGCAGTATTAAGGTTCCGTTTGGCTTCTCTTCGAATATAAAGGGGATAATAAATATGGCAGAAAAAAAGTTCCAAAACCTAAAGTCTCATGACTGCCACGTGATTATGACGCAAATGCTTCCGATTGCATTGATGGGGCTTCTACCAGATAATGTTCGAGTACCCATTGTGAAGCTATGTGCATTTCTCAATGCAATCTCTCAAAAGATAATCAATCCTGAAGATCTACCATGGTTACAGAATGATGTGGTCCAATGTCTTGTCAGTTTTGAGTTGGTGTTCCCACCATCCTTCTTCAATATTATGGCCTTTTCTTTGGTTCACCTACTCGAAGAGATTTCCATTCTCGGTCCTGTATTTCTACACAATATGTTTCCCTTTGAGAGGTTCATGGGAATCTTAAAGAAATATGTTCGTAACCGTGCTAGGCCAGAAGGAAGCATCTCCAAGGGCTATGGAACAGAGGAGGTCATTGAAGTTTGTGTTGACTTCGTTCGACCTTAAGCGATTGGTCTTCCTCAATCGCGGTATGAGGGGAGACGAGTGGAAAGGGTACTCTAGGAAGGAAATCAATAATATGTAGAGATGTACATTCTTACACGAAGCACATTACATCGTCTCTGAAATTCTATCTTGGCAGCCCCATATATCGAGGAACACAAGAAAATCTTACGCTCTAACAACCCTGGAAAGCATGACTCTTGGATTAGATATGGACACATGAAGAGTTTCGGCGGTTGGTTGCAACATCTCATAAAAAACAACACTCTTGGAGATCAGCTATACTTGTTGTCTAGGTCACCATCTTCGACTATATCGACTTTCCAAGGGTACGAGATAAATGGGTATACATTTTACACGATAGCCCAAGATAAAAAGAGAACCAACCAAAACAGTGGTGTCCGCTTTGATGCAACAGACAACAATGGGTCAAAGACCACATATTATGGTTACATAGAGGAGATATGGGAACTTGACTATGGACCTACTTTTAAGGTCCCCTTGTTTTGGTGCAAATGGGTCAGGCTGACGGGAGGAGGGGTTGAGGTAGACAAGAAATATGGAATGGCATCGTTGGATCTCAACAATCTTGGGTACTTAGACGAACCATTCGTCCTAGCCAATGATGTGGCCCATGTTTTCTATGTGAAGGACATGTCTACCAAACCTAGAAAACGAAAAAATAAGAAAAATAATACATCAGATGATGAGCCAAAGCGCCACATAGTTCTTTCAGGAAAAAGGAACATCGTGGGAGTGGAGGACAAGACAGACATGTCAGAAGATTGTGATAAGTTCCATGAAATTCCGCCCTTCGCGGTGAAGGATGACCCAACCATCATGTTAATGAATGAAGATGCTCCATGGATACGACGGGATCAGAAAGGAACATAAGCGAAGAAATGATATATAATAATTGTAACATTTTATGAGTTAAGATGTTCCATGCATGTGTCCATTTTTATAGTGTTGTCTGCAAACAATCTTGAGTGTGTTAGTCCGTTTGTGGCTGGACCGGGACTAAAGGAGGGCCTTGATCGATTCATACTTACCATTAAGATCTGATCTCCAAAGCGTGATGTCACATATTAGGGAGTGCATGCCTCTATGACCGGTTTCTCGGAGATCTTGGGAGGATCGGCTCGTCGGCATCTCCACAAACTGGCCGTAGTGGTGTCCCTGCTCTCGAAAACCATCTTGCAGCTTGTAACTTCTCTAACTAGATCAATACGCCTGGGAGCTAACTAATTTCACATATTAGGGAGTGCCTCTATGACCAGTTTCTCGGAGATGCCGGAGGATTGGGATCCGTCGGCATCTCCCTGAAACTGGCCGTAGTGGTGTCCCTGCTCTCTAAAACCATCTTGGAGATGCCTCAAATTGGCTGGAGGACTGGACTCACAAGGATGCCTATTTATAGTACAAGCAGCTCGGCATAGTGTTGACACTTACAAAATAATGTCGACACTCACCCCTATTATTAGTCCCGGTTGGTGTCTCCAACCGGGACTAAAGGTTCATCTTTAGTCCCGGTTGGTGACACCATCTGGGACAAGGTACAAGCCGCACGACATAATGTCGACACTCACCCCTATTATTAGTGTTGCTGGCCCGATGCGCAATCCCTTGATCATGGTTGGTTTCTCCAACCGACTAAAGATGAACCTCTCTTTATATAGGCATTTCCCTCTATTTATTAGGTAACACTCAAGACATTTATTAATATTAAAAACCGGGACAAACCGGGACTAGCTAACACTCAGGACTAAAGCCGCCCCCTTTAGTCATAATCATGCCTAGTCCTATAGTACACAGCTTCAGGGTCTTCATCGTCATCGTCATCATCATCGTCATCGTCACCTGCCACTCCGGGGATCCTCAGCCCATCCATGGCATATACCAGGTCCAGCCTCGGATTCACGGCGGGCGGGAGAGGGGTCTCCTGGAAGACGATGCCGCTACCGCCGAGACGGTGTGGGGCCTGTGGCGGGTGGACTCGTGGGCACCGTAGGCGAGGATGGTCTCCCCCGGCGATGTAGCACATCACTCCGATGATAGTACGGTTCTCCCACCACAGACGACGGCCGGCTTCGTTGTGGTTCACCGGTTCGCCCACCACACGCGCCCTAGGGAATCCTGAAAAGGGAGGACGAACACGAGGCAAAGGCGCCAGTGTCTCGTGGAAGAAAGGGTTTCCTCTGTACGATGCTAGTTACAGAAGCCGTCAGAGAAAGAAGGACCGGGAGGCAGACCGGATCTCCAGGGTAGAGAAGGACCTAGCTGATCTGAAGAACCTCATGCATGAAATTAGCCAAAGGCCGCCGTCGTCAACTCACCCGCGGTCTGATGATCCTGCATTGCATCTTAGCCAACGGAGAAGCAGCGTGGCTTCCACGGAGGTCCGTGCTGATGATCAAGCACTGCTGGATGATGCACCGGCTCCTCACTACCCCGTGGATGATGTCAGAGAGATGGCACAATGTGAGCTACATCAGCCAATGAACAACCTGTCCTTCAAGGTGGCGATCGGCACTGCTTTACCTTGTCTACCTGGAGCACTCCACCATTCACTTCCGATTCCACCAGGCTATGCTCGTGTCACGGTGGATGACATAGTGGAGGATTTTGCGGACCTAGAGATTGAAATCGCTATGCCTGAAGGCCTTACGAAACTAGGAGATGTCAAGCGCAACATCATTCTATGGAATAAGAAGTACATCAAGTTTCCAGGCTCGGCGCCAAGGCCACCGACTCCAAGGAATCCAAATCCACCCCGCATCGAATATCGTCAACCTCCATGTCCACCCCAACCCGATTATCGCCAACCTCCAAGTCCACCCCAACCCGATTATCGCCAACCTCCAAGTCCACCCCGCCCCGCTGACGATCGCCGCAGCAGGAGTACATCAACTCGATCTCCGCCTCCGCCTCCGTGCAATACTACTACCTCGTCGAAGAAACGGAAGTTCGACGGTCCCCTGCACCCCACATCGAAGAAAGGTCAAACGCCGAAGATAGTCGATATCCCGCCGGCTCTTCCAAAGAGACCTTATGACAAGACCGACGAGGAAACTAACACGGATGTGGCTGCCCAAGTTAAGGCGCATTTTGCACCCAAAAAGCCTGAGCCAAAGCCGGTATATAACGAAAAAACAAAAAAGTGGGCTAAGTCCTTTCTTGAGCAACCATCCCAGATATCGATGAATCTGGAATCAGACTATGACCGGGAGATTATTAAGCAAGCACAGAAGAAAAAAATCACAAGTGCAAAAAGCGGGAAGCAAGTTGCCCAGCTCGGAGCACATAATAATCAATTGATCGCCCCGCTCAAAGTCATTTCAGACCTCGACAAGGCCTTCAGAGCTGAAATGGATATGGACATGCAAATAATGTACCCTAGAGCCCGTAATAGTGCTGCACTTATGGGAATCACTGTATCGCAGGCCAAAGCACTTGCTAACGAAGCAAATATGTCTCTTGGTAAATATTTAGGCTATGAAGATACGCCAGTGGGTCAGATAGTACGGCAGTATGTCTAAGGGCAGCCTCTAGTCAGTAATGAGGAGCTCGCGCATCTATCCACACATATGCGAAATCTGCATGAATGGTACATGTCGCAAGCAGAAAAAAAGCATCATAAAGATTGGTTTCCGGTGGACGTTAGAAAGGAGCATCACTTCAAACCATACTCGATACAGGTTCAAATGCCCGAACTATTTCAGTTATACAACCAACACGCCCTCGACAAATCTATCATTGGTTGCTACTGTCTGTAAGTTATTTATTTCTATAATTAAGTTTGTAGCTTTAGCTCGTTCATTGCATTTAATATATTATCCTAACTATATATCCTTTTGTATGATGATATTATATTCCGCAGAATGAAGATGCTTGAATGCAAAAGAGCTATAAGATACGACGTTGGGTTCATTGACCCATATATCATTAATGAATATACGTTAAAGAATCACCCCAAAGACGTGGAGGAAGACCTGTCCAGGTTCTTAACCGAGCATAATTTTTTTAAGGAAATACTATTTCCTTACAACTTCAAGTGAGTGTTTATATCTTGTACACATTTTATTTTTGCTTACTGGATGAGCTATGCATGTATGCTTATGTAAATATCCGTAGATTCCACTGGATCTTGCTAAACATTCAAGTTGACAAGTCCCTAGTCGAAGTCCATGACTCATTAAGTTGGGACCAAGAGAAGTTGAGCGACATGAAAGCAATGCTCCATAAGTAATTTCAATCATTATCGCATTATATCATCCTCTTTCATTCATTTCCTGATATCAAGTAACTAATAACTCCTTTGTTCATTTTCTTTGCCGAGCAGGTGTTGGACA
Source organism: Avena longiglumis (assembly GCA_030063025.1). NCBI lineage: Eukaryota > Viridiplantae > Streptophyta > Magnoliopsida > Poales > Poaceae > Avena > Avena longiglumis. The sequence continues at coordinate 31,651,710 of CP125975.1, forward strand.
CGGTTCAGACAGAAAATACCAGGTCCATTCAAAGAGAAGCTAACTTATAAAATGGCGAAGAGTTTACAGCAGCCACCGGGAACTCATTTATGTGGATACTACATCTGCGAGTACATCCGCGAGTTGACCAGTGAGCAGAAAGTTGACTCATATTATATTTATGATTTGCGGGAGACACTAGAGCAAGACCAGCGCATAAGAGCAATTCAAGAGGAGCTGGCGGGATTTATGATGAAGGAAGTCCTTGATGTACATGGAGAGCATTATGCAGATGACGTGGAACTCGATTTGCCTTAGTCATCTCCATGTAGCTCATATGATATATATATTCATCAATGACCATGTAATTTTCAAAACATTTCTTCCTTTTGATATGATTGATTATATGTATGCTTGCAAGGGATCGATCTTATATAAATGCATCGACGTGTAGTGTGTATGTAGTAGCGTATAATATGTCTACTGAAATATATGTTTGTTAAGTTATAGTGAAACACAAAACAAAAAAGGAACAAAATGGCAAAAAAAAGGAAATACACAATCTACGCATGGCGGAGAAGAAATGTTCTCTGCCGCGGCAGGAAACCTTTTAGTCCCGGGTGGTGTTACAGCCCGGGACTAGAGGGTTCCGCCCCCCGCGGCGCTAAAACAGCCACGTGGCTGTTATCAGTCGCGTGCCTTTGCGAGTCGGGACTAGAGGGGGGGGGGGGCTCTAGTCCCGTTTTCGCAGTCCCGGGCCCAAAACCGGGACTAGAGCCTGTTGCGGCCCGGGACTAGAGCCCCTTTTTCCACCAGTGGGCTCATGAAACATCTTTGCTATGGATCCATATATAGTTTGCTAATAGATGATAGTTACTGTTATAATCGCGACAAGCAAATAACAAAGAACGAAAAATAAATCGCAGCAAAGAGACACATATTTCCGAGGGGCTCGCGATGGATATGGTTGTGATGGGCGTGGGGATGCGCCACACCGTCGGCAACCTTTTGACGACGGTTGGGGTCGCAGCCGCCGTGTCGCCATTGATGCCCCCGTGGATGTTTCGCCATGGCCGGAGGTAGACGAAGAAGGCCTGGAGGAGGAGGACGATGGCGGTTCGGGGAAGGACGGGCAGGGGGCCCACGTGGATCAGCTGTTCGGTACGGATACGCCGCAAAGCGAGCCGTTTCTGGTCACCGCTTCAGCTTTTGACCAGGAAAAGGAAAAGTGTGGACCACGACGCCCACTTTTCTCCCCAACCGAGTCCGCCTCCTTGCCTATGGATTCAAACGAAGTGGAGAGAGAGAGCGTTCAGGCAGTTTTTCGTCGCGTGGGGCTCCCAACAGTGTCGTTGGGGAGCAGGACAGCTGGCTCAGTCTGCATGCGACATGACCCACCTCCAACGTTGTTTTTCCTCAACCGCAGCTGACATGCATGCAAAGCAAGGAGGCAGACGATCAGTTGTGTACGGCTGTGGACCAAGGAAGAGATGTGCCCGCGTCCAATGTTTTTGGTTTTGTGGGTCCTCCGCTGATCCCCATGAGATCAGTCGCTGTTTCTGCGGACCAGGAGGAAGACGCAGTCGCGTCGGCTGACTCCTTTTCGGCAGGACCGATGTATACAAGCCTCGTGGACCGCGGGGCCTCTTTTTAGATCGGTTCAAACCGCCAACTGCCCTCACCTGGTCTAATCTCATCGCCAGATGACGTCTGCTGGATAGTGGCCTCTGAGCAGCTGGACTCCCCTAGATCAGTGCTTGATCCGATGGACGTTTTATCAGTCAGTTTGTCCTCCGTGGACGTGGATCCATTTAAGCCAGCGGGGCCCGATGCCGTGGTCACTAGCGCTACATCTGCCGGGGCACGTAGCCCTGCTTCCTTCCGTGAAGCTTGCAATCAGCCCATCAACACCGTCCTGAGCAGGCTGGTAGCCAAGCACTGCCGCAATAAGCGAAAGTACTCGGGACCGGTGAGGGGGAGTGGGCGCATCCGTGGACACTTTGCCCCGGGCACCCCGATTCGGCAGCAGCAGCGCACCCTCATCACCAGGCTAGGGATTGCTAGGGAGGGCGAGGTGATTGGCGACGACTCTGGATGCCTACCTGGACCTGTTCGCGAGGCCCCTACGCCAGCAACACATCGACGTGGTACTTCGCTTGTTTGGATGGATGCCTGATGCCCTGCCCCTGTTCGACGATGCACCCGTGGAGTGCCTAGTTTGAGTAGAGATTTCCCAACCTCGATCCTTCCCCACTTTCTCTTGTCTGTAATAATGGATGATCTGGACTTCTCCATTGGGATTTGGAATGCGCGTGGTTTAAACTCCCCGGCTCGTCGCCTAGCAGTTTAGCGAGTTCTGTCCCCATCTCGAGCCGCTGTGGTGTGCTTGCAGGAAACCAAGATGGCGGTAATCTCAGACCGCGTGGTGAGGGAATGCCTTGGCCCCTCCTACGACAAGTTCTTCTTCTTGCCGGCGATGGGGACCCGCGGTGGTATCCTTCTTGCATGGTAGTCCAGCCTGGTCTCCGTCACCCACCCCCACTACACTGATAATGCGATCACTGCTCGTATTTCAACGGGTGCGGATCACGGCTGGTGGTTCACCGGAGTATACGGGCCCCAAAGCGACGTGGAAAAATGTGCCTTCCTCCAAGAGCTGCAAGACATTAGGGACCTGCATGCCAGTCCGTGGATCGTCGCTGGTGATTTCAACCTCATCCTCAATTCGGAGGATAAGAACCAAGGAACCCTACATCGCCGCATGGTGGCCAAGTTTAGGCGGACCCTTGCAATTCTTGAGCTCAAGGAGCTCTACCTCAATGGTCACAGATTCACCTGGACAAATGAACGGGAACGACCCACTTTGGAGAGACTCGACAGGGTCTTCATGATAGTGGACTGGTAGGCACGCTACCTGACTCTTTCCTCTCGGCTCTGTCCTCAGGACCGTTAGACCATTGCCCCTTGTTGTTGTGCCTTGCCCCGGATCTCCAACGTGGACATTGTTTCCAGTTTCAGTCCTTCTGGCCCAAAGTCGATGGCTTCCTGGAAGTGGTGCAGGAAGCGTGGACCTCACAACAGTGGGAGCCGAACCCTTTCAAGAGACTCGATGCAAAATTGCGAGTTGTGGCTAAGAGACTTTCCTGTTGGAGCTCCAAATTCATCGGGAATGTCAAGCAACAGATCCTCCTAGCCACAGAGCTGATACTCCGCTTGGATGTTGCCATGGAGAGTAGGCAGCTATCGCCTCAGGAGCGTGGACTGCGATGCCTTCTCAAGAAAAAGCTCCTAGGACTAGCTTCCCTTGAGAGGACGCTGGCAGGCAGCGATCGAGGATCCTCTGGATTCGGGAGGGAGACGCATGCACTCGCTTCTTCCACACGCACGCCAGCCATCGGAGGCGTAAGAACTTCATTAATCACCTCCTGGTGGACAATGTGCGGATCTCGGACCACGCAGGAAAGGCAGAAGCCGTGGACACCTTCTTCGAGAGCCTGCTCAGTGTGGCAGGAGATAGAACGTTCTCTCTGGACTTGGACTTCTTGAGGGTACATTCGCTTGACCTCCAACACATTGGCGGTGCATTCACAGAGGAGGAAGTTTTGGCAGCCATTAGAGGCACGCCGTTGGACAAGTGCCCTGGGCCTGATGGCTTCTCTACCCGCTTCTACGTGTCCTGCTGGAGCATTATCAAGGAGGATGTCATGGACGCTTTCCACTCACTCTCTAGGCTAGACAGCCGTGGATTTGGATCGGTGAACAGTGCGTTGGTTACACTCCTACCCAAGAAGTCGGGCGCTGAAGAAGTGCGGGATTTCCGACCGATCAGTCTGATTCACGGAATTGCTAAGTGGGTGGCAAAGGTGATCGCCAACCGTGTTGCCCCGATTCTCCCACGACTTGTGGGGGTGCATCAGAGCGCTTTTATGCGTGGAAGGTGTTTGCACGACAATTTCATGATGGTGCAGGGGACAGCCCGCAAGCTACATACCAGCAAGATGCCAGCAGTGCTACTAAAGCTGAACATCACCAAAGCTTTCGACACTGTGGACTGGGCTTTTCTGTTGGAAATGCTAAAGAAGTTGGGCTTCGGCGAGCGCCTCCTCGCTTGCATCTGTGCACTGCTCTCCACGGCCTCCACACGTGTCCCGGTGAATGGGTTCCCAGGGGCGAAGGTGGTCAATAGACGTGGTCTTCGGCAAGGAGACCCGCTCTCCCCGCAGCTTTTCATCCTGATCATGGAGGTTTTCCACCTGATGGTCATAAAGGCAGAGGACCACAGACTGCTCACTCGGCTTGCAGCTTCAGGCCTCCAACATCACACATCGATTTATGCAGACAATGTGGTCACCTTCCTAAGGCCGTCAGTGGTGGATTTCCAGGTGATCTTCGGGATCATCGAGGACTTTGGGGAGGCTTCTGGTCTCCGTGTCAACCTTGACAAATGCTCGACCAACCTGATTAGATGCTCAACTGAGGCTAGAGACCTGGTGGAGCGGGATCTACACTGCCCCATCACGCAGTTCCCCCTTCGCTATCTGGGGTTACCGCTCTCCCTACGGAAGCCATCGGCAGCGCAGCTCCGAACGCTAGTAGATATGGTGGCCGCCAAACTGCCATTGTGGAAAGCCTCCATGCTCAACAGAGGGGGGCGGCTCGAGCTCGTTAAGACAACTTTATCCGCCATGCCCATATTCGCCATGATGTCCCTCGATATTCCCATAGAGATCATCACCACCATCGAGAAGATCATCCACGGTTTCCTCTGGAAGGGGAGAAAGGACGTACACGGCGGGCACTGCCTGGTGTCTTGGGACAGGGTGTACATGCCCAAAGAGCTGGTGGGACTTGGCATCCCCAACCTACGCCTCATGAACATTGCGCTGAGGGCCAAATGGCTGTGGTTGAAGCGCGTGGAGGTGGATAGGCCATGGCATGGCCTCGACATCCGGGTCCCGGAGCTCTCGAGGCATCTCTTTGATGCAGCGACTACCTCGGTAATTGGGGATGGCGCGACTACTTTCTTCTGGACGGACAAGTGGCTCCCGTGCGGGCGGCTATGTGACGTGGCACCGAACCTCTTCACTGCGGTCCCACCAAACGCAGTCTCCATGCGCCGTGTACGCGAAGGCCTTGCAGGGGGTTGGCTGCATGATGTCACCCCGGACCTTAGCGCGACAGCCATCAGGGAGCTCCTCGAAGTGGCAGACCATATTGAAGCAATCACCCTGACAGAGGGGACACATGACGTCCTCAAGTGGAACTGGGACCCAAGCAACTTCTACACATCACGATCATGCTACCAGGCACTCTTTGCCGGGCGAACTTCTATGGCAGGGGCACTTCAGATTCGGCGGTCCCGAGCCCCTGCTAGCTGCAAGGTGACCCTTTGGTTAGCCGTGAGGAACAGGTGCTGGACCGCCGATCGGCTCAGCCGGCGTGGCCTCCAACATCCGGCGGCCTGCCCCTTCTGTGACCAGTGTGGAGAGACCATCGATCATCTTTTCATGGGTTGTGTCCTGGCCCGCGAGGTTTGGGCAGCCTGCCTGGGCTGGTGGGACAAGAGACACTGGATGCCGGAACATGATTCCAAGTTTGTTGATTGGCTCCAAGATAGGCGAGGCGGCAAGGGCCGCGAGCGCGACCTCTGGACAGGGATTGCTTTGGTTTGCTGGACGCTTTGGCGCCACCGGAATGACGTGGTCTTCGAAGGGGCCGCTCCTTCTCCCAGAGAGGTCATCCATAGAATCACCACGGAGGCAGACCTCTGGAGGACTGCACGGCTTTTCCGCGATTGTCTAGGAGAGGTAGATAGGTGGAGGTGCCGCGAGTAGTTGGGTAGATGTGTGTGTGCCGTCTTCGTGACGGCGTGGATTTGCACCCGTGGCGTCTGTGCCACGGGACGTTGTAAAACTTGGCCTCTTGGCCCTTCTTCTATGAAAACGATACGTCTCCCAGGACGTATCCTTGTATTTTATTTAACGTGAAAAGATCTCTCCAACAAAAAGAGGAAAAAACTACGGGCACGACAACCAGCAAAATTTCACTATATCGGACAGTGTTTACAAACACAAATATATCACAGCCGGCGGCTTAGAAGAGGATATATAGGCCCAAGCCTACCAGCAACTGGTCTCGCTCTGCTCGTCAAAAATTAGTCTCCTTAATTAAATTTGAATCATACTTCAACAGTTACGATGTTGGATGATCAAGTAATGAAAAATTCCATTGGATGATCAAGTAATGAAAAATTCCATGTCCAGTAAAATACCTTTACAACATTAACTGAAATTTCTTGAGATGAAGAGGTTACTTTTAGAAAAAAGTAGGCTCTTATCATGGTCCAATGGAAGAACATATACCAAAATTTAGACACCGGTCCGTACATAGATACTCGAATTATTACCAAGTGGAAAGATGGATGCCACATATTAGGAGTTTTTAGCATAAAACCATCACTTATCTGCCAAATGTTTGAAAATTCACCACCCTTCACCAATTTTGCAAAATATGACCGCTTTTTTTTTGCAGATTTCTTGTAATTCGCACTAAACCTGATTTAAAACCGAATTGACACCAAAACTTACTGTAGGACCCATTTGTCGGGCTGATGTGGCGACGCAGGACTATACGTCTTCTGCTATTTTGCATGCAGGTATTCAAGTTTCGAAAGCATATTATGTAAGGTTCCCTGCCACCTCGTAATTTTCAAAAAACCTATTTATTTTCAAACATTTTTAACTTATGAATACAATTCAAATGGAAAAACTTTTAATATGAAAAGTTCTCAGAATTGTTTGAATATAAACTTGTTTCACTATTTTGGATAATTAAAATATGCAAACAATTTAAATTTCTTCTATTAATAATGCAAACTTTGAAAATTCATAACTTTAATTTGTATAACTCAGAATAATATAAATAATATGTCTAAATTTATTAAAAAAAATCAAAGGAAACTACTTCTAGGATCCATCATGCATGAATCACATCCGTTCCTCTCGAATATTTTGATCCATTTATATTGGTATATGTGTATGTACAAATCAGTCCATCTTAGACACTCATATATGCACGTGCATTGTAAGAAAATATTTTGTGGAGTTTGTTTCTCTTACGGATATACAAAGAGATAAAAGAACGTTTAGGGACAGATTTTTTAAAAAAACATGCAAGAAATTGAATAATGTATAGTACTAGAAGGACCCTGCACGCTTTGCTGCACCGATTTTCACTGCTGGCATTAGACAAAACAAAAACAAAGCCGGAAGAACCTATGTAATGGAAAATACAGTACCAATACATTTGCAGCCATGACAACCTAATGACCCCTAAGAAGCATCCATCTAGACAAATGACAAAAACACCCCGCTTAAGCAGACCCACATCAAGAAAAATAATGGAGTTGGGCACAAAAACTCTGCACCAGCATAACAATCCAACAACATTCCAACGCCAATTTGAGAGTACCAATTAATAACAAACATTTCCAATGATAATAACAACAAACTGTCATTATCTTAGGCTTAGAACATCGAGAAGCGATGAGTTTGATAGATAACTGTAACAAAATAAGATGCAACCAACATCTCGAGAGAGGCATAGAAGTTTGGGCATTATAGTGGACATATATCTATCTCTTCCTCGGCTCAACAGAGCCACCCATCCCAGCGGTGCTCCTTCCGTTGTCTTTGCCTGTCACCACATACACTCACAGGTCACAATCCCCACACCAATCATCGATTAGTCAATGATGCCACGCTAAACTATGAGCTATGGTATTGTCTCAATTAACTATATAACTCCAAAAGCATGTCCGGAAATAAGTTACCAGATTATATTTTTCTTTTTTTTTCATCCAAGAGGCATATAGAAAGTGAGATAAAAATGGAACAGAATACACCATGTAATGATTTTAATAATGTACCTATGTAGACAATCAAAGACTAGTTTGAGAAAAAATTATGAGCGAGACATTGAAGTATTAATTAGAGATAAAAACACCTTACGACATATAGGATAACAACCTTCTTAAGAAAATTACCAGTTCTTTTGACATATGCAAGTATAGCTCTTGCACCATGTTCACTTCCCAATAAGTATACCAAATATATGAATAAATTTGGAGAAAAGAACAACAAAAATTGACTGATGTTTACAGAAAAAAATAATACAACTGAGGAACAAATAATATTTAGATGTTACAAACAATGGCAAACAGATTTTTTTTAATCTCAAAAGATGGTGCATTATTAGTGAATGTCAGAGAGAGTGATGCCATGCGACCATACAACTCAACAGACATGAGCAGAGCTACTGACATGTTGCTATCCTGACAAACACATGGTTTATTCATTCATACTCATTCCATAATATCCTGGTGAAATTTCAAAGAGGCAGTTCACGCTGAAGAAGTGAAGGTTCCAATCACAAGCAGAGTCTTTGAATTTTATATCCTAATAAATCTTCTTTAGACTATTAAACCTGTTTAGTATAATTTTAATAACTACAAAAAATGTGAAACTGGTAAATAGTTTGATTCCAGAGATTAAGCTCTTTCCCGAAGCACAAATAGCTATCTATTATATACTAAAAGTAATATAAGAGTGTTTTTCGAGGCATCAGGTTGATCCACATCACCTGAATTATTTCAATGGTCAGATCTAAAATCTATAAGTACATGTTTAAATCACAGTCGTAAAATCTATGTAACAATTTTGATCCCATATTTCAGTTATTAGCACAATGCCTTAAGTCCAACACATCACGTTACTTCTGTTTTTTTTTGGGGTATATATCTGGGTTCACCGCTGGGTGCATAGAAAGTGTGGGGCCACGAGACAGGGAATTGAGAATTGGGCCGGCTGGGATTTAATTAGGTCGACACGTACGTGATTGTTTGTTACCAAAGTTGTACCCATAGAGTCCTATTCAAATACAATACATGACCGGTAGGCATGTCCATAAAGTCCAGGTTATCTAAACCAAATTCAAAGTTTATAACGCCTATATAATCATAATATATAGGAAGAATACATGATCGAGTTAGTTATTAGACCTAAACCATAGGTGATAGGTCCAAATGTAGCAATTTAGGATTCGTCAATGGTGCAACAAATATGCATGCAGAATGAAAAAATGGTACACGCGGTTTAGAGTACTTTCTAGAACCTTGGAATAGCAAGCAGTCGATCTATGTTTGGAGGACTCTAAGACATATGCCCAAGAAGATCGAGGAAATATACGATTTTCTAAAATATGCCAGTTTTCTAATTATCAACGGTCCAATAATGTATTTCTCGGTTGACATATAGAGCGATCAATGACATTCTGATTTGTATAGGATCTATTTTATTTAATCTAGAAAGACATAATGCATATTTTTTCATCTAGGATATAAAATTATTATAACATAGTGATTTTCTATATATTTGGATAAACGAGGCCAAGAACCGTCAATCTGACACAACAATTCCTTGAAGGTTCTGTTTTTAGTCGAGTAACAATATTATTTTCCCCTAGGTTAGATTTTTTTACAAAACATTGCATTTTTTATAGATATCCATGAACAAATTTGTAAAATCGACTAAAAGGAAAATTAGCATGCACTACGTATAGATTGAAATAGAGCTCAGATTGAATAAGGAAAGGGGCGGAAAGACTTTCCATGCAAATCAAGAGTGCGGTGGAAAATCTTAGGACTAATTAGAAAATAATTACGTTGCTAGAGAATTACTTTGGCCATGTTTGCACGATGATGATCTACTATTCATAGAGAACGTGCCAAAGAAGTCAGAGTTTGAAACATCATTAGAAAATAATGTTTCAAGGTGTATAGACAACATTTTTGAATACATGTATATCAATAGAATCCGGTACCAAAAAATCTATTAAGAAAATAAATAAGTCACCTACTAATTTACATCTTACATGTAATATTCAATATAAGAATGAAAGAAAAATTGGTATTTTGGTTCCATAAGAATTTGTATTTTGGTATTTTGGTTCCATAACAATTTATATGAAAATTAGTACTAAGATCTAGGAGTCCAACTATAGTTAATACAAGAGATCTAGAATAATATGTTAAATGAAATAAAAAATTTGGTTTCATTCAATTCAATATAAATAAGAACAGTTCTGGCACAATGGTTAGAAGAACTCATCCATAAGATTCATATTCTATATCCACAATGCAAGTCTATGGTTTATAATAACTATAATTTCGGGAAGCCTGGTGTCAACATCAACCAATCCTTTAAATCTATAAGTGGTTGAAAACCCCAAATGATGTGTTTCATGTCTTGTAGCAATGTTATGCCACAACAAATATATTTGACGCGGATAATAAAATCATAAGATCGAAGAGCATGTGATAGTGAGGAGAGAATTAAATACTCTAGATACAAAAATAACACTCAAAGAGTGGGATCCTACTAAGATCATATGTCAAAATAAATCAAGGACAATAGTACTAAAAATGGAGGTTGCCCAATTGCTACACCATCCCTGAACTACTGAGCAAAAAAAGGCGTAAGAGACATTAGATCCATGGACTAAACCCCCATGGTCATGGAGTAGAGTGACAAATCCAAACTTATTGGTACGACACCATCTTACCGGTAGGTCAAGAAAGATACCTAAACCTACACAAGAGGAGGTAAATCCATCACTACCCTACCTCCTCACACCATAGAAAATTATCAAGATGAGAGGAGCCACTAGAGATTGAAAATTATCAAGACGTGAGGAGCCACTAGAGATTGAAACAGTGGACCATTGACCTGGTGTCTTTATTAATTTTATGACTTAAAGAGTTTGAACGTTTTCACTGACGTGAGCAAACCAGATCCTTCAAAATTTCAATCTTATTATATTTAACTTAGATTACAAGTAATATGCCAATGGACACATTCTTGACACATTGATTATTGTTAGAGAAAATATCAATAGATTACAACACAATCTACCATAACCAAGAAGTTCTCACATCTATCTACTATAAAGTTAGACTATGGATCTATATTATACCATGTATTATAAATTGAATATCCATGAAATTTAAATTGGTTTAATTATCACACTTAACACAATAAAAATGATGCCCTCGCAATTGCGAGGGCCATACTTCTAGTTAAAATAAAGGTGAAGTCCTCTAAAATGGTTATATACACTAAATGTGTTCAGGGTGAAACTAAATAGATTGGGGTGCCAATTTGATAGCTTGAGCTGTTGATCATTTCACTTTCATAAAATTTATTACTGGAAAAAAATTGTGGTGTCATGTGATGGCCACCACTTTACAAAGTCGGATACAGATCGAACAAGAATAAATAAAGCTGCAAGAAAGATAAAATACTGTACATGTTAGGAGTATTATTTTTCATCAAACACATGAAATACGCACATGTACAGATGGGCTAATGGTGTACTGGTTGGAGAGCAGAGAAGGAAAGCAGCTACAAAATATGATCAGTCCAAGGGTGGAGTTAGTACCAAGTGGAGCTAGATTTCACCTAGACCAAATGTCGATTTCAAAGTTCTTAAGGAAAAAGGCTATAACATTCATGTATTCATATCTCCAATACATTTACAACTTAGCTGGAACTCTCTGATCTGTTAATCCTGTACGTTCTCCCATATCTAATAGTGTGGCCCAAACTTAGTTCGAGAAACAATGCAAGCTCAGTGAATTATCTAAGAAACATAAAAAAGATGAGTGTAAATATACTTTTCTTCAGTATTGTATTAGTGTATCAGTGAGAGGCTGCATCGGATCATGAAAAATCTTACATCTATTGCAGTATCAATGAAGCCAACAAGTTAAAGAAAAGTGTATCTGCAAAAGAGAACATAACTCATGTAGATTATTCTACATAACTAAATCTAAGGAAGTTTTTGCATACAGAAAAATATTCGAACTGTTTAATCATGGCGTACCCGCAGTGTAGTGCTGAGATGGTAAAACAATTCTCAAATCTAAACGTGAAGGAAAAATCTAATACTCCCTCTGGTTCATATTACTTGTGTTGTGGTGGTAGCACGGCAGATGATGACCCACAAGTATAGGAGATTGCAACAGTCTTCGCGGGTTGTATTACCCAATTTATTGATTCGACACAAGGGGAGCCAAAAAATACTTGCAAGCCTTAACAACTGAGTTGTTAGTTCAGCTGCACCTAGAAATAGTTCTTACTCACAGAAGTTTATCAGTAGCAACAGTTTGTAGTAGCAACAACAAAGCAACAGCAGCAATAACAACAACAGTGAAACATGAGCAATAGTAACAGTAACGGTAACAATAAGATTCAAGTGCGGTAGGCATAGAGATGGATGGACGAGCATTGCATGGACGAGTCTAAACATGTAACTTCAGGATCTAGGGCATTGCATATGCATAATAACAAGCATCCACATACTAAACAATCCTAGGCATGTGCTCCAAATATAGTCATACGTTCTTGCAATGAGAACTTGCACAACATCTTCTGTCCAGCCAGCCCATGGCAGCGGGGCCTCTAGGGAACTACTGGCAATTAAGGTGCTCCTTTTAATAAAGCACCGGAGCAAAGAATTAACACTCCGTGAACACATGTGATCCTCACACCACAACCATCCCCTCCGGTTGTCCCAATTATTGTCACTTTGGGGCCTTTGGATCCGGACAATGATATGTGTACACAACTTGCATATAAGATCATAAACAATACTATCATAATGATTCAATAATAAGTTCACATCTGGATCATGGAACTCGGGCCCTAGTGACAAGCATTAAGCACAACAAGTTGCAACAAAGTCAAATAACACTAATAGAGATACTAGGCACTATGCCCTAACAGATCTTATTCGATTACATGATAGAACTCATCCAATCCCTAACGTCCCCAAGCCTACAGCGGGGGATTACTCACTCATGGATGAGGGAAATATCGGTGGTTGATGGAGATGCGTTGGTGATGACGATGACGATGATCCTCTCCAAATTCCCCGTCCCGACAGGGTGCCAGAACGGAGTTTCTGGATCCGAATGTTGGTTTCTGGTGGCAGTGGCGGAGCGACACTCTTTCTGGAAAACTATCGCCCCCCCCTTGAGTTTTTAGGTCAGAAGGCAACTTATAGGCGTGGAGGGAGGCAGAGGAGCTGCCTGGGTGGCCAGACCTCCCCCAGGCGCGAGGCCACGTGGGCCCACGCCTGGGGTGGGTCTGGCCCCCTAGGCCTCCCCTTTGTCTCCCCTTCTGGCTCCGTGGATCTTCTGGTGGGAAATAGTTTTTGGCATATTTTTCGGGATTTTTCCTGATAGTTCATTTTCTGCACAAAAACAAGACACCAAGGTAATTCTACTGAAAACAACGTCAGTCCATGTTAGTTGTATCCAAATCACACAAGTTTAGAGGAGAAACAACATCAAAGTATTCGAGAAAGTAGATACGTTTTAGACGTATCAACTCCCCCCCAATCTTAGCTTATTGCTTGTCCTCAAGCAATTCAGTTAAAAACTAAGTGCGATAAAAGAACTTTCACGAACACTTTGCTTCATATGATGTAAATATTCTCAGCACATGAGTAGATGCTTAGACAATTCATAATAAGGAGTATGCAACTAAGTCTACTCAATAGTCATTGCAAGCTATGAAGAGAAACCAACTCAATAATAATAAGTAACATGAAACATAAACATAAGCAACATTACAATGCTCATAATAAGGTATGATAGAGTGATATCTCGCTTGCCTTTGTTTGAAGAGCACAATATAAATGCCAAGGCACCTCTGAAGTTCACATGAAGACTAGAGATAAAGATATCAGAGATACAAGCATCAAAATCATGACATAATTAACCAAGTTTTGGAACAAACACAAGAATGACAACTATGCTCTCAAGAAGGTGCTCATAGAATAAGTGGTGACTCACCAAGGTTGTGAAAACGGTTTTGTGAAGGTTTGAAAGGCTTCCCAATGCTGAAAGGAAGGTACTCATTAGCTTTGAGCTCTCATTGCCCCTATCATAGGCATCTTCATGTGGTTAAGGTGAAAGTAAGGTCCACTCTGAATTATATGTTTGATAGACCATAGACTGGAAATCCCAAGTCCCTTGAGTACAAGGGTCGCTCCGCATGCTACTCAACTTTGGTCACCTGAAAGTTCTTGTCATTGTAAATACATGCATATCACCGAGAACCAACGGGTTACCCCTTGCACATGGTACATGAGCTTTCCCATAACCAAAATGACAAGGCAAGCAGACAATGAGCATCTCAGCAATCTTTTTATTTACCATATGCATAGCTTTCTATTGAGGACGCTTCATAGATGCTCATTATGGTGATGCTGCAAGTTTCTACCATGCTTAAGCATGGCTTAGGCTAGCGGCCCAGGCGTTTCTCTAACACAATGTATAAACTCCATGAACTAACAACTTCCCCTTTTATTTCACATCATCGACATCCATAAACAAAAGAGCAAAGAATCAACTGGATGAGATATCCAAAAAAGTGTTTAAAGCGTTCCCCGTGACAGCACGGTTCTGCTAACTCCCAGTATATAATTAGCAAGCATATAACTTTCATGGACTAGTCACAATGGTTCAGGATTATTAAGCGCAAGGAATAAAGTGTGTCATCAAGTTTATGAGAGCTTTACTAACTAACTTTCTCAAAATAGACAAACATTTTATTTTGGAAGAAAACGCTGCATATGGAATATGCACTGAAGTAGCAAATGATGCTAATAGGTAGGTATGGTGGGCACAGCTGGCAATAATGGTTTTGGTGAGTTGGAAACAAAGGTAGAGCATGTACTCAGTGCAAGTGAAGGCTAGCAATAGAGAGGGAGCGACAAACGAGAGAGAAATAGCTGTCATAATCATGCTTGCAACAAAATAGGACTACCTATGGCATGAAAGTGATACGAGAACTCTGAGGCAAAATAAATCATCGAGGCTTACTGACTATTGATTAGTCATATGCATGCGTGAGCATGTGCCAAGTCGATTCACATGAACAGTCAGAGGAGGATACCACAATGTCATACCAAAGTATGAATAAAACAATGCAAGCAAACATTCATATGACATGCCACAAACTATTAGCAAGCTAGAGATGATCATAGACAAGCAAGAACTACTAAGCATTCGTAATGACATACACCTTACACAAACAGGCTAAGCATGCTAACAATGATGAGTATATGTACAAAAATGAAACAAATAGAGTTCATTACCAACCTCTTACCACACCTCGAGTTGTCTTAATCTTCATTATTGCCCTTCACTTGTGTGACTTGAATAATTAACATGAAACCAAAATCCACTGAGGACGGCTGAACCCTGCAAAGAACTCACAAAACTAGAGAAAAACAACAAATATTTTTGGTGTTTTCGATTTTTTTGGAAACAAGCAAACAAAGAAAAACCAAACAAAAACAAAGAAAAATCTTTTTGGATTTTTCTTTTAAGGCAAACCAAAGCAAAGAAACAAACCAAGAGAAACAACGAAAATATTTTTGGTATTTTTGGGTTTTTAGAAAGAAGCAACAAAAACCAAAAAGAAAGCGAAACAATGGATATACAAAGAACCGACCGAACATGATATATAGATGAGTGTGATGTCGGTATACCTCCCCCAAGCTTAGGCTTTTGGCCTAAGTGGGGCTCAATAACGCGGATAATACCCCCATGCTGGTGGGTCATCATAGGAATGATCATAGTCAGGCACCTGCGATGAAGAAGACGATGCTCCCCAATCAAATGAGGGCTGCTGGTATGAAGACTCTCCCAAGTTGGAGGGTTGAACCGAATTGTCTTCAGCATCCTCTTCAACATTCTCCTCTTGATGGGAGAGTTCCCCCACATAAATTTCAACCTCCTTCTCCATAAGTGACCATCCTTGCAAGTTATCAAAGTTAAACAAAGCAGGTGCATGCAAATAAACTATTTTCTCACTCCTACCCTTTCTCCGACCTTGCTGGGAAAAAGATAGTTCATATGGAAAACTTCTCACATTAGCCCCCAAAGAAACAAAACCATGCTGAATCATGGATTAAATATCAAGCCTCTCTATGGGAAACTGAAAATCTAAAAAGTGAGGCTCTAAACCATGGAAAGCTAGCAACCTAGAAGCAATGAGACCTCCACAAATTCCACCCTTCTCACGGTTGGTGGTGAGACGGTGAGCTATCAAAGCACCCAAACTATAAGAACTATTCCTACTAAGAGCAGCTGCAATAAAAGCTAGATCAAAATAAGACAACTTTCTAGCAGTCTTTCTAGCAAGAACGTACTTGGTAATGAAATATGCAAAGTATCTAATAGATGGGAGCTGAATGTTCCGAATTTTACCAATTTCCTTTGAGAAGTCGAAACCTTGGCAAATCTCAGTATACAAATCCACAAGTGACTTAGGACTCTCCTTGATCTTCTCACAAGACCCCCACTAAGGTACTCTAATTGATGCACAGAAATCAGCAAAAGGCAGGTCGACAGGTATATTATATATTTTGTATTGGACCATGGGATTATAAGTAGACCAAGTGAACCAGAAGTCCTGCATAAAAGCCATGGTTAGCTTAACATATTGGATTGGTTCACCTTCAACAAAGTGCCCCAACCCTGCATTTGTAACCAAAGTTTGGAAATCTTGGAGGATCCCCACAGCTCTCATAAATTCATGGCACGGATATATGGAAGGGAAAACTTCCTCCTCACGATGAACCTTCATGGTCTCATGCACCATCAAGTCATATTGATTCAGTGGATAAGCACTCATCTTCCTTGCTGAAATTTTTAGACAACCATCAAACCAAGTGATTTCTAAGTTGATAAATGATGAGCAACTACTATAGGAAATTGCTAGAGGACTACACATGCATCAAAACAAAGTTTATAAGCATAGAACAAGCATGCAAGCTCAAACAACCTGTCACCTATAGCAACAAAATACTCAAGATACAATCTACCAATCACAAATCTAACTGGACAAGTGGAGGAGGCACATACCAAGGAGCAAACCCTCCAAAAACCAGCACTTGAGATGGGCTGAACAAGGAGATCGAAAATCGTGAGCAATAATAACAAGAACTCGAGCTTGAGCAAGTTTTCCAGTGTTTTTGGTAGAGAGAAAGAAGGTGGCTTTGAGGAGGCATCCTGGAGGGCCCCAGGTGGGCCAGACCCCCTAGGCGCCACCCCTAGGTAGGCCGTGCCTACCATGGGTGTGGGGCCCTGGGGTGGCCCCCTAGGTCACCTCTAGTACCTCTCTGCCCCTTTTTTCGAGGAAAAATTTATTTTGAATTTTCTGGGATTTTTCTGGAAACTTTATTTTTGACCAATTTTCAGGGCATGAAAATTGATTTTCTCGCAGAAATAGTTTTTCAGAAGAAGCAAAAGCAAACCAAAAGCCAAACTACATGAGCTCTAAGAAACTCAAACAATCAAACAACTAGCAAAACTAAAGCTAAAGCAAAGACTAGGAAGGAGAAAGGAAAAAGAAAGCAAGTATAACCACAGTGAAAACATTATTTTGTTTATAAAAATCCTTTTGTTAACAATGTTGATCAAGTCTTGTTACCAAAACAATCTTATATGAAACAAAACTTTGCACTCCGCAAGGTGATTATGTTACCTCATACTTGATAGCAATTGCCCCAATCATAATAGTTTCAAAATTTTCTTGTGGAATGGGACAATATGTTTCTCCAACCTTGATGCCCTCAATATTTTCAATGGAATTCAGGCAATAGCTCTTAACAACCTTCTTGGGGAAATAGACTGTGTGCTCTTTGTCATTAATATTGAATGTTACTTTTCCTTGATTACAATTGATGACAGCACCTGCAGTATTAAGAAAAGGTCTCCTAAAAATAATAGACATATTATCATCTTCAGGCATTTCAAGCACAACAAAATCAGTTAAAACCATGTAATTATGAGATACTTGAACAGGAACATCCTCACATATACCAACAGGAGCAGTAGTTGACTTATCAGCCATTTGCAAAGATATATCAGTTGGTATCAACTTTTTTAGCTGGAGTCTCTTATAGAGAGAAAAAGGCATAACACTAACTCCAGCTCCCAAATCACATAAAGCAGTTCTAACATAATTATTCTTAATGGAGCAAGGGATAGTTGGTATACCTGGATCACCAAGTTTCTTTGGAACCTTACCATTGAAGGAGTAATTAGCAAGCAAAGTAGAAATCTCCTCATTAGGAATCTTCCTTTTATTAGAGACAATATCCTTCATATACTTTGAATAAGGAGGCAACTTAATAGCATCAGTCAAAGGAATTTGCAAAAATAAAGGCTTCATCCACTCACAAAACTTGTTGTAGTGTTCCTCCTCCTTTGACTTGTGTTTCTTACCTAGAAAAGGCATAGGTTTTTGCACCCAAGGTTCTCTCCCTTTACCATGATTATTAGCAATAAAATCTTCCTTTGTGTACCTAGTGTTCTTAGTGTGCTTTTCAGGTTCTTCCTCAACTTCCTCATTATCAGGAGCATCAATTTTATCATTACCACTCTCAGTTTCAGCATCAGAGACATATATATTATTGGGATCTAGAGCAGGTTCAAGTGGTTCCTCAACTATCTTATGTTTCTTTTTCTTTCTCTTACGAGGACTACAACTATCTTCAACTTGTTGGGAATCCTTCTCAATTCTTTTACACTGTGTTTGGATGTATGAAATTTAGCTCGGAATTGAATTGGGCTAGAAATTCCATTTCCATATTGGAAAGAAAATGGACTACAATTCCATTTCTGTTGTTTGGATGTATATGAAATTTTCTCTCGGAATCAACACCTAGAACCCAATTCTAAATCTTGTTTGGATGTCCAGGCCATGGAATTGGAAAGGAAGAAGAAGAGGGCAGGGAGAGGTCAAGGCCAGGGGCCTGGCAACCGTCCGCCTTCACCCGCCGTCCGCCTCCCCCGCCGCCGCCTTTCCTCCTCCCGTCGCTGACCGTTCCGCCGTCGTCGGCCTCGGGTCGATCTAGGGTTAGGTTAGGGAGTGCATGGGGCAGACGGAGCCGTCGCCATGGCCGCCACAGGACACCTCCGAGGACGCGGGGAAGAGAAAGAGGAGCTGGAGGAGGCCACAGATGAGGAGGAGGGCAAGGGAGCACGCACTGGAGAAGCCACCGCCGGGTTCCTGCCTCGCTCCTAGTCGCATCGAGGTCGTGAGAGGAAGACGAGCGATCTGGGAGAGACTCGCGTTGAAGCGGTATGCGGGGACAACGCGATTCCAAGCCTTTCCGAGGCTTAGACCTCGGAAAGATTGGAGGCCCGCGGGGCACGCGCGGGGGTGCGGTGCGGAATTGCGGTCAGTTTCCACGCTCGGTTTCCACAGCCTCTCCAAACGTCTGAAAACGGTTCGGAAATTCCAAAAGAGTGATTCCGAGACCCAATTGCAACATCCAAACACAGTGTTAGGGTGTTCTTCAGGATATAAAGGATCTTGAGTAGCTATACCACTCCTAGTTCTAATTCCATAAGCATGTTTATCTCCTGAAGCATTAACTAGCATATCCTTTTGCACCTTAGCAAGTTGATCAAGTTTGGTTTGAACCATTTGAAAGTGTTTACAAAGCATTTTAATATCATTAGAAGTTCTTTCCACAATATCTTTCAACTCATGGATAGCTCTAGAGTTTTCCAATAAATGATTCTGAACTTTTTTATTAAAGCGACCTTGTTTAACAATAAAAATGCCAAGTTCCTCTAAACATTGATCAGGAGGCTTACCATAAGGAATATCACCTTCATCAAAGTGTTGGAGGGAGTGTACCTCAATTGTAGATGAATGGGGAATTGGCTTACATAATTCTTCTATAGGAGGTAGATTCTTCACATCTTCAGCTCTAATTCCTTTCTCCTTTAGACACTTCTTAGCTTCCTTCATCACTTCATCATTTAGCGCAATAACTCCCCTCTTATTTGTTGTTGGTGTTGGAACTGGTTCAGGAATAACTGGTTCAGGAGTAATAGGCTCAGGTGCATTCAACTCAGTTGAAGTCCAATCATCATAATTCTTGCTTATCTTAGTCATTAATTCTTCAGCATCTGTAGGAGTCCTTTTCCTGAAAACACAATCAACAAAGCTATCTAGGTAGGCCCTAGAATCATTAGTTAGTCCATTATAATAAATATCAAGAATCTCATTCTTAGGTAATGGACATCCAGGATGTGCATGAATCAAGACACAAAATCTATTCCATGACTCAGGCAATTTCTCTTCTTCCCCCTGTTTAAAAGCAAAAAGTCTCTGCAAAGCAGCATGTCTAGCACTGGGAGGAAAATATTTATGGAAGAAAGAAGAAATCAAGCAATCATGGCTATCAATGGAACCAGGAGGTAATCTATTAAACCAAGCCATAGCTTCTCCTTTTAGTGAAAAGGGAAGATCTTAGTAACAAAGTACTTGCGCATCTTAACATCATCAGAGAACAAAGCACTCATAGTAGAAAACTCATTCATATGAGCCACAACACTCTCATTTTCAGTCCCACAAAAAGGTTCTTTCTCAACAATATCTAAATAAGATAAATAAAGAGAGAAATCATAATCTTCACCTTTAATATCTGAGAGAAGTGGCAAACTTAGGATCAGAGGATATCTTAGGCATAATAGTACGTCTAGCAAGGAGACTCTTCATAGCACTAGTACCATGTGTGTTTCAGCACTCTTCAACAAATTCATCAGTGAACTCTATGTAACCATCATTAATATCATAACTCTCACTAGAATCAGGTGAGCTAACAGGTGTAACAGTGTATTCACTAGGAGTTTCGGTATTTCCTAGACTAGCCATAGTAGCATCTAGAAAAGGACCTAATGAACCACTCGCATCAAGCACAGTAGAAGTAACATCATGAGTATCAAAAGCAGTTTCAGACTCAGCAGTAGTAGCAGTGTGTGTAGCATGAGTATGTGGTGGTGGTGTGATAAGCTTACTTATAATAAATGATGAATCAAGAGCATCAGAGGTGTTTAGGACTGTACCTCTTCTTGTAGTGGATGGTAAAATAGGGAACTTTCCATCACGAGACTTCCCCATGATGAAAGGAGTAACAACGAACAATAATAGATCCAAGTGAACTCACAAATAAAGCTATGCTCCCCGGCAACTGCGCCAAAAAATAGTCTTGATGACCCACAAGTATAGGGGATCGCAAAGTCTTCACGTGTAGTATTACCCAATTTATTGATTCAACACAAGGGGAGCCAAAGAATACTTGCAAGCCTTAACAACTGAGTTGTCAGTTCAGATGCACCTGGAAATAGTTCTTTCTCACAGAAGTTTATCAGTAGCAACAGTTTGTAATAGCAACAACAAATCAACAGCAGCAGTAACATCAACAGTGAAACATGAGCAATACTAACAGTAACGATAACAGTAGGATTCGAGTGCGGTAGGCATAGGGATGGATGGACGGGTGTTGCATGGACGAGTCTAAACATGTAACTTCAAGATCTAGGGAATTGCAGATAATTAATAACAAGCATCCAAGTACTAAACAATCCTAGGCATGTGCTCCAAATATAGTCATACGTGCTTGCAATGATAAATTGCATAACATCTTCTGTCTAGCCAGCCCGTGGCAGCGGAGCCTCTAGGGAACTACTGGCAATTAAGTGCTCCTTTTAATATAGCACTGGAGCAAAGCATTAACACTCCGTGAACACATGTGATCCTCACACTACAGACATCCCCTCCGGTTGTCCCAATTATTGTCACTTTGGGGCCTTTGGATTCGGACAATGATATGTGTACATAACTTGCAGATAAGATCACAAACAATACTATCATAATGATTCAATAATAAGTTCAGAACTGAGATCATGGCACTCGGGCCCTAGTGACAAAAATTAAGCACAACAAGTTGCAACAAAGTCAAATAGCACTAATAGAGATACTAGGCACTATGCCCTAACAGATCTTATTCGATTACATGATAGAACTCATCCAATCCCTACCATCCCCAAGCCTACAACATGGGATTACTTACTCATGGATGAGGGAAACATCGGTGGTTGATGGAGATGCGTCGGTGATGACGATGACGATGATCCTCTCCAAATTTCCCATCTCGACAGGGTGCTAGAACGGAGTTTCTGGATCTGAATCTTGGTTTCTGGTGGCGACGGCAGAGCGGAACTCTTTCTGGAAAACTATCGAACCCCCCTGAGTTTTTAGGTCAAAAGACAACGTATAGGCGCGGAGGGAGGCGGAGGAGCTGCCTGGGGTGGCCAGACCTCCCCCAGGCGCGGGGCCAGGTGGGCCTGCGCCTGGGGTGGGTCTGCCCCCCAGGCCTCCTCTCTATCTCCCCTTCTAGCTCTGTGGATCTTCTGGTGAGAAATAGTTTTTGGCATATTTTTCGGGATTTTTCCTGATAGTTCATTTCCTGTACAAAAACAAGACACCAAGGTAATTCTGCTGAAAACAACGTCAGTCCGTGTTAGTTGTATCCAAATCACACAAGTTTAGAGGAGAAACAACAACAAATTGTTTGAGAAAGTAGATACATTTTGGACGTATCAGCGGATGCCATGGTAGGCTTAAGTTGGGGGCCAATGGATGCTAGTGGGATATGGGGAGGGAAGATGCAGTGATTTCTACACACAATAAGCTAGAACTCAATCTTTATTCCACCTAAATGGAGCTATAAATGCTCCTCGAGCTGTATCAGATAGAGGAGGAAGAAGATACAAGTTGAGCCCTCTAGAGAGAAAATGAATCGATCCCCCTTCTGGTTACCCTGCCTCCCCTTATAAAGGAGAGGCTTGGTTCCCCTAGGGCTGACGTGGACTAGCATATTCCACGAATATGCTTGTCCCAAAGAGGTAACTCAGCGGGCTTCTTTCCAGGTCCCCCTCCTATTGACGGCAAAGACACAGAGTCCACCTCATGTGAGCCTCGGGCCTGAGGACTATCACCTCGGTGACCTTCTTCTGCTCCTCTGCCACTCTGCTTCTTGTTTGTAGCGCTTGGCAATGTGTAGATTCCTGAGGAGGTACAGTGGTTGAAGTTGACTTCGGGACCTGCCCTCTCCTTCTAGAGCAAGCTTCCCTTGACTCGGCCTCACCTTGTGTGACTCGGCTTGACCTTCGACTGTATTCTGGCTACATGATAACGGTTTGTCGACATAACTCATATGTCGGCCGAGTCAATTCTTAATTACCTGACTCGGAGGAGGTCGGATCTCATTCAGCCGACCTCTTCTTGACTCGGTCGGACCACGCCATGTTCCGGCTCTAAACATGAAGATGCTTTCCCTTTCTTACCTATCTCGACCCTACCTGGGGTAATCTCCCCAACAACTTGCCACTAAAATGTATGAATCTAGACATGTTTTAGTGTTAGATACATCCATTTTAACAACAAGTAATATAGATTGGAGGGAGTAATATTTATATATTTAGATCTCGAATACATTTATAACTTAAGTGAAATATTCCCCTCTCTTATCTGTTGATCTTGCATGCTCTTCCATATCCAATAGTGTGATCCAATCTTAGCTCGAGAAATGACGCTAGTTCAATTGATTATCTACGAAACCCCTCTCTACTTCCATGGAAAAGGGGAATCACCCTTTCACGTTGAATTTGATGAGCTAGAAACATAAAAAAAGACTAGCTGAATGCCCGTGCGATGCTACGGCTTCCTAAAAAATAGGAAGAGATAATTGCACAATATAGATTTTATTTGATATTATGTGTTAAATCAAAATTGGAAGACTCAAACTAACACAAGAATGAAAGTGCAAAAGAGGAACAAGGTCACCTATTCTTCGCCCGGGTGTGGTACCAATCAATCGATTCCTCTAGGTCAGTTTTACATGTCCTAGGTCTCGAGCAAAATAGAGTGTGTGTGCCAAAAGTAGCTTGAGCCTCCGTCATGCCTGGAGGAACAACTTCGAGGCAGAGGAACATCGGGTGTTCTGGACCACCTCTGAGTGAGGGCTAGTAGTCGTGTGTCCGGCAACGCCGGAGATGGGGTCTCTGCAAGGATGTGCTGAGGCGTAGTCGTGGCGTTCACCACTCTTCTTGCGGTGGAGGGGCACCACCCTGTCACTACCGAGTTCTAGATCAACATGCACATCTCCTAGAATAGAGCTTCCCTTGTCGTCCGGGCTGCAACCATTACTCCGGCCACCCTGCTCCACACCGACGCGGCCACGCGGGTGTCTCAGTGTCGACCCTGTGTTCCCATCCCCATACAGGACGGGTCCTCGGCCCTCCACCCTGTGTCCCGCATTGAGCGTCGTGGACATCAACGACCTCGCCTTGACCACGACAGGAAGCCGTTGTGCATGAGACAATGTGTGAGCGGCGCCGCGTGGACATCACCTCGGTGCTAGGCTCCTCACACGTGTTATCAGGAACATACGAGACAACGTGAGGGCGACGTCGTGAGCACACCATAACGGTGTTGGGCTCCTCCGACGTGTCGTCTGCGGCGTACTGCAGATCACCACGGTGCTAGCGGGGCTCTTCCGGCGTGTTCTCCATTTCTCCTGTTGTGGTGGGTTGCTGGAAGGCAAGGTCTGGGTCGCGCGTCCATGAGTTGGGTCGATTTGATGCGGAGCAATCCATGGCCCAGAGTTTTTCTTGCATCATGACGAGTTTATTCGTGCCGCTCCAAGCTTGAGCCACTGTTCTTCCACGACGGTGAAAATTAGGCTCGACGCGTGCTCTAAGTTCTGGACGAAAAAAACTACTACTACCATTTATATCTTTTTCACGACTTGGCCTAGATCATCAATTCTCAAAAGTCAAAACAAGGTAAGGCCACCGACTGGGCATCTCATCCACGCACCCAACCTATGAAAGCGACCAGTCAAACCACACAAACCACGATTCCCAAATCCAAACGCGACACGAGAATCCACGACTACAGCCTCATTCAGTCTGGCTCCCGCTGTCGCTGTCGCTTTCCCCTTCCTCCACCGCCGCTCCTGTCTAGGCCTGCAACTTGCCATAGCTTGGTGTTCCGGTGAGTCATCCATGTCGTGCTGGCACAACCTCACTTCTCCTACCTGCCAAGCATGCTCCCCACCTCGATCTGCTAGGCCGCCTCCACTGCTTCTCAGCGCGAGCGCCTCATTGCTCTGCCCAAAACCCCCGCCTCTCCTTGACCCGTGCTCACCCAGCTGATCTCCTCCGACCCGACCCAACGATTCCCCATGCCGTTTTCGGCTGGCTGCATCCGCGTCACGAGCTGAAGTCTTGGAGGATGGACGGCAGCAGCAATCCTATAGCTCTTGAACAGAAGCGTAGCAGCGGGAGGCAGACGCGGCGCCAGCTTTGTGCAGCAAAGGTTCGGCGCGCGCGGGTAGAGCTTGGGATCACGGGGCTCGAGTGCTGCAGGGCGGCGCGTCCGGCGGCTTCAGATATGGTGGAGGTCGAGCTCGGCAGTGGCAGGCGAGGCCGAGGCGGGCGGTCAACATGCAGGGACAGGGAGAGGCACGACCCGCGGCGGTTGCGCGGAGGCCGAACTCGAGGACGAGAAGGTCACGCGGCTGCGGAGTTGGCGCTCGAGGTCAGCAAGGACGATGGGGCTCGTGGCCGAGAGGCGAGGCGGCGGCTTGCGCATGAACTGGAGACGGGCACGTAGCTAGAGAAAAGGGAAGGATGCGGGCGGCGGTGAGGCGCACGCGAGGCTCGGGTTCGATCTCGAGGACAGTGCCCAGTTTCCCCGGTGCCTAGATCCCCTCCTTCGGGTCTGGGATTTTTTTTCTTTCGTTGACTTACCAGATACACTTGGCGGTCAGGGTGCAGGTGGGAGTGCTGCCCGCGGAGTCCACTACCCAAGCCCACATAAAAGGCTATGCGGGACATTCGCGGATAAACAAGAAAAAATGGTGGGTTTTCGTGAAAAACCCACGATCGAGCGCAAAAATTAAAAAAGCTATTTCGATCAAATTAATATTTTTATATTTGTCTAGATTCGAATATATCTAGTCATATTTAGTGCTAGATACATCCGAATCTAGCCAAATATGAGTACATTAATTTGGATCGAAAGGAGTAGGAATTTCTCAATCAAGCAAATATTATATCTAGTAAAAAGAATGACGAGACACTCAAAAAGTGGAAAAAATAATTAATACATTGAAATGCTAAATGTTGATCGTATTATATACTAAAATATTTTTATAAACATTATACAAATAATAATTACAGTAACATATTTGCGGGTATATGTGGGTACACACGGGATAGTGGACACCCGCATAAGTTTCACGGGCTTCTGTGGAACACACACTTAAATTGTGTGAGACTGTGCGGGCATATGCGGCTTCCCGCGGCCAGTCCCACCTGCACCCTGACTTGGCGGTGGCATACCATGTAAATATCCTGAACTGTCAGGGGCAAACCTGTCTAATAAAAAATCTGAACCAAAAACTGTGTGCACGAACCTACCTCAACGTAAATTAGTAGATAGATTAGTTATGACTACACTTTTTTATATATTAGGAACAAAAATATACCTGACGGTCACCCTTATCAGACTTAGTTGTTGACGTGGAAGGCAACGGAGTAGTCGGATCCTTGGAGCTTAGTTTCCTCTATGGTGGTTCTATGCTGCCAGCTGCTAGTGTGCTGAACCTACTGCTGCGTGCCTGCCTCGGTCTACCGCCAAGGCCGCAGTGCCACCTCCCCTATATTAGGGATGCCACAGACTACACAATTTCTATGCCCAACTCATGATCGATATTGATCGCACACAAGTGCATCCTAATATAAATGCTAGAGATTCGTTTCTAGTTTCAGCCATAGTTTGACACCAAAAACAGGTATTGCCGAATATGGAGTCACATGGTCTAGAAAGTACGTGTTTCCTTTTTGTCGTAGTGGAGTCTAACACTATAAAATATTGTGATGGGAATCTAGGATGGCCTGATAGAATTCTAAGATCTTTCTTAACCGTTGAGATCAAATAAAAAGGTTAGGGTCCTTCTATTAAAAATAAACTTAGCACTGAACATCCTGATATGTCCAATTTGCATCACCATTCTATATCATAATTTGACTCTATTTATTGATATATTTCATATTAAGAGGTGTTACTTATGTCTTTTCATCTGTTTTTGCATGTTGGATGATTCTTGGAGGATGAACCGCCGGAGTCAGGATTTTGATGGAAAAAGCGGTGTTTTGATGCAATTTCATGAAGATCAGAAAAATACCAGAAGAAATACAAAAAATTATATTTTCCTAAAAGACGACGAATGCCAGAAGGGGAGGCGGAGTTGGGCCACAGGGGGCCCACACCCCCTAGGCGCGGGCCACCCTAGGCCGCGCCTACAGGGGGTGTGGCCACCCTAGCCCACCTCTGGCTCCGCCCTCTCGCCTATATCTTCTCCTCGAAACCCTAAAGTCAGGGGGAGCTACCACAGAAAGATTCTGCCGCCTCTGCGGGGCAGAAAACACCGAGAGAGAAAGAGCTCTTCGACAGACAAATTTCTGCCAGGTAAATTCCTTCCCGAAGAGGGGGGATCATTGCCATCAACACCGTCATCAAGCTAGACTTCATCGGGATCATCATCATCATCCACACCATCATCTCCACCAGCACCATCATCACCACTCCATCCCGCTGTAACAATTGTGTTGAATCTTGCATCGTTCTTAGGGGAAACTTTCCCGGTGTTGATTACTATTGTAGTTGATGCTTGTGAGTGGAACCATTGAATTATTGTTTATGTTCAGATTGTTATTCGTCATCATATCATATCTGATCTTGATCCATATGATGTCTTGTGAGTAGTTAGTTTAGTTCTTAAGGACATGGGAGAAGTCATGTTGTTAGTAGTGGAATTGTGTTGAGGTATTATTCGATGGTTTAATATTTAAGTTGTGGTGCTATTCTTCTAGTGGTGTCATGTGAACGTCGACTACATGATACTTCACCATTTATGGGCCTAGGGAAATGCATTGTGTATTTGGCTACTAATTATGGGGTTGCCGGAGTGACAGAAACCTGAACCCCCGTTAGGAAACCTTTGCAGAAGGGAGCGTAGGATCACAGAGTTTAAGGCCGTGGTTAGGTTTTATCTTAATTACTTTCTTATAGTTGCGGATGCTTGCAAGGGGTTTAATCACAAGTATGTATTAGTCCAAGTAAGGTTGGTACATTAGCATAGTTTCACCCATACACAACTTATAAAACCAAAGAAGATTAATCAGCTATATGAAACGAAAGCACTTGATAGTATTCCCATGTGTCCTCGAGAACGTTTGGTCATCATTAGTATTTCCCCCGGCTTGTCCTTTGCTAAAAAAGGATTGGGCCACTTGCTGCATTTGTTTGATGTCTTTATTTACTTGCACTTTATTTCTTTGCTTTATTGAAAACCCCTAAAAGTCCGTTTGCTAAGTATTTACAGATATTTTCTGCTCCATACCACTAGTCAGCACCTTCTGCTCCTCGTTGGGATCGACAATCCTATTTATCGAAAGTACTACGATACACCCCCTATACTTGTGGGTCATCACATCCCTCTTTTTTTTCTTATGATACTTGTTTGACCTGTATCTGCAGTTTACACACCCAAAATATTAGTCTACTGCATCTGTACTTATTAGTTCTGCTTACAACCAAAGAGATATGGTGGTATCCTTTAGAAGTAAGCACAAATCTTGGATCCTTGATGACCCACAAGTATAGGGGATCGCAACAGTATTCACGGGTAGTATTACCCAATTATTAATTCGACACAAGGGGAGCCAAAGAATACTTTCAAGCCTTAACAACCGAGTTGTCAATTTAGCTACACCTGGAAATAGTTCTTGCTCATAGAAGTTTATCAGTAGCGAAAGTTTGGTAGTAGCAACAACAGTAGTAGAACAGGAGAAATAGTAACAGTAACAGTAAATAGTGGGATACGAGTGCGGTAGGCATAGGGATGGATGGACGGGCGTTGCATGGATGAGTCTAAACATGTAACTTTAAGATCTAGGGCATTGCGGATAAATAATAACAAGCATCCAAACACTAAACAATCCTAGGCATGTGATCCAAATATAGTCATACGTGCTTGCAATGAGAATTTGCACAACATCTTCTGTCCAGCCAGCCCGTGGCAGCGGGGCCTCTAGGGAACTACTGACAATTAAGGTGATCATTTTAATAGAGCACCGGAGCAAAGCATTAACACTCTGTGAACACATGTGATCTTCACACCACAGTCATCCCCTCCGGTTGTCCCAATTATTGTATCTTTGGGGCCTTTGGATTTGGACAATGATATGTATACACAACTTGCAGATAAGATCACAAACAATACTATCATAATGATTCAACAATAAGTTCAGATCTGAGATCATGGCACTCGGGCCCTAGTGACAAGCATTAAGCGCAACAAGTTGCAACAAAGTAAAATAGCACTAATAGAGATACTAGGCACTATGCCCTAACAAATATTATTCGATTACATGATAGAAGTCATCCAATCCCTACCATCCCCAAGCCTACAACGGGGGATTACTCACTCATGGATGAGAGAAACATCGGTGGTTGATGGAGATGCGTTGGTGATGACGATGGCGATGATCCTCTCCAAATTCCCCATCCTGGCAGGGTGCCAGAACGGAGTTTCTGGATCCGAATCTTGGTTTCTGGTGGCGGCGGCGGAGCAGAACTCTTTCTGGAAAACTATCGAACCCCCTCGGGTTTTAGGTCGAAAAGCAACTTATAGGAGCAGAGGGAGGCCGAGGGGGTGCCTGGGGTGGCTACACCCCCCCAACGCGGCCAGTGGTGGGCCCGCTCTTGGCATGGGTGTGGGCCCCCTAGGCTCCTTCTCCGTCCCGTCTTCTGGCTCCGTGGATCTTCTGGTGAAATATAATTTTTGGCATATTTTCCAGGATTTTTCCTGATAGTTCATTTTCTGCACAAAAACAAGACAACTGTTGGAATTATGCCCTAGAGGCAATAATAAAGCTGTTATTATTATAATTCTTGTTCATGATAATGTTTATATTCCATGCTAGAATTGTATTAAGCGGAAACTTTAATACTTGTGTGGTTTGTGAACAACACCGTGTCCCTAGTACGCCTCTATGGACTAGCTCATTGATTAATTATGGTTAAGGTTTCCTAACCATGGACATGAGTTGTCGATTAATAATGAGATCATATCATTGGGAGAATGATATGGTGGACAGACCCAAACTAAGCGAAGCAATTAGATCGTGTCATCGTGTTCGCCTTTTATGAAGCTTTTCTTATGTCAAATATTGTATTCCTTAGACCATGAGATGATACAACTCCCTGGTATCGGAAGAAAGCTTTGAGGTCATCAAACGTCATCCTATGAGAGGGTGATCATAAAGGTGTCTCTCAGGTGATCGGAAAGTATCTGTTGGGTTGTATGTATCGAGATGGGATTTGTCCCTCCCAAGTCGGAGAGATATACTTCAGGCCCACTCGGTAATCGATATCAACACCGCTTGCAAGCATGTGGTTAAGGAGTTAATCACAAAGTGATATCGGATTACGGAACGAGTAAAGTACTTGCTGTGAACGAGATTGAACTAGGTATGACGGTACCGACGATCAAATCTCGGGCAAGTAAAATATCGCGAGACGAAGGGAATATATATATGGGATTGATTGAATCCTAGCATCGTGGTTCATCCGATATGATCATCGATGAATGTGTGGGAGTCAATATGGGTTTCGCACTTCCGTTGATTATTGATAGAAGATCATGTCGCATATTCTCGAACCGCAGGTCACACACTTAACGTGTCTCGACGCTAGGATAGATTGGATAATTGGTTTATGATTTTTGTTCGAGTCTCGGATGGGATCCGGGACATCACGAGAGGTTCCAGTGGTCCGAGAATAAGATTCATATAAGGCAGTTTTGGAGTTCGAATTGTTCCGGTTAATCGGTATTGTCAGGAAGCTTCTAGAACCTTCCGGAAGGGGACCAACGTGGCCCCACCTTCCGGGAGGGGAATGGGCCTATGAGGGAGTGCCCTGGCGCATTGGGCCAGGCACAAGGCCCCATAGGGCCCAGCCGCCAAGAGAGGTTTAAACTCGAGATAGACCTTCTAGAAAGGGGGTTTTGCCCACTCCTTATCCTTTGGGGCCGCGGTTTGGGCTTGGGGAGGGGCTAGGCTGCCCTCTATATAAAGAGGGTGGGGCGCACCAACCCTCACACCTTCCCTCCAAACCTAGCCGCCCGCCTCTTCCTCTCTCCCTCCCGATCTTGTAGCGAAGCCTCTGCAGAAATTCTCCACCAATTGCACCGCGCCGTCGCGTTGTAGATCCAACCCATCTCTCCACCATACTTGCTAGACCAAGGAAGGAGGAGACGTCGAGGTGTTGCACGTGTGCATCTCACGGAGGCACCTCTACTTGTGGTGCTAGATCGGATCGGATCGCGAGGAGGAGAAGCGAGTACGACTACATCACCCACGTTCCGATGAATGTTCCGCTGTGCGAATCTTCAAGGGTATGAAGATCTAATCCAATCTATCTTGTTGTTTGCATCTCCTAGATTAGATCTTGGTTTTCCCTCTGTTCGCATCCGTAGAAAATTTTGATTTACTATGCCGTGAAACCCTTCAGTGGTATCAGAGCTAGATCTATGCGTAGATGTGTTTCACGAGTAGAACGCAACATGGTTGTTGCGGGCGTTGATGTTTTCTGTTGCAAGTCTCTTATTTGTGTTCTTCTTATGACGCGGGATAGTGAGATTGAAGCGGTCCAGGCCAACCTTACGCGACGTCGTTCGCGAGACCGGCTCCGCACTTGACGTGTGGCTTGTTCCACACATGCGGCTGGTGGATGTCAGTTTCTCTCACTATAGTTGTCATGGGATTAACACCGGAGTTTGGCAACCATAATATCACCGCTAGGATTTCCGTAGGTAAGAATCGTTCTTAGCATCTACTCCCATAAGCCACGTAAAACATGCAATAACAAAGTAGAGGCGTCTAACTTGTTTTTGCAGGGAGTGTTTTCTGTGATATGGTATGGCCCAAGATGTGATGTGTATAATGTATGCGATGATCATGTTTTGTAATGTTTCACGACTTGCATGTCGATGAGTACACAACCGGAAGGAGCCATATGGTTGTCTTTATAATTGTGTATGACCTACGAGTCAACTTCTTATACGCCATGTAATAGCTTTACTTTATCGCTAAGTAGTTATCAATAGTTGTAGTTGCTATTCGTGGTGGAGGCAATCATGGTGGAGTGATGGAGATCATGCCGAAACGCACAAGATGGAGATCATTGCGCGAAGATTGGCTATACCATGTCACATTAAAGTTATATGCATGTGATGTTTACCCTTTTATGTATCTTATCATGCTTAGATCGCGACGGTAGCATTATAAGATGATTCCTCACTTAAAGATCAAGATAAAACTGCGTTGTCCCCGAGTATGCACCGTTGTGAAAGTTCGCCGTGTCCAAGCATCACGTGATGATCGGGTGCTATAGACTCTACGCTCACATACAACGGGTGCAAGCCAGTTTTTGCACACGCGGAAATACTTGGGTCTAACTTGACGAGCCTAGCATGTACAGACATGGCCTCAGAACACATGAACTGAAAGGTTAAGCATGAGTCATATGAATGATATGATCGACACTTTGTTGTCCACCATTGAAACCACATCTCTTCTCGTGATGATCGGATTAGGTGTGGTGAATTTGGATCGTGTTCACTAAACAACTTGAGGGATGTTGAATTTAGTGGGAGTTCATCTAGTAATTTGATTAAGTTGAACTAGTTATCATGAACATAGTCTAATTTCTACTTGCAAATACTGTAGATCAAATGGCTAAGTCCAACTTCAACTTCAACGTTTTTGCTGAGAAGGAAAAGCTTAGAAACAATGGGTCTAACTTCACCAATTGGTTCCGCAATCTAAGAATCATTCTCTCTGGCGGTCAAAAGGACTATGTCCTTGGAAAAGCGTTTGGTGACCCTCACGCAATCTACTTGATGAGAAAGCTGTCTCATCAACAAGAAAGATGATTATGGTGTGATTAAGAGCACCATGTTGTTTGCTATGGAACCAACTTCAAAATCGTTTTGAAGACTATCCTGCCCTTTGAGATTCTCAAGAGCTGAAAACCATGTTTTAGACTCAGCCCATTCGAGAGATATGAGATCTCCGAAGTTCTTTAATGACAAGATGGAGGAAGGAGTTCGTTAGTGAGCACGCCATTAAGATGACGGGCTACACTCAACGCTTGAGCAACTGGAATGCATGATTCCGAGGAGCTCAAGATTGACAGGTTCTGCAATCACTCCTCCCGCCTACAAAAGTTTTGTAGTGACTCATAATCGATTGGTTCCATCGATACGATCACCGAGCTCTTCGCAAAGTCAAGGCCGGAAGTGGACATCAAAAGGATAATCATGTGATGGTCAACAAGCCCACCTTTAAGAAAGGTAAGGAGCAAAGAAGCCCTTCAAGAAGGGCGGCACACAAGCGCCCTGCCGAGAAGAAGCTCAAGTCTGGTCCTAAGCCGGACACTGAGTGCTTCTATTGCAAGGACAAGGGTCACTGGAAGAGCAACTGTCCGAAGTACTTAGCGCACAAGAAGGCTGGCACCATCAAAGGTATATTTGATATACATGTTATTGATGTTTTCCTTACTAGCCCTCGTTGTAGTGCCTGGGTATTTGATACCGGTTGCTAATATCTGTAACTCGAAACAGGAGCTACGGAATAGGCGCGGCTTATAGGGATGAGGTGACGATGCGCGTTGGCATGATCAAGAGTTGATGTGATGGCCGTCGACGCTCTCCTTAGTTTTACCTTCGGGATTAGTTTTAAACCTTAATAAATGTTATTATGTGCCGCATTGAGCATGAAAATTATTTACGGATCGTGTTTATTGCAAGACGGTTATTCATTTAAATCGGAGAATAATGGTTGTTCTATTTATATGAGTAACATCTTTATGGTCATGCACCTCTTGTGAATGGTTTATTTCTTCTAAATCTCGAAGGGATGAAACACACATCCATAACATTGAGGCTAAGAGATGCAAAGTAGATAGTGATAATAATACTTATTTGTGGCAATCGTCTAGGTCATATTGGTGTAAAGCGCATGAAGAAACTCCATTCGATGGACTTTGGAGTCTCTTGATTTTGAATCATTTGACACATGCGAACCATGCCTCATGGGCAAGATGATCAAAACCCCGTTCTTCGGTATGATGGAGCGAGCAACAGACTTGTTGGAAATCATACATACCGATGTATGCGGACCGATGAGTGTTTCGACGCGCGGTGGATATCGCTATTTTCTCACTTTTACCGATGACTTAAGTAGATATGGGTATATCTATTTGATGAAACATAAATCTGAAATGTTTGAAAAGTTCAAAGAATTTCAGAATGAAGTGGAGAACCATCGTAACAGAAAGATTAAATTTCTACGATCCGATCGTGGAGGTGAATATTTGAGTTATGATTTTCTCACGCATCTTAAAGCAAGTGGAATCGTTTCGCAACTCACGCCACCCGAAACACCACAGCCAAATGGTGTGTCTGAACGCCGGAATCGAACCTTATTAGATATGGTCTGATCGATGATGTCTCTTACTGATTTGCCGTTATCATTTTGGGGTTATGCATTAGAAACCACTGCATTCACTTTAAATAGGGCACCATCTAAATCCGTTGAGACGACACCGTATGAACTGTGGTTTGGTGCTAAACCTAAGTTCTTAAAGTTTGGGGATGCGAAGCTTACGTCAAGAAGTTGATGCCGGACAAGCTCGAACCTAAAGCGGAGAAATGCGTCTTCATAGGATACCCTAAGGAAACTATTGGGTATACCTTCTATCACAGAACCGAAGGCAAAGTGTTTGTCGCAAAGAACGGTTCCTTTCTTGAGAAGGAGTTTCTCTCGAAAGAAGTGAGTGGGAGGAAAGTAGAGCTAGACGAGGTTATTGAACCTTCTCTTGAATTGAGAGTAGCGCAAGACCTGAAATTGTTCCAAAGGTCACCAACAATAGAGGAAGCTAATGACAAGGATAATGAAGCTTAGACGATGTCAAGAATCGAACGCAGTCGACAAGGTCGTGCCCTCCCCGAGTGGTACGGCAACTCGTCTTGACTGTCTTGTTAGTAGAAGACAGTGAACCTACGAACTATGAGGAAGCGATGATGAGCCCAGACTCTGAGAAATGGCTAGAAGCCATGAAATCCGAATTGGGATCCATGAGCGAAAACCAAGTATGGACTTTGGTGGACCCTCCTAGCGACCGAAAGGCCGTTGAGTGCAAATGGATCTTCAAGAAGAAAATGGACGCGGATGGTAATGTTACCGTCTATAAAGCACGGCTTTTCGCGAAAGGTTTTCGACAAGTTCAAGGTGTTGACTACGATGAGACTTTCTCTCCCGTAGCGATGTTTAAGTCCATTCGGATTTTATTAGCAATTGCTGCGTTTCATGATTATGAAATATGGCAGATGGATGTCAAGACTGCATTCCTCAATGGAAACATTGATGAAGAGTTTTATATGATGCAACCCGAAGGTTTTGTCGATCCTAAGGATGCTGATAAAGTGTGCAAACTTCAGCGTTCTATTTATGGACTGAAGCAAGCATCTCGGAGTTGGAACCTTCGTTTTGATCAAGTGATCAAGAGCTTTGGATTTTTCCAAATTGCTACGAAGGTTGCATCTACAAGAAAGTGAGTGGGAGCTCGGTGACGTTTCTGGTACTATATGTGGATGACATATTGATTATTGGAAATGACATTAACATGCTTAACGATGTGAAGAGTTATTTGAACAAGTGTTTTTCAATGGAAGACCTAGGTGAAGCTGCTTATATATTGGGCATCAAAATCTATAGAGATAGACAAAGACGCCTGATAGCTTTAAGCCAGAGTACATACATAGACAAAGTTCTCAAAAGGTTCAGAATGGATAAGGCAAAGAAAGGTTCGGTGCCTATGTTGTCAGGTAAGATATTGAGCAAGGCTCAGTGTCCAGCTACGGTGAATGATAGGGAAGCTATGAGCAAAGTGCCTTATGCCTCGACCATAGGTTCTATCATGTATGACATGCTGTGTACTAGACCGGATGTGTCCAATGCTCTTAGTTTGACGCGGTATCAAAGTGATCCAGAGTGGAACACCGACAGCCGTGAAGAACATCCTAAAGTACCTAAATAGGACTAAAGAAATATTCTTAGTCTATGGGGTGATGAACAGTCGTAAAAGGTTACGTCGACGCTAGTTTCGACACCGACAAGGATGATTCTAAATCTCGAGGATCGTACGCTTATATTTTGAATGGAGGAGTCGAGAAGTCGCAAGCAAAGCGTGATCGCGGGATCTACAGTAGAAGCGGAATACATGGCGGCTGCAGAAGCGTCAAGTGCAGGAGTTTGGATCAGAAACTTCATCACTGAGCTTGGCGTGGTTCCAAGTGCATTGGACCCACTGGAGATATTGTGTGACAACACTAGCGCCATAGCACTCGCTAAGGAACAAAGATATTATCCAAAGACCAAGCATATCAACCGCAAGTTTCATATAATCCGAGATTATATAGCAGATGGAGATCTGAAGATTAGCAAAGTACATACAGATCTGAATGTCGCAGATCCATTGACTAAACCTCTTCCACGTGTAAAACATGATCAACACCTCAGTGCCATGGGTGTGAGATTGTTGCCAGATGTAAACTAGATTATTGACTCTAGTGCAAGTGGGAGACTGTTGGAATTATGCCCTAGAGGCAATAATAAAGCTGTTATTATTATAATTCTTGTTCATGATAATGTTTATATTCCATGCTAGAATTGTATTAAGCGGAAACTTTAATACTTGTGTGGTTTGTGAACAACACCGTGTCCCTAGTACGCCTCTATGGACTAGCTCATTGATTAATTATGGTTAAGGTTTCCTAACCATGGACATGAGTTGTCGATTAATAATGAGATCATATCATTGGGAGAATGATATGGTGGATGACCAAACTAAGCGAAGCAATTAGATCGTGTCATCGTGTTCGTCTTTGCGAAGCTTTTCTTATGTCAAATATTGTATTCCTTAGACCATGAGATGATACAACTCCCTGGTATCGGAAGAAAGCTTTGAGGTCATCAAACGTCATCCTATGAGAGGGTGATCATAAAGGTGTCTCTCAGGTGATCGGAAAGTATCTGTTGGGTTGTATGTATCGAGATGGGATTTGTCCCTCCCAAGTCGGAGAGATATACTTCGGGCCCACTCGGTAATCGGTATCAACACCGCTTGCAAGCATGTGGTTAAGGAGTTAATCACAAAGTGATATCGGATTACGGAACGAGTAAAGTACTTGCTGTGAACGAGATTGAACTAGGTATGATGCAAGCGATCAAATCTCGGGCAAGTAAAATATCGCGAGACGAAGGGAATATATATATATGGGATTGATTGAATCCTGGCATCGTGGTTCATCCGATATGATCATCTATGAATGTGTGGGAGTCAATATGGGTTTCCAGACCCCGCTGTTGATTATTGATAGAAGATCATGTCTGCATATTCTCGAACCCGCAGGGTCACACACTTAATGTGTCTCGACGCTAGGATAGATTGGATAATTGTTTTATGTGTTTTTGTTAGGAGTCTCGGATGGGATCTGGGACATCACGAGAGGTTCCGGAGTGGTCCGGAGAATAAGATTCATATAAGGCAGTGCAATTTTTGGAGTTCGGAATTGTTCCGGGTTAATCGGTATTGTACTGGAAGCTTCTAGAACCTTCCGGAAGGGTACCAACATGGCCCCACCTTTCGGGAGGGGGCATGGGCCTATGAGGGAGTGCCAAGCATTGGGCCGGGCACAAGGCCCCATAGGGCCCAGCCGCCAAGAGAGGTTTAAACTCGAGATAGACATTCTAGAAAGGGGTTTCTTGCCCCACTCCTTATCCTTTGGGGCCACCGGTTTGGGCTTGGGGAGGGCTGCCCCTCTATATAAAGAGGGGGCGCACCAACCCTCACACCTTCCCCTCCAACCCTAGCCGCCCTGCTGCCCTTCCTCTCTCCCTCCCGACTGCTTGTAGGCGAATCCCTGCTGCAGAAATTCTCCACCAATTGCACCGCGCCGTCGCGTTGTAGATCCAACCCATCTATCCACCATACTTGCTGGACCAAGGAAGGAGGAGACGTCGAGGTGCTGCACGTGTGCATCTCACGGAGGCACCGCCACTTGTGGTGCTAGATCGGATCGGATCGCGAGGAGGAGAAGCGAGTACGACTACATCACCCATATTCCGATGAACGTTCTGCTGTGCGCATCTTCAAGGGTATGAAGATCTAATCCAATCTCTCTCGTTGTTTGCATCTCCTAGATTAGATCTTGGCTTTCCCTCTGTTCGCATCCGTAGAAAATTTTGATTTACTATGCCGCGAAACCCTTCAACACGAAGGTAATTCTGCTGAAAACATCGTCAGTCCGTGTTAGTTGTATCCAAATCACACAATTTTAGAGGAGAAACAATAGAAAAGTGTTCGAGAAAGTGGATACGTTTTGTACGTATCAACTCCCCCAAGCTTAGCTTATTGCTTGTCCTCAAGCAATTCAGTTGAAAACTGTGTGCGATAAAGAACTTTCACGAACACTTTGCTTCATATGATGTATATATTCTCAGCACAGGAGTAGATGCTTAGACAATTCATAATAAAGAGTATGCAACTAAGTCTACTCAATAGTTATTGCAAGCTATGAAGAGAAACCAACTCAATAATAATAATTAGCATGAAACATAAACATAAGCAACATTGCAATGCTCATAATAAGGTATGATAGAGTGGTATCTCGCTTGCCCTTGTTTGAAGAGCACAATATAAATGCCAAGGCACCTCTGAAGTTCAAGTGAAGACTAGAGATAAAGATATCAGAGATACAAGCATCAAAATCATGACATAATTAACCAAGTTTTGGAACAAACACAAGAATGACAACTATGCTCTCAAGAAGGTGCTCATAGAATAAGTGGTGACTCAACAAAGTTGTGAAAACGGTTTTGAAAGGTTTGAAAGGCTTACCAATGCTGAAAGGAAGGTACTCATCAGCTTTCAGCTCTCATTGCCCCTATCATAGGCATCTTCATGTGGTTAAGGTGAAAGTGAGGTCCACTCTAAATCATATGCTTGACAGACCATAAACTGGACAGGAGCTGCTCCGTATGATACTCAACTTTGGTCACCTGAAAGTTCTTGTCATTGTAAATACATGCATATCATAGAGAACTGCCAACGGGGTACCCCTTGCAATGATACATGAGCTATCCCGTGA
The DNA here is from genome assembly GCA_030063025.1 of Avena longiglumis. Lineage (NCBI taxonomy): Eukaryota > Viridiplantae > Streptophyta > Magnoliopsida > Poales > Poaceae > Avena > Avena longiglumis. The sequence goes on from CP125975.1 coordinate 31,690,971, forward strand.
TCAAAATGACAAGGCAAGCAGACAATGAGCATCTCAGCGATCTTTTATTTACCATATGCATAGATTTTTATTGAGGATGCTTCATAAATGCTCATTATGGTGATGCTGCAAGTTTCCACCATGATTAGGCATGGCTTAGGCTAGCGTCCTAGGCGTTTCTCTACACAATATATAGACTCCATGAACTCACAACCTCCCCTTTTATTTCACATCGTCGACATCCGCAAACAAAAGAGCAAGGAATCAACTGGATGGGATATCCAAAAAATGTTGAAAGCGTTCCCCGTGATAGCACGGTTCTGCTGACTCCCAACATATAATTTGCAAGCATATAACTTTCATGGACATGTCACAATGGTTCAAGATTATTAAGGGCAAGGAACAAAGTCTGCCATCAAGTTTGTGAGAGCTTTACTAACTAACTTTCTCAAAACAGACAAACATTTTATTTTGGAAGAAAACATGGCATATAGAATATGCACTGAAGTAGCAAATGATGCTAATATGTAGGTATGGTGGACACAATTGGCAATATTGATCTTGGGGAGTGGGAAACACAGGTAAAGCTCATACTCAGTGCAAGTGAAGGCTAGCAATAGAGAGGGAGCGACAAACGAGAGATCAATAAGTGTCGTAATCATGCTTACAACAAAACAGGACTAATTATGGCATGAAAGTGATACAAGAACTCTGAGGCAAAATAAATCATCGAGGCTTACTGACTATTGATTAGTCATATGCATGCGTGAGCATGTGCCAAGTCGATTCACATGAACAGTCAGAGGAGGATTCCACAATATCATACCAAAGTATGAATAAAACAATGCAAGCAAACATTCATATGACATGCTATAAACTATTAGCAAGATGGAGGTAATCACAAGCAAGCAAGAACTACTAAGCATCCATAATGACATACACCTCACACAAACAAGCTAAGCATGCTCACAATGATGAGTATATGTACAAAAATGAAACAAATAGAGTTCGTTATCAGCCTCTTACCACACCTCAAGTTGTCTTAATATTCATTATTTCCCTTCACTTGTGTGACTTGAATAATAACATGAAACCAAAAATCCACTAAGGACGGCTGAACCTTGCAAAGAACTCACAAAACCAAATAAGAACAACAAATATTTTTGGTGTTTTCGACTTTTTTAGAAACAAGTAAACAAAGAAAAACCAAACAAAAACAAAGCAAAATATTTTTGGAATTTTTTTCTTTTAAGGCAAACCAAAGCAAATAAACAAACCAAAAGAAACAACGAAAATATTTTTGGTATTATTGTGTTTTTGAGGAAGAAGCAACAAGAACCAAAAAGAAAGCGAAACAATGGATATACAAAGAACCAACCGAACATGTTATATATATGAGTGTGATGTCGGTATACCTCCCCCCAAGCTTATGCTTTTTTCCTAAGTGGGGCTCAATCCCATGGTGTCCAAGAATATGCACCTCCGTAGTATGTCGAGGAAGCTCCCTCGTCCTGGTATGAGCTCGAGGCCTCCCCTGTGTAATACATAGAGGGGTCGTATGATGGTGCTTCCTCCTGATAGTGCCCGTAGAAGTTAAGAGAGCGCAGCTTGTCATCCATCTCCCCCTTTGAGCGTGACAAAGGTCCCTGAGAAATACTGAACAAAGTGGTTTGTGGTAAGGGATCTCTCTCTTCCCCGTCAATAAACAACATTCTATAAACCAAGTTCTCAAGGGTAGAGCCAGTGGTGACAAAGTGATGTGCCTTCATGGCAGCAAGATCAAGCCTCTGAGGAGCCAAAACTGTATCATGTGGATCAACAACAATATTCAAGGCAGCAGCAATACGAGTAGCAATAATTCCCCCATAAATTGGTCCCTTAGCAGCTAAGCGACGAGCAATGAGAGAGCTAAGAGCGCAGCAGCTAAGAATGCCAATTAATAGTTGGAAATATTACTAGTGTTCTCCCTACCAAGAACACTGGTGGCAAGATAATAGGCAAAGTACCTGATGGCTAGGAGTTGAATATTCTTTATCTTCCCTCGGTGAGCTCTGCGGTCATCATCATTGTTTATCGGTAAAGCTCCAACAAATCAGCGGGTTGAGCTGGAATCTTCTTTGATGACCCAGCTGTACCAAGTCCCTGGGCCTTGCAAAATTGCTTCAAAGCCATAGAATGAGCCCTGCCATAAATTTTGAAAGACACATCGGGCTTGAACATGCTGTTAGTAAAAGAAAAACTTTCCACAAACGTTTTAGTGAGAAAAGCATATTGTGCGCTCTCATCATGCATGTAACTTGTTAGTCTAGCCTTCCGAACCAAAGTCATAAAATCATTAAGAATCCCAGCAGCCCACAAGAAAGTTTGGCAAGGAAAGGTGGAGGGGTGCGCATCCCCTTCATCTCCCTCGTCACCAAATCACGGAGTAATGAAATCCTCATTGTATGAGGGTCTAGTACTGGTGGATGACCTTGGAAGCCTTGCCCTTCTAGGTGCATCACTCTCAAATATTTCACCAAATGTATGGTTGTCCATGACCTTTCTTTAATTCTGAAATATTTAGACAAACATCAAACCAAGTGATTTATAAGTTGATAAATGATGATCAACTACTATAGGAACTTGCTTGAGGGCTACACATGCATCAAAATAAAGTTTCTAAGCATAGAACAAGCATGCAAGATCAAACAACCTGTCACCTATAGCAGCAAAATACTCAAGATACAATCTACCAATCACAAATCTAATTGGACAAGTGGAGGAGGCACATACCAAGGAGCAATCCCTCCAAAAATCAGCACTTGAGTTGGGCTGAACAAGGAGATCGAAAATCGCGAGGAATAACATCAAGAACTTGAGCTTGAGCAAGTTTTCTGGTGTTTTTCGGGAGAGAGAAAGAAGGTGGCTTTGAGGAGGCAGCCTGGAGGGGCCCAGGTGGGCCAGACCCTCCTAGGCGCCACCCCTAGGTAGGTCGCGCCTACCATGGGTGTGGTGGCCTGGGATGGCCCCTTGGGTCACTCCAGGTGTCCCTCTGCCCCTTTTTTCGAGGAAAAAATTAATTTGAATTTTCTGGGATTTTTCAGGAAACTTTATTTTTGGTCAATTTTCAGGGTATGAAAATTGATTATCTCACAGAAACAGTTTTTATCAGAAGAAGCAAAAGCAAACCAAAAGACAAACTACAGAAGCTCTAAGAAACTATAACAAGCAAACAACTAACAAAACCAAAGCTAGCAAAAGAAAAGCAAAGACTAGGAAGGAGAAAAAGGAAAAAGAAAGCAAGTATAACCACAGTGGAAACATTATTTTGTTCACTAAAATCCTTTTGTTAACAAGGTTGATCAAGTCTTGTGACCAAAAAATCTTATATGAAACAAAACTTTGCATTCCACAAGGTGATTATGTTACCTCATACTTGATAGCAATGGTCCCACTCATAATAGTTTCAAAATTTTCTTGTGGAATGGGACAATATATTTCTCCAACCTTGATGCTCTCAATATGGAATTCAGGCAATAGCTTTTAGCAACCTTCTTGGGGAAATAGACATTATGCTCTTTGTCATTAATATTGAATGTTACTTTTCCTTGATTACAATTGATGACATCACCTGTGATACGTCGGAAACGTATCTATAATTTTTGATGTTCCCTGCTTGTTTAGTATCTACTTTGCTTTGCTTTGTCTACACTTTGAGGTTTTTTTATATCTTTTCTGGATCTAACCTATTAACAAGTTGCCACAGTGCCAGTTGCCTGTTTTCTTCTGTTTTTGGTTCCAGAAAGGCAGAAAATCAATATTCTTGGAATTGGACGGGACAAAAGCCAAAGTTATTATTTTTACCGGAGCAACACGGAACCACGAAGCAGAGCCGGAGGGGGGCCATAGGGTGGCCAAACCCCCTAGGCGCGGGCAAGCCCTGTAGGCGCCTGGAGGGGGTGTGGGCCCCCTGGACCCCCACCGACCTTGATTCCTGCGCCTATAAGAAGCCTCGGACCCAAAAACCCTAGGGAAGGCAGAAGAAATCCAAGAAAACCTCTATAGCGCCATGCACCGAAGGGAGATTCGGGAACAAAAGTCTGCTTGCGGCACCCTCACGGACGGGGAAGTGCCCCCGGAGCCATCTCCATCGATCTCCACCACCATCTCCATCACCGTTGCTGCTTCCCATGATGAGGAGGGAGTAGTTCTTCCTCGAGGCTAAGGGCTCTACCGGTAGCTATGTGTTCATCTCTCTCTCTATATGCATGATCTTGTGGTCATGAGCTTTGTAATCAAGTAGATCTACCTTGCTACTCAAGTGCTTCATTAGATCTCTGCTCTCCCCATGTGTGTGAAAGTGACAGCGTGCACGCCATGGTGGCACTTAGGCTTGAGTCTACATAAATACTCTTTATGCTTTAATATATCTATGCTTTTACCCACGTGTGTGAAAGTGACAGCGTGCATACCGTGTGTGGCACTTTGGCTAGATTGAATATTTGTTATGAGTTATATTTGGAGTTGGATGTCTCTATGAAATTGTGGTGTTTGTTGGAACCATCTAGCGCTCAAGGTGATAGTGTGGGGTTATCTAGATTGGGGAAGACAGACTTTGAGGAGTGCTGTTATAGCCCTACCGATGATTAGAGTGTCCAACCGGAGAGTATTTAAGAGTAGTATCATGAACAGAGGATATTTATATGAGAGAGTGTTCACTAGTGAAAGTATGATCCCTAGGCCTTGTTTCTAAGCATTGAAACACCGTTTGCTACTAGATCTGTTGCATGCTTGCTTGCTTCCATCTTTGTTCCATTTGCCGGGGCGGTTTTGGGCTTACCTTTCCTCCACGCCATCAGCTATTTTCTGGCACCGTTACCCCACGTCAACAACAAGTCAGAAGCTATTTTCTGGCACCATTACCACTTGTATTTTACTATATCTTCACCGAAATAGTGCACCTATATTGGTTGTGTTGGGGACACAAGTGACTTCTTGTATCTTGATTGCAGGGTTGCGTGAGAGGGAATACCTTTGACCATTTCCTCCCTGAGTTCGATAAACCTTGGGTAACCCACTTATGGGAAACTTGCTGATGTTCTACAAACCTCTGCACTTGGTGCCCCAACAACTGTCTACAAGAATAGAAGTGCGTAGACATCAACCTGTTGTATTAAGAAAAGTTCTCCCAAGAATAATAGACATATTATCATCTTCAGGCATTTCAAGCACAACAAAATCAGTTAAAACCATGCAATTATGAGCTACTTGAACAGGAACATCCTCACATATACCAACAGGAATAGTAGTTGACTTGTCAGCCATTTGCAAAGATATATCAGTTGGTATCAACTTTTCTACCTGGAGTCTCTTATAGAGAGAAAAAAGCATAAAACTAATTCCAGATCCCAAATCACATAAAGCGGTTCTAACATAATTGTTCTTAATAGAGCAAGGGATAGTGGGTATACCTGGATCACCAAGTTTCTTTGGAACCTTACCATTGAAGGAGTAATTAGCAAGCAAAGTAGAAATCTCCTCATTAGGAATCTTCCTTTTATTAGAGACAATATCCTTCATATACTTTGAATAAGGAGGCAACTTAATAGCATCAGTCAAAGGAATTTGCAAAAATAAAGGTTTCATCCACTCACAAAACTTGTTGTAGTGTTCTTCCTCATTTTACTTGTGTTTCTTACCTAGAAAAGGCATAGGTTTCTACACCCAAGGTTCTCTCTCTTTACCATGTTTATTAGCAATAAAATCTTCCTTTGTGTACCTAGTGTTCTTAGTGTGCTTCTCAGGTTCTTCCTCAACTTCCTCCTTATCAGGAGACTCATTTTTATCATTACCACTCTCAGTTTCAGCATCAGAGACATATATACTATTAGGTTCTACAGCAGGTTCAAGGGGTTCCTGAACTATCTTATGTTTCTTTTTCTTTCTCTTACGAGGAATACCACTACTCTCACCTTGTTGAGAATCCTGCTCAATTCTTTTAGGGTGTCCTTCAGGATATAAAGGATCTTGAGTATCTATACCACTCCTAGTTCTAATTCCATAAGCATGTTTATCTCCTGAAGCATTAACTAGCATGTCCTTTTGTACCTTAGCAAGTTTATCAAGTTGAGTTTGAACCATTTGAAAGTGTTTACAAAGCATTTTAATATCATTAGAAGTTCTTTCCACAATATCTTTCAACTCATTGATAGCTCTAGAGTTTTCCAATAAATGATTCTGAACTTGTTTATTAAAATTACCTTGTTTAACAATAAAAATGTCAAGTTCCTCTAAGCATTGACCAGGAGGCTTGCCATAAGGAATATCACCTTCATCAAAGTGTTGGAGAGAGTGTACCTCAATAGTAGATGAGTGGGGAATTGGCTTACATAATTCTTCTATAGGAGGTAGATTCTTCACATCTTCATCTCTAATACCTTTCTCCTTTAGACACTTCTTAGATTCCTTCATCACTTCATAATTTAATGCAATAACTCCCCTCTTCTTAGTTGTTGGTGTTGGAACTGGTTCAGGAACATCTGGTTCAGGAGTAATAGGCTCAGGTGTATTTAGCTCAGTTGAAGTCCAATCATCATAATTCTTTCTTATTTTGTCCATTAATTCTTCCGCATCTATAGGAGTCCTTTTCTTGAAAACACAATCAGCAAAGCTATCTAGGTATGTCCTAGAATCATCGGTTAGTCCATTATAATAAATATCAAGAAGCTCATTCTTAGGTAATGGACATCCAGGATGTGCATGAATCAAGGCACAGAACCTTGTCCATGACTCAGGCAATTTCTCTTCTTCTCCCTGTTTAAAATCAAAAAGTCTCTGCAAAGCAACATGTCTAGAACTGGGAGGAAAATATTTCTGGAAGAAAGAAGCAATCAAGCAATCAAGGCTATCAATGGAACCAGGAGGTAATCTATTGAACGAACCCCTAGCTTCTCCTTTTAGTGAAAAAGGGAAGATCTTAGTAACAAAGTACTTGCGCATCTTAACATCATCAGAGAACAAAGCACTCATAGTAGAAAGCTCATTCATATGAGCCACAACACTCTCATTTTCAGTCCCACAAAAAGGTTCTTTCTCAACAATATCTAAATAAGATAAATCAAGAGAGAAATCATAATCTTCATCTTTAATATCTATGGGAGAAGTGGCAAACTTAGGATCAGAGGCTATGCTCCCCGGCAACGGCGCCAGAAAATAGTCTTGATGACCCACAAGTATAGGGGGTCGTAACAATCTTCGCGGGTAGTATTACCCAATTTATTGATTCGACACAAGGGGAGCCAAAGAATACTTGCAAGCCTTAACAACTGAGTTGTCAATTCAGCTACACCTGGAAATAGTTCTTGCTCACAGATGTTTATCAGTAGCGACAGTTTGGTAGTAGCAACAGCAAAGCAACATCAACAGTAGAACAGGAGCAATAGTAACAGTAACAGTAAACAGTGGGATTCGAGTGCGGTAGGCATAGGGATGGATGGACGGGCGTTGCATGGATGAGTCTAAACATGTAACTTCAAGATCTAGGGCATTGTAGATAAATAATAACAAGAATCCAAGCACTAAACAATCCTAGGCATGTGCTCCAAATATAGTCATACGTGCTCGCAATGAGAACTTGCACAACATCTTCTGTCCAGCCAACCCGTGGCGGTGGGGCCTCTAGGGAACTACTGGAAATTAAGGTGCTCCTTTTAATAGAGAACCAGAGCAAAGCATTAACACTCCGTGAATACATGTGATCCTCACACCACAGCCATCCCCTCTGGTTGTCCCAATTATTGTCACTTTGGGGCCTTTGGATCCGGACAATGATATGTGTACATAACTTGCAGATAATATCACAAACAATACTATCATAATGATTCAACAATAAGGTCAGATCTAAGATCATGGCACTCGGGTCCTAGTGACAAGCATTAAGCACAATAAGCTGCAACAAAGTCAAATAGCACTAATAGAGATACTAGGCACTATGCCCTAACAAATCTTATTCGATTACATGATAGAAGTCATCCAATCCCTACCATCCCCAAGCCTACAGCGGAGGATTACTCACTCATGGATGAGAGAAACATCGGTGGTTGATGGACATGCGTTGGTGATGATGATGGCGATGATCCTCTCCAAATTTCCCGTCTCGGAAGGGTGCCAGAACGGAGTTTCTGGATTCGGATCTTGGTTTCTGGTGGCGGCAGTGGCAGAGCGGAACTCTCTCTAGAAAACTATCGACCCCCTCGGTTTTTACGTCGAAAGGCAACTTATAGGCGCGACCAGTGGTGGGCCTGCGCCTGGCATGGGGTGTGGGCCCCCCATGCTCCTTCTTCGTCTCGTCTTCTGGCTCCGTGGATCTTCTGGTGAAATATAATTTTTGGCATATTTTCCGGGATTTTTCCTAATAGTCCATTTTCTGCACAAAAACAAGACCCCAAGGTAATTCTGCTGAAAACAGCGTCAGTCCGTGTTAGTTGTATCCAAATCATATAAGTTTAGAGGAGAAACAATAGCAAAGTGTTCGAGAAAGTGGATACGTTTTGGACGTATCAATCCTTATTTGAGTTGATGTCAGCACATAAAAATGCCAGTATCTCTGATTATGGCAATTCAAGTCTGTAATGTAGTGGTGCATCAGACTAATAACAAAAATGCACTATGGCAGCTGTATCACATATAATATCTATGAAATATAATCTTTGTTCACATAGTTAGTTCAAATAAGATGAGTATTCTATATTTTTCATCAGTAGGTACTTGAAATAGTAATATCAATTCTACTACTTTGCCAAAAAAGAAAAGATAAACATGACGCCCGTGCTAATAATGATTGTAGCTAAAGCATCCATGAGGTAAAGATTATAGCTAAAATCCTTGTCCATGTAGACATGGCTAACCTAAATGTTGTCTCATTCAGAAGATTGCCTTTCATTGTCAAAGCTAAAAGTCAGTTTCCCTAATGAACACATGACTTAGGAGCATCGGCCTAGATGCTTGCATGTAGGTATAAGCAACACACCTAAAAAGTCATTTAAAAATCTTGAGAATTTACATACACAATAATAAAGAACATCCTTACAAAGAACGACAGCCTAAATAATATCTGATTCAAAAGTTTATCTCTATTTTCCAAAATTAAATGTCATAACTTAAAAAACTGACTTAGGAGCATTAGTGTGTCTGCTTGTATGTAGGTAGAAGAGGTATAGTCGAATGTCACTTACCAACATTAACTTATAATAATATGCCTACCTTGGTTTTCTCCTAGTTGTTTGAACAATAAACATGAAAACTATTATGAGGAAAACCCTTCCATTACAATCGACACTTCATCAAGTTAACATTTTGTCAAACACGTAGAGTGCATCATCTCAGTACAATATATAAGGAGCAGTGGAATTGCATAGTGATTAAAATTGGGAACAAATAAGATGCATAGTGCCTTAGAGGAATACCACATATACTGCAATATGGGTCGATCTCTACTGGACACGCAGATCTTTCACTGATGGCTCGGATTTGACGCCACTCACATCATGCATGGTAGTCATCAACTATATTGTCTTCTTCGCCATCATCCTTGCTAATACTTGCGTTGGGTCTAATAAGCCCCATCAGCGATGGCATCCATGAGGCCGCACACCCCGCCACACTCAACGGAACCAGCGCCTCCTCTAGACCAACCCACATAGGAAAAACAAACAATCCTCCCTCGTACTCAGGAATACAAAGGAGAAGAGGCGAGGGAGGAGATGCATGGAGTAGACTGCGCCAGAGCCAGGCAGGGCAATTGCCAGGAAAGTTAGGTCATCCAAAAGATTCAAGATGAGAGGATTCAGGAGAAGAGAGACCGAGAAGCTTGGTAGTGATTCATACCCATGGGCGGTTGCCTTTTTTCTGCCCATTGCGAGGCGGTAGCTTTTTTTGCCCATTGCAAGGCGGTAGCTAGACAACGATTTCACACGAATGCACGCATACACTAAATGCAACAATAGGCTAACAGGTAGGGCCGGCATAGTTGGAGCAACCACAACTCCTCAATTCTAGGGAGCTTAGAGCTCTTCTAAGATATATGGGACATGTAATTGTTGAAAATATAAGAAATAATTCATATGATTTAATCCGAATAATAAACTGATAAAACATGATCATACAGACGACACTAAAACCAATCATACAGATCAACAAAGTAGATGAAAAGATTACATCTATACAAGATAAACCTATCACATCTACGCCAAATGCTAGAACTAGAAACTCTAACAAAATCCAAAAGAGAGAAATTGAGATCACATACGATGCAGTTGCGGCAGTAGCCGTAGCGGTAGCAGCAGCAGAGTTGTCGCCCATGCAGGGGCGGAGGAAGGAATATAGCTTAAGGGGGGCCAACCATGGTAATCAGCCATTAGGAGGGACCAATCATAGTAATTACCTCTAAAAAAATGTTTTTTGACCAAGATTAGTACAAAATTTAGCTTGTTGCAGCATACATAGGGGGGGGGGGCAAGGCCCCTGCTCGTACCCCCTAGCTCCGCCACTGCGCCCATGTTGAGGTTGCCGAAGAGGTCTCTGACGTCCGGAAAGAAGTCATCGTTCGGGAATTCGTCGTCGGACGACGTCGTGTTTGCCAGTAGTCGCTTTTGAGAGTTTTCCAAAAACATGATCGCCCCTCACCCGTACAGGTTCACGAGAGGCAGGGTTCCGGAGGCCTACTGTCCCGATCTGCGGTGCATGCCGCAAGCCGGGATGAGGAAGACGAAGACGGCGACGCAAGGTTCTGGAGGTAGGTGCATGTGTTGTGTATTGATTACCGATTAGGTTTAGCGCAGACGCTTATAGTGCAAGTCAGGGAGATCGTGGGACACAACCCACATCTGAGTCGGTAACAGCCCACGTCCATAAAAACTAAAAACGGCTGTAATTAACGCATCCGTTAATGACTCGTAATTATTTTTTCCAACCAGCAAAATAAAGATTGGCTCGGCGAGATTCCCATAACCTGCAACCTGCAACCCGCGGCGTGGCGAGGCGAGGCATGACGAGATCAGAGGAGTGTGCGAGGGCTTCTCTACTTGTCACACCTTAGTGAGTGGTGCAACACTCTACTATATAAGGTGGTCCAACTCCTCTTCCACTAGCAATGTGAGACTAAACTTTAGCACCACTAGCACATCCATATGCTGTCATACACAAATGAGCCAAAGAGAATTTTAGAATTTGTCTAATGGGCCAAGAGCCCAAAACTCATCAAATTCCAACAGTAATCATGTTACGTACTGTTTCTTATTTTTTTTATGAATCAGTTTATGTTCTATGATCAATATATATGAGACATATTTCATGCTCAATTTCGTTCACCGATGCATGCGTGTAAATAGTGAATCCATCGCTAATTACTTTTCCATGATACGTGCTACATTCTGTTCGAAAAAATATGCTAAAATGCTAATACATACTCTACATGTGTGTTACTGTCTCTCTTCGCATGGATGCGTGTATCAGTGCATGGGTTAGGGAAAACGATTTTATTAGGTAAAAAACCTAAATCATCGTCACATAGAAATATATGAGAATGGAAATAATAATCATCATCTCTTCCATTCGTTTAATTACATGCTCATATTAGTTATATCACCAATTGCATAGTTTGCATATTACTCGTGAGAATAGATCATGGTCTTGATTGGAACAGAGTCGTGGCCATGCATCTTGTACATACGTACATGTGTTTCATTATTTTTCTTTTCTTGTAATAACCGAGATCAACATGTCTGATTCATCCATTACAGATGTTATAAATGGATTCCTTGGATTTTTCTAATAAATTTAGACATATTATTTATATTATTTGGACATATATAAATAAAGTTATGAATTTCCAAAGTTTGCATTAGTAACAGAAGAAAATTTTAATTATTTATATATTTTAACTATCTGAAACAGTGGACCAAGTTTATATTCGCAATATCCAAACATTTCTGAAAAAATTTCATATCAAAAGATTTTTCATTTTTCATTTGTATTTTAGCATAATTTGATAACAAAACTGGAGGGCCTGCGTGCAAACCGATATCCGGCGCCTTCTCTCACCGCTACATCAGCCTGATGGGTAGGTCCAAGTATCAGAAATTGTGTCATTTCGATTTAAAATCAGGTTTAGTATGAACTACAAAAAATCTGCAGAAAAGCGGTCACATTTTTCAAAATTGGCGAATGGTGATGGATTTTCGAACATTTGGCAGAAAAGTGGTGGGTTTATGTTAAAAACTCTATAGATTAGAGACTCTCCCGATTGCATGACCAGAAATCAAAAGCCACAAAAATGTTAATCTCATTGAGACTTTGATAGGCACTTGAGGGTATATTATGGTATATTATCTTATTCCCAGTTGTTTCATGAATTACTCCAGACATAGTGGGATTACCTTTCGGCCCTTGGTCATTTAAGTAGTATATCATCAATGTAATACTACGTTAGTTCCCTATCCTTTTTGAGAAACACATTAGTTCACTATCAAGCTTTATAATTCTCTGTTTCTTAAGTCAATAATTGGAGCAACTTAGCTATCACTCACACTCACCAAGTCGATTACCGGTCACCAGTCACCACTAACCATTATTATTTTTTGTTACTTTCCTTTTTGAATGAATACCACTACTAGTGTGTTAACAACTAATCCTAGAGGAAGTGTAAGTTAAGAAGCTTGTTATATATGTGGACATATTTATGTAATCTAAATATTTGTTTTTACAAGGAAAATATCTAAATGTATTTAATCAGGAGAAAAAAAGGATAACCACTTATGGGAAATCTTATGTTCATGTGATGGATGCGGAAGGAGCTTAAAGAAGGACATGATACTCAAGTCACTCAGGTGTCAACACATGTCAAGTAGACTGCTATCACCTCCATTTTACTGCTACATTATCTTATTTGTCTTAGCCATAGTACTATTATAGAGAACTTATAAGGAGCGATTTTAGAACATTTAGGGAACGAGTTGTCAGCCATCGGAATTTGGAAGTGACGGTGGATTGCAACTGCTAGATCTTATGTTGGCACGTGGCAATTCCCGAATGCTCCGCTCTGCAATACATTTTCTCAATATAGGCGTCCCTATTATAAAGGAGACATCGAGATGCATAAATTTCACTAGAAATACAACAAACATCTCATGAGAAAATTGGCACATAGTTTTACAGGAAAAACTTGTATATATGCCTATGCACATCACCACAAGCTATTCACCATGACCTTGCATAGCTAGCTAGCAAGGTATACCGATGTCACTCGTCTTACCCACCATCGATCTATTTTCAGTTGGTGAGTGCTATAAGGATCACAGACTAGCTAGATCACTACAACTCTGGCTCATCCGAATCCGGAACCTAGTGATGAACATGTCAGCCGCCTGGTCGATCTCATCTTCAACGTTAAATTCCAACCCCTCCACCTCCCGATTGCTCCTAATCACATCCATCACCGATGGCTCGTCCTCGCTGTGGTCATCATCGCACACGTCAGGCACACTATGATCATCATCACCAGCATCATCATCATCGTCATCATTGATGTAGCAACAATTATCATCGTCGAAGATGGAGTGCAGTGTCCAGTTTGCGCAACCACCATCACCATCTTCTTGATGGAACAGTGCCAACTGATTAGAGATATCAACTGTATGGCCACAATGAACGGCCTGGTTTGCCGACCCCTTGCGCGGCACGATGACCTTGTCGCAGTCCACCCCCTGGTCGGTTCCCACCATGAGGGTATGGATACCGTGAGAGACGGCGCCGACGGTGGCAATCCTGCGGCGGAGCGAGGCCAGGACGAGGATCCTGGCCGTGAGGACGATGGTCTTGCTTTTGCACAACGTTGCCACCTTCTTGAGGTTGCCGATCTTCATCTTCGATGCGAAATCAAGAACAATAACTGATGAGAAGTGGTGCTTCAGGCTTGGCATGGGAGTGTGTGTCAAAAGATGTTTCAGGTTTCTGATTCATGGGCCTTCTCCTGAAGGCACGAGGGTGTATTTATAGCCAGAAACTGGGCGTGCATGTATGTGCGCCTTTGGTCATGTCATGATCACACGTTTGGTACGTAGTCCAATGCATATGGAATAAACATTTGGGAGGAAATTAAAAAAATGTACACATGATAGCAACATTTGTAGATAACAATTTGGCATGTGGAGTAAGCACTATGAAAGTGTTGGCAGTGGAAGCAAGTTTCTAAAAGGCAGAGAAAAAGCTAGCAATTTGATTTGTTAGAGGAAAGGTATATTGATTTGTTAGTGGAAAAATATATATGGAGAAAGTATTAGTTCCGGTTAGGTCATAAAGGGTACATGGCTGGCTCCCAGCTGGGAGCGCAGATTGGCTCTTTGGGATCCAAAATTCCCAATATATATCCCCGGCCGTTAGCAAAAGGGTAGAGATAAACATAGCACACCAGTATGAAGCAGAAGCAACCAAACCGGGGGTGGCTTTTCTTGGGGGTTTTTCCCCTGCGATTCATGCCCAAAATTATCAAGGAGTGTAGTGCACTGGAAAGGTGCAGCAACGCCGTTTCTGTGGGCTGTCTCACGTGATAAATTTACTAGCAGTGCTGCCTAGCTTTGTTCAGCTCCTGCCTCGATCTTCTCCGTGCGTGTACTTTGCTGCTCCACCATCGAAAAATCGGGAGATACACGTTGTACGTCAGGGAGCTTAAATTGATAACAACTCATAGAGCAGTTTCGAACGAACCAGCAAAATCACTACGGGAATCAAGTGCTAGGCCGACGGTATTTGCTACGCTGACGGCCAGCTCCAGAGATGCCCACGGCCAGTAGAAAAATGTCGGCCTATAAAAGCCATCGGCGTAGAAAAACCGTCGGCATATCGTCTACTAGGCCGAGGGCCGCCGTCGGCGTCGGTCGGTGTTTCTTCCGTCCACGCGTACACGGCGAGCCTGTGGCTAACGGACGCACGACGCCGTCATGGTTACACCGACGGCCAGACCGTGCTCCTTTTCTAGTTTTTTCCATCCACATTCCATTCACTAAGTTGTATTTATATTTTTTATCATATAAAATAAGTTTGTTAAATTTTTATCACATAAAATAAGTTGTATTCACATTTTCCCATCCACATTCCATTCACTAAGTTTGTTATTTTTCTCGGATACTATGTCTTGCAAAATGATGCAACGCTAAGGTTTTATATTGTTTTGATTGTTTTTGAATTTTTATGTCCATTTTAAATTGCAGTCAAAACAACGAGCATGAAGGTTCTTAACTAGAGATAGAACCTTGTGAAACTATGATTGGATCTATAATGAAATAGCATATTGTGAATCTAAAAATATCAAGAGACACGGTGTGCTTTTTATGTCCATGTTGTGATGAGGGAACATAATGCCAGAAACTTTATGCTTGATTGGCAGGCAGGACAGTGATAAGAACAACATATCGATGTACATTTGTTCCAGATCAGTTTTAGTTCTACACTACTTTTATATGGCATACGTGCTTTTGAGCATATTGGGTGAAAATAAAGTTAATTCACAACCCTTTTCTATGGAAAACTGCACAAGATTTGTAGCAAATTCTATTATCTCACATCGGAAGTCAAGAAGAACATATAATAGAATAGAGATCAGACGTAAGTATTTTTTTTAACTTGGGTTTCTTATGTAGATTTTTGCTTTGTGAGTCAACGTGAACGTTTCATATACACTACAAAAAATAAATTCTAGTGTAACAACGTAACAAAATCATGGCCGTAAAGTAAGTTTTTTAAACCCAAAGTGAACATTTAGGTCTGATCTATATTCTCTTTCATTCCTGTTGAGGTGCAACACAATTAATATTTGTGCCACATCGGTTAAATAACCAAGGGGAGGTATTATAACTCTTCTTCTAATTGGGTGATGAATTAATAGCGAGATCCCCATAGGTCCTGCCTAAAATTAATAGATATAATATATAAACAATTGTCAGCATACCTTATAAGCTTGGTCTACATAACGGGTACAACCAAGAACCGCCATGGGTGTAGACAAAGAGTATATGTACACATGTACTTCTTTGATTCGATTTGTTGTATCGTCAATGTTGGGTTCGCAGCATAGAAAAACAAATTTTTTCTATGATACAAACCACTAAGCACCAAGATGTATCTACTAGATACAAGCAACGAGTGGATATACATCCATAAAGATCATACCCTTGTACACCGACAAATTTTAACGAGGTTGTACTCGTGGATAATATAGTCGAATGCTTGCCGATCTCAAGGTCGAGAAAAAGTCCAGCGCCACAAATCAGCAGCGCATCCGTGATCGCACACACGTTCAAGCCACCGAACAACCTCCGCCTCCTTGTTCCAGCGATACAGCGGAAGCAGCAACTCCTTCCCGACAAAAAGTCACCGGAACATGTATCTCGCTAGTCCAAGACCATGGGGGAATAGTTCTAGAGGAGGAGCGTGATCCTTCATGAGAAAGTGTGAGATGAGAGAAGGATGTGAGAGACCTTTTATAGGAGGAGGGGACACCCCAAGGGGTATGACCGGCGCATGGGGGCTGCCCCACCCCTTCCTCCAATCATGTGGGTGGAGTCCCCGCTCACAAATTGCCTCTCCATTTTCTCCACTCAAAATCCACTCAAATTTCCATTAAATTTCCATCAAATTTAATGTAATATCTCATTAAATAAAACTCCTTTTATTTATTTATTCAGAATTTTTTCAATTACATTAATTAACAAACATTCACATAAATCTCCTTGCTACTTTTCAATTTCACATGTAAAAGAAATTGTTGTGACAATAATTAGCAGTTGACTGATGAATACCTATTTCCAGATAAATTGCAACCACAATAAGCAAAAAAAATCATGTAGAGAGAAAAGCCACATTGCCTAAAGAGCCGTATCAGGCTCCTCGCTCTATATTTTTCAATCCCTGGGCTTGTACCATATCTTGAAAAGATGGCGTATACGTGATAATGCAGCATAATACATGCCAGGCACAACCTCCCGGCTGCATATCCAGCACCAGCTGCTCGCGCTCGACGGTCAGAAATCAGATGCCAGCAGCAGCTCGCGCTTGACAGTCGCAAACCAGGCGTCATTGTTTCCCTTCTCGCTGGATTCTGGCCGGGAGGAAGGGTTGGGTGGCCGCGTCTTCACTGGCGGCGGAACGATGAGGGCGGGAGGCCGATGTGTGGCGGGCGTCTCCCACGCCTAGGCGTGTTAGTGGCCTGGTCGGCTAGGAGGTGGGCCGCCAAAATTCATCTCACGCGTATCCTCGATGAAGAATTCATAAAAAGTCGATGGGATCACGGATCACCGACGTTGATTGTGCCAATTTCATTGATGGGATCGCGAAGACGATGATTGTGCCGATTTCGCTGGGTCGATATATACCGGGTCGGGCAGTGTATATATGAGTTGTGCTCGTGAACGCGTTGGATTCTACCAACGGATCCGATCATGATACAAAGTGAACATATCGACGACGACGGACACGTAGGAGACAATGGACGCGGCAGCGGGGCGTGCAAAAACGTGCAGCTCGACGGACCCCATTTTTATTAAAAAGACTCTTTTTCTATCACTTTCCTGCAAAATCAAAAAGAAAAGGGGGTTGCACAAAAAATTAAAAAGAAAAAAAACCTCTAGCCTATCAGACCCCACGGCCCAAGGCCCACCCTGGCTTCCACGGACCCCGATGCCAACTCTACAGCCAGACTCGAATGTGTCCCATACACCATCGTCTGCCGCCGCCTCCCCCTTCTCTGGCTTGCATCCTCCTTGCCTCCCCCAACGCCCGACGCTGCCACGGACGCCTGCCTCTGCCTCCCTTTCCTTCTCCGCCATGGTTCCTCGCTGGTGCTTCCGTATCCCTTCTCCGACCAGCGCGCCTTTGATCCGTCCGCGCGTCGACACCTCGCCGCCAACCTCCCTGAGAGCCTGCTCGACCTCTGCTGCTAGGACGCTCGCACGCACAACCTCGCCCAACATCTCGCCTCGGCCGCTAGCTGCCGCTCCAAGATCTTCCAGTTCCTTCACGCCTGTCCGGTTCCTCGATACGAACGCCACCAGCTCCTCTAACTCATGCGCCCCCCTCGCCTTGCTTTGCTGCCACGCTCCTGCTTCGTCCGCGCGCGCTCCAAGATGCCTTCGGTTCCCTTGTGGCCTCAACGTGCACAACCTTCCTAGTTTCCGCGATCCGATCTATACGTACAAGGTGTTGAGCGCGCTGAGTCCTGCAGCGTTAGGGAAAAGAGAGTCATGATCCTACTCAGCTTGGGAAGTTCACGATACGGAAGTCGGGCGGATGATGATCCGTGTAATCGATCGATCAAGGTTACCAAGTTTGCCCGGTTACGTTTCCCTAACGCACGTACAGAGCACGACACACGGATCACCTCGCGGACGGGCAAAGTAGGAAGAGACGGACGAAAGTCTAGGAGCGACGAAAACCATTCTCAAGCTAAATTATATACTTCCGGTTGAATGCCCGTGCGTTGCAACGGATAAAATTTTACTACGACACCAAGTGTAGGGTACCAACATGACCTGGACGTGTTACTCTAGATTCTTTTTAGCAGAGATAGAGCCAAAAAAAAATTTAAATAGATTTCAGCATTAGCCATGTCGGTTGGTAGTCGATCTTAGTCCACTGTACAATTATACTACATCACAGTCAGCTCTTTGAAAGATCATAGGACCGGCTGGGCAACTAATTTTACTAAGCAGAATGCATCCGAGAAACAGGGCCGCTGCTCGCAGCCAGGTACAGAAAACTATTGTGCCCTGCTGACCGCAAAGAAACATGATACGACCATCTATCGCATTTTGTTGCGGTGTCGGGCACCCTGGGAACTGCGCCATGTCTGGAGGGGCCAGCCGGCGACGTCCTGCCTATGCCCGCGTCGCTCCACCAGACACAGGGATTCAACGGACACATGTCTCCTGAGATCAGTTTAGTCCCCATGGATCGAGGTGTTCGTATTAAGGAGTACAACCTGCGCTGAACATCCTGAGCTCGCCAACTTAACCGCATCAAACACCGGCGAGCGCATCTCCTCCCGGGATGCTCATCACTCGATTTGGAGGCCGCCAGGTTTCAGAACCGCTGCTACTGACCACCGAATGTCTGAATCGATATGCTGCTGACTGTTAAACTGATGCATCCCCACGCAAGTTATTTTATGATGTGAAGTGCTCTGCTACACTCTGCTGTAAATGTCATTACTTGCTGACGTGAACTGTTGCCGCTGCTCCGCCAGAAGCTGCCGCTAGATGGAGCTTCACCTGATTCAGCTCTATCTGTACTGCAGCTGCCTCGTTTTAATTTGGCGAATCACGTTAGCTCCAACAAACGGAGTTGAGGTTTTACTGTCTATTCCCTGGCCGACGACCCAAGCGGCAGCAATCCCCGCCCACGTGCTCGACCGCGTGTGCCACCTCCGCGAGGAGGCCGTCTCGAGCGCCACGAGCCCCTTCAAGACGGAGGCGGGCTCGATGCGGGAGTTCGGCGAGCGGATCAAGGTGCGCAGCTCCTCACCCCGCGTGTTTGACTTGGCAGTGGCATGCTGGTGTAATATCTCTAAACATACAGGGGCAAAACTGTCAGAAAATTTTGACGGACGAAAAAGAGACGAAAACCACCTCTAGACAAATTATATAGTAGAGTTGTTTTACCACATGGTATATGTGGTGAGCAATCTACCAAACCAAATATAGTAGAGATTTTTAGAGATATGCCTAGGAGGTTTTCTCAAGTCTAGGAGGTTTGTATTTGATCCCCCAGAGCACTCTGTGGCTGGGGCTTTCTTTATAAAGCTGGGCATGATATGCCTTTTTTCTCTAGAAAGTACCTGATGGGAGTTCGCGTCTGCTGTTTCAGCTGTTACAATTTAGAGGCACCAATTCCCCATAAGTCAGTTTAAACCATTGGCTTAGCA
Source organism: Avena longiglumis (assembly GCA_030063025.1). Lineage (NCBI taxonomy): Eukaryota > Viridiplantae > Streptophyta > Magnoliopsida > Poales > Poaceae > Avena > Avena longiglumis. The sequence continues at coordinate 31,710,898 of CP125975.1, forward strand.
TCGCACAGGCTAGACAAATGGAGAAGAGATTGTGTTAGAGAAATAACGACCAGCTCTCCATTGTCTTCTTTCTCATAACAAATCCTCAATATTACATCTATCTTTTACTCTGGTGAAGAAGATCACATTGAGGCGTCCTGGGATAATCTGCTTTCTAACTTTGAAGAGCTCGGCTCTAGGCTTAAACATGCATGGGTTATTCTGGAAAAACATTTAGAAAAAATGAGAAGGGCTCGCTTCTTCTAGATGTGCAAACAAGGTATGCATATCGACTGACCTTCTACTCTTTGTCAGTTCTTTGAATTGTTTCATACTACACAGTTATTTGGCTCGTGTGTTCTAGCAGGGAATAGAGAGAATAGAGAGATAACTTTTGGTAATGACAATCGTTATTGGTGCTTATCAACTATCTATTCCTTGATGCCGTATCTGCTAAGATAGTGTTGCTCAACACCTATAGGTGCACTATGTGTATTTTCCTTTTGTTGCTGGTGTTTTCGCTGTGTAATATATTGCAAGCAGCATACTGTTATAACCCCAGTTAGTTTGTAATGTGACTCTGTGCTTAGTTTGTAGGGTTAATTGGATTTATGCCATTGCAACTTCCATCACTTGGAGAAATGCCATTACAAAAATTAAACTTGGAAATATGCCACTCCAACTTTCACATACCTCTATCTATGCCATTCTCTCCACTTTAGAGAATAATGGTTCCAAAAATACGTGTATTGCAACGTGTATTTTAAAGGTTGACTATAGGCCAACGCTTTTGGGTTATCCAGTTTCTGATAATTCAAATTGGACGAATATTTGTACAGCTAAGAACAATATGCAGCAACAACGCCTGCCTCGAGCAGCCGGCGCGTGCGATGGAGCATGCAGCACCAAATTGATGCTGCGGCGGCGGCGCCACTCTCCTCCGGTGCCGCCCGCGTCCAGCTCCAGATGCCTCCAGTCGCGCCCAGCCTCGGCCGCCTGCGGCCATGTCCAGCCCGGCCATGCTTGGCTGCCGCATCGCGCGAGTAGGGCCCACAAAAGCTGCATCGTGCGAGGAGAGTCTCTAGGCGCTGGCACCTCCAGGCTCCTCATGGCGCTTGCTTGCGCCTCCGGCCGCCGCCGCCCTGCTTGGATTCTTGTGTGCGCGAGTTTCGTTGGGGATTTTTGGTGCGGTTAGAGCGTGAGTTAGTTAGGCCTTATAGAGTCCTAGGCGCTGGTTTTTCTAATTTTCTGTGAACCCTACGGACGTATACATAACGTATACCTGTATAAGTGTACATATGGGAGTATAATGAGCTGTATATGGCTTGGTATTGAAGATAATGGCATAGGTAGAGATATGAGAAAGTTTGAGTGGCATATTTTTAAGTTTGGTTTTTGTAATGGCATTTTTCCAAGTTGTGAAAATTGCAATGGCATAGATCCAATTAACCCTAGTTTGTAATGTGGCTTCGTCAAAACATGATAAAAAAAATCAATCGGGATCGTGCGCCAAGGCGCACCCCTAAATCTAGTTTCTTTTAGTACCAGTGAACCAAGACATTTCGGTTATCATACTAGGGCTGGCTTGCCTGTGTCCGTCGCGTGCGACCATCCGCGCGGCGCGGGTGGGGCGGACTCCATCGAGCGGTTTCCCTTTTTTCTTCCTCCATGCCTTTTTTCTTTTCTTTGCAAAACAAAAACGGAAATACAAGGGAAATACGAAGTATGTCCTCAGCTATATATACCCACAGGGCAGAATCAATTCCCGAACTCGCTAGCTTGGCTCTGTCACCGGCGTCCATGCCTCGCCCCGCCGCTTCCGCGATCAATCGACGGCTGCTCCTGCTATGTCAAGAAAATGTACTATCCGCGGGGCTGCCGCAAGGAGAAGTTGAGCAGCGCAATCGAGGAGGATGAATGCGGGAAAAGACAAATAAAGCAGGGGATGGCGAGTATTACGGCCGGGATGGATTACAGCGAGGATTTGCATTAGGGTTGTCGTGGTGGTGGCACGGCAGATGCCATGAGTAGGCTAAAATATGAGGCCAATGGATGCTAGAGGAATCCGGGAAGGGAAGATGCAGAGATTTCTACACTCAAATGACTAACATCAAGATCTTTCTTTCTCCTTACAAGAACTACAAGTGCTCCTTGAGCTGTTAGCAGGAAGAAGAAAACTAATACACGAGCCTTACGGCGTAGAGTGCCTCGATCCCTCCTCAGGAGCCCGCTTCTCCCCTTATAAAGGGGTGCCTTGGTTCCTCCTAAGGCTGACGTGGCAAGCATATTCGAGGAATATGCTTGTCCCAATATGGTAACTCGACGGCTCTCTTTTCGTGTCCCCCTTCTAACGACGGCAATTTTCCAGAGAGCCTCACCTGCGCGCCTCGGGCTCCATGACTATCATCTCCGTGACCTTCCTCTGACCTTCTGCTGCTCTGCTCCTTGTCCTTTGTGCTTGGCTCTGTTCAAATTCTTCCTAGCCAGCGACTAGGGTTTGACTATAGGCACCTCCTTCTCCTGCAAGCTTCGTGTTACTCGGCCTTGTCTCGCATAACTCGGCTCGGCCTTCACCTGTATTCAAGTTATTCAGACTTACTCGGCCGACTTAACTCATAAGTCGGCCGGATAAGGTGTTTATCTTCCTGTAGCCGTCATGGCCTTGCTTATCTCGGCCGACTCTTACATGACTCGGCCGATATAAACAGTAACTCGGCTCATGATAAGGGAGACTTCTTTCATATTTCCCCTGTCTTGACCCTATCCGAGGTCACCTCCCCAACATTATTCCCCGAAGCTGGTGTGGTCCTGCCTATAACCTCGGCCGGGCCACATCAGTTTATCAACATACGTCTCTCCTTATCTCCGAGTTACTTTTTCCTGTTCGAGGTATTTGCGCAGCTTCTTGTGCACGCCTCATCCTACGTGTAACACTTATCATTATTTCTCTGGTTTTTTGTTCCTTTACAGTGCCCACTAACAAGCTACAGTGATTACTGCGCCCGTCGCGTCGGCGCAGTGACTCTTCGAGTACCGCATTGGTCAGTAGGCCCGATCCTCTCCTGTGCCGTGTGGCCTGGGGTGTGGCTCCACTAGTTGTTCACGGTTTCGCGATACACGCGGTTATGTTTGTATTGTGGCGTAGCCACGATCTCACCACGGTTACTGCGGCGCACCACGATCTCACCACGGTTATCGTGGCGTGGTTATAAAGAGGGGAGAGAGGTTTGGGCAGTTCACTTTTCCCCTTCCGCTCTCCCTCATATTCTTCCTCGCGCCGCCGCTCCTCTGCGTGTTCCGGTGCTCTCGCCATCGTCGATCTTCTTGACAGCGACGCTTCCGTTCTTCCGCTCCGATGGCCTCATCGCCGTGCGTCTGCTCCGGCGCCGCCGTCGGTGAGTTTTTCTACAGTCTCGTCGCTAGGCTCCTTCCCTAGGCTCATCTGTTGTTTTCTAGATTTCCTGCGGCGGCTCGTTTCCGCTCCGCCACCGTGCTTGCATAGAACGACGACGGAGCCCTGCGCCTCTAAGCCTCTCTCCGCCGCTAGCCCCTCTTCCGTTGATTCCTCCGGTGACCCTATGTCTAGTTCAGTTAGTGGTGCGCTCGTCGAAGATGACGACGTAGCTTCCGGCCCAGAGCGGGGCTCTTGGCAAGGCTCCTCCGTCACTCGTCGTGAGATTGAGTGGCTAATTAGGACTCGCCGGATTCCCGCCGAGGTAAGTTGTCGCTTACCCGGCAGCGAATCATCTCTTGTACTCACCGAAGGCGAGTAAGTTGTTTTCATGTCCCACTTTGCTCATGGGTTCGGCCTTCCCCTTAGCGATTTTGCTAGGGAATTTATTGATTACTTCGGCCTTCAGCCGCATCATCTTCCGACTAATGCCATTGCCTCCCTATCGGCTTATATCTCGGCCTTAGAGGGATACTTCGGCCTTTGGCCTTCTGTGCCCGTCTGGTCCAAATTTTTCCAGATCCGATCTAACGTCGTTCTAGACAAATCCCTTCACCCCTCTGAGAAATCGCTTACCCAGTGTGGAGCCGCGTCCATCACACCTCGGAGAAAATCCGAGTTCCCTCGTGTCGCTGTCCTCGAGTCTTGCAAGAAGTGGCATAGATCGTTTTTCTATGTCAAAAACACTGGAAAGGAAGACAAGATTCGGCTCCCTGCCTTTTCTATCGGCCCCCCTTCCAAGATAAACTGGAATTACAACCCCAGGAAGAGCCATGCTTTGGCCGAGGCATTCGAGATTCGGCTGAAGGAACTGATCCGTGCCGGGCTCCGCGGTGAGGATTTGATGACCACATTTCTCAGCAGCCGGATTTGCCCTTTCCAGCTTCGCTCGCACAAGCTCTGCTACATGAGCGGTCCTCTCGATCCCAACTGAGTTTCGACGGTTGAGCTCGACAACTATCTCATTTACAAGCGTGTCCGAGCTATCTTCAAGACTGATATGCCGGAGGACTGGACATGGGGGCTGAAGCCATTCACTCACGGGAATCCCCCTCCCGAGGTAAATTTACGCATGTGTATTTGCTTCCTAACTGCGTTTGAGACTTCTTTTGATAACTTCACTTTGTTTCTTTTCTTGCAGAGGTTTGCGGAGCAAAATATCGAGGATGCCGAGGTTCTGGCCCTTCCGTGGACCGCAGATTAGAACACTCCGGACAGCGGGGAACCTGACCCGGAGGAGTTTGTTCCTAAGTCGGACGTCGCTCCGGCCCGCGCTCGCGGCAAGACCTCGGCCCATGGGGAGGAAGGTGACTCGGACGACGTCCAAATTCTTGAGGTAGTCGCCATAATGCCTATCTCTTATGCATTTCCGGCTTCTACTTTCCCAACTAATCAGGCCGGTCAAGTGCACGACGCCGAGCCTCTCGCCTCTCAACCTCCTGCTACCTCGAGGAAACGCACTACTTCGGCAGGTCCCTCCGAAGCTGCCCCCAAGAAGCGAACCAAGAAATCAGCCCAGCATCTTCCGAAGCGTAAAACCATGCCCGAAGTTACTGGGTGAGTTCATTTTCATTTGTATTTCTTGCTTCTCTTTTTCTGTCTTTTGATTCGACTTTTTGTGCTTTTGCAGCGCTCCTCTCTCTGCCAAACCGAGTGGTCTGAGTATGACAAGTCATACGACTCGGCTGCCTTCTCCTCCGCCCCATGAAGATATTCAAGCTCCTATCCCCGCTCGCTTGGACTCTCCTCCTGCGCCGACTCAGACATCTCCTCGGCCAGATGTACCCACAGCCTCCATTGCTGACGCTGACATAACTCCGTTAGTAGATCCTCCTACCGAACCTGTTGCCTCCGTTACGAACCCCGAAGTTTCTTTGACTCCCCCAATTCCAACTGCGACTCCAACTCCAGCCGAGGATATCACCATCTCGGCCCCCTCGGGAACCATAGTTCCTCCTGTCTCCAAAGATTCCACTCCTAGTGCCGAGGTTGTGGCCCCTGCCGACACCTCTTCGAAGGCTAAGAAGGTTGTTGTTACCAAACCTTTATCATCTCGGAAGGGGCCGGCTAGATCTTCTGAACCCAATATCGTTGATGCGTTCCGTAAGGGGGCTTCCTCTATTAGGCCCGTTGTCACCCCGGCCGCTAACAGTCAGCTTACTCTCCATAAGAGTGCCGCGGCGGCAGTGGTTACCCAACGGGTCCGAGGTAAAGTGCTGACCCGTACTGAGAGTGGGAACATCCTCAACTCCTTGGTGGAATATGCCAACAATTGGAATGCCGCCGATCAACTTGAGGGCAATCCGAGTAACCAGCCATTTCAGCTTTCCGACATCAGCAGTCGTTTGCATATGGCTGCTAAGATTGTCCTTGAGAGTGATAAGATGAACGAGGTAAGCGCTTCTGTTAATATTTTGTCTGTTATTCAAATGATAGTATATATACACTAGTCCCCGCAGTTTGCAACCGAATAACTTGTTGTTCGTTTGGAAGCTTTGTTAGGCTTCAAATGCATTATTTGCTAAGTTTATTTCCTATATACCTTGGATTGATCGTTGTTCATCCATATTTCGAATTAAGCGTAGCTTAATCCGGACCTATTTATGCTTTGGTTATCCAGCCACCTAGATCCGAGTTAAGTTTTGCTTGATTTAGATCTGTTTTAGCCTTCAATATCCAGCCACCTAGATCCGAATTAAGTTTTGCGTGATTCGGATCTGTCTTGGCTTTGAATATCCCGCCACCTAGATCCGAGTTAAGTTTTGCTTGATTCGGATCTGTCTTAGCTTTGAATATCCAGCCACCTAGATCCGAGTTAAGTTTTGCTTGATTCGGATCTGTCTTAGCTTTGAATATCCAGCCACCTAGATCCGAATTAAGTTTTACTTGATTCGGATCTGTCTTAGCTTTGAATATCTAACCGTGTAATTCATTTTGGCACTTAGGTTGCCCATGATCGGCGGACCGTCGAATTACAAAGGTTGCTTTTTGCGCAGAAGAAATTGGAAGAGAAGTATGAGAAAGTTCTTCCCGTGGTGAAGAAAACTGGTAACTTAACAAACCTTTGCATTGTCCCATACGTTCTTAATATTTACAACTTGAGGTGTTAACCCATTTTTTGCTGGGAAACAACTAATATCAATAATCTTAATATTTGTCTTAACAAGAAGGTCAAATCTCTGAAAGGTTAGTTATTCTTTTTTCTATTGATTTTCGTTCGAGACTTATCCTGGGTTTCTTATAACCTTCTGGCTTTGGTATAGCCGAGTTACAAACATTTGCAGTGTCACATTGTTATCGCCATATTTTGGCCAAAGGAGGAGATGGGCCGTAATCAAGATGGGCTTGGAAGATACATATATGCAACGTGTTGTTGAATCGGCCTTGTGCGTGGATTTGGGCTAAATTGCCCGTGTATCTGTATATTGTAGTAGTTTCCGTTTCGGTTTAAGTAAGAGATAGAGTTGTTAGGTTATTCCAAAGATAGAAAGTCTCCGGACTATAAATATGTACCTAAGGTTATTGAGAAAAGGAGGACAATCACGTTCACAACAAACACAATTGTAGGGGTTCGTAGCATGGAAAACAAAATTTTCTATCGCATACAAACAAACAAGCCAAGATCTATCTACTAGATTGTAGCAACGAGTCGATAGAGGAACTCACCCTCGAAGATTCCAAAGCGGTTAACGAGAGCAGATTCTCGTGGGTGATGTAGTCGTACACTTCCGATCTCAAGATCGCGTAGACGATCCTTCCGGCGCTGCGTTCCCGTAGTCGGTCACACGTTCGGTACTCGACGAAGACCTTCCTCTCCCTTGTTCCAGCAGGCAGCGGAGGTTGTAGCACTCTCCTCGCGATTCCGGCAGCACAACGGCGTGGTACCGGAAGTAGAGGGGAGATCCCGCAGGGCTTCGCCTTAAGCCGGTGCGAGTATGGTGGAGCTTATGAGAGAGGCTATTAGTGGTCTAGTAATTAGACACACCAATTAGAAGGCTCTAAACCAATTAGAAGGCTCTAAACCGCTGGCTAAAGCAATTAGAAGCTCTAAACCAAAACGGCTCTAAACCGGAGATCTAGAGTAGAAAGTTATGTGTCTATGGGAGGAGCCCTGCCCCTCCTTATATGGGAGGGGGTCCTTGGCGCGCCAGGGGAGGGAGGGAGTCCCTCCCCAACTCGGCCTAGGGCTGGCGCCGGCCTGGAGGAGTCCAACTCCTCCTCCAGTGTGGCATCCCGCAAAACCACTACTAGAAAATCGCGTTGAATTTGTGCATTGCATCGTCATCATCATGCATTGTTTGCCAAAAACTATTTTCGCATCGCCCGTTTTGTTTTCTAAAACGCCCCAACTTTAATCAAATATCAAACCCCGGGGCTCCGGAGTATTTTTGTTTTGTTGCATTCGGGTTGCAAACGGCCCAATTCAATTAAATAAAATATTTTATTATTTTGCGGGGGCAGTCGAACGGGCCGTTCCGACCCGAACGACCACCCCCTGGAATATAAATCGGTCCGCCCCAACCAACCCCATCTAAATCCTAAACACACCCACAAATCTACCCACCCCTACCTGGCCACCTCACCCCCTCCACTAGCATGTCGCCACATCAGCCCATCTCCTCCCACCCTCCAATCAAAACCTGCCATTTGGCCATCTCCCCTCTTTTCTATCTCTCTCCTCTCTCTCTCCCAGACACAACACACTCACACTCACGCGCCAAACCACCTCCCCATACACGCAACACCACACACGCCTCCTGCCCACTCACCCCTCAGCACGCACACACGCACGCTGCCGGCCCCACCACGACCCCTTCGTCCTCGTGTCTCCCAGCGGCCGCAACCGCCTGCCTCCTCCCACTGCTCGGCAGCCGCGCCTGTCCCCCATCTCGCAGACGCCCATGCCGCCTCACAGATCGCGCCGCCCTCCGGCTACCCCACCGCCATGAAGCTCCTCCCCACTGACCGTACCATTCGCCAACCAGCGCCAGCCTTAAGCCGGCCGCGCCGCCGGACCCCTGCCGCCCTGCTGGTTCCCTCGCCATGAGCCTGCCGCCTCCGGCAGGCCCCGATCGCCGCAGCCCCCACCTCGCCGCCCCTAGCCTCTGCAGCCTCAAGGCCTGCCCAGCTCCGCGCCTCGCTCCTCCTCAAGCTCGCCACCGCTCAAGACGGCCGCCTCGCCTCGGCTCGCCTCCCTTCTCCAAGACCACCGCTAGAGCCTCCCTCCAGGCGCCCACCGCCGCCATGTGGTGCCCGCCTCCGCCTCGCCAGCGTTCGGCCGCCGATGCTCGCCTGAGCCCGCGTCTTCCTGCCGAGTGCGCCACCTGACCACCGCTCCGCCGGTGCTCACAGACGACTGACCAAGCGCCTCCTCGCCCGGGCCTGCCCCTGGCGGCCCGGCTCACCTGCCCGCCGCTGCGAGGCCGCCTGCCGCCCACGCCGCCGGGCGCCTCCGCCAGACCCTCGCCAGCTCACGAGTCCGGCCCGCCCTCCACGCCTGGCCACCGTGGGCCTTCGTGGCTGCGCGTGTGCTCGTGTGCTCGTGTATGTGTGCTCGTATGCGTGTGCTCGTGTATGTGTCGGTAAACGCAGTGAACCCTATGACCGCTCCGAGGCAACCCGAGCTCGCCAACGACCTTCGCGCCAACCTCGACAAGAGCTTCATCACGGAAACCCCGACGCCATGATCTCCTCGCGGAATCAAGAAGACCGATTCCTCGACCCTCTCGAGGCGCCAAGATCGCCGAGACCCTAGACGCAAGCCTCCTTCGTGGGACGACAAGTACCGACAAGGACCCGAATGGAGCGAACCCAAGACGATAGGGACAAGTACTACTTCACGGACGCCAGTACCAAGGTCGCCACAGAGAATCGAAGTTGTCGAGACTCAAGACCTGCCTCGGGCGAAGTCCGACCCGATGCTCGCCAAGAACTGCACCGACTGAACGAAATCGAGGCGACCCGAAACACCAAGTCCGCTTCTAACGCCAAGACCTACCCCGATATCCGAGAACGCTCGCCAACCCGAACCTCGATCCGTCGAACCTCGGACCACGAGACCGACCCAACCCCGAACCCAAGATCCGAGCCCTCTGATGTGTGACCCCTTTTCCTCGAACCCTATTTTATAACATATCAATTTGTTGCGCATTAAATTGTCATTCATCTCGCATGCATAGCATTGGTTTGGGGGCCTTATGCCGATTCACCTAATAATTAAATATGGGGCCCATATGCGGGCAAATCTAGCCTTATATTGGCCTCATTTAAACTTGTGTAGCGAACCGGAAACTCATCTTGTCATGTTAAAACAACATTTAAATTGCGGGGGTTCTAAACAACTTGCACCACTTAATTAATTGTCGGGACCCCGGTTCCGCTTAAATTGACCTAATTGCATCGCACCTTGCCATGCCATACATCATGCATGCATCATGCCGATCTTCTGCCGTGTATTAAATGTTGCATCCGGTGTTTCTTCTAGTGTTTTGCTTCTTCGCGGATAAGGCCGTTGAGTTGATGTGAGCTTCGCCCCGATCTTCGGTGGAACCTTTCGACAATGTTTTCAGGCGAGCATCTCCCCCTTTCTACCCATCTTACTTTTATAGTAATTTACTCCTTCCTGTTGATCTATTTGCTATCTGAGTTGCGGTGCTCTAGTTTTCGTACCCGTGAAATCCCTTGCAGCCCTATATTGCCTTGGACACATCCTATTACCTGTTGTTTGGTAGATAGTTGGACTTGCGCGTCGTAGTTGCTTGCTCAAGTGCTGATGTGAGTCGTCATATGCCACAGTTGCTGATGCATTGCCGCATGTTGATGTTGGAGATGATTCTAGTTTTACTTATCGTCACTTTAATTTCTGTTTAACAACTAAAATTGAATAAGCAGAGGCATCGGTGGGTGATAGATAATATTTGGTTTCCGAACGCCCACTTGTGTCCTGAAGACCCCAGTACTTGATACTTGCCTTGATTTATCGCGCTATCCACATCCGGGAGGTATATGGGACCCCGAGCCGAGCTTGATTCGGACTTATTTCTTGGGGCCACAAACTAGTTTGAGGTTTTATTTACGATCCTGTACTTATGCCATGCTTTATCGCTTTATTTACGATTGTGCGGTACTGCACACTGTATCGTTAGGATCGGGACACGATTCCGCGGTGTCGACAAGCCCGCTTGGGGTTCCTGCTCACACCAGATACCCAGACCTTGAGGCCGTCTCGAGCTTGCCTACTCCGCTGCGGATTCTACTTAAGGGTGGCCTCAAATATTTCAATCCTGTGATTGTTCAGTCGTGAAAGCCTCGTTGGGTTTTGATTTGGTTTTTCCGAGGTTGATCGAGCGTGTGTTGCTATTGGTGCACCCCGGCCGGGTTAAAACTTTCTGAAAGCCGTGTCCGCGGATATGGACGACTTGGAGCACAGTATCTCGATCATAGACAAGCATAACTAAAGTTTACTGCTATAAATTTGACTTATAATGACTAGTAATCAGCTTCACTACAACGGAATGGCTAATTAATACTGCCCACAATTGCTTGTTTGGTTGTCGCCATGCAATTGTATCGACTAGTAAGTATTGCAACTACAATGTAATGGCGTAATAAAAGTACCAACAAGCTTTGGGTTTTATGGGATATCTCATGCTATTCATATCGATTAGTAATTGTTGCAACTCCAACGGAATGATTAAATAAAGTGCCCATCGCTTACTTTATCGTGACGATTATCTAAACTCGTCTAGTAAAGTGCCGCAACGATAATCGAATAAGTAAAGCGCCAATGTGTGAGTACCTCGGTTGACTTCCTCGTTTGGTCTCGAGGGGAAACACCAGGATGGGTTTGTTTGGTGTTAGTCTCGTGTTGATCCGGATAGGTCATTCTCACCCCTCGATAACCGCGCCATTGTATCGAGTCTCTATAGGTTGTTTAATGCGTCTGCTGCGCCGCTTGATCCACCATACCTATGTAGGCGAGGACCGCCGAATTCTAGCCTCGCTGCATCGGCCTCAAGATCGACGCTCCTTCTTTGTTTTCTGCTTTGCCTTTGCCGCACCCTTTGTTAAGCAGGTTTGAGATCGACGTTAGCAGGGTTACCCTTCCGCTTGGCCAGGGCAGGGTTATGGACGCCATTGGTTATTCTTCAGGGCTCTTAGCCCCATTTGCATCTTGTCCGTAGCTGGACGCTATACCATTTCAAGGTGATTTGGATCTTTGTATATTATATCTGTATTCTTGACTCTTTGAGTCGCTGTTATGTATATCTGTTCTGTGGGTCCCATCGAGGACCTGTGTAATGTTATTACTGCTTTCCACCCGCACGAAAGTGCTGGTGGGCACCTTTGAATCGTTTCTATGCGGGTTTGGTGAATTTTGCCCAAACTTGTATAGGTCCGATTCGAGGGTGTTACAGTGGTATCGAGCCCAGCGAGCGATACCCACAAGTCCAAATTTGTAGGATAACCTAGCTAACGGCCGAAGTAGAGTGTCAAAACTATTTTTGAAAATCGGTTGGATAGTTCTGGTTAGGTCTGATTTTACTCCTTACCCCTCTGCTATTCTCCTCTTACCTCGACGTGTTTTGAATCTGCTCTCTTCTCTCTATTCGAGTCCAGGAATTCTCGTGGTTGGGTTTCCGTCGTACCTTCAGGGTTTCGCTTCCTTCTTTGATAACGGTGTGCTATCATCCGGTGTTCAAGCTACCTGAGGAATCCGTCTACGTTGTTACCATTCTTTGTTCCTTGTTTGTGCCCTCCGGTGTTTCCGACGCGACGACATCATCTACGCCAGCTCCGATGCAGAGTCTGCATCACTCCCTTGTTTCCGAACCTCGTTTGTCGAGATCTTCAGTCTGATTCCGAGAGTTGGTTGCTTAATCCGCCTATTCGTGTGCAGAGTAATGGTTTGGGTGCGGGATGGAGTAGCTACCATACCACTACTCTTATCATTCGCTCTTGTACGCCGAATCAGTGGATCCAGCGATTTAACTCCGTTCATGGAAGTTAGGGGTGGCTTAATTTGTTGATACCTCTACCTTCGACCTTTTGTTTCCGGAGTGTTCTCCCGACGATCACGGACAGCGACCTCTTGTTAGTGGTGTCGCGAGGACCTACACGAAGCGAGAAGACGCGGACCACCGTTTTTCCTTCCGGTACCATGAGGCGGATCTCGAGGGCGAGATCCATTGTTAGTGGTGTCGAATTGTGGCATCCCGCAAAACCACTACTAGAAAATCGCGTTGAATTTGTGCATTGCATCGTCATCATCATGCATTGTTTGCCAAAAACTATTTTCGCATCGCCCGTTTTGTTTTCTAAAACGCCCCAACTTTAATCAAATATCAAACCCCGGGGCTCCGGAGTATTTTTGTTTTGTTGCATTCGGGTTGCAAACGGCCCAATTCAATTAAATAAAATATTTTATTATTATGGGTAGCGAACGGGCGTTCGAACGACCACCCCCTGGAATATAAATCGGTCCGCCCCAACCCACCCCATCTAAATCCTAAACACACCCACAAATCTACCCACCCCTACCTGGCCACCTCACCCCCTCCACTAGCATGTCGCCACATCAGCCCATCTCCTCCCACCCTCCAATCAAAACCTGCCATTTGGCCATCTCCCCTCTTTTCTATCTCTCTCTCCTCTCTCCCAGACACAACACACTCACACTCACGCTACCAAACCACCTCCCATACACGCAACACCACACGCCCCGCCCCACTCACCCCTCAAGACGCACACGCTGCCGCCCACCACGACCCTTCGTCCTCGTGTCTCCCAGTGAACCGCCTCGCCTCCTCCCCTGCTCACAGCTGCGGCTCTGTCCCCCATCTCACAGACGCCGCCTCACAGATCGCGCCGCCCCTCTCCGGCTACCCCACTGGCCATGAGCTCCTCCCACCGGACCGTCACCGCCAACCAGCGCCCTTAGCCGCCAGCCGCTGCCGCCGGGACCCCTGCCGCTGCCGCCTGCTGGTTCGCCCACAGAGCCTGCCGCCCCTCTCCGGCCAGGCCCCAGACGCCGCAGCCCCTCACCTCGCCGCCCCTAGCCTCTGCAGCCCTGCGCCTGCCCCCGCTCCTCGCTCCTCGCCTCAAGGCCGCCGCTCACGCCTCGCCTCGGCTCGCCTCCTTCTCCCAGCCACCGCTGAGCCTCCCTCCGTCGCCCACCGCCTGCATGTGGTGCCCGCCTCGCCTCGCCTAGCTGCGTCACGCCGATGCTCGCCCGAGCCCGCCTTCCCGTCGAGTGCGCCGACCACCCCGCCAGCGACCGCCGCTCCACGTGCTCCCGCCGCCACGACCCGCCTGCGCCTCCTCGCCGCCCGGGCCCTGTCCCCGCGCTCCGGGCTCACCTGCCCGCCGCCGCCGCCTCCACGCCGCCCGGCGCCTCCTCCGGCCAGACCTCGCAAGCTCGCCCGGAGTCCGGCCCGCCCACGCCTGCCGCCACCGTGTTCTGTGGCCATTGTGCTCGTGTATGCGTGTGCTCGTATGTGTGTGCTCGTGTGCTCGTGTATGTGTCGGTAAACGCGTGTGAACCCTATGACCGCCCGAGGCAACCCGAGCTCGCCAACGACCTTCGCGCCAACCTCGACAAGAGCTTCATCACGGAAACCCCGACGCCATGATCTCCCTCGCGGAATCCGAAGACCGTACCGATTCCTCGACCCTCTCGAGGCGCCAAGATCGCCGAGACCCTAGACGCAAGCCCTCCTTCAGGGGACGACAAGTACTCCGACAAGGACCCGAATGGAGCGAACCCGAAGACGATAGGGCGACAAGTACTACTTCACGGACATCGAGTACCAAGGTCGCCACAGAGAATCGAAGTTGTCGAGACTCTGAAGACCCGTTCCCGGGGGCGAAGTCCGGACCCGATGCTCGCCAAGAACTGCACCGACCAGAACGAAATCGAGGCGACCCCGAAACACCAAGTCCGGCTTCTCGGAACGCCAAGACCTACCCCCGATATCCGAGAACGCTTCCGCCGAACCCCGAACCTCAGATCCGTCGAACCCTGGACCCTGAGACCGACCCCGAACCCCGGAACCCAAGATCGTCGAGCCCCCCTCTGATGTGTGACCCCTTTTCCTCGAACCCTATTTTATAACATATCAATTTGTTGCGCATTAAATTGTCATTCATCTCGCATGCATAGCATTGGTTTGGGGGCCTTATGCCGATTCACCTAATAATTAAATATGGGGCCCATATGCGGGCAAATCTAGCCTTATATTGGCCTCATTTAAACTTGTGTAGCGAACCGGAAACTCATCTTGTCATGTTAAAACAACATTTAAATTGCGGGGGTTCTAAACAACTTGCACCACTTAATTAATTGTCGGGACCCCGGTTCCGCTTAAATTGACCTAATTGCATCGCACCTTGCCATGCCATACATCATGCATGCATCATGCCGATCTTCTGCCGTGTATTAAATGTTGCATCCGGTGTTTCTTCTAGTGTTTTGCTTCTTCGCGGATAAGGCCGTTGAGTTGATGTGAGCTCACCGATCTTCGTGGAACCTTTCGACAATGTTTTCAGGCGAGCATCTCCCCCTTTCTACCCATCTTACTTTTATAGTAATTTACTCCTTCCTGTTGATCTATTTGCTATCTGAGTTGTGGTGCTCTAGTTTTCGTACCCGTGAAATCCCTTGCAGCCCTATATTGCCTTGGACACATCCTATTACCTGTTGTTTGGTAGATAGTTGGACTTGCGCGTCGTAGTTGCTTGCTCAAGTGCTGATGTGAGTCGTCATATGCCACAGTTGCTGATGCATTGCCGCATGTTGATGTTGGAGATGATTCTAGTTTTACTTATCGTCACTTTAATTTCTGTTTAACAACTAAAATTGAATAAGCAGAGGCATCGGTGGGTGATAGATAATATTTGGTTTCCGAACGCCCACTTGTGTCCCGTAAGACCCCGAGTACTTGATACCTGTTCCTTGATTTATCGCGCTATCCACATCCGGGAGGTATATGGGACCCCCCTGAGCCAGAGCTTGATTCAGACTTATTTCTTGGGGCCACAAACTAGTTTGAGGTTTTATTTACGATCCTGTACTTATGCCATGCTTTACTGCTTTATTTACGATTGTGCGAGGTACTGCACACTGTACTGTTTAGGATCGGGACACGATTCCGCGGTGTCGACAAGCCCCGTTTGGGGTTCCCAATGCTCACACCGTATACCCAAGACCTTGAGGCCGTCTCGAGCTTGCCTACTCGCTATGGATTCTACTTAAGGGTGGCCCTGAAATATTTCTGAATCTGTGATTGTTCACCGTGAAAGCCTCGTTGGGTTTTGATTTGGTTTTTCCGAGGTTGATCGAGCGTGTGTTGCTATTGGTGCACCCCGGCCGGGTTAAAACTTTCTGAAAGCCGTGTCCGCGGATATGGACGACTTGGAGCACAGTATCTCGATCATAGACAAGCATAACTAAAGTTTACTGCTATAAATTTGACTTATAATGACTAGTAATCAGCTTCACTACCACGGAATGGCTAATTAATACTGCCCACAATTGCTTGTTTGGTTGTCGCTTGCGACAATTGTATCTGACTAGTAAGTATTGCAACTACAACAGAATGGCAGAATAAAAGTACCAACAACTGCTGGGTTTTATGGGATATCTCATGCTATTCATATCTGATTAGTAATTGTTGCAACTCCAACGGAATGATTAAATAAAAGTGCCCACTGCTTACTTTATCAGGACGATTATCTAAACCTGTCTAGTAAAGTGCCGCAACGATAACTGAATAAGTAAAACTGCCAACTGTGTGAGTACCTCGGTTGACTTCCTCGTTTGGTCTCGAGGGGGAAACACCAGGATGGGTTTGTTTGGTGTTAGTCTCAGGTTGGATCCGGATAGGTCATTCTCACCCCCTCTGATAACCGCCAGTTGTATCGAGTCTCTATAGGTTGTTTAATGCGTGCTGCCGCTGCCGCTTCAGTCCACCATACCTATGTAGGCGAGGACCGCCGAATTCTAGCCTCGCCGTGTACTGGCCTCAGTACTGACGCTCCTTCTTTGTTTTCTGCTTTGCCCTTTGCCGGCACCCCTTTGTTAAGCAGGTTTGAGATCGACGCCGTTAGCAGGGTTACCCTTCCGCTTGGCTCGGCAGGTTATGGACGCCATTGGTTATTCTTCGTGGCTCTTAGCCCCATTTGCATCTTGTCCGTAGTGGACGCGCTTATCGCTTTCAAGGTGATTTGGATCTTTGTATATTATATCGTATTCTTGACTCTTTGAGTCATATGTATATCTGCTCATGGGTCCCATCGAGGACTGTTGTGTAATGTTATTACTTCGTTTTCCACCCGCACGAAAGTGCCTGGTGGGCACCTTTGAATCGTTTCTATGCGGGTTTGGTGAATTTTGCCCAAACTTGTATAGGTCCGATTCTGAGGGTGTTACATCCAGGTTGGTTCCAACTCCTCTTGCTTGTTTCCCACAGTTTCTTGTTTTGGCAGTTTGACTTTCAAACTGGACATTTGACTTTTCTGTTTTAGGATTCAATTTAATCCTTTATTTGGGACAGCAAGAACACTTAGTACATGATGCAATCATTCAATGAGCAATGACACATTCATGTACCCTTCCCCCCCGGAGTGCCGGACAATCCGGAACCTTCTAGAACATTCCCGATGAAAACACCGGAATCATTCCCGAACTCCGAAACGGGACTTTCCTTATATGAATCTTATTCTCCGGACCATTCCGGATCACCTCGTGATATCCCGGATCCCATCCGAGACTCCGAACAACATTCGGTCTCTTTCTCATAATACCATAACTACTCAAACAACGTCGAATCCTTATGTGTCTCCTACGGTTCGTGAATTATGCGGACATGATCGAGACACTTCCTAACAATAACCAATAGAGGAATCTGGAAATTCATATGGCTCCCACATATTTCTACGATTACTTTGCGATCGAATGAACCACTTACATACGATACCAATTTCCCTTTGTCTCACGATATGTTACTTATCCAAGGTTATGATCGTCGGTATCTCTGCATACCTAGTTCAACCTTGTTACTGATAAGTACTCTTTTCTCGTTCCCGTGATATGTGATCCCTTGTGACCAAGTCACATGCTTGCAAGCTAATTGGATGACATTCCACCGAGAGGGCCCGGAGTATATCTATCCGTCATGTGGATGGACAAATCCCACTCTTGATCCATGTTTTTCAACCAATACTTTCCAAACACTCAATGCCACTTTTATAGCCACCCTGTTACGGTGTGGTGTTTGATGACATCAAAGCATCCATCCGGTAAAGGTGATATGCATGATCTCATGGTCGAAGGAATTAGGTTACTATGTATCAGAAAGCATATAGCAATTGAACTATTGAAATGACTTGATCTTTATGCTACGCTTATCTATAGGAGTATGTCCATCACATCATTCTCCTAATGATATGATCCTGTTGTTAATAACATCTCAATGTTCATGATCAGGAAACCATGATCATATATTAACCAACAAGCTAGTTTAACAAGAGGCTTTACTAGGGACTCTTATTTTAGTTTACAAATCACACAAGTATTAATGTTTCCTTAATACAATTATAGCATGGTATGTAAACATTTATCATAAGTGTGAAGATATGATAATAACCACTTTATTATTGCCTCTTGGGCATATCTCCAACAGTCTCCCACTTGCACTAGAGTCAATAATCTAGTTTCAAACCTTGTGTATTCAACACCTATGGCTTTCCTGTGTTGTATGTACACGATTGCTAGTGGTCAATCGATCTCGGATCCGACACTTCCGTGTCCGTGTGTAATTGCATGTATTTGCGTCTCTACGCATCACTCATTCTCTAATGAGATGGCTTTGTATAAATTTGGTCTTTCGGTGTGACCTTTAGTTCTTTGGGGTTAAAACATGTTGATAATATTGTCGTACAATATATCTTCATAGTATTATCCCTCTGTGAACTACACCTAGTTTGATAACAAACTACTTGACACAAATGCCCTCTTTTGCTGCTATAATAGCAGTCATATACTTAGCCTTTTGTTGTAGTATCTGTCACAATGTCTTAATTTTGGAACTCATCCAAATCCATTATGGAACTCACTTTCCATTATATTGTGCCACCCTTAGTTTAAATTGAGATACACTTAATTTGTACTTTGTGACAAAACTAGTATCAATGTAGTACTTTTACAATGAACTAACCATCTATTTGTCACTTCTACAAATATTATACTCTTAGTTCTTCCAAAAGATCATAATAATATCCTTACTATTGTTCAATGATCATCTTACGAATCATTCTGGTATATGCTCACAACATTTAGAGCATAGGACATATCTGGATTTTGTACATATCACAGTATGATTGATATAAATACCCTTTTGTGATTTCATTCATCAAGTATCAAACTATACTTGATTATTTGCTTCACTTTACCAAATGTCAATACACTTGAATATATCATCAACATTGAACTCATTCAATCCTTTCTGTGCAACAAGAACCTTTTTCTTGTAGTTTCTATATTGAACTCATTCAATATCTCGTCTATGTACTTCTGGCACAACCATATTAGCGTCTATTGATGCCAAATATTTGGGTTTTGCCTAAGTCTTTCATCGGGATGAAATTCTTAATATGTGTTAATAAAAGATACATCTTTTCTAATCAACAATATGTCCTCCACATAATGTATTAGAAATATGTCTTAGCGCTCCCACTTAATTTCTTGTAAACGCAAGCATCTTCATTGTCTCTGATGAAATTAAACTCTTTTAACAGTTTCATCAAAGTGAAGATTCCAACTCCGCGACGCTCACTTCAACCATTGAAGTTTGCATATGATTTTAGCATCCTTTGAATTAACAAAACCCTATGGACCGTGTCATGCACACGTCCTAGGTAACGATTCTATTAGAAGAACTTGTTTTGTTTATTCAACTACCATATAACAAATTATATGTAGTGGTTGCTACATTAATCCGTCTAGACTAAATATCGCTATGAAAGATCAGATATTGTCATAGTCAACCTTTGAACATTGTTGTGAACTCTTTCCCAACATGTCGATTATTTCATAGATGTGCAACATCCATGTCTATTTATTTATAGATCCAAACACAACTGTAAGGTCTTACACCTTTCTCGAGGGTCCTTCAAGTTCAAAACTTGATTTCTCGTATGGAACTATCACGGATTTTATGGCTTCAAGCCATTTGACTTGAGTCGTGGCCCATCATCACTTCTTTGCATGTAGTCGGTTCATTATTCTCAAATAATGATTCAACCCTCAATTCTTGGTATTTGATTGTTTACCCGACCTACTTGTTTCAATAGGAACTTAGATCTCCGTGACCACAACCTTTTGAGGCACGTGAGCTATGAGCATTGTTGCCTCCCAAACACTTTTCGGTCACAAGAACTGCATATATAGCTAAGGTTCTTTTAACCTTATCAAAGTTCTATTGTCCTCCCACTTAACTTTTCACGGAAAAATTCCTTCTCAAAGAAACTTGACGTTCTAAGCGACAAACACTTTTGTCTCTGGTGTTATGGAGGAATACTTAACAGTTATTCAAAATAATCATACAAAGACAGGTTCACCCGACTTTGGTTGCACACATCTTTCTTATGCATAGCATACCAATGTTTAAGAAAGGACAACTTGGGTTTTATCCCAAACCATAACCTTATATGGTGTCATTTCAACGGATTATGATGAAGCTCTTTTCAGTGGAAAAACGGTAATCTCTAAAGCTTTTAATCTTTAAAGTATAATGGCAGTTTTATGAATTACACCTTCGATCTTACCATGTCAAACAAGGTTTAATTACATATCTCGAACACTCCATACTCTTATGGTGTTTCGGGAAAATGCAAATCCACGGAACGATTCCTTTAAATCTTAGGTATTATGCTAAACTTGTAACTCAAATATCTTCCTTTATGATCTTATCATAAACTATTTATATTCTTGTTACAATGATTTTGCACTTCATCTTGAAAGTCCTTGAACTTTTCAAATGTTTCACACTTCATCCTTATTAAGTAAATATTCATATATTCACTCAAATTTTCGGAGAAAGCACATGAAGTTGAAATCCATCGCTCTTGACTATATATAATGGACTTCATACAACAATATGTACAAGTTCCAATAAGCTAGTCTATCGTTCCCTTTTGGCCTATGAACGAAGTTTTAATTATCTCTAGGAAAGTTTCACAAGCGTCATTTGATCAAAATCAAATAGACTCCAAAATTCCATACATATGGAGTTTCTTCATGTTTTCTTTCCAATATAATTTAAACGGCGATGTCACTTCCTAAGTGATCTTTCAATCAATTTGTCTTTCGACATCTTTAGCATTAGCTTTATGGATGTGATTTTTCCAACAGGATTTGTGAATCATCCATCTTTTATGGATTACGGCAATTATTTGAACAACCCTTTTGTTCTCATATTACCTGATAAAACAAATCTTGAAGGCAAGCTTTGATGTTTAACGAGCAACACAATAACCCTTTATTTGTTCTCGATGAACATCATCACATATTCTTTTGCTAATTACTTAGGCCACTGTAGTTCATGAATTGTGTTGTTTCGTATGACGATTCACACCAACAAATTCAGTATCAAATACTTAAGAACCACATTGTTTAATAAGCAAAGAATATAGCCATAACATGTATATCATCTATATACTTAAACTGAACAATTCTAGTCTTTTCCTTTCTGCCATATACTTATGAGATTCTCTTTCAGTATTTCCTTTTATGTTTGAAAGAATCTATCAACATCAATTAGTGGAGTCATACATATGACACATAGTCCTAAACATGTATAGTTAAATACCAATGTCTTTGGACTTGCACTTTGAAGTAGATCACCATCATCAAATGTTTGGTGTTCTTTCAAATTCCTTTATTTAGTAATCTCTTGGTGTAGTAAACATTTTACCTACATCAATTATTCATCCTTATCATGGAATCGTCCATGATCAAGCTACTTTTAGCTTATAACGATGAATCACTGGTATAATGTTGCTCTCCAAAACCTTTTGGAGGATTAGGACAACTAGTGTCTCCAACCTTTTGCAAATTCTCATCGAATATGAGAACATGACTTTTGCCATATTATACTCTATCATGTTGCAACCAAAACTTCGTTTCAGATATCACAATATCTTCCACACATGATGGTTTCTGAAACAACTCTTTCAGATCCTAGATAACCTTGATATTAAGACAATCCTTTGAATATCAAGAATCATGGAAACAAACATGATACTTATACACTAACACTTGGAATTGTCACTCTTGTTTTAATACCAATTATTAAACTTCATGGAGTAACTGAACTTCATCAAGGTTTGCAATAGGACTTTTAAACTTTAGATTAACACTTCAAAACAATACGATACCAGTTCGTAAAGTAACTAACCAGAATTCTATAGTTCTATCATCTCAATTATAACTAAGCGCAAGGTGGTAAACGGATGCCAATGACTACAACAACTATGCAAATTTACTTTGATTTAGTTTATGATAAATTGAGTTCTAATTAATAATTAAATTAATCTAGGTGAACTCCCAC
The DNA here is from genome assembly GCA_030063025.1 of Avena longiglumis. Taxonomy (NCBI): domain Eukaryota; kingdom Viridiplantae; phylum Streptophyta; class Magnoliopsida; order Poales; family Poaceae; genus Avena; species Avena longiglumis. The sequence continues at coordinate 31,732,936 of CP125975.1, forward strand.
TCTAAACAATATCCCTCACATTGTTTTAGTGATCACACGAACCAAATCCACCACATCAAAACCGATCATCACGAGAGTTGATATAGCTTCAATGGCGAACAATCAACATGTTCATCATATCTACCATATGACTCATGCTCTACCTTTCGTAACTGTTCCCGAGGCCATGTCTGTACTTGCTAGGCTCGAAGATCAAACCTTAGTTTCCGCATGAGCAAATCTGGCTTGCTCACGTTGTATACACTTGTAGAATCTAACACACCCGATCATCACGTGGTGCTTCGAAACAACAAGCTTTAGCAAAGGTGCTAAATAAGGGTGAACAATTTATGACTGGAAAATCATGTGCATGAGGGATCATCTTATAATGCTACCGCTGCCTACTAAGCAATACAAGATGCATAAAGGATTAACATCACATGCAATTCATAATATGTGATATGATATGGTTTTCTTCTTTGTGCTTCCGATCTCCATCTTCAAGCACGAACATGATCTCCATCATCACCGCATTGCATCAAGGTCAATGACGCTTCTCCATGGTTGTCGCCCACCGCTTCAACTATTACAACTACTTTGAATAGACACGCTGGTCTTAACAGAAATTAAAGACAACCATATGGCTCACGGCCGTCGACTTACAATAAGGAACATTGCATACATCATATATAATCACAATCATGGCCATATCACATCATCGCACACCGCAAAACAAAGTTAGACGCCTACTTTCTTTGCATGTTTTACGTGGCTTGGGGCTGTTAATAAGTGTCGCTCTAACTTACGAACAAGAACCACAACATTGATACTAGTATTGTCAATCACCCGTTGTAAATTGGATCTTAACTATGCTAGGAGAAACAGCACCGCAAAGCCACTTATGCAATACAAGTTGCATGTCAAGCGTGGAGCAAGTCTCATGAACGATGTCATGTAAGGTTAGCCCGGGCCGCTTCATCCCAACATACCGCAAGATGCAAAGTACACAAAAAGCAATCGACAATAAAAGCATCAACGCCCACAATGACCATTGTGTTCTACTCGTGCAACAGATCTACATATAGACACGGCTCGATACCCATCAGAGGGGTTCGTAGCATGGAAAACAAAATTTTCTATCGCATACAAACAAACAAGCCAAGATCTATCTACTAGATTGTAGCAACGAGTCGATAGAGGAACTCACCCTCGAAGATTCCAAAGCGGTTAACGAGAGCAGATTCTCGTGGGTGATGTAGTACACTTCCGATCTCAAGATCGCAGACGATCCTTCCCGCAAGGCTCCGGCGCTCCGTAGTCGGTCACACGCTCGGTACTCGACGAAGACCTTCCTCTCCCTTGTTCCAAAGGCGGAGGTTGTAGCACTCTCGCGATTCCGCAAAGACAACGGCGTGGTACCTAAGTAGAGGGAGATCCGCAGGCTTCGCCTTAAGCCAAGTAGTATGGTGGAGCTTATGAGAGAGGTTATTAGTGGTCTAGTAATTAGACACACCAATTAGAAGGCTCTAAACCAATTAGAAGGCTCTAAACCGCTGGCTAAAGCAATTAGAAGCTCTAAACCAAAACGGCTCTAAACCGGAGATCTAGAGTAGAAAGTTATGTCTCTATGGGAGGAGCCCCGCCTCCTTATATGGGAGGGGTCCTGGCGCGCCAGAGGAGGGAGTCCCTCCCAACTCGGCCTAGGGTCGGCGCCGCTGGAGGAGTCCAACTCCTCCTCCGTGTTGGTTCCAACTCCTCTTGCTTGTTTCCCACGCTTGTTTTGGCGCTTGACTTTCAAACTGGACATTTGACTTTTCTGTTTTAGGATTCAATTTAATCCTTTATTTGGGACAGCAAGAACACTTAGTACATGATGCAATCATTCAATGAGCAATGACACATTCATGTACCCTTCCCCCCCGGAGTGCCGGACAATCCGGAACCTTCTAGAACATTCCCGATGAAAACACCTAATCATTCCCGAACTCCAAACGGGACTTTCCTTATATGAATCTTATTCTCCGGACCATTCCGGATCACCTCGTGATATCCCGGATCCCATCCGAGACTCAACAACATTCGGTCTCTTTCTCATAATACCATAACTACTCAAACAACGTCAATCCTTAAGTGTGTCTCCCTACGGTTCGTGAATTATGCGGACATGATCGAGACACTTCTCCGAACAATAACCAATAGAGGAATCTGGAAATTCATATGGCTCCCACATATTTCTACGATTACTTTGCGATCGAATGAACCACTTACATACGATACCAATTTCCCTTTGTCTCACGATATGTTACTTATCCAAGGTTATGATCGTCGGTATCTCTGCATACCTAGTTCAACCTTGTTACTGATAAGTACTCTTTTCTCGTTCCCGTGATATGTGATCCCTTGTGACCAAGTCACATGCTTGCAAGCTAATTGGATGACATTCCACCGAGAGGGCCCAGAGTATATCTATCCGTCATGTGGATGGACAAATCCCACTCTTGATCCATGTTTTTCAACCAATACTTTCCAAACACTCAATGCCACTTTTATAGCCACCCTGTTACGGTGTGGTGTTTGATGACATCAAAGCATACATCCGGTAAAGGTGATATGCATGATCTCATGGTCGAAGGAATTAGGTTACTATGTATCAGAAAGCATATAGCAATTGAACTATTGAAATGACTTGATCTTTATGCTACGCTTATCTATAGGAGTATGTCCATCACATCATTCTCCTAATGATATGATCCTGTTGTTAATAACATCTCAATGTTCATGATCAGGAAACCATGATCATATATTAACCAACAAGCTAGTTTAACAAGAGGCTTTACTAGGGACTCTTATTTTAGTTTACAAATCACACAAGTATTAATGTTTCCGGTTAATACAATTATAGCATGGTATGTAAACATTTATAATAAGTGTGAAGATATGATAATAACCACTTTATTATTGCCTCTTGGGCATATCTCCAACAACAATCTCGGCGCATCGCCACCCCTTGTTTCTAGGGTTTCTTTCGGGTAAGTGTCATGTATCTTGTGATCTAGGCAGTATCTGCTTATGCGTTATTTGGTGTTACTCGTACTGAAGCCTTGTTGATGGCGAGTAATACTATTATCATAGATTTGTTGAGGCTAGCATCGATACCTTTTTACTATGATTGTTTAGTTATGCTGCCTCTAGTTATCTCGCTGCCTTTACACCTTTTCGGGTGTAAGGGCAGCCTCTTGCTTGATCTTTATTCAGTCGATTTGATCCGTTATAGTTTTGCCTTGTTTTCCAAGGTTTAGTTTGATATCCACGTAGTCAGGCCTTGCAAACGGGTTGAATGATCCAGTAGTACGTAAGGATGTGGTTTGCCAATTCGAGAGGAGTTGTTCCGGGAATTGACTTTACGTCGGTTGTTAGGCCTCCTCCAGGGTTAGTTTTCTATCATCTTTTGTATCTACCAGGCTCAATTACGTGTAGGACGTTCCAATTACGTGGTGAAAACGTTAAACTGTCGTAGATCGATTTGACTTGTATTGATGAAGCAAAACCCCATGTTATCCAAATCTAATGCAGAACCATGGGACAATCGGCTCCGGAGCCGATTCGTGGAAACTCGGCCGGTCACGGCTCGAATTTTACGATACTTGTTTACCATGCAGAAACTGATCAAGCAATCCATCACCTTCCCTGACCAGGTGGCACGCCCTGAACCAAGCCAGACGTGTACCGGAGTTTTGCGGGCGTTGCCCGAGGGACCAGGCCCACCAGTTCCTGGAGCCTCTCGGCTCTTCGTGTTGCTTGCCGGTGGGTTTTGACAGCAACACATTCTCGCACGCCGTGGGACATTCAACAAATCTGCATCAACATCCGACGCTGAGATGGGGGATGACCGTCACGCATTTACGATCTGCCCGAGGAGCACAAGGCGGTATGATGATATCAAGGCTCTCTTTGAAGCCGATCTCATCGGCTCTTTTGAGAGGACCCGTAAGCATGGCATCGTGGAAAGGGTTCTCACCAAGGTGCTCTTGATGAGGTGGATCTGCATGCTCTTCCTTGAGGAGCGCACTGAGCTCTGCGACAGAAGTCAACTACATGGTGGCTCATTCTCTTCACCGCCATTCTGAGAGCCTGTAACGCTGAGCGCATCGCGTTCGCGTAGTTCAGAGATCATGAAACATCGCATTCTCCGTCGGGCCTACTCTAGGGACTCACCAGAGAAAGACCGCCTGCACCAGGCCACACCGCCACAGTGCCATTCACACTTGCAGCCCGAGCCACTAGGGCAGCGCGACGCCGTCTACAAGGTCGGAGGTGACCCAGCGATTGCCGCCTCTGCTTGAACCGCCTAAAGAAATCCCACATGGATATGTGTGCACCTACGTGCGGATCGCAATACCGACGCACGAACCAGATTGCAACCGCAGGGATTTCTGGGGCAGGAGTTTCTGGAGCAGGGGCTTCGGGAGCAGGTATTCCTGGAGCAGGGATGTCTGGGATGGACGCTGATAAACAGGCATGGCTGGCCAAGTACGCCACCGGAACGAGTCATGAGAATTCAGCCCCTACAGCTCAAACAATGGAGCAAATCCGTACCATCCTGAGAGACCAGTTCGGCTTCGTGCCGAAGAGAAGGACAATCGGCTATTCCAAGCCGCACTTAACGAAGTTTGATCTCGATTCCGCCACCCAAGTATCGGCTCCCCGAGTTCTCAAGGTTTAGCGGATCGAAGGTCGAGCTCGATAGAGCATGTGAGCCGATACGCACAATTAGGCATGATCTCGCATCGATCGTTACGTGAGGTTCTTCGCAATCTCGACAGACCAGCTTTTGGGTGGTACACCTCGTTACACTGATTCGATCCACTGGAAGCAACTAGAAGAGCAGTTCCACATTCAAGATCATTCGAAGCTACCGAGGCCGCATTGCGATCTGGGCGCAGGTGGCAAAGCAGGAGAAACGGTAGCGAGTACATTCACGCTTCAGATCCAAGAACTGATGTTATTCGGCTCGTTTAACTGAGAAGGAAGCAGTCGAGCTGGCGGTGTTGGGTCTCTCAGCACCTATCAAGGATCTGGCTTTCCAAGTAGAGTACAATTCATTGGCGCACATGGCCTAGAAACTGACGATGTATGAACAGCGCCACCCTGAGTTGTACCAAGACAAGTTCAAACGTCCGATAGGCCTGGTCGATACAGAAGAAGAGGATCCTACACAAGACCAGGAGGTGGCCGTGGCTGAATGGGCTCGGGGGGCAGATCCCGTGTCCTGCAAATGGGTGAAGCAGCAAGGGCCTGCAAAAGTGTTCGACTTCGATGTGAGCAAAGCTGAGCAGATATTCGATTTACTGCTGAAGGAAAAGCAGCTGAGGTTACCCGAAGGCCATAAAATCCCTACGGCTCAAGAGATGAACGGGAGACCATACTGCAAGTGGCATCACTCGTTCACCCACACCACCAATGACTGCAAAGAGCTGCGTCGCTAGATCCAAACGGCCATAGAACAGGGCCGTCTGATCCTTGGGCAATTCGCCATGAAAGTAGATACCAACCCGTTTCCCGGCGTCAACATGGTAACACAACCCACCCACGAGGCGCCGCTAGATTTCTCGCTCGATGTCAACATGGCGGGGCCTGTACCACCATGGCACATATAAGGAGGAAGGCGGTCGCCTCGGGCCAAAGGAAGAGAGGAGGCCGTCCACGCGACCGCCCCGACGATGACAGCGATATTTAATCGAGGAGCAGGAGAAGCGTGCGATATCGAAGCCACACCACGATCAGACACCCTCGATCGGACCTATGCAAGTTTGACCAAAATTCGCCAAACCCATAGAAACGATTCAAAGGTGCCACCAGCACTTTCGCGGGTGGAAAACGGCAATAACATTACACAACAGTCCTCGATGGGACCCAAACAGATATATATAACAATGACTCAAAGAGTCAAGAATACGATATAATATACAAAGATCCAAATCACCTTGAAAACGATAGAGCGTCCAGCTACGGACAAGATGCAAATGGGGCTAAGAGCCTCAAGAATAACCAATGGCGTCCATAACCTGCCTGTGCCAAGCCGGAAGGGTAACCCCGCTAACGACGCCGATCTCAAAACCTGCTTAAACAAAAAGGGTGCCGACAAAGGGCAAAGGAAAAAGAAGGAGCGATCGAGGCCAAGACACGGCGAGGCTAGAATTCGGCGGTCCTCGCCTACATAGGTATGGTGGACTGAAGCGGCAGCGGCAGCATGCACTAAACAACCTATAGAGACTCGATACAACTGGCGAATATCAGAGAGGGATGAGAATGACCTAACCGGATCCAACCTAAAGCTATCACCAAACAAACCCATCCTGGTGTTTCCCCCTCGAGACCAAACGAGGAAGTCAACCGAGGAACTCACAGCTTGGCGGTTTACTTATTCAGTTATAGTTGCGGCACTTTACTAGTCAGGTTTAAATAATCGTCCTGATAAAGTAAACAATGGGCACTTTTAATTAACCATTCCGTTATAGTTGCAACAATTACTAATCAGATACAGATAGCAGGAGATAAACCCGAAAACCCAGCAGTTGTTGGTACTTTTAATTCAGCCAATTCGTTGTAGTTGCGATACTTACTAGTCAGATACAATTGTCGCAAGCGACAACCAAACAAGCAATTGTGGGCAGTATTATTAGCCATTCCGTTATAGTGAAGCTGATTACTAGTCATTATAAGTCAAATTTATAACAGTAAACTTTAGTTATGCTTGTCTATGATCGAGATACTGTGCTCCAAGTCGTCCATATCCGCGGACACGGCTTTCAGAAAGTTTTAACCCGCCGGGTGCACCAATAGCAACACACGCCGATCAACCTCGAAAACCAAATCAAAACCCAACGAGGCTTTCACGACTGAACAATCACAGGATTCAGAAATATTTCAGGGGGCCACCCCTCAAGTAGATTCCGCAACGGAGATAGCTGACTCCGAGACGGGCTCAAGGTTTGTGGGGCCGGGCAAACGATCGGGAACCCGAAGTGTGGCTGGGCTTGTCGCTACCACGTAAACGGGTCACAATTCCTAAAAAGACAAAGGCCCCTCGCACAATCGTAAATAAAGCGTAAAGCATGGCATAAGTACAGGATCGTAAATAAAACCTCAAACTAGTTTGTGGCCCCAAGAAATAAGATCAAGCAAGCTCGTTCGTGGGGTCCCATATACCTCCGGATGTGGATAGCGCCAAAAATCAAGGAACAGTATCAAGTACTCGGGGTCTTACGACACAAGTGGCTGCTCGAAACCAAATATTATCTATCACCCACCGATGCCTCCGCTTATTCAGTTTTAGTTGTTAAACAGAAATTAAAGTGAAGATAAGTAAAACTAGAATCATCTCCAACATCAACATGCGGCAATACATCAAGAATCGAGGCATATGACGACTCATCAAGACTTGAGCAAGCAACTACGACGCAAGTCCAACTATCTACCAAACAATGTAATAGGATGTGTCCAAGGCAACCTAGGGCTGCAGGAATATCACAGTACGAAACTAAAGCATCGCAACACGATAGCAATAGGTCAACAGAGGGAAGTAAATACTATAAAAGTAAGATAGGTAGAAAGAGGAGATGCTCGCGAAAACATTGTCGAAAGGTTCAACCAAGATCGGGCGAGCTCACATCAACTCAACGGCCTTATCCGCCAAGAAGCAAAACACTAGAATAAACACCGGATGCAATATTTAATAAAACGCGTAAGATCGGCATGATGCATGTATGATGGATGACATGGCAAGAGCGATGCAATTAGGTCATATTAAGCGGAACCGGGTCCCGACAATTAATAAACGGTTCAAGTTGTTTAGATCCCATAATTTAAATGTTGTTTAACAATGAAAGATTGTAGTATGGATTCGCTACTCAAGTTTAAATGAGGCCGATATGAGACTAGATTTGCCCGCATGTGGGCCCCATATTTAATATTAGGTGAATCGGCATAAGGCCCCCAAACCACGTATATGCATGCGAGATGACAGTTCAATATGCGATCAAGTTGTTGTTATGCATTTATAAAATAGGTATCGAGGGAGAGGGTCACACATTTAGGGTCTCACGGTCTTGGGGTTTCCGGTCGGGTCGGTCTCGTGGTCGTGGTTCGACGAGATCGGCGAGGTTCGGATCTGGGTTCGACGATCGTTTCGGATTCGGATCGCTCTCTCGTTTCTGATCGGGCAGATCTTGGGTCGGTGTCGTCGCATCGGCTACTTCCGGTCGGCCGTCTCGCCATCGCGAAGGTCTTGCCGGGCCTGCGCCATCGAGGCTCTTGGCGAGGGAAGAAGTACTTGGCGCTCGTGTCGGAGTTCTTGTCCGGGTCTCTGTGGTCTTGACGGCCGGGTCCGAGAGGAGATCTTGGCGCCGGTTCTCGCGGCAGAGGCAGATCTTGGCGGTTCCACCTTGAAGACCTTGTTGTGCTGCCGGGATCGTGGTTCACCGGGCTCGAATCTATCTTCGTGGTTCGCCATCGGGTCCGGATCGGTCTTGGATCGGGGCTTCGGGTCCGAGTACGAGTACTTGTCATCCATGTGGGAGATCATGGCGTCGGGGTTTCCGTGATGAAGATCTTGTCGAGGGTTCGGCGCCGAAGGTCGTTGGCGAGCTCGGGTTGCCGCGGAACGGTCATAGGATTCACACGCGTTTACCATGACACATACACGAGCACACGCATACACGAGCACACACATACACGAGCACACACGCAGCGGGCCCACAGGACCACGGTGGCGGGCCAGGCGAGGCAGAGGACGGACGGAGCGGGTGTCGCTGGGGAGGTGGGGCCCATGCTCGTGGCGGCGAGGTGGGCGGGGCGCGGCCGCGAGGGCGCCGCGCCGAGCTTGAAGGGGCGGCGCGAGGGTCTCGGCGGCGGAGGATGGTCTGGCGGGCGTGCGGCGGGCGGCACGACGGCCGCGGGCTTGGCGGGTCGGCTCGAGACGCGGCCGGGAGAACAGACGGGCGGCGGCGAGGTCCGGGGCGACGGGCGAAGGCGTGGGCGACGGAGAGGAAGCTCGAGGAGGGAGGGCGAGGGACAGCGCGGCTGCACGAGCACGCCGACGATGGCGGGATTCTTGGCGCAGCGGGAGGCCAAGGCGCTGGGCGCAGGCGACGGCGGAGCTCGGCACGGCCCCGGGAGAGCGGGTGGCAAGGCCAGGAGGAAGAAGAGGCAGGAGGCGCCTGGGACGTGGTGGAGGAGGGAGACGGGAAGGAGAGAAGGGCGGTAGGTGGGACGTGGGCCTGTGGTGGGGTCGCTGAGGCGGGGGAGGCAGTGTGGGAGGTTGTTTGACTGGGGTGGGCAGGGGGCCTGTGGATCGTGGCATGGGGGGGACGGCGGAGGGGTGAGGGAGTGGTGGGGGGTAGGGAGGGTTGGGAGAGGGGGAGGGTTGGCCACGTGTCAGGAAGTGATTGGGGGTGGGGAGTGGCTCAGCTGAGGTGGCGTGATGCTAATGGCTAGTGAGGTGGCAGGTGGGTTGGGTAGACTAGTGGGTGAGTTTAGGATTTAGGGGCGGCAGGTTTGGACCGATTTAAAATATCTGGGGCGGTTGTTCGCTAAACGCTCGACCGCCTCAAAAATACGATAAAACTTTATTTGTTTAATTGGACCGCTTGCAAACCGCTTGCGGCAAAACAAAACAATCCGGCGAACGGTTTGGCGTTTTAATAAAAGATGGGGCGTTTGAAAAACAAATCGGGGTTTGCAAAATAGTTTTTGACAAACAACATGCGACGATGACGATGCAATGCACAAATTCAACGCGATTTTCTGGTAGTGGTTTTGCGGGATGCCACAATTCGACACCACTAACAATGGATCTCGCCCTCGAGATCCGCCTCATGGTACCGGAAGGAAGGTCGGCGTTCTCCGTCTTCTCGCTTCATGTAGATCCTCGCGACACCACTAACAAGGGTTCCTTCTTCATCTGGGAGATCGGCGACACCACCAACAAAAAGGTCGTTGTTCCTGATCGTCGAGAGAACACTCCGGGAACAAAAGGTCGAAGGTAGAGGTATCGCAAATAAAGCCACCCCTAACTTCCATGAACGGAGTAAAATCGCTGGATCCACTGATTCGGCGTACAAGAGCGAATGATAAGAGTAGTGGTATGGTAGCTACTCCATCCCGCACCCAAACCATTACTCTGCACACGAATAGGCGGATTATGCAACCAACTCTCGGAATTAGACTGAAGATCTCGACAAGCGAGGTTCGGAAAACAGAGGGGTGATGCAGACTCTGCATCGGATCTGGCGTAGAGGATAACGTCGCGTCGGAAAACACCGGAAGGCACAAACAAAGAACAAAGAATGGTAACACCGTAGACGGATTCATCAGGCAGCTTGAACACCGGGCGGTAGAACATCGTTATCAAGGAGGAAGCGAAACCCTGAAGGTACGACGGAAACCCAACCACGAGAAACCCTGGACTCGAAGAAAAGATAAGAGAGCAGATTTAAAACACGTCGAGGTAAGAGGAGAACAGCAGAGGGGTAAGGAGTAAAATCAGACCTAATCAGAACTATCCAACCGACTTTGCAAAAATAGTTTTGGACACTCTACTTCGGCCGTCAGCTAGGTTATCCTACAGTCGATTTCAGGGGTATCGAATCGCTGAGCTCGATACCACTCAGAACACCCTCAGAATCGGACCTATGCAAGTTTGACCAAAATTCGCCAAACCCGCATAGAAACGATTCAAAGGTGCTCACCAGCACTTTCGCAAGGGTGGAAAACGGTAATAACATTACACAACAGTCCTCGATGGGACCCATGTAACAGATATATATATAATGACTCAAAGAGTCAAGAATACGATATAATATACAAAGATCCAAATCACCTTGAAAACGATAGAGCGTCCAATACGGACAAGATGCAAATGGGGCTAAGAGCCTCAAGAATAACCAATGGCCCATAACCGCCTGGCCAAGCCGGAAGGGTAACCCCGCTAACGACGCCGATCTCAAAACCTGCTTAAACAAAAGGGTGCCGACAAAGGGCAAAGGAAAAAGAAGGAGCGCCAAGATCGAGGCCAAGACACGGCGAGGCTAGAATTCGGCGGTCCTCGCCACATAGGTATGGTGGATCAAGCGGCAGCAAGATGCACTAAACAACCTATAGAGACTCGATACAACTGGCGAATATCAGAGAGGGATGAGAATGACCTAACCGGATCCAACCTAAAGCTATCACCAAACAAACCCATCCTGGTGTTTCCCCCTCGAGACCAAACGAGGAAGTCAACCGAGGAACTCACACACTGGCGCTTTACTTATTCGCTTATAGTTGCACTTTACTAGTCAGGTTTAAATAATCGTCCTGATAAAGTAAACAATGGGCACTTTTAATTAACCATTCCGTTATAGTTGCAACAATTACTAATCAGATACAGATAGCAGGAGATAAACCCGAAAACCCAGCAGTTGTTGGTACTTTTAATTCAGCCAATTCGCTAGAAGTTGATACTTACTAGTCGATACAATTGTCGCAAGCGACAACCAAACAAGCAATTGTAAGCGTATTATTAGCCATTCCGTTATAGTGAAGCTGATTACTAGTCATTATAAGTCAAATTTATAACAAGAACTTTAGTTATGCTTGTCTATGATCGAGATATCAGGCTCCAAGTCGTCCATATCCGCGGACACGGCTTTCGTAAAGTTTTAACCCGCCGGGTGCACCAATAGCAACACACGCCGATCAACCTCGAAAACCAAATCAAACCCAACGAGGCTTTCACGATCGAACAATCACAGGATTCAGAAATATTTCGGGGCCACCCTCAAGTAGATTCCAACGAAGCTAGCTGACTCGAGACGGCCTCAAGGTTTGTGGGGTGAGAACGATCGGGAACCCGAAGTGTGGCTGGGCTTGTCGCTACCACGTAACGGGTCACAATTCCTAACAGACAAAGGTGCCCCTCGCACAATCGTAAATAAAGCAAAGAAAGCATGGCATAAGTACAGATCGTAAATAAAACCTCAAACTAGTTTGTGGCCCCAAGAAATAAGATCAAGCAAGCTCGTTCGGGGTCCCATATACCTCCCGGATGTGGATAGCGCGCAAAATCAAGGAACAGGTATCAAGTACTCGGGGTCTTACGGGACACAAGTGGGCGTTCGGAAACCAAATATTACCTATCACCCACCGATGCCTCTGCTTATTCAGTTTTAGTTGTTAAACAGAAATTAAAGTGAAGATAAGTAAAACTAGAATCATCTCCAACATCAACATGCGGCAATACATCAGCAACTGAGGCATATGACGACTCACATCAGCACTTGAGCAAGCAACTACGACGCGCAAGTCCAACTATCTACCAAACAACAGGTAATAGGATGTGTCCAAGGCAACCTAGGGCTGCAGGGAATATCACAGGTACGGAAACTAAAGCATCGCAACACAGATAGCAATAGGTCAACAGGAGGGAAGTAAATACTATAAAAGTAAGATAGGTAGAAAGAGGGAGATGCTCGCCTGAAAACATTGTCGAAAGGTTCAACCGAAGATCGGGGCGAAGCTCACATCAACTCAACGGCCTTATCCGCGAAGAAGCAAAACACTAGAATAAACACCGGATGCAATATTTAATAAAACGGCAGAAGATCGGCATGATGCATGTATGATGGATGACATGGCAAAGGTGCGATGCAATTAGGTCATATTAAGCGGAACCGGGGTCCCGACAATTAATAAACGGTTCAAGTTGTTTAGATCCCCGCAATTTAAATGTTGTTTAACAATGAAAGATTGTAGTATGGATTCGCTACTCAAGTTTAAATGAGGCCGATATGAGACTAGATTTGCCCGCATGTGGGCCCCATATTTAATATTAGGTGAATCGGCATAAGGCCCCCAAACCACAGATATGCATGCGAGATGACAGTTCAATATGCGATCAAGTTGTTGTTATGCATTTATAAAATAGGTATCGAGGGGAGAGGGTCACACATTTAGGGGTCTCGACGGTCTTGGGGTTTCCGGGGTTCGGGGTCGGTCTCAGGGTCCAGGGTTCGACGAGATCGGCGAGGTTCGGATCTGGGGTTCGACGGGATCGTTCTCGGATTCCGGGATCGTTCTCGGTATCGGGGGTGTCTTGGTCGGTCGCATCGGCTACTTCCGGTCGGTACGCTCTCGCCATCGCGGTCTTGCGGGCCCGCGCCATCGAGGCGGTCTTGGCGAGGGAAGAAGTACTTGGCGTTCTGTGTCGGAGTTCTTGTCGCGCCGGGGTCTCCAGGGTCTTGACGGCTTCGGGTCCGAGAGGGAGATCTTGGCGCCGGGGTTCTCGCGGCAGGAGTGCAGATCTTGGCGGTTCCACCTTGAAGACCTTGTTGTGCTGCACTGGGGATCGTGGTTCACCGGGGCTCGGAATCTATCTTCAGGGTTCGCCATCGGGTCCATGGATCGTGGTCTTCGGATCGGGGCTTCGGGTCCAGTACAGTACTTGTCATCCATGTGGGAGATCATGGCGCCGGGTTTCCGTGATGAAGATCTTGTCGAGGTTCGCGCCAAGGTCGCTATAGCTCGGGTTGCCTCGGAACGGTCATAGGATTCACACGCGTTTACCATGACACATACACGAGCACACGCATACACGAGCACACACATACACGAGCACACACGCAGCGGGCCCACAGGACCACGGTGGCGGCCAGGCGAGGCAGAGGACGGAGCGGGTGTCGGGGAGGTGGGGCCATGCTCGTGGCGGGCGAGGTGGGCAGCGGGCCGCGCAGTTCGCTGGGCGCCAAGCCGAGCTTGAAGGGCGGGCGAGGGGTCCCTGGCGGCGGAGGATGGTCTGGGGCGGGCGGCGGGCGGCGGGCATTTACGGCCGGTGCGGGCTTGGCGGGGTCGGCTCGAGACGCGCCGGGAGAACAGAGACGGCGGCGGCGAGGTCCGCAGGCGACGTGGCGGGCGTGCGGAGAGGAAGCTCGAGGAGGAGGGAGCGGCGAGGGACGCAGGCCGCTGGGCAGCACGACGCCGACGATGGCGGGACGGTTGCCGGGCGCAGCGGGAAGGGGCGCCGGCGGTTAGGGCGACGCGGGCGGAGCTCGGCGACGGCGGGCCCGGGAGAGCGGGCGCTGGTGGCCGCCATGAGGAAGAAGAGGCTGTGAGGCGCCATGGGACGTGGTGGAGGAGGAGACGGGAAGGAGAGAAGGGGCGAGGGGACGTGGGCCCAGGGTGGGGTCACAAGGCGGTTGGGGAGGCAAGGTGGCGGGGAGGTTGTTTGACTGGGTGGGGGGACAGGGCGGGGCCCAGGATCGATGGCATGGGTGGGACGGGAGGGGTGAGGAGGTGGGGTAGTGGGAGGGTTGAGAGGGAGAGGGTTGGCCACGTGTCGTGAAGTGATTGGGGTGGGAGTGGCTCACCGAGGTGGCGTGATGCTAATGGCTAGGTGAGGTGTGGTGGGTTGGGTAGACTAGTGGGTGAGTTTAGGATTTAGGGGCAGGTTTGGACCGATTTAAAATATCTGGGGTTGTTCGCTAAACGCCCGCTCGACCGCCTGCAAAAATACGATAAAACTTTATTTGTTTAATTGGACCGCTTGCAAACCGCTATGCCAAAACAAAACAATCCGGCGAACCGGGGTTTGGCGTTTTAATAAAAGATGGGGCGTTTGAAAAACAAATCGGGGTTTGCAAAATAGTTTTTGACAAACAACATGCGACGATGACGATGCAATGCACAAATTCAACGCGATTTTCTGGTAGTGGTTTTGCGGGATGCCACAGCATCTCCTTAACAAGTATGAGCGTCAGTATGACCGACGTCGCCGGCGCGATATAGACGATGAAGGATATGAGCACCTCGCTAGGGGAACGTCAAAAGAAAAGGAAGGCGTAGACAAACATTGGGATTGTCCTTTCTTCAAGTATTGCTGGGATGCGGGAATGAGCCGATTGCCTACAATCGATAACTGCCCGGAATGCGGACAGCAGAAGGAGGACACAGGTCCAGTCTCAGTGTTCAAGCGTCTAGGGCCTCTCCCTCTTCGAGCAAAAGATCTCGAGGATCCAATGGGTGACAAAGAAGAAGACAGATATCACCGTCCAAGGTGGTGTCCCGATGGACTCAGACACACCCAAAAGCGTAGAGTTCAGCGGCCAGAACTTGAGGAAGCCAAGCGCAGATTCCACGCTTTAAGGAAAGCACGGCCCGATCTGGCCGTTAAAATTCGGCAGACCTTGGAAACGGAAGATCGCCCGAAAAGGAAAGAGTGGCGCCCCAAACCGGTAAAAGCCGATGCGAAGACATCGGCTGGCACGAACATGGTGTTCATACTTCCGTCAGAGTTTTGCGCTCCAAGAACCAACGAGCTACCAGTGGCACAGTTTGACTGCGGCCCACGGCCGGTTATCTTTGAAAAGCCACGTGAGAAGGGCTACAAACATCTGAAAGCCCTGTACCTGCGAGGTTACATCAATGGGCAGCCTGTCAGCAAGATGTTGGTTGACACCGGAGCGGCAGTCAATATAATGCCATACTCCATGCTACGGCGTTTGGGACGCTCCACTGCAGATCTGATCAAAACCAACGTCACGTTAGGCGACTTCAACGGCCAAACTTCGAAACGCAAGGCGATCAACGTGGATCTGACCGGGAAGAAAACCATCCCTACGCCATTCTTCGTGGACAGCAAAAGCACCTACGCTGTCTTGAGGGAGAGATTGATTCACGCTAATCGCTGCATTCCATCTACGATGCACCAAAGGTTTAATACAAGGGATGGAGATGAAGTGGAGGTCATTCATGCAGATGATTCAATCGAGATCTCCATAGCGGCATGAACGTCTGGGAAGCGAAGACCAAGAGCCGATCTCGAATCAGTCTAGACGGCCGTGAGCGCATTGAAGCTACAAAAACGGGGTGAGGCTGGTCTTATCCACGCCCGACAGAGTAGCAAAGTCCACGATCAGTGGTATGGCCGATCCCTGCGATCGGCCACAAAAAATAAAAAGCAGTAATCTTACGACAAGCGGGTCATGCGGTCGTAGTAGGGAGATTCCCTGCCATTGTAGAGCACAAATAAGTTGTAAACCTTCCTTGACTAATGCAATCGAAAAGGGGGCCGATTCCGGCAATCGGCCCAAATTATCTTTGTCATCCTCACCAACTGTTTGCCCCGTGTTTGGCATCGATTTAGCAGGTAACGGAAAGCTAGGGTATGGGTTTACATCCGCTGATGAGCTAGAGGAGATCGACATCGGTCCTGGGGATAAGCCACGACCAACATTTATCAGCAAGAAGTTAGATCCGAATCTGCGGGGTCCGATGATAGCTCATTGAAAGAATATCCGCATCGCCGCCGACTATACAGAGATGCCCGGGTTAGACAGAGCATCATTGAGCATCGACTCCCGCTTAAAAAGGATTTCGCCATTCCAAAGAGCGAGCACGGCGATGAAGGCCGAAATTTTGGAAGAAGTCAAGAAAGAGGTCGAGAAAATGTTGACACCAAGTTAATCAGCCATGCGGTATGCCGAGTGGATTTCTAGTATCGTACCTATAGAGAAAAGGATGATACCGCGTGTTGCCATAGATTTTCGGGATCTCAATAGAGCTACTCCAAAGGATGAGTATCCGATGCGTAGCGTAGACGTTAATCAACGCAATGCTGGTCATAAGATCTTGAGCTTCATGGATGGCAATGCTTACAACCAAATTTTTATGGCTCTAAGATATACACAAGACCGCATTCGTAGTCCTGTGTTCGGGGTTGTTTGAATATGTAGTCATGACGTTTGGACTGAAGAATGCCGGCGCCACATACCAAAGAGCCATGAATTACATTTTCCATGATCTGATCGGCAAGCTTGTTGAAATTTATATCGATGACGTGGTGGTCAAGTCTGCTTCAGTACAAGGACACTTGGACGATCTGCAAAAAGTCCTGGACCGAACAAGGAAATTCGGGCTACGGATGAATCCAAAGAAGTGTGCCTTCGGAGTGACGGCGGTCGGTTCTCGGGTTTCTTGGTCCACGAACGCGAATTGAGATCGGCTGAAAAGTCGAGGCGGCGAACTATGAAGCCGCCTACCACGAAGAAAGAACTACGCCTCTCATCAAGATCAACTTCGCCGAAGATTCATCTCCAATCTGTCGGGAAGAATAGAGCCGTTCATGGACCGTGAAAATTAAATATGATGAGGAGTTCACCGGGGATGAACAACAACGAGCCTTCGACGAGATTAAAGAATATCTAACGAAGCCGCCAGTGTTAGTTCCGCCCCAGCCGGATAGGCCGTTCTACATTTACTTGTCAGTAGCTGACACGTCCATCGCCTCGGTGGTGGTGCAAGTTTATGATGGTCTAGAGCGAGTGGTGTTTTACATCAGCAGAAGGATGCTGGATGCAGAGACAAGATATCCTGAGATCGATAAGTTGTGCCTCTGCCTGTTTTTTACCTGCACCAAGCTGCGCCACATCTTGCTCTCAGCGGAGATTATCATCATCTGCAAGTCAGATGTCATAAAACATATGCTGTCGGCTCCTATGTTGAAAGGCCGACTGGGCAAATGGATGTTTGCATTATCGGAATTTGACATCCGGTATCAACCCGCGAAAGCGGTTAAGGTCGCGTTATCGACCTTATTGCCGAAAGAATCAGCACCGATATAGCAGCACTGTCTATACGAGCGTGGGCTATGTTTTTCGATGGATCGGTTTGTGACGATGGTTACGGCATCGGCATTCTACTCGTGTCGCCCCGGGGGGAAACATTTTCCTTCTCCATCAGGTTATCTACCCCTCGCACCAACAACGTCGCTGAGTATGAGGCGATACGCAAGGGAATGGAGTTGCTCGTCAAGCCGGAGCGTAAGTGAAATTTTTGGAGACTCCAAGTTGGTGATTTCCCAACTCACGGAGGAATACAAGTGTGAGAGCGAGTCGCTCTTCCCATTATGGCTGCAATGCCGTGAGCTGGTGGCAGCCTGATACATAAACTTCACCGATCCCGCGATCGCAGAATACCGAGGCGAATGATCTTGCACAAATGGCTTCGCTACAAGGACGAGCGTAGGGAGCGATGTTCGTGCAGTTCTCGGAGGCTAACGATCGAGAGCCGATATCTTCAATTACTTGAAGGATTCGCCGGGGCACCTAAACGGATAAGGTACAAGGCCATGAAGTATGTACATCGGGACGACATGTTCTACAGACTGGAAGGGTTATCGCTCAAATGTCTGGGCCAACCGAGGCCAATCGGCTCCTACACGAGGTACACGGCGCCTGTGGAACTCACCAATCGGCTCACAAGATGAAATGGTTGATCAGGCGATCAGGGTTTTATTGGCCCACCATGCTTGAGGATTGTTTTAAATACTACAAAGGGTGTCAAGCATGTCAGAAATTTGGGAAAATTCAGATGTTACCACAAGAATGAACCCCATCATCAAGCCTTGGCCATTCCGAGGTTGGGGCATGGATATGATTGGCAAGATCAATCCTCCATCAAGCAAAGGCCACATGTGGATTTTGGCCATTCGATTATTTCACTAAATGGGTGGAAGCTGTCCCTATGAAGTCATGAACTCAAAGGATGTTATCAATTTTGTGAAAGAACATGTCATTCATAGATTCGGGATTCCCCAAACTATCACGACCGATGGAGGTTCGGTCTTCATTTCTCACGAGTTTAGAAAGTTCTGTGAGGACACGGGGATTAAGCTGATTCGATCATCTCCATACTATGCTCAAGCAAATGGGCAAGCTGAAGCGTCCAACCAGAGCCTTATCAAGCTGATCAAGAGGAAAGTCGATGAGCACCCTAGGCGTTGGCACGAGGTTTTGTCAGAGGCTTTATGGGCTTATCGCATGTCATGCCATGGAGCGATAAAAACCTCGCCATACCATCTAGTCTATGGACAAGAAGCTGTATTGCCCTGAGAGATTACGGCTGGATCGAGACGTGTCACTTTTCAGAACGATCTAACAACTGAAGAATATGCGGCTCTAATGAGTGACAGTGTTGAGGATTTAACTGAGCTTAGGCTGTGGTCGCTCGAGAAAATCAAAGAGAACAAGGTCAAGGTAGGTCGTGCATATAATAAGAAGGTGAGACCAAAGGAGTTCCACGTTGGCGATCTGGTATGGGAAGTTGTATTGCCATTGGGGACTAAGGATGCAGCATATGGTAAATGGTCTCCAAATTGGCATGGGCCATACAGGGTCGATCAAGTTTTAAGAGGGAACGCGTACATGCTTGAGGAGCTGGACGGCGTGAAATTCCCAGTGGCTGTCAACGGTCAACATCTCAAGAAATATTTCCAAAGCATGTGGGATGATGGACAGTGAAATGTGGGGGCCGATACATGAAATCGGCCAAATAAAAAAACAAAATATATAGCCGATGCATAGTCATCGACTCTAGAGGTTCAAACTGTTACAAGGTGCCGCCACATGAAACGAAGCTCAAGGAATGCCTCAAGGCGTGGAGGGCGCCAAGACGGACACGATCCACCTCGGCGATCTCGCCGTCATCTTCGTCCTTGCCCGTCACTAGCTGCTTGTTCAGGGCACGTATTTCTGCCAGATCGGTCTTCAGTTGAGCTTTGAGGCCTTCTGCTTCGTCTTGGGAGCGGGCGATGGATGCTTCCTTGTCGCGAATGAGCTGTTTAGTCGCCCGGACCTTCTCTTCAAGATCTTCCAACTCCCTTTTTAAGGATGCGAGCTCGGCGGTACTGACAGAGGTGTCAGTTTTGGCATCCAGAGACGCCTTTTTCTCGTTGAGCTGCTGACATCTGTCTGCAATATTGGCCTTCAGCGGAAGTTGGGCGCGGCGCAGATTGATCCTTTCACGAGCTAACTTCACCCTTGACCCGTAGAAAGACAGAGTTACAACTGGCCAAAGCTTCACCTGCAATGCTACTGGGAGTTGGTCCTTGATTTCGGCAAGAACGCTCTTCACTTCCTCAGAACCCTCGATCAACTCCTCGATCGGGGAGGACAGCAAGGCTTTAAGACGCTGGAATTGAGGTAGAACAGCCCTGGCTCGTGGTTCATCGTTGGCAACAGAGAGAGTTGGTTCGATGGATTCAGGGTCGAACGTCAGCAAGCCTGAAATATCACAACCCTGGCAGCCCGAAAAGGCGTCAGTATGCGTCCAACATGTAAGGAAGAGCCGAAAGAAGCAAACGTACCTCTCCTAAGATCGAGGGGATAGCAGATGATGAGACAATCGGCTTGTGTGTGGTTGCTGGGGGCTTGGCCAAAGTGGTAGCCGTTTGATCTGCACCTTCGGGGATTGCTAGATCCGGCTTGGCTAAAGGCATCGGCACGGCCCCGGCCTTCCCACTAGAAGCGTCGGTCGTCTGCATGAAAGGTGCTTAGCCGATGCAAATGGTGATGAATCGGCAGATGAAGAAACAAGTGGTAAGAGCATGAAGGGTGATGACTTTCGAAACCTCTTGGCTCGACGAAGAAGTTTGCAGTCCCTTGCGAGCCCGCTTGGGGCTCACAGGTGGCCCCGCCTCGACTGATGCTCGGGGGGCAGTAGGTTCAGGAACCGGCCTTTTCCTGGGAGCCGATGGTGGCAAATCCGGCTGGTTTGGTGTGGTGGTCCTCTCAGAGTCTGTGGAGCTCGATTTTCCTCGATTGGGTGGTGTGTCCTCGTTGGAGGTGTCTTCGACGGAAGCCTGCAAGAGAAGGAGAGCTAGTAAGCACGAGCGTGTCTGAAAGAATGAAAGAGATCAACCAAGGCATGGATCAGCGTACATGCGAACTTTCTGGAGAAGGGCTCCGGCGCCTCAAAGTCTTCTTGGCAGCTACCTTCTTCACCACCGTTCTTGTTTTAGTTGGAACTCGAGAGGCAGCTGACCTTGAAGTTACTTGGTTCTTGGAAGCCGATTGTGGTGATATCGGCTGGTTCTGCATCACGACCTTTTTCAAAGGTGGCGAGTTTTTGCAGAAAAGGACCACTGGAGCTGGTGGGAAGAATTCGAAGGGGGAGCCATCACCGTGTGTAGGTTCAGGACCATCTTGTTGCTGCAAGAAGACAGAGCGGGTTATTAGAAGAATCATTTGTGAGATGCCTCAAGAAATTTTACAAGTAATGGTACCTGTTCTACGGGGATATCATATTCAGCATCGAGCTGTTTCAAAGAACGGTCCCGAGCTCTCTCAAGGCATGAGTCTTCCACATCGACCACCAGTTTTCAAAGCCATCGGTTGATGAAGCGAAGGTGAGGTCGTTAGGAATTGGGATGGTCAGAGCATCGAAGAAGGAATAACACCTTTGACTGGTGAGAGGATCGGGCAGGTCGGCTCTGCTCTCAGAAGATGGTGGAGAAAGAAATGGGAGGTACTTGTCCAAGGACAAATTGCCGAGCCACTACCGGCCGGGTAGAATTCGCATCAGCTTGATTATTCTGTTGGATGTACTCATGCCAACTGGAAGGAAACAGGGACGGATCACAGTGGAAAAGAGCTGCCGAGTGCTGGTGTCATCGGCAAAGTTGTCTAGCCTGAAGGAGATTGGATTTTCAAAATGTTCCGATTCTTCCATGTAAGGAAAGAAGATAGGGTTGTCCAGGCCTTGAAAGAAAGTGCTGAACCACTTGGATGCTTCCTGAGGGATCAGTTTACTACCTGGCAGTCTATACAAAGCTTGGCCGTAGCTGGTGCATCGGATCTGCTTCCCTTTGACATCTGGAAAGGTGCAACTCGCCAAAAGGGGGAAGTTTGGGACGTGGTTTTGAAAATACAGCTGAGCCCATAGCTGAATGAACCACCAAGGACCTCCTGTTTTGACTGCTATGCCAGAGAACAGTTTGACAGACATCAACTGGAGATATCGATAGACCTCTCCAAGGAACAGTTTGCCGATGCCAAGTTGAGTGCCTTTGGCAAGCTCGTAGGCTAAGGAGAGATAATTCTTGGTTGGAGCAAGGGAAGGGCCACAGAATATGAAATGTTCCAGCCAGAAGTTGAGAAAGGTTGTGTGTTCTTTCTCTGTGACAGGGCCTTTAGTTTTCATATGGCGTTGGAGGTAGGCACCCCAGTTCGTGCAGTCTGTTTTGGAAGACAGCTTGTAGGGGACCTTGGTCAGCTTAAAAGCAGAGGGGCTGGGTGATGTAACATCCAGACCAGTAATCATCACCACGTCTAACAGAGTTGGTGTCATGGGGCCATGACCGAACATAAAGCATTTCAGAGCATCGGACCAGAAATAGCCGATGGTTTTTAGAAGATTTTCGTGTTTTCAAGGGAGACAATGACAAATGCAAGGCATCGGCTATTCCGTGGTTTCCCATTGGGATTGGTAAGCTCTAGCTACCTCTGAACCAAGAGACCCAATGTTCAGGGGATTAGGCCAGGCTGCATAGGCCGGCCCAAGAGTTTAAATCTAGGTCTTGGCTTACGGGGATTCTGCTTGCTTCAAGAGATCGATGGGCAGGACTAGATTCATGCAGGGCCAAGACAGAGAGAATTTGGGGAGAAGGATGCGCAGAGAATGTCCGAAACCTAAAAATTTTAATGGTGGAATAAAGCATTAATTCGGTGTTTGCCATTAATTCTAGCATCATGTTCGATCATGAGGAGTAGGCGACTTCGCACTGCAGACCGCTGGGTTGGTGTTGGGACGATTCCGCCATCTAGTTTGCGGAGATGGATCTATGCGTTGGGGATCGAGGGTTCTTGTCGTGTGAGCTCGATCCGGTCGGTGAGCAATTGGAGATCCGGGTCGCCTTTTTTTTGAAGAGGGTCGCAGCTACCGCTTGAAATCGGAAAGGGCCAGATTTGTCTAATTATGCGACCAAATTTGACCTTGTCAACGTTTTTGGGAAAGCCGATGTTTTACCATCGGCTCTTTGGGCTTTGACTTGGTTGACTGTATGAGCGTAGCATGGTGAAAGCCGATACATTACTGTCGGCTTCTGGAACATCGACCTATTTTGACTATCGGCAAAATTGAGTTGGAAAAGCAATCTTCGAGTTGGAAAAGCAATCTTTGTTCATTCAAAAGACGATTGTTTACAATGGAGCTGATTGCTTACAAAAGGAAATCTACTACTAGTACTACTACTACTAGTTCCTAATCTAGAGGTCGTCGCTGTCTTCGCCGTCGTCTTGTTCGCTGTCATCAGCGCTGCTGCCGGCGTCGTCTTCGCTGCTGCTGCTGAAGATGCCAGCGGGGGCCTCCTCGTCCTCGTCGTCGTCTTCGGTGTCCTCGCTGGACCCGGCGCGGAAGCGCTTCACCGGCGGGTACTCGTCGGAGGAGGTGTCCTCCTCCGCTTCCTCCTCCTTGTCGGAGGATTCGACGCCATCCGTGACCAGGCGTCGGTGCTCCGCCTCCAGTTCCCGTCGACAAGGAACTGCAGGCCCTCCTCGCCGTCGGTCGGGACTCGTCCTCCGACCAGCGGCGAGCCAATCCTCTCGTCCCACCATTGTGGGGCGAGAGTCATCAGACGCCGTTGGCGGGTGCTCCGCGTCGGCTCCTGGCCGCTAATCGTGTTGGAAGATTGGGAGGAAAGGGCGAAGAAGAGGAGGCCATGGCGGAGGAAGAGGGTTTTTGGCGGAGGAAGAGGGTTTTTGGCTCTTGGAGGAAGATGGGACTGCACGCTTTGATGAATTTAAATAAGGGGAATAGTGGGAGGCGGTTCAATGCCATAGCGGTTTCCCAGAATGTGGTGCCAAAATTGTCAAATCATGCACTGCGGAGGAGTTGAGAAGACAGGGCATCATGATGAAGGGGTGGCGTGACGATTCTGCTCTGCAACGCGTAACCCGATAAAAAAAGGGGGGAGGAAAAAACATCAACAGAGTGGTTTCGGAATTATTATTGCCAAAACCAGGGGGGCATGTGTTATCGCCATATTTTGGCCAAAGGAGGAGATGGGCCGTAATCAAGATGGGCTTGGAAGATACATATATGCAACGTGTTGTTGAATCGGCCTTGTGCGTGGATTTGGGCTAAATTTCCCGTGTATCTGTATATTGTAGTAGTTTCCGTTTCGGTTTAAGTAAGAGATAGAGTTGTTAGGTTATTCCAAAGATAGAAAGTCTCCGGACTATAAATATGTACCTAAGGTTATTGAGAAAAGGAGGACAATCACGTTCACAACAAACACAATCTCGGCGCATCGCCACCCCTTGTTTCTAGGGTTTC
This sequence comes from Avena longiglumis, assembly GCA_030063025.1. NCBI lineage: Eukaryota > Viridiplantae > Streptophyta > Magnoliopsida > Poales > Poaceae > Avena > Avena longiglumis. Next base: position 31,757,062 of record CP125975.1, read on the forward strand.
TTTCGGGTAAGTGTCATGTATCTTGCGATCTAGGCAGTATCTGCTTATGCGTTATTTGGTGTTACTCGTACTGAAGCCTTGTTGATGGCGAGTAATACTATTATCATAGATTTGTTGAGGCTAGCATTGATACCTTTTTACTATGATTGTTTAGTTATGCTGCCTCTAGTTATCTCGCTGCCTTTACACCTTTTCGGGTGTAAGGGCAGCCTCTTGCTTGATCTTTATTCAGTCGATTTGATCCGTTATAGTTTTGCCTTGTTTTCCAAGGTTTAGTTTGATATCCACGTAGTCAGGCCTTGCAAACGGGTTGAACGATCCAGTAGTACGTAAGGATGTGGTTTGCCAATTCGAGAGGAGTTGTTCCGGGAATTGACTTTACGTCGGTTGTTAGGCCTCCTCTAGGGTTAGTTTTCTATCATCTTTTGTATCTACCAGGCTCAATTACGTGTAGGACGTTCCAATTACGTGGTGAAAACGTTAAACTGTCGTAGATCGATTTGACTTGTATTGATGAAGCAAAACCCCATGTTATCCAAATCTAATGCAGAACCATGGGACAATCGGCTCCAGGAGCCGATTCACAGGGAAACCTGGGAGCCGGTCACGGCTCGAATTTTACGTATACTTGTTTACCATGCAGGAAACTGATCGAAGCAATCCATCACCTTCCTGACCAGGTATAGGTCAGGTGGCACGCCCTTGAACCAAGCCAGGACGTGTGCCGGAGTTTTGCGGGCCGTTGCCCGAGGGACCAGGGCCCACCAGCAGTTCTGGGAGCCTCCCGGCTCTTCGTATTGCTCGTCGCTGCTCGCCGGTGGGTTTTGACAGGCAACACACATCAAGAATGCATACTCATGCCTGATATGATGCTGCATTTTTTAGAGCAAGCCGCCACTCGCTCGGCGCAACTGAAAGGGAAAGATGACGAGATAACCCGGTTATGTGCCGAGGTTGAGTCTCTCAAGCTTTCACAAAAATCCGAGTTAGAGAAAGTTGACCAGGAGTTCTCCGAAGAGAAGAATCGGCTGAGTCTGCAACTGCAGAAAGATAAAGAACTCCTCGAGTCTGCCGAGCTGAAGAATCGGATGATGAGTGAGGAAATCACTCGCTTTAAAAACACCCAGAGTACTCTGTGGTTGGAGCTTTCTTTATAAAGCAGGGCATGATATACCTTTTTTCTCTAGAAAGTACCTGATGGTTAATGCACGTGCGTTGCAACGGTTTTTTGAAAAAATTGCATCTTGCATGTGTAAATATAAAATTCTCATAGATATTCAGTTGAGCTTTCTATGAAAGAATCCACTATACTTCTTCTCCTCTTCATTGCATCCACCTCGACGACACTGCTGCGAGACCCCTAGCTTTTACAGCCGAAAACGGCACCAAAACCGCCCTAGGGGACGGAGCGCCTGGACCTCTTGTACTGCAATAAAGCCCGGATCAGTGGTGGAAGAAATCAAGGACGATTTCAGGCTCGTCAGTGGGCGGTCGACACATGATGGAACAAATCGTGAAACGAGTTGGCTTATTTAGCATTACATTCTCTTTCGTGCGGGTCAGAGAGGATGATATATACGAACTACCAAGAGTTTTTGAATTAATATTAAAGATTGTCAAAGAAAAAATAAAATTACCAAAAAAGTTTAACAAACAAAACTTTAAAAATATACCTTTGTGACTGTGTCGCCGATCAGAAATCTCACTCTAATACCAGGATCACACGAATGATGCATCAAGGAATCCAAAGCCAGGAAACCGATGCACTTGGAGGCGAGCATTTACTAAGGTTGGACTTGGGGCGTACGTCTGAGCAGCAGATCTGCCTGCACCCACCAGCGATGCCCCATCTCTCTGTGGCTTATCTGAAACGATAGAGCTGTCATTTGGGTGTGAAATTCCAAGACGCCACTGACTTTTCTCATCTTGCCTAACCGCCTGTTTCTCTTTGCAAATCGGACCAGGAGCGATATGAGGAAGACGTGCACGGAATTCCTGACAGATCGAGCAAGATGTTTGCCGCTGTTAGATAGCTCGATCGATTTTCACCTTCTGAGCACCTTCTCAAATCGTCTCCCCTAGCTGCCTGGCCTCCACCGAGCCGCCGTGTTGGGGGCGGGGAGGAATCTTGGTGGTAATGGGGGGCGGGGAGGAAGGCCGACGCACAACAGGCCGCCCTCACCAAATCGGGGATTTCCTGCTCGGTGGCGAGTAGAAAGGAGGAGTACGAATCGATCTAGAGGGAGGAGAGGAGCAGGAAGGAAGCTCCTCCACCGGGCAGGGAATTAGGAGGAAGATGGGGTCGCGTGAGTTGTGAAATCGAACCGGTTAGCTTTAGTTCTGGGTCTGATCGAGAATCGGTTTCCTTGCGTGATGAGACCAGCTACGGACGACGGACGAAAGTTGGCGCGACGAAAACCACCACAACATAAATTATATAGTAGAGATAGAGAAGAGACTAGTAGAGATTTGGTAGCTCATTTATCGAGTAAAAGTGAACCTTGGCTTGGCTGTTTAGACGACAAGTTTGAGTCGACCTGAATCGAGCTCAGAACTACTCATTCGGGTAATGACTTCCAAGTATTTGGACTTGGCATAGCAAGAAATTAGGAGTACGTTATGGCCTGTGGGCTTTTCATGCGCTGTAGCCTATGGGCTGTTAGTTATTTCGGCCTACTGGGGTGGCATTTTTTGTCAAAATATGGGATTATCCAGCTGCAGTGATTTTTATTACTCCCTCTGTCTTCAAATAGGTGTCTTAGATTTGTCAAATTTTCATAAATCTAGACAAATTCATCCAAATTTTGATAAATCCGAGACAAGACGGAGGGAGTACATATATCTGTTCTAGCTTATATATATTGTTTCGCTACCCCCACATGGCATATGTTGTGAGCAACCTAAAATTTTCACGAGCACATATTTCTCGGTGTAAAAAAATCCAATCATCCAGGAGCATCATATGTCTATTTGCTTTTCTCCTTACCTACTCACTCTGTTTTAAAATATAAGATGTTTTAATTTTATGAATCAATTGTATCTAAACTATTTTTAGTATGTAGGTTGACTCGTGTTTGAAGTGAATCTATACACTAAAAGAAGTTTAGATATAATTTCTTCACAAACCTAAAACATCTTATATTTTAAAATGGAGAGAGTATATTCCAGTCTCACACGTATCCATACACAAAGATCAGTCTCACACCAACCATCTACTGTCATTGCACTAGGGACACGGTCTTGGCCATGCAATCAGGTAAATATAAACAAAGATCACTAGAAGCTCCAATTCATCCGTTTCCTAAATTTTGTGATGAACATATCAGCAGCCTGATCGATCTCGTTATCAAAGTTAAACTCCAAACCTTCAACCTCTCTGTTGTTCCTGATTACATCCATGACTGATCATTCCTCACCACCGTCTTCATGGTACTCATTGAGAAGAACATCATCATCGCCATCGACCTCGCACTCGTCAATGTGACAAGGGTAGCTGTTGTCGTGATCATTGAAGATGGGGTGCAGAGTCCAGTCAGGGCAGCCACTACCATCTTCATTCTCCTGATCGAACAATGCCAATTGGCGAGAGAGATTGACAACAATCTCACCACGATGGATCACTGGCATCTTGTCGACCTTGCGCACCTCAAGAGCTTCGTGACAGTCCACGTTGGCACCTTTCTCCCGGTCGGCGGCAGCGACCATGGAGTGGATCCTGTGGGAGATGACGCCGACAGTTGCCAGCCTGCGGCGGAGTGAGACGAGGACGAGGAACCTGGCCACGAGAACTCCGGTCTTGCTCTTGCACAATGTCACCGCCTTCTTCAGGAGTGTTGGTGCCTTGCCGATCTTCATCTTCGCCGCGGAAGACGGGAATGAAGCTGTGATGGCTGAGAGATGATCAAGCTTCCCATCAAAGACAACAACTGGGGAGCTGTGGTGCATTAAAGCTTGACATGAATATTTGACTGAGAAGAGGGAGCAATGCATGCCACTTATTCACGGGCCTTGTCCTGAAGCTCCAAGATAGTATTTATAGTGAGGAACTGGGCGTGCATGTGAAGAAGTAGAACTTTGCTCGTGTCATGCGACCCAACTTTTCATCTTGGAAAGCATATGAAAGGAAATATTGGAAACCAAACATACAAAAGGAAGATCCGGAGAAAAGAACATGGAAATGTGGAGCTAGCACTATGGGAATGCTGGGAGTAGAAAGCAAGCTAAAGAGGCAAGGAAAGCTAGCCGTGAGAAATCATAGGAGAAAGTATTCCAGTTAGGCCACAAAGGACACATGCCCCAGGGCACATATTGGCTCTTTTAGGAGCATATAAATTTCCAGTTTCTCCTTTGGTTAATTACAAGTGGTAGTAGCTGATGTTGGGTTAACCAGAATGACGAGGAAAAACAAAACTGTGTCGCTAACTTTAATTCGTTCTTGGCAGTTTCCTTGTGCTTCATGTGCACAGGTTATAAAGCTAGGTACGCGCACACCGGAAAGTTTGCGGCACGCCGATTCTGTGTGCTTCTTCTCCTCCGTCCACATGTAGAACCAATTGCGTGATAGATGTATGGGAGTCTCTAACATTTTCTCATGACGTCGATCGGGTGCAGCTTGTGACGCCATGATGGAGTAGCTAGAAGACCGGTCATCACTCGTTCGCGCGCTCTGTGACGCCAATTGCAGGCACGTCGCCACATCTCGGCGGTAAGGAAAGGAAACAGCACAAGTGCGCTTCTTTGCCGGAAGAAAACAAGACTAAACTGGTGCACGGGTCCATTATTTGCAGGACTACATGGGATGATGGGAATTGAGAATGTGGCCGGCGGAGAAGTGTGAAGACATTTCTTCTTTGCAGTCAGATCTGCTTTAGTAGTGCATGGGATGGATGAGATGTGCGTGTATAGAAAATAGAAATTGCTCGGTTGTACATCAGTCGGCGGTTTTCAGTATGGAGTTTCGAAGAAAAAGACTCGATTAGAAATCAAGTGCATGCTCATATTTTTTTAATAAGAGCGCTTTATATTACTAAAAAGGTTTAAGTATTAAACCTGGCCTCAGCGCATATGCTCATCTCTTGGTAAATAAAGACTGCAGAAAGGAACAAGAACTCCCATGATCAACTGCGTGATATCGAGCGAACTTGACTTAAGGCTCGTGAGCAGGTCGAAGTTGACTCGTACTACATTTTTCAGATCGATTAAAATTCTGAGCCAGCTCAATCTATTTTAACCAGACATAACTTCATTTTTTAGTGATGATAAACCCCCGATATCTGCACTAATGTGCATATTAATTGCTATATAATTATTTAGGACTAAAATATCACGTGATCAACACAAGCAATCTTCCCCCTAGCTAGCCATTGCTTGCATCCACACACACTAATGATACGATGTTAGAGCATCTCTAGCAGACACCGGGAAATCACGAACCGGAAAACGCGTTCTCAGGTCGCGTTTGGCGGGTTTTTTCAGGCCACGAGCGACGGGGCGGAATAGACCCCTTAAAACCGAACCAGAAAAGAGAATATTTATTTTTTATAGTTTCACGCACACGGTTTCCGTCACGGCAAAAACGATACGAAACCTAAAACGAAACCACAAATGACAGAATTTAAACAAATTTGACCGTTCAACCGCAACAATCATCAAGTTTTAAGCAAATTTAATAAAGTATCTCGCTACCACGTCGCAGAACATCATCCAACATATGAATCATCACCACAACCCACGATGACCATCAAGCATTGAAGCCAAGAGAATCATCGCCGCCACCACCACTTGCCAAAGCACCACCATGGCCACCATCACTTGCCGGAGCACCATGTCCACCTGAAGGGAATATGCCCTGAGAGATAATAATAAAGTGTTTATTATGTGTATTCCAAGTATATGATAGATGTTTATTTTGCATGCTATAATTGTATTAATACGGAAACGTTAATACATGTGTGTTTAATAAACAAACAGAAAGTTCCTAGTTATGCCTCTCTCATAAACTAGCTCGTTGATTAACAAGATGATCAAGGTTTCCTGATCATGGACATTGGATGTTGTTAATAACGGGATCACAACATTAGTGTAATGGTGTGATGAACATTCATCCGAAGTATAGCATTACGATCAAAGTCATTGAGTTTATATTGCTATAACAACTTACGAAGTGATCCTAATCCTTAGACCATGAGATCATGTCAATCACTAACACCGGAAGAGTTTCTTGATAACATCAAACGTCACACCGTAACAGGGTGATTATAAAGATGGATTCAGAACTAATAAAGTGTTATGTTGAGGCTCATGGATCGAGAGTGGAATTTATTCATCCCGATGACGGATAGATATACTCTGGACCCTCTCGGTGATATCACATTGATTAGCTTGTAAGCAAGTGATTTGATCACTAGAATGTTATATCACAGGAACGAGAAAAGAGTGCATGTCGGTAACGAGATCAAACTAGGTATGGAGATACCGATGATCGAATCTCGGACATGTAATATATCGTGAAACAAAGGGATTAAGATACTAGCGTAAAAGGTTCCGACGATCACAAGAAAGTCATCGTTGAATGTGTGGGAGTCGATGGGTATCCGATCCCGCTTCGATTATTGATCCGAGAGGGGTCTCGATCATGTCCGCATTATTCACGAACCGTAGGGTGACACACTTAAGAGACACCGACATCCAATTGGAGCAAATGTTTCATGCCGAAAGAATGAACAAGCGCAGGAATTTATTTCACTAGATACCGAAACAGGTTTTCGGGGTGAAATTGCATAAAGTGGTTATGCATGTGAAATAGAATTCTAGCAAGGGGTTATTTGTGAATGTTTGTCATTAAAGTAATTGAAAAAATCTGAATAAAATAAAAGAGTTTTATTTAATGAGAGTTTGCATTAAATTTGGTGGAAATTTAATGGGAATTTGAGTGGACTTTTGAGTGGAGGGAATTTAAAGGAGATTTGTGAGTGGAGTGTCCACCCACATGAAGAGGGGAGGGCAAGGGGGCAGCCCCATGCGCCGGCCACCCCCTTGGGGTTCCCCCCTCCTCCTATAAAAGGAGCCCCCCTCCTCACTTGTCTCTCACACCTCCTCGTGAAGGATCTCTCTCCCCCTCTAGAATTTATCCCCCATGGTCTCGGACTAGCGAGATACATGTTCCCGATGGCTATTCAGCAAGAAAGAGTTGTGCTTCCGCTGCATCGCTGGAGCGAGGAGGCGGAGGTTGCTCGGTGCCTCGAACGTGTGTGCGAGCACGGATGCGCTGCTGATTTGCGGCGCTAGGACTTCCTCTCGATCTTGAGATCGGCAAGAGATCGTCTACATCAACCACGAGTTGAACTCGTTAAGCTTTGTCGGTCTTCAAGGGTATGTTCTCTACGGATATACATTCACCCGTTGTTTGTATCTAGTAGATAGATCTTGGTATATAGTTCACATCGTAGGAAATTTTTTGTTTTCTATGCTGCGAACCCTACAGTGGTATCAGAGCCGGATCTATGCGTAGATACTTTACACGGGTAGTACACATATGAGTATGTGGGCGATGATGATCATGTTGTTGCTCCTTTGTTGTAATTTTGGATATTGGTGGCATAGTGGGATGAAGCGGCCCGGACAAACTTTACATGTCCTCGCACATGAGACCTGTTCCACGCTTGACATGCAACTAGTTTGCATAAGTGGCTAGCGGTGTCTGTCTCTCCTACTATAGTCAATATCTATTTTGCAAGCGAGTTGTCAACAATTTGATTATCCTCGTTGTGGTTCATGTTCGTAGGTAAGAACGGTTCTATCTCGAAAGCCCTAAGCCACGTAAAACTTGCAATGGATAAATTAGAGGCATCTAGTTTAGATTGTTGCTGGGCTAGTGTTATGATATGGTAGTGTTGTAAGTAGAAGTATGAGATGATACTCTTACAACACACATAGCGTGTAAAATCCATAGACCTTGGATTTACATATAGGTATGATAGTGATCATACCACGATGCACATGATAGAGATCATCTGCGGGAACCATATCATTTCACTAATAAACATATGATGTTTGATAGCATCTTATATTGCTTGTTTAGCACTTTGTTAGCATAATAAGATGATCCCTCATTTAAATATCAAGATAAGAATGTGTTCTTCCTTTAGTATGCACCGATTATGTTTCTTCGCTCCAAGACATCACGTGATGATCGGGTGTTCTTGGATCCACGACCATATTTCGGGTGTAAAACAGTTACACACGCGAATACTAAGGTTCTAACTTGGCGAGCCTAGCATGTACAGACATGGCCTCGGAACACGGACCGAAAGGTTAAGCATGAGTCATATAGTTGATATGATGCCCATTTGATGCTCGCCTTTGAAGCTATACCGACTCACGTGATGATCGGACTTGGTATAGTGGATTTGGTTCATGTAATCACCAAAAAGGCACGAGGGATGTCGTTTTTGAGTGGGAGTTCATTCATAATATGGATTATTTGAACTCAATCTATCATACACTTAGTCTAAACTTTACAAATTCTGTTGTAGATGGCACCACCTGCTTTTAATTTCAATGTGTTCATGGAGAAAGAGAAACTAGCAACGAACGGTAGCAACTTTACCGAATGGGCCATGAATTTGAGGATTCTCCTCTCTGCTGCACAAAAGCAATATGTGATAGAAGCGCCGTTAGGCCCCCCACCTTTAGATGATGCCCCTAACGAGGAGAAGAATGTCTATCAGACTCGTCAGGAGGACCACAACTTAGTTTATTGCAGCATATTGTATGGGCTAGAGCCGGAACTTCGAAAGAGTTTCGAAAACGGCAATGCATTTGATACAATGGGTGAGTTGAAAATGATTTTCGACACACATGCTGCTGTAGAGAGCTACAACGCCTGTAAAAGTTCTTTAGCTGCATGATGGAAGAGCACAGCTCCGTTAGTGAGCATGTACTCAAGATGTCGGGTTACGCCGATAAGCTTGTGTCCTTGGGAATATCGATTCCCATTGAGTTAGGCATCCATCGTGTTCTGCAGTCTCTGCCACCTAGCTATAAGAACTTCGTGATGAACTATAATATGCAAGGCATGAAGAAGTCTCTCCCCGAGCTTCTGTCAATGCTTAAAACTGCAGAAGTGGAGATCAAAAAGGAACATCAAGTGTTGATGATCAATAGGAACACTGGTTTCAAGAAAGACAAGAAGGGAAAACGGAAGGGAAGTAAGGGCGGCAAGCCTGTTGCCGCGCCTGAAAAGAAACCCCGAGTTGGACCTAAGTCTGATTCCGAGTGCTACTATTGTAAGGGGACTGGCCACTGGAAGCGCAACTGCCCCAAGTATCTGGCAGATAAGAAGGCCGGCAAGGCAAACAAAGGTATATATGATATACATGTTATTGATGTATACTTGACTAGTGCTCGCAGTAGCACCTGGGTATTTGATACCGGTTCATTTGCTAATATTTGTAACTCGAATTTGGGGCTGCGGAACAAGCGACCGCTAGCAAGGGGTGAGGTCACGATGCGTGTCGGCAATGGATCAAGCGTTGATGTGATCGCCGTCGAAACGCTGCCTCTCCACTTGCCGTAGGGATTAGTTATAAACTTGAATAAATGTTATCTGGTGCCTGCACTAAGCATGAACATTGTATCTGGATCGTGTTTGATGCGAAGTGGTTATTCATTTAAATCCGAGAACAATGGTTGTTCCATTTATATGAATGAAATCTTTTATGGTCATGCACCGATGATGAATGGTTTATTTCTATTAGATCTCGATGATAATGTTACACATATTCATAATGTTGATGCTAAAAGTATTAAACTTAATGATGATATATCCGCATATATGTGGCACTGCCGTCTAGGTCATATTGGCGTTAAACGCATGAAGAAGCTCCATTCAGATGGACTTTTGGAATCACTTGATTATGAATCATTTGATACATGTGAGCCATTCCTTATGGGCAAGATGACTAGAACGCCATTTTCCGGTTCAATGGAACGGGCGACAGATTTATTGGAAATCATACATTCTGATGTATGTGGTCCAATGAGTGTGTCGGCGCGAGGTGGATATCGTTATTTTGTTACTTTCACGGATGATTTGAGTAGATACGGTTATATCTACTTGATGAAACACAAGTCTGAAACCTTTGAAAAGTTCAAGGAATTTCAGAATGAAGTGGAAAATCATCGTAATAGAAAGATCAAATTTCTACGGTCCGACCATGGAGGTGAGTATCTAAGTTACGAGTTTAGCACTCACATGAAAGAGTGTGGAATTGTTTCACAAATCACACCTGCCGGAACACCATACAGAAATGGTGTGCCAGAACGTCGTAATCGTACTTTATTGGATATGGTTCGATCTATGATGTCTCTGACAGACTTGCCGTTGTCATTTTGGGGTTATGCACTAGAAACTGCTGCATTCACTTTAAATCGGGCACCATCTAAATCCGTTGAAAAGACATCGATGAATTGTGGTTTGAAACAAACCTAAGCTGTCATTTCTTAAAGTTTGGGGATGCGATGTTTATGTGAAGAAACTTCAACCGGATAAACTCAAACCCAAAGCGAAAATGCGTCTTCATAGGATACCCTAAAGAAACTATTGGGTATTCCTTCTATCACAGATCCGAGGGCAAGGTTTTGTGTTAAGAATGGTTCCTTTCTCGAGAAAGAGTTTCTCGCGAAAGGTGTGAGTAGTCGGAAGGTAGAACTCAAGAGGTTGTGGAACCTTCTCTTCAAAGTATGGCGAGTAGCGCAGACCGGAAGTTGTTCGAGTTGGCTCCACTGTTGAAGAGGGAATTAATGATAATGATCATGAAACTCCGAAGAGAGTACTACCGAACCTCGCAGGTCAAACAGACGCATGCAGCCCCGAGTCAGACGGAAATCCTGTCATGAATTTCATGGTTGATGAAAATGATGACCCTGCGACGTATGAAGAAGCGATGATGAGCCCGGATTCCAACCAATGGTTAGAAGCCATGAAATCCGAGATGGAATCCATGTATGAAAATCAAGTTTGGAACTTGGTGAAATTACCTCACGACCGAAAGGCCGTGGAGAACAAATGGATTTTCAAAAGGAAAACTGATGCTGATGGTAATGTGACCGTCTATAAAGCTCGACTTGTCGCAAAGGGGTTTCTACAAATTCAAGGAGTTGACTACGATGAGACTTTCTCTCCCGTAGCGATGCTAAAGTCAGTTAGGATTATGTTAGCAATTGTTGCATTTTTCGATTATGAGATATGGCAGATGGATGTCAAAACCGCGTTTCTCAATGGTAATATTGAAGAAGAGTTGTATATGATACAACCAAAGGGTTTTGTCGATCCTAAGGATGCTAACAAGGTGTGCAAGCTTCAGCGATCCATCTATGGATTGAAGCAAGCATCACGAAGTTGGAATCTCCGCTTTGATGAGGTGATCAAAGAGTTTGGATTTGTCCAAACTTATGGAGAAGCTTGTATTTACAAGAAAGTGACTGGGAGCAATGTGGCATTTCTGATATTATATGTGGATGACATATTATTGATCGGAAATGATATAGATCTTTTAAATAGTGTTAAAATTTATCTAAATAGCAAATTTTCAATGAAGGACCTAGGTGAAGCGTCATACATATTAGGCATAAAGATCTATAGAGATAGATCTAGGCACCTAATAGGGCTATCACAAAGTACATACCTTGATAAGATTTTAAAGAAGTTTAAAATGGACGGAAGTAAGAAGGGGTTCTTACCTATGTTGCAAGGCAAGACATTGAGTAAGACTCAAAGTCCGGCTACGGCGTAAGAAAGAGAGATAATGGACAAAGTCCCCTATGCTTCAGCCATAGGCTCTATAATGTACGCCATGCTATGTACAAGACCGGATGTGGCACATGCTATTAGTTTGACTAGTAGGTACCAATCGGATCCAGGTTCGGAACACTGGATAGCAGTCAAGAATATCCTTAAGTACTTACGAAGAACTAAGGATATGTTTCTTATATACGGAGGTGAAGAAGAGCTCGTCGCTAAGTGTTATGTCGACGCTAGCTTTGACACCGATCCAGATGACTCTAAGTCTCAATCCGGATACGTATTTCTCATGAATGGCGAAGCGGTTAGTTGGAGGAGCTCCAAACAACCTGTGGTAGCGGGATCAACAACGGAGGCCGAATATGTTGTCGCTTGAGCGGCTCAGGAAGCAGTTTGGATGAAGGAGTTCATATCCGAACTAGGAGTGGTGGCAAACGCGTTGGACCCAATGGTGATCTATTGTGACAACAATGGTGCCATTTCCAATGCCAAAGAGCCAAGGTCTCACAAGCATTCCAAGCATATTAAGCGCCGGTTTCACTCCATCAGCGAGCATGTCAAGGATGGAGATATAAAGATTTGTAAAGTACATACGGATCTCAATGTAGCAGATCCGTTGACTAAAACTCTCCCTAGAGCAAAACATGATCAACACCAGAACTCAATGGGTGTTAGATTTATCACTATGTAACTAGATTATTGTCTCTAGTGCAAGTGGGAGACTGAAGGAAATATGCCCTGAGAGGCAATAATAAAGAGTTTATTATGTGTATTCCAAGTATATGATAGATGTTTATTTTGCATACTATAATTGTATTAATACGGAAACGTTAATACATGTGTGTTTAATAAACAAACAGAAAGTTCCTAGTTATGCCTCTCTCATAAACTAGCTCGTTGATTAACAAGATGATCAAGGTTTCCTGATCATGGACATTGGATGTTGTTAATAACGGGATCACAACATTAGTGTAATGGTGTGATGAACATTCATCCGAAGTATAGCATTACGATCAAAGTCATTGAGTTTATATTGCTATAACAACTTACGAAGTGATCCTAATCCTTAGACCATGAGATCATGTCAATCACTAACACCGAAGAGTTTCTTGATAACATCAAACGTCACACCGTAACAGGGTGATTATAAAGATGGATTCAGAACTAATAAAGTGTTATGTTGAGGCTCATGGATCGAGAGTGGAATTTGTTCATCCCGATGGCGGATAGATATACTATGGGCCCTCTCGGTGATATCACATTGATTAGCTTGCAAGCAAGTGATTTGATCACTAGAATGTTATATCACAGGAACGAGAAAAGAGTGCATGTCGGTAACGAGATCAAACTAGGTATGGAGATACCGATGATCGAATCTCGGACATGTAATATATCGTGAAACAAAGGGATTAAGATACTAGTGTAAAAGGTTCTGACGATCACAAGAAAGTCATCGTTGAATGTGTAGGAGTCAGTATGGGTCTCCAGATCCCGCTTCTGATTATTGATCCGAGAGGGATCTCGATCATGTCTGCATTATTCACGAACCGTAGGGTGACACACTTAAGAGACACTGACATCCAATTGGAGTAAATGTTTCATGCCGAAAGAATGAACAAGCGCAGGAATTTATTTCACTAGATACCGAAACAGGTTTTCGGGTGAAATTGCATAAAGTGGTTATGCATGTGAAATAGAATTCTAGCAAGGGGTTATTTGTGAATGTTTGTCATTAAATTAATTGAAAAAATTCTGAATAAAATAAAAGAATTTTATTTAATGAGAGTTTGCATTAAATTTGGTGGAAATTTAATGGGAATTTGAGTGGACTTTTGAGTGGAGGGAATTTAAAGGAGATTTGTGAGTGGAGTGTCCACCCACATGAAGAGGGGAGGGCAAGGGGGCAGCCCCCATGCGCCGGCCACCCCCTTGGGGTTCCCACCTCCTCCTATAAAAGGAGCCCCCCTCCTCACTTGTCTCTCACACCTCCTCGTGAAGGATCTCTCTCCCCCTCTAGAATTTATTCCCCATGGTCTCGGACTAGCGAGATACATGTTCCCGGTGGCTATTCGGCAAGAAAGAGTTGTGCTTCCGCTGCATCGCTGGAGCGAGGAGGCGGAGGTTGCTCGGTGCCTCGAACGTGTGTGCGAGCACGGATGCGCTGCTGATTTGCGGCGCTAGGACTTTCTCTCGATCTTGAGATCGGCAAGAGATCGTCTACATCAACCACGAGTTGAACTCATTAAGCTTTGTCGGTCTTCAAGGGTATGTTCTCTACGGATATACATCCGCCCGTTGTTTGTATCTAGTAGATAGATCTTGGTATATAGTTCACATCGTAGGAAATTTTTTGTTTTCTATGCTGCGAACCCTACACCACCACCATACCTAGCCCGAGCATGGTCTCTTGCCAGTGCCGCTGACCTCCTTCTCTCCAAGATGTCAAGCCTTGCTTGATCATGCCACGCCAAGGTGAGCTCGTCCATGTTGCTCCGGTCCATGGTCATGATGGTGTTTTCTTCAGCATAGATCTTTGCCATGGCCTTGGTCTCCTCGGCTGCCGCCTTCCTCTCCTCCATGGCTATCTTGCGCAAACCATTTTGCTGGAGTGCTTCCCACATTGCTTGCTTCTCAATTGTTTTCTTCTCGGCCAAAGCAACTTTTGCTTCCAAAGTCTTGGCCACCATATAGATTGGCTAGTTGAGGCTGTTTTGGCAGATTTCATGGCGGCGGATGGTTTCCTGGGGCCTGCCTTCCGCTTCGCGACAGCGTGCCTCGCCATTCCCAGCGCCGGCTTCGACTTGGAGGTGGTGGCACTCGTTGGAGCTTGGGGAGCAGCGGGACCGGCGGTCGAGGCCGGAGCGCCCATGCTGGATGATGACGGAGCCCTGCCGCTTCCACTTCGTCGCAGCAATAGATTTCGCAGACGCCCCGGCCGGGGGACCGGCGACGGGGACGAAGACGACGGTGGCTGTCAGATCTGGCAGACCCGTCGGTGGGGTCGCCTGTGTTATAATTACGACAAGAAGATAACGAAGAACGAAAAGAAAATCATAGCAAGGGGACAAAGATTTAACGTGGAAAAAACTTGCCAACAAAGAGAGGAAAAAACCACGGGCGCCAGCTTTTAAAACTTCACTATATCGAGGGGTGTTTATAAACGCCGGGGATTTCACAGATGCAACTCATCCAACCGGCAGCTTACAAGAGGTTTATATATCGGTGGAAACCTAGGTCTTTGTAGAATTTGGATCAACATATAACAGCCTGCGCCGGCGCGACCTCGCCGGAGATCAGCGGCGGCTGCTTGACGTCCATGGCGGCCTTTCGTGGGGCTCGACGGAGGTGGGAGGGGCGGGGACTGGAGATCGAGTGTGGCGGCGGAAGGAATGGCGCGGCTAAAACTTCCCTCCCGTCAACGAAAACGGAGGATATGGTTCGCATCAAGGTCGGGCTCGAAAACTGGGTTTTCTCGGTTCCGCTGGGGTGTTTTCTCAGGGGTCCTATTTTTTTTGGTTCGGTCGATTTTGAGGCGTTTGTTCTGGCCACTTTTCTCACGCGAAACTGAAAAATCGGCGTTATTTTCTCGGTTCCGCCCTTTTACGGTATCTGCTAGAGATGCTCTTATCAACAATTTCTTTTTTTGTGAAATAGAAAATTCAAAAAATTATCCACAAACCGTGACTCTGATTAATGATTCATTTTGACTGTCGGCTTTGTCCCGATTAAATTTTGCAAACTATATCCAATGCTGATATGTTTTGACGAATTTTTTGTCTTCAAAACTATCACCTACGATATGTACGTAACCACCTTATTGGTACCGAAGGTAACATGTTATAACGGGATTGTCAAATGTATGCAACTAGCAAGAAAAGAGTCGGAAATACATATGGTGAACATGCCAATATGTGAGGGTTTGAAGCCCTCGTTGGTACGAAGCAAAGGTTAAAACCATTTGCCAAATGGACAAACGGTATGAAATGTAGAAAAAAAATCCTATCAAAAGTCAGATTTAAATGTAATGATCTCATCATTTAGTCTCTTTCTTGTGTGCAGTTTGCAATTCATGTGCACTTTTTTTTTACTTACAATGAGCCTAAAAATAATAAAAAATACTAGGTTCTTAGACCACCTAGCCATGACTACCGACACAAGCGCGAGCCAAAATTTGCGATGTTAAACTTGCTCTTTTTTGCAAAATGAACTTGTTGAGTATTTGCCGAGGCTTCCAAAAGTTTCAGCCACTGACACTGAGTGCAAGTTCTTTTTTTTTCGACAAGCCATGCTAGTACCACATTTGCATGTTGACGAAGGACACTTGCTCCAGGGAAATCTTGTAAATGATGAACAAAACTACTACTCCCTCCAACTCATGAGTTGACTTAGATTTATCAAAATTTGGATGAACCTATATACTAAATAGTGTCTAAATTCATCTAAATATAGACAAATCCAAATCAACTAATATGGGTAAGAGGGAGTAGTATAGAATTGTAAAACGGGAAAAGGAAAGGAATCGAAAAGGGGGAATAAGAAATTGCTCTGGAGTCCGAAGCTCTGTCGATCTCTTGCGCAGCTGCTCTTGCGCTTCCATTTGCAGCCGTGGTTTTTGAACTCCGTGTTAGGCAGTATCCCAAATTCATCTTGGGTGCACGCGCACTATCTAGAGTTAGGGGATCTAATGGCAGGAGAAATGAGAGATGTTAAGGTAACCTGTGTCACCGACCGACGACTACCACCAGTCCCCGGCGATGGAGGCCTTGCTCGCCAACGGCCTAGAGGCGTCCTAGGTAACTGAAGGAGGCGGCTAGATTTGGGGAGGCGGGGAGTGAGACTGCAGGTGTTGGCGTGCGTACGTGTGGCTGTGGCTAGTGGGGATAATGCAAAGGGAGTCGTGCTTAGTGGGCTGGGCTCATAAGTTTTGACAACGGATTAACCTACAACGCATACATGTGTATCTAGGTTAAAATTTTGCAACGACTGTTAACAACGTTGCTGAGTATGTATTGTTATACGTGGGTTTTCCTTGTAGTGGCTCATCTGGTGCCCGTTTTTCACCTTCTTCCTCTTTATTGTCTTCCATTGCAGTATCACCGTATTCAGGAAACATATGATGATAGTTGTTATCATCGTCCTATTCTTCTTTATTGTCTTCCATCATAACCCCTCTTTCTCCGTGCTTGGTCCAGCAATTATAGATGGGCATGAAACCTTTCATAATCAGGTGGCCGCGAATGATTTTTGAGAAAGAGTATTCTTTGTTATTTCGACATTGAACACATGGACAACGCATAAAATCATTCTCTTTGTTTGTCGTAGCCACATCGATAAATTTATCCACGCCCTTAATATACTCGGTTCACGCCGGTCACCGTACATCAATTCCCGATTGTTTATCTGCATCATATAATTAAGTTTATCAAAAACCATTACAGAACATCATAAATAGTGAAATGACCAATTCACATCGACACATGCATTGTATCAATGACAGATGAAAAGATAAGATTGCTAACCACGATCGAGGAGGAAAGAAAGAGGAGAAAACTCAAGTGCGGCTCGGACACCTCCTATATTTTTGTTTTGTGAGAAATTGAACAGGATCATTCACTCAAAAATTTCATCAAACACCTCGCATGCATAGAAAAATAAACAAACTACCATACCTCTCACACCTTCCATCAAGAAAAAACAGAGGGGAGACACAGGACTAGGACGTCGTATTTATAGGCAGATGGCTCATACGTCCCGGTTTGTAACACAAACCAGGACTAAAGGTGTGTGACGAGCCACGTATCTGGCGCCAAACCTTTAGTCCCGATTTGTGTTACAAACTGAGACTAATAAGCCCCCACAAACGGAGACAGATGCCTACGGCTACCGTGCGACAGGCCAGCCCGCTCGAACCGGGACGAATACGGGCATTAGTCCCGGTTCGTGGCGGAACCGGAACTAATGCTCTAGGCACGGGCGAACATATGGCAATATTTCTACTAGTGTACATCCAACAATAATGAATCATTGTGCTATATATATATATCCAAAAAAAATGTAACAATAATTATGTCTGTTAAATTTCATCAGTTTTATTACATGCATAAATAAAATTTTGAATCCATCGGAATACACAAAATATTTCGGTAATACCCTCTTCGGACAAGCACACATGCTTTTGGTTTAGCGGTGGCCATGGATCATCCTTGCCAATGCAGCCCAACCAAAGATAACTATGCAGGGCCAAGCCGTCCTTCTCACTATATGTAGTAACGGCATCATTCCTAGGATCCCTTGCCTTATCAATAACGGCAGTGCAATAAAAGGCCAATTAAAAATCTCCTCCATATTTGGAACTAGCAATATAGCAGGAATAATGACGCAAACCGCTATAGCGGTACTACGAGCAACCGGAGCTAGTACCATATACACACCTAGGGCGAAAGCAAAAGTCATGCATGTGATTGAAGTGGACATGCAAAGCAGTGAATTGATGAAGTTGACTCTACGGCGTACCAAGTTAACCATGGGAGCTGCAGCAAACGCGAAGCCAATGGTAGCTAGTGTGGAGCAGGTGAAAGCTAATGTGGTGGCAACCATGAACGCGTCAAAAACAAAACTACCAGCAAGTGTTGGTGTGCCTCCATTTGTATGATCATCGGCTATGTAACCTCCAGGAAGGGCAAAAGTTGCGCTAAATGCCACAGTGGCTATTAAGGCTGAAGCAACGATAAGCGTTTGTGTTGCATCTTTCAGCTTGTCTGATTCTGCTTCATCCTCCTCTTTTGGTTTTGAATGCCAACTGAACATTTCCTTGGTCTTATCCCGGCGAAGGGCACCATGCTTCGCCCTGACAGACAGCAAAGCGCTGTATATTTTATTCTCCGGGTTCTGAAATAGAAAAAGGATAGGAATAATGACTACAGATAAAACATTGTACTACTATAGATGAGTTATTAATCTATTCAAGGGGCTTGACAGTGCATTCCTTACCAGAAAATAACCTATTCCGCATGGAAGCTTACTTTCGGCTATGTCCATGGGAGTTTCCCCCTTATTATTTATTAGATTCAAGTTCACCTCCTTATTCCCAATCAAAGCACAAACCATCGTAAAGCTCTTAGCTTGGATAGCTAAGTGAAGTGCGGTGTTTCCCTCATTATCTTGCATATTCAGAATCCAAGATAAAGATGGAGTTCGACGTACAAACAAGACTGTCCAACGCCTTTCTTTCTCGACAGCGACATGCAGGAATGTTCTTCCTTTAGAGTCGCGTAGTCCTACACTATCTGGACACTCCCGAAGGAAAATATTATTGATGGCTCCTGCAACGGAAGACCCAGAGAAAAGTCAATTTTGTGTAAGTCGCACATATATTTTAGCTACACTAGAGTTGGGATGTTAGATTTGTTACTTCGTCATGTATTACCATAACTTGAACGTAGCAGACCTACAGAGGCAGCCACATGTATAGGGAAAAATCCATTGTTGTCTGCCTGATACAGCGCTGCACGGTTCGCTTTAAACAATATCTTGAGGGTTTCGGGCCGAAGCTGAAATAGTGATGCAGCAAAGTGAAGCGGCGTACTCCCATCTTTGTCAACTTGTGTAACAAGGGTTTTGTTCCAATGCACTAGGAACTCGATTATCACTGTGATGAATATTTTTCATTTTATGTTAGATAATCGAAGAGGCTGCAATGTACACAGTCAATCATCTAGGAAATATCTTAATCTTAATAGCATTAATTCATGTCAAACTGGCATTAATTCATGTACGTCTATACAGGGAGTGGGAGTTAAGAAAACTATTAGGATGAATTTATCAGCTTTAGAATTGAATCAAAGAAGCGGATATATCCAACTAACAACATGCTTGGAGGGATTATAAGAGAAATGACCATCGGTTTCAAATTAATGACAACTAGCAACATGGCATTCGCAAAGGAGAGGGCAACGTTTGAAAAGTGTCTCAAAAATACTTTAATGGTTATGTATAAACTTAATTTATGTGAATTACCACAGGTTTTCTATTATTTTCTAATGTGGTTAGTTGCTTTCGACCATATGTGCCTTTTGTACCTGGTGATACTGAATAAGTGGATAGAATTTATTAATATTGGAAGCTACGATGTTTTTGATATTTGATGTTACTTTCTTCTAAGATCAAAACTAAGATTAACTATTTACATTGACAGTTGAGAAATCCATATGTTGATGTATAAATAACAATTTGTTGCCAATGATGTTTAGTTATAGTTTTTTGAAGTAATGTTTAGTTATAGTTAGTAAGATGAATTAGTCATGATCAATTAAACTATGATAAATCATATTGATGGTCAAATTATGTTATGCATAAGTATGAAAATATATCCGTTCATGACTATTACTAATATGGTTCATTAGATAATTAATATTACAAAAAATATCGGTTGTGTACAGATGGACGAATATGTATGTTTACCATGAAATTTTTGGGACAAATATTCTATATTTATAGTTCATCATACGTGCTTTAATACGATAATTATGGTTCTTATCAACAAGTATGGGGATGGCATTTAAATGGAGAAAACAACAACTATGGTTCATATTTATTTATATCTCTCAACTATGAAACAAATTTAAAATTAGACTTTTTTAGATTTGCATTTTCCTATATTTATCACATGTAGACAATTATGATATTGGTCGCAATCTAATCCACCAAATTAATGGGAATAACCTATCTTACATCACCGATTGTTGACATTTATTGATTGATTGTGTCACCCATACCGTCAACCACATGCGTGTACCAAACTGATCCAGGAGCATAGGCCTGATTGCATACTATTTAATCCTAGCTTAGTAGGTTTGTCAGATATATGCGAGTCAATCTAATGGCTGAAAAATCCCTTATATATTTTGGTGGGCATTATTATTGGAATGGACTATGCTTTTTGACCATCATTCAACTGATAAATAACTAATCCTCTATGGATTTTACAAATATGTGCTCGTCAGTTGTATTAGTTTTCAAAATAAATGTACACCTATGGAAATATGATGGACATTATATTTTTAATGAAAGTTATGAAGATCAAATAATGTGTTCTTGAGCCTTACATTTTATCATAATAGACAATATAAGTTTCATTGTGTCGGATGCATCATCCACTATACTAATCTCTGCTAGATATGATCTTCTCGCCTTCGATATGTGGACAACCACCGAAAAGGCGAGATAACATTGATAAACCTTGGGCTTGTAATCTAGACATATTCATTATTAGGTTGCACTTGTATGAGACTCTGACATGATGATGTAGATGACATCATATGGCATAAGGTCTCATGCCTTTATCCCCGTCCCAACATGTTCATCGTGGTATGATCTATGTTATTTTTGTCTGAAAGCATGACTTATAAGGTGGAGCTAAATAGTGAAGCTAATGTGAGAAAGAACATACCCGAAAACAGAGCTAGGACCCATCAGAGCAAATTGCTCGACTGGCGTACCTCACCTTTCGGATGGACAATGACAAAAATAAATTAGATGACGTATGGTGGCAGAGGATATGAATGGAGCACTGTCGTGCCGTGGCGGATTTTCTTAGATAACTGATCCGTGAATCAAGGTGGCGCCTCCCGTGTTGCGACTATGCTCCTTGCTGCCGCCGACCCTGTGGAGAATTTTTCTACCAACAGTTGTCATCGTTGCTACCGGTGACCGGCGTTGTTGCTACGAGGGTCCGCGAGGGAGCTACTACCGACGAATGGTGTCGTTGCTACCTGTAAGTTGAGGGATTTTGTTACCAACGGTCAGCGTTGCCGATACCGTTGGCCAATGGATTTGCTATAGTAGTGAAAATATTTTGCTATAGCCATTCTCCTGTTTTGCTACAATCACTATGCTGTCTCGTGCGAGATCTCCGGTGATGTCTCCAGCGAAAGTCAGGTTTGTTACAGTAGCACATTTTGTTTGCTAGAACAGTTTTGTGTTTTTGCTATAATAGCACAATTTTTTTCTACGAGGTCTCCAGCGAAATCTTTCGGCGAAAATCTCTGGCTAAGTCCATTTTTCCGTATTATAACTTTTTTTGCTACAAAGTCGTCGGCGTGGTCTATTCTTTTTATTCGACTTTCTTGCCAAACCGTACTTGCTACATGTAGCAAAAGCCATACATTTTGTAGCAAAATCGAGACATTTGTAGCAAACGCAGGATTTTGGGCAAAAATATAAAAGAGGGACACGGTCAGCTGGAGGACCATGATGATGGCAATTTCCAATCGTCCGGGGACGCTTAGTGTTGTCCTTAGATGATTTACAAAATAGATTATTAATTAAGATGGTTCCTATTGTGCTAGTTTGTAGATGACCAATTAATAGGTGGCGCTATTTGACACCCAGGGTATAGAATAGTTATTCTATACCCGCTCTATCTTTAGAACCGTATATTATTTTTGCGTCACGTTAATTTTATATTACTTCGTAAGTCGAGAAGAATGTAATAAAATTTAGAAATAACATAATTTATATATATATATATATATATAACTTAGAGCATCTCTAACGTATTTTATAAACACGTCAAAACTGCAAAATCGCCGCTCGTTTTCAGTTTCAAACATAAAAAGTCCCTTAGCAGACACCGTAAAAGAGAGTGATCCTTAAATATTTTTAAGGGGGTCGGTAAAACCAACGCCCTGACCTGCAGATTCTAGGTTTTCACGACCGAACCCGAGTGTGTACCCCATGATTGAGTTGGTGGCAGGAAAGTTTTAGATACTTTGTCCTTCTGCCCGTCGGACCGGCGTCAAATCCACCCATATTCTGGCGAACCTGCACTAATTTTGGCCAGAGATAGATAGCACCCTACCCAAAAAGGCCGATACTCGCCAGAATTGGCCGGTTTTTGCTAGAATCGGCCGCGGCGGGTAGGAAAGCCGCTGCCAGTGATCGTCGGACATAGGCTAAGACGGGGTGGTGCAGGGGCCAAGGTGGCACATGGTCGGCGTTGGGCGGAGACGCGTGGGCCTGCGCCTGCTGCTGCGGTTTGGGGGCTGCGCTGGGGGGCCATGTTGGGCGGCGCTAGGGAGCAAGCACATGGGAAGTGCGGGGAGCATCGAGCAGCTCTGGGAGCATCGAGTGGGCAGCTGTGAGCTGGAAGAAGAGTAGGAAATGTTGGAATTTGGCCACTACATCAAATAAACACGTTAAAAAATCTTATGGCCAAGGACACGTATTGTGTCCGTTCTTACTCACTCAATATTACAAGACTCACGGTCCATCCTTGCTTATATATGCAAGATAGACCTGACTAATACTAAACATAAACCATCACGTACACACGTACGGATACTACTAGTACTAGGACTCACACATACACTTGCCTAACTAGGAAATCTTCCTAGATTAAGACACGTACACACTACACATACAACGGACACGCATAGTCCTAGTGCTACTCGGACATAAACTAGTACCACTCGTACTCTCCTACCAAGATTAAGCTAACAATCTCTCCCTAATCTTGATTGACTACTCTTCGTCTTCCATGCTTCTTTGATCTTGAATCCTTATAGATCTGCGTCTTGTCTAGGTCTCGCACCACGACAAGTCTAATTGGCTCTCCCCAATTTCGACTTGGCGAATTTACGGAACAACTCAAATATGATCTGGACTACCTAGCCACGCTAGCAAACCTTGTGGAATCTCACCACCCGTGGAACACACCGTCCATCCTAGCGCAATACATGCCGACCTCCTGGCGTGGACTAGACCATCTACTTCGGCCTCATGTAGAGACATGGCCTCATTGAAGAGACTCACCATCACTGATTTACCGCCCCCTTCATACTTGAACTTGATCCTCTCGTCGAGACACATAGACGACCTGATCGAGGCATGCAAATTGCGTCTTCGTCCATAGGATGAACAGTCCCTCAACCTTCACTCGCTTCAACTGCAATGGATCCTCAGAGAGGCAAGCACTTGGATAGAACGACGACTCACAGACACAACGCTAACTCAATGTGCTAACCCGCACGACCATGACTCCTTGACTCATACTCTCCCGAACGACGATCTTGACAAGATTCTCCATCACCGCACCCCGGTACCACCGCACTCATCAACGATCATCCCCATCCACCACCTTGCCGAGGACTCATCGCCCGCCTTCTTTCTCCTTGTTGCTCCTCCGAACGATGATCGCTCGCCGCCTCACCAATGACGGCATGCTCGCCGCCTCCACCAGGTTGCCCGCCCCGAGGCGCTAGTAGGGTCGCCTCCCCGGGGCAAGCGTGGCTTCAAATCTTCTACCTCGCTCTGATACCAATTGTTGAAATGCCCACAGATCGACTACATCAAACTAGACAAACAAACACGCTAAAAAAAACTTATGGCCAAGGGCACGTATTGTGTCCGTTCTAACTCACTCAATATTACAAGACTCACGGTCTACCCTTGCTTATATATGCAAGCTAGACCTGACTAATACTAAACCTAAACCATCACGTACACACGTACGGATATTATCCCTAGACTAAGACACGTACACACCACACATACCACGGACAGACATAGTCCTAGTGCTACTCGGACATAGACTAGTACCACCCGTACTCTCTTACCAAGATTAAGCTAACGGGAAAAAAATGGTGGGCGAGCTGAGGTTCTCGCGTAGTACATGTCTGGATTTTACTGTTCTTGTGTTTCGAACCGTAAAACACGTTTTCCGTGGACTATATAGACGAGAAATATAGTTTATCGTATCTGCTAGAGTTGCTCTTAGAAGCGGTGAAAGTTAGATAGTCTAGATACATCCATTTTAATGACAAGTAATATGGATCGAAGAGAGTAGGTAAAATGTGACAAAGCAAGTGAGTTAAATGGAAAGTCCAGACAATCGCCTCTTAATTCTATGCTATGGTAATTAATTGGTGCCACGTACAAACACATGCATAATGCGCAGTTGCTGAAAAATAATAAACAGAAACTAGCTAGATGCAAGGCGCACTTTAGTGGCGTACCAGTGTCGGTTTCTTGAAGAACGGCAACGTGCAAGGCATTTTGTCCGTCCTCCCCGGCGTAGGAGAGATTGCCACCGCTCCTATGGTATAGCGTGACTGCAATGGTACTCTTCCCCAGCAAGATGGCTAGGTACAACGGTGAGATGCCGCGTGCAGGATAATTAGCCAGATCAGGATCGACACCCATTAGCAGCTTGACAATATTCTTTTCATCATCCTTGTTATTTCCTCCTTCTCCGGCCGCCGGGTCCGCAGCATCATGAGCAAGCAGTGCAGCTCTATCCTTATGAAGGAGAACCCTGCCGTCTTGGAACCGGACAGCCTCGTGCAGGGCCGTCTCGTGACGCTTATTTTCCATTCTCAAGAGACTGATGAGCTTCGTGTGGGCACCCTCGCGCCCAGCTAGATCCATGAGATGAGACACCATTTTGGAGTTCCCAGCTCGGGCAGCACAATGCAAGGGCGTGTCACCCATCTGGTTCGTCCGGAAAAGGAGGCCCGGGTCTCTGTCGTAGATGATGCCGGCATATCTCAAGAAATGCTGGCCGCCCTTGCGATTCCTGGCCACCGCGTGTAGCGCGGTGTCGCCATCAGGAGTGACGCCCTTGAGGAGTGCCGCTCCAGTGGCGGGCGAAGCAGCAGCAGCAGCAGGAGGCTGGTGGTCAGCGTCAGCGCCCTCCTCTTCGTCACGATCACGAGCAGCAGCTTTTCCATGGGCATTGCTTCCCCTCGCTAGCAACTCGAGGAACTCTTGAGTAGGAATCATCATTGGCGCCTTTTTGGCGTCTTCCCTCTCGAGAAGGAGTTTCAACGCCTCCCAGGAGCCCACACGCGCCGATTGCAGCAGCAGGGGATTGATGTTATTAGCGGCCTGATCGGAAGGCTTCTTGCTCGTCGCCGCCAACTCAACCGTCGCCATGGCATCCTCTTTCTTC
Organism: Avena longiglumis; assembly: GCA_030063025.1. Classification (NCBI taxonomy): domain Eukaryota; kingdom Viridiplantae; phylum Streptophyta; class Magnoliopsida; order Poales; family Poaceae; genus Avena; species Avena longiglumis. The sequence goes on from CP125975.1 coordinate 31,782,813, forward strand.
TCCAGGTCCTTCCATATCTTGACATTGGAACTCTCCGTGGCCACCACCATCGGCTTGGTGGTGTCCATGGCGGTGGTGTTCTCCTTTGGTAGTTGCTGGGTGGAGTGTATGAGATCGAGGTTGGTTGGGCTCCCAGCTAGCTACTGTATCTCGGTGCCTTTTATAACAGCTTGCATGCATATGCGATGTCCTCCTGTCTCTCCTTGGTTTAACCAAGTCTTGTTTTTAATTATACCCTCAAAAAAAAGTCTTGTTTTTAATTAGTTGCTCTCTCTTACACACAGCGCAAAGTCATAATTTTAATTGCTTATTATGGCTTAAAGATGACGCTGAGTGACCTGCTGGAGATTCTTCGGGGCACATGGGGCTAGGCATTTTGTTTGCTTTACATAAATAAAGCTGATCGAATTCTCTCCTCACGCAAAACGTGCAAAGCTATAGTACTTGATGCGTACCGTGATGTGCCACCCCTGATCGATTCTTGGAATTGTCCAACCTGCAAGCAAGCTACCAGATGCAAAACTAGCGGTGCGTTGGCACACCAAGCTTTTTTTTCTTATACAAGTTTTTTTTGGCAGGGGCACCAGTACTAGCTGTTACACCAGTGGGAACAGCCCCATTGGTTCCGGTTGGTAAGAGGCTTTAGTCCCGGTTACCCAACCGGGACGGGGCAATCGGGACTAAAGCCCAACCTTTAGTCCCGGTTGTTCCACCAACCGGGACACCGCGGCAGAGGGCGAGGGGGGTGGAGCAACCGTCCCGGTTCGTAACACGAACCTACAAATAACCCTCTGCCGCGGCAGAGATTTGACACATTTCTCTGCCACGACAGAGAATTCATTTTGTCAACTTTTGTTGCCGCGGCAGCATTTTGGCCACTTTTTGTGTCGTGGCAGAAAATTCATTTATGTTGTTTTATTGTTTATTTAGTGTTTTGCACTTATCAATAAAGGAACCATTATATTACACAAGATCATCATGACAATATAGATCCAAGTGTCGAACATATTACATTCGATACACGGATCGAGTTCATGCACTATATACAAAATAAGCTCTTTGTACAATCCCTATTGTTTATACACACCCGAATAGTATTCTCCTTTTGGGTTTAGGACTTCTGCATCCAAGAATCCCGCCAATTCTTCCTGAATTGCTCGTACGCGATCCTTTGGCAGAAGACCGCCCCGTAGACGTTCGGTCGGATTTAAAAAAGGAGTCAACCTATATGAATGAAACTAAACACAATTTGATGGTAATTAAAAACTATAGAGTATTGTTTGCGTACGTGGAGTTGCTCTAAATTTCTGCCCTTCTCACAGCACGTCTGCCTGATGAACTCGCAAACATAGTATCCACATAAATTATTCCCTGGTCCCTGCGTCAGGCACTTTACGAGAACATAGTTCAATCAAAATAATAATCAAGCATAATAATAACGGTATCAAAACTAGAATCAAAAAGATACGCGGATATAGCTAGTGGTGCTTACATCTAGTGCTTGAAATGTAAGCTCCTCTTTACAAACACCCCTAGGCTTGTTGGTGAACCGTTTCCAAGCGCTGCCCGGCGAAGAAAACGAATAAAAGAAGTTATTAATTACTTGATATCATAAAATTTACGAACGTTGCCGATATAGTGTCGTAATGATTAGAATTACCGCTGGAGAAGCATCTGCATGTCCTTCCACTGCTCAAGGGGTTTATGTTTCGAGTCCATGACTACACGTACTTTGTCAAGTTGAATGATTAACAGAATATAGTGGAAGATGTGCATGCATAACTAATCAATTATATACTTAACATAGAGTAAGCAAAATAGAAAGTGTATACAAGACAATAACACTCACTCGAAGTTGTAAGGAAATAGAATTTCCCTTCTGGTTTCTTGAAACCTTAACGCGTGTACGATATTATCCTCCGTATCCTAGGGGCTTGTTTTGAGATTAGCTTGATGAACCCAATATGGGTCAATGAAGCCAATGTCATAGATTTGCCCTCTACTGCATTCGAGAATCTTCATTCTGCATATTACAGTATGATTATATACATGCAATAAACGAGGTGAGATAGCTAGAGACTAAATTAATTACAGAATTAGTACTTACAGACAATAGGCACCGATGATCGATTTGTCTAAGGCGTCTTGATTGAATAATTGAAATAGTTTATCAAATTCAATAGATATCATGTCCTCTATTTCTTTCCCATAATGTTTTTTTGTAACCCTCAGCACTATCCAGTTAGCCCCGGCCTTTGTGGCATGCATGTACCAGTTATGCAATCTTCGCATTTTTGTTAGAAGATTATTTACCTCCTCAGGTTTGACGAGAGGTTTGTCGTACTGAAATTTGTATGCTACTTCACTCACGGGGAAGTACTCTAACTGGGATAAGTACTGGGCAATACTCATACCTTGAGCAGCGACAGCTTCTCCGTATTGTGCAACTACCTCTGGATCATACTGCTCTTCGGCCCCATATTTTCTTGACCCCACATTGGTATGGGAAATCACCTTGAGAGGGGCGCAAGATTGTTTTGCTTGTTCTCCGAGCTGGGAAACATATTTCTCGCTTGCATCAGTACTGCTCTTCGAGGCTTTTTGTGCCGCATGTGACTTGAGAATAGAACGCTCATAGTCTGATGACAGCTTTGGCTCGGATTGATGAAGAGTATTTAGCATTTTGAACACTCTGGCCTTTTCTTCTTTGGTGCTGGGGAACTCTGGCTCTTTCGGCCGCCTCAGCTTAGCGAAAAACGCTGTCGTTTCCGCATCAACGATAGCCGTAGTCTCCTCTTCAGTACAGTCATAAGATCTCTTGGGAGGAACCTTTGGTACTTTTGGAAGAGGCTCTTGTTTACGTTTCGGCAATCGCTTAGCACGACGCAGAGTAGCGGTACGCTTACGCTTTTTATCCAGAGGAGCCGGCGATGGCTGCCGCGGCGATGGCTGCGCCGGAGATTGGTGAGGCGACAGAGCCGGGTGAGGCGACAAAGACGCCTGCCGCGGCAGCGACGACCTCGCTGGAGACGGGTAAGGCGGCGGCGAAGATGGCCTTGGCATGTGATTTCGAAGCACGATACATTCCTTTGGCCATAGAATGGTGACGTATGTTGCGTCTCCCAGTTCAGTCACATCCCCTTCACCTGCAGGGTAGTCAAGCTTCAAAACTTCAAAGGTGGGCATGATTTCATCCACCCCGACAACATCGTAGCCCCGTGGAACCGGATGACAATGGTAAGTTGGTGTGGGTCCAATTGGTAAGGCATAGCCGACCGCCACCTTCATTGATATGTTCACAAATTTGACATGTAGCTCGCAGTGTGTCATCTGTGTGATATCATCCACTGGGTAGCCAACAGGAGCCATCGTCGGTGCACCATCGTCATCGTCATTGTCATCATCCGGGACCTCGGTGGAAGCCACGCTGCTTTTTCGATTATTCGATAGGCCGGTAGCATCGAATGCAGTGTCCTGCTGAGATGGGCCGGTAGTACTTTGCTCTTTAAGTGCGTTAATTTCATCTTGTTGTTGCTTTATTCGTTCTTCAATTATACGTATTCGCTCTTTCTGAATATCTGCTTCAAATTCCGCCTTGTCCTTTCTCCTCTGACGGCTTCTATCAGGATATTTCTTCCTCTCTTCGGGAAACCCAGTCCATGGTTTGGAGCCTATTGTGCCTCGTGTTCGTCCATCATGTTCCTTATTTCCAAGGTCGAGTGTGAGCTCATCATTCTCTCTATCGGGAATGAAGTCCCCATCTTTAACAGCCTTTACTGCTTTTCTCATCTTTTCGATTGGCAAGGGGTCTTGTTTATGTCGTATGTTATATATACACTTCCCTTCCGAGTCCAACTTTCCCCCATGCCCGTAAAACCAATTCCTTGCACGTTCGATCCAATCGTCTGTCTCTAGGATGATATTTTTAGCACGCAGTTCCTGCTCAAGTTTCTCCCACTTAGGAATGCCAGCCCTGTAGCCACCTTGCCCCATAGTATGGTGATACTTCTTGTTAGCAGCATTCAGCTTATTCGTTGCAGACTTTTTTTAGCTTTTGCTGATGTCTTGTAATTCACAAACTCAGCCCAGAATGGTTTTATCTTCTCAAACTGAATCTTCTTGAAATCCGGAGTCTTCTCTTTCACGACATAGTCAAGGTGCAATCTTTTCTTCTAGTTGGTGAAACACTGGCCCATATTCTTCAAAGCCCATTCCCTGACCTTAGCCTCCATGGCTCTCCCATGTTCTAAGGCGTCCTCAACTGGATCCTCCGCATTTGGATCCAGCTCTATCTTCGGTAGTTTGAAATTAATCATGAGCCTATTCCACAGTAAATCTTTGGCCTTGTTAGGGACAAATAAACATGTTCCCTCTTCTTCCGCATCAGTAGGCCTATTCCAATTTCGAATGGTGATCGGGATTAAGTACCTAACGATTACTCCGCATTGTATCACAAATTTGTTTGCGACAACTTCGGGAGCCGTCGGTTTGCCGTCTTCACTGACATCTTTGATCCTGAACCTCTCATGGTCTCCCAACTTTTTGGTTGGGCCTCGGCTGCCCTTTTCAGTAGATTTATTCGATCCGGAGGGATAAAAGAAGAAAGATCGTCGTTACTATTTCTATATAGATAGCAGATGATTAATTAATGAATTAATTATATTACATGCACCTCGCCGGAGCGGTCGTCTTCTCGATCACACAAGGCATCGCCTTCTCCCTCGCGAAAGGCATCACCTTCAACCTCAAACAAGTCGTCTCTTCCGGCAAAAAGAGGATCACCCTCACCGGAGTTGTTCAGAAACATCGATACATATAATTTTTCTTCCCCGTGGATCACACCTTGGATCAACTCTTCCTTTTCTTCGTCTCTGTCGTGTGGGTCCATATTTTCTGCATAAGTGGAAAAACGGATAAGTCAAAGCGGCTAAGGGAGAATGTTAGGTACGGTGTTGAGAGATATAAACCCTAATTCAGAGAAACCCTAATATATACATACATATACAATATCAGAAACCCTAATTCGGAGAAACCCTCGGGCTCAGATCCTATCGCGAAGAACCAATACCGGAAAGAGCGGCGGCAATCAATACATGGCATAATACAATGCGCAATCAATATGTACATCATCACAGGGGGTAGTTTTTCATCGGGTCTGGAGCTACCCACAATGACTGACCAGTGGGGCCGAAGACTAATAATACCTAACTAATTAATAAACCTAATATTACCTAACTAATAATAAACCTAATAATCCAAACTAATAAACCTAATAAACCTAATATGCTAGGAGCAGTGGATTAGGTAATATAATCTCAAAGGGAGTAATGCAACAGATATGACACTCAATCTATCGATAAAAGACCACAGTAGAATTGTATGCATCATGGCAAGAATTGAAATGCTTTCAAAATCATAGGATTATATCATGGTAGGGCTATGCTTGCCATTGCCTGTTGATAGCCGAAAGCTGAGCTTCAGGATCCTTGTACTTGACTTGATTATAGTTGGTCAAGTATTTGTCTTCGAGCTTCGACGGTGTTGATCTCTGGCTTCGATCTCGATATTGTATTCTACCAGGAAGAACCAAACACCAAAAAGAAAGGGAAACAATCAAGACATGGCATCGATGCAATGCTCAAGCAAGTTGTGGCATCCCGCAAAAACCACTACTAGAAAATCGCGTTGTTTTTGTGCATTGCATCATCATGGCCGCATGCTCATGTCATCATGCCACATTGCATTTGAGCATCGGCATCATCTTGCATTTGCTTGCATAAAACTATTTGCAGAAAAACCTAATTTGTTTTCCAAACGCCCCATCTTAATTCAAACGCAAAATCCGGGTCGCCGGAATATTTTGTTTTGTATGATATCGGTTTGCAAAAGCCCGGTTTGAAACATATAAAATATTAAATTATTTTTAGTGGGGCAGTCGAACGGGCCGAATCGACCCGAACGACCACCCCAGAAATTAAAAACGGTCCACCCCTAAATCCTAAATCTACCCAACCTATCCTACCCACCCTGCCTCCACCTCACCCCCTCCAATCATCGCGCGCCACCTCATCTCCCTCACCACTCCCACCACTCAGACACCGCCACCTCACCTCCCCCTCTCCCTCACACCCACACATCCAACCCACACACACCCCACACTCAGCGCCCACGCACGCAACCCCACTCACCACGCGCGCTGGCCCACCCCGACGCCCTGCCCGATCCCCACGCTTCCCCTGGCCAACCGCGCCGACCCGTCCTTCTTCCTCCTCCCTCTCTCTCAGCCAGGTGCCCCGTCGCCGGCCCTCCGGTCGCCGACCGCCTCCCCCACCGCGTCCTCGCCCCCCACCCCTCTGCAAGCTCGCCGCCCTCCCAGCTCCGCCAGCATCCGCCTCCACCAAGGCCACACCCCGAGCGCCCGCCCGCCCGAGCTCGGCCGCCTGCCCCTTTCCATGGCAGCATCCGCCACCACCGCCGGCCCTCCTCCTCGCCGACGCCCTCCCGCCTCGACCAGCTTCTCCCCAACCACCGCTCTCCCCGCCGCCAAGCAGAGCGCGCCGGCCCCGGCCTCCGGCTCCCCTTCCCGACCACGCACCGGCCGCTGCTCCTCGGCCTCCTCCCGAGCCGCCCGCGTCGCCCTCCGCTCCAGGCCCGCCGGCGACGCCGGCCTCTTCCCTGCTGCTCGCCGCCAAGCCCTCCCTCTGCTCCCCCGTCTTCCGCCGCCATTCGCCGCTCTCACCGCCGGCCTTCGCAGGACCCGACCTCCACCGTCGGCCTCAGGCCCCGCCACTGCCCTCAAGATCGCCGCCAGCGCTGCCTCACTGGGTCTGGTAGCCTGCCCGGCAGCTTCTCGCCTCGATGCCAGCGCCCCAAGAGCTCCTTTGATCGGACGATGACCACGACACCCCTTTGCCTATGAGGCATTGTGTCGATATGTTGTTGACGTGTCCCCTGTACGCTGTTGGCCCGATTGTGTGTCTGGGTGCTAGTTCTTGAAGAGGTCTGGATGGGCCGTCAGTGTTTGGAGATTGGTTATTCCGACAAGATCTTCCCGGATCCGAGGCTCGATCCACAAGACAGATCCAATGCCGACCCAAGATCTTCTCTCGGACCCGTCAAGATCTCCGTCACCGAACCCTCGAGGCCTTCCACGCGGAGCCGAAGACCGCAGAACGCCAAGCTCTCCCGCAGGACCCCGAAGACCGAACTCGACATGCCATGTTCTCCCTCATGGAGGCCATGATCTTCGTCATGGACGCCGAGACCCCGACACCCCGGAGACCTGAACCTGAGATCATCGCCACAGATCGACAAGGATTCCACATGGAACGACAAGCACTTCACCCCGGACATCGAGACCCTGAACGACAAGTCCTCCTTCCCGGATGCGATGCTCGAGAACCCGGTCGGCAAGAACACCGACGCAGAACGACAAGTACTTCATCCCGAACGCCATGGCCGTCGACATGTTTCGAAGACCCCGGATACGCCAAGATCCACCCCAGTAGTCCGAGAACGATCCCGTCGCACCCTGGACCCTGGGACCGACCCCGAACCCCGGAACCCCAAGCTCGCCGTACCCTAATGTGTGAACCCTTCCCGAAACCCTATTTTATAACATAATATAAACTGTCGCATATTAATTGATCATGCATGCATACTTTTCTGTGGTTTGGGGGCCTTATGCCGAGTCACCTAATAATTAAATATGGGGCCCATATGCGGGCAAATCTAGTCTCATATTGGCCTCATTTAAATTTGTGTAGTGAACCGGTACTATCCTTTGCCATGTTCAAACAACATTTAAATTGCGGGGTAGATAAACAACATGAACCACCTTATTAATTGTCGGGACCCCGGTTCCACTTAATCTTGCCCAATTGCATCGCATCTTTGCCATGTCCTTCATCATACATGCATCATGCCGATCTTTTGCCGTAGTATTAAATAGTGCATCCGGTGTTTCTTCTAGTGTTTTGCTTCTTCGCGGATAAGGCCGTTGAGTTGATGCGAGTGCCGACCCGCTCCTCGGTTGAACCTTCGACAATGTTTTTCAGGCGAGCATCTCCCCCTTTCTACCTATCTTCCATTTATAGTATTTATTCCCTCTTGTTGATCTATTGCTATCTGTGTTGCGATGCTCTAGTTTTCGTACCTGTGATATCCCTTGCAGCCCTATATTTCCTTGGACACATCCTATTACTTGTTGTTTGTTAGATAGTTGGACTTGCGCGTCGTAGTCGCCTGCTCAAGTGATGTTGCGTGTCGTCAATTGCCACAGTTGTTGGAGCCTTGCCGCATGTTTGTTGTTGGAGATGATTATGGCTTTACTTATCGTTCACTTTAATTCCTGTTTAACAACTAAAATTGAAATAAGCAGAGGCATCGGTGGGTGATAGATAAATATTTGGTTTCCGAACGCCCACTTGTGTCCCGTAGGACCCCGAGTACTTGATACCTGTTCCTTGATTTATCGCGCTATCCACATCCGGGAGGTATATGGGACCCCCCTGAGCCAGAGCTTGATTCAGTCTTATTTCTTGGGGCCACAAACTAGTTTGAGGTTTTATTTACGATTCCGTACTTATGCCATGAAACTGTTTATTTACGATTGTGCGAGGAGCACACTGTACTGTTTAGGTAAGCGGAGTGTTTTCGCGGTATCGACAAGCCCAGCCACACTTTCGGGTTCCCAGTCATTTACAGCCACTGACGCAAACCTTGAGTCCGTCTCGGAGTATGCTAGCTTCGTTGCGGGTCTACTCAATGGGGTGACCCCCTGAAATAATTCTGAATCCTGTGATTTCTTTGTCGTGAAGGCCTCGTTGTGTTTTGATTTGGTTTTTCCGAGGTTGATCGAGCGTGTGTTGCTATTGGTGCACCCTGGCCGGGTAAAACTTTCTGAAAGCCGTGTCCGCGGTTATGTACGACTTGGAGCACAGTATCTCGACCATAGACAAGCATAACTAAAGTTTATTGCTATAAATTTGACTTTATAATGACTAGTAATCAGCTTCACTCTAATGGAATGGCTAAATAATACTGCCCACAATTGCTGGTTTGAGTTGTCGCTTGCGACCATTGTAACTGACTAGTAAGTATTGAAACTACAACGGAATGGCTAAATAAAAGTACCAACAACTGCTGGGTTTTGGGTTTATATCATGCTATCTGTATCTGATTCGTAATTGCTGTAGCTACAACGGAATGAATAACTAAAAGGGCCCACTGCTTCTTTTATCAGGACAATTATCTATACCTGACTAGTAATTGCTGCAACGATCACTGAATAAATAAAACTGCCAACTGTGTGAGTTCCTCGGTTGACTTCCTCGTTTGGTATCGAGGGGGAAACACCAGGATGGGTTTGTTTGATGGTAGTATCAGGTTAACCCCGAATAGGTCATTCTTATCCCTCTCTAATAACCGCCAGTTGTACCGAGTCTCTATAGGTTGTTTAGTGCATGCTGCCGCTGCCGCTTCAGTCCACCATACCTATGTAGGCGAGGACCGCCGAATTCTAGTCTCGCTGCATCGCCTCGATCTTGACGCCCTCTTTTTCCTTTGCCTTTGTCGGCACCCTTTGTTTAAGCAGGTTTTGAGATCGCCGTCGTTAGCGTGGTTACCCTTCCGCTTGGCCTCGGGGGGTTATGGACGCCATTGGTTATTCTTCGTGATCTTAGCCCCATTTGCATCTTGTCCGTAGCTGGACGCTCTATCGTTATCAAGGTGATTTGGATCTTTGTATATTATATCTGTATTCTTGACTCATGGAGTCGTCGTTATATATATATATCTGTTCTGTGGGTCCCATCGAGGACTGTTGTGTAATGTTATTACTTCGTTTTCCACCCGCACGAAAGTGCTGGTGGGCACCTTTGAATCGCTTTATGCGGTTTTGTTTAGGAATCGCTAAAACTTGCATAGGTCCGATTCGAGGGTGTTCTGAGTGGTATCGAGCTCAGCGATTGCGATACCCCACAAGTCCAAATCAGAGGATAACCTAGCTAACGGCCGAAGTAGAGTGTCAAAACTATTTTTGAAAATCGGTTGGATAGTTCTGATTAGGTCTGATTTTACTCCTTACCCCTCTGCTATTCTCCTCTTACCTCTACGTGTTTTGAATCCGCTCTCTTCTCTTTCTTCGAATCCAGGACTTCTCATGGTTGGGTTTTCCGTCGCATCTTCAGGGTTTCGCTTCCTTCTTGGATAACGGTGTTCTACCATCCGGTGTTCAAGCTGCCTGAGGAATCCGTCTGCTGTGGTACCATCCTTTGTTCCTTGTCTGTGCCTTCCGGTGTTTTCCGTCACGACGACACCATCTACGCCAGCTCCGATGCAGAGTCTGCATCCCCCCCTTTGTTTCCGAACCTCGCTTGTCGAGATCTTCAGTCTAATTCCGAGAATGGTTGCACTCTTTTCTACTGATTGTGCAGAGTAATAGTTTGGGTGCGTGATGGATTGGCCCCCCATGCCGACTACCCTTTCTATTCGCTTTTGTACATTGAAGTGGATGAGAAGGCATCGGTTCCCTCTTTCCATCGAAGCTAGAGGTGGCTTAATGTTGATACCTCTACCTTCGACCTTTTTGATCCCGGAGTGTTCTCTCGACGATCACGGACAACGACCTCTTGTTAGTGGTGTCGCGAGGATCTACATGAAGCGAGAAGACGCAGATCGCCAGCCTTCCTTCCGGTACCAGGAGGCGGATCTCGAGGGCGAGATCCATTGTTAGTGGTGTCGAATTGTGGCATCCCGCAAAAACCACTACTAGAAAATCACGTTGTTTTTGTGCATTGCATCATCATGGCCGCATGCTCATGTCATCATGCCACATTGCATTTGAGCATCGGCATCATCTTGCATTTGCTTGCATAAAACTATTTGCAGAAAAACCTAATTTGTTTTCCAAACGCCCCATCTTAATTCAAACGCAAAATCCGGGTCGCCGGAATATTTTGTTTTGTATGATATCGGTTTGCAAAAGCCCGGTTTGAAACATATAAAATATTAAATTATTTTTAGTGGGGCAGTCGAACGGGCCGAATCGACCCGAACGACCACCCCAGAAATTAAAAACGGTCCACCCCTAAATCCTAAATCTACCCAACCTATCCTACCCACCCTGCCTCCACCTCACCCTCCAATCATCGCGCCACCTCATCTCCTCACCACTCCCACCACTCGGACACCGCCACCTCACCTCCCCTCCTCACACCCACACATCCAACCCACACACACCCCACACTCACGCCACGACGCAACCCCACTCACCACGCTGGCCCACCTGCCCGCCCGATCCCTCGCCTCCCCAGCCAACCACCGACCCGCCTTCTTCCTCCTACCTCTCTCTCAAGAGGTGCCCTGCCGCTCCCTCCGGCCGCCGACCGCCCCCACCGTCCTCGCCCCACCCTCCGCAAGCTCGCCTCCTCCCAGGCTCACCAGCATCCGCCTCCACCACATGACCCCGAGCCCCGGCTGCCGCCCGAGCCTGGCCTGCCCTTTCAGCGGCAAAGACCGCCACCAACCGGCCCTCCCTCTCCTCGTCACGACGCCTCGCCTCGACCAGCTTCTCCCCAACCACCGCTCTCCCCACCGCCAAGCAGAGCGCGCCGGCCCCGGCCTCCGGCTCCCCTTCCCGACCACGCCCCGGCCGCTGCTCCTCGGCCTCCTCCCGAGCCGCCCGCGTCTCCCTCCGCTCCAGCCCCGGCCGCCAAGCTTCCTTTCCTCCTTCGCTCTGCTCTTCCACCGCTCATTGCCTTCTCACGCCGGCCTTCGCAGACGACCTCCACGTCGGCCTCAGGCCCGCCACCGTCCCTCAGATCGTCCGCCAGCGCCCTGCCTCGCTGGGTCCTGGTAGCCCCGCGTCCGGCAGCTTCCTGTCCTCGATGCCAGCGCCCCAAGAGCTCCTTTGATCGGACGATGACCACGACACCCCTTTGCCTATGAGGCATTGTGTCGATATGTTGTTGACGTGTCCCCTGTACGCTGTTGGCCCGATTGTGTGTCTGGGTGCTAGTCCTTGAAGAGGTCTGGATGGGCCGTCAGTGTGGGGAGATTGGTTATTCCGACAAGATCTTCCCGGATCCGAGGCTCGATCCACAAGACCGATCCAATGCCGACCCAAGATCTTCTCTCGGACCCGTCAAGATCTCCGTCACCGAACCCTCGAGGCCTTCCACGCGGAGCCGAAGACCGCAGAACGCCAAGCTCTCCCGCAGGACCCCGAAGACCGAACTCGACATGCCATGTTCTCCCTCACGGAGGCCATGATCTTCGTCATGGACGCCGAGACCCCGACACCCCGGAGACCTGAACCTGATATCATCGCCACAGATCGACAAGAATTCCACATGGAACGACAAGCACTTCACCCCGGACATCGAGACCCTGAACGACAAGTCCTCCTTCCCGGATGCGATGCTCGAGAACCCGGTCGGCAAGAACACCGACGCAGAACGGCAAGTAATTCATCCCGAACGCCATGGCCGTCGACATGTTTCGAAGACCCCGGATACGCCAAGATTCACCCCAGTAGTCCGAGAACGATCCCGTCGCACCCTGGACCCTGAGACCGACCCCGAACCCCGGAACCCCAAGCTCGCCGTACCCTAATGTGTGACCCCTTCCCGAAACCCTATTTTATAACATAATATAAACTGTCGCATATTAATTGATCATGCATGCATACTTGTCTGTGGTTTGGGGGCCTTATGCCGAGTCACCTAATAATTAAATATGGGGCCCATATGCGGGCAAATCTAGTCTCATATTGGCCTCATTTAAATTTGTGTAGTGAACCGGTACTATCCTTTGCCATGTTCAAACAACATTTAAATTGCGGGGTAGATAAACAACATGAACCACCTTATTAATTGTCGGGACCCCGGTTCCACTTAATCTTGCCCAATTGCATCCCATCTTTGCCATGTCCTTCATCATACATGCATCATGCCGATCTTTTGCCGTAGTATTAAATAGTGCATCTGGTGTTTCTTCTAGTGTTTTGCTTCTTCGCGGATAAGGCCGTTGAGTTGATGCGAGTGCCGACCCGATCCTCGGTTGAACCTTCGAAAATGTTTTTCAGGCGAGCATCTCCCCCTTTCTACCTATCTTCCATTTATAGTATTTATTCCCTCTTGTTGATCTATTGCTATCTGTGTTGCGATGCTCTAGTTTTCGTACCCGTGATATCCCTTGCATCCCTATATTGCCTTGGACACATCCTATTACCTGTTGTTTGTTAGATAGTTGGACTTGCGCGTCGTAGTCGCCTGCTCAAGTGTTGTTGCGTGTCGTCAATTGCCACAGTTGTTGGAGCCTTGCCGCATGTTTGTTGTTGGAGATGATTATGGCTTTACTTATCGTTCACTTTAATTCCTGTTTAACAACTAATTGAAATAAGCAGAGGCATCGGTGGGTGATAGATAAATATTTGGTTTCCGAACGCCCACTTGTGTCCCGTAGGACCCCGAGTACTTGATACCTGTTCCTTGATTTATCGCGCTATCCACATCCGGGAGGTATATGGGACCCCCCTGAGCCAGAGCTTGATTCAGTCTTATTTCTTGGGGCCACAAACTAGTTTGAGGTTTTATTTACGATTCCGTACTTATGCCATGCTACTGTTTATTTACGACAGCGAGGAGCACACTGTACTTTAGGTAAGCGGAGTGTTTTCATGTATCGACAAGCCCAGCCACACTTTCGGGTTCCCGATCGTTTCTGACCACTTACAAAACCTTGAGTCCGTCTCGAGTCACTAGCTTCGCTATGGTCTACTCAATGGGGTGGCCTCAAATAATTCTGAATCCTGTGATTGCTTTGTCGTGAAGGCCTCGTTGGGTTTTGATTTGGTTTTCCGAGGTTGATCGAGCGTGTGTTGATATTGGTGCACCCGGCCGGGTAAAACTTTCGAAAGCCGTGTCCATGTTATGGACGACTTGGAGCACAGTAGCGCGACCATAGACAAGCATAACTAAAGTTTATTGCTATAAATTTGACTTTATAATGACTAGTAATCAGCTTCACTCTAATGGAATGGCTAAATAATCGCCCACAATTGCTGGTTTGAGTTGCCATGCGACCATTGTAATCGACTAGTAAGTATTGCAACTACAACGGAATGGCTAAATAAAAGTACCAACAACTGCTGGGTTTTGGGTTTATATCATGCTATTCAGATTCGATTAGTAATTGCTGCCTACAACGGAATGAATAACTAAAAGGGCCCATCGCTTCTTTTATCGGACAATTATCTATACCGACTAGTAATTGCTGCAACGATCATCGAATAAATAAACGCCAACCGTGAGTTCCTCGGTTGACTTCCTCGATTGGTATCGAGGGGGAAACACCAGGATGGGTTTGTTTGATGGTAGTATCAGGTTAACCCCGAATAGGTCATTCTTATCCCTCTCTAATAACCGCCAGTTGTACCGAGTCTCTATAGGTTGTTTAGTGCATGCTGCCGCTGCCGCTTCAGTCCACCATACCTATGTAGGCGAGGACCGCCGAATTCTAGTCTCGCCGTGTACTGGCCTCAGTACTGACGCTCCTCTTTTTCCTTTGCCTTTGTCGGCACCCCTTTTGTTTAAGCAGGTTTTGAGATCGCCGTCGTTAGCAGGGTTACCCTTCCGGCTTGGCCTGGGCAGGGTTATGGACGCCATTGGTTATTCTTCAGGGCTCTTAGCCCCATTTGCATCTTGTCCGTAGCTGGACGCTCTATCGTTATCAAGGTGATTTGGATCTTTGTATATTATATCTGTATTCTTGACTCATGGAGTCGCTGTTATATATATATCTGTTCTATGGGTCCCATCGAGGACTGTTATGTAATGTTATTACTTCGTTTTCCACCCGCACGAAAGTGCCTGGTGGGCACCTTTGAATCGTTTCTAGGCGGGTTTGGCGGGAATCGCTAAAACTTGCATAGGTCCGATTCTGAGGGTGTTACACAAGTATGATGATATGACAAGTTAATTTGCATTGGAATGTAACTCTAGGACATGCTCGACGATTTAATCGGGGTTCCGAGGGGTGAAAACCCTAACTCGGGGAAACTCTAGAACATATGAGAGGGGTGCATTTGTTCTTCTAATTATACTTGTCATTTAAGTTGTTGAACAATGCATGACTATAGGTTAAGTAGATAGGTTTCATTTTTCTGAACAATTTGATATATTATTTGTATTTTTTTGACTTATAAACAATAAGTTATTGATTTTACAATATTAAATCATTTTCTGGAATTAAAAACAAAAAGGCAAATAGTTTTTACACCGGGGCGACCCCTAGCCAGTGAGACTGACAGAAGGGCTCCAGTGCCAACTCAGCCTCCACGCAAGCAAGCAGGACCCACCGCATGTTTGACCGCGCTGACCCCGCCCGCTGATGTCACTAGGAAGTCAGCGTGACGTCATGCACCGGGGAATACCGGCACGGGGAGGCGAAGCTCGAGGCGTCCTCGGATGAAAGAGGGGAGGCCGAATACGGTGGGGCTATGGTGAGCTTGATTCCGGCCGGCGTCGGTGACGGAGAGGACGTCCTCGATTCCGGCGGGAGAGGGAAAGACTGCAAGCGAGCTTCGGTGAGGAGGTTCCTGGCGAGGAGGCGGAGCAGCGGCGGCGTAGAGGCGGTATGGAAGCTCGTTGACGATCCTGCTTGCGAGAAGAGATTGTGAGATGGGGAAGAAGAAGAGGAGGGGTAACAGTTATTAACCAAAGGACCTTTTGTCCCGGTTGTTGGCTCCAACCGGGACTAAAGGGTCATACGTCCCGGTTGGAGCCACCAACCAGGACGTATACTCCACTTTTTTTAGCAGACCAAGGGTTGGCGCGCGCACGGGTCTTTAGTCCCGGTTGGTGGCTCCAACCGGGACATATGACTCTGTTTTCAAAATTTTTTAGGAATTTTCTCTCTGTTCCCGCCTTATTTTTTATTTTGGGGTTTAAATTTGTAATGTTTTTTAAATGATAATTACTTTGGAATTTAGAAAAACTTTAAACATAAAAAGTGTTTGAATTTGAATAACTAATTCAAAACCATTTCCTGTTTTTAAAAATAATTAATGTAACCATTTAAACTATGAACCATTTAAAACTAAAAATGAATTAACTTATATTTTTGAATATTAATTTGGAATTTAGAAAAACTTTAAACATAAAAAGTGTTTGGATTTGAATAAATAATTCAAAACCATTTTCTGTTTTTAAAAAATAATTAATGTAACCATTTAAAATATGAACCATTTAAAATTAAAAATGAATTAACTTATATTTTTTGAATATTAATTTGGAATTTAGAAAAACTTTAAACATAGAAGTGTTTGGATTTGAATAACAAATTCAAAACCATTTTCTGTTTTTAAAAAATAACTAATGTAACCATTTAAAATATGAACCATTTAAAATTAAAAATGAATTAACTTATATTTTTGAATATTAATTTGGAATTTAGAAAAACTTTAAACATAAAAAGTGTTTGAATTTGAATAAATAATTCAAAACTATTTTCTATTTTAAAAAATAATTAATGTAACCATTTAAAATATGAACCATTTAAAATTAAAAATGAATTAACTTATATTTTTTGAATATTAATTTGGAATTTAGAAAAACTTTAAACATAAAAAGTATTTGGACTTGAATAACTAATTCAAAACCATTTTCTGTTTTTAATTTGGATTTCAATTAACTTATTTTTTATATATTAATGGGCGGGGAAAAATGATGGGAAATAATGGGCGGAAAGAAAATTTTATTAGCATAGAACTGGAATTAAAGTACATAACGCAACTAACACAAAGTTATATAGAAGAACTGAAAATTAAGATACATGGCCAGATTAAGCCACAATCGGCCGAACTTGTTTTGCAATGTTGGAGTGATTCAGTCATGCTCGCCACACCTGTAATACTCGCCATCGTAGTCGCTGTCAGATTCATGCCATGCCATCGTCGTACTTGCCGTCCGTCATTGTCGCCGCTGGGTCGCCATAGTTGAACCTTGAAGGCTGAGTACGAGTGGGCTGGACATGAGGGTAGCGCAGGCGGGGGCTAGAGTCGGCGGTCGTGTCGTAGGCCATGACGCTCTGGAGAGTCCGGCTGCGCCACCACAGCTGACGGCCGGCCTCATTGAAGTTTGGCGGAGGTGGCCGTCCTCCTCGTGCCTGGCGAGCGCCCTCTCACGCCGATCTGCGAAGAAGCCTTCCCAAGTCGGGAAATAGTCGGGATGCCATCTGGGATTCCCCCGCTGCTCCGGCGTGAGATTGAAGTAGTAGTGGTTCGTGATGGCCATCCAGCGCGCCACACCTAGAGGGACAGGAGGAACCGGCACGCCTTCGGCGATCAGCATCCAGCTGACGGGGACACAGTAGCCCGGCGAGCAGGGGTAGTTCGAGGCGCAAAGCGCCTCCGCCTCCCTGGGAGTTAGTGCTACGATTGAAGTCATGGGAAAGAGTGATGAGTTTGCATATATGAGTCTAGAGATGTGCAAAGACAATGGAGGCCAACCCTACATATATATATATAGTGAGAAATGGCAGGAAGATAACTGGAGGGAAGAACTGGCGGGAAGAAATGGCGGGAAGAACTGGCGGGAAAAAATGGCGAGAAGAAAAATAGCGGGAAGAAATGGCGGGAAGAAAAATGGCTCATTTAGAAATTTCATTGGATCTCTGAAGAAATCACATATTGCGAGTCTAAAAATGATTTTTTCAAAAAATCACGGGCGATAGATCATGTACCTGTAGTACAAACCGGCCCCACTTCCTACCGATTCGGCAGACATTTGTCCTTTTTACCCGGAATGGACGAAAAGGTTTGAGATGTCCCGGTTGGGAGATATTCCATGTAAGGTGGTCTAGTATTTTAGGAAAATGGGA
The DNA here is from genome assembly GCA_030063025.1 of Avena longiglumis. NCBI lineage: Eukaryota > Viridiplantae > Streptophyta > Magnoliopsida > Poales > Poaceae > Avena > Avena longiglumis. Next base: position 31,800,696 of record CP125975.1, read on the forward strand.
CGGTAGCATTATGAAACAGTATTTTGGTGGTTACTTCACGAAACGACCCGTTTTTTGCGCTCGGAAAATGGAAAAGGGCTTTTCCGTGCGACAACAAGGAAAACTTCCTCCTGCAACATAGTTCTCCATACCAATGTCCATAAGCATGCATAATATGGGCACAACATCACAAACTATGTCGTGATTCAGCACATAACATCGGTCATTTGGACCGAAAGCCATGAAACCTCGAACATGATAGGTCATTTTGTGAAGGTTTTTTCGAGACATGATCAATATACCAAGTCTGGTATTTTTCCTTTCAACTATGTCACATAATATGACACCACGCAAAGGATTTTCATTGTTCGGATTTTTTTTTTGAATTTCTTATGCCCGTTTTAAATTTTTTGAATTTCTAACTATGGTAGAACCGGCGTGCATGAAGATAGGGGACGAGCATCGTTAGAACTTGCATTGGATCTCTGAAGAAACCATATATTGTGAGTCTAAAAATGATTTTTTCAAAAATCACGGGCGATAGATCACGTACCTGTAGTTAAAACCGGACCCACTTCCTACCGATTCGGCAGACATTTGTCCTTTTTATCCCGGATAGACGAAAAGGTTTGAGATGTCCCGGTTGGGAGATAGTCCATGTAAGGTGGTCTAGTATTTTAGGAAAATGGGACGGTAGCATTCTGAAACAACATTTTGGTGGTTACTTCACAAAATGACCCGTTTTTTGCGCTCGAAAAATGGAAAAGGGCTTTTCCGTGCGATAAAAAGGAAAACTTCCTCCTGCAACATTGTTCTCCATACCAATGTACACATGCATGCATAATATGGGCACAGCATCCCAAACTATGCCTTGATTCAGCACATAACATCGGTCATTTGGACCGAAAGCCATGAAACCTCGAACATGGTAGGTCATTTTGTGAAGGTTTTTTCGAGACATGATCAATATACCAAGTCTGGTATCATCATCTTCTTCTTCACCATCTTTCATCATAACCCCTCTTTCCCCGTGCTTGGTCCAGTAATTATAGTTTGGCATGAAACCTTTCACAATCAGGTGGCCGCGAATGATTTTCGAGGAAGAGTACTCCTTGTTGTTCCGACATTGAACACATGGACAACGTATAAAACCATTCCCTTTGTTTGCCGTAGCCACATCGATAAATTTATCCACGCCTTTCATATACCCGGCTACGCGCCGGTCACCGTACATCCATTCCCGACCGTTCATCTGCATCATATAAGTAAGTTTATCAAAAAATAGGACATCATAAATAGTGAAATAACCAATTCACATCGACACATGAATTGAATCAATGACAGAGAAATGATAAGATTGCTAACCTCGATCGTGGGAAATAAAGAGGAGAAAGCTCAAGTGCGTCTCGGACACCTTCTATATTTTTGTTCTATGAGAAATTGAACGGGATCATTCACTCAAACATTTCATCAAACACCTTGAATGCATGCATAGGGAAAAAAACTAGCACACCCCTCACTCCTTCCACCAAGAAAAAACAGAGTGAAGACAGAGGGCTGGGGCGTTGCATTTATAGAGGGCAGGAGTATACGAACACAAACCGGGACTAAAGGTGTGTGCCACGCCACGTGGCTGACGCCCAACCTTTAGTCCCGGTTTGTGTTACAAACCGGGACGTATGCTCCCCTACCAACCGGGACGCATGCCTCCGGGCCCCGTGCCCGCTCGAACCGGGACGCGTGTCAGCATTAGTCCCGGCTCATGGCGGAACCGGGACGAGTGCCAGCATTAGTCCCAGTTCGTGGCGGAACCGGGACGCGTGCCAGCATTAGTCCCGGTTCGTGGCGGAACCGGGACTAATGCTGTTAGGAGGCACGAACGGATAGCCTTTTTTCTACTAGTATTATCGATAAAAATACCTGTAAACCTGACCTATTACTGCCCAGTGCCCGAAACTATTCAAATGGACTTCGAAATCGAACTTTAAAACCATGCAACCAAAAAGAATGAGAAGAGCTATCGCGCGAACGGTGCACCTTGGCGCACGATTTTGATCCGGTGGCGTGTGAATAAACACCAAGAAACTAAAAAATGCCATGGAAAAAATAAAAAATATCCTGGCAATTTATGTTTGTGTGTGCTCCGAGAGACTAGAGAGGCACGTTTTCTCCTTAGATTTTGGGAAAAGAATTTACTCTAAACAAACCAACACGATCGTTTTGGTTCCACGGGTTATGGGTTCGAAATCGCCCCATAGTGCATTCTTTCTTCCTCATTTAACCATTTTGTTAATTCACGACATCAAATATATTTTCATGATGAACCGAGTTGTGCTGATGCTACAAATAATAGAAAGACGGGTGGCTCCCTACCCTAGCAACTCCCAGCAGACCATCGCCGCTACCACCACCCATCGTCGTTCGCCTCCCTCCTAAGTCGCCACGTGGGGAAACTACGTAGGCCGCTCTCCCACCCTAGCGAGCTGCCGCTTAATCTACTCCCCTCATCCGCTGCCGTTGTCTTCGTCGTCGGTGGCGGCCATGCCTAGCCTGTCAAAAACCCCTACGGTCTCCTATGCGCGAAGCAGGCCGTCACTGGGGCAGCGTATGTGGAACGGGGGTGGTGGGGGAGGTCGGCGGTGCGTTGACCAGCAGCGGAGGCTCCTCTTTGATGCGCAATTCGTCTATATCCGGTAGAAGAACGCTCATGTTCTGCCGTCTTATTCCTTGATGCTGACCTGGCCGGTGAGGTTGGGAGTGGCAGATCCAACAAGGTGTCGGTGGGTGGCGTGGGGTCTACTAGCTCGGTTTGAATAAAGGTGCCATTCCTAGGGTTCCAACTCGCGCCAAGATGATGATCTGCCAGATGCCTGTCCCCATTGATCTGACTGATGTGTCGTGTTCTGGAAGGCTCCGCCGGCGAACTCCACTAGGCGATTCATGCTTGGAGATTGCTGGATCGGGTGAGATTCGGTCATGCGCACCCATGTTTTTCTCTGACCATTTGGTTTCAGAGGGAGCGCTTCGAAGCTCTGCTGGCTGTTACCATGTGGCACGCTTTCTCATTCCATGGTGAAGTCAGCTGGTGGAGAATATTATGGAAGCCGAGATTTGAGGAGTAGCAATGGTGATTCGATGCGACGATAAGGAATTGGCTTGATGATTCGTGACATGGAGCAGCGGCATCGTAACTTGGGTCACGACACATGAGAAGCTTAAAGTCTTACTTTTTAGTGTGAAAATCCAATGTTCGGCCTTAATTGGTTATGTCTACCAATTACCATGTTAAAGGCTTTGTTTTGTGATTGAGAACTTGCTTCAGGGTGAAAACCTCGCAACTGTGATCGGGCGATGATGATGTGTATGAATTGTTTCCTTCTGGGAAGTGTCACTATTGGAGGATATGGAATTTTAGTGTTATCTAGGTGGTCTTAGTACTACTGTCACAAGGAACGAGATTTTTCTTTTATTGTAATTCTTTTTTTTGGGTTGTGTGCAACTGCAAGGCCGCTATAGAAATACGTTATTGTAGAGGTGACGAGTAATTGTTATTTTCGCGATATTAATATATGGTCCGTGTCAAAAAAATATTTTCATGTCTTTCTTTATAAACAAATATGGGTCCTCATTCTCAAAAAAAACATGGGTCCCCGCAAGAGTTCAAGCTAGATTTGGGTCAGCCTGTTGCTTGTGGGCCTATTTGGGACCGACATCTATAGATTGGAGCGGCCCATGGTAAGGTTATATTGATCGCTCAACGCGGCACGTCTGACTCACACCGCCTGAGACGGAGTCGACATGGGCCAGTCCATGATAGGGTTTGGTATGGTTGTTATTTATCGAATACAAGTACGTATGATCAACTCGATTATTTGTTGGCTAGCACAGCACGGGCATGTTTGCAAAACTCAAATCATCTCTGATTTTTTATAATACTCGTGAACACTTTTAAATAAAAAAATCATGAACCAATTTTGGACATCCATGAACAACTTTTTTAAAAAGATCCTTAACATTTTTCTAAAACATCATGAACCAAATTTCAGAAAATCATAAACATTTCTTGAAAAATCAAGAATAAATAAAAATTCTAAAAGTCTTGAACAAATTTCCAAAAATCATGAAAAAAAATTCAAAAGCATAAACATTTTAGAAAAATATGAACATTTTTTAAAATTCATAAACCAAGATTCAAAATTAATGAACCAAATTCAAAAACCATGAACCAGTTTTTGAAACATGATTTTTTCAAAACATAAAATAATCAAAAAATAAAAATAAAATAGGAAACATAAAATTGAAAACATAAAATAAATAAAAATACGTCGCCACTGCAAAATGGGTCGGCCCCAACAGGGGGAGCTCCTATGCGGCGATAGTAGCATTTCTGGTGCATGGGTCCCCATGTGCGGCGCCCTCGTCATCCTATGGCCGATGTGCCATTATTTTGGATGTGCCCGTGTGTGCTAGCGCTGGACCAGCCTACCTAGATCTGGTAGAAACCTCAGTGGCATCTTGGAAATGATCTTTTAGGGATCTGTATTGGGTGATCGGGAGAAATCCCAACCGGCATGTTCAGCGCATGCGGATGGTGTTTTTCCTCCTTGAAGGAGTCGAGGCTACCCCCTCCCCATCCTCCTCTGATTACGTAGGGAAACCCTAATACCAGCTTGTTGGTCTAGGCATCACTGTCGTGTTTATGTCGCATTCCTTTTCAAAGGTGATGCCCTATGTGAATCCATGGTTCACGCAGCGTTGTGGTGATTCAGTGAAATGGTGGTAGGCTGCTCCTTGTTGCTTCATTTGCAATTGACATCTCACTCTCTCATAGTCTTATATCAATTTCCTTTCTTGCTAGGCATGTTTTACTTGTTGTTCCAACTTTTTCTTCCTTTTGAACACATATTGGTGCTTGATTTATTTATAATGTAGGGCAAGAATCTATTTCGAGAGAGAATAGAGAATGAATACCACAAATCTTCGAAAAAAAGGAGCGACACACATCTTGGGATACAGGCGGACCTAGGAATTTGTCGATGCCTGGGCGCGCCATAAAGGCAACTAAAAATTTGCAATTGACATCTCACTCTCTCAGAGTCTTATATCAATTTTCTTTCTTGCTGTGCATGTTTTACTTGTTGTTCCAACTTTTTCTTGCTTTTGAACACATATTGGTGCTTGATTTATTTATAAAGTAGGGCAATGTTGCCTACCAAAACCCACCGGCGAGCAGCGACGGGCAACACGGAGAGCCGGGAGGCTCCCAGGACTGCTGGTGGGCCCTGGTCCCTCGGGCGACGGCCCGCAAAAACTCCGGCACACGTCCTGGCTTGGTTCGAGGGCGTGCCACCTGACCTATACCTGGTCAGGAAGGTGAAGGATTGCTCCGATTGATTTCCTGCATGGTAAACAAGTATACGTAAAATTCGAGCCGTGACCGGCTCCCAGGTTTCCCTGTAAATCGGCTCATAGAGCCGATTGCCCCATGGTTCTGCATTAGATTCACGATAACATGGGGTTTTGCTTGATCACTACAAGTTAAATCGATATACGACAGTTTAATATTTTCACCACGTAACTGGAACGTCCTACACGTAATTGAGCCTGGTACGTACAAAAGATGAAGAATATTAACCCTAGAGGAGGCCTAATAACCAACGTAAAGTCAATTACCGGAACAACTTCTCTAGAACGAATAAGCTACGTCCCTATGTACTACTGGATCGTTCAACCCGTTTGTAAGGCCTGATTACGTAGATATTAAACTAAACCTTGGTAAACAAGGCACAACTATAACAGATCGAATCGACTAAATAAAGATCAAGCAAGATGCTACCCTTACACTTTGGGAAAAGGTGCAAGGGTAGCGAGATAACTAGAGGTAGCATAACTTCAACGATAATAATGAAAAGCACTGATGCTAGCCTCAAACAATCTATGATAATGGTATTACTCGCCATCAACAACGCTTCAGTACGAGTAAAACCAGGTAACGCATAAGTAAATACTGCCTAGATCGCAAGATGCGATCTAGGCAGCATGGCACTTACCCGAAAGAAACCCTAGAAACAAGGGGTGGCGATGCGCCGAGATTGTGTTTGTTGTGAACGTGGTTGTCCTCCTTTTTTCGATAACCTTAGGTACATATTTATAGTCCGGAGACTCTACTTTTGGAATAACTCTACAACTCTATCTTTACCTAAACATAAACGGAACCTAAACAAACACGAAACCTACTATGATACAAGATACACGGGCAATTTAGCCCAAATCCACACACTAGGCCGATCCAAAAACACGTTGAATATACGTATCTTCCAAGCCCATTTTGATCATGGCCCATCTCCGTCTTTGGCCAAAATACGGCGATAACACATGCCCCCCTGGTTTTGGCAATGATAATTCCAAAACCACTCTATGTGTTTTTTTTTCTTATTCTCCTCTTTTTTTTTATCGGGCTGCGCGTCGACAGAATGCGTGGCAGAACAGAATCGTCACGCTACCCCTTTATCATGATGCCCTGTCTTCTCAACTCCTGCGCAGTGCATGATTTGACGATTTGGCAATAACTGGGAAACCGCTATGGCATTGAACCGTCTCTCCACTATTCCCTTATTTAAATCAGCCCAACATTCGCAGATCCCCATCTTCCTCCAGTTGCCGAAAACCCTTCTTCCTCCGCCGAAAAACCCTCTTTCTTGCCATGGCCTCCTCGCTTCCTCCGGCGTGTCTTCCCACGCCTCAACTCGATGAGCGACCGAGAGCCGACGCTAACACCCGCCGATGGCGGCAGATACTCTCGCCCCACAATGGTGGGACGAGAGGGGTTGGGACTTTGCTGTCTGGTCGGAGGACGACGCGTCCACGACCGACGGCGAGGAGAGCCTACAGTTCCTCGTTGACGGGGAACTGGAGGCGAAGAGCAGCGATGACGCTTGGTCGTGGGATTCGCCGAGTCCTCCCACGAGGAGGAGGAATCGGAGGAGGAAACCTCCTCCGACGAGTACCCGCCGACGAAGCGCCTCCGCGCCGGGTCCAGCGAAGACACCGAAGATGACGACGAGGATGAGGAGGCCCACCGCTTCTTCTTCAAAGAAGAAGTGAAGACGACGCCAAAAGCGAAGACAGCGAAGAAGACGGCGGCGACGACAGCGGCGATGATCTCGCCCTTTAGATTAGGAATTAGTAGCAGCAACAGTAGTAGTAGGCTTCCTTTTGTAATCAATCATCCTTTTGTAAGCAATCATCTTTGAATGAATGAGAATCCGCTTCCCAAATATTGTTCCTCTTTGCTTCAATTTTGCCGATAGCCGAAATAGGTCGATGCTCCAGAAGTCGATGACACTGTATCGGCTTTCAACATACTGCACGCATACAGTCAGACAAGTCAAATCGCAAAGAGCCGATGACTACCCATCGGCTTCTCCCCAAAAACGTTGACAGGGTCAAAACTTGGTCGCATCTTTTAGGCCCATTAATACGGCCACTTCGTGGTTCCAATGGTAACCTGCAACCTTTTTCAAAACGGACGACCCAAACCTCCAATTTCCCATCGGAAAACGTGCCCTGAACAAACAACTAGCGACAAGCCACAAAGCTGAGATCGTTGAGGTGGATCGTGTCCGTGCTGACACCCTCCATGCCTTCGAAGCATTTCTTCAGAAGCTCGTATGCGCGAACTAGCATCTGTTGGTAACATGTGTGAACCTCCAGAGTCGATGACCGTGCATCGGCTATGTATTTTTGCTTTTATTCGGCCGATTTTCAGAATCGGCCCCCATATTTTTACTGTCCATCGTCTCACGTGCTTTACTTAGCCGATTTCATGTATCGGCCCCTCAAGCTTTACTGTCCAACATCCCACATGCTTGGGAAATATTTCTTGAGATGTTGACCGTTGACCGCTACTGGGAACTTTACGCCATCCACCGCTCGAGCATGTATGCTGTTCCTCGTAAAACTTGATCGACCCTGTACGGCCCGTGCCAATTTGGAGACCATTTACCATATGTTGCATCCTTAGTCCCCAAGGGCAACACAGATTCCCATACCAAATCACCAACGTGGAACTCCTTTGGCTTCACTTTCTTGTTGTATGCACGAGCTACTTTGGCCTTGTTCTCTTTGATTTTCTCCAGTGACCACAGCCTGAGCTCGGTTAAGTCCTCCACACTGTCACTCATCAGGGTTGTATATTCTTCAGTTGTTAAATCGTCCTGAAAAGTGACCCGTCTCGACCCAGCCGTAATTTCCCAAGGCAATACGGCTTCTTGTCCATATACTAGATGGTACGGCGAGGTTTTAATCGCCCCATGGCATGACATGCGATAAGCCCACAATGCCTCTGACAAAACCTCGTGCCAGCGCCTAGGGTGCTCATCGATTTTTCTCTTGATCAGCTTGATGAGGCTCTGGTTGGACGCTTCAGCTTGCCCATTCGCCTGAGCATAGTATGGAGATGATCTGATCAGCTTAATCCCCGTGTCCTCGCAAAACTTTCTAAACTCTTGAGAAATAAAGACCGAACCTCCATCGGTCGTGATAGTTTGGGGAATCCCGAATCTATGGATGACATGTTCTTTCACAAAATTGATAACATCCTTCGAAGCCATCGATTTCATCGGGACAGCCTCCACCCATTTAGTGAAATAATCAGTGATGGCCAAAATCCACATGTGGCCTTTGCTTGATGGGGGATTGATTTTGCCGATCATGTCCATGCCCCAACCTCGGAATGGCCAAGGCTTGATGATGGGGTTCATTGCTGATGCGGGTACCATCTGAATTTTCCCGAATTTCTGACATGCCTGACACCCTTTGTAGTACTTGAAACAGTCCTCAAGCATGGTGGGCCAATAAAATCCTGATCGCCTGATCAACCATTTCATCTTATGAGCTGATTGGTGAGTTCCATAGGTGCCTTCGTGTACCTCGTGTAGGAGCCGATTGGCCTCGGCTGTCCCCAGGCATTTGAGCAATAGTCCTTCCAGAGTCCTGTAGAACATGTCATCGCCAATCAAGCACGCATTTCATGGCCTTGTATCTTATCCGTTTAGGTGCCCCCAGCCGGATCCTTCAAGTAATTGAAGATATCGGCTCTCGATCGTCTGCTTCCGTGAACTGCACTGAACATCGCTCCTTCGCAGCGTCTGTAGCCTCAAGCCATCTGCGCAAGATCGTTCGCCTCGGTATTCGCGATCGTGGGATCCAAGTGAAGTTTATGTACCGAATTGCGCCATCACCGGCGGTGCAGCCATAATGGGAAGAGGGACTCGCTCGCACTTGTAGTCCTCCGTGAGGGAGATCACCAACTTGGAGTCCCCAAAATTTCCACCGCTTCGCCCGGCTTCGATGAGCAACTCCATCCCCTTGCGTATCGCCTCATACTCAGCGACGTTGTTGGTGCGGGGTGCAGATAACCTGATGGAGAAAGAGAATGTTGCCCCCCGGGGCGACACGAGTAGCATGCCGATGCCGCTCCCATCGTCACAGACCGATCCATCGAAAAACATAGCCCACGCCGATCTGCGGTCTTTGCTATATTAGTGTTGATTCTTTCGGCGATAAGATCGGCCAACGCTTGTCCCTTAACTGCTTTTGCGGGTTGGTACCGGATGTCAAACTCCGATAATGCAAACATCCATTTGCCCAATCGGCCTTTCAACATAGGAGCCGACAGCATATGCTTTATGACGTCTGACTTGCATATGATGACAATCTCTGCTGACAGCAAGATATGGCGCAGCTTGGTGCAGGTAAAAAACAGGCAGAGGCACAACTTATCGATATCAGGGTACCTTGTCTCTGCGTCCAGCATCCTTCTGCTTATATAAAAGACGACTCGCTCCAGCCCATCATAAATTTTCACCACCACCGAGGCGATGGACGTGTCAGCTACTGATAAGTAAATATAGAACGGCCTGTCAGGCTCGTCAGATTTGATTTTTACTAGTCCCATGAACGGCTCTATCCTTCCTGACAGATTAGAGATGAATCTTCTGACGAAGTTGATCTTGCCGATGAGGGACTGCAGTTCTTTCTTCGTGGTGGGTGGCTTCATTGTTCGTGACCGCCTCCCGACTTTTCGGCCGATTTCAATTCCGTTCATGGACCAAAACCCAAGAACCGACCGCCGTGACCCCGAAGGCACACTTTTGATTCATCCGTAGCGAATTTTCTTGTTCGGTCCAGACGCTGCAGATCGCCTGTGTCCGTCTACCGAAGCGAACTCACCACCACCACCGTCGATGTAAATCTCCACCGCTTGCGATCGATCATGAAAATAAAAATCATGGCCCTTTGATGCGTGGCGGCATTTTTCAGTCCAAACGTCATGACTACATATTCAAATAACCCCACGACCGGACTCAATGCGCTTGTGTATGTCTTCCGGAGCCATGAAGATCTGGTTGTAACCGCATTGCCGTCCATGAAGCTCAAAATCTTATGACCACCGCTGCATTGATTAATGTTTCGCCACCGCATCGGATACTCATCCTTTGGGGTAGCTCTGTTGAGATCCCGAAAATCTATGGCAACACGCCATCGGCCATCCTTCTTCTCTGAGTGCGATACTAGAAATCCACTCAAAGCATACCGCATGGCCTGATCAACTTGGTCCAACATTTTCTCGACCTCTTTCTTGACTTCTTCCGAATTTCGCCTTCATTTGTCGTGCTCACGCTGAAATGGCCGAAATCCTTTTTTGAGCGGGAGTCGATGCTCGATGATGCTCCTGTCTAACCCAGGCATCTCTGTGTAGTCCCAGGCGAAGCAGTCTGGATATTGTTTCAACAGGGCTATCATCGGACCCCGCAGACTCGGATCTAACCTTTTGCTGATAAATGTTGGTCGTGGCTTATCCCCAGGACCAATGTCGATCTCTTTTAGCTCATCAGCGGATGTGAACCCGTACCCTAGCTTCCCGTCACCTGTCAAATCGATGCTAAACACAGGGCCAGCGGTAGGTGGGGATAACAAAAATAATTTGGGCCGATTGCTTGAATCGGACCCCTTTTTGCTTGCATTAGTCAAGGACGGTTTACACCTTATTGTTTTACAGTGGCAGAGCATCTCTCTGCTACGACTACATGAGCTGCTTGTCGTATGATCGCTGCTTTTTATTTTTTGTGGCCGATCGCAGGGATCGGCCGTACCACAGATGATCGTGGGATTTTCTACTCTGTAAGGCCAGTGGATAAGACCAGCCTCACCCCGTTTTTTGTAGCTTCAATACGCTCGCAGCCGTCTAGATTGATTCCAGAGATCGGCTCTTGGTCTTCTGCTTCCCAGACGTTCATGCCAGCTATGGAGATCTCGATAGAATCGTCTGCGTGGATGACCTCCACTTCATCGCCATCCCACTGGATTAGGCACTGGTGCATCGTGGATGGAATGCAGCAATTAGCGTGAATCCAATCCCTTCCTAGCAATACAGTGTAAGTGCTTTGTCCACGACGAAGAATGACGTGGGGATGGTTTTTCTGCCCACGGTCAGATCTACGTTCAGTACGCCTTGCGTTTCCGAAGTCTGACCGTTAAAGTCGCTTAACGTGACGTTGGTTTTGATCTGATCTGCAGTGGAGCGTCCCAAACGTCGTAGCATGGAGTATGGCATGATATTGACTGCCGCCCCGGTGTCCACCAACATCTTGCTGACAGGTTGCCCATTGATGTAACCCCGCAGTATGTGGCTTTCGGATGTTTATAACCCTTCTCACGTGGCTTCTCAAAGATAACCGCCGTGGACCGCATCAAACCGTACACCTGGTAGCTCATTGGTTCTTGGCGCGAATTCGACGGTAGTACGAACACCATGTTTGTGCCACCGATGTCTGTGCATCGGCTTTTGCTGGTTTGGGGCGCCATTCTTTCCTTGTCGGGCGATCTCCCGTTTCCAAAGTTTGCCTTACTTTGACGGGCGGATCAGGCCGTGCTTTCTTCAAAGTGTGGAGATACTGCATTTCAGCTTCCTCCAAGTTACGCACCGCTGCACTTCACGCTCGGGTGTGTCCGAGTCCGTCGACACCACCTTGACGGTGATACCTGTCTTCGCTTTGTCATTCTTTGGCTTCGAGGTCCTCTGCCGAGCGGACTCCTGTGTGACTCTAGGGTGGAAGAGGCCCTAGACGTTTGAACACCGACATCGGCCTCGTGTCTTCCTTCTGCCGACCGCATTCCGGGCAGGTCGATCGTAGGCAATCGGCTCATCCTCGCCCCAAAGAAGATTTGAAGAAAGGACAATCCCAATGTTTGTCTGCGCCTTCCTTTTCTTTTGACGGTCCCCAGCAAGGTGCTCATATCTTTCGTCGTCTACATCGGCGACGCGTTGGTCATCTTGGCGCTCATACTTGTTAAGGAGATGCGTGGAATGTGGCTTCGATATCGCACTCTCCTCACTTGTTCCTCTGTTACCTTTGTCATTGTGGCTGGGCCGGTCGCATGGACTAGCCTCCTTTCTTTCCTTGCCCCGAGAGCGACCACCTTCCTTGTACGTGTCATGGTGGTACCGACCGCCATATTAACGCCGAATGAGAAATCCAATGACGCCGCAGAGCGATCGAGCTCTACCATGTTGACGCCTTGAAAAGGGTTCGTGTCCACTTTCATGGCGAATCGCCCGAGGATCGACGGCCTTGTTCTATGGCCATTTGGATTTGGCGGTGAGCTCTTGCACTCATTGGTGGTATGGGTGAACGAGTGATGCCACTTGCAGTACGGCCTCCCGTTCATTTCCTGAGCCGTAGGGATTTTGTGGCCTTCGGGTAACCTCAGCTGCTTCTCCTTCAGCAGCAAATCGAATATCTGCTCGGCTTTGCTCACATCGAAGTCGAACCCTTTCGCAGGCCCTTGCTGTTTCACCCACTTGCAGGCCACATGATCTGCCCCCCGAGCCCATTCAGTCACGGCCACCTCCTGGTCTTGCGCAGGATCACCTTCTTCAGACGACCAGCCTATCGGACGCTTGAATTTGTCTTGGTACAACTCGTGGTGGCGCTATTCATACATCGCCGCCGGGCCATGCGCCAATGAGTTGTACTCACTTGGAAAGCCAGATCCTTGATGGGTGCCGAGAGACCCAACACCGCCAGTTCGACCGCTTCCTTCTCGCTTAAACGAGCCGAGTAACATCGGTTCTTGATGGTCTGAAGCCGGATGTATTCGCCACCGCTTCTCCCCGCTTCGCCGACTTGTGCCAGTCCGCAATGCCAGCCTCGGTAGCCTCGAATGGTAATCGATGTGGAACCGCTCTTCCAGCTTCCGGTATGAATTGAATCAGGTGGCAGTGAGGTGTACCACCCAAAGGCTGGTCCTGTCAGAGATTGCGCAAAAAATTTTACGCGCATCTGATCCGATGCCGAAATGATGCCTAGTTGGGCTAGGTATCGGCTTATGTGCTCGATCGAGCTTGACCCTTCTGACCCGTTGAATCTTGAGAACTCAGGGAGCTTATACTTGGGTGGCAACGGAATCAGATCAAACTCGTTGGGGTACGGCTTTGAATAGCCGATTGTCCTTCTCTTGACGCACGGTTTAACCGTCCCTCGTGATGGTACCGATTTGCTCCACTGTTTGAGCTGTAGGGGCTAGATTCTCATGACTTGTTCCAGTGGCATACTTGGCTAGCCATGCCTGTTTGTCAGCGTCCATCCCAGACATCGCTGCTCCAGACACGCCTGCCCCTGAAGATCCTGCCCCAGGAACTCCTGCCGCAGAGACTCCTGCGGTTGCAACCTGTCTGGTGCGTGTCAAGTTATTGCGCCCCGCACGTAGGCATATATACCCGTGGGATTTCCTTAGGTGGCTCAAACAGGAATTGGCAATCCTGGTCGCCCAGCCTTGTAGACGACATAAGCCGCTTCGGCCCGGAGCTGCGAGTGTGAATGGCAGTGGCCACGGTCTCTGAGCTTTTCTCCCCGTGAGTCCCCGAGTAGGCCCGTCGGAGAATACGATGTTTCATGATCTCTGAACCACGCGAATCGCGATCCGCTCAAAAGCGTTCACCAGCTCTCGAATGGCGGTGAAGAGAATGAGCCACCATGTAGTTGACTTCACCGCCGAAGCTCAGTGCGTTCCTCAAGGAACAGATAGATCTACCTCATCGAGGGCACCTGGGAGAACCCCACACTTGATGCCATGCTTACGGGTCCTCTCAAAAGAGCTGATGAGGTCTTCAAGAGAGCCTTGATCTCGTCATACTTGGCCTTGTGCTCGCTGTAGATCGTCGTAAGTGATCGGTCTTCTCCATCGCAGCGTCGGATGTTGATGTAGACGTTGTTGAATGTCCCACCGGGCGTGCCAGAATGTGTTGCCTACCAAAACCCACCGGCGAGCAGCGACGGGCAACACGGAGAGCCGGGAGGCTCCCAGATCTGCCAGTGGCCCTGGTCCTCGGGCGACGGCCGCAAAAACTCCGCATACGCCCCGGCTTGGTTCGAGATGCCACCGACCTATACCGGTCGAAGGTGAAGGATTGCTCGATTGATTTCGCATGGTAAACAAGTATACGTAAAATTCGAGCCGTGACTGCTCCTGGTTTCCAGAATCGGCTCCTAGAGCCGATTGCCCCATGGTTCGCATTAGATTCACGATAACATGGGGTTTTGCTTGATCACTACAAGTTAAATCGATCTCGATAGTTTAATGTTTTCACCACGTAATCGAACGCCCTACACGTAATTGAGCCCTGTACGCATAAAAGATGAAGAATATTAACCCTAGAGGAGGCCTAATAACCAACGTAAAGTCAATTACCGGAACAACTTCTCTAGAACGAATAAGCTACGCCCCTATGTACTCTTGGATCGTTCAACCCGCTTGTAAGGCCTGATTACGTAGATATTAAACTAAACCTTGGTAAACAAGGCACAACTATAACAGATCGAATCGACTAAATAAAGATCAAGCAAGATGCTACCCTTACACTTTGGGAAAAGGTGCAAGGGTAGCGAGATAACTAGAGGTAGCATAACTTCAACGATAATAATGAAAAGCACCGATGCTAGCCTCAAACAATCTATGATAATGGTATTACTCGCCATCAACAACGCTCGCTTCAGACGAGTAAAACCGTAACGATATAGTAGATATCGCCTAGATCGCAAGATGCGATCTAGGCATGGCACTTACCCTACGAAAGAAACCCTAGAAACAAGGGTATGGCGATCTTGAGATTGTGTTTGTTGTGAACGTGGTTGTCCTCCTTTTTTCGATAACCTTAGGTACATATTTATAGTCCGGAGACTCTCTACTTTTGGAATAACTCTACAACTCTATCTTTACCTAAACATAAACGGAACCTAAACAAACACGAAACCTACTATGATACAAGATACACGGGCAATTTAGCCCAAATCCACATACTAGGCCGATCCAAAAACACGTTGAATATACGTATCTTCCAAGCCCATTTTGATCACGGCCCATCTCCGTCTTTGGCCAAAATACGGCGATAACAGGCAAGAATATATTTCGAGAGAGAATAGAGAATGAATACCACACATCTTCGAAAAAAAGGAGCGACACACATCTTGGGATACAGGCGGACCCAGGAATTTGTCAAAGCATGGGCGCGCCATAAAAGCAACTAAAAATTTTCTCGGCCATCTAAAAAAAATTGGACAAAAAATATCGGACAAATAAACATCATACGGAGAAAATATTATTTTCACAATAGTTTTAGTGTGGAAACACAAATACATTACATTAGACTTTCACAACATATTCGAATGTTCACAACACATTCGAATGTCCACAAGTTTACAACACATTCAAATACACATATGCACTAATATTAGATATGATAGGACTTAGCAAGAACTCCCAAAAGACTAATGAAACTCCGATGATCGATGACAAGAGTCCAAAAGCACACACACCAAGATCTACATGACAAAAGAAGAAAGATGGGTTAGTAAATCATATGAACATGACTTCATAATATATTCATCTTAATTCATGAGACAAAGAAATATACCAATATATTACCAAGGATGTGATAATTAGCCCTAGGCATACGAGGTAAATGTTTCCTCCTCTTCTTCATGGATTGAAACCGTTGAGCAATAACACTACTATCAAGTTGTCTAAATATCTCCTGCTCAGTGTAACATATCATCAAGTCATTAAACCATTCATTCTTGAGCTTGTTATGCAATTTGGACTTGATGATCTTCATTGCCGAAAAGGCCCTCTCAACCGATGCGGTTGGCATCGGTAATACTAAGGCCAACTCAATAAGCTTGTGCACCAATGGGAATACCAAATGATTTCCCGTTTCAACCATCTTTGTAGCCAAACTTTCAAGGTTTGTGCAAGTAGAAAAAGAAGCATGGATTCTCACATGGTGAATGTAATTCTCAAGTTGGCCTCTTATGGTTGCACGGTCACCATTAGAGAAATCCGCATGATAAATTGAAGATAAGCGAGCAAGCTTGTCCATATCAAACAATGAGAAAGAGTTTTTCGGACTAAGACATGAGAAACTCTCTAATATACCTCCATAGAAGCTTCACAAAAGCGATGATCCATCTCAACACATATCTTGTCAACGGCTGTAGTGTTCGCAGCATAGAAAACAAAAAATTTCCTACGATGGGAACAACTATGTACCAAGATCTATCTACTAGATACAAACAACGGGCGGATGTATATCCGTAGAGAACATACCCTTGAAGACCGACAAAGCTTAACGAGTTAAACTCGTGGTTGATGTAGACGATCTCTTGCCGATCTTCAGATCGAGAGGAAGTCCTAGCGCCGCAAATCAGCAGCGCATCCATGCTCGCACACACGTCCAAGGAACCGAGCAACCTCCGCCTTCTCGCTCCAGCGATGCAGCGTAAGCACAACTCTTTCTTGCCGAATAGCCACCGGGAACATGTATCTCGCTAGTCCGAGACCATGGGGAATAAATTCTAGAGCGGGAGAGAGATCCTTCACGAGGAGGTGTGAGTGAGAAGTGAGGAGGGGGTGCCTTTTATAGGAGAGGGGGGACCCCAAGGGGGTGGCCGGCGCATGGGGATGCCCCTTGCCCTCCCCTCATTCATGTGGGTGGACACTCCACTCACAAAATCCTCTTCAAATCCCTCCACTCAAAATCCCACTCAAACTTGCTATTAAATTTCCACCAAATTTAATGCAAACTCTCATTAAATAAAACTCTTTTATTTATTCAGAATTTTGTCAATTACTTTAATGACAAACATTCACATATAACCCCTTGCTTGAATTCTATTTCACATGCAAAAACACTTTTTGCAATTTCACCCGGAAACCTGTTTCGGTATCTAGTGAAATAAATTCCCGCGCTTGTTATTCTTTTTGGCATAAAACTTTTGCTCCAATTGGATGTCGGTGTCTCTTAGGTGTGTCACCCTACGGTTCGTGAATAATGCGGACATGATCGATACCCCTCTCGGATCAATAATTAGAAGCGGGATCTGGAGACCCATACTGACTCTCACACATTCAACGATGACTTTCTTGTGATCGTCAGAACCTTTTACACTAGTATCCTAATCCCTTTTTTTCGCGATATATTACATGTCCGAGATTCGATCATCGGTATCTCCATACCTAGTTTGATCTCGTTACTGACATGCACTCTTTTCTCGTTCCCGTGATATAACATTCTAGTGATCAAATCACTTGCTTGCAAGCTAACCAATGTGATATCACCGAGAGAGCCCAGAGTATATCTATCCGTCATCGGGATGAACAAAAATCCACTCTCGATCCATGGGCCTCAACATAACACTTTATTAGTTCTGAACTCATCTTTATAATCACCCTGTTACGGTGTGACGTTTGATGTTATCAAGAAACTCTTCTGGTGTTAGTGATTGACATGATCTCATGGTCTAAGGATTAGGATCACTTCGTAAGTTGTTATAGCAATATAAACTCAATGACTTTGATCGTAATGCTATACTTCGGATGAATGTTCATCACACCATTACACTAATGTTGTGATCCCGTTATTAACAACATCCAATGTCTATGATCATGATCAGGAAACCTTGATCATATTGTTAATCAACGAGCTAGTTTATGAGAGAGACATAACTAGGAACTTTCTGTTTGTTTATTAAACACATATGTATTAAAGTTTCCGTATTAATAAAATTATAGCATGCAAAATAAACATCTATCATATACTTGGAATACACATAATAAACACTTTATTATTGCCTCTCAAGGCATATTCCCTTCAACGGCAACATAGAAGATCTCAACTTTGTAGAAATGAAGGTTAGTGTAAGTCACCCCGTCAAGCCTCGAATGACCCCGAACCAGTATTTGTTCATGCATATGCGGAATTGGAATGCCCTTCTCCATGCAAAAGTGTTAAACCTCATCAAACAAGGCATCCCAACCACTTTCTCTTATAGAGTCCAACCGATCTTTCACATCACTAACTAATTCCATTGCATGCACAATATTTAGATCTTTCTTTTGCAAAACATGTGAGAGCTCATCCACAATGGCAAGCAACTTTATCGTAAGCTTTAAAATCAAAACAAATTTGTAGTTCTCCATTTTCTCTAGCAAACCCGTCGCTTGGGCCAAGCCACGACTCTCATCATTGACCTCACGGAGAATAAACAATGTTACAAACCACATTTGGTGCACACGAAGCAATGTTGTATAGTGTGAACCCCATCTAGTATCCCCGGACCTAGTTAGACTTGTTTCTTGATTCAAGCCTCTTCCACTAGAGAACTCACCCCTCTCAAGCATATCCACAATATGTTGATGATGTTGTTCCCTAAGAACACCTCGTCTTTTGCAAGATGAACTTGATATGTTCACAATCCCGGAGATGTACTCAAAGAAATCATAAATGGATAAACAAGAACTAGCAACGGAGACAATTACCAATTGCAAACGATGGGTACTACAATGAACATAAAAGGCATAAGGATATCCATCTAAGATATTTTATTGCAAGCCATAAAATTCACCTCTCATATTGGAAGCCCCATCATACCCTTGCCCTCGTAGCTTATGGATCGATAGCTTGTAACGATCTAGAATGCAAAGAAGAGCCTCCTTAGTGCCTCCAATGTAGTCTCACGGACATGATATAAAGAAAGAAATATCTCCACAACCTTGCCTTCATTATTCACATACCTACACAAATCAATTGCAAGAAGGTTACATAAAAGTATGGAACAATAGATAGATATAGCAAGGAAGCAATGCATAAGGCAAGGAAGCATGAAGGGGGTTTCCTATAAACAGCTTGCAGCGGTGGCTCCCAGTTGTGCCGCCCGAAAGAATCAACAAATGGGATGCATTGGCTGTCCATTAGAGGATGAGATAAAATAAAACAATTCATATAAATCTTGAAAGAATATCATCAATATTATAATCATGTAAAGGTGAAAACAATTAAACACCCGCGAACAATATTTTTGAACTCCGTGAACCTTTTTGGGACTATATGGACACAATTTAGAACACATAAAGTATATTTCATTCACATGAACATTTTTTCAAAAAATATAGACATTATTTATTAAAACTTAAACTTTTTTGTAAAATTAAATCAAAAAGGAAAAAAAAAATAAAAAAAAAGTAAAGAGGAAAAAGTGAAACATGTTTAACGGGCCGGCCTTGATTTAAGGCTCGTGATGAACTCCCATGATGAACTGCGTGATATCGAGCGAACTTGACTTAAGGCTCGTGAGCAGGTCGAAGTTGACTCGTACTACATTTTTTAGATCGACTGCAATTCCAGCTTATTCTATTTTAACCAGATATAACTTCATTTTCTAGTGAGGATAAACCCCGATATCTGCATTGATATGCACGTTGCTATATAATTATTTAGGACTCAAATATTGCGTGAACAACACAAGCAATCTCCTCCCCTGGCCATTGCTTGCATCCACACACTAATGACACGATGTTATCAACGATTACTTTTTTGCAGCATAGGAAATTCAAAAAATTATCCCATAAACTGTGACTCTGATTAATGATTCATTTTGATTGTCGGCTGTGTCCCGGTCAAATTTTGCAAACTACTCCCTCCGATTTAAAATATAAGATGTTTTAGTTTCGTAAAGCAAATGTATATAAACTTCTTTTTAGTATGTAGGTTAACTCATATTTGGAGTGAATGTACACACTAAAACAAGTCTAGATACATTCTTTTCACAAATCTAAAACATCTTATATATTTTAAACGGAGAGAGTATATCCCAATGCTGGTATGTTTTGATGAATTTTTGTCTTCAAAACTATCACCCTACGATATGTACATAACCACCTAATTGGTACGGAAGGTAACGTGTTATAAAGGGATTGTCAAATGTATGCTACTAGCGACAAAAGAGTTCGGAAATAGGTATGATGAACATGGCCAAATCGACAAAATGTAGAGAACTTTTTCCTATCAAAAGTGCAGATTTAAATGTAATTATCTCATCATTTTGTCTCTTCCTGATGTGCAGTTTCCAATTCTCATGCATCTAACGTTGTGCAGTTTTTTTTCTAAAACTGAGTAGCAGCATCAAGGGCCCTACCGAACCGGTACGTGAAGCACAGAGAGAAGCGATCATGAGGCGGCAGCCAAAACCCATCTAGGGTTCCATACTTCTCGTCGGCGATGCCGCCCGTCCGTTCCATTTCCGGTGGCCTTAGGGCCTTGAAGGTTTGTCAGACCACAGCCTCTCGCCGGCGAGAGGTTTTTCGTTCTTGTTTAGCCTTTTTTCAGTGTCTTCTCCGGAATGTTGAGGCGGCGGCTACATCTTGAAGTCAGAATAAAATTCTCTCCGCTCTATCCTCGCTCCGGCGGTACATCTAGTGCCGACGGAAAGCGCGTGGAGTCGTTTGTTCGGCGGATCTCCTGGGATTCGATCCGTTTTCTTGTCCGTTGGTGTGATTTCAGATCAGTCTCTTCCGCTCTACGGTTGTCATCATTGGCGATGGTTGCTGCTCTAGTGCGTTGGTGCTTTGTGGCCTTAGCATGCCAACTTCCCGTCTTTCTATTATAAAAAACTCTACTACGAAAAGCTTTACCCGGCTCCGATGATAGACGGGCAAGGACGGCAGCGCGTTTTCGACTCACGCTAGTGTTTGTAGTCGTCGCTAGATGGATCAATGAACTATTTGTATTTTTGTTACTTTTAGTCCTATTTTTACTGATGTTGATGATTATTAATAGATCGGTAGAATTTCGCAAAAAAGAAGTTATGCAGTTTTTTAAGTACAAAAAGCCCAAAAATAATAATAACATACGATTAGTTCCTTAGACCACCAAGCCACGACTACCGACACTGGCGCGCGAGCCAACATGTTAAACTTGTTCTTTTTTTTTTTGCAAAATGATCTTGTTGAGTGTTTGCCGACGCTTCCAAAATTTTCAGCCACTGACACTGAGTTCAATTTACAGCCTGTGACGCCATTGTTGCGCTTTTTTTAACCTTGGAAGAGAACATCTAGTTCTTCACAACTCACAAGGGCATTTTTATTGGGCTGGGAATGGGAACTGAGAAGGCGGCGTGAACCAGCGGAGAGCGCGAAGGTATTTCGTGGCTGTTAAAGTCCCGGGAAGGCACTCACAGAGAAAAACCCCTTCACCTCTCGCGACCCGCGCCGCCTCCCGTGGCAGCCGGGCCACCCTGTCTTCCTCCCTCCTAGCCCCTCCCTCTCCTCTGCTCAGCCGCCATCGCCGGCCCTAGGCCGAGCGGCGCCGGCGGCGCCGGCTCCATGGCCTCTCCCCTCTCGGTGGCGTGGGACTGCGGGAGGTTCCTTCCCCGGTAGGTGTTCTTCTACGGCGGCGGTCCGGCACAGCGGCGGGGCCTTTCGTCGGCGGCTGGGTGGTTGTTGGCCCTGGGTAGCCCCCGTTGGTGGCGGGGCAACGCTGCTGCGTGGTAGGGCGGCAGAAGGGCCCGTCTGGCCCAGATTTGGGCCCCTTCGGGCCCATATGGGCTGGGACGGGCCAGCAGCAAGTCCTCTAGTGGCAGTGTTGTCTCCTGGAGGTGGAGATGGTGTACCCGCGGTGTTGGTTCGCGGCGGCGCACGGCGGGCCTGCTGCAGCATGGCGTCGGAGATTTTGCGGGCCCGATCGGGCCCGGATGGACCCTTGGGAGGCCTGTAACACCCTCAGAATCGGACCTATGCAAGTTTTAGCGAAAACCGCCAAACCCGCATAGAAACGATTCAAAGGTGCCCACCAGGCACTTTCGTGCGGGTGGAAAACGAAGTAATAACATTACACAACAGTCCTCGATGGGACCCACAGAACAAATATATATAACAGCGACTCAATGAGTCAAGAATACAGATATAATGTACAAAGATCCAAATCACCTTGAAAACGATAGAGCGTCCGACTACGGACAAGATGCAAATGGGGCTAAGAGCCCTGAAGAATAACCAATGGCGCCCATAACCCCGCCTGGCCAAGCCGGAAGGGTAACCACGCTAACGGGCCGATCTCAAACCTGCTTAAACAAAAGGTGCCGACAAAGGGCAAAGGAAAAGAGGAGCCAAGATCGAGGCCAAGACACTACGAGGCTAGAATTCGGCCCTCGCCTACATAGGTATGGTGGACTGAAGCGGCAGCGGCAGCATGCACTAAATAACCTATAGAGACTCGATACAACTGGCGGTTATCAGAGAGGGATAAGAAAGACCTATCTGGAACCAAACTGATACTAACACCAAACAAACCCATCCTGGTGTTTCCCCCTCGAGACCAATCGAGGAAGTCAACCGAGGAACTCACACAGTTGGCAGTTTTATTTATTCAGTTATCGTTGCAGCAATTACTAGTCAGGTTTAGATATTCATCCTGATAAAGTAAGCAGTGGGCACTTTTAGTTGACCATTCCGTGATAGTTGCAACACTTACTAGTCAGATACAATTAGCATGAGATAACCCAAAACCCAACAGTTGTTGGTACTTTTATTTAGCCATTCCGTTGTAGTTGCAATACTTACTAGTCAGGTACAATGGTCGCAAGCGACAACTCAAACAAGCAATTGTTGGCAGTTTTATTTAGCCATTCCATTATAGTGAAGCTGATTACTAGTCATTATAAAGTCTAATTTATAGCACTACTTTAGTTATGCTTGTCTATGATCGAGATATCGGCTCAAGTCGTCCATAACATGGACACGGCTTTCGAAAGTTTTACCCGCCGGGTGCACCAATAGCAACACACGCTCGATCAACCTCGGAAAAACCAAATCAAAACCCAACGAGGCCTTCACGACAAAGCAATCACAGGATTCAGAAATATTTCAGGGGGCCACCCCTTAAAGTAGACCCGCAACGAAGCCGGCCGGCTCCGAGACGGACTTAAGGTTGTGGGGACGGCTGTGAACGACTGGGAACCCGAAAGTGTGGCTGGGCTTGTCGACACCGCGGAATCGTGCCACGATCCTAAACAGTACAGTGTGCTCCTCGCACAATCGTAAATACAGTAGTAGCATGGCATAAGTACAGGATAGTAAATAAAACCTCAAACTAGTTTGTGGCCCCAAGAAATAAGACTGAATCAAGCTCTGGCTCAGGGGGGTCCCATATACCTCCCGGATGTGGATAGCGCGATAAATCAAGGAACAGGTATCAAGTACTCGGGGTCCTACGGGACACAAGTAGGCGTTCGGAAACCAAATATTTTATCACCCACCGATGCCTCTGCTTACTTCAATTTTAGTTGTTAAACAGGAATTAAAGTGAACGATAAGTAAAACCATGATCATCTCCAACATCAAACAAGCGGCAATACACCAACAACTGTGGCACTGGACGACACGCAACAGCACTTGAGCAAGCGACTACGACGCGCAAGTCCAACTATCTACCAAACAACAGGTAATAGGATGTGTCCAAGGCAATATAAGGCTGCAAGGGATATCAAGGGTACGGAAACTAGAGCATCGCAACACAGATAGCAATAGATCAACAGGAGGGAATAAATACTATTAAAGTAAGATAGGTAGAAAGGAGGATATGCTCGCCTGAAAACATTGCCAAAGTTCATCCGAAGATCGGGGCGAAGCTCACATCAACTCAACGGCCTTATCCGCGAAGAAGCAAAACACTAGAAGAAACACCGGAGGCGCTATTTAATACAACGGCAGGAGATCGGCATGATGCATGTATGATGTATGACATGGCAGAAGTGCGATGCAATTAGGCCAGATTAAGCGGAACCGGGGTCCCGACAATTAATTAAACGGTTCAAGTTGTTTAGAACCCCCGCAATTTAAATGTTGTCTAACAAGGCAGAATATATCACCGGTTCGCTACACAAATTTAAATGAGGCCAATAGGAGACTAGATTTGCCCGCATATGGGCCCCATATTTAATTATGAGGTGAATCGGCATAAGTCCCCCAAACCACATGATATGCATGCGAGATGAACAATTAAATATGCAACAGGTTTTATGTTTAGCATTTATAAAATAGGGGTCGGGAAAAGGGTTCACACATTAGGGGGTCTCGACGAACTTGGGGTTCCGGGGTTCGGGGTTGGTCTCAGGGTTCAGGGTTCGACGGATCGTTCTCGGACTCCGGGATCGTTCTCGGTAACGGGGTAGATCTTGGCGTTCCGGGAGGAGGTCTTGGTTCGGCGTCGGGGCGCATCGGATTCTTCCGGGTCGGTGCCGATCTTGTTGTTGCGAGGATCTTGTCGGGTCCGCGCCATTGCATCGGTCTTGAAGTTCGGAATGCAACACTTGGTGTCCGGGACGGAGTGATTGTTGAACCGGTGGCGTTCTTGGCAGTCATCGGGTCCGGACTTCGCCTCCGGGAACGGGTCTTCAGGACCTCGACGTACTTGGTGTTCCGGCATCTCCGAGTCGCGGATCTTGGCAACCGGGTCCTCGGTCATCGGTAGATTTTGTCGCTTCCGAGGTTCTGGGTGAGGTACTCGTCGGACTTGTTTGGTGGAGGTCACAGAAACCAGATGGTCGCCACTGATTCAACTTCATAAAAACGGTGCCAAACTAAGCATAGGAGCAACCCCACTGGTACTAGAGGACCTGCACTTGTACCAAAACACCACGGCAGCAGCATAGGGGTGACGAAGAGCTCGAGCGGCGACGCGGCCGAGCTTCATGACGCGCAGTGTCGGCGGGGATAGGGAACGACGACAAAGGTGACGAGGCACGGGCTCGCACGCCACAGCGGGCGAGGAGCCCGGGGCGGGACAGTGCCGAGGTCGACGGCGGGATCACAGGCGAGGCGGCGCAGTCGGGGCCGGGCGAGAGAGAGAGGCCGGGTTGAGGCGAGGCCCCGCAGCGCGGTGGACGGCGATGCGCGGACGTGGCGGGCCTGTCACGGGGGAGGAGCGCTCCCGAGCGGGAGGAGGAACCGAGCTGGCGGAGACGCTGCGAGGCGCGGCGGTGGAGGACGCTGGGAGGAGACGACGCCGGTGGAGAGGTCAGTGGCGCCGGGCGGCCAGGCGAGGAGGTGAGGCGGCTCCGGCGGAGGGCTGACGGGGAGGGCGGAGAGCCGGCGGCGGTCGCGCGCGCGCCGGAGCTCGCGGACGGAGGCGGGGCCGCGGGGTCGAGGAGGCAGAGGCGGGAGGAGGTTGGAGGGGACCGGTCGGCCATGGGGTGGAGCGGTGGAAGAGGAAGAGGGAGGAGACGACCGCGGGGTCGAGGGCTACGCGCATCGGGGGGGGAGGGGGTGCTGGGAGAGAACAGGGAGCGGGGGTGGGAGGAAGACGACGGGAGAGAGGAGGCCCAGGGGTGGGACCGGGTCCAGGTGGGCCAGGGTGAGAGAGTGGCTGCGGGGTGGGGTCCAGGCGCGGGTGGGTCCGGCCGGACAGAGAGAGGAGGAGGAGGAGGAGTGGGTCGCGTGGGGTGTGTGCTGTTGTGTGACTGAGAGGGAGAGAGAGGTGGGTGAGGATGAGGTGGCAGCAGCGGATTGGAGGGGGGGAGGGAGAGAGGTGAGGTGTCACGAGGGGAGTGGTTGGGGTGAGGTGGAGAGGGGTTGGGTAGATTAGGTTGGGTAGCTTAGGTATTTTAGGCGGACCGGTTGTTTGGACTGGGGGTGGTCGTTCGGGTCGAATCGGCCCGTTCGACTGCCCCCACCAAATATAATTAAAAGTTTTATTTATTTTAAACAGTGCCTTGGCAACCCGATAACCGACAAAAAAAATAATCCGGAGTTCCGGGTTTGAATTTGAAAACAGACGGGGCGTTTTAGAAAACAAAAACAGGCTTTGCGAAAAATAGTTTTAGACAAACAATGCATGATGATGACGACGCAATGCACAAAAACAACGCGATTTTCTAGTAGTGGTTTTGCGGGATGCCACAATTCGACACCACTAACAATGGATCTCGCCCTCGAGATCCGCCTCATGGTACCGGAAGGAAAAGTCGGCGGTCTGCGTCTTCTCGCTTCGTGTAGATCCTCGCGACACCACTAACAAGGGGTCGTTATCCGTGATCGTCGAGAGAACACTCCGGAAACAAAAGGTCAAAGGTAGAGGCATCAACAAATAAAGCCACCTCTAGCTTCCGTGGATGGAGTAAAACTGCTGGATCCATTGATTCGATGTACAAGAGCGAATGATAAGAGTAGTCAGATGGTGATCAGTCCATCGCGCACCCAAACCATTACTCTGCACACGAATAGGCGGATTATGCAACCAACTCTCGGAATTAGACTGAAGATCTCGACAAGCGAGGTTCGAAAACAAAGGAGGGATTCAGACTCTGCATCGGATCTTGCGTAGAGGATGTCGTCGCGTCGGAAAACACCGGAAGGCACAAAAAAGGAACAAAGAATGGTACCACAGATAAAGGATCACTCAGGCAGCATGAACACCGGATGGTAGAACACCGTTACCAAAGGAGGAAGCTAAACCCTGAAGGTACGACGGAAAACCCAACCACGAGAAATCCTGGACTCGAAGAGAGAGAAGAGAGAGGATTCAAAACACGTAGAGGTGAGAGGAGAGCAGCAGAGGGGTAAGGAGTAAAATCAGACCTAATCATAACTATCCAACCGATTTTTCATAAATAGTTTTGACACTCTACTTCGGCCGTTAGCTAGGTTATCCTACAGGCTGGACTTGTGGGGTATCGCAACTGCTGAGCTCTGATACCACTCTGTAACACCCTCAGAATCGGACCTATGCAAGTTTTAGCGAAAACCGCCAAACCCGCATAGAAACGATTCAAAGGTGCCCACCAGGCACTTTCGTGCGGGTGGAAAACGAAGTAATAACATTACACAACAGTCCTCGATGGGACCCACAGAACAAATATATATAACAGCGACTCAATGAGTCAAGAATACAGATATAATGTACAAAGATCCAAATCACCTTGAAAACGATAGAGCGTCCGACTACGGACAAGATGCAAATGGGGCTAAGAGCCCTGAAGAATAACCAATGGCGTCCATAACCTGCCTTGCAAGCCGGAAGGGTAACCGCTAACGGCGTCGATCTCAAACCTGCTTAAACAAAAGGGTGCCGACAAAGGGCAAAGGAAAAGAGGAGCGTCGATCGAGGCCAGTACACGGCGAGGCTAGAATTCGGCGGTCCTCGCCTACATAGGTATGGTGGACTGAAGCGGCAGCGACAGCATGCACTAAACAACCTATAGAGACTCGATACAACTGGCGGTTATCAGAGAGGGATAAGAAAGACCTATCTGGAACCAAACTGATACTAACACCAAACAAACCCATCCTGGTGTTTCCCCCTCGAGACCAATCGAGGAAGTCAACCGAGGAACTCACACAGTTGGCAGTTTTATTTATTCAGTTATCGTTGCAGCAATTACTAGTCAGGTTTAGATATTCATCCTGATAAAGTAAGCAGTGGGCACTTTTAGTTGACCATTCCGTGATAGTTGCAACACTTACTAGTCAGATACAATTAGCATGAGATAACCCAAAACCCAACAGTTGTTGGTACTTTTATTTAGCCATTCCGTTGTAGTTGCAATACTTACTAGTCAGGTACAATGGTCGCAAGCGACAACTCAAACAAGCAATTGTTGGCAGTTTTATTTAGCCATTCCATTATAGTGAAGCTGATTACTAGTCATTATAAAGTCAAATTTATAGCACTACTTTAGTTATGCTTGTCTATGATCGAGATACTGTGCTCCAAGTCGTCCATAACATGGACACGGCTTTGAAAAGTTTTACCGGCCGGGTGCACCAATAGCAACACACGCCGATCAACCTCGGAAAACCAAATCAAAACCCAACGAGGCCTTCACGACAAAGCAATCACAGGATTCAGAAATATTTTGGGGCCACCCTTAAAGTAGACCCAAGAAGCCGGCCTGCTCCGAGACGGACTTAAGGTTGTGGGGACTACTGTGAACGATCGGGAACCCGAAAGTGTGGCTGGGCTTCTCGACACCGGAATGCTACGATCGTACAAGGTGCTCGCACAATCCTCGTAAATACAGTAGTAGCATGGCATAAGTACAGATAGTAAATAAAACCTCAAACTAGTTTGTGGCCCCAAGAAATAAGACCTGAATCAAGCTCGCTCGGGGTCCCATATACCTCCCGGATGTGGATAGCGATAAATCAAGGAACAGTATCAAGTACTGGGTCCTCACGGACACAAGTGCTCGGAAACCAAATATTTTATCACCCACCGATGCCTCTGCTTACTTCAATTTTAGTTGTTAAACAGGAATTAAAGTGAACGATAAGTAAAACCATGATCATCTCCAACATCAAACAAGCGGCAATACACCAACAATCGGTAATCGACACGCAAAGACTTGAGCAAGCGACTACGACGCGCAAGTCCAACTATCTACCAAACAACAGGTAATAGGATGTGTCCAAGGCAATATAAGGCTGCAAGGGATATCACGGGTACGGAAACTAGAGCATCGCAACACAGATAGCAATAGATCAACAGGAGGGAATAAATACTATAAAAGTAAGATAGGTAGAAAGGGGGAGATGCTCGCCTGAAAACATTGCCGAAGGTTCATCCGAAGATCGGGGCGAAGCTCACATCAACTCAACGGCCTTATCCGCGAAGAAGCAAAACACTAGAAGAAACACCGGAGGCGCTATTTAATACAACGGCAGGAGATCGGCATGATGCATGTATGATGTATGACATGGCAGAAGTGCGATGCAATTAGGCCAGATTAAGCGGAACCGGGGTCCCGACAATTAATTAAACGGTTCAAGTTGTTTAGAACCCCCGCAATTTAAATGTTGTCTAACAAGGCAGAATATATCACCGGTTCGCTACACAAATTTAAATGAGGCCAATGGGAGACTAGATTTGCCCGCATATGGGCCCCATATTTAATTATGAGGTGAATCGGCATAAGGCCCCCAAACCACATGATATGCATGCGAGATGAACAATTAAATATGCAACAGGTTTTATGTTTAGCATTTATAAAATAGGGGTCGGGAAAAGGGTTCACACATTAGGGGTTCTCGACGAACTTGGGGTTCCGGGGTTCGGGGTTGGTCTCAGGGTTCAGGGTTCGACGGATCGTTCTCGGACTCCGGGATCGTTCTCGGTAACGGGGTAGATCTTGGCGTTCCGGGAGGAGGTCTTGGTTCGGCGTCGGGGCGCATCGGATTCTTCCGGGTCGGTGCCGATCTTGTTGTTGCGAGGATCTTGTCGGGTCCGCGCCATTGCATCGGTCTTGAAGTTCGGAATGCAGCACTTGGTGTCCGGGACGGAGTGATTGTTGAACCGGTGGCTTTCTTGGCGGTCATCGGGTCCGGACTTCGCCTCCGGGAACGGGTCTTCAGGACCTCGACGTACTTGGTGTTCCGGCATCTCCGAGTCGCGGATCTTGGCAACCGGGTCCTCGGTCATCGGTAGATTTTGTCGCTTCCGAGGTTCTGGGTGAGGTACTCGTCGGACTTGTTTGGTGGAGGTCACAGAAACCAGATGGTCGCCACTGATTCAACTTCATAAAAACGGTGCCAAACTAAGCATAGGAGCAACCCCACTGGTACTAGAGGACCTGCACTTGTACCAAAACACCACGGCAGCAGCATAGGGGTGACGAAGAGCTCGGCGAGGGCGGCGCACGCGGCCGAGCTCGCGGACGCGCAGGTCGGCGGCCGGGGATAGGGAACGACGACAAGCGAGGCACGGGCACGGCCCGTCTGGCGAAGCCTAGGCGGGGAGGCGGGCGAGGCGGTGCCGAGGTCGACGGGCGGGATCGCGGCGAGTGGGAAGCGGCGCAGTCGGGGCGCGCCTTGAGAGAGGCCGGGTTGAGGGCGAGCGGCCCGGCAACAGCGGTGTGGGCGGCGTCTTGACGGTGGCGGGCTCGTCCGCCAGGGAGGAGCGGCCTCCGGCGGGAGGAGGAACCGCGAGCTCAAGGAGGCGGAGGCAGGTGGAGGACGCTAAGGAGGCGACGACACGGCGGTGGAGAGGTCGCGGTGGCGCTCGAGGCGAGGCGAGGTGAGGCGGCTGGCGGAGGCCGACGGGAGGCGGAGAGCCGGTGCGGTCAAGGCCGAGCTCGTGGGCGGAGGCGGGCTGCGGGTCGAGGAGGGCGTGAGAGGAGGAGAGGCGCAGAGGAGCGGGAGGAGGAGGTTGGAGGGGACGGACGGCGCTGGGCGTCGGGTGTGGCAAGTGGAAGAGGAAGAGGGAGGAGACGGCCGTGGGGTGGGGGGCTGCGCGCATCGTGGGGGGAGGGGGTGGTGGGAGAGAACAGGGGAGCGGGGGTGGGAGGAAGACGACGGGAGAGAGGAGGCCCAGGGGTGGGACCGGGTCCAGGTGGGCCAGGGTGAGAGAGTGGCTGCGGGGTGGGGTCCAGGCGTGGGTGGGTCCGGCCGGACAGAGAGAGGAGGAGGAGGAGGAGTGGGTCGCGTGGGGTGTGTGCTGTTGTGTGACTGAGAGGGAGAGAGAGGTGGGTGAGGATGAGGTGGCAGCAGCGGATTGGAGGGGGGGAGGGAGAGAGGTGAGGTGTCACGAGGGGAGTGGTCGGGGTGAGGTGGAGAGGGGTTGGGTAGATTAGGTTGGGTAGCTTAGGTATTTTAGGCGGACCGGTTGTTTGGACTGGGGGTGGTCGTTCGGGTCGAATCGGCCCGTTCGACTGCCCCCACTAAAAATAATTAAAAGTTTTATTTATTTTAAACAGTGCCTTGGCAACCCGATAACCGACAAAACAAATAATCCGGAGTTCCGGGTTTGAATTTGAAAACAGACGGGGCGTTTTAGAAAACAAAAACAGGCTTTGCGAAAAATAGTTTTAGACAAACAATGCATGATGATGACGATGCAATGCACAAAAACAACGCGATTTTCTAGTAGTGGTTTTGCGGGATGCCACAAGGCCCGGCGTGTCCCTGTTGCCGCGTTTGGTTGGCTACCATCAAGGCGGTGGAGGCTGTTCCCTCCTGCTCGGCTGCGGTGCTGCCACCCTCAATTTTTGCTGTGTTCCCCGTTTCCATCTTGAAAGGATCGTATGGGCACCTAGAAGGGGGGTGAATAGGTTCTACTTCAAATTTTACTCTTTTTCAATTTAGGGTTTGACAAGAAAGGTAAATTCTCTAGAATATGCAACTATGGTGAATTTACCTATATGTCAAACAAGCATAAACTAACACAACACTAAGCAGGAACAAGTAAGTAAAGTGCGGTAAAGGATAGAAGTAACCAAGGGAGTGGACGCGGAGACACAAGGATTTGTTTCCCGTAGTTCCTTACTTTTGAGGGGCAGTACGTCTACGTTTGGAGAGGGGGTGGTTTCAAACCACCAATGCCACGATAGGTCTCCCTTGTTCTCCGATGAACCTCACCCCAACGGGCTATATCGGCAACCTTCGAGGTGGAAGCCGGCACCTTTACAACAAGTTAGGGGCACACATCCACAACTGAATTGGAGGCTCCCAAATATAAGCAAGCTTTCAAGACATATCAAAGACAAGCTTATAAGAACCAAATCAAAGTTAGGGTTTCCAAAGAAACACTAGAGCTTGGGGGCCCTCAAGTGAATGAGGGGGAAATGAAGATCTCTCTTGGTGAAGATGTGAATCAAGGCCTCCTCCTTCGATTCTCCAAATATCAATGACTTTGGATGGTTGGATGAAGAGATCTTGTGGATTTGGTGGCTCTAATGGTGTTGGTGTTCTTGAGCAGCTCGAGCAACTGGAGGAAGAAGATAGGGGTCCCTATTTATAGACAGCCCCCTCCACGAACCGTTTTCTGACTGTTGTAGAAAAGTCAGACCGGAGACTCCGGTCTACACCGGAGACTCCGGCCAATCTCGGACCGTCTCGGACGCCTTCTGGACCGACTCCAGCGGTTCTTCACTAAGAACTGGAGACTCCGGATCGACCAAAGTCCGAGACTCGAGTAACCTCCGTGTAGCCTCCGGACCACTAGTCGAATGTCGGCCGAGTTCAGGAGGCACCACCGGAGCAGGCAGGAAACTCCGGACCACACCGGAGACTCCAGTCTTGGAAGACCGGAGACTCTGGTCTGGAGTTTCCAGATCAGTGGCAAATGTATGTGGTCTTTTCCCAAGAGTGTGTGTGATGTTTATCAATGATAATACCAACATGTGGACAATAACACACAGTAAAATGATCTACTTGTTGTTAACGAACACCAAAAGTGATTATGACAATAAATGCCCTTTCAATCTCCCCCTTTTTGGTGTTCGATGACAACAAGTGATTTGCATGGAATAACATATAAATGCGTCTCCCCCTGACTATGTGCAGCAAGATAATGAAGTAAATCATGTAAGGAAGATAATATCAACGATAGCACACATAGATCTCACATGAGTTACAATAGGTGTTGCACACAAGCACATAGTCATGGACACACATAAAGTTCAAGTTCGAATATCCAAATAAAAAGCAAATAAAGGCAGATAGTCGCAAATCCCAAGTCCCATGCAAAGCGATGAGAATGTCTTCTCCCTCTTTGGCATCGAAACGCCGAAAAGGGAAAAGACATATACTAGCGCCCCAATAACTCAGTAGTCATCGTCATCCTCGTCATCCTCGGCATCCTCATCCTCATCCTGGTCATCCTCGTCCTGGTCACCCTCATCCTGGTCATAGTCATCATCATCATCATCCTCAGGGATAGCAGGCCCTTTGCCGTGAGGGCGACAAGAGGAAGTACCCTGGTATCCAAACCCAGAGGTGACATCAGCAAACGTCTTCCAGTCCACCAGACTATCCTGCTGGGCATTCCATGCCCCAAATGAGAGAGTGTAATCAGACTCCGCGGACTGCTGAGCCCCATGCTCATCATTGTATTAATCTTCACCTTCCTCAGTATCAGCAGCACCCTGGTCCTTGATCTCTTTGAGAAGCTTCTCAATGCGGCGGTTGCTTTGGTAAGATGCATGCTGCTGCTTGCGAATGTCAACGTTCATGCAACAAAGAGTCCTCTCCCAAAATCTTGCATTCTTGACCCTCTCATGCACATAGCCTCTAGTCATGGTAGGCATAGGGGCATTGGAGGCATTCTTCCTCCGAAATCTAGGTGGGGAGGGGGCCCTCTCCGTCTCAGCCTCCTCATCATCATTGCCATAGCGACGCCTTGGAGCAGGCCCCATGTGTCCCTTCTGCTGCAGAGAGACCAGAGTGTGCACAGTGAGGTGTGGTGGTATGCCATGTGGAGAATCATGCGGCTGGGAGTTGATGAGTCTCATAATCAAGGGTGCATATGGAGGAGATTTCTTGTAAAGAATGGCATGGAACATCTCCTCGAAAATGAAGTCCATCACATCAATGGGTGCAGCATCAGCCTCTGGTCCAGCATTGAAGGTCCGGTGAGTATGGTACAGGAGGTTGACAAGCCCTCCCCTGATAGCATCATCATTTCCAACACTTGGAGCAATAGTGTGACGGAAAATCCTCAGCATAAGGTTGTAGAGGGTCTTGAGTCCCTTGGAGGCCCCCACAACACCATCATCATACAGAGGTGCCAGCTTTAACTTGTTCTCACCCAAGGCTGCTGAGTGCATGCGCTGCCCCACATGAGTAGATACGCCATGAAAGGTCTCAAAGATGATATTGGCAAAGTCATGAAAGGTAGCTGTGCAGCGAGTAGAGCCAGTCATCCACACCATGGTCCTGTCAAGATCAGACCCAAACACCACTATGGCATAAAACTGCTGAACAAGGTGCACAATGTAGTCTTCACGCAGCTCCATCAAGTTGTAGAGACCTAGCTTCTCACAGATCGATAGGGCATCATTGAAATAAGGGCTCTGGCGCATTTGATCAATGTTCATGAACTTCTGAGGGCAAACAGGTGATTTGGTGAGTACACCATACAAATCTTTCATGAATACACCCTGTTCTTTCCTCCAGAAACGAGGGTCATCACTGGTACGAGGCAGTGCATAGAAATCTGTCTTCCTCAGCTCACGGTACTCCTCTTTAGACATCTTGGCTAGGGACTGGAGGTTGTCATACTTGGCTCTCTTTACACGTTCCTACCATTCAGCCCTCTCTTGATCCCTCTTCATGTAAGCTGCATCACATGCCCGCTGTTTCCGGTTGGACGGAGGCACGATAAACTGACCCTGAGCTTCATCATAGCGAGGATTGCCCCTTTGGGACTTGGCCTTGGTACGATGAGGACGACTAGAACCATCACCTGTGAACAGCAGTGAGGGAGATAGCATGGAGATGAGTATATATGTCCCAAAGATGCAGTACAAGAGCTTTGATGCATTTCTGGACTACTTTGATTCACCCAACACCGGAGTCTCCATGGCGGGAGTCTCCGGAACTAAGTCCGGATTCTCCGATCAGGAGGCTCGGGTATGCGATGGGGAGATGCTGGTGAGGGTGAATCTAGTAGATCGGGCAATGCAATAAGGCTAAAGTACTAGAGTGCAAGCAACCAAGTGATTCCAGTGGACAAATCAGCAACAATCCTCAAAAACACATCTAGGGATGAACCCTAGGAGGAAAAAGGAGAGGAGAGGTACCAGATCTGTCCATGGGATCGATTCCTTCGGTGGGAATGACCCAATGGAGGAGAGGGGAAGGTTGGCCGGCTGCACGGCGGATCCCGGGGGCTTCTTGACCTCCGGGGAGGATTTTTGGAGGAGGAGGCGACG
The DNA here is from genome assembly GCA_030063025.1 of Avena longiglumis. Taxonomy (NCBI): domain Eukaryota; kingdom Viridiplantae; phylum Streptophyta; class Magnoliopsida; order Poales; family Poaceae; genus Avena; species Avena longiglumis. The sequence continues at coordinate 31,835,714 of CP125975.1, forward strand.
GGTTTGGAGGTAGGGGACGGGGTGAAGAATGAGGAACTGCTATTCCAGTTCACCCCGTGACCCTTCTTTAAGTGACAGAAACCGTCCAGACCGGAGACTCCGGCCTACACCGGAGACTCCGGTCCTCCTCGACCAAAAATTCCAGGAAAGGTGTTTGGGGACATATATGATAGATAGATGGTTTTTAAGATAGGAAAAGGGCTTGGGTTGAGACATCAAACTGTGAAGAACCAATAAGAGCCATAGAAGTTCGAAAATAATCAGAAAAACTCCAAGAGACTAAAATCAAGCAAATGACGAACATGAGTAAGTGCCAACCTCTCAAATGAGAGAGGGCGGTGGCCTAGGCCACCATATTTCAGTATACTTGGCTTGGAACCACGAAGATATATCTTGGGTCCATTACCAAAACTCATCATTAAGCTCACATATCACTAAATGATATTAAGAGGAATTATTTTGATTGCTTTGGGCATAATGGGGGGATGGTCCAATCAATTAGGATCGCACTCCCCCTATATCCATGCCTACACCTAGACCAAATATGTTGCTTAATTTAGGTTGCTTAGCCACAAAAATAATGCACACATGCTCACATGCATGGGGTGTGAACGTGAGACATTGCATCACTAGAAAGTCAAGAATCTCAGCTGAGTTCAGAGGATAGCATGCAGCAGTAGTCAGGATAAAAAGTAGCAGGTCAGGATAACATGTCAGGATAGGATGCAGGGATAAGTGCGGCTGCATTTCCTGTACTTCAAGGTCAAGTGTTCACACCTTGAAGAGAGTAGTATGTGAGCTGGTTTACTAGCTCACTAGTAGTATAAATAGGACATCCTTTGTATCATTTCAGCACACCAAGTAGTAGAGGAATAAACAGAAAACTTCCGCAGCTTCTTGTGTCCTCTCGTGAGAGTCTTCCTCTCTAGAGTATGTGTGTTCTTGCCCATTCTCTTTGAGTTTGAGTTGTGTCCAAGCGATCGTGTGTAGCAGGAGTAGAGGCTAGGGGCTGACAATTGGTATCAGAGCCAAGTTAGTAGCCATGTCGCAAGGCAAGGGGAGAGGCAATAACGGCACACCACCGCCACACCAATCCGTGACACCTCCGTCCGGGCAGCGATGACGATCGCCGAGCCGTGGACGCAGCAGGGTGCGACGCAATGGCGGCGAGATTGTCGTGCAACAAGTGGTGCGCGAGACCGGAGGAGGCAGCGGGACCAACCTCTCCTTCCCGATGTTGACGCGCTCCAACTACACCAACTGGGCGATGGTTATGGAGGTGAACCTCCAGGCGGCGTCGCTCTGGGAAGCGATCGAGGACGAGACCGTACCTCGCAGGGAGGACAAGCAGGCGTTGGCGGCGCTGCTCCGCTCTACCCCATCGGAGATGCACTGCATGCTCGTGGGTAAGGGGAGCGCCAAGGCGGCCTGGGAGGCAATCCGCCTCCAGTACCAGGGGAACGATCGTGTGCGCGACTCGCGTGTACGCCGACTCCGAACTGAGTTCGAAACCGTCACGTTCAAGGCCAACGAGCGGATCGACGAGTTCGGATGCGCATCTCCAACATCGCGTCCACTCTGCGCTCTCTCGGCGACTCGGTCGACGAAGAGAAGGTTGTGAGAAAATTCCTCTCTGTTGTCCCTATGCGCTTCGTTCAAATTGCCTTCTCCATCGAGACACTCCTCGACCCAGCAACACTAACTGTCGAGGAGGTTGTTGGCCATCTCCGAGCCGTTGAGGAACGACTAGACGATGATCAAGGAGGTAGCTCCAGCGACCAGCTCCTACTCACTGAGGAACAGTGGGAGGCGTGAAAGAGACAGCCGCGGGGAGGTGGAACAAGTGGCAAAGGGGATGGCCTCGGCAATGGCCGTCTCCGAAATGGGTGAAAGGGCAGGCAGCCTCAGCAGTAGACCGCGCCGACGCAAGGTTCCAGCAACAACATCGGCAGGAACAACCGCGGTCATGCGGGAAAAAGACCCTGGGCCCATGAATGCCGAAAAGCGGGATGAAGCGGCGGCAGCATCGGCACGCCAATCTTGTCCAGGCCGAGGAAGATGATGGCCCTGGACTAATGATGGCGTGCGTCGAGGAGGTGTTCGAACGCCCTGAGAACACCATGGCACACACCGGTGGTCAAGTGTTCCTCAACGAGGAAAGGGCCATCGTCACCCCTGCCCATGGCAACGACCAAGGTGGCGAGGTATGGTTCCTAGATACTGGCGCAACGAACCACATGACAGGCTCCATCGATGCCTTTGCTGAGTTGGACCGTTCGGTCACCGACAAGGTGCGTTTCGCGGACAGCTCGGTGGTGGATATCCATGGGCGTGGCACTGTCGTGTTTGCCATCGACGGGGGAGATCACCGCGCTTTCACCGAGGTATTCTTCATACCGGCGCTCAAGAGCAGCGTCGTGAGCCTCGGCCAGCTCGACGAGAGCTGGTATGACATCCACATACGTCGTGGAATCCTCAGTGTGCGAGACCAGCGAAATCGCCTGCTGATGAAGGTACAACGGTCGCCGAATCGCTTGTACAAACTTCGGTTCACACCTGTACATCCAGTGTGCCTCGCCTTGGGTCACGTGTCCGATGCCTGGCGCTGGCATGCGCGGCTCGGGCACCTGCACTTTGATGGCCTACAGAGGATGGCTCGTGGAGGCTTGGTGTGCGGTCTTCCGCACATCGAGCACGCCGATGAGCTATGCCAGGCGTGCCTTGCCGGGAAGCAGCGGCGCCTGCCTTTCCCGCAGAAGGCACACTACAGGGCCAAGAAGACGCTTGAGCTCGTACACGGGGACTTGTGCGGCCCGATCACGCCGCCGACGCCAGGAGGCCGACGCTACATCTTGCTGCTGATCGACGATCGTAGCAGGTACATGTGGGTGGAGCTTCTGGCTTCCAAAGACGAGGCTGCACGCGCCATCGTCAAGTTCCAGGCGGCAGCTGAGGTGGAGTGCGGGCACAGGCTGCATGTGCTGCGCACCGATCATGGTGGCGAGTTCACGTCGGCCACCTTCTACGAGCACTGCGCCGAGAGCGGCGTGAAACGTCACCTCACCGCGCCATACACGCCGCAACAGAACGGCATCGTCGAGCGGCAGAACCAGACAGTGTTGGGCATGACACACAACATGCTCAAGGCTAAATGGGTGCCTAACCTATTTTGGGGAGAGGCGGTACTCACGGCAGTGTTCATCCTCAACCGGTGCTTCACGAGGAGCGTCGACGGCATGACGCCCTATGAAGCATGGCACGGCAAGAAGCCGGACGTGCGCTTCCTCCGTATCTTTGGCTGTGTTGGACATGTCAAGGTGGCACGCCCGCACCTGCAGAAGATCGATGACAGGAGCACCCCCATGGTATTCATCGGCTATGAGACGGGTTCTAAGGCGTACAGGATGTACGATCCTGTCTCCAAGCGCCTGCACGTGTCACGCGACGTCATCTTTGACGAAGAGGCACGGTGGAACTGGGAGGCGCCCGGGGAGGCCCCGACAAGCAGCTCCTTCACCGTGGAGTACCCCGTCTACGTCACACATGCGGCCACATCGACCACGACTCATTCCCGGGACACAACTCCCGCAAGCAGTCGTGTCGCCGTCACGCCTTCAGGCACACCGTCTCCAACACGGCAAAAGCTCCCCACAACGACGCCTAGCAAGGATGTTGAGATTCCCCCATCTGGCTCCCCTAAGGTGCGGTTCGTGACGCCCCCGTCAGCGCAATCGGCTCTCTTCGACGCCCAAGACAGTGCCACCGCACCACACCGGTTTCGGCTCGTCGATGAACTGCTTGGAGCTCCTGCCGGTACACCGCAACTAACGGAGCAGTTCTTCGACGACGAGGTGTTGCATCTCGTGGCCGGAGAAGAACCGACATTGTTTGGTGAGGCGGAACGCGAGGACTGCTGGCGCCGCGCGATGTTAGACGAGCATCGATCGACAACAACACGGACTCTCACTCTCTCCCTCCGTGCCACCGTGCGATCGGCTGAAATGGGTGTTTAAGGTGAAAAAATGAGCATGGGCACATTGTCAAGCACAAGGCCCGACTAGTCGCAAGGGCTATGTGCAGCGTCAAGGTGGACTTGAGGAAGTATTCGCCCATGGCAAGGCTCGAGTCTGTGAGGCTCATCCTTGCTCTGGCAAAGACACCGTGGCTGGGAGGTTCATCACATGGATGTTAAATCTGCGTTCCTGAACGGAGATCTCCAGGAGGAGGTCTACGTGTCCCAGCCACCAGGCTTCATCGCCGATGGACACGAACACGACGTCTACAAGCTCCACAAGGCCCTGTATGGGTTACGCCAAGCACCAAGGGCGTGGAACGCCAAAATTGGATGCAAGTCTAGCTTCGCTTGGCTTCACGCGCAGTGTCACGGAACACGGCGTGTACGCACGAGGAACCGGGAATGCGCTGTTGATTGTCGGGGTCTATGTCGATGACCGGTGATCACCGGTCTTGAGCAGAGAAGTGCACTGTTTCAAGGAGGAGATGAAACGGTTGTTCTCCATGAGTGACCTCGGCTTGCTCCGATACTATCTCGGCCTAGAGGTGAAGCAGGATCGTGGGCGCACCACGATCACAGGCTGCGACTGCAGCAAACTGCTCGACAAGGCGGGCATGGCGGGCTGCAACGCCGCGCACACGCCCATGGAAGCACGATGCCAACTGAGCAAGGAGAGCAAGGAGACGTTGGTGGATGCAACGTTCTACCGCAGCGTCATCGGCAGCCTTAGGTACCTGGTTCATACCCGCCCGGACATTGCGTTATTGTGGGCTTCTGGCGAGTTCATGGAGGCACCAGCGGGCGATCACCTTGCGGCGGTGAAGCATCTTCTTCGATACATTGCCGGTACACTAAACCACGGGTGTGTGTACCGCCGCGGTGACAGCGAAACACTGATCGGTTTCAGCGACTCCGATCACGACGGTGACGTGGACTCCAGAAAGAGCACATCTGGCGTGTTGTTCTTCCTTGGGGATAGTCCAGTAAGCTGGCAATCTCAGAAGCAGAAGGTTGTCGCCACTTCTTCGTGCGAGGCGGAGTACATAGCGGCAGCGACGGCGGCATGCCAAGGGATTTGGCTTGCTCGTCTCTTTGGCGAGCTACTAAACCAAGAAGCTGCGCCAGTCAAATTGTTCATCGACAACAAATCTGCGATCTCGCTATGCAAGAACCCGGTTCTCCATGATCGCAGCAAGCACATTGATCTGCGCTACCACTTCATTCGTGACTGTGTGGAAAATGGCTCCATTGTCGTGGATTTCATCGGGACTAGTGACCAGAAGGCAGACATCCTGACTAAGGCACTCCGTCGCATTCAGTTCCAGAGTCTGCGAGAGAGAATCGGCATCATCGATGTCAAGAGCAACTAAATTAGGGGGAGAATTGTTGCTTAATTTAGGTTGCTTAGCCACAAAAATAATGCACACATGCTCACATGCATGGGGTGTGAACGTGAGACATTGCATCACTAGAAAGTCAAGAATCTCAGCTGAGTTCAGAGGATAGCATGCAGCAGTAGTCAGGATAAAAAGCAGCAGGTCAGGATAACATGTCAGGATAGGATGCAGGGATAAGTGCGGCTGCATTTCCTGGACTTCAAGGTCAAGTGTTCACACCTTGAAGAGAGTAGTATGTGAGCTGGTTTACTAGCTCACTAGTAGTATAAATAGGACATCCTTTGTATCATTTCAGCACACCAAGTAGTAGAGGAATAAACAGAAAACTTCCGCAGCTTCTTGTGTCCTCTCGTGAGAGTCTTCCTCTCTAGAGTATGTGTGTTCTTGCCCATTCTCTTTGAGTTTGAGTTGTGTCCAAGCGATCGTGTGTAGCAGGAGTAGAGGCTAGGGGCTGACAAAATATAGGATGAAACATAGGTGAGAGTGCAATAACATCAAGTCAAGCTCCTTGAATCTACGATATTTAGTTCATTCCTCAAGTAGAAAAACCTTACTTCATCAAGTGGCTTTGTGAAGATATCGGCAAGTTGATCTTTGGTTGGTACATATGATAGATCAATATCACCTCGAGCAACATGATATCTAATGAAGTGATGGCGAATCTCAATATGCTTTGTCCTTGTGTGATCCACCGGGTTGTAGGCAATCTTGATGGCACTTTCATTGTCACATAGAAGAGGCACTTTGTCACAATGGACACCGTATTCCTTTAAAGTTTGCCTCATCCATAGCAATTGAGTGCACGCACTAGCAGCTGCCACATACTCGGCTTCGGAGGTGGAGAGAGATATACAATTTTGCTTCTTGGAAGACCAACATACCAAGGACCTACCAAGGAATTGGCAAGCCCCGGATGTTGATTTTCTATCATCCTTGTCACCAGCCCAATCCGAATACGTGTATCCACAAAGAGCAAATGTTGATCCTCGAGGATACCAAAAATGGGGTATGAATCAAATATCGAAAGATTCTCTTGACCGCCATTAAATGGATTTCTTTAGGAGCCGATTGATATCTTGCACACACACCTACACTCAACACAATATCGGGTCTAGATGCACAAAGGTAAAGCAAAGAACCAATCATAGACCGGTATACCTTTTGATCTAGATCTTTACCATTTGGATTTTGTTCTAGATGAGTCTTTGTAGCCATGGGAGTAGGAGCTCCATTCAAATCTTGCATTTTGAATCTCTTGAGCATATCTTGAGTATACTTGGATTGATTGAAGAATGTCCCTCCTCTAACTTGCTTGATCTCAAAGCCAAGAAATACTCTCAACTCCCCCATCAAGGACATCCGGAACCTACTAGTCATAAGCTTTGAGAATTCATCATTAATAGCTTTGTTAGATGAGCCAAAGATAATATCATCAACATATATTTGGCATATAAAAAGCTCCCCATTGACCCTCTTAGTAAAAAGAGTGGGATCGATTTTCCCAACCTCAAAGCCACGGTCAAAAAATAACTCTCTAAGGTGCTCATACCATGTGCGTGGGGCTTGCTTGAGCCCATAGAGCGCCTTGTCAAGTTTGTAGACATGGTTTGGGAAGTTGGGGTACTCAAATCCCGGGGGTTGCTTAACATATACCAATTCATTTAAAGGACCATAAAGAAATGCACTTTCTACATCCATTTGTTGCAACTTAAAGTTATGATGTGCCGCATAAGCAAGAAGGATACGGATGGACTCAAGGCGAGCCACAGGTGCATAAGTCTCTCCATAATCAATGCCTTCAATTTGAGAATACCCTTGTGCAACCAATCTAGCCTTGTTCCTTACTATAATTCCATGCTCATCTTGCTTGTTCTTGAATATCCAATTTGTTCCAATAACATTGCGACAATCCTTTGGCTTCTCAACTAACTTCCACACTTTGTTTCTCTCAAAGTTGTTGAGCTCTTTGTGCATAGCTTCTAACCAATCCGAATCTTCAAGAGCTTCCCACACTTTCTTTGGTTCAATCATGGAGATGTGTGCTTGGTGTTCACTGAACCTCTTCAATTGTGCTCTTGTGGAAATTCCTTTCCTTACATCTCCAACAACATTTTGGAGAGTGTGGTCTCTTATTTCCAACATTCTTTCCTTTCTAGCTTCAGGATGAGCGTGGATCTCCTCATTGTTTCTTGGAGGACCCTCTTCATCATTTTGATCCTCGTCTTGACCATCAACTTGACCTTGATCATCATTGGAGTCATCCTCTACATTGGGAGGCAAGGATTGACCTTGGTATTGATCAGTTTCTCTTCTAGCATCAATTTGAGCTTGTCTCAAAACAGTTTGGATGGATATTCCTTGACAAATTGACTTGGCACCACTTGACAACCCATCGAATGGACCAAGCTCCCTTTGACTAGAGTTCACACATTGATCACTATGTTGAGGGTCCACATCTTGTCTTTGGCTTGAGTCATTGTCCTCTTCGGTAGATGGAGCATGTTGAGGTTGTGAAGATGAGGGCTCCACTCGAGTGGAGCATAGTTCTTCTCGATCCGCCATAAGGGGTTCCTAAACGGGGCGGATATAACCCACACCCATTCTTCCTATGGCATCCTGAGGCATTTCATCATCTGCATCACAAGCATCAACATGCCCCCTTAGGGACCATCATATTCTTCGAAGGTCACACTACAAGATTCTATGACGGCTCCGGAGAGCTTGTCATAGATTCTATAAGTGTGAGATTCGAGACCATAGCCAACAAAAATACCCTCTAAAGCTTTAGACTCGAATTTAGACAAATGAACACCTTTGATGAGATAGAAACACTTACAACCGAACACCCGGAAATAAGATATGTTGGGCTTGTTACCGGTAAGTATCTCATATGGAGTCTTGTTGATTTTCTTGCGGAGGTAGAGTCGGTTTGAAGCATGGCAAGCGGTGGAGACGGCTTCGGCCTAGAAGTTGTATGGAGATTTAAACTCCGCCAACATGGTCTTAGCCATCTCAATAAGAGTCCGGTTCTTCCTTTCGGCCACACCATTTTGTTGAGGGGTGTATGCAGCGGAATATTGATGTTTAATCCCCTCATCACGGTGTAGTTCTTGAACTCGGTGCCATTGTCACTTCTTATAATCAACATGGGAACATTGTGTTGCCGTTGAACCAAGTTGATGAAGTCGATAAAAGTCCTTTGAGTTTCACTCTTCAAATTGAAGAAATAAACCCAAGAGTATCTTGAAAAGTCATCAACAATCACCAAACAATATTTCTTCCCTCCAAGACTTGCATGAGATGGAGGACCAAATAGGTCCACATGGAGGAGTTCCAAGATCTTGTTAGACTTGATTTGGTTCGTGGGCTTGTGAGGAGCGTCATGCATTTTCCCTAGAACACATGCCCTGCAAACACGATCTTTGGCAAAGGAAACATTTTCTTTTAGTCCAACAATATGGCCCTCTTTATGGAGACTTTGCAAACTTCTCATATTGACATGGGCAAGTCGGCGGTGCCATAGCCAACCCACATTGGCCTTTCCATATAAGCACATCGGACCTGCAGTGGCTTGCCCCGAAAAGTCCACCACATACAAGTCATTTTCGACGTACCCAACGAAAGCGACCTTGAGAGACTTGCTCCACATGAGGACCACAATATCATCATCAATAAAGACGGCAAAGCCCATCCTTCCAAGAGCGCGGACAGAAAGTAAATTGTATCCAAGGGTTTCAACAAGCATGACGTTCACGAGTGTAATGTCGTGAGCCACCACTACCTTGGCGAAACCCATTACCTTAGACTTTGACTTGTCGGCATTTGTGATGGTGATTTGATATTCATTTGACACCAAGTCCTTGACAATAGACGAGCTTCCGGTCATATCACTTGTGCAACCACTATCGATCACCCATTTTGACCCTTCGGAAGCATAAGTCTACAAAAAGATCAAGCTAGTTTTTAGGTACCCATTTTTCAATGGGTCCTCTTTTGTTAGCAACAAGGGTCTTGGGAACCCAAATAGACCAAGCAATATAACCATCATAAGGGCCAACATATTGTGCATACACATCACCATAATGATCACGCATTAGAACATAGTGAGGGTTAGCACTACCCGCAAAGTCATCATGAGACATAGTTTTACCACTTGTGGTCTTACTACCCATAATGCCCTTGTTAGTTTCTTGTGTGGGCTTGACCTTCTTCTTCTTCTTGTTCTTCTTCTTCTTCTTAAAATTGGAGACAAATCCAATGCCCCCTTTATCACCACTAGGTTTTTGCTTACTCAAAAGATCATCAATATACTTGTTGCCTTGTGGAAATGTGGCCTTAGCAAGCTCCCCCTTCAACCTAGCATTCTCTTCAAGAATAGTTGTATTACTATATGGAATAAGTTACTAGGTGAAGGGATATTGGACAATTGAGTTTGAAGCGTTTCATGGGACTTTGTGAGTGACAAGAGTTCACTCTCCAAAGCTTTGTGAGCCTTGTTAAGCAACATAAAATCCTCGACAAGTTTTTCATGAACAACACCAAACTCAATCTTGTACTTTTTAGCACTTTTGTATTTTGCAATAGCATGCTCACGCTCTTTGATGAGCTTGTTAACAATATTGTCATTGGCCTCATCAAGCCCTTCAAGTTTTAGCTCAAGTGATAACCTAGTTTCTTGTTCTTCTTCTAGAGCATTGTTTAAAGCCTCTAGCTCAATCATGTGTTCATGCCCAAGTTTACATCTAACATCTAGAAGCTCTTGAGTATGTGAAAGTTGATCTAGAACGTTTTCAAAGTGTAACTTAGCATCTCCTTTTAGGTTAGTAATAAACTCATCAAAGGCAATTAATTCCTTTTTAACATCAAGAGACATTTCATCATCAAGTTCATCATTATCTAGGGGAGTAGAGTGGGATGATGAGGATACCTCCGTTCCTCTTGCCATAAGGCAAGTGACGTTCTTGGTGGGAGAGTTATCATTTGGAGAATCAAAGAGTGAGAATGTCGGAGTAGAGGTGGTGGCTAGAGCAGCCACACCATGTGAAGTTTCCTCTTCCTCATCTTCATCATCTTCATTGTCGGAGGAGTATTGTTCATGAGTGATCAAGACAATTTCTCCCGACTTCTTGTTGATGGGATTCTTCTTGATGAAAGGTTTCTTGTAAGGTGCCTTGAGGGTCTTCTTCAACACAAGCTTACCCCCATGATCTTGTCTCTTTTCATAGGGACAACTTGCTACAAAGTGATAGCGGTCACCGCAATTGAAGCAAGTCCTCAATCTCGTTGTAGTTTCTCTCTTCCCATTTGGGTTACTCTTTCTTTGCATTTCCATCTTGGCCTTGGCGGGGTTCTTCCAAAAGTTCTTTGCATACAAAGCCATATATTGACTATGAGCAATATTGACTTCATCGGGGTGCTCCATGGAAGGCCCTTCATCACTATCATCTTCATCCCCATGGTCCACAGCTTTGGCCTTTAATGCAACATTGACAACATTGCTCATACCAAGGGCATGAGCACGGGCATCTTTGGCATTCTTGGCGGCAACTTTTAAAGCGGCCATCTCTTGCATAACTTCATTTGAGGTCATGAGATGGTAGTTGTGTCTTCCTTGTAGAATCTTCAAGTCGGTGGGCTCAAAAGGCATGAGTGCACTCACATACTTCCTTTTTATCCATGCATCATCCACATGTGAGGCACCCACATTTCTAAAGGCGGTGGCGGTGGTCTTGAGCCTTCGGTACATGTCTTCATGATCTTCACCTTCTTTCATGTAGAAGCCTTCGGCTTCATTGCTTAGAGCATCATACCGGTTCCTCCTCATACTCTCATTGCCAACAAACAACACAGTGAGAGCATCCCAAGCTTCCTTGGCAATGCTAAAGTGCTCAATGTGTGGGTAATCCTTTGTTCCCAATCCTTGTTGAATCATATGCAAAGCAGTTGCATTGAGTTGACTATTGACAATCTCTCTTCTTGTCAAGTTGTTTGGATCCCCAATAAAGAGTCCATGCTCAATGATGTTCCATAGTTCAATGCAAGAGCTGTGCATATGAGTTCTCATTGGTGATTGCCATTGAGAAAAAGTAGCAGACTCTTCTAGCTTAGGTGGGTCACCTCTATTGTAAACATGAGGGTGAGGGATGGGAGGATCGGGAGAGTACCAAGAATCACGGTGCTCACCCTTCCCCCATCAAGTCGTGTGGAGGAATTAGCGTTGTCTAGTTTGTCCCCTACCACCATACCCTCGGGGGATACCGGAGTATTCCCTTTAGGTACAACGGATGGTAGATCCTCTTGAGGAGATGGGGGGTGATGAGCCATCTTTGTCTTTAAGAAGTTGCTCAAGCATCTTCTAGACTTCGTTGACCAAGGAAGGGCTCAATCTTGTTTCCAAGTTTCTGAGATCTTCCATGGTCACCGGGGTCGACTCACTACCACCATCCCCTTCTTGGCTACCCATATTCTCTCTGATACCAATTGAAAGGATCGTATGGGCACCTAGAAGGGGGGGTGTGAATAGGTGCTACTTCAAATTTTACTCTTTTTTAATTTAGGGTTTGACAAGAAAGGTAAATTCTCTAGAATATGCAACTATGGTGAATTTACCTATATGTCAAACAAGCATAAACTAACACAACACTAAGCAAGAATAAGTAAGTAAAGTGCGGTAAAGGATAGAAGTAACCAAGGGAGTGGACGCGGAGACACAAGGATTTGTTTCCCGTAGTTCCTTCCTTTTGAGGGGAAGTACGTCTACGTTTGGAGAGGGGGTGGTTTCAAACCACCAACGCCACGAGAGGCCTCCCTTGTTCTCTGATGAACCTCACCCCAACTGGCTCGATTCACCTTCCACTATATCGGAAACCTTCGAGGTGGAAGCCGGCACCTTTACAACAAGTTCGGGGCACACATCCACAACTGAATTGGAGGCTCCCAAATACAAGAAAGCTGTCAAGACAAATCAAAGACAAGCTTGTAAGAACCAAATCAAAGTTAGGGTTTCCAAAGAAACACTAGAGCTTGGGGGCCCTCAAGTGAATGAGGGGGAAATGAAGATCTCTCTTGGTGAAGATGTGAATCAAGGCCTCCTCCTTCGATTCTCTAAAGATCAATGACTTTGGATGGTTGGATGAAGAGATCTTGTGGATTTGGTGGCTCTAATGGTGTTGGTGTTCTTGAGCAGCTCGAGCAACTAGAGGAAGAAGATAGGGGTCCCTATTTATAGACAGCCCCCTCCACGAACCGTTTTCTGACCAGTCTCCGGACTGCCCTTCTGACTGACCCAGGCCAGTTCTTCACCAGCAACACCGGAGACTCCGGCCTTCCAACACCGGAGACTCCGGACTGACCAAAGTCCGGAGACTCCGGAGTAACCTCCGGTGCAGCCTCCGGACCCCTAGTCAGAATGTCCCAGCCAGGTTCTGGGAGGCACCACCGGAGCCAGAACCGGAAACTCCGGACCACACCGGAGACTCCGGTCTTGGCAGACCGGAGACTCCGGTCTGGAGTTTCCAGAACAGTGGCAAATGTATGTGGTCTTTTCCCAAGAGTGTGTGTGATGTTTATCAATGATAATACCAACCTGTGGACAATAACACACTGTAAAATGATCTACTTGTTGTTAACGAACACCAAAAGTGATTATGACAATAAATGCCCTTTCACCTCTTCTAGGGCTCGTGCCGGTGACCATAGGGATACAACAAGGGTGATCTTAAGAACGTGGTGGCGTGTGGTGGTGGGCGGCAAGTTTGGTGGTGTGCTACGGAGTGTCCGTGGTAGTGGTTTTTTGGGATCGGGAGAAATCCCGTCGGCTCAGCCGGCATCGACGCGATGACACATGTGGGTGCCATCATTCCTTCTTGAAGGCGGCAATGGGAGAAGGCCGTAGGAAAGACAGCCGATAAAGGGCCAAGTGGAGTCCACGCGTCATGCCATAGAGACTGAACGCCCATCCCGAGGATAGAGTTCTCAAATCTGCAGATCTTAGATCTTGCCAAAAATGTTCAAAAGTAAAAGACTACAAAGATCATTTGTGTTCCCACTATGAATTCCTACTGGTATTAATCTCTTGAAAATTTTCTAATTTTTGTGACCCTACAAAAAATACACCACCTAGGCCATTGCAAGGATGTGATACAAGGATGTGCAACACAAAACCCATTATAAGCTGTTGTTCAACTGCTGTCGGAACCTTTTGATAAACATATCAGCAGCCTGGTCAATCTCATCCTCCATGTTGAACTCCAACCCTTCTATCTCCCGTCTGTTCCTGATTACTTCCATGACGGAAGGCTCATCTTCATCATCCATATCACATACATCACCATCGTCATTTTCCTCTGACTCCTCCGTGTAGCAATTGTCATCATCGGTGAAGATGGGGTGTAGTGTCCAGCCAGGACAGCCACCATGACCATTTTCCTGATCGAACTGAGCTAATTGATCCAATTGATACGAGAGATCATTGGGCATGTCGAAACCATGCACAACGACCTCTCTATTCTCAACCTTGCGCATCACGAGAGACTTGTGGCAGTCCACCCTCTCTCTGTCAGCCACAACAAGCCTGTGGATCTTGTGAGAGATCACAGCGACTGAGCTCATCCTGCGGTGCTGGAGCACAACGAGGACGAGGAGCCTCTCCGCGAGCACCCCAGTCTTGCTCTTACACATCGCCGCAGCCTTCTTCAGGTGCTGTGCTGCCTTGCCGATCTTCATTTTTTTTTGAGAGGTGAGCAAGCAGTTGCCTAGGTTCTAAATGGGGTAGGTCGCTAGGAACAGAGAATAGAGAAAATGGTTTTTGGTTTATGAGGCATGAAACTTGTAGTGAGCCTCCAATGCTGTATTTATACTCAAAAGCTGGGCGTGCAATTAACCGTGAAGTAGCTTTGCTCATATCATGTCGTGATCAAGCTTTTGGTACCTGGCGTAGTAAAGCATGAAAGTGAGGTCTCAAATTTCCAGTGTCTAAAGCTCTTAATAAAATGTGTTGCTCGAAAGATTCTTTTTCTAAAAAAATATTTGCTCGAAAGCTAGCTAGCAAGCAGACCGGACAGCTTTTCTTGGCGGTCTCCTGCCTCATGATTCATGCCAAAAAATACCAAAAGTTGCAGCTAGCGCGTTCCCTTCTTTTTTTTAGAGCAACCGTGATATTTCATTAATCGCAAAATCGAGTTACAAAACACATGTGTTCCACATAGAAGACATAGAAGACATGTGTTATATTGCAATGACCCTTGTGGGTGTTTATATAGAGTTACACGGGATAGGTGGAGACTTGGAATATAAGATGTAGATTCAAGTATACGTACTCTAACAAGTCGATGAACATGTCTGCTGCATGCAACGAGACACATGTTGGTGTGACATGCTAACCTAGGGATGTCCCCGTGCTGTATAGAAATAGCTCGGTTGTAGGGTCGGCGGTTTTTAGTATGGAGTTTGGAAGAAAAATACTTGATTAAAAATCAAATGCATGCTCATCTCTTGGTAAAGACCGCAAAAAGGAACAAGAACTCCCATGAAGAACTGCATGATAAAAAGCGAAGTTCACTTAAGGCTCTTGAGCAAGTCGAAGTTGAATCGCACTACAATTTTCAGATCGACTGGAATTATGGGCTAGCTCATTCCTTTTTAACTAGACACTAGGTAAAATGTTCGAGCGTTGCACCGGAAAAAAAACTTACATGACGAAGACGCACAATTAGGACGCAGATGCATGGTACCAACTCAATCATCTGCTCTCACACCGATGACGCCAGGCCTTCACCAATTGATTACTGACACCGACGATTTTTTTTACCTAGACCAGATTCAGAGAGATGATAGTTTCAGATGTAGAGGAAGAAAAGTTTTGTAAGAAGGTGTGGTTCACACTTCACAGCGGCACCCTATGAGTAAGGATGTCTAAATACTTCTTAATTTGTTATAACCACGTTATCCATCGATTTTTTTTAGTTCGCTAGCATATGAGTGTTGCCATAAAACCGTCTTCCAGACAATGCCTAGAACAACTCAGCAATTCTGTGTTACAAACAAATTTTTTTTTGAAACGAGTGGGGCAAAAGATTTGCCCCATTATATTAATTAAGCGGGGAGAGTTTATAGAAAGTAACAGGGTACAAGCATACTCTCCCAAAATTACATCACCCAAATGCTTAGCTCCCGCTAAGATCCACAACCGGGTCTCTTTCTTAATCTTATCAAGAACAACTAAAGGCGGCGCGTGCTTATTGTTGAAAATCAGGGCATTTCTTTCATTCCAAATTTCCCAAGAAACGAGCAAGGTTAGAGACGCCATTGCCTTACGCCCTTCCACCATCATAGCCCACCAATTCTTGAGAGAAAGCCCCGCCCATTCTCTCGGATGAACAGTATGGAGCCCCAACCAAACTTTGAGATAACCCCATATACGCGTGGTGAATCTGCAAGCAACAAGAAGATGTGAAATTGATTCCGTGGTTTGCTTGCATAGATGACACAACCCACAATTAGGCCATCCTCTCTTTTCCGACTACCCTATATCTCGTCTCCATAACACATCAAAGTGTAACAGGTAATATCAGAAGCATACACGGAGCTTGGGCACACTTCCCATGCCATTTATTCACGGTTCTCACTTCTCAATGTCACCAAATAATAAGGACATGAGTAAATTAATTATCAGCTCGGTCGACATGTCCCTTCCACTGAGGCTTCCCCAAGGATCTCCAGCGACCCAGTGATAGTGATATATACAACAAACAATGCCCTCATGGCGATGTATTTCCAGAATTCAGGCTAGCGGTAGCGCTGGTATATGCTCCGTAGATCTCGGCAGTGTATGTACGTCCATGTAGGAAGCGGAGGATCAAGGCAGTGTATTTGTGTACCCACTGTGACCTGCAGACATGGCAGCTCGGGAGAAGCTCTTTGGGCTCACGGCTGTGGCACTGGTAGCAGGCCCTCTCAGTAGACTGCATATTGAGTTTGACAGGTGAACATTCTAAAACATAAGTACAAGAAGCAGGAGCAATGCATAGTGGAAAAGGATCTCACCGATGATCCAGGAACATCATAGCCTTCATCTGCGAACATGAAGATGTCCGTTGAAGTTCCACAAGGAACATTATGCGAGTATATCT
Organism: Avena longiglumis; assembly: GCA_030063025.1. Lineage (NCBI taxonomy): Eukaryota > Viridiplantae > Streptophyta > Magnoliopsida > Poales > Poaceae > Avena > Avena longiglumis. The sequence continues at coordinate 31,852,255 of CP125975.1, forward strand.
TCTGATCTGACATACCAGCCTCATCCACCTTGCTGTTCTAGGAGAAAATGACTTTGTAAAGAGGGCATGTTGAGACCTTTCCCCTTGAAGACTAAAACAAGAGATGCAAGTATTGAGCAAAAAATAATATCTGAAGGGACAAAGAAAAAATGCTAACCATAAGCATAGGTTCTTTGGTGATATTGTCAACTGGTTTTGCTCAAAAAGTCCCGAGAGTTTAATGTCGAGAACTCCAGATATCCGCTCAAACAAAATGGGCATATGAATACCACTACTCAATGGGAATGGTAACCTATGTTCAATTTCTAATCTTATACATTGGTAACATTTTTTTCAATCAGGATGGTCGTTATACTGTTGTCATGAATCTATAGTACCGTACTACCTCTGTTTGGGATTATTAGTCCTAAGAGCCAAGTTGTTAATACCAAAACACTTCATAACTCTCTCCCATTAATACATGCATGTACCAATAGTGTTACATGCATGAGAGAAGTGAGAGGAAAATGAGAACATACATTGGACAAAAGAGACTAATAAATGAGATAGCCCTTATAATCTCAAACAATATAAAAAAACTCTTAGGACTAATATCCCAAACAGAGGTAGTACAAGCATAAGCGTAGACTTAATGGGCTACAATAGAGCAGCAGATATATCTATAAAATAGTGATGTGCAAAAAGAAGCACAGTATAAAACGATTTTAAAAAATGAGTTCAACTAAAAATTATGTTGAAGCGACATTCCAGACATATGATTTTTCGGTCCAGCAAAGAACCGATGTCCACATGAATAAAGAACCGATGTCCACATGGTAAGATGCCCCTTGTGGAAGAAAAATTGGTCCAGCAAATGACACATGAAAGTTCGGCTTGCCTTTGCAGGCCTTTGCAGGCTGGATGATTATTCCATGGCAGCCAAGAAAGAAGCACATACCGCTAGACCATCAGCAAACCACACTGACACATAGGTGCAATTAGCAGCAACAGTAAAGCACTCACAGACCCACAAATCTTTGTCTCATCTTCCTGTCCAATTTCTCCTTCATGTTAGAGTATACGTGTCTGTTAGGGATAGACTAGGTTACTTGTCTTGTACTTCAAGTAGGTTACTTGTCTTGTACTCCAAGTTGGTCCCTGTACGTCTATATATACTCGCCCGAGAGGCTCAATAATACATCCATCATATTCCGCAATCTCTCTCTCCCTCTACCCTTCAACATGGTATCAGAGCGGCACGGTCCTTGACCTAGCCGCCGCCTCCGCTTCCGCGCCGCGCCGCCCCCGGGGAGGTCGATCTCCATGATCTCCGCCGGGGGCCGCGCAACCCGTACGCAGGGTTCGTCCGCCGATCCGTGATCGGCTGCCCTGCAAGTCTTTTTTTCCGATCTCTTGATCGGTTTTCTTTTTTGGTTTACCGATCTTAGATCGGATTGCGTCGCCCATCGCCGTCGTCATCGCCGCGCCTCTACTCCGACCATCGGCATCGACGATCTACACCGCGCCCGTGCGCCTGTCACCTGCGCCGCTGTGCCTTCCTCGGTAGGCCGTCGCGGTCTCATGACAGGCTGCCGCGCACCGCGGCCGGCTGCTGCGGCTTCCTCGGGAGGCTGCCGCGACCGACCCCCCCTCGGATTGTCTTCGCCGTCATCGCCCGGGATCGCACCGACAACGACGCCGCAGATTCCGATCTGCCGTCGTCACGGACTTGGCGCGTACAGCGCCGCCGTCGGTCTGATCAACCGATCTGGCGCTCGTCTCCGCCGAGTACGTCCCCGAGCACGCGCCTACCACCGATCGAGCATCGGGCTGCCGCTGCGTCGCCCCTTCGGGCCGTAGCGTCGCCGCCTTTGGTCCCCCCCGCCGGCTACCAACGCGCCTTCTCAGGCGTGTCCGTCGCTGGTGGTTCTCACACCGCTGCACCGACTCGCGCCCTGCAGCTACGCCGCCCCATCGGGCAGTAGCGTCGCTGCACGCGGTCATCGCCGTCAACCCGCAAGGACGTCGCAGGCTTCCACCATACCACCACCCTCGGCGCGGGTCGCCGTCGTCCGCGCATGGTCTTCGTCACGTCGCCGGGTTCTTCCTCGCCTACTTCGAGCACCGCCGCCGCATCTCCACAGGTAGCCTACATGGCCACTCCTGGCTGTCGTAGGTCCCGCCGACTGCCCCTCCGTCTAGGCATCCAGTATGACCACTCTTGGTCGTCGCTGGTTCGCCGCATTCTACGTCTTCGTCCAGCACGACTTCGTCGCCATTGTCCTCGCCTCGTCCTCGACCACACCTACTTGTCTACTCCGACAACCGCGGCCTGCATCGGCACCTCGCCGATCTGCGCACCGCAACCGTCGTAGAGTCCTCCTCTGCTAGTCTCCTCTCTGACATGGCGTGAAGTTGTTTCTGCTGGTCACGTTCTTTGCATGCCCGGTATTGGCAACACCGGTACGTGCCTTCGTCCCCGACGCGTTCCCGAATCTGGCAAGCTCGGTTGTAGCGCCTCGTCTTCATTGGCTTTGACAAGGTCTTCATCGGCATCGACTACCTCCTCTACGTCTGCCTCGACTGCGTCATACCGACTTCGTCTTCGCATACTCGGTTTTGGCACAACCAGAGTATGCCTTCGTCCCCGACGTGCGCCTGGTTTTGGAAAAGCCATGGCCGCACCTCGTCCTCGACGGCTCGGACTGCATCGGCTTCGGCATTGCTCTCTCCGACGACTGCCCTGACGCGTCTCCGTCCTTCTATTGGCTGCACTACGTGCACGCGGCTTAATATGCGGCTACCTCGACACCGGCAACCCCGACCACGACATCGACCACGGCGACCCCTCGCGCGGCTACCTCGACCAAGGTTGTAGCACCCACCGCTCTCGGCTCACTCGACACCGGCACAAGGGCTACCACCTCGCATGAGCTCCTCACCAGCATCCTCTACGGTCCAAGCTTCTGCGACGTGACACCGTCCACGACGTTCCCGCTACCACTGCGGGGGGATGTCCGCGCACTGGTCTACTTCGGCTCTCCAGTCTGACCGTTCGCAACGTTCCAGTTGTTCACGATGCTACCGCTACGACTGCGGGGGATGTTAGAGTATACGTATCTGTTAGGGATAGACTAGGTTACTTGTCTTGTACTCCAACTAGGTTACTTGTCTTGTACTCCAAGTTGGTCCCTGTACGTCTATATATACTCGACCAAGAGGCTCAATAATACATCCATCATATTCCGCAATCTCTCTCTCCCTCTACCTTTCAACACTTCCAATCTCTCAAACACAGATCCCAGCACCAAATAATGTTTCGGATGCTCTCTGTTTTGGAACTTCAGTCTTACGTAATCCTCTAGCTGATGAAGCAACCCATGAACCTAAACTCAGTATAATCTTTCCATGTGCATATATGCATCCCTAAACACGTACTACCATTTCGTAAAAGAAACACGTATATCAATCCATACATAGGAAGCTCTGAATTACTGCAGAGAGGGGGCTCACCTTGGCATTAGGCGGCTCACCTGTCAGACCTAACCTTTGTCCTCTCCATTTGCTTTGCTCAAGTGTTATTCTGATTCACTCCGCATTGATTTGACCTTCAGTTGCAGGCTTGCAGCAAAACGATGAGCCTTCTCACAATTAAGTAAAGATATTTTTTTGGTTTGTCTATTATTTTGTAACTAGCAAGGTGGCCCTCGCAAATGCGACGGCAACGTCTGAACATTTTAAGAAACTTTTTACAGTTCTATAGAAACTTATATTATGCCAACATATTTTACGTAGTTCTATGCTCACTATGAATAACATGGTAAATAAAATATTGAGCAGGAGAAATCTTTTAATTTGTGGTAGAATAGTTAGTGTTCCACTAAAAAAGATCTTATGAATGGTGTATATATATGTGTCTTTTGTACATGGTGATATAGATAAGTACAAAGAATGAAATTTATATAGTAATCTAGGATGTAGTTTTTTCATGTTACATCAATGTGAGGTTAAGGTTACTTCCAATATTTGATCCATGTATATAGGTTGATGTGTAAATAATAATTTTTCCTCGAGACATTTACATATGCGTACCAAGATCAATATTGAAGAACATATGATGAATTCAGAAATACAAAGATTTGGTCTCGGCTATCTCATGATACATCAATATATTTATCTAGGTGACCACAGCCGATAGTTTTTCATGAACATATTGATTTCCTAAATCTTTGTATTTCCGAATTCATCATATGTCCTTATATGATAATAAGATTATTATTTTATTAATTCTTATATTCTGAATAACATGTTTGTATAATCAAACATGGAGTTGCAAGACCAAACCAACGAACACTATCCCATGAATTGCATACCGGTAGTTCAACAGTTGTGTGCACCGTCGGCGTAAATTTTAGCTCTAAGCATCCAACATTTCATACATAACAATCTGGTTTGGTGATTCTTGTTCTCTAAAGAAAAAAATCTTTTCTAGAACCGAGACTTTTTATTGCATATACAATCAGATTTATTCATTATAAAAATAGCAAAAATTGAATTAATTAATAAATATCACACCCTCAAGATTTTGGTTCAGAAATCAAGGATCGTTCATGACTCCTCGGATGTTCGATAATTTGGGTCCCAACTTTTAGTGTATCGCTCCTCAAAATCTTTATATGTTATAGCCTTATGAAATTTGTAATAAATTAAACTAATCTCTTAATGGGAAATCAACTTAAATCCTACCTTCAAAGCTACATAATCATCAGCCACAACTATTGGAGTGACACTTAGGAGACTGAGAGGCATTCCAGAAAAGTGTATAGTTATCTGGATATCATTTGATCCTTCCTTCCTATAAAACATATTATTTTTTGGATGGTAGAAAGATTGAGTGAGAAGTAAATTAACTCATATTCACAAATATACTTATCATAATTTTCTATTCCTATACATCAATCTAAAGTAGATATTGCATAGCTCCGAAAGATCACCTAATAAATGAAACCAATTTTGATTGATTCTAAATACTGTAATTGTAAACCCTGTGTTAATCTAAAGTAGAAATTACATAGTTCTGAAGCACCTCCTAATAAATAAAATCATGTTAATTACTTGTCAAAAATCTAGGAGCATATCCCCTTTCTTAATGGTATAAAATTTTATTTGATCCTTCCATCATATATAGCAGATTATTTTTCTTCGTGGTAGAAAGATTGAGTGAGAAGCCAATTGACTTATATTCACAAACATACCACTTAACTTAAGTTTCTCTCTATATAGGAATCAAAACCATAAATTTCACAGTTCCAAAAGGGAACCTAATAAGTAAAATCCATAACTTAAAACAAATATATAATCGTACTAATTTCTAATTGGTATAAGATTAATTTTGATTGTTGACGTTTAGAACCACAAATTCCGTGCTCAAGTATTTTTTTGCTCTCACAGCCGATTTGCCTACAGGGAGTAAATCCCATGGGCATTATCCATCACGAGCTTATCATGGTTAATTTGCATCAAGAGTCTTGATTAGGTTAATTGGTGGAGATATCGCACCAATTCACACATTTGTACATTATTTCCTAAACAAATCCAATATTTCTAGGTATAGTATATATTTAACATATACTTTAGGTATGGTTGTACTGGATGTAAAAAATTAGAAGTCTATCCACAATGGTCTAAATAATAGTTTCAACACCCGGGTTTTTAATCTCAGATGCCTGTTATGCCATACATCGCAATCCCAGGATTACCATTTTTGCGAGACATAACAGAATTGGATACCACAGTACATCATCCATTACAAACCGTACATAAGTTCTTACACAAATAGGGATCTCATGATCCAGTTCTTAATACAACATCAAGCAGCGGAATACGTAATAATAACGGTAGAGTAGGCGAAGCTCCATCTTCGGGGTCACAGGCAATGCTGACGATGGAAGATGATCCTAGTTGTCGTAACCTTCCTGGGGTCCATGCTCCAGGTACTCCTCTTCATAGTCTGGCCATGGGAATAGCCAGGGACAAAGCCATGAGTACTCTTTAAGTACTCGCAAATTAGTACTAACAAGTAAAGGGATTTTTTGGATAATAGGACACTAGGCTCTAGGGTTGTTTTGCAAAAGAAAGATTTATCTCTATGAAGTTTCAAAGCTAGTCACAATTTTATAACTCCTAAGTGGGATCTTGTAACTCATGTCACAACCTTTTTGTGGTCAAGTCAAAGTCTCAATTCATTTCACAAGTAATTTTCAAAAGTCTGACGGGGGAACAGTATGGCCACTCCAACTGTCCATAACCGTAGACGCGGCTATTCGAATAGTTTGACACTCTGCAGAGATTGTACACTTTCACCACAACATTCGATACATCCGTCAGGAACAAATCCTGAATTCACCATACTCAGTATGCGGATAATCAATCCTAACATTTCAATTACACGCCCTAGTATAAGCACCTCTCCTGTGAGTTTGGCCTCCCAACCATGACCATCTGTCATCTTGGGTACTGCACAGGTGGACAATCTTCACAAGGTAGCCTCAGCTCAGACCTTGGCCGTGAGGGAACTAATACTAAGGTATATAAGTTTCCAGTCAAGCCCTACCCAATCTTCGGGTATTGTGGTTGTACGATAAAATTGGAATGGTATCGCATCCAGAAAACCATCAGTTTTATAAAGGGCTAAGGCTCATGACTCATCATTTTCATCACCAAAATCATCAAGTGTTCGGAAACACATGTCCAAAACATTTCAATAGAATGATCCATCATTCCAAGGTTTTCATAACCAGTTTTCCACCAAGTATTCCCATCTAAAGTTGATCAAGTTTTATGCTTAGCACTAGCATCTACAGGTGGGGGTAAGTACTGATGAGGGGTGGTAAACTAGTGGGGTTTTAACTAAGTTCAATCTCATGCCTTAGGATGACATCAAGATTATCTAGCTTAGGCCAAATTTTATGCTCTTTATGCAACCTTCACATATCTTTCTAATATCTACCATTCACTTAGGTAAAATCTAGGTAAGAGCTTTGATAAAGAAATAAAGTATAAAGCTTGTAGGTAAAAACTAGGATTGGTTTATCAAGTGGGTATGATCACATATGCTTAAGGCATATAGTTGGCATGGTAACAAATAGTGGTTTGTGGCATCAGTAGAGTATCTTGCAAGGGTTAGCTAGCACAATATCAGTATAAGCTTGCCTTGAGCAAAGCAGTGGTTGAAGTTCTCCTCGGCTTCTTCTTCGTAGAATCCTCCTTCCTCCTCATATCCTTGGTCGGTACTAGCGTCTATAAATAAATACGAGGTACACAATCACCAAAAAATACTTAACTACTTGCAATCATCACACACAAGGGTCCTATGGATGATCTAACATCATCTCTAAACTTACAAGATTAAAGCTTGATTTAAATCCTTTTATTTTTAGAAAATTAATTTCTACTCATTGAAAAACTACTTAAGATTGAATATTATCCAAACCAAACATAGGATCATGTTGACACATGTCATCACCACATATTTTAGTCCATGGGAATATGATTTAAAGTGGTGTCACAATTTAATAAGGTTTTACCCTTTTATTTTAATTACATAAAGTGACTAGAAATGCCTATGTGGCATTCTTTTATTGCTTGAACATTATTTCTGCAAGTAAACCTATATATTTTTATATATTCTGAAAGGTATGGTTAAATGTGATTTTTGAGAGTTGGAATCAACTCAAAAGCTATTATGGTTTAAATTTGAAAAAGTTTGAATACAGAAAAGCTTCTGCCATGTTATTTTTACCATGGGTGATCTATAGATCCAAATGACTTGAGTCCAACGGGCTTGGATTCAGCATTCCCAAACCTTTCTAACAAAATTAGTTTCATTCAATTTGATGCACTGAATCGATCTGGGTTGATTTTTGAAGTTGGGTACAGAAGTGAGTTTGAAACAAAATAGAAAAGGTTTAATTCAAATAACTGGGCCACGCGGGAAAAGTTAACGGGACGGCCTGCTAAGCGCAGTGCTCCCGCGGGCTGCTTAAGTGGGTGTCCCCACTCGTCAGTGAGACAGGGGGTGCGAAGCGGTACGGGGCAACGTGGTGCGTTCGATCTGATTCTAATCCAACGGCTGAGAGTCATCGTCGACGTTGAGCAACGCCGGCGAGAAAGAAACCTAGCGCGGCCAGTGGGGGTTGCTGGGATCTCACCGAGGTGCAGGCGAGGGTCGGCGAGGCGGGCGAACGACGAAGTCGACGACGACGAACTCAGGGGTGGTCGCGGCAGCTCCTGGGGTGGACGAAATCGATGGCACCCTTCTTCTCCAGAGGCGGCGGGCTCCGGTGAAATTCCGGCGATGTGCTGCTCGCCTTGCTCCGAGAACGGTGTGGCACGATCAGTGAGGAGAGGGGAGTAGAATGGTGTAAAGAATTCGAGCGGGGGAGTCCTCTATTTATAGTCGAGCGAGGGGACCGACGGGGCGCACGGTGAGCTTGTCGGGGGCGATGATACAGGAGGCTATTGGCATGGGCGAAGGTAGGGGCGGTGCGGTGTTCCCTGGCGATGCTCAACGACATGGTTTCGAGGCGTGGGGCGGTGCGGCTTGGTCTGGAACACGCGACGCACTGCGCCACAGAGGCGGCCTCTTCGACGGCGAGCTATGGTTGTGCGGCACGGGGCGGCGAACGGGGATGTCTGGCGGTCTTCTGGGTCGGTGGTGATCGTGTATGCACTCGGTGAGGGCGGCGCGCGGTCTGTGGGCTTCGGTCGAGGGTGGCGCTCTAGCGCACGCTCGGCATGGTCGCTGGTGGTCTGGGCGCGGTCCGTGTGTGTGGTCCAGTGGCTGGCAGGGTTCGAGCGCTGGACAGGGAGTGGCGGTGGACGGTGGGCTGCCTCCCAGACATGCTGGCTAGGCTTGTTTCTCCTCCTAGCTTGCTGTATCCCCTGGGGTGGCATGGGTGTGCTCGGCTGTTCACCATTGATGGCAATGACGAGCTTACAGTGAGGCTAGTGCTTGGTTTAACTTACTAGATGATCTAGTGAGATGGTTGTGAGCTAAAGAGGGAACAAGTTAGGCTTCAATCACTGCTCACTATAGTGTTTAGGATTTTGATGATTTGTGTCTGCAACCTGTCTGATGAAATGGCCGCATGAATTCAAGTTTTGAATTTTGAAAAGATTTTTGGTGGGTTTGCTAGATTGGTGCTGGTGAGTCTGCAGATGCTTGCGTTTTGAAAGTTGAGCTTGTTTGAGTGGTTTTTGAAAAAGTGGGATCTTCCCATATGATAAAGATTCAATTTTGAATTGTCATTTAAACTATGTATTTGAAAGTTTCTGGATGATCACAAAGTGGGCCTTGATACTTTGTTATGAGTACATTAAAGGGGTGCAAAGATCCAGAAAATTTTCTGTTAGGTTCTGAAAGTTTGAGACAGCCAAAGTAGGCATGGGAGTTAAATTGGTCAAAGTGACCATTCCTTTATTTTATTTGTTTTGATTTATTTGTCTTTGAGAAAAGTGTGGGAAATGTTTTAGATGATGCTTAATTCACCCAAGAAACATTTTGCAAGCAAAGAAACACATAAACAAGTTGGTTCAAAAGAATTTCAAATTAAATGCATACACATATGCATGCTTTCATAATTTTAATTAGAAAAGTTTTTGTTAACCCTAATTTTGATGCTTAGAGTTTGATGATTTAAGTTTGGTATTTTTGGGATGTTACAAACCTTCCCCCCTTAAACAAAATCTCGTCCCGAGATTTGAAAAAGGACGAAAAGATTACCTAAGATTTGAAGAGATCGGGAAACTCCGTCCTGATGTGATCTTCGTGCTCCCAGGTAGCTTCCTCTTCTGTGTGGTTGCTCCACTGAATCTTGAGAAACTTGATGCTTCGGGTTCGGGTAGTTCGAAAAGCTTCTTCCAAAATACGGATGGGTACTTCAGGATAGGTCAGGTCATTGTTGATCTCTATGGTCCGGTGATCGATATTTTTAAACACTTCGGTCTTCTCGGGGACTTTGAGACACTTGCGAAGTAACGAGATATGGAACACCTTGTGCACAGATGCCATCTCTTCGGGTAGTTCCAATTGATACGACACTTCTCCTCGACGGTTCAGAATCTTGAAAGGTCCGATATATCTGGGGGTTAACTTTCCCTTGAGTTGGAAACGCTGCATTCCCTTCAATGGCGACACTTTCAGATAAACAAAATCTCCTATGTTGAAGGCGAGGTCTCGACGTCTCTTGTCGGCGTAACTCTTCTGTCTGGATTGGGCGGTCTTGAGGTGCTCATGAATCTTGTGAACCTTCTCTTCTGCTTCTCGTAGGATGCCGGGTCCGAAAATCTGACTCTGTCCTACTTCCGACCAGTTCAAAGGGGTGCGACACTTCCTTTCATACATGAATTCAAATGGGGCCATTTGCAAACTGGCTTGATAACTGTTGTTGTAGGAAAATTTGTTGGAGATATGCCCTAGAGGCAATAATAAATGTAGTTATTATTATATCTTTGTGTTTATGATAAATGTTTACATTCATGCTATAACAGTATTAACAAGGAAACATTAATACTTGTGTGATTTGTAAACTAAATTAGAGTCCCTAGTAAAGCCTGTTTATAAATACTAGCTTGTTGGTTAATAAATTATTGTGTTTCCCTATCATGAACATTGAGATGTTATTAACAAAAAGATCATATCGTTAGGAGAATGATATGATGTACATACTCCTATAGATAAGCGTAGCATAAAGATCAAGTCATTTTAATAGTTCAATTGCTATATGCTTTCTGATACATAGTAACCTAATTCCTTCGACCATGAGATCATGCATATCACCATCACTGGAAGGATGCTTTGATGACATCAAACACCACACCATAACTGGGTGGTTATAAAGGTGGCATTGAGTGTTCGGAAAGTATTGGTTGAGAAACATGGATCAAGAGTGGGATTTGTCCATCCATATGACGGATAGATATACTCTGGGCCCTCTTGGTGGAATGTCATCCAATTGGTTTGCAAGCATGTGACTGGCTCACAAGGGATCACATATCACGGGAACGAGAAAAGAGTACTTATCAGTAACGAGGTTGAACTAGGTATGCAGAGATACCGACGATCAAAACCTCGGATAAGTAAACTATCGTGAGACAAAGGGAAATTGGTATTGTATGTAAGTGGTTCATTCGATCGCAAAGTAATCTTAGAAATATGTGGGAGCCATATGAATTTCTAGATTCCTCTATTGGTTATTGTTCAGAGAAGTGTCTCGATCATGTCCGCATAATTCACGAACCGTAGGGAGACACACTTAAGGATTCGATGTTGTTGAGTAGTTATGGAATGATGAGTAAGAGACCGAATGTTGTTAGGAGTCTCGGATGGGATCCGGGATATCACGAGGAGATCCAGAATGGTCCGGAGAATAAGATTCATATAAGGAAAGTCCTGTTTCGGGGTTGGAGAATGGTTCCGGTGTTTTCATCGGGAATGTTCTAGAAGGTTCAGGAAGGTCCGGCACTCCGGAGGGGAAGGGTACATGAATGTTTCATAACAAGTTGGAATGATTGCATCATGTACTAGGTGTCATCGCTGAGCAAAATAAAGGGATAAATCAAATCCTAGTTTGAAAAGTCAAACGGCAAGTTTGCTTGGTGGAGGGAGAGTAGGAAACCTACTTGGGGAGGAAGTCCCTCTCCCTCCACCGCCGGCCTTGCAAGACGAGTTGGGGAGGGACTCCCCTCCCCTTGGCCGCGCCCTCCCACCTATATAAGGAGGGGCAGGGCTGCCCGTCCAAGACTACACCTTGCCCTGTCCAAACCCTAGACCTAAGCCGCCGGCGCCTGCCACCACCTCCTGCTGCCGCCGCCTAGGGCAAACCCTAGCCGCCGACTTGGGCTTCCCCAAGCCCTAGCCGTCGGCCTAGCCCTCTCTCCTTGGTGTGTCTAAACCCTAGATCACCGAGGCCTCTCTCATAGTCCACCATACTCGCTCCGGCTTAAGGCGAAGCCCTGCGAGATCTCCCCTCTACTTCCGGTACCACGCCGTCGTGCTGCCGGAATCGCGAGGAGAGTGCTACAACCTCCGCTGCCTGCTGGAACAAGGGAGAGGAAGGTCTTCATCGAGTACCGAACGTGTGACCGACTGCGGGAGAGCTGCCGGAACGCAGCGCCGGAAGGATCGTCTACACGATCTTGAGATCGGCAAGAGTAAGACTACATCACCCACGAGAATCCGCTCTCGTTAAACACTTTGGAATCTTCAAGGGTGGGTTATTCAATCGACTCGTTGCTACAATCTAGTAGATAGATCTTGGCTTGTCTGTTTGTATGCGGTAGAAATTTTTTGTTTTCCATGCTACGAACCCCTACAAAATTCTGCAAACGGCAGACAGTCTTCCCACTTGGATCCATATTCTAACACACATGCTCTCAGCATATCTTCGAGTATTTGATTTACTCGCTCCGTTTGTCCATCTGTCTGAGGGTGATACGCGGTACTGAAATCTAGGCGGGTTCCTAAGCCTTCTTGGACTTTCTTCCAGAATCTCAAGGTAAACTGAGTTCCTCGATCCGATATGATGTTCTTGGGGACTCCGTGCAAATTGACGATTCTAGTGATGTACAACTCCGCTAGTTTCGAACTCTGATATGTGGTTTTGACGGGCAAGAAATGGGCGACTTTGGACAATCTGTCCACTATGACCCAGATAGAGTCATTTCCCCTACTAGAAGTAGGTAGTCCAGTGATAAAGTCCATTCCTACAGAATCCCATTTCCATTCCGGAATCTGCAAGGGTTGCAACAATCCAGCGGGTCTTTGATGTCCTGCCTTGACTCGCTGACAAATATCACACTTGGTGATATAGCTTCCGATTTCTATCTTCATCTTATGCCACCAAAATTGCTCTTTTAAATCTTGATACATCTTAGTTCCTCCGGGATGGATAGAATAAAGATTATCATGAGCCTCCTTCAAGATAACTTCTTTCAACTCAGAATCTGCTGGTACACAAAGGCGTCCTTTGTACCACAACACTCCTTCTTCGTCTTCGGTGAATTCGGGTACTTTGCCTGTACCGATACGACGCTTGATTTAGTCAATACTAGCATTTCCCTTCCGCGCCTCTTTAATCTGACTGATCAAAGTGGGCTGGAGTTCTATGCTAGCCAGAAATCCTTCACTTACTAATTCCATCCAAAAATCTTCCAGCTCTTTGTGCAGACTTGGTTGCTCCTTCAAAATCATGGAGTTCAAGCGGCACGGAAATCTGCTAAGGGCATATGCTACCACGTTGGCTTTACCGGGGTGATATTGAATGTCCAGATCGTAATCCTTGATTAGCTCTATCCATCTTCTCTCCCTCATATTCAGCTCCTTCTGAGTAAATATATACTTTAGGCTCTTGTGATCCGTATAGATCTCACAACGGTTTCCCATTAGGTAATGTCTCCATGTTTTTAGGGCTAGAACTACGGCTGCGAGTTCGAGGTCATGGGTTGGGTAATTTTGCTCATGTTGCTTCAGTTGTCGCGATAGATAAGATATAACTTTGCCTTCCTGCATTAGCACACATCCGAGACCAATCTTGGATGCGTCACAATACACATCGAAGGGCTTCGTGATATCCGGAATGATCAAGATTGGGGCTGAAATCAATCTCCTCTTGAGTTCTTGAAAACTTGCTTCACATTTGTCGGTCCATTCAAACTTCTTGTCCTTCTTCAGCAATTGAGTCATGGGTCTGGCGATACTAGAGAATCCTTCTACGAATTTGCGGTAATATCCCGCCAATTCGAGAAATGCACGACCTTGGGTTTGAGTGGTTGGGGCTTGCCAATCTTCTACATCTTTCACTTTGGCAGGGTCAACAGCAATTCCTCTGGCTGATACTATGTGACCGAGGAATCCTACCTCCTGTAACCATAATTCACATTTTCTAAACTTTGCATACAGCTGATGCTCTCTAAGGGTTCCAAGAATGGTCCTTAGGTGTAGCTCATGTTCTTCTTATGATTTGGAATAAATCAGAATGTCATCGATGAAAACAACGACAAATTTATCCAGGAAGTCCATAAAAATCTTATTCATGAGATTCATGAAATAAGCGGGGGCATTGGTTAGTCTGAAAGACATGACTGTATACTCGTACAATCCATATCTGGTTGTAAACGCAGTCTTTGGAATATCCTCTGCACGAATTTTGAGTTGATGATAGCCGGTTCTAAGATCAATCTTAGAAAACACTTTGGCACCGGTCAACTGATCAAACAAATCTTCTATCTTGGGCAAGGGGTACTTGTTCTTGATGGTGACATCATTCAATTTCCGATAATCCGTACACAAACGGTTACCTCCATCCTTCTTGTCCACAAACAAGACAGGTGATCTCCAAGGTGACGCACTTGGTTGAATCAATCCTATTTCCAGCATGGAATCCAGTTGCTTCTTAAGTTCTGCGAGCTCTAACGGGTTCATACTATATGGCCTCTGGGCTATGGGTCCGGTTCCAGGAATTAGTTCGATGATAAACTCGATATCCCGATCTGGGGGCATACCGGGCAAAACATCTGGAAATACATCGGGGTATTCACAGACGATCCGGACTTGGTCAATGGTAGGTTGGGCTATACTCTTGTTGCATTTGAATTGGCGAGGTAAGGTTTCAGATATATGCTCGACTGATATTCCGGCTGTACTGGTCATGGTTATGGCTTTCTTGGCACAGTCAATCAATTCTTTATGTTTGGACATCCAATCCATTCCTAGTACTACTTCCAAACCCTTAGTTCCGAGTACTATCAGATTTGCATAAAAATCTATGTCATGGATTCGAATAGGGAAGGCTTTGCAAATTTGCCTAGCCTTGGTGGTTGATCCGGGAATTTGAACAATCATAACATGCTTCAGTTTGGTTGGTTGAATTTTACTAGTGCATGCAAATTCTTCGGTGACAAATGAGTGCGATGCACCAGAATCAAACAACACTCGTGCAAGTACTGAATTAACAGAAAACATACCCAGCACGACGTCTGGCGCTTCCTGAGCTTCTTCAACATGCATGAGAAAAAGACGGCCGTTGCGGTTGAGTGAATTCCCTAGGGCAAATCTTCTTCCTGGCTGAACACGACGCTGCTGCTGAGCTGGGACATTGGCATTGGGGGCTGTAGCATTCTTCTTGTTGGGGCACTCGTTGGAATAGTGGCCTTTATTTCCACAGTCATAACAAGTCACTTGCGACTTGTCCTTGGCTGCTACAGGCACATCGTTGCTTCCAGTGCTCAGGGAAGTATTGGTGTTGGTGGTAGCATTGTTGTTGTTGAACTTGGGTGGGGCACGGTTAAAATTGCTAGCGTTGCCGGGGTTGTTGTTATTTCCTCCGGGCCTAGGGTTTCCACGGTTGGGATAGGTCGTACGGTTCATCGGGGGTATGTTGGTTCTTGGGGCAAATCCTGGAGATGGGTTGGGGCGATACTTTGGGGTCTGAGGGGTTCCTGGTTACTGCATCATGCGACACTTGCGGTTCTCATTGGCTTGGTTGATCTTTCCTTCCATCTGGATAGCAGAGTCGACAAGGGCTTCAATATCCGCAAAGGGGATATTGACTAACACCGTCTGCATCTCATCATGCAGACCATTCAGGAATCTTTCTTTCTTATTGGCTTCGGTGTCGATTTCATCCGGGGCATACCTAGCTAATGACAAGAATTTGTCACGGTATTCCACTACAGTCATCCTTCCTTGCTTCAGCTCTCTGAACTCGTCTCTCATTCTCTTGATCAAACCTGGTGGCACATGGGTTCTGCTGAACTTGACCTTGAATTCCTCCTAGGTCATCATCTGGCCTCCGGTCATTGCACGAACACTGTTCCACCATGCTCTGGCATCTCCGGCTAGGTAGTGGGTGGCGAACAGAACTTTCTCATTGGCTTCCACTCCGGCTACTTCTAGGTTATTTTCCATGGTTTGCAGCCAATCATCAGCGTCTAGGGGTTCTTCTGACTTAGTGAAAACAGGTGTGTTGGTATTCTGGAAGTTCTTGAGCTTAGATCCATGGTTGTCCTGATTTCCATGGCCTTGGTTGTTGTGGGCTAGCTGGGCTATCTGCTGAAGGTTGGCTAGGTTGGCATGACGTTCGGCTCTTTCAGCTTCGCGGTCAGAAGTCAACATTTAGAGAATCTGCAACATCGGGTCCGGGGTTGAACCACTTCCTCCACGTGGCATCTGAAGATTGAGATAGATCATGAGAAAAGAGGGAAATTTCTAAAGTTTTGGGTCTTTGAAATTTTTTTAAAGTTTGACTCAGATTTTCTGGCAACTTTCTTTTTCATTCATTCATTCATTCATAGCACCCAGTACAACACCCACCACAACAAAGAAAAACAGATGGTTTTAAGAACCATTCTGAGAACTACGATACAGTGGGACCGAATAGTACTCAGTACGCTAGTGCTCAAGTGCTCCTACTCTTTGGAATCTGTGGCCTCATCATCCTCATCATCATCGATGAAGGCGAAATCGTCATCATCGGTGAAGAAATCCATAGCCTGATCCTCCAGAAAATCATCGTCATCGCTGAGATAGGAGTAGGGGTCTCCACGAAGATCCTCTCCGGCATTCTCCCTTTCCTCCAACTGCATGTCTCTCTCGTGGATGGTCTCCTCCAGAGATGAGATGCGGTGGCGAAGACGGGAAATAATGCGCTCCTTCTTGTCGAGCTGACGGCGGAGAGACTTGCGATCCTTTGCTAGCATGGCGATGGTTTGGTCCTTCGTCTTGATGATGGCAGACTTGTGGTTGCAGTAGTCACGGCAGTTGTCCAACTCCTGCTAACGATCGTACATCATGAAGCTAAGGTAGTCCAATTGGGTCTTCAGCTTGGGGTGGTATGGGGCTTCCAGTGGTTGTCCATTAGCATCACGCCTTGGGCAAAACTCAAAGTGAGTACCCTTGATCTGATTGATGCTCTGCCCACATAGACGGGAAAGAGCTTCCTGCATGGCCCTGGCAAGTCCATCGAGCCAGTTGTTCTCTCTTAAGGTAAACTGATTTCCTTCCGCAGTGGGAGGTTCAATCTTTCCTCGGAGACTTGCAACAATTAGCCACTGCAGATCTTCTCCTCCTTGATCATTGAGCTGAGCTCCGAAGAACTCGGGGTGCGGATGCTCCAGAAGTTCCGAAAGCTGGTCCAAATCCCTCTCAAAGATCAGGTCTAATCCATTCCCAAGTTGGTAAAACTTGCTGTACTTCACGTCCATCTATAAGAATATAGGATGAGTAAGTTAGTAGAGTGATCAAGTGTGTCCAAATTTTATGTATTTACAAGAGTTTTTGAGGAACATGAATTTTCATGAAAGAATCAAAGGGATAAGAATGAGATTAAGTTTTTGTAAATATTTGTTTTCTTTGGTTTTGGAAACTAAGTTTTTGATTCAAACGTCCAATCTAACTAGGGTCTCCTATGGTAAGGATGGCTCTGATACCAAATTTTCAACACCCGGGTTTTTAATCCCAGATGCCTATTATGCCATACATCGCAATCCCAGGATTACCATTTTTGCGAGACATAACGGAATTGGATACCACAGTACATCATCCATTACAAACCGTACATAAGTTCTTACACAAATAGGGATCTCATGATCCAGTTCTTAATACAACATCAAGCAGCGGAATACGTAATAATAAAGGTAGCATAGGCGAAGCTCCATCTTTGGGGTCACTGGCAATGCTAACGATGGGAGATGATCCTAGTTGTCGTAACCTTCCTGGGGTCCATCCTCCAGGTACTCCTCTTCATAGTCTGGCCATGGGAATAGCCAGGGACAAAGCCATGAGTACTCTTTAAGTACTCGCAAACTAGTACAAACAAGTAAAGGGGTTTTTTGGATAATAGGACACTAGGCTCTAGGGTTATTTTGCAAAAGCCAGATTTATCTCTACGAAGTTCCAAAGCTAGTCACAATTTTATAACTCCTAAGTGGGATCTTGTAACTCATGTGACAACCCTGTTGTGGTCAAGTCAAAGTCTCAATTCATTTTACAAGTCATTTTGAAAAGTCTGACGGGGGAACAGTATGGCCACTCCAACTGTCCATAACCGCGGATGCGACTATTCGAATAGTTTGACACTCTGCAGAGATTGTACACTTTCACCACAACATTCGATACATCCGTCAGGAACAAATCCTGAATTCACCATACTCAGTATGCGGATAATCAATCCTAACCTTTCAATTACACGCCCTAGTATAAGCACCTCTCCTGTGAGTTTGACCTCCCAACCATGACCATCTTTCATCTTGGGTACTGCACAGATGGACAATCTTCACAAGGTAGCCTCAGCTCAGACCTTGGCCGTGAGGGAACTAATACTAAGGTATATAAGTTTCCAGTCAAGCCCTACCCAATCTTCGGGTATTGTGGTTGTACGATAAAATTGGAATGGTATCGCATCTACACAACTATCAGTTTTATAAAGGGCTAAGGCTCATGCCTCATCATTTTCATCACCAAAATCATCAAGTGTTCGGAAACACATGTCCAAAACATTTCAATAGAATGATCCATCATTCCAAGGTTTTCATAACCAGTTTTCCACCAAGTATTCCCATCTAAAGTTGATCAAGTTTTATGCTTAGCACTAGCATCTACAGCTGGGGGTAAGTACTCATGAGGGGTGGTAAACTAGTGGGGTTTTAACTAAGTTCAATCTCATGCCTTAGGATGACATCAAGATTATCTAGCTTAGGCCAAATTTTATGCTCTTTATGCAATCTTCACATATCTTTCTAATTGTTGGAGATATGCCCAAGAGGCAATAATAAAGTGGTTATTTATCATATCTTCACACTTATGATAAATGTTTACATACCATGCTATAATTGTATTAACCGGAAACATTAATACTTGTGTGATTTGTAAACTAAAATAAGAGTCCCTAGTAAAGCCTCTTGTTAAACTAGCTTGTTGGTTAATATATGATCATGGTTTCCTGATCATGAACATAGAGATGTTATTAACAACAGGATCATATCATTAGGAGAATGATGTGGACATACTCCTATAGATAAGCGTAGCATAAAGATCAAGTCATTTCAATAGTTCAATTGCTATATGCTTTCTGATACATAGTAACCTAATTCCTTCGACCATGAGATCATGCATATCACCTTTACCGGATGGATGCTTTGATGACATCAAACACCACACCGTAACTGGGTGGCTATAAAGGTGGCATTGAGTGTTCGAAAAGTATTGGTTGAAACACATGGATCAAGAGTGGGATTTGTCCATCCATATGACGGATAGATATACTTTGGGACCTCTCGGTGGAATGTCATCCAATTAGCTTGCAAGCATGTGACTGGCTCACAAGGGATCACATATCACGGAGCAGAAAATAGTACTTATCGGTAGAGGTTGAACTAGGTATGCGGAGATACCGACGATCATAACCTCGGATAAGTAAACTATCGTGAGACAAAGGAAATTGGTATCGTATGTAAGTGGTTCATTCGATCGCAGTAATCGTAGAAATATGTAGAGCCATATGAATTTCGATTCCTCTATTGGTTATTGTTCGGAGAAGTGTCTCGATCATGTCCGCATAATTCACGAACCGTAGGGAGACACACTTAAGGATTCGACGTTGTTTTGAGTAGTTATGGTATTATGAGAAAGAGACCGAATGTTGTTGAGTCTCGGATGGGATCCGGGATATCACGAGGTGATCCGGAATGGTCCGAGAATAAGATTCATATAAGGAAAGTCCCGTTTGGAGTTCGCGAATGATTCCGGTGTTTTCATCGGGAATGTTCTAGAAGGTTCCGGATTGTCCGGCACTCCGGGGGGGAGGGTACATGAATGTGTCATTGAATGATTGTATCATGTACTAAGTGTTCTTGCTGTTCCAAAACTTGAAAGTCAAACTGCCAGTTTGAAAGTCAAACGGCTAAAACAGGAAACTGTGGAAAACAGGAAACTGTGGGAAACAGGAAACTGTGCGAAACAAGCAAGAGGAGGTTGAAACCAACTTGGAGGAGGAGTCCCTCTCCTCCAAGCCGGCGGCCAAGCCTAGGCCGAGTTGGGGAGGGACTCCCCTCCCCTTCCCTGGCGCGACAGCCCCTCCACCTATAAAAGGAGGGGCAGGGCCTCCTCCTAGACACACAAGTTCCTATCCTCTAATCTCCGGTTTAGAGCCGTTTTGGTTTAGATCTTCTAATTGCTTTAGCCTTCGGTTTAGAGCCTTCTAATTGGTGTGTCTAATCCCTAGACCACTAATAGCCCTCTCTCATACTCCACCATACTCGCTCCGGCTTAAGGCGAAGCCCTGCGGGATTTCCCCTCTACTTCCGGTACCACGCCGTTGTGCTGCCGGAATCGCGAGGAGAGTGCTACAACCTCCGCTTCCTGCTGGAACAAGGGAGAGGAAGGTCTTCGTCGAGTACCGAACGTGTGACCGACTGCGGAAGCGAACATGCGCCGAAAGGATCGTCTACGCGATCTTGAGATCGGAAAGAGTACGACTACATCACCCACGACAATCTGCTCTCGTTAACCGCTTTGGAATCTTCGAGGGTGAGTTCCTCTATCGACTCGTTGCTACAATCTAGTAGATAGATCTTGGCTTGTTTGTTTGCATGCGGTAGAAATTTTTTGTTTTCCATGCTACGAACCCCTACACTAATATCTACCATTCACTTAGGTAAAATATAGGTAAGAGCTTTGATAAAGAAATAAAGTATAAAGCTTGTAGGTAAAAACTAGGATTGGTTTATCAAGTGGGTATGATCACATATGCTTAAGGCATATAGTTAGCATGGTAACAAATAGTGGTTTGTGGCATCAGTAGAGTATCTTGAAAGGGTTAGCTTGCACAATATCAGTATAAGCTTGCCTTGTGCAGAGCAGTGGTTGAAGTTCTCCTCGGCTTCTTCTTCGTAGAATCCTCCTTCCTCCTCGTATCCTTGGTCGGTACTAGCGTCTATAAATAAATACGAGGTACACAATCACCAAACAATACTTAACTACTTGCAATCATCACACACAAGGGTCCTATGGATGATCTAACATCATCTCTAACCTTACAAGATTAAAGCTTGATTTAAATCCTTTTATTTTTAGAAAAGTAATTTCTACTCATTGAAAAACTACTTAAGATTTAATATTCTCCAAACCAAACATGGGATCATGTTGACACATGTCATCACCACATATTTTAGTCCATGGGAATATGATTTAAAGTGGTGTCACAATTTAATAAGGTTTTACCCTTTTATTTTAATTAAATAAAGTGACTAGAAATGCCTATGTGGCATTCTTTTATTGCTTGAACATTATTTCTGCAAGTAAACCTATATATTTTTATATATTCTGAAAGGTATGGTTAAATGTGATTTTTGAGAGTTGGAATCAACTCAAAAGCTATTATGGTTTAAATTTGAAAAATGTTTGAATACAGAAAAGCTTCTGCCTTGTTATTTTTACCATGGGTGATCTATAGATTCAAATGACTTGAACCAACGGGCTTGTATTCAGCATTCCCAGACCTTTCTAACAAAATTAGTTTCATTCAATTTGATGCACTAAATCGATCTAGGTTGATTTTTGAAGTTGGGTATATAAGTGAGTTTGAAACAAAATAGAAAAGGTTTAATTCAAATAACTGGGCTGCGCGGGAAAAGTTAACGGGTCGGCCTGCTAAGCGCAGTGCTCCTGCGGGCTGCTTAAGTGGGTGTCCCCACTCGTCAGTGAGACAGGGGGGTGCTAAGAGGTACGGGGCAACGTGGTGTGTTCGATCTGATTCTAATCCAACGGCTGAGAGTCATCGTCGACGTTGAGCAACGCCGGCGAGAAAGAAACCTAGCGCGGCTAGTGGGGGCTGCTGGGGGCTCACCGGGGTGCAGGCGAGGGTCGGCGAGGCCGGCGAACGACGAAGTTGACGACGACGAACTTAGGGGTGATCGCGGAAGCTCCTGGGATGGACGAAATCGATGGCACCCTTCTTCTCCAGAGGCGGCGGGCTCCGGTGAAATTCCGGGATGTGCTGCTCGCCTTGCTCCAGGAACGGTGTGGCACAATTAGTGAGGAGAAGGGATTAGAATGGTGTAAAGAATTCGAGCGGGTGAGTCCTCTATTTATAGTCGAGCGAGGGGACCGACGGGGCGCACGGTGAGCTCGTCGGGGGCGATGATACAGGCGGCTATTGGCATGGGCAAAGGTAGGGGGCGGTGAGGTGTTCCCTGGCGATGCTCAACGACATGGTTTCGAGGCGTGGGGCGGTGCGGCTTGGTCTGGAACACGCGACGCTCTGCACGACAGAGGCGGTGTCTTCGACGACGAGTTGTGGCTGTGCGACACGGGGCGGCGAACGGGGATGTCTGGCGGTCTCCTGGGTCGGTGGTGATCGTGTATGCACGCGGTGAGGGCGGCGCGCGGTCTGTGGGCTTCGGTCGAGGGTGGCGCTCTGGCGCACGCTAGGCATGGTCGCTGGTGGTCTGGGCGCGGTCCGTGTGTGTGGTCCAGTGGCTGGCAGGGTTCGAGCGTTGGACAGGGAGTGGCGATGGACGGTGGGCTGCCTCCCAGACATGCTGGCTGGGCTTGTTTCTCCTCCTAGCTTGCTGTCTCCCCTGGGGTGGCATGGGTGTGCTCGGCTGTTCACCATTGATGGCAATGCCAAGCTTACAGTGAGGCTAGTGCTTGGTTTAACTTACTAGATGATCTACTGAGATGGTTGTGAGCTAAAGAGGGAACAAGTTAGGCTTCAATCACTGCTCACTATAGTGTTTAGGATTTTGATGATTTGTGTCTGCAACCTGTTTGATGAAATGGCCGCATGAATTCAAGTTTTGAATTTTGAAAAGATTTTTGGTGGGTTTGCTAGATTGGTGCTGGTGAGTCTGTAGTTGCTTGGGTTTTGAAAGTTGAGCTTGTTTGAGTGGTTTTTGAAAAAGTGGGATCTTCCCATATGATAAAGATTCAATTTTGAATTGTCATTTAAACTATGTATTTGAAAGTTTCTGGATGATCACAAAGTGGGCCTTGATACTTTGTTATGAGTACATTAAAGGGGTGCAAAGATCCAGAAAATTTTCTGTTAGGTTCTGAAAGTTTGAGACAGCCAAAGTAGGCATGGGAGTTAAATTGGTCAAAGTGACCATTCCTTTATTTTATTTGTTTTGATTTATTTGTCTTTGAGAAAAGTGTGGGAAATGTTTTAGATGATGCTTAATTCACCCAAGAAACATTTTACAAGCAAAGAAACACATAAACAAGTTGGTTCAAAAGAATTTCAAATTAAATGCATACACATATGCATCCTTTCATAATTTTAATTAGAAAAGTTTTTGTTAATCCTAATTTTGATGCTTAGAGTTTGATGATTTAAGTTTGGTATTTTTGGGATGTTACAAATAGGGAGCGTCCACCAGAGCTGTGTCCACTTGAAGTTTGGGTAATCTCTCGATTGAAACACCGATATTAATTTGGTTGGCCATTTGAAAAGAAAGAACTTATCCTTGTTATAAGGTACGCCCATTGCCTTTCTGAATTTTCCTTTCTCTCATTTACTTACTCATCAGAAAAAAGTGTCGCTTTAGACATACAAAGTCTCCATGCTGAAACTTTGACAATTCTATTGTGTATAGATATTTAAAAAGAATATTTAATGTCATTTTTCTATTGTTCGAATCAAATATTTTGATATATACCAATAGTCAAAGGTGGAGAGTTTTGGCAGCGGTGTCTATTGTGACGTGGATAAAATAGTTTTATTTTGTTGTTGTTCAATCTCCTTTTTAGAATGAACTTCGGTCTTGTGGTAGTATACTCTTAGACACATGTAATTATTGTGTTGTGTAGCTTGAGTGCGTGGTGTGGATGGTAATATCTCCAACCTAGTCTCCTATAGTAGGACAGCAATATTGATTATGTTGATGTAGATTCAAAATGTGAATGATATACAATTTCTGAATTTGTTTTTTGTTTTTAATGCTTATGTGTTATAGAAATAGTTTTCTTAGTTTAAAATCCATTAACATTGAAATTTTGTGCATTTAATCACCACAGACCAATGCGGGTTGATATTTTCATTTTACAGAAATTTCTATTAAATCTCTTTCTTCCAGACTATTTGTGATTTTAATATATAACTAATCGAGTAAAAAATTCTAATATTATGGTATTCATGTGATAATTTCTAGTTCTTTTAATAAAACTCATTGGGATGTATAGACAAACATATGTATAAACTAAACAAAATAGACAATCATGCATGGTTCTTCCCGAGGTGCTCTTTTGTCTCATAATAATAGATGAACTCATTATGAAAACACAAAAAAAATTCAAAATTTTAAAATTACAAAAGTAAAATTAGCGTGTACATTTATAAATTCTATGTTTGTTGACCGAGTATCGCAAAAATATAACATTTTTATGACCTATGTGAAAAAGAAAAAACAAATCCTCGTCGGTAGTCATATTGAAGCATTGTCTTTCTTACATAGAATATCTGGATGCACAAGCAAAAAATCAAATAATTCTTATATTTTAAAATATGATTTTTATAAAATTAATAGGTGCATCTACACCTAGGATCCAAATTGGATTTCTAGGTTCTTTTGTGTTAAGATTTCTCATTTCAATTTCGAACTTTCATGGATTTCTATTGTCAGATAAGGTGTGTAGCCTTGAGCAGTATATTTTATAAATTGGTTTCTCTTTGTAGTTTGTATCTCGTATATTTTGTATGCTTAAAATTTTTAGTCATTTTTAGATGACCTTTTTATACGTGCTCATTCATATTTATACATCAACATAGTTAACTACCTATGTCTTGATATTTTCATAATTTATTTATATTTCAGCACATGTACCTTACAACCACGTTATAGCTGTATCTAGTTTTCCTTATTTCTGTAACAGACTCACCTAGCCTTAGATATGGCTGACCCTAATGTGAGTTTTGAACATGGAGACACGGTAGTATGAGAGTTAAAACACTGGTTTTCTTTGTTGAATGGACACAAAAACGGAAATACAAAGTATTTCTTGTAAGGGTCGGACCATAGTGTCCTAGCGAAATATATCAACCAGCTTGGCTTTCCATGCTCCAACGCTTTTATAGCCAGGTTGTGTTTTTTTCCGATCACAACTACCAACGTTACAGCCAGGTTTGTTTTGACATGTAACATGTTGTAGCCTTGCTATCGTGTACTGATGCAGCTCTTGAAAGGGAAGCACGTGTGAATGTTGATTGCTTATTAAGGAGTCCACACCCAACACGTACTATACATAGACGTGACGAAGACTTAATTTGTTATATAAAAACATAATTAAGTTACACTACTTTTATCAAATCCTAACCATTGATATTAGATCCAACTATCATAAATAATTCTGATGATGTGGATCAACATAGTGTCTCGAAAAACATCCTTATATTACTTTTAATATATAATAGATACCCAAATAGAAATATGTGTAGCACCAGCCACCATGCATAGGATCGAGAAGGGTCGGAAGACAAGAAATTCTTCATGCATACAGCTGATCAATAAACAACTGTGACATGCTTGCTGCTATAAGAATGGAAGATAGACAAAATAAAGAAAGCGAAAGAAACATCAATAGACAAGAATTAAATACTATGATTTTGCATAACAAAGTTATTCATGAGATCAAATGGTCATTCTATACCTAGATAATTTACACGCTGACACAGTCTCCTGTATGTAGTTGGCTTAACTTTGTGGGTTTATCATTACTGGAAAAAAATAGTATACTAAATTATGTACCACTAAGCACAAAAGGAATGAGATCATAAATAGTAGAGGGTCCACTCACGCTGGAAATAACCCTTGCTTAGTAATATAGTGAAACTGCATGGTTTAACATATTGCCCGGTAAAAACATATATATCATGGTATGGTTGCAACTCCACATACATGGCAGAATTGATAAAACATGGGTGCGATGACACTGTAAGGAAGCAATACAACTGCGATAGAAATGTAAATTACACCGATTCAGTTAGGTATCACCTCAACCCAATTCTGGCATAAGACAACATCACTCAAAACCAATGTTCTGATTTCTAGTGACCCAAAATAATCATAGCGAAGACCTAAATTTATAGTACCCAAAGTTTCATAAAAAAGAATTACTCCAATAACTTCTTAACGTCGAAACGCCTAAATTCAAATGGTCCTAGACACACTCTATAATCACTTGCGTTGCATATAGTTAGATGTTATGATTGTGCAGTACAGTTAGCTTGTTGATATGCATGGAGACATTGTACCTAATAATGCAGTAGTATGTCTAGATCAGCTGCAGATGCCATATCGCGAGAATTAGTGCAAATATTCCTATTGCCATAATAAGGCATGTCCAAGGGCATAGCAGGACAAATGTTAGACAAAATTATATAAAATGAGGATATACAAAATAAATTTAATGTTGAAGTACCAACATAAATAGAAGTATTTAATCACACAACAACATTGCACTTTCAGATTTATGTATACTGATGCCATGACATTCTATCATTCATTTGCAAATCCATGGATGATTATGCACTCCCCACATCGATAGCCTCCAGTTGAAAAATATATACAATTCACTACCATAACCTCTTCTCCTTTGATATATTTAGTACTCTTTATGTAAAACATTAGGAACCAGTAAAATATTCAGTAATAAGGTGGAAGTGCAACTTTGAATTATATTTGCTAGCAGGAAACTAATCCTAAAGAGTATTCATACTTGGGCAGGCACCGTTAACACCTTTCAAGGGTATCATTATGAGAAAGCATCCGAGGACAGAGATCTCAAGTGCTCAGGAAGAACTTAATTTGAGTAGTATGTGTTGACTGCTGCGACTGAAGAAAATTAATCACCAGACAAGGAATAACAGAAAAAAAGAGGAGCATACCACAAAAAAAAGCAGATCCTATGTATGTACGTGAGTAAGAAAGAATGAGGTTACCTGCTCGCTCTCGTGGCCGGCCAGCAAGGCATATAACAAGTCGAGGAGGAGACGACTCCAACAACCTCCCATCTTCACGCCCAGGGCTGCAGCAGCGAATGAAACACAAAAGTCTTGTGTATTCTAGAAAAAGGAATATCCTCAAATCTTGAAAAAATATATGCATTTATCTTACCGAACTATAGTCAGCTACTTCGAAACCATAGTCAAGTTAGAATAACACATGAAAAAGTGAGAGGAGCAAAGACAATTTTTACAGAAGATACTAATAAACCATGTGTAGAAATGCAGATGCATCTTTTTTTTTTTTGAGAATGGGTGAGCTTTATTAATTAGGCAACAACGTTTTTACAATCACGCATTAGGGAGTCCAACACGCAGGGAGGAACTGCCCCATGCAACACACCACACTCACGCTTGCCTAACTGCGCTAAATCATGCGTTAATTTATTACTCACCCGAGCAACCTTGCTCAGCTTCACCTCCGACAAAAGTTCTAGCAGTGCCTTCCCCTCTAGCAGATGCATGTTTAGATGCTAGAAATTACCTACTTATCTAAATAATCGGATCACATGCAGTAATTGAGAACAAACTTTATAGAACTTGAAGTAACAATCACCAACCAGATCTCTCACTACAGGAATGGCCAGATGCGCCGACGGCCGTCCGCTACGCCGACGGCCAAACGTCGGGGCCGTCGGCGTAGCACCGCACCAGGCCAGTCCAACGGGCCAGCCCTCGGCGTAGCCAAGCCGTCAGCGTAGTATACACTACACCGACGGTCACCCTCGGCGTAGCGGAGGCCCTCGGCGTAGTATGCACATGCCGGCCAGCACGGACGGCGCGCTAACGGTGCCGTCGGTTAGGCCGACGGCGACCCTCGGCATAGCATACGCCGACGGCCACCCTCGGCGTACCAGCAAAGTACGCCGACGGTCACCCTCGGCGTAGCCTTATGTATTTTTCATTTATTTTGTATTTGTATCAATTATTTATATATTTTTTTATTAATTGGATAATTTCGTACCCTCTGAATAGCAGTCTACACGTCCAGATGAAATGTCGTTGCGAATCTTCTCACACCCCGAGAAATTTCTATATGTTTGTAAGTGTTATTATCGCATGCGGTTCTCAATAGCACTCACCACGACCACATGAAGTGCTTGCATGTGTCCCCCCATACATGCGCTCTAACCTAGAGGCGAAGGTTCCGTACCCGTATAAGGGGGGAATCTCGCCGTTTAGGTGAAACCGGGTAGGATAGTGCCCCAACTTGTGATCCAACATGGTTTTACATCACCCTATGACCTAAACAAACACAAAACAAGAGAGAGCGACGCTGGGCTACCCCTGTCAGAGGAACGTCTAGGGGGGTAGACGATCCGAGTGTGCACAGAGATCAGGGTTTCGCCGGAGGAAGACCACGAGAACATCGGAATCAGATGAGAACTTTCATGTGTCCCTAGCATATGTGTGTGAGTGTGGTGAGAGGTTGGTATAGGTGCTTGCATGTGTCCCCCCTCGCATGCATGCGCTCTAACCTAGAGGCGAAGGTTCCATACCCGTATAAGGGGGGAATCTCCCCGTTTAGGTGAAACCGGGTAGGATAGTGCCCCAACTTGTGAACCAACATGGTTTTACATCACCCTATGACCTAAACAAACACAAAACAAGAGAGAGCTACGCCGGGCTACCCCTGTCAGAGGAACGTCTAGGGGGGTAGACGATCCGAGTGTGCACAGAGATCAGGGTTTCGCCGGAGGAAGACCACGAGAATATCGGAATCAGACGAGAACTTTAGAAAATAGAATAGGTAAAAAATTATTTAGTAATAGAATAGTTAGAAATAGAAATAAAACTAGATGCAAAAATTATTTAGAAATATAATAGGTAGAAATAGAAATAAAACTAGATGCACAAAGTAGAATATTTTTTGAATGAGCCTAATTATACATGTTGTGACTAAGGTGTTGTATTTATGTCAATGTACAAACTTTGTAGTGTTTCGGGAGTGACTCGCTATGGAGATGGTGTAGGTGACACCTCGATCCCGTCTCCGAGTTCCGTCGCCGACCTCGACACTCGGTTGATCGACTACTTCCTCTACCGCCGAGGGTGAGAATCTGTTCGCCTCTCTTGTACATAGGTTTTATTTTTGTGTCTAGATCACCAAGTCGGTCACGTCACCTAGGCGTCATCCCGACCGTAAGCGTTACGCGACTTAATATGCATTAGTGGTCTCGCATATTTTGGACCGTAACGCTTATGGATTTTATCGGGCAGTCGGCGGATTCATAGTTGGGTTTGGTTCTCCCTGGCTCTACCTCGATTCGAGACAGGATTTCGGTGGTGCCTCCTCGTTATACTCCGGATGCACATCCTCTTGGCTTTTTGTCGAGACGTGTATCGGGAGAGTAGCGGGGAGGTGCTTCCGAAATTCTGCTTGGATCGGGGTAGAACCAGGGAGAACTTACCCAATCTACGGATCCGGCGGCTGGTTAGGACCCTCTTTTTCTATTGGACGTGTAGGTTGATGAATGCGTAAAAATATGAAGCATTTAATCTCCTGTTTGATATAAAATGTTTTATTTGTTGTTTGTCTCCCAACAAAGCAGAAGAGGATGGCTGATAATGGGTGGATGTACAGTGGTCGTATTAGTGCGACTAATAAAACAGACGATTGGGTACGGAACACTCAATTGTTAGTGAATGAGTTAGCTCGTGGTTCGAAGGCAATGGTTCGGGCACTTTGTCCCTGCGCTCATTGCACTAAGCGTCATCGTCAGGGAAAGGATGACATGTACAAACACCTTCTGCAATATGGGTACATGTCTAACTATGTCACGCAAGTCGACTTTGCTTTCGAGCATAACGTGAGGTGAGGTGATGCGTCAGCGGCTCAATGGCAATGACCACGATGGGATTAGAAACATGATAGATGATCTTATCGATGCCGACCAGCCGAATTTGCCACCTCCACGGGAGGAATCACCAGAACCAGAGGAACCGCTAGAACCGGAGGAACCGAAGCCAACCGCGAAGGCCTTCCTTGATATGATGGCCGCGGATAAGAGGCCTCTGTACGAGGGTGCAAAGATTTCTCAGCTCGATGCCATCTCTCAGTGTCTAGCCGACAAGTGCCAGTACTCCGCCACCCGTTCTCACTTTGAAGCTAATATGAGAACATGTGGTAACATGTTGCCCGAAGGGCATTGTCTGCCTAAAACCTTTCACGAAACGAAGAAACTCATGAAGGAGCTCAACATGGATTATGAAAAGATAAATTGTTGTCCAAAAGGCTGCCTTTTGTTTTGGAAACAGTTTGAGGGTGACAAGTACTGCTCCATTTGTAAGTCCTCTAGATATGAAGAGATAAAGGGGAAGTATGGTCAGGTGAGGCAGTCGAAGGTCGCTAAGAAGATACTTCGGTATCTCCCATTCATAAAAAGAATCCAGCGGCTTTACTTGAGCGAGGAGACTGCCAAACATATGACGTGGCACAAGAAGGGGAAAAGATACGAGGACGGGCACGAACGGAAGAAGATGGGACATCCATCTGATGGTAAGGCATGGAAGAACTTCGATGACAAATACCCCCGGTGGGCAGAAGAGGCTCGGAATGTTAGAATTGCGATAGCAACAGATGGCTTCAACCCATATGGTATGTCGACGGCCTCGTACAGCTGCTGGCCGGTGTATGTTATTCCGCTCAATCTCCCTCCCGGAGTATTAATGCAACGGAAGACCATGTTTTTGTCGCTGATAATTCCAGGACCTGAGTATCCGGGGAAGAACTTGAGTGTCTACATGCAGCCGATTGTGGATGATTTGAACCACTCTTGTATACACGGGACATTGACATACGACCGAGCATCAAAGAGAAACTTTTTGATGAAAGTTTGGTTATAATATCTATACATGACGTGCCCGGGTACGCACTAACGTGCGGATGGTGTACAGCTGGTAAGTGGCCATGCCCAGTGTGCAGGCACCGACTTGAGTTCCTTTGGCTAAAGTCGGGTCGCAAATATGTTGCGTTTGACACGAATCGACAGTACCTCAAAAGAAATCATTCGTTCAGAGAAGATAGAAAGAACTTCAAGAAGGGAAATGTTGTGCATGAAGTAAAAGAGGTACCAAAGTTCGAGGGTGCAGCTGTTGATGCCGAGATACGTGCTCTCGTGCCCGCGGCGCCGGGAACTGGCCATCAATTTGCGGGATATGGTGTAACGCATAATTGGACTCACGTGGCAGCCTTAACGAATCTCGTGTATTACAAGGACCTCGAACTTCCCCATAACATCGATGTGATGCACACCGAAAAGAATGTCGGGGAGTAACTTTTTCACACAGTCCTGAACATTCCTGGGAAGTCAAAGGATAATGTCAAGGCTAGAGTCGATGTTGAGAAGCTTTGTGATAGGAAGATATTACACATGTAGCCTCCTACTGTCCGTCGAAAGAATTGGTTCAAGCCGCATGCCTACTACTGCCTTGATAATGTCCAAAAGAAGGAGTCATTTAGGTGGCTCAAATATGTCGTGATGTTCCCTGACGGTTATCGTTCGAATATAAGTAAGGGAGTCAATCTTTTGACGGGACAAGTCAACGGGCTCAAGAGTCACGACTATCATATATGGATTGAGCGGCTGATGCCGGTGATGGTTCGAGGGCATCTCCCCGAAAAAGTATGGCGAGTGCTTGCGTAGTTGAGCCATTTCTTCCGCACCCTCTGTGCTAAGCAGATATGTCCTCTGGTGATTGAGAAACTGCAAGTTCAGGTGCCGGAGTTGCTATGCAATTTGGAGATGATCTTTCCGCCAGGCTTCTTTACTCCGATGGCACATCTCATTGTGCACCTCGCGAACGAGGCACTCTTGGGGGGGCCGGTGCAATTTTGTTGGCAATTTTGTATTGAGAGAGAGTTTAAGTATATTCGAAAGATAACTGGAAACAAAGCCAAGATTGAAGCATGCATAGCTGAAGCAACATGCCTTCGGGAGATGGCAGACGCCGCGACAACCTACTGGCCTGATGATGTTCCCACTATGCATAACCCGGTCTCTCGTTACAATGTCGACCTGCCCAAGAATGACCCCAATCTCGAACTATTCCAATTTACCGGTGGCAAGGCCGGTAAAGGACTAAAATATAGGTTGCCGAAGGAAGAGAAGGATTGCATAATGCTCTATGTGCTTATGAACATGAAGGAAGTGGTCGATTTCATTAGGTAAAATGGTGAACACTCTATTTCTCTATGCAGCTAGTAACTCGGTCTCCGTCTAATGCTTATTTTCTCCTTCTTAGCGATTTCACGGATGAACAGTGGCTGGGACCGACGGATCCCTCTCCCATGGAGTTGGACACTCTACTGAAAGAGGGTGCTCCCGGAAATAAAAAAAACTTTGTGTCCTGGTTTATGGAAAAAGTAATTTCTAACTTGTCCCTCTTACCTTGCAATATGTGACTTGTCGCTCTTATTCCACGTAACTACTGAACGCAACAAATTCCTCTTGTACCTGTAGGGAGCTGATCCCAACGTTGAGATGTCAGATGAGCTGAAATGTGTTTCCCAAGGTTGTAACAGTGTCGTCATTAAGTATGAGAAGTATGATGTGAATGGGTTTCGCTTCCATACAGAGACGCACCAGAAAGGGCGACCGAATGCAAAAAGGGTAAATACTAGGGTTCACCAAAGGAGCCGATTCCCTTGATTACTACGGAAGGTTAGAGAATGTATACGAGCTGACCTTCAATCGTACGAATGTCGAACTCAATCTTGTTGTGTTCAAGTGCCACTGGTTTGACCCAAGGGGTGGACTGAGAAGTACCCCTTCCATTGGGTTAGTTGAAGTTAGGCCTTCAACCACCTATAGCGGAGCCGACGTCTTTGTTGTTGCTCACCAAGCCAACCAAGTTTATTATTTGCCCTACCCATGCCAGAAAGCGGAACTCCAGGGATGGGAAGTCGTGTTCCAGGTATCGCCACATCGTAACCTACCGATTCCCTCCGAGGACGATTACAACAACATTAACCTGAACGTTTAGGGAATTTTCTATCAAGAGCAAGAGGACTTCGGACACTTTGATTTAGAACCGGTTGATCTTGAGGACCTTGGGAATGATGTAGAAACTCGGGGTGAGTCAGTGGTGAATCTACATGACATAAGTATGCTCGAGAAGCTCCATACCGAGAATGACAACGATGATGAGCCTACACCCTTCGATGAGAATCCAGATTTCTACTCAAAAGATAGTGATAGTGAGAATGAGAATGAAAATGATAGTGAGTATTTATTTTTTAATGCATTTTATTTTGTCTTTGTGCTTAAATGTTTTCTTAATTGCATTATTCCTTTATTCTTTGTGTATACATTTTATTATGTCTTTGTGCTTAACTGTTTTCTCTTACGTAATGCAGGTGATTGAACAATATGAGCAGCGGCAAGGCAACCAGTTCGTCCTTGCTTAATGCGCTGAAGCAGCGCAAGAAAAGAGCTACACGGAGTGGGAGACAACCAAATCTCAATTCACGTTACCCTGATCTTCCTCCTGCTGGCGGAGGACGGGGTCGAGGCCGAGGTCGAGGAGGACGAGGACGAGGTGCCACGGGAGGAGGCGTGGATTTTGACCCACCACCCTCTGCTTCTGGCGACGTGGCTCCTGAGTTGTTCCTGACAGAGCAGCCTTTCAGGGCCGAGAGGGAGGCAGAGTCTGAGAGGGAGGCGAGGAACGAGAGGGAGGCGAGGACCGATACGGAGGCGGACACTAGCCGCGAGTTGGTGGGGCCGAAGAAATTGCGGAATCGTGGGGAATCGGGAGTCCCTGATGAGAAGTTTGAGCCTAGGACTCAGGAGGCGAAAGCCCTTATTATTCCAGATGGCCTTGAGTAAGTGTACTAATTTGGCAATTTAAAACATTTTATTTCATGTTGGTCATAAATAATTATTATGTACTAATGTTTATTATTGTGCAGCAATTGGACATTTCCTCCGGGGACCAAGCCTCGCCTTCCTAACAGCCTCGTTGGAGCTCTTATTAGGAAGTTCTGGCCGGGCTATCACATTACCCACGAGGGTGATAGGAAGCTAGCTACTACTTGGGCGGATTACCAGACTACCCGTGTCCCGGGATTTACGACAGCTGTTGATGCTGTCATCACCAAGTTTTGGGTAAGGCATATTTCTGGAGTTATGTTCATACTTGCTGACCCCAACGTGCTAACTCATGACTCTTATGCATGATTGAAGTGCTTTTACCGTGTGGCCGAGGAGGACTAGGAGAAGGCACAGAGGACTTTGCTTGGGGCTTGTGTGAAGTTGACACCCCAGGTGTGGTACAACCAGAAGGTCACGACCGCTAGCCACTTCTGGGCTGACAGGGGCGTGAGGGTCAGGAAGGAAGACATTGTCGGTAGGAACCCTAATCCTGAGTACTCGATGAGGCCAGAAGAGTACATGTCGGTGAGTAAAATGTCAATAAGATTCTACATTGCTGCTAAGTTGCCATTGCATTGTCTGGAGTTGAGTATTGCATTTTCAGGTTATCCCCGATTGGGCCGAGCCGCATCGACTCGCATGGGAGGAGATGGTTAGGACGAGGTGGCTCAGAGAAGACGAGGAGTTTGCATCCTTGTCGAGGCGGAACGCGGATAACCGAGGCGATGGTGGAACGCACTGCGCGGGAAACCGCAACTTTGACCGCTTCAAGGGGAAGGTGGTACGTATATACATGGAACGACCTGCGTGTATTTCTCGTCATGTTTGTACTTCATATGCATAATATTTATTTTCGCGTCTGGTGGCCGAGGCACAACCCGGGAGGTGATTCATGACGTCGCCGTCTATGAGATGATGCGGCGAAGAAGCCCAATTACTCGAGCCTCAACCCTCGTTTCCGTGTGCACTGCCCAGAACGACTTGGGGAACTACAGCACGATGGTGAAGGCTCGTCACCCCCATGTGGATGACCCCATTCACGCGGAGATCGACGAGGAGTCGTTGGTCCTGTCGGGGCACAGATTGCAGCATGGACGCCTCAAGATTCTGAATAAGAAGGTTAAGCCTACCCTCAGCACGAGCTTCAGCCGTCTCAAGGCTACCTACCCCGCCGACGGCCACTACTAGGAAAACGGCTATAGGTAATCAGCACATCCGTGGCTCACATGGTTGAAGTGCCCCACGGCTAAAACAGGCGTGGCTCACCTGTGGGCAGTGCCCTACTAGTAACTAGAACAACCGTGGCGCACATGACCCTAGTGCGCCACAGATATGTGGGCAGGCCTTGTTGGCCACGCCAAACTTCAGAGCGCACCATGCACCCGTGCGCCACGGTTGTTAGGGTCATCTGTGGCGCCGCGTGTGCCTCTGCCACGACTGAGCGCATGCCCACCGCTGCTCGAGACGGCCACTAACCCATGGCGCACTCGCCCAAGGCGCCACAGGACAGAGCTGTCGTGGCACTGCATAGTGCGCCACAGAAGTTTGTACTCCCTGTGGCGCACTGTTGCCGTGTGCGCCACGGATGTGTCGATTTTTTAAGACAGCACTTTATGTGCACATGTGTGACCACATCCACCACCCCACACTTCACTTTGCCCTTCTTCTTCCTCCTTAGATCTAGTCGGGATCTTCTCCTTCCCACCTCAATTTCTCCACACATTCACCATTTTTAGCATGTAAAACTTGCTTTGGATGTTACATAAGTAATAGAGGAGGTCTCCGTCTCTCATCTATCCGTCTCCTGGGTCGACACAGCACCTCTCCTTTCCATCTTTCTCGCGATCGGTCTCTCATCTCGTAAGTTGTCCATGTAAGGATGTGTTCATGTGTATATGGATGATGCATGTGCTCATATGTATGTAGATGATCGATGCTCATGTCATGATGTGTGTATGTGTGGAGAGCTAGGATCGATGGTCATATGTGTGTGTATATGGAGAGTATCGATGATGCTCATGCATGTGTGTATGGAGAGGATAATGATATGTTCATGTGTGTATGGATCGGTCTCTCTCTCTCTTGTGTTTGTATGTGAACAAGTTGCCATTGTTTTGCCAAAATGTTGATTCATTTCCATTTTGGCAAGACTTTGGCATTTCGCAAAGGTCCTAATTTTAGGATAGGTCATGCGAAATTTTCTATCGACCATTGCATGCATGCATTCATTATGTGGTTCTAATAGACTTCAAAATTGTACCGTGTACATCGTGCAAAAATGGTCCGCATAATGAGCGAAGGCATTGTGGCTAGATTTTTGAAATGTGACGGCCGACATGATACGAAATAACAAGACAGATATAAGATGTCCGTGCGAAGATGCAAACTCAACTGGGTGATCGACCCAGTTCCGGAATCTGCAGCGCACTGCCCGCCATGGTTTCATGGATGGATACACTCGTTGGATAAGCGATGGCGTAGATGATGGAGACGGTGATCATCATCACGGCGAGAACGGGCGAGATGATGAAGAGGCTCCGGAGATGGTGAAGGTACGAGCGGGCCGGGATGATGATGATCTAGATGGCGGAGGAGCGTACGGCGATGGAACAACGTCGGTGGTTGCGGGACCCTTATGTGCAAGAGCTGCTTCTCAAGCGCATTTAGTAACGCCAGGCTGCCGCTAGAGAGAAAGCCAAGCTTGCGCAACTTGAGAAAGACGCGGTTACTCCATTGTATGAAGGATGCAGCCCGATGATACCCGGTTGAATGTAACGCTCAAGGCTATGGAGATGAAGGCAAAGCACAAATTGAGCGCAAGCTTCGACGATATGATGGCATTCAGCACGATCGTCTCCGGAGAACACATGTCCAACTAGTATCGAGGATGCCAAGAAAATCGCTACATCTCTCGATCTACCGCACGTTAGATATCACGATGCATCAACGATTGCATCATTTATCGGGCGAGGACGGAGAAAACCACATGTCCGGTGTGCGGCGTGAGTCGATACAAGAAAGGGAAGAAAGCACCTCGAAAAGTGGTATGGTACTTTCCTATTACCCTCGTCTGCGCTATTTCGCGGACCCTAAGGAAGCGAAGCTCATGCGATGGCATGCGGAAAGGAAGAAGCCGAGATGATGATGACCCGAAAAGGATGAGCTGCCGACGCACCCTTCGATGCTAGCCGCTGGAAAGCATTGGACCTCGAATTCCTGATTCGGTGGAGATTCGAGGAACATCGCTTGGTGCGAGCACCGATGGACTCAATCCGTTCGGTAGCCGTAGCAGCACGCAAAGACTTGGCCTCTGTTTGTATGGATGTACAACCTCCCTCCATGGTTGTGCATGAAGAAGAAGTACATACAAATGAGTATGCTAATTCAAGGGCGAAACAACCTGGTACCGACATCAATGTATCTCGGGCTGTTGAAAGAGGAGCTAGCCACGTTATGGGAATCTGGAGCCAATACTTACGACGCCCGTCGCACAAGATTATTTCACTATGAGAGCCGCGTTGGTCACTACGGTGCAAGACTATCCAGTTGCGGGTATATCTCGGGCAGGTTATCCAAGGATTCCACGCGCGTTAGGTGCATGGATAACACAAGCTATCTCCAACTAGAGAAAGATCCGGGGTCGAAAACCGTGTTCATGGCGCACCGGAGGTGGCTCGGCAAGAATGATCCATGGAGAAAACGTGGAGACCTGTTCGATGGCAAATCGGAGACCCGAGGAATCCCAGAGCGTAGGAGCAGCGAAGAAGTGGAAGAGTTGCTGAAACACTGGAAAGATTGTCCTAAGCCGGAAAGAAGCGAAGAGGCAGCAACAAGACAAGCCGATGAAGGTATGGAAAACAAGGTCTGTTTTCGGGAGTTGCCATCTTGGAAGTTTCTCCGACGCCTCATAGCCTCGACATCATGCATATCACGAAAACGTGTGCGAGTCGTCGCCACCATAATCAACATGCGAGATAGGACGAAAGATGGTCCGAAAGCAAGGCACGACGATATGCTTGGGTATCCGGAAGGAGCTTCACGGAGGACGACTACTCGATGATCGTGAAGATGACGATGATCATGAGTCGGAGACGACACAAGGTCGTCGGAAGGGTAAAAGTTCAAGAAGAACGAATATTACGCCCTCCTTCTTGCTTCACTCTAAGCCGTGATGAGATCAAACAGTTTTCAAGTGCCTTCTAGGAGTCAAATTTCCTTACGGCTCGCTGGCAAGATAAGCGATACCTAGACGAGGCGGCAGAGGTTCGATGGCATGAAGTCTCACGACCGCCGTGCTAATGACGCAGTACTTCCGGTCGCACTAAGAGGGATAATGGACGAGCACGTCCGTGAAACGTTATTTGGCCTGTGCAAGTTTTTCGACGTCATCTCTAGGAAGTCGATTGGCTTGAATCAGCTCGGAAGGCTGAGGAGGAGATCGTGGTGATACTATGTGAGCTTGAGGTCTACTTCCCACCCGCATTCTTCGACATTATGGTACATCTGCTGGTCCATGTCGTGGAGGACATCGTACAACTCGGGCCGATGTTTCTCCGCAGCATGATAGCGTTCGAAAGGATGAACGGACACATCAAAGGATACGTTCGCAATGGTCCCGTCCAGATGGAAGCATAGCCAAGGGCTTTCGGCAAGAGTGCATCTCTTCTCGCACGAATTATCTAGATATCGAGAACCCGCCGGTCTTCCCGTCAATGCACACCTTGGCAAGCTCGACGGATCTGGTCATCGAGAGGGTCGCCGACATCGCATGCGCATTTCGATTTTCGACGCAGACTTTGATCGAGCAAACCTCGTCGCCACAAAGCATTTAGAACTGGTCGATCCTTGGGTACAGTACAAAAGGTTAATCGAGAAGAAATGCGACCGGGGCATACAGAGGACGCAGGGAGAAATAATCAAAGAGCACAACTCAGATTTCACGCGTTGGTTTAGGCAGACGCCTTGATAATCCCAGCCGCATTCTTCCGACACGGAAAAGATCATATTCACCTTATCGCAGGACCGATGCAAAACCTGGTGACCTATCAGCGTATGATATCAACGGCTACACATTCTACACGGAGGAAAAGGACAACAAGTGTGATTATCGAACTCAGCGTAACGCCGAATTCTACACGATGACAACGTGAAGGAAAGATTCTACTAAGAATCGAGGAGATCCGGGAGCTCGACTCATGGAGAAAAGGTGCCGATGTTCCGTGTCGATGGGCAAAGAGTGTCGAAGAGAAGACCGGTATTTCACAACCATGGTTATACCCAAGCAGCCAAATCCAAGGCCGGCAAACGTGGCCGAAAATGAACCGTGGGTACTGCTACCAAAGTGGACCAATGTTTTTCATTACCGACGACAAAGCCTAGCCGTGTTATCGTGAGGAGAGGAAAAGAAACATCATCGGATTGGATGGAGTCGCCAACGAGCAAGACTTCACCAAGACGGCGATCCAAAGATTGAAGATGACGATTTACTACGATGCAGAACATACATCACAAGAAGAAAAAGGACAACCCTACCCAAAAAGGTAGCCCGCTCGAAAGAAGAAACATTAAAGTGCCGGGCTAAATTATTCAACCGCGACAAAGAAGGGAAAAAGATTGTAAAACGCTAGCTCAAAAATATTGTAAAACGCGTGGTCGAAAAAAGATTGTAATATTCATGGACAAAGTATTATGAATTTTAGTTATACTTGAATCATATTTTGTAACACTTTTATGACATATATCACTACTTTTGGGCATGTTTGGAATATTTAAAAGTATTTTAAAACAAAACAAAACTTGTATGGCATATATCACCACTTTTGGACATTTTTGTGAACATTTAAAAGTATTTTAAAATAAAAATAAAAGTGGAGCACCAGGATTCAACCAGGTGCTCGAGTTTGGAATAGAGCTAAGGGGCTAGAACCAGTGGGCTATGACAGTAGTAGTGTTAACAGAAGGGGTGGCCGCCCTCTTATCTGGTCGTTCAACAGACATAGGCGTAGCGCACCCTGGCCAAGTGCGCTACGGTTATCCGTAGCGCACTTGGCCAGGGTGCGCTACGCCTATGTCTGTTGGACGCTAGTCAACCGCGCCGGTTCGATCCATCTCTCACAGACGACACCACACCGCGCCGCTCTGCATCTCACAGACAGCTCTCGAGGAGGAGGAAGCCCACCACCGCCGTGCTGCCCGTCGCCGTTGAGGAGGAGGAAGAAGCTCTCGAGGAGGAGGAAGCTCTCTCGAGGAGGAGGAAGCATCGAGGCCGCCGCCAGGAGCATCGAGGCCGCATCGAGGCCGCCGCCAGGAGCATCCACGCCAGGAGCATCGAGGCCGCATCGAGGCCGCCGCTCGAGGAGGAGGCCGTGGAGCAGGAGGAGGCCCGTGCGCCAACCATCGCCGCCCGCCCCCGCCATCGCCGCATTTCATCTCGAGGTGAGCCGCCTCCCTCTCTCCCTCTCTCCCTCTCCGCCAGATTAGAGGTTAGGGTTCATATTAGAGGTTAGGGTTCAGAGAAGGCCATTAGAGGTTAGGGTTCAGATTAGAGATTTGTCAGACCGATGGTCTCAATGCCAGGAGAAGGGAAGGAACAGGTAGGGTCTGACAAGGTTCCCCCTTAAGACAAGACTTCAGGGCTTGAATGATGGGAAGGTTGCTTGTATGAATGCCGCATCCTCCTGTGTAGCCTCATCGTGTCATACCATCCCACCGAATCATGTGGCGTAAGATGATGGTAGAATCATGTGGCGTAAGATGATGGTAGAATCAAGTTGTCGAACTTTGCCAATGCCAAGAGAAGTCCTAACAGTAGTAATGAATAATTATTTATTTCAAATAAGAACTTTAGCCCAATACAACACATCTATAAGACCTTGAGAACAGCAATGCTGAACAATATTATCTACAACTTTGTCGTTGACTAACACAAATGTTGAAGCACGCTTTTAAATTAGTACTTGCTGAAATGATTATAGCCTTGCAACAATAGTTTACAAGAATGTCCGATTAAACAACTTTTACTTGATTATTTCAGACTGACGATAAAATGTGGTTAGTTCATACTAGAGAGACACAAGCATTCATTGTAAGATGGCATCATCATTAAAAGATTTATTTTCTTGAACATTCTAACCAATCGAATTCTAAAGTATGGCCAATTTTGCTATCCATAGTTTGAAGGATTTCATAACATATGTTTGCTTCATTTCATTTTATCTAAGCTTACAAGTGACAAAATCTGTTCCATTTCGTTTGGGGCCTAAACATACCCTCTTTCCACATCTTCGTAATATGTTACTCCAACTGTAAATACATATAACATGTTAAATCTATTCCGTGAAGTGGGCCCTCTACATAGTGCCAAATCCTAGATCTTTGACACTTTAGTGTGCAAAGATATGAGTACACTGAAAAAAAAATACATGAACATTATTTCTTGGTACACATAATCTGATCGCAACCAAAGGAATCCTCCTGTACTACTCGGTGGTATTACAGCACCATAACGAGGAACACGCACCAATTCAAGACATGATATGCAGCAACTCCAGCAGTTCAGAATATGTCGATCCTTGTAACTAGACATACAGAACAAATTCCATAAAAGGGACTACTACCTTCTCTGGAATGGTTGGCGTAACCTAGTGACCCTTCAAATAGATCGACAGTTGATTCTCCAAGTCCTCATTGTACTTTATGTATTTACCTGAACTCCTTCCGTTATCCACTAGACTACCATATCTCCCCACAAAAGCACGATATGCTGGAATCACATTTTCAGATATAGATATCTTGAGTTCTTCGCGGAGTTGCGGGTCCGTTACCTTCCAGAGTGTCTGACTCCGGTAAATCTCCTCGAAGGAAAAGTTGAAGTTCTTAAATTTCTCCTTGATCCTCAAGCTTGAATTCCCAAGACTATTTCCACTCCCGCCGCTATGTCCATCATCCTTGAGATAGGAAAGAACCTTGGTCCATGATATCCGAAGGTAGCTCTTCGAACTTTGGCGAATCTTTCCACGGCGCCTCCGCGTCCGAAGGTTAGCAGTTAGTACCTAGCAGTAGGCCAATTTAATGTATACTGTTGTACAAAAACTTGTGTGCTGCTATATATGTATTTGCTTGTTGTATTTGCTTGCTGTCATATAATCTGCATGTTGTATTTGCTTGCTTGCTATAATGACAGGTACTTGTGCTTGCAATTGTATTTGCTATAATGACAGGTGCTTGTGCTTGCTAAAATGATAGGTGCTTGTGCTTGATATAATTGTAGCACTTGAAATTGTGCTTGTGCTTGTATATGAAGCACTTTATTATGTGTGTATGCAGGTTCTTGTATGAAACGAGTCCCGATTTTTGCCGGAATGTTGATTAACTTCCGTTTTGGCAGAAATCGGGCACTCCTAGTTTAAGAAAATTAGCAAAGGTCATGCGGATTTTCCGTGCATTTAACCAATTATTTGTTTTTTATTAGTGCAAAGATGTGTGATAACGACGAGGCTGGATGTTCTAAGCGCATCAGCGCTGAAGGAGAACTCAGACCTCCGAATAAACAATTGACATTCTGGGAGGCGGCCCAGCGTCTAGAAGACGATGAAGAATACCATCCTTCGGAGAGCGAGGATGATGAGATGGAAGACGCGGAGGAAGAAGCCGAAGGAACGGCGGACGATGAAACCACTGATGGCGGCGAGGGCACAGGGAGTGGTAGCAACCCTCCTAAGAAGCCGAAGGACCGGCGCCCGAACACGGTCGGCACGGTCAGGGAGGAAATTACCGAAGTGAGCCCATCAGGGGTTCCTTTGGAGCCCGCCCTTGTCGTCAAAGGGTACGGTGGGCAAGTGGCGGCGATCACCCGGACAACCATCTCGATCAACACCGAGAATCTCCGGCATAAAGATAATGGCCACTTGCGCACACTCCTCTTCGAGAAGCTGCACGCCAGATACAAGTTCCCCGCTAAGTATCAGAACACAAATTATCATGGGAACGAAGTAAACAAATCCGCCCTCACAAAGATGAGCACCGCCCTGGCCAGCTGGAGAACCCGGATAAAGAAGAAGATCTATAAAGAAGGCAAAAGTCTCGAGGAGATCCAGAAGATTGACCCGCAGATCACCGAAGATCAGTTCCGGGAGTTCAAGGAGAGGTGTGAATCCGAAGAGCCACCGCCAATAGTAATCGGGAAAGGCGCCGAGCGATGAATATAGGTCATCACCATCTCGGATCTGGTGGATACTGAACCGCGGAGGCCAAATGGAATAAGGAGGACGAAGAGTATAGATCCAAGGGATAGAAAACCCTTTTATAAATTCAACCGGGCAGGTTCGAAACTTCATCGAGGCCCGTTACCATGTGGACCCAAAACCAAACAACTCACCGCGGATCCTGCGGTGAAGGAATTCGAGAAATTGTGGTAAGTATAATCTAATTACGGTGATCAACACGATTGCAATCTAATCGATGATCTAAATGAT
Source organism: Avena longiglumis (assembly GCA_030063025.1). NCBI lineage: Eukaryota > Viridiplantae > Streptophyta > Magnoliopsida > Poales > Poaceae > Avena > Avena longiglumis. The sequence goes on from CP125975.1 coordinate 31,895,638, forward strand.
TCACTTACTTCTTCCGCAGGAGGAGGAAATTGTTGCTAGTCATGGATCCCGGTTCCTCATCCTGTGGGTCGGCGGCCACCGGTGGGATAACCCTTTAACAGGCGATGAACGGGCCAAGAAAATAGAGCGATTCTGAAGAAGCCGTTGTCGGCTGGCCGTCTGGCCGGCCTCGGGGGTAAGAATTGGGTGGATCATTTTGGTCCACCGACGAGGACGCATGTGGCGCCGTCGGGAAGGAGCGAGGAGGAAACTAAGAGGTTCAAGAACTTAAGGCACAAGTGGCGCGGATCCCGCAGATCGTCCAAGACAACTGGCAATCACCCTTACGCCCTTCCGCCTACCTTGGTGGAGTCAATAGCGAACTGGAGTGCGGTGGTCGAGTAGGGCCGTGCCGATTCAAGCATGGTCGTGACCACTCGAACAACGCGGCCGACGAATCAGCGAACTACGTGTTCGTGACTCCGCTAGCACCGCTGGCGCCGCAAGTGTTGGTGACTCCTCGCCATCACCGCGCCGGAGTACATGTTGGTGCCCCCGCCATCGTCGCAGCGGCACCGGAGCTCCAAGCACCCGTCGGTAGGGAGAATACACCGGCGGCCAGCACCGCGCCATCAAGCAGCCCTTCCGTCTCTTGCACGCCCGTCGCCGTATGCGGTGCGTCGACATTAGCCGATCTCGACGCCATCACGGTAAACAAATTGCTTTAATTACCGCCTTTCATGCCATCTATATATTACTCTTGTGGCGTCTCGCTCTGACGACGCCGTACATGTTTTCCACAGACGGATGTTCCTTGCACTCTCTTATGCTACGTGAACAACGAGCTGAGGGATGTTGCCAAGGGTACCATCGTTCAACCCTTGCAGCGCACGTTCCACTCAAAGCCGATGCCAGATAGCGTGCACAGGGTTAAAATTAGTCGGGTGCTAAGGGGCTGCGACGACCTGGAACCTCCCATTCAACCCCCAGGAGCGGATGAAGAAGAGTCGTCTGTCCTCAGTAGTTGCTTCGGCTTGTTCATGCTATGGCCAAAGAGCATGATCCGTTTGGGGACGGCGGGGGCCATCACGCCACAGACAACAGCACCGTGCCGGCGACAAGCGGTGGCAAAACCCTGCCGCCGTCACCTCCACGCGGTGGGTCGGATGATCATGTTGATGATCACATGGCGCAGATCCGCCGAGGACTTCAAGACTGGAATGATCACTTCTTCAAGACCTCGGTTTGGCAACGAAGACCTAGCTGGTGGCCCCACAGAGAAAGCCACTATCACCAAGCGTCTGCTTGGTTCTCGAGACGCCTCCAGCTTGCGCCTTCTGAGCCAGGTGATACAACCAACCGCCCTTTATTCTAAGCCCCGACACACTACATAGGGCGGCGGTGCTCGAGATTGCGGTGCCGCCCGCTCCAAAAGGAAAAAGGGCGGAAAAGAAAATCTAGCAGCTCGAGCCGGTAGGTGGCGTCAACAATCGCGAATCCGATCAGGTTTGGGACGGGCCAAGACCCGAGGGTATTATGTGGAGGATTCATGTGGCGGGTGAGCCCATGCTACCTAAGAATTTGCGGAAGCTTCGATTCGGAACTGCAGAGTGTGCATGACGTCTTGACGATAGAGACGCCTTCTATCGGAGAAAGATCCCTCGCACCGGTATTCGTGGTTAAGGTGCCACCAGCTTGGGCTTTCGACACTTCCCGCGGATCTGTTCTTCCTGCGGTTCGAGGACATCTTCAATATGTTCCACCTATACCGCTGCACTATACCATGGTCCGTCTCTTTTCTCGGCCGCCACGCAGATCATTAGAGAGAACACACCGGCATCGCTATAGTGGACCCTACTACATGCGTGGCTGCTTGGGTTCCCCGACGATCGCGTGGCCTCGTACCTAAAAAGAATCCTCGTGGCGAACAAGACAAAGGAATACATTCTCGTGCCTTACTTTCCCGAGTAAGTCGTTATTCATCGCCACCGTCGATTGGCTTTATTAGATCATCATCATTCTTTTTCAACACATTCCATTTGAATTTTTTTGCAGAGATGAACACCGCGCTCATCTCCTTATCGCCAAGCATTCCCACGCCACGTATTTCGACTCGGGAGTCTAGAAAAGAAGAAAACTACGACAAGATCAAGGAAGTTCGGATGATGCTCTCACCGGCTTTGCCTCGACGGAAGGCACCAGCCTTCGTAAGAAGGTCAAGTTCGAGCACGTCTTCAACCACGTAAGAGTTCCCTGCGTGAAGCAGCCGGAAAAGAAGAAGGAAGCCTACTCGCACTCCATCACATGAGGCGTTCCTACTTGACCAGAATTCTACCTGCCGGATCATCTCAAGCAGTGGGCGAAGCAAAGGCCAAGATCAATGATTCGGATATTAGACAAGAGATGTATCGCATCCAAAGCAGCTTTGGGGCAATCATCTTCGTGATGTCATGACTTGGGGATCTTCTACGGAGGAAATATCGAATAACCGTGACATAGAAGATCGCCTAGAGATGCAGGTGACTATAGGAAGTTCATGACGAGGCGTCCTCCGTTCCTAAGCCGAGCGTAAGGCTTGATGTTGGCCTAGTTGTAGTTGCAAACTATAGATGACCTTTGTGTGTGTGTACATGGACGACAAGTGTACTTATCTTATTAGGTTTATGTATCACCGCTTACTTATTTTGCTTATTATTATTATATATCAATCAATGCTTGGTTTTTTGCTTACTCTTTGGTTTTTTGCTTACTCTTTGGTTTTTTGCTTACTCTTTGGTTCTCGGACGACAAGTGTGAGTTATTTTGTCTTTTCGAGAATATGCCGATGATTGAAATGTCGTGGCACAATATATATGTGAATGTGCTATGACGGGATTGTCGACCTTGTGATATGCACAAGTCCGTGAATTGTGCATCCTACTTGGTGACAGTCCGTCATAAGCAATTCGTGTCCAACGACCTAGCTAGTTATGAGGCATGCTTTTGAGTTATTTTGTCTTTTCGAGAATATGCCGATGATTGAAATGTCGTGGCACAATATATATGTGAATGTGCTATGACGGGATTGTGAGCCTTGTGATATGCACAAGTTCGTGAATTGTGCATCCTACTTGGCTCACAGTCCGTCATAAGCAATTCTGTGTCCAACGACCTAGCTAGCTAGTTATATATGAGGCATGCTTTTTGAGTTATTTTGTCTTTTTTCGAGAATAAGCCGATGATTGAAATGTCGTGGCACAATATATATGAATGTGCTATGACGGGATTGTGAGCCTTGTGATATGCACAAGTCCGGGAATTGTGCATCCTACTTGGCTCACAGTCCCGCCATAAGCAATTCCTGTCCAACGACCTAGCTAGCTAGTTATATATGAGGCATGCTTTTGAGTTATTTTTGTCTTTTTCGAGAATATGCCGATGATTGAAATGTCGTGGCACAATATATATGTGAATGTGCTATGACGGGATTGTTAGCCTTGTGATATGCACAAGTCCGTGAATTGTGCATCCTACTTGGCTAACAGTCATAAGCAATTCCTGTCCAACGACCTAGCTAGTTATATATGAGGCATGCTTTTGAGTTATTTTTGTCTTTTTCGAGAATATGCCGATGATTGAAATGTCGTGGCACAATATATATGTGAATGTGCTATGGCGATTGTTAGCCTTGTGATATGCACAAGTCCGTGAATTGTGCATCCTACTTGGCTAGCAGTCCGTCATAAGCAATTCTGTGTCCAACGACCTAGCTAGCTAGTTATATATGAGGCATGCTTTTGAGTTATTTTGTCTTTTTCGAGAATATGCCGATGATTGAAATGTCGTGGCACAATATATATGTGAATGTGCTATGACGGATTGTTAGCCTTGTGATATGCACAAGTCCGTGAATTGTGCATCCTACTTGGCTAACGGTCCCGTCATAAGCAATTCTGTCCAACGACCTAGCTAGTTATATATGAGGCATGCTTTTGAGTTTGCTCTTTTTGATTTAAGAGTACTTTCTATAAGTGTATCTTCATGCGACTTTAATTATACATGTTTTTTCAATCACGGTTAGTTATTATTGTCAACTTGTAGATGACGTGGTACGTCGTGTACAAGGACGGGTTCCCGGAGTCTCGATGATTGGGAAGACTGCGGAGACAGTGCACCGTTTCAGCGGTAATAGCTACAAAGGGTACAACACTATGGCGGAGGAAGATAGATACACGCGCTATCTAGCGGGAGTTAGGACAAGGAACCGGATGAAGACCTACACCTTCGTCATGGCGGTGATCATGCTTATCTTCTTTGGGTATTTATCCGCATTTGTGTCTAGCTAGCTAGTTTAGATGTCTAGCGAGCTTAGAGCTCTAACTTGTTCGATCGACACATGTATTCGCATGTCACCAACTACTACTTTGTAACATGATCAAAACAATGTAACTTGGACTATGTATTCATGTATGAGACTTATCTATATGTATTTGTTTCAATCTTGTTTTTCATATCAGTATTTATATATATAATTGTATATCTTGTATCGTGTGTGTATATCTCTGTAATATTGTATATAATCTGTATTGCATAAAATCTGGCATGGAAATTAAAAAAAAACAAAAAATACATCTGTGGCGCACATGTTTTACCTTCTGTGGCGCACTACCCCTAAAGCGCACCATGGATGTTTAGTGGCGCCGGGTGCGCCACGAAGATAAAAGGGTAGCGCCATGCCAAACTTCGTGGCGCACTAGGCTGTGCGCTACGCCTATCTCTACACAACCGTGGCGCACTAGGCAGTGCGCCACGGCTGAGAGATAGCCGTAGCGCAAGGCCCGTGGCGCACTACTGGTGCGCCACGGATGGGCCTTTCAGGTGCGCCACAAACGACCATTTTCCTAGTAGTGGGCCCCCCTATCCCGCCTCGTGGCCAGCCTTGTCGCTCCGCCGAGGATGTAAGTTTTTCTCGTTCTCATCATCTTTATGACTTTTGTTCCTGCATGGATAACCACTGACGAGATTCCTTGTATTTGAAATTGTAGCCTGAGTTAGACGCGGCCTACGATACCGTTTATGAGGAATATCAGGTGGCCTTTCGGAAGCATCAGGAGGCGCTTGCGATCTACATGCAATACGTAAATGTAATTCCGAACCTTTATTTTTGCAAAAGATACAAGTCCCACTTCCCCCCGTTTGTTGTACTACGGCCTGACTTCTAAACTATCTTGCAGGACATGATGATGAATATTCAAACTGGCCAGAATAGAGATTTAGGGCCCGTGCCTCCCATGCCAGGTCCGGCGCCATTTTTGCAATCGAAGGAAAGCTTCGCTAGGACCTACTACGCATCGACACCGGTAAGTTCTTTGCCCACTGGTTATCGCTTTACTTTGCCTCGCAAGTTGCTAACATGTAGGCAACATGTAGGGAACGGGAGCTTCTGGGAACCGGCACTTTGGACACGCCTCGCCGGATGGGCGTCAGATCACACCGCTTCATGACAATGGTCCATCTCCTGTCCATTCTGCAGGTGGTTCTCCCGAGCTTCACACTTCTCCTACTCCCTCGTCAGGTGGCTCTTCTGCTGCTTCTACTGGACGCTACACTCGGCAGAGGTCGTCACTTTTCACCAGGGGAGATCTCGGGTACACCCCGTCTCCTCCAGAGTTGTAGGGATGTGTGATAATGTATGAACGATGTATGGATGATGTATGAACAATGTGTGATATGACCATGTGTGATATGAACAATGTTTAATATGAGCATGTGTGATATGAACAATGTTTAATATGAGCATATGTGATCTTGTATGACTGATGTGAGTGCTGCATGTGTGCTGCTGCTGCTGTGGAAAAATAAAAAAAAACTGTGAAGGTGCTACGCCAACGGCAATACCCTCGGCGTAGCCCTATTCCATGTGCCATATGGTCAGGGCTACGCCGAGGGCACTGCCGTCGGCGTAGCACCTGCCCCTACGCCGAGGCAGGCCGTCGGTGTATCTCCTTCCTGGGGGAGGCCACGCGTCCACTTACGCCGAGGGCGAGGCCGTCGGCGTAGCTACTTCCTGGGGGAGGCCCAGCAGAGGCCACGTGGCGACCCTACGCCGAGGGGCACGGCCGTCAGCGTATCCGGTGCGCCGTTAGCGGCTGTGTAACGGCAGCGCCGCCGTTCGCCGACGGCCGTTACGCCGACGGACACGCCGTTAGCATGTGTCCTACGCCGACGGCCATCCGGTACGCCGACGGTCGTTTTCGCTCCGCCGAGGGAGAGGTCCACCGAGGAGGCTACGCTGACGGCTGCCCTCGGCGTAGCATACGCCGACGGCTATACTGGCTACGCCGAGGGCGTTTTGCCGTCGTCCTAGCCGTCGCCTCCTGTAGTGTCTAAACAATGCAAAATAATATAAAGTGGGACGCTCGACTACTTACCAGAGGATGTGGAGGTGCAAGCAGGTGGTGTGGCGGTCCTAGCCTCCTGGGGTTGCAGGACGGCAGAATGGGGGGTGTTGGCGTGCTGCCACAAGGGGATGGCGGGGGGAGATGGAGGGCCTCACCAGCGTGCTTGAGGAGGTCGTACCAGGCGGCGTGTGTGGAGACGCAGGACGGCAACATGACATTTGGTGAGAGCCTCTTCACCTTGCAACGGAGCCTAAGATCGCGGCGAGGAGCAGGGCGGCCGATAGCATCATTCTCCCTCGCACACACGATTCAACCGATCTGAAACCCGATTCCGTCGATCTGAAAGATGTGTAAGGGAGAGAACGAAGAGAGAGGGTGCAAGGGTGTGGCGGCCCCGTCGGAATTGGGGCGCTCGTGTGGTCTTGATCCATGGCAGAGCTATGCGTACAGGTGAGGAAGTGGCCTTCTCAATCTACACCAGGGAGATGGGGCAGCGGTGCGCTATGAGCATTTTCTCTGGAGGCGCAGTTTGCGGTCCGACGAAGGACGAAACGCACAACGTATCAGTCGACGATGGAACACGAAGTTCTTTTTAGGTAGTAGAGATAACTTCATTTTTAGTTAGGATAAACCCCCGACATCTGCATTGATATACACATAGGTACTCTAACAAGTTATATATTTATTTAGGACTCAAATATCGTGTAAACAACACAAGCAATCTCCTCTAGCCATTGCATGCATCTACACATCAAGGCTGGTCATAGTGGTAGTATCATACACTCAGGGCTGGCTCTATGTTTTGGAGGGCTCTTAGTTTAAGATGTATAAACATTATTGTTAAGCACATAAACCATGTCATATAATGATAGAGAAAATAAAAGAGAAGTTAAATAACATGTTGTTGCAAAATCATCTTCTCCCGAATCAGATCCTTGCAATTGATTATCGGCGTTGATATCAAAACTGATCGGAAAATACTTATTTTAAAGCACCTCTTTGTGATTCAATAAACTAACTCTTGGTTTTTTTCTCTCAATGCAGGACTTGTGTTCTTCGGGCAACATTTGAATACCTATAATTGTGAAGGAACTAAATAGTACTTAAAACTAAAGCTCCAAATTTCTAATCTCACATTGCAATTGGATTATGTGGTGATTGAACTTACCGGGGGCCAGGACAGTAGAGAAAAGGCCATGAGGAGCGGGAAGGGACCCAGATGGATTCACAAGTTCAAATAATCATTTATGGTTCCTAATAGGCAATGATGAATTAGCAATCTCCAATCTAGAGCAGGGCGACTAGGGAAGTCCGCAGTTGAATAGACGAGCAAATTAGGGATACAAACAGGCGAACACGAACTAGACTACATGGAAGATCAATTCTTGATTTGATTTGGTCCATTCTTTCACTAGTGCAGACCCCCCCTTTAACTCCGGTTGGGAGGGCCCTCTAACAGCGGTTCTTCAACCGCTGTTGAGGGTTCGGTGTTAAAGGGGGGCCCCTTTAACACCGGTTCTTATACGAACCGGTGTTAAAGGGTGGCGCCGTCAGGCTCAGCCCCCCTTTAACACCGGTTCGGGCTGGAACCGGTGTTAAGGTTCTGCTGGCAGAGATTTAGGCCGTTTTCGCCATGCGAGTTCGCCGCGGCAAAACGCCCTAAATCTGCCATGGCGTAGTTCTGCCTGTGCCCGCTCGCTCGCGAGGGGGGGGAGGGGGAATCGATCGGGAGCGGTATATACATACATCGTCATCGGTACATACGAGTATATGCATAATTAAGCAACTATTATTATACACAAACATCGTTATCGGCACATACATCGTCTTCGGCACATACATCGTCATCGTTCATTTTGGTGGATATCTAAAGAGTTCTCCGCCAGGCGTGACGACCTCATCAAGTATGAACCCCGCCAATTCCTCTTGAATGGCTCGTATGCGTTCAAATGGTAGGAGTTGGTCCCGCATCCGTTTGATCTGAATATATATGAAGAATGGGCCGTCAATATATATAAGAATAAAACTCAACACAATTGATGGTAATAAAATAATGTTGTGGACTTTGTTTACTTACTTTAAGTTGTTCTAGTGCGGCTTGGCCCGTCGCACATATCGTGTTGCGAATGAACTCGCAAACATAGTACCCACATAAGTTATTGTCGTGTCCCTGATGCGCGCACTTTACGAGAATAGAGAGTTCAATCAAAATAATAATCAATAAAGCATGATATAATGGAATTCGAAGCAGAATCAAAGAGATACGCAGACCTAGCTAGCTAGTATTACTTACATTTTGGTCTACAAATTTTAGTTCTTCTGACCATTCACCCACGGCCCTGCCCTTGAACCTTTTCCAAACCCTCTCCGGCAAAGAAAATGGATAAAAGAGTAATTAATTACTTGTTGTCACGAAAGTTGCCGATCTAATGCGATAATATGATTGAAATTACCTCTGGAGCATCTCTCTAAAGTCTGCCCATATCTCTTTTTCTTTTCGTAACGAGTCCATGACAAGGACTTTTCCTGAGTCGGGTTGAATGACTAGCAGAATGAAGTGGAACCTACGCACGCATAACTCATCATCAGTTACACTTAACATCGAGTAAGCCGAAATAGAATGTGTACAAGAGAGAGGGTAACAGTACCCACGATAAGTTGTAAGGCAATAGTATTTCCCTTTTGGTTTGTTGTCTCAGTAAAGACCTTAGCAAGTAATCTTCTGTTTGCCCGGGTTTGGTTCTTACCACTTCTTCATGAACTCTATTTGGGTCAATGAACCCAATGTCAAAAGGGCCTCCTTTCCTGCATTCCATAAACTTTTTCCTGCATAATAGTATATACATATATGGTGAGCATATATATACATGCAATTAATGAAGTGAATGAGATGAGATATAAATTACAGAAATAGTACTTACACACAATAAAGGCTGATGGCAGCTTTGTCGAGTTCCTTCTGATTGAATAGAAAATGCAAGTCTTGAATGTTGAAGTCGATCCCGTCGTCTCCGCAGAAGAAAATCTCATATCTCATATGCGTCATGATCCATTCTTCCTTTCTCGTCTTGCAGAAATCAAGGTACCACTTGTGCAATTTTCGCATCTTTGTTTGTAGATTCTTGAGCTCCTCTTTCTTGACGAGATTCTTCCCATACTTCCATGGCTGTATGGGGTTGGCATCGCATTTGGGCAAGTTGTCTCCCATGATGTTCAAGTATGCAATGTAACTCATCCCCATCTCATTGGCCTTTCTTTGTAGCTCTGCCTCGTAATCATTTACGGGAGGAGCGTCCCGTGTGTCGAACATTTGGAGTGGGGCGCATGATTGGTTTTCCTGCTCTCCGAGCATGGGAACTGTTTTCTGGGGTGCCTCACGACTGCTACTTTCAGTCTCCCTACGTCGCCTTGCATCCGCCTTCAAAATCTGGTGCTCGTAGTCCGGCACAAGTGGGGTTTCAGGTTTCAAAAGATTTTTGTAAAACTTCTCCACCACCGCCGGATCTATTTTCTCCTTTGGCTCGGCCCGTCTAGGTGCAAAGAATTTCTTGACCTCTTATTCCGAGATCCTATTGGTCTCCTCGTCGCTGCGATTCCACGGTAAAACCGGCAATGGCTTGGCGGAAGGCTACGGGACGTAGTTTTTTGAACTCTTTGGCATACGGTTTCCTGTGGATTTATTTGTGGCAGTGCTAGTGATGCTCTTTGTGGCAGTGCTCTTCCGCTTACGCTAAGGAGATGGCTGAAGCACCGGAGATGGCTGACGGACCGGAGATAGCTGGCCTGGAGATGGTCAAGCGCCGAGATGGTCACAGAGAGATAGTCAAGCGGATCAGATCGCCGACGGAGACAATGGGGTTCCAGTGGCCTCCAATTTGGAAGCACGATGTGTTCCTTCTTCCAAAGAATGGTTGTTTTCGCTGCACGATGTGTTCCTTCTTCCTTCATAATCACATGGCAGTCATGAGACTTCAGGTTTTGGAATTTTTTCTCTGCCATATTTATTATTCCCTTTATATTCGACGAGAAGCCAGACGGGACCTTGATACTGCTCAGACATTCAAAAAAGATTTCCTTCTCTGCTTTGGTAAGAGCGTAGCTGGCAGGAGTTAAGTGGCATCGTTTACCTTCTCGCTCGGGATGCATAGGCTCTTCAGGGGCTTTCAGACGTTGCTGGTCCTGCCGTGCTTCCGGTGTATCTTTTGTCTTCCCATACACTCCTAGAAAGCCTAGCAGGTTCACGCAAACATTCTTCGTCACGTGCATCACGTCGATTGAAGAACGGACCTCTAAGACTTTCCAATAGGGTAGGTCCCAAAATATAGATTCCTTCTTCCACATGGGCGCGTGTCCGGCATCGTCATTCAGAACAGATAGACTGTCAGGACCTTTTCCAAAGATTACTTCTAGGTCCTTGACCATACCAAATACCTCCTCACCGGTACGGAGGACAGGCTTCCTCCGGGGTTCTGCCAGACGTTTGAAATGCTTGCCTTTCTTTCTTACTGGATGCAGGTTCGGAAGAAATCGGCGATACCCTAGATACACAACCTTCTTACATTTATCCAAATATACACTTTCAGTCTCATCTAAACAGTGCGTACATGCATTGTATCCCTTGTTTGTCTGCCCTGAAATGTTACTAAGAGCAGGCCAATCATTGATGGTTACGAAAAGCAATGCTCGTAGGTCAAATGGCTCCCCTTTGTGCTCATCCCACATACGTACACCTAGTTTGGCCCACAACTATAAAATTTCTTCAACTAATGGCCTTAGGTACACATCAATGTTGTTGCCGGGTTGCCTCGGGCCTTGGATCACTACAAGAAATGTGTCAAACTATGACGTTTTGGTAGTGACCCTGAATAAAATCGTCATAAATTTATGACGATTCTACACTAGATGGTCGTAAGCTATTTGGGAGGGCCAAATCCTTATTAAACTATGACGATTTCGTGAAAAACGTCGTAATTTCTATGGACAAAATCGTCATAATTTCTAGACAGGTTGAGATATTAGAGAAGGTCAATATCAGCCGTAGGATGTAAACATAATGAACGGATGGATGGTGAAGTATGGAAACTTTTTGTGTGGATCGATGACCTAGCATCTAGCGCACGCATAATCATCTAGGTCAGGCCGCATCCAACCCCACCTACCCCCCATCGCGCAGAACCCTTCCTCAGTTCCTCCTCTCCTCAGATCCACCCGCGGGCGCCGCCTCCATCCTGATACCATCTCCTCCTTCCTGGCACCACGTCGCCGGCCACCCCAAACCACCGGCACCCCTCCGCACCACCACTGCCCCTCACCCTCGACCCCCATATCTGCTCACGGGATTTCTCCTATACGCCTAACCTGATCCAGATCGAGGGAGCACCTGCTACATCCGCCTCTCTCTCGTGGTGGTCGATCGAGGAGCACCAGTCAGCCGGGCGACGACCGCCCTTCTTCGGCTTCCTCGGCGCCGCCCTCGTCTTCTCATGTAAGCACCCCAGCCCAGATCTCCTCCCCACCCCCAGATCCCTCCATCGATCCTCTCACGACCGTGACCTCGTGTGCGTGCGTGTGTGCAGGCATGGGCGTGCGCAGACGGCCAAGAGCGGCGTGGGCGTGGCGTCGATGGGGGTCATGCGCCCGGAGCTGGTCATGAAGTCCATCGTGCCCGTCGTCATGGCGGGAGTGCTCGGGATCTACGGCCTCATCATCGCCGTCATCATCTCCACCGGGATCAACCCCAAGGCCAAGCCCTACTTCCTCTTCGACGGATACGCGCACCTCTCCTCCGGGCTCGCATGCGGCCTCGCGGGACTCGCAGCCGGCATGGCCATCGGCATCGTCGGCGACACCGGGGTCAGGTATAACGACATCCCCCTTCCGCTGCCTGTGCCGACTTTACTTTTTTTGTACTGAGTGCTATTTGTAGATGGTGGTCACTGCGAATGCAGAACTGAATGGTAGTTGGTGGACTATAGTATAGATCCTAATGAGGGTGAGTTACAGCAAGGGTTGAAGCTTCTTGGCATGCTTGATGAGTGTTTACAGAATAAATCATTCTGTCTCACATGTTAAACCACACTTATTAACTTAAGGCATCATGCTACTTGGGGCATGATGATTCTGAATTTTGAATAAAAATACACCCTGAAGCCACCGATTCGAATTTAGCCTACACTACGAGTTGCGTATAGTAGGTACTGCTTATGGTTTGTGCGGTAGGAACTACACTCGCACCAGCCTGGGCATTACCTGTTGCTCGACTTATTAACTTAAGAAACTTTAACAAGACTAAGACGAAGAATGGGCCAGCCCGGCATAGCAATTTTCTAGTTCTAGGCCAGCCCCTGTTTCATACAGAGTGGGAATTGCTTCGTCTTGTGGCATCCATCAAACCTGCAGTTCTGATTAACTGGTGCTTTTGGAATATCTCTTAAGACAGGTGACCCGAGATTTCATAACCCTAGTCCTTTAGGGGTCCTTCTGAGATATGCCCCCTTTACACTGCCTAAAATGATTTTTTTACTACTAGTTTCTTATCAAATACTCGTGGCTTCTTCTATTTGTACACAATGGCCATTTAGAAGGGATTATTAAGTCATTTCTCTGTCAATGTTCATTTGTTTCATATTTGGGAAACTTGGAAACTTGGATGAGTGTGATGACATAGATGCTTACCACCACTAGATGTTACGATTCTGTCATTACTTAGATGCTTATGAGCGAAGCATGTGTTCAATTTTATTTATGTACCCTAAAACTCATTATATGCTAGACCTACCACGAAAATCATTGCATTGCATGTACTTGTGTTTAGCATCCTTACACTAACCATATTTATGCTAGATGTACCATACTTTGATCTCGTGTTGTTCATGTGTGATAAATGAGATCTTGGAGCACTCATGTGTTGCCTTGGTAGCATCACCGTCTTGCCAAGAATTTTGATAATCTCGAAATGTTCTTGTATATCTAGTTTAGCTAAGACTAACTTGATTTTTCGCATTTATGATGCATGTACACACGAGGACGTTTGGCTGTATCATCTACACTTGCTAGTGATTACTGAACTGAGGCATTTGGGGATCAGAATTATTATACAAAAGCTTGGTGAGTACTGCTTCTTTGCCAGGAGGCTAGTGATTACTGAACTGAGGCTAGTGATTACTGAACTGAGGCATTTGCCTTATTTCTTATTGCCAGGAGGGATGCACTTGGTACTTGCTTCACCTATCTTGCCACCAACAATCACTATCTAGGATAGCAGCAGCACCTAGCAGCACTGGTGAGTACTGCTTCTTTGCATGGTGTTTTCTTCCTGCGTCTAGCTATTGTGTTAGTGTAGTAGGTATAAGTTTTGTCTGATATTCATTAAGTCTGATGAGTACTAGGCATTCTAAGAAGTGCTACTAGTATTAGTTGTGTCTAATGTTCATTATGTTTATACAGTACATAGCAGTAGGTGGGCTTGTTCTTTTTAAATTCTTATGAGTTGTGAACCAAGGCATTTGTTGCTACTAATGAAATTACCACTGAGTACTTGACTTATTGTTATGTGTCCTGTTCATGATTTCTTGATTTAGTGCTTTGTACTCCACTGAGTAATTGACTTGTATGTGTCCTATCATCTGTTGTGTCTTGGGGACAAGTAGAAACAAATGATAGTAGTATCTTGGGGACAAGTAATTGTCTTGTTCAGATTACAATTGGCTTACTGAGTAAATTTTCCAAATACGCCGGTGGGTGACATGGCTACTGATGGCGCCATCGACGACATCCTACACTTCGGCCCGACGGTATCCTGCGCACCTTCATCACCCTCAACTGCTACAGGTGAGACCCAATCTAGCTTATATAGATCATCCTATTTCTGTCTTGCTGATAGCATTACTAGTTGATCTTGACTTTTAAAGTACAACTGAACCTAGTTGTTCCTACTCCTAAAATTTTCTTACTGAAATCTTCAATGTAGCAATGCTCTGAAGTAATAAATACAACCGAGCCTTGTAAAAACATTGCTAGCTATTCTGAATCGATCATATTGTGTCGCTATGTAATCTGCCACCTTCCTTGTAAAACTATGGACAAACCGAGATTTCATTACGAGAAATGGCTTCGGGATGTCACTAAAGTCCTGTGTTTCATTAGAAAAATCAGAGACTTGTAGTTTAAGTAATAGAATTTTCGAAATGCAGAGCTTTTGTTGTATTTATCTGATTGTTCTTACTGTCCCTGAGTTCTATCATGTTTATATCTGATTGTTCTTGATTAGAACACTTTGTTCAGCCATGACTCATAGCTTCAAACATTCTAGACTTCCTTACAAGTGTATTACTATGTTATGCAAATGTACTTACCATGAGCAAATGGTGTAATAGTATAACAAAAATTGTCTAGTAATTATTATATCAGGCATTATTTTTACTACTTAATGTTGTCGCTGCATGCAATGGCTGTTTCTTTTGCACCTTATTTTCTACTGGTCGTGAACTCATAATATTGACCTAGAATAGTTTGTGTTTTTCCAGTTTGATCATGCTTCTCTTTTATTGAAACTAAATGGATGTTGGATGATCTATGCTTGCTGTTTTTTTGACATGGATCTATGCTTGTTGTTGGTCGGCTGATCTGGGTTGTTTGTGGTTGTAGGGCGAGCTGCAGCGGAACACCCTTAAGCAAGATTGGCACTCCACTTTGCTCCTTCCATGTGTTTGTACAATGTTCAGGTACACATAGTATTTCCCAACCTCGGTATAACTCCATACAATGTATTGCCAATCTCCCAGCAAGCTTCTTCCTCACCAAGGATCCCGTCACATACCCAGTAGTTGCAAGCGTGAGTAGCCCAGTCATAGTCAACACCAATAGAGTTTTTATGTAGTTGTATTGTCAGGTACACATAGTACAAGAAGCAATCAGAAACTATTTCTGGGTTGATGCCGTACATACCGGTTTCACCAATCACTGCAATAGCATCTTCGTGCAATATACGATCTATCATTTCTGAACTTGGTGGACTTTCTACCATATAAATAGAAATATCGGCAACAGTCTGCATCAACCTGACTTATAGGCTATACAGGTGCTCATAGGCTCATGAGGCATTGTCTGATATGATACCTAAATTAGGACTATTAGCTGTTAGCTGCTCATAGGCTATACAGGTGCATTTATGTTTTGAATGTTGTTCTTGCAGGATAGATACATATTGTTTCATAGCATGGTAAAGTTCTATTTTATAGTTATGGTCTGATTATAATTTTTTTTGGAAGCATGCATGCTGTGTTATTTGATATACCATAAGCAGTTAGCAACTTGATGTGTTGTTTGTGTAGGGGAGAGGTCCTGATAATGCAATAGCAAGCTTTGGAGTCGAGTTTGGTTGGCTGGAAGGATATGCTTTGTTTCCTCGTGCTCTGACCGTCGATGGATGTTACCTGTTCAAGGGATATGGTCCTGTAGTAGTTTTACATTCTGTTGCAGCCTTGTATTATGATGGAAGGTTCAATTTGTGTTGTATTTTTATACCTGGATTATTATTTTGCATATCAGTATCTGCCAGAACATCGGAAATATTGTAATAGAGTTATGCATATTCATTTTTTGTTGTATTTTCAAACCTGGATTATTATTTTGTATATCAGTATCCGTGATTTAAACAATGAAAATATCGTTATATTCTTGATTATCAAAAATAATTGATGTACTCAGTTCTGATTATGTATGAAAATTGAAACTGAAAAGCGGGCCTATCCCAAAAAAAAATGTATCGTAAAAAGGCCGAGGTCCAAAATAGAAAAGAGGCCATAAAAAGGCTAAGGCCTGAGAGAGACACACCATAAAAGGCCGACGACTAGAAAAAGAAAAGCCAGAATTATTGGGCTTAGCCCAAGTAAGCAACTAAAATGGACTGGGCTGATTTTGATTTAAGACGATTTCATTTCGTCACAATTTTGCCACGTAGGATCGGCCATGTAGGATCTGAGCTGGCCTGGCTAGAAGGTCCATGACGATATTGGATCGTCATAGACGTTATGACGATTCAATATCGTCATAGACGTTTATGACGATTTTATCAAAAACGTCGTTATAGTTCATTTGCGACGCCCAGCTTTTGACGATCTCAAAATCGTCATAGAATCGTCATAAACGGACTACTATGACGATTCTGTGACGAAAATTGAGGGTCATATATAGCCAAATTCCTTGTAGTGGATGAGCACTGGCATCATAATGAACTTCCTCTTCATACACAACCAAGGAGGAAGGTTATAGATACATAGGGTCACAGTGCCGTGTTGTGACTCTGCTCACCAAAAGGATTCATGCCGTCTGTAGTTAGACCAAACCTTAAGTTCCTTGCGTCACGTGCGAAGTCTGGGTACTCTCGCTCGACTTTTCTCCACTATGACCCATCAGCGGGGTGTCTCAACATCGCGTCTTTCTTACGGTCTTCCATGTGCCATCGCAACAACTTGGCATGCTCTTTATTTCTGAAGAGACGTTTTAACCGTGGTATTATAGGATCATACCACATAACCTTGGCGGGAACCTTCTTCCTAGGGGCCTCGCCCTCAACATCGCCAGGATCGTCTCGTCTGATCTTATACCGCAAAGATGCTGCATACCGGCATGCATCCAAATTCTCGTACTTCTCACCGCGGTAGAGGATGTAGTCATTAATGCGTGCATGTATCTTCCGCACGCCTAATCCTAGAGGGTAGACAACCTTCTTTGCTTGGTATGTACGTCGGGCAACTCATTATTTCTTGGAAGAAGATTTTTCATTTTACCAACAACTTTGAAAATGCGCTATCACACACCATTCTCGCCTTCCATTGCAAAGAATCCGGTGGTACCTAGCTTTTGTGGCCATCTTCGCAAGTTGGATACAACAATGTTTTGTGATCCTTTAACATCTGCTCCAGACTTCTCCTTCTCCTTTTTAGTTTCACATTCTTCCTTTGCATCAAGAATGGCCCAACCAAGATCGCCATCGGGCCCATCTGCTCCCTCTTGATCTTCATTATCTACCCCCATTGCGGTATCATCATATTCAGGATACATATTATGATTGTTGTCATCATCCTCCTTCTTCGTTGTCTTCCATCACAACCCCTTTTTCTCCGTGCTTGGTCCAACAATTATAGCCGGGCATGAAACCGGATCGAAGGTGGGCGTGAATGGTTACGGTATTTGAGTAGTCTTTCTTGTTCGACAAAGTGAACACACGGTCAACACATAAAACCATTTTGACCACGGTTTGCATTAGCCACAACGATGAAATTTTGGAGGCCCGTAATGTACTCGGAAGTGCGGAGGTCACCGTACATCCATTGCCGGTTCATCTGCATTAATATGTAGTATATATCAAAAATTAATAGGGAGATGACCATTTATATATATAGTACATCAATGACACATGAAAGGATAGTTGCCGACCTCGACCGAGACGGAAAGAGCAACAAGAAAACTTATTTTGAGCTCTCGGGCATTTCACCGAACACCTCTTGTGCATATGAAAAAACACAAACTAGCACTCTTCACACCCTCTTGCTAGGCTCCAAAATGAGATAGTGAAAAAATGGAAGAGTGGGGTGTGTGTGGGCTGCGGTGATGTCTTATATAGCCCCCCCTTTAACACCGGTTCATGCCACGAACCGGTGTTAAAGGGGGGGGCTACGCGGACCACTGTTGCAGGGTCCTTTAACACCGGTTCGTGGAAGAACCGGTGTTAAAGCCCTTTTTCTGGATCAACAAAAGACCTCGTTTCCACTAGTGTTTCTCCATGCTAGACATTTCAACTGATTTTTTTAACCCAAAACCAAACAGCTAACTAATAAAGGAGCATGCAAATCATGGGCCCCCAAAAGGCATGGGCCCCAGGGCGCCGCCCATGTTGGCCATGGGTCAGAGCCGGCCCTGCATACACTTAGTATCATGCGTAAGATACTAGTGTATGATACTACGTCCATATGATGAACATGCCAATATGTGAGGGTTTGAAGCACACGTTGGTTGGTTAAAACCTTTTGCCAAATGGACAAACAGTATGAAATGTAGATAACTTTTTCCTATCAAAGTCAGATTTAAATGTACTGAACTCATCGTTTTTTTCTATTACTTGTGTGCAGTTTGCAATTCTCATGCATCTAAGATTGTGCAGCTTTTTTTCTACAAAGATCCCAAAAATAATAAAAAATACGAATAGTTTGTTAGACCACCTAGTAGCCATCACTACAGGAATGGCTAGATGCGCCGACGGCCGTCCGCTACGCCGACGGCCAAACGTCGGGGCCGTCGGCGTAGCACCGCACCAGGCCAGCCCAACTGGCTAGCCCTCGGCGTAGCCAAGCCGTCGGCGTAGTATACACTACACCGACGGTCACCCTCGGCGTAGTGGCGGTCCTTGGCGTAGCAAGCGGACGCGTGGCACATGCCGGCCAGCACGGACGGCGCGCTAACGGTGCCGTCGGTTAGGCCGACAGCGACCCTCGGCATAGCATACGCCGACGGCCACCCTCGGCGTACCAGCAACGTACGCCGACGGTCACCCTCGGCATAGCCTTCTCTATTTTTCATATATTTAGTATTTGCATCAATTATTTATATTTTTTTATTAATTGGATAATTTTGTACCCTCTGAATAGTAGTCTACACGTCCACATGAAATGTCGTTGCGAATCTTCTCACACCCCGATCGAGAAATTTCGATATGTTTGTAAGTGTTATTATCGCATGTGGTTCTCAATAGCACTCACCACGACCACATGAAGTGCTTGCATGTGTCACCCCTCGCATGCATGCGCTCTAACCTAGAGGCGAAGGTTCCGGACCCGTATGAGGGTGGAATCTCCCCGTCGAGGTGAAACCGGGTAGGATAGTGCCCCAACTTGTGAGCCAACATGGTTTTACATCACCCTATGACCTAAACAAACACAAAACAAGAGAGAGCTACGCCGGCTACCTGCCGAGGAACGTCTAGGGGGGTAGACGATCCGAGTGTGCAGAGATCAGGGTTTCGCCGGAGGAAGACCACGAGAACATTGGAATGAGATGAAAACTTGCATGTGCCCCTAGCATATGTGTGTGGGTGTGGTGAGAGGTTGGTATATATAGGTGCTTGCATGTGGTGAGAGGCAGTCGAAGGTCGCTAAGAAGATACTTCGGTATCTCCCATTCATAAAAAGAATCTAGCGGCTTTAATTGAGCGAGGAGACTGCCAAACAGATGATGTGGCACAAGAAGGGGAAAAGATACGAGGACGGGCACGGTCGGAAGAAGATGGGACATCCATCTGATGGTAAGGCATGGAAGAACTTCGATGACAAATACCCCCGGTGGGCAGAAGAGGCTCGGAATGTTAGAATTGCGATAGCAACAGATGGCTTCAACCCATATGGTATGTCGACGGCCTCGTACAGCTGCTGGCCGGTGTATGTTATTCCGCTCAATCTCTCTCCCGGAGTATTAATGCAACGGAAGACCATGTTTTTGTCGCTGATCACTACAAGGAATCTGGCTATATATGACCCTTCATTTTCGTCACAAAATCGTCATAGTAGTCTGTTTATGACGATTTTATGACGATTTTGAGATCGTCGAAAGCTGAGCGTCGCAAATGAACTATAACGACGTTTTTGGTAAAATCGTCATAACCGTCTATGACGATATTGGATCGTCATAACATCTATGACGATCCAATATCGTCACGGGCCATCTAGCCTGGCCAAGTCAGATCCTACGTGGCCGATCCTACGTGGCAAAATTATGACGAAATTAAACTGTCTTAAATTGAATTCAGCCCAGTCCAGTTTGGTCGCTTATATGGGCTCAGCCCAGTAATTTTGGCAGTTTTTAATATTTCAGCCTTATTTATTTTCTAGGCCTTGGCCTTCTTACAATCCAATCATTTTCTAATTTCGTCCTTTTTATCAAATGGGTCTCAATTGTCAGTTTCCTATAGAATTTGGGCTCTAGTTGTCAGATTCTTCATATAGCTAATTAATTAATATCCAATATAACAATCTAACGTGAGATAAAAGCATGACAATATTTAAATAAATGTCAAAATCAATTCATTACAACAATATGATAATAAGTTGAACACGTGAAATTCCACTCTAGTTCACATCACTACTAGTTCAACCAAAAAATCTTGGACACCCCAAATCTACAAACAAAACTCTCATAAAGTATAAACGCTAGCTACTCTGATGATACTCTCGAACTTCTTCAGGAACTTCAGCTTGTGTCCTTGATCTTCTCGTCAATGTACTCTCAGCCTTGGTGTTGTGAAGACTAGCGAGCCTTCTCCTCCAACTCAAACAGAACAAGCAAAAGGTTAGGCATATAAATGAATACCATCAGCATAAGAGCAAACACTAAAATAAGCATGTACAACATCAACTATTCAATCTAAAGCTATGGAGGTGGCAGAATTTAGAACAGTGGATACAGTTGTAAGAACCCACCACAAATTCAAAACAACAACATACAAACAAAGTAGAAACCAGAGTAGCACATTAGCTTTGGAAAACTAACATTAAGCACAATAGCTTCGAAAATCATGCAGATCGTCTTTATATAATCGGCCGATGTTCCGCACTTAGAACACATCACCTAATAAAACAACATCCTACATCGCCTATACATTCCTACATCAACTACGTAAATGTGACAAGAAGAAATTGGTGAAAGTAGACTTGATTCCAACATGCTAAGAAACTGTGACAATCAGGGAACAAATCACAAATATTGAGACATTTTAGATTACAGCAAGCCAAAATTTAGGATCAGGAAAAGTAATTTATAGCTCCAACATAACATGTCTACCTTACATGAACATATAGTGTGAGCATGATAGAACAAATAGAATAAAGATCTCCAGCAAGTGACATGTTTATACTATCTATAGTGTACCCATTTTATGCTATCTACTCAGGCAAAACAAACATGCACATATCCTAGGGCTGGATCCCTGTGTAAGAAATCAGGAAGTATGACAACACATTACCATACTCGAGCCAGTCCAGCATTCCAGCATACTGTGTTGGTCATTCCAGCAGTCCAGTATGTAGACACACCATGTCCCATTGGAACTAACAAGCAAGAGAGAGAGAGAGAGCAAAAAGAATCAGAGTGTAACAGAGAGGCATTCATTTTGAGAAACTAAAAGCAAAAGAAGACATGAATAGATCAATGGGTATTGGTTCAAAGACCAAAACCACACAAGTGAAGCATGGTAATCAGCTAAAATGATAGACCAGTACTATCTTATCTAAATAACAGTGCAAGAACCAAACTGAGCATATACCAGGAACATGAGTATAAGCTCCAAGAGGACAAAGAACAAGGTCATGTATTAATTCATACATTAGACCAACTGAAACTAAAAAACATTACCAATTTTGAATCATAGTAGCGGCAGTGAACTCGTAATAACTAGCAATCAAACAACATATTCAAAAATCGCATATGGATTTAACATATTCTCTACACAGATATTACCAATTGTTTTCACAGATTCCATAAATCGACCATGTATGGTTTCATTATGGTTAATTCTCTTCTTAAAGTACGATCGGGCATTTCAAAAAGATATTTATTATACATGAGAATACTTATACATGATAGAGGTCTTATACCTATATATGACTATACATAAACCAGTAGTTGTACTGCTACTAGAGAAAAACATGTTGCATAGTAGACCTCTACATGATAATAGAATATCATTATCTTTGACAAGAAACACACTAAATAGGCAACACACTAACTGTACCCAGTAATTATACCTAACCAAGCAAGAAACAGGAAGGCCAACATGCTCAAACCAAACCTAAACATGGATAACAGTGGTATAGAGAGGCAAAGCAATTTTATTCATCTCAAGATCGATCCAAATTTCACAAGTCCATTATGCTAGAATCGACCACACACTCGGATCCAGAAACAACCTGAAAGCTCCAATGATCAGAGGCTGGCCGCCTTCCAGCCCTTCCGTCGCCAGGGTGAGGCGCACGGCGGAAGAAGAGGAAGAGGAGTACCCGGACTATGGGCGCGGCCTTGGCCCCCATGTTGAGGTCAGAGCGAAAGCGGATGGCTCATGCATGATCTGCGACAGACATGTGCACCAAATCGTAGCTAGTCGGGGTGATAGATTATAGCGGTCGAGCCCACAACAACCTCCATGAATCGGGAAATAGATGATTGGACAAGCGGTTGTGTACACGGGCATACCTCCATGGCGAGGGAGTTTCCGAGGAGCGCAGAGCATCGTGTGCTTGTTCTTGATGACGGGCATGATCTGGCTGCGAGCAATCAAAGCACACAGAACAAAGGCGTCGAGCTGCGAGCTAGCTAATACTCCTAGGTGAGCGAGGAACAGGGGAGAGAGAGGAAAAGGGAGCTGCAGCGTACCGGCGTTGATTCGGTCCTGTGGGGTTCCGGCCTTGGAGAGGACCTCGAGGTCGACGATGCTGAGTGACATGTCATCCGCGGCCACCTTCTCCATGAGCTGCGCGACTTCCAGCCCTTCCATCTCCAGGGTGAGGCGCATGGCGGAGCCTGGGGCGACGGGGGACGGAGGCGGAGCACAGGGCCCGGTGCCTCGGCGGCCCGGGAGCGGAGGCGGAGCACGGGGCCCGCGTTTATGTAGGAGACTACCGGGACGAGCGTGGAGAGCGCATGGAGCAAGGAGACCATGGCGGCGTCGGCGCCCGAGGACGCGGCCTCTGGGCGGATCTTGATGAGCATGAAGTGCCCGATCGGGGCCGCGATGGAGGGGGCGGCGGAAGTGAGGACATGGCGGTACCGCATAACGATGGCGGAAGGCTTGAGTCGGCAGAGCAGGTCGGGGCAGATCGAAGCACGGCGAGGACGACAAGCGCGGCGCCTCGATCTAGATGGGGTGGAGGCGGCGGGTGGGTGAGAGGAGAGGAAAGGAGGGCGCTAGGGTTTGGACTTTGGAGGCAGGGTATGGTCGGTCGCGTGCGTGCGTGGGGTGTTCTCAGGCCGTGGGTGTGCTTCTTCTGGTGATCCACTACGCGTTGGATGGCGTTGAACGGACCATATCATGCCAAGATGGAGGATCCATGGGAGATTGTTTACTGCGATTTGATTGGTTGAAAACTACCTAGCTATGAACATTCATACCTTCTGGTGACACGCAGACATGACATGTAGGCACAATTGTTGACGTGGACAATCTCTTATTTTCTAATTTAGACGATATGACGATTTAAAATCGTCATAGTGAGCTACCAATACCTCCCGAGATGCATTTACTAGGTTATGACGATTTGAGCTAATAAAACCATGACGATTTTAAGCAAGATCGTCGTAATTTTCTAAGGTTTTGAACCTCCTGAATAGCTTACGACCATTTAGTGCAAAATCGTCATAATTCTATGACGATTTTGTCCACGGTCACTATTAGAAGGTCATAGAATAACACATTCCTTGTAGTGGATAATTCCAGGACCTGAGTATCCGGGGAAGAACTTGAGTGTCTACATGCAACCGATTGTGGATGATTTGAACCACTCTTGGATACACGGGACGTTGACATACGACCGAGCATCAAATAGAAACTTTTTGATAAAAGTTTGGTTACAATATACTATGGATGACATTCCCGGGTACGCCCTAACGTGCGGATGGTGTACAGCTGGTAAGTGGCCATGCCCAGTGTGCAGGCACCGACTTGAGTTCCTTTGGCTAAAGTCGGGTCGCAAATATGTTGCGTTTGACACGAATCGACAGTACCTCAAAAGAAATCATTCGTTCAGAGAAGATAGAAAGAACTTCAAGAAGGGAAAAGTTGTGCATGAAGTAAAAGAGGTACCAAAGTTCGAGGGTGCAGTTGTTGATGCCGAGATACGTGCTCTCGTGCCCGCGGCGCCGGGAACTGGCCATCAATTTGCGGGATATGGTGTAACGCATAATTGGACTCACGTGGCAGCCTTAACGAATCTCACGTGCAGTATTGCATTTTCAGGTTATCCCCGATTGGGCCGAGCCGCATCGACTCGCATGGGAGGAGCTGGTTAGGACGAGGTGGCTCAGAGAAGATGAGGAGTTTGCAGCCTTGTCGAGGCGGAACGCGGATAACCGAGGCGATGGTGGAACGCACTGCGCGGGAAACCGCAACTTTGACCGCTTCAAGGGGAAGGTGGTACGTATATACATGGAACGACCTGCGTGCATTTCTGCTTATGTTTGTACTTCATATGCATAATATTTTCTTTTCGTGATACAGGTGGCCGAGGCACAACCCGGGGAGGTGATTCATGACGTCGCCGTCTATGAGATGATGCGGCGAAAAAATCCCAATTACTCGGAGCCTCAACCCTCGTTGCCCGTGTACTTCTAGACCGCCGAACGACTTGGGGAACTACAGACGATGGTGAAGGCTCGTCACCCCATGTGGATGACCCCATTCACGCGGAGATCGACGAGGAGTCGTTGGTCTGTCGGGCACGGATTGCGCATGGACGCCTCAAGATTCTGAATAAGAAGGTCAAGCCTACCCTCAAGACGAGCTTCACTGCCGTCTCAAGGCTACCTACCCGCCGACGGCCCCTATCCCGCCTCGTGGCCAGCCTCGTCGCCGAGGATGTAAGTTTTCTCGTTTTCATCATCTTTATGACTTTTGTTCCTGCATGGCTAACCGACGAGATTCCTTGTATTTGAAATTGTAGCCGAGTTAGACGCGCTCTACGATGCCGCTTATGAGGAATATCAGTGGCCTTCGGCGAGATCGAGGCGAATGCGATCTACATGCAATACGTAAATGTAAGTCCGAACCTTTATTTTTGCAAAAGATACAAGTCCCACTTCCCCGTTTGTTGTACTACGGCTGACTTCTAAACTATCTTGCAGGCCATGATGGTGAATATTCAAACCGCCGAATAGAGATTTAGGGCCCGTGCCTCCCATGCCAGGTCCGATGCCATTTTTGCAATCGAAGGAAAGCTTAGGACCTACTACGATCGACACCGGTAAGTTCTTTGCTAACCCACCGTTATCGCTTTTTGCCTCGCAAGTTGCTAACATGAAGGCAACATGTAGGAACGGAGCTTCGGGAACCGCACTTTGGCCACGCCGCCGGATGGGCGCCGATCACACCGCTTCATGACGATGGTCCATCTCCGCCATTCCGGTGGTTCTCCGAGCTTCACACTTCTACTCCTCGCCAGTGGCTCTTCTGCTGCTTCTACTGGACGCAACCCTCGGCAGAGGTCGCCACTTTTCACCAGGGGAGATCTCGGGTACACCCCCTCTCCTCCAGAGTTGTAGGCATGTGTGATGATGTATGAACAATGTATGGATGATGTATAAACAATGTATGGATGATGTATAAACAATGTTTAATATGAGCATGTGTGATATGAACAATGTTTAATATGACCATATGTGATCTTGTATGACTGATGTGAGTGCTGCATGTATGGCTGTATGGATGTATGCATGGATGATGTATGGCTGCTGTGAGTGCTGCTGAGAAAAATTCAAAAAAAAAATTGTGTATGTGATACGCCGACGGCAATGCCCTCGGCGTAGCCCTCTGCCATGTGCCAAATGGTCAGGGCTACGCCGAGAGCACTGCCGTCGTAGCACCGCCTACGCCGAGGGTCGGCCGTCGCCTAGCCAGCCCCGAGGCCAGCGGTGGACACGCGTCCACATACGCCGAGGGTGAGGCCGTCGGCGTAGCACCTTCCTGGGGAGGCCCATCGGGTGCCACGTGGCCACCATACGCCGAGGGTAGGGCCGTCGGCGTATACGGTACGCCGTTAGCGCCGCCGTTAGCGCAGCGTTCGCCGACGGCCGTTACGCCGACGGGCCGCCGTCGGCGTGAAGCTACGCCGACGGTTTTCTCGCCACGCGACCGCTTTTGCTCTGCCGAGGAGACCTTCGCCGACGGCAGCCCTCGGCGTAGTGTATGCCGACGGCAAATCTTGCTACGCCGAGGGCTTTTTGCCGTCGGCGTAGCCGTCGCGTGCTGTAGTGCATGACTACTAGCGACACTGGCGCGGGCCAAAATTTGCCATGTTAAATTTGTCCTTTTTTGCGAAACGAACTTGTTGAGTGTTTGCCGAGGCTTACAAAATTTTCAGCCACCGACTCTGAGTGCAAGTTCGTTTTTTTTTTTTTGACAAGCCATGCTACCACATTTGCATGCTGACGAAGTACACATGCTCCAGGGTGCAGATTGGCTCCTTGGGATCCCAAATTTCCACAATCTCTTTTAATTAATTATTTGGTAGTGTAGCTGATGATGGTCTAACTGAAATGCCTAAAAGCAGGCAAACCAGGTCGCTTTTGTTCTTGGCAATTTCCTTGTGATTTTCATGGCAAGATTATAAAGCTAGGTATTGGCTCTTCGGGATCCCAAATTTCCACAATCTCTTTTAATTAATTATTTGGTAGTGTAGCTGATGATGGTCTAACTGAAATGCCTAAAAGCAGGCAAACCAGGTCGCTTTTGTTCTTGGCAATTTCCTTGTGATTTTCATGGGAAGATTATAAAGCTAGGTACGCGCACACCGGAGGGTCTGAAGCTGTGTACCGTCTGCGAGTCACTTTCCCAGATTAGTTAGTTATCAATTGTCTTCTACGCAGTACGCATGCAGCTTCTTCCAATTCTTCTCCTCCGTCCACCCGCGGAGCCAATCTCGTGATAGAGTTGGAATGGATATGTGTCCACTTCTTCAATAATGCTAGACTTAAGGACGTTTGGTTACGAAAAAGATTTACGGACGTATGGTTGGTTTAAATCCTTTACCCTTCCATGATTTCAGGTACGTGATCCCACCGGTCTTTCTCTACGTAATCCCGTAAGCACGATTCCGTAAAAATCAGTCCGTAGACGTAGCATTACTGAATAATGCTAGACTTACGGACGTTTGGTTACGGAAAAGATAGGAGGTGTGTAGACGACAGACTATAGGAGGTGTGTTTTGTTGTCGATCCTCCCTTAAAACTTAAGTTTGTATACGCCAGTTTCTTTTGAGCCCGTCAAAACCTATATCCAGATCATGTATACCTTCCTATAGGTGTACTTGGTCGAGCCGGGTATACTCCATGTTTCCACCGGCTGATCCCACCTCCTGTTATCGCGACCAATGTCTTTATATGCAACATTTTAATTTTTTGTTGTTGCTGCTATATCTCTCTCGATTTTCGCCACCCGCAGGCACGTGAGTATACGTGTACGATGATTACACGTCTAAGAGGACCATACATCCTTTTGTTGGGCTCGTACGGTCTTCAAAACGAATTGGTATCATGTTTTTATTTGTCAAAGTTTGAAAAGAAGGGAGCACACCAAAGCAAAAGTGGTGCCATAATTGAAAACGAAAATTAACGGGTGATTGCCAGCATGGAGAGGAGGTCCACATCAAACAACATGTTTCTGCGACATTTCCATATGCACCATAGGATGGCGAGTACTGTAGTGTTGCGTGCCTGTGCATTTGGGGCAAACTCGTTGCGAGGCCAGTGAGGAGGATGGGGACATTGGCATCAGGATGGACACACATCGTTGATGCGATGGTGCTCCACACGGCGTAGAGGAGGGGGCACCAAACAAATAAGCGCGAGATGTGTTCACGACGGCCCGGGCAGAATGGGCAATTGGGAGAGGGAACATACCCAAGATGGTGTAACCGCGCATGGGTCCTGGTACTTTTGTAAGCGCATGATCCAAAAGAAAAACCTCACCTTGAGAGGCGCAAAACAATCCCAATTGACATCCTAAAATGGAACAACACATCACGAGGCACATAGTGCCGGGTAAACGTCCCCGGTGATGAAGGCCCAAGAAAGATCCAACCGAGGTGCGTAAGTAAGGGTTGGGCATAATCGAGATCCTAGCAAGAGCAGAGTTCACGTAAGCCATATCATTAGTGGCTGCCTTGGAGACCTTGTGGAGGAGAGGGACATCACCAGACCACCCCCGAGGGCATCAGCGATGGTGGCGATGGGTAGGCGGCAATGGGAGAAGGCCGTAGGCAAGGGAGCCGACAAAGGGCCAAGAGGAGTCCACGCGTCATGCCATAGAGACTGAACGCCCATCCCAAGGATAGAGTTCTCAAATCTGCAGACCTTATATCTTGCCAAAAAATGTTCAAAAGTAAAAGACTACAAAGATCATTTGTGTTCCCATTATCAATTCCTACTCGTATTAATCTCTTCAAAATTTTCTATTTTTTGTGCCCCTACAAAAAATACACCACCTAGGCCGTTGCAAGGATGTGCAACACAAGACCCATGCTATAAGCTCTTGTTCAACTGCTGCCGGAACCTCCTGATAAACATATCAGCAGCCTGGTCAATTTCATCCTCCATATTGAACTCCAACCCTTCTATCTCCCGGTTGTTCCTGATTACATCCATGACGGAAGGCTCATCTTCATCATCCGTACCACACACATCACCATCGTCATCTTCCTCTTAGCAATTGTCATCATCACTGAAGATGGGGTGCAGCGTCCAGTCAGGACAGCCACCATGACCACTTTCCTGATCGAACTGAGCCAATTGATACGAGAGATCGTTGGGCATGTCGAAACCATGCACAACAACCTGTCTATTCTCGACCTTGCGCATCACAAGAGACTTGTGGCAGTCCACCCTCTCTCTGTCAGCCACAACGAGCCGGTGGATCTTGTGAGAGATCACAGCGACCGAGCTCATCCTGCGACGGTGGAGCACGGCGAGGACGAGGATCCTGCCCGCGAGCACGCCTGTCTTGCTCTTACACATCGCCGCAGCCTTCTTCAGGTGCTGTGCTGCCTTGCCGATCTTCATTTTTCTGTTGTGAGGTGAGCAAGCAGTTGCCCAGGCTTGAAATGGGGTAGGTCGGTAGGACTCAGAGATTAATTAGAGAAGCTGGTTTTGGTTTCTGGGGCATGGGACTTGTCGTGAGCCTCCAATGTTGTATTTATAGTCAGAAGATGAGTGTACAAATAACAATGAAGTACCTTTTGGTACCTAGCGTATAAGTAAAGTATGCAAGTGAGGTCTCAAATTGCCAGTGCCTAAAGCTCATTATTGCTTAATAAAATGTGTTGCTCAACAGATTTCTTTTCGAAGAAAAAGTTGGTCGAAAGCTAGCATTAGCAACCAGACCGGACAGCTTTTCTTGGCGGTCTCCTGCCGTGTGATTCATGCTAGAAATAACAAAAGTAGCAGTTCGCACGTCCCCAGCTTTGTGCTGCCCCTGAGATATATGATTAGCTTCGCTTCTCTTCTACGCGCTCTACTGCTACGCATAAAGCCAAAGAGATCTCCGTGATAGATATAGATGGAAGCTTCTCCATATTTTTCGAATGGTGTAAGGTGTGAGGGTGTGTGCTAGTTTTTTTTCATGCATGCATTGAAGGTGTTTGTTGAAATGTCTGAGTGAAAAATTCCTTGAATTTCTCATAGAACAAAAATATAGAAGGTGTTCGAGACGCACTTGAGCTTTCTCCTCTTTATTTCCCTCGATCGAGGTTAGCAATCTTATCTTTTCTAGGTCATTGATACAATTCATGTGTCGGTGTGAATTGGTTATTTCACTATTTATGATGTCCTGTTTTTTGATAAACTTATTTATATGATGCAGATGAACGGTCGGGAATGGATGTACGGTGACCGGCGGGTAGCCGGGTATATCAAAGGCGTGGATAAATTTATCGATGTGGCTACGGCAAACAAAGAGAATGGATTTATACGTTGTCCATGTGTTCAATGTCGGAACAACAAGGAGTACTCTTCCTCGAAAATCATTCGCGGCCACCTGATTATGAAAGGTTTCATGCCCAACTATAATTGCTGGACCAAGCACGGGGAAAGAGGGGTTATGATGGAAGATGGTGAAGAAGAAGATGATGATAACAACTATCATTATATGTTTCCTGAATACAGTGATACTGCAATGGAAGACAATGGAGAGGAAAAAGGTGAAGAACGGGCATCAGATGAGCCAGCTGATGAACTTGGTAGGGTCATTTCTGATGCAAAGCGAGACTGTGAAACAGAAAATGAGAAGTTGAAGTTAGAGGGCATGTTAGAAGATCACAAGAAATTGTTGTACCCAAATTGTGAAGATGGCAGCACAAAGCTCGATGCGACATCGGAATTGTTGCGATGGAAGGCGAGTGTGGTCTAACCGACTCCTCATTTGAAAAGATGCTGAAAATAATGAAGCCAAGTTTCCAAAACATAACGAACTTCCGAGAGTACCTACGAAGCAAAGAAGACTCTCATCCTCTGGGATTAGATGTGCAAAAGATACATGCATGCATTAATGATGCATCCTCTACATGTAAGGAGTATGAGAATTTAGATAAATGCCGGTATATGCAAGTTGCGGTATAAGATCGACGAGATGACCTGGTGATATTGAGGGAGAGCCCCTCCGAAGAGGGTTCTGCTAAGGTTATGTGGTATGCTCCTATAATACCAAGGTTGAAACGCATGTTCGTAAACAAAGAGCATGCCAGGTTGTTGCGATGGCACAAAGAAGACCGTAAGAAAGACGGGAGTTGAGACACCTGGCGATGGGTCACAGTGGAGAAAAATCGAGAGAGACTTCCCGGACTTTGCGGTGACGCAAGGAACTTATGGTTTGGTCTAAATGCGGATGGCATGAATCCTTTTGGGAGCAGAGCTGCAGTCACACCTGGCCCGTGACTCTATGTATCTACAACCTGCCTCCTTGGTTGTGCATGAAGCGTAAGTTCATTATGATGCCAGTGCTCATCCAAGGCCCGGAGCAACCAGGCAACGACATTGATGTGTACCTTAGGCCATTAGTTGAAGAACTCTTACAGTTGTGGGGCAAACCAGGTGTACGTCGGTGGGATGAGAACAAACAGGAGCCATTTAATCTCGAGGGTTGTTATTCGTAACCATCAATGATTGGCTGCTCTTAGTAACCTTTCGTGACAGACAAACAAAGGATATAAGGCATGCACCCACTGTTTAGATAAGACCGAAGGTACATATTTGCATAAATGCAAGAAGGTTGTGTACCTAGCGAATCGACGATTTCTTCCGACCAATCATCCGTAAGAAAGAAAGGCAAGCATTTCAAAGGTGAGGCGGATCACCGAAGAAGCCTGAACTCCCAGCTGGTGATGATGTATTTGGTATGGTCAAGGACATAGAAGTAATCTTTGGAAAGGGTCCGGCGGTCAATCAGTTCGAACGACGCGCTCTGGACACGCACCCATGTGGAAGAAGAAATCTATATTTTGGGAGCTGCCATATTGGAAAGTCCTGCGTCCGTTCTTCAATCGACGTGATGCGTGTGAAGAATCTCTGCGTGAACCTGCTAGGATTCCTAGGCGTGTATGGGAAGACAAAAGATACACACGAAGCACGGAGGACCAACAAATTATGAAAGACCCAAAGAACATGCATACAGATAACAAGACGGATAAAGGCGTCACTTAAGTCGTGCACTATGCTCTTACCAAAGCAGAGAAGGAAATCTTTTTGAAGTCCTTTACGTATCAAGGTGCCGTCGGGCTTCTCATCTAATATAAAGGGATAATAAATATGGCGCAGAAAAGTTCCAAAACCTGAAGTCTCATGATCACACGTGATTATGACGTGATTGCTTCCGATTGCATTGAGGGGCTTCTACCGTAAAATGTTCGAGTACCCATTGTGAAGCTGTGCATTCCTCAATGCAATATCTCGTAAGGTAATCAATCCGGATATTCTGCCAAGGTTACGAAGGATGTGGTACAATGTCTTGTTAGTTTTGAATTGGTGTTCCCACCATCCTTCTTCAATATTATGACGCATCTCTGGTTCATCTAGTGGAAGAGATTGCCATTCTCGGTCGGGTATTTCTCACAATATGTTCCCCTTTGAGAGGTTCATGGGAGTCTTAAAGAAATATGTTCATAACCGTGCTAGACTGTAAGGAAGCATCTCCAAGGGATATGGAACAGAGGAGGTCATTGAGTTTTGTGTTGACTTTATTCGACCTTAAGCCGATTGGTGTTTCGACTCGCGGCATGAGGGAAGACTAAGTGGAAAAACGCTGGGAAAGAAAGCAATGATATGTAGGACGGGATTCTTTCACTAAAGCACACTACAGTTCTACATAATTCCACCTTGGCGACTCCAGATATGGAGGAACACAAGAATATTGTACGCTCAAAAACCGGGAAGCCTGAATCATGGATTCTGAGATGAACACATGAAGTCTGCGGTGGTTGGATGCGGACACATCTCTTGAATGACACCACCTGTTGGAGATCAGCTATACTTGTTGGCCACGCCACCATCTTCTCTGTATTGAATTTCCAAAGTACGAAATAAATGGGAATACATTCTACACGATCGCCCAAGATAAAAAGAGAACCAACCAAAATAGTGGTGTCCGCTTTGATGCAATAGACGAGAATGGACAAAAGGACACATATTATGGTTACATAGAGGAGATATGGGAACTAGACTATGGAGTCTTTTAAGGTCCCTTTGTTTATTTGCAAATGGGTCAACTGAATGGGGAAGGGTAAAGATAGACCAGTTATGCGGAATGACAATAGTGGATCTCAACAATCTTGGTTATAGAGATGAACCATTCGTCCTAGCCAATGATGTGTCTCAGTTTTCTATGTGAAGGACATGTCCTCCGCATCGAAAAAAGAAAAAATATGCAAACGAATACATCATATGATGAGCCAAAGCGTCACATAGTTCTTTCAGGAAAAGAAACATCGTGGGAATCAAGGACAAGATGACATGTCGGAAGATTATAATAAGTTTGATGAAATTCCGCCTTCACGGTGAAAACGACCCAAGCATTCCGTTAAGTTAAGAAGATGCTCCATGGTTACGTCAAGCGGTCATAAGGAATGACATATGCCAAGAAGTTCATGCTCATATTATGTAACTCTAGTTCATGTCTTTCGCGGTTTGTGGCTTGACCGAAGGATATCTTTCATGTTTGTGGCCTTTAGTCCCGGTTTTGTAGTCTCAGTTTTAATATTAATAAATGTCTTGAGTGTTAATCCCATTTTGTGGCTGGACCGAGTGCCTCTATGACCGATTTCTCGGAGATGCCGGAGGCTCCGTCGGCATCTCCTCAAACTGGCATGTGGTGTCCCTCTCGAAAACCATCTTGCAGCTTGTAACTTCACTAACTAGATCAATACGCCTCGTGCTAACTAATTTCACATATTAGAGTGCCTCTATGACCGATTTCGGAGATGCCGGAGGGACCAGGCTCACGTCGGCATCTCCCTGAAACTGGCCGCAGTGGTGTCCCTGCGCTCGAAAACCATCTTGCAGCTTGTAACTTCACTAACTAGATCAATACGCCTCAGAGCTAACTAATTTCATATATTAGGGATTGCCTCTATGACCAGTTTCTCGGAGATGCCGGAGGGCCCAGGCTCTCGGCATCTCCCGAAACTGTCCGCAGATGGTGTCCCTGCTCGAAAACCATCTTGCAGCTTGTAACTTCACTAACTAGATCAATACGCCTCAGCTAACTAATTTCACATATTAGGAGTGACTCTATGACCAGTTTCTCGGAGATGCCGAGGACTGGCTCGTCGGCATCTCCTCGAAATGGCCGTAGTGGTGTCCTGCTCTCTAAAACCATCTTGGAGATGCCTCAAACCGCCGGAGGACTGGACTCACAAGGATGCATATTTATAGTACAAGCAGCTCGGCATAATGTCGACACTCACGACATAATGTCGACACTCACCCCTATTATTAGTCTTGACTCATCTTTAGTCGGTTGGTGTCTCCAATCGACTAAAGGTTCATCTTTAGTCCCGGTTGGTGACACCATCCGGACAAGGTACAAGCCATACGACATAATGTCGACACTCACCCCTATTATTAGTGTTGTCGGCCCACTGCGCAATCCCTTGATCGCGTTGGTTTCTCCAACCGAGACTAAATATGAACCCTCTCTTTATATAGGCATTTCCTCTATTTATTAGGTAACACTTAAGACATTTATTAATATTAAAACCGGACAAATCGGGACTAGCTAACAAACCGACAAATTCAAAAAAATCCGAACAATGAAAAATCCTTCGCGAGGTGTCATATTATGTTACATAGTTGAAAGGAAAAATACCAACTTGGTATATTGATCATGTTTCGAAAAAACCTTCACAAAATGACCTATCATGTTCGAGGTTTCATGGCTTTCGGTCCAAATGACCGATGTTATGTGCTGAATCACGGCATAGTTTGTGATGTTGTGCCCATATTATGCATGTGTGTGGACATTGGTATGGAGAACAATGTTGCAGGAGGAAGTTTTCCTTTTTCGCATCGGAAAAGCCCTTTTCCATTTTCCGAGCGCAAAAAACGGGTCGTTTTGTGAAGTAACCACCAAAATACCGTTTCACAATGCTACCGTCCAATTTTCCTAAAATACTAGACCACCTTACATGGACTATCTCCCAACCGGTACATCTCAAACCTTTTCGTCCATCCCAGGTAAAAAGGACAAATGTCTAGAATCGGTGAAGTGGGTCCGGTTTGTACTACAGTACATGATCTATCGCCTGTGATTTTTGAAAAATCATTCTTAGACTCGCAATATTTGGTATCTTCAGAGATCCAATGCAAGTTCTAACGATGCGTCCCTATCTTCATGCACACGGTTCGACCATAGTTAGAAATTCGATAATTCAAAACGGGCATAATAAATTCAAAAAATCCGAACAATGAAAATCCTTGGCGTGGTGTCATATTATGTTACATAGTTGAAAGGAAAATACCAGACTTGGTATATTGATCATGTTTCAAAACCTTCACAAAATGACCTATCATGTTCGAGGTTTCATGGCTTTCGGTCCAAATGACCGATGTTATGTCTTGAATCACGGCATAGTTTGTGATGTTGTGCCCATATTATGCATGTGTGTGGACATTGGTATGGAGAACAATGTTGCAGAGAAGTTTTCCTTTTTGCATCGGAAAAGCCCTTTTCCATTTTCCGAGCGCAAAAAAGCAGGTCGTTTAAAATTAATATTCAAAAATAGAATATAAGTTAATTCATTTTAAAAGGTTACATTAATTATTTTTAAAATAGAATATGTTTTTGAATTATTTATTCAAATCCATACACTTCTTATGTTTAAAGTTTTCTAAATTCCAAATTGATATTAAAAAATATAAGTTAATTCATTTTTAATTGTAAATGGTTCATATTTTAAAAGGTGACATTAATTATTTTTAAAAATAGAATATGTTTTTGAATTATTTATTCAAATCCAAACACTTCTTATGTTTAAAGTTTTTCTAAATTCCAAATTGATATTAAAAAATATAAGTTAATTCATTTTAATTGTAAATGGTTCATATTTTAAATGGTTACATTAATTATTTTTAAAACAGAAAATGGTTTTGAATTATTTATTCAAATCCAAACACTTCTTATGTTTAAAGTTTTTCTAAATTCCAAATTAATTATCATTTAAAAAACAATACAAATTTAAACCCCAAAATAAAAAATAAGGCGGGAACAGAGAGAAAATACCTGAAAATTTTGAAAACAGGGGAATATGTCCCGGTTGGAGCCACCAACCGGGACTAAAGACCCCCTGCGCGCCAACGCTTGGGCTGCTGAAAATATTGGAGTATAGGTCCCGGTTGGTGGCTCCAACCGGGACGTATGCCCCTTTAGTCCCGGTTGGAGCCACCAACCGGGACTAAAGGCCCTTCGTTTATAACTGACGCCCCTCCTCTTCTTCTTCCCCATCTCACTTCTCTGCTTCTCACTGACGCGCGCCCAGCCGCTGCCACGCCCGCCACCGCGTTCCGCCCGCCTCCGCCCACGCCTCGCTACTTTTCCCCTCGCGTGACCTCAATCGCTGGATTGAAGCTCCGTCCTGCCGCCTCCGTCGATTCCGGCGTCTCCGAGCTCGCCCGACCTCGCCACCACCTTCGCGTGTTCTGGTGAGCTGCTGATCCTCGCGGTGTTCTTCTTTCTCCTCTCTCCTCTGACTACTCTCCCGCGTGTGCCCGACGACGCCGCTCGAGCTCGGCGGAGGCGACGCTCGTGACCAACAAGGAGCGGCGCGCCACTCCTTTCTCCCGCATCGCGCTCTCTAACGCGCCCATCCGCGCGTCGGGAGCTCGCTATCGCCCCGCCGCCGCCGCTGCGAGCTCACCGCCGCGTGACGTCTTGGCGTCACTCGTGCTATGCGTGGCGGTGATGGCCTAGGGCCCATCAGTCAGCCTCAGTGGGTAGGCTTCTCTATGGTAGGAAAATGATCTGTACGCGTGGAGGCTGAGTTGGCACTGGGGCCCTTCTGTCAGTCTCACTGGCTAAGGGGCGCCCCGGTGTAAAAACTATTTGCGTTTTTTTTAATTCCAGAAAATGACTTAATATTGTAAAATCAATAACTTATTGTTTATAAGTCAGAAAAATACAAATAATATATCAAATTGTTCAGAAAAATGAAACCTATCTATCTAAACTATAATCATGCATTGTTCAACAACTTAAATGACAAGTATAATTAGAAGAACAAATGCACCCCTCTCATATGTTCCGGAGTTTCCCGAGTTAGATTTTCACCCCTAACCCCGATGAAATCGTCGAGCATGTCTTAGGGTTACATTCAATGCAAATTAACTTGTCATATCATCATACTTGCTTGAGCATTGCATCGATGCCATGTGTTGATTGTTTCCCTTTCTTTTCGTGTTTCGATTATTAGGTTTATTATTAGTTAGGTATTATTAGGTTTATTAATTACTTTGGTATTATTGGTCTTCGCCCACCGGTCGATCACCGTGGGTAGCCCTGCACCGATTCACATTGCCAAGCAACTTAGGTGCATGTGGGTTCGACGATGTGCCTATCTACTACGGTTTCCCTTTCTCTTCATTTTATTATTGTGTATGTATATATTAGGTTTCTCTGAATTAGGGTTTATATCTCTCAACACCGTATTTAACTTTCTCCTTTAGCCGCTTTGACTTATTCGTTTTCCACCTATGCGTAAAATATGGACCCACACGTCGAGACGAAGAAAAGGAAGAGTTGATCCAAGGTGTGATCGGTGGGAAGATAATTTAGACGTATCAACGTTTACGAACAACTCCGTGAGGGTGATCCTCTTTTACCGGAGTAGACAACTTGTTTGAGGTTGAAGGTGTTGCCTTCCGAGGGAGAAGGCGATGCCTTGTGTAATCGAGAATCGACCGCTCGGCAAGGTGCATGTAATATAAATCAATTCATTAATTAATCATCTGCTATCTATATAGAAATAGTAACGCGATCTTTCTTCTTTTAGCCCTCGGATCGAAGGAATCTCTGAAAAGAGCGGACGAGGCCCAACCAAAAGTTGGAAGACCATGAGAGGTTCAGATCGAAGATGTCGCTGTAGGCAGACCGACTCGAAGTTGTCGCAACCAAATTTGTGGCACAATGCGGAGTAATCGTTAGGGACTTAATCCCGATCACCATTAGAAATTGGAATAGGCCTGCTAATGCGGATGAAGAGGAACATGTTTATTTGTCCCTAACCACGCCAAAGATTTCTTGTGGAAGAGGCTCATGGTTAATTTCAAACTACCGAAGATAGAGCTGGATCCAAATGCGGAGGATCCGATTGAGGACGCCTTACAACATGGGAGAGCCATGGAGGCTAAGGTCGTGGAGTGGGCTTTGAAGAAGATGGCCCGATGTTTCACCAACTGGAAGAAAAGATTGCACCTTGACTATGTCGTGAAAGAAGACTCGATTTCAAGAATATTCGGTTTGAGAAGATAAAACCATTCGGATGAGTTTGTGGAATACAAGAAATCGAAAAAGCTAAGAAAATGTCTAACGAATAAAATGAATCGCTAACAAGAAGTATCACCATACTATGGGGCAAGGTGGCTCTGGTGGCATTCCTAAGTGGGAGAAACTTGAGCAGGCTGCGTGATAAAAATATCACCCAGAGAGACGATTGGGTAGAACGTGCAAGGAATTGGTTTTACGGGCATGGGGCACGTTGGACTCGGAAGGAGGTGTATATATACCATACGACATAAAGAAGACCCTTGCCAATCGAGAGGATGAGAAAAGCGATAAAGGGCTGTTAAAGATGGGGACTTCATTCGATAGAGAGAATGATGAGCTCACACTCGCCCTTGGAAATAAGGAACATGATGGACGAACACGAGGCACAATAGGCTCCCAATCATGGAGGACTGGGTTTCAAGAGAGGAAGAAATATCCCGATAGAAGCCGCCGAGGAGTAAGGGCAGGCGTTGAAGCGAAAGTTAGAAAGAGCGAATGCGTTTAATTGAAGAACGATTAAAGCAACAACAAGATGAAATTAACTCACTTAAAGAGCAAAGTACTACGCGCCCATCTCAGATCACACCGCATTCGATGCTACCGCCTATCGAATAATCGAAAAGCAGTGTGGCTTCCACCGAGGTCCCGGTGATGACAATGGCGATGCCGATGATGCACCGACGATGGCTCCTGGCTACCCAAAGGATGATATCACGTAGATGACACACGCGAGCTACATGTCAAAGTTGTGAACATATCAATGAAGGTGGCGGTCGGCTATGCCTTACCAATTGGACCCACACCAACTTACCACATCGTCGGTTCGAGAGGGCTCTGCTGTTGTCGGCGTGGATGAAATCATGCCCACCTTTGAGGTTTTGGATCTTCACTACCCTGGTGAAGGGGATGTGATCTTTGGGTGACAAAAACGTCACCATTCTATGGTCAAGGATTGTATCGTGCTTCAAATCACACGCCAGGCCATCTTCGCGCCGCCTCACCGTCTCCAAAGGTCGTCGCCGCCCGGCAGCCGTCTTCGTCGCCTCACCGGCTCGTCGCCTCACCAATCTCCGGTGCAGCCATCGCCCGCGGAGCCATCGCCGCCTCGGGATAAAAAGCGTAAAGCGTCACGCCATCTTGTCGTAGCGATCGCCGAACGTAAACAAGAGCCTCTTCCAAAAGTACCAACGGTTCCTCCCAAGAGAGCTTATGACTGTATCAAGAGGAGGCGAGGCGATCGTTGATGCGGAAACGACAGCGTTTTAAGCTAAGCCGAGGCGGCCGAAAGAGCCGAGTTCCCAAAGACCAAAGAAGAAAAAGCCAAAGTGTTGAAAATGCTAAAGACTCTTCATCAACCCGAGCCAAAGCTGTCATCGGACTATGAGCGTTCTATTCTCAAGTCACATGCAGCACAAAAAGCCTCAAGAGCAAGATCTTGATGCAAGCGGAAATCTGTTGCCCTCGGAGAACAAGCAAAAGCAGACTTGCGCCCTCTCAAGGTGATTTCTCAAACCAATGTGGGTCGAGCAAATATGGGGCGAGAGCAAGATGATCCAGGTAGTTACTGTCTGGAGAAGTCACTGCTCAAGGTATGAGTATTGCCCAGACTTATCCGCTTAGAGTTCTTCCCGTGAGTGAAGTAGCATACCAATACCGGACGGAAAACCTCTCACAAACTGAGGAGGTAAACAATCTTCCAACAAAATGCGAAGATTGCATAATCGGTACATGCATGCCACAAGGGCCGGGCTAATCGGATAGTGCCGAGGGTTACAAAAAAGCATCATGGGAAAGAAAACGATGACATGATATCCATTGAATTTGATGAACTATTTCAATTATTCAATCAAGACACCTTGGACAAATCTC
Source organism: Avena longiglumis (assembly GCA_030063025.1). NCBI lineage: Eukaryota > Viridiplantae > Streptophyta > Magnoliopsida > Poales > Poaceae > Avena > Avena longiglumis. The sequence goes on from CP125975.1 coordinate 31,935,643, forward strand.
TCATGAGTGCCTATTGTCCGTAAGTACTAATTCTAATTAATTTAGTCTCCATCTATAATATTTTGTTTATTGCATGTATATAATCATACTTTAATATGCGTAATGAAGATTCTCGAATGCAGAGGACAAATCTATGACATTGGCTTCATTGACCCATATTGGGTTCATGAAGCTAATCTCAAAATAAGCCCCGTGATACGGAGGATAATATAGTACACGCGTTAAGGTTTCAAGAAACCAAAAGGGAAATACTATTTCCTTACAACTTCCAATGAGTGTTATTGTCTTGTATACACTTTCTATTTCGCTTACTCGATGTTAAGTATATAATTGATTAGTTTTGCATTCGCAGTACCACTATATTCTCGTTAATCATTCAACTTGACAAAGGCGTGTACTAGTCATGGACTCGAAACATAAACCCCTTGAGACGTGGAAGGACATGCGATACTTCTCCAGGTAATTCTAATCATTACGACACTATATCGGCAACGTTAAGTGAATTTTATGATATCAAGTACTTAATAACTTATTTTATTCGTTTTTCGCGGCAGCTTGGAAACGGTTCACCAAGAAGGCTAGGGGTGTTTGGAAAGAGGAGCTTACATTTCAACCACTAGATGTAAGCACCACTAGCTATATCCGCGCATATCTTTGATTCTAGTTTTGATACGATTATTATCATGCTTGATTATTATTTTGATTGAACTCTGTTCGTAAAGTGCCCGAGGACCGTGTAACAATCTATGTGGATACTATGTATGCGAGTTCATCCGTGACGTGCGATGAGAAGGGCAGGAATTTAGAGCAACTCCACGTCGTAAATAATTTCTATAGTTTTTAATTACAATCAAATTGTGTTTAGTTTCATATTCATTTAGGCGACTCCTTTTTAAATCAGATCGAGCGTCTGGACGGTCTTCGCCAAAGGATCGCATACGAGCAATACAGGAGGAATTGGCGGGATTCTTGGATGCGAAGTACTAAACACACAAGGGAATACTACTCGGCTGTGTATAGACAATAGGAATTGTAAAAATAGCAACTTTCAAGAAATTGGCGGTAGCATCGAATAGCAACTTTTGTATGTAGTGCATGAACTCGATCTGTATTGAATGTAATGTTGTCATGATGATCTTGTGTAATATAAGGTTCCTTCATTGATAAGTGCAAAACACTAAATAAACAATAAAACAACCTAAATGAATTCTCCGCGGCACAAAAGTGGCGACAATGCTGCTGACAACAAAATGTGCCAAAATGAATTCTCGCGCTGGCGAAGAAATGGCAAATCTCTGCACGGCAGAGGTTATTAGTCCCGGTTCATGTTACGAACCGACTAATGCTCCACCCTCGCGCTCGATGCCGCCCGCACGGTGCCCCATTTGTCCCGGTTGGTGGGGCAACCGGACTAATGGTTGGAGCTTTAGTCCCGATGCCCCCGTCCCGGTTGGGCAACCGGGACTAATGGCCCTTACCAACCGGGACGCATGGGGCATTTTCTACCAGTGAAAGTATCTTTTTGATTCAGAATGTAAGTCCTTTTACTGTTTTAATTCAGCTCTAGCCGGATGTAAATAAAATTTGCACATCCATGACATATTTCTCATGACATTCCTATCTAATAGCTCTCTGTAATCAACAATTAGCTTCTCACAGTAGAGTTTATTGCATGTGCGAGAAAATCTGCAAATGAACTTATAGTACTCATTTTATTTTGTACTTTGTTTAGAAGGAAGGCATTTGCATTTTACATGCACACTTAGGGGGACTTCTTTTGGGCTCCTGCTTATGCAGAAGCCAGCTTATGGAAAATGGTGGAGAGAAACTATGGTGGGAAGAAGCTACTAGAAACTGTATGGAAGACTTCTTTTGGGCTTATGAAATATGGCTTATTTCATGTGTTGAGATGTGAAATGTCTGTAATGCCCTCAAATTAGAAATGTGTTTTGAATAAGTGATGATACCATACGATATGCTAGTTTTAGGGATACAACCGAGCTATAATGGAATGAAAAAGTTAGGTAATAATTAAAACACGATGTCTTAGCATAATTCATTACATTCCAAAATAAAAAAACGTCTTGCTGTTTCTAAAAGTTCCATACAAGAACTCCCTAGACAACCAAACTTTCAGCAATGGACTATCGTAGTTAAGCCATGGCGCCATCGACAGAAGAAGACGAACCATGTCCACCGGTAAATGATGCGCTATCCACATGGATATATGAACCTCGCTCGACCTTGTCGAAATGCGCATCATGTAGCTTACTATCACGAATAAAGTTATGCAAACACATGCATGTAGTGATGATCTTTGTTTGCGTCAGAGGATCATGGAGTGGTATAGAAAGAAGAATGCGCCACTTCATCTTCAGAACGCCAAATGCTCTTTCGATGGCATTTCGTAGACAAGAATGGAGATGGTTGAATCTCTCCTCCATCTTCTGTGGAGGTGCTCCTTGGAAGTCCGGAACATGATAGCGCTGCTCTTTGAATGGGGCAAGATATCCTGTTCTATTTGGATATCCGGAATCAAAAAGATAATATTTTCCTACATATTGCAAAAATATCAGAACTTCACTAAAATATTTAGGATAAAAATTTATGTGTACATAGTAAATATGTGAAGGCATTACCAGGAGGAGGGTGCGGAAAATTGGCGAACCTAGGCCGAGCATCAATCCATACACGGGTGTCATGAACAGATCCAGGCCATCCCGGAACAGCAAATGTGAACCTCGGGTCAAAATCACAAATTGCTAGGACATTCTGACTTGTAAAACATTTTCTATTAGTGTATTTTATCTTGTCCTTTTCAGCAACTATGACTGGAATATTTGTTCCATCAATTGCTCCAATGGCATCCTTAAAATGTGGCCAAAATTTAGGTTTCCTAAGTTTATCATGAACTTCGGTGAAAGTAGGATCATTTGGTCTAATGTAATCACCGGCCATACGGTCGACACAGTCTAACACATGATGAAACTTCTTGCTTACAGTAGAAACACTGCGTTCGAAACGATCTGCAGCTTGACTATTGGACTCGGGTGCCCTCAACATCCACAGAAAGAGAGCTAGTGATTCTTTACTCGACATTTGAGAGGTGGACTGGAGGCCGTATTGATCAACAAGGGTTTCATGCAACATTGTAAAGACTGATCTTCTCATCCTAAAAGCTTTGTAGAATTTCCTTGGATCATGCATCCTCTCCTCAACCCACTGTATTCCTGTCATCAAAGGCAATCTTCTAGCCGCATACGGAACCTTCTCACTCTCTTCTGCAATACAAGCAGCAAGCATATAGTACATATCCAATTCTTCATCAGAGTCATCATTTGAGGAATTCTTCTGTAGCAAAAACAAATGAGAAAATTGTCATGACAAAAACAAATGAGAAAATACTATAACCATGAAAAAAACACGTTCCAAGCACTCCAACATACAACAAATTCATGACAGTCAAGTTCAAAGCACTCGAACATACAACAGATTCATGACAGTTACAAGTTCAAAGCAAATAAAATAGGGCCTTGGGCATACAGATTCATGCCAAGTACTAGTACAAAGCAAATAAATTAGGGCCATGAGAATACAGATTCATGCCAATTACTTGTTGTGTTGTTCCCAGGTCATCCTGATCCAATCAAGCCTCTGGTCAGGCATAGCATCCTCCTCCAAACAAAGGAATACATCACGATACACCTTTATAATGAAAAGCTGCGTGGCATAGAAATACTCTAGACTCCCTGGCTTAGCTCCATCCTCACAGATTATAGCAACCATCCGCCTAATCTCCTGCCTAGCAGAATCCTGACCATGCTCCGTAGATGTAACAGAATTCCTACTCTTCTCCTCCTCCATCATCCTAATCCTCTCCTTCTCCTTCTCCTTCTTCTCCATGATATCCATCATACGGTCCAACCTAGATGCACTACTAGTACTCATCTTTGGGGTTGCTGAGGGGCTGGGTGAGTAAGGGAAACTCTTTTTCTTCTTACCAACTACGCGAGTCGGTGTAATAAGAGGCTCATCATCACCTTCACACCCTGAACCTTGAACATCCTCAATGTTGATCTTACGCTTGAGTTGAGCCTCAGATGATGGAGGCACCCTAGCAGTCACATTGGTAACCCCATTCTTGTCAAAAATGGTGTGCAAGTCTTGCTCATCTTGTAGTGGAGCTATCGGAAACTTGGCTGCCTCTGGACACATCTGCGTACATATTACAAAACATTATCAGAGCGTATCAAAAGAACAACTAATGACAAACATGTGAACAAGAATTAAAGAGCATATTGTTACCTGTATCTCAATACCCCACCAATCGTCGCTAGCATCAATGCTATTAGTGACAAGATCCCTTCCTAGACCAGAGGCATGTTGGAGCAACCCCTTCCAAACAGTATAATCTTTTTTCAGTGTTTCCCACCTATTTTTCATTTTCTTTTGATCATAATTTGTCTTCGTGCGCTTGTTGAAGTTTGTAACCAAATTTGTGTAACCGATTTTTGTCAAAGTTTGAACCAGACGGTTATTCTTATTCACTTCTTCAATGCAGCAGTCAAGAAAAACACGGTGAGCAACGGGATCCCAACTTGCTTTGACATGTTTTGGCTTTTCAATCTAAATGCATAATAATATCAGTATGGAGTGCTCATTATCCGCCGAATGTGGCTAGAAATAAATTTCTGGAACTCACTAGCACATCCATTCACATTAACAGAATATCATACATGAATGTGCACGCTGTACATGGACATATATCTGATAAATTCAACTCATTCTGGACAGAAATTATGATTTGAGCAATGTAACATTAATCCAAGAAATATTGATGTATCAAGCACTGCAAAAAAACCAATAGCAGTCTCAATCACATGTACAGACTAGCAGGAACAATTTGTCCAGGAGGATGAACTAGAAGCAGTCTATGGTGCCAATGGATCCAAGAATTGGAGGTCGTCGAGGTACTTACCATGGGCAGCGGGGTCGTCATCGAGCGGCCGAGATCCCAGCCGGTGGCGGCGGATCGAAGAGCTTGGATTCGGCACCGGCGTCGGTCGTGTTGCGGGTGCAGAACCGCCAGCGGGAGCGGACGGGGGAGGGGGCGGGGCGGCTGCGCGCGACGAGGGATGGGGCAGGCAGTAGGCTGAGCGGATGGCACGCCGACAGGGAGCGAGGATGACGAGCGGCGGCGGCTGTAGAAACCCTATCGGGTAGCCATCGATGCAGGAGTGCGGGAGGAGTGGGACGGGGCACGGGGGTGAGTTTTTGGGTTTTTTTTTTCTTTTCTTTTTCCCGTGTCCTGGTTCGCTGGTGGGGTGGCATTGTACCGTAATATGTGGTGAATCGGAGGGGTGGGTCTGTTTACCGCTCTGGCTATCTCAACCAGAAGCTCGGGAAACAGCCGACGAGCAGATTCTGAAAATGGCTTGTGGGTTGGTTTCTCGGTAGAAATAAGCAGTTGGTAAGCCGGAGAGTTCTTTTAGGTTTCTTTGGTTTGACACCGAGAAGCAGTCCAATAAGCCTAAAAGAAGTCGCCCTTAATAGGTGGCCTAAATCTAGACACTTTGACTTCAAGGTATGGTGTTAAGGAGGGTCCTATGTATATTCCACGTCTACTTCAGTTTGAGGTCTTAAGTACAAATTTTTGTGTTTAAATTTTGAACAAGAAATCTTTAATGAACTATACGTGGGGTATAAATGCAATCATACTTGCATCCCTATTCCGAGGGCCAAGAGTAGCTACCAGGGACAAGTGATATTAACCGGAGCCCTGGAGATGTGGCCACCTCACTCCCATCCAAGGTTTTTTAGACGGAAGGCATCGAGTGCCCGGCTTTAAATTAATAAAGCCCCACGGTTCAAACGGTAGCACAAACCGCCGGAACACCAGCTATAAGTTTTACAGCACAGCGTCGGGATCAAAACAAGAAGGGCGAGAAAGCATCCCTAAGCAAGGACTAACTAACTAGAGGCAACTAGACAATATGCATCAACAAGCGCGAAAGCTAATTGGCGGTGGATGACGTATCCAGGTAGGACTGCTTTAGCAGCGTGATAAGATCATCGTGGAGAGGAATAACGTCAGGCTTGATGAGCGGTCTCCACTGCTGCATAAGGATCATAGTTTTGTAAGTACAAGCAGCAGGTTGCCTCAGGAACTTAGTTTCAATCGTAAACTTTTTCCTAGTAGTCCATAGCACCCAGCAAATGGCAGCAAATAAAATCTAGAGAACTCTGTTGGTTTTGCCAGAAAAATTGTTCGAAATCACAAGAAAATCAGCAAAACAACCAGGGTTCCAAGAAACGGCTAGAACAGAACGAACCACACTCCACATAAACTAGGCTATGGGGCAAGCGAAGAAGAAGTGGTTGATGTTTTCAGCTAGCCTGCATAGGGCACACTTCCCATTCGATGGGCCATTGTGCTTCTGGATTTGATCATTTGATGGAAGGCGGCCTCTAGCCAACTGCCAGATGAAGATTTTAATCTTGAGGGCCGTGATTTTCCAAACGTCTTTGGCATGGGCGACAACCGTGCCCTGACACAGTTTGAGGTACAGGGAGCGCGTCGAGAAGCCACCCGAATGCTCTAGGGCCCAGGAGACAGAGTCGGGGGCCGAGGAGGGGGAGTGCTATGCTAACTCAACGAGGAGCTGGTTGAAGAGGGTGACTTCTTCGTTCCCGAAAGATCACCGGAAGTTGATACGCCAGTTTCCACTCTGGAACACGTGGCTCACCAACACATAGGGGTCGGAGGAAATGTCGAAAAGACGACCAAATCTAGAAGCAAGTGGGGCGTCACCTGCCACCAGTCGGTCCAGAACTTGGTCCTTTCTTTGTTTCCAACATGGTATCGGGATCCCATCTTGAAGTAGTCTTTTATCTTGTGCAGACTGTGCAAAAAGGGGTATCCACCCACCGGATTAGAGCTAAAAATATCCGTAGCGCCCTGATATTTGGCTTTGATAATCCTAAGCCAGATACAATCTTGCGAGGAGTCACAGAAGTGTCGCCTGATCCATTTGACCATGAGCGCGATATTCATGAGTTTGGTGTTTGTCACCCCAAGGCCACCCAGGTCCTTAGGTTTGCAGATGTCCTGCCATTTCACCTAGTGGTGCTTCCTCTTATCTCCTGTCCCTTCCCAAAAGAACCTGCCGTGATGCTTGTCAAAGCACAAATGCACCCCATACTGCAGCAGAAACATGCCCATGGTAAACATGGGGAGACTAGACAGGCATGCCTCGGTAAGAACCAGTCGGGCAGCCGACGACATGAAGCGGCCCTGCCAAGGATCCACTCTTTTGCCCACCGTAGAGATCACGGGTTCCATGTTAGGTATGGTTGTTTTCTTGTCACCCATCGGGAAGTCTAGTTAGGTAAAGGGAAATTGTCCCTGTTGGAAGTTGAGGAGGTTCACCACTCTGGCCTGCTCCTCAGAGGATATGCCCATCACAATGACCTCACTTTCATGAAAGTTAATCCTTAAACCCAAAAACACCTCAAAGCAAATCAGGAGGAATTTAAGATTGGTGATGCCCAGGTCCGTGTTTTGAATCCTGATCATAGTGTCGTCTGTGTAATGAAGATGAGTAATGCCACCAGGAAGAAAATGAGGGATGACACCTTGAATGTGGCCAGCCGCGTTAGCCTTAGCGAGCGTGGCTACCGACGTGTCGCGGATGAAGTCAAACAACAAGGGGGGAGAGGGTCACCCTGACGCACTCCCCTCTTGTTTCTGAAGAAGGGGCCAACCTATCCATTCATCGCAATGGACATCTGACCTCCAGAGACCAGTTGCATCAGGCGATGGACGAGGCCCGGGGCAAAACCTTTCCTGATAAGAACCTTTTGCAGAAACTTCCAGTTTACCCTATCGTAAGCTTTCTCAAAGTCAAGCTTGAGGAGGATCGCTTCCTGGCCTCTGCTCCTGAGTTCATGGATGATTTCCTAAAGGGCCAAAGCCCCATAGACAATAATTCTGCCTTTGATAAAGGCAGTTTGGGAAGGCGCAATGATCTTGTGGGCTACCAGGGAGAGCCTGGAGGCGTAGGCTTTGGCAAAGAATTTAAAGATCACGTAGATCAGGGCAAAGTAATGGAGATGTAGGGTTGCAGAAGTGGGACAATTGGGACAAGTGGGATATCACTTTTATACTACTAGACTAACTCTAATTTAGGTGGAACAAGTGGGATATGTCAAATCTTGTTTATCCAACTTGTCCCACTTAGTTTTGAGTTAGTCTAATAGTCTAAAAATAATATCTCACTTGTCCCACTTCTGCATCCCTATGGAGGTGATCTAGGCATTAAAGTGAAATATGGAAGCAACATGCTCCCACACTCCCGGCGTAGTGGCATGCCATATGGGGGAATTAGTGTGATAGCCATGACCGATGGAGGTTGGCAGGCTCCATTAGTGCTATAACAATGTCGATGAAGTGAAGTAGAGTGAAGTAAGGAAAAAGCCGTGAAATTTGGAAAAGTTATTGCAACATAAAAACTCGTTACTGTTTCTATCTCTTATTTTATGCACAAGCGAACACATATTTTAGACCATAGGTATCTATCAAAAAATTCTAACTTGTGTAAACCTGCAAAACTCATATGCCCCTCCCCCTCCTTGTACGGATCATCAGCATTGTTGTGGGCCACAGTTATCCCACGACGTGCTCATGCTTTTGTAAGATGTCGGCTAGGGTTTATCGCTTTATTGAAAACTCACGATGTTGTGCAAACACTGACGATATAGTGAAGTTGGCTAGCGCTCGTGATTGTTTCCTCTTCTCTTTAAGAAAGGTCTTTCCATGTTAAAAAATCTTGTGTACCCTATCATTGGTTTGTTCGTTTTTTGTTCTTTGGATTGTTGCGTTATAGCATGCTAGTGTCATGATCCTATTTCAAACGGTACATGGCGGAATAGTAAAGGGTCCGAAAGTTTGCGGTCCTTATAAATGGACTCATTTCAAACGACGTAGGTTAGAACAGTAACGGGCCCAAAAGTTTTTGGGCCCCAACTGGCAGCACAAGTGGACCCAATTTAAACAGTACAGGAGGAAACAGAAACCGTGATAGAAGCCAGGCACAACCAAGGCCTGATAATTATTAAGTCATAGAAGACTTTTCACCACGAAAAACGGACCTTCAATCACGAAAATCGTCTGTTGTAAAAGGACAGTTTTTTTGTAGTGCCATACAACATACTACATACAGTACTTCTCATCACATGCACGCAATACGACATATAACTGGATATACCAAAAATTGGATACCGAATCACGATACAACTCCGATAGGAACCGATTCCGCTAGAAAATCTGCATTGGAGGGGGCACCAAACAAATAAGTGCGAGATGTCTTCACGATGACCCGAGCAGAATGGACAATCAGTGGAGGGAACACACCAAAGACAGTGTAGCCACGCACGGGTCCTAGTTTTCTGTAAGCACATGATCCAAAAGGAAACCATCACCTTGAGAGGCGCAAAACAATCCAAATAATTGATATCCTGAAATGGAACGACACATCACGAGGTTCATATTTCCTGGTAGACGCCCCGAGTGACAGAGGCCGAAGAAAATCCTACCGACTGTAAATCATGGAGGGCATGAACGGAAGAGAGGGACATCAACGGAACCACCCAGAGGGCATCAACGATGGTGGAGAGGGGTAGGTGGCAATGGGAGAAGGTCGTAGGCAAGGCAGCCGACAAAGGGCCAAGAGGAGTCCACGCGTCATGCCATAGAGACTGAACGCCCATCCAGAGGATAGAGTTCTCAAATCTGCAGATCTTAGATCCTCCCAAAAAATGTTCAAAAGTAAAAGACTACATAGATCATTTGTGTTCCCATAATCAATTCCTACTCGTATTAATCTCTTCAAAATTTTCTAATTTTGTGCCCCTACAAAACATACACCACCTAGGCCGTTGCAAGGATGTGATACAAGGATGTGCAACACAAGACCCACTATAAGCTCTTGTTCAACTGCTGCCGGAACCTCCTGATAAACATATCAGCAGCCTGGTCAATCTCATCCTCCATGTTGAACTCCAATCCTTCTATCTCCCGGTTGTTCCTGATTACGTCCATGACGGAAGGCTCATCTTCATCATCCATACCACACACATCACCATCGTCATCTTCCTCTGACTCCTCCATGTAGCAATTGTCATCATCACTGAAGATGATGGGGTGCAGTGTCCACTCAGGACAGCCACCATGACGACTTTCCTGATCGAACTGAGACAATTGAGCCAACTGATACGTGAGATCGTTGGCCATGTCGAAACCATGCACAACGACCTCTCTATTCTCGACCTTGCGCATCACGAGAGACTTGTGGCAATCCACCCTCTCTCTATCAGCCACAACGAACCTGTGGATTTTGTGTGAGATCACAGCGACTGAGCTCATCCTGCGGCGCTGGAGCACCGCAAGAACGAGAAGCCTGCCCGCGAGCATGCCCGTCTTGCTCTTACACATCGCCGCAGCCTTCTTCAGGTGATGTGCTGCCTTGCCGATCTTCATTTTTCTGTTGAGAGGGTGAGCAAGCAGTTGCCCAGGCTTGATTAGAGAAAATGGTTTTGGTTTATGAGGCATGAAACTTGTAGTGAGCGTCCAATGCTGTATTTATACTCAAAAGCTGGGCGTGCAATTAACCGTGAAGTAGCTTTGCTCATATCATGTCGTGATCAAGCTTTTGGTACCTAGCGTAGTAAAGCATGCTAGTGAGGTCTCAAATTGCCAGTGTCTAAAGCTCTTAATAAAATGTGTTGCTCGAAAGATTCTTTTTCTAAAAAAATATTTGCTCGAAAGCTAGCTAGCAACTAGACCGGACAGCTTTTCTTGGAGGTCTCCTGCCTCATGATTCATGCCAAAAATACCAAAAGTTGCAGCTAGCGCGTTCCCTGTTTTTTTAGAGCAACCGTGATATTTCATTAATCGCAAAATCGAGTTACAAAACACATGTGTTCCACATACAAGACATATATGATAAAGTGATTATCCTAAGTATGCGAATAAAACTCTTAGAGATCAAGAAATACAAAACAAATCCTACAGTTTCGCGCAATCACCGAATCTAGCGTCCATCGCCGAGATCCAGGGCCATCGAGACGCACGTCAGAAGAGACGTCAAGACTTCACCAATGCAAAATCCAGAAAAACATCATCGCCAACGAGACTATGTAAGTCGGTGAACATGTCTGCTGCATGCAACGAGACACATGTCGGTGTGACACGCTAACCTGGGGACGTCCCCGTGCTGTATAGAAATTGCTCGGTTATAGGGTCGGCGGTTTTTAGTATGGAGTTTGGAAGAAAAAGACTCGATTGAAAATCAAATGCATGCTCATCTCTTGGTAAAGACTGCAAAAAGGAACAATAACTCCCATGATGAACTGCATGATAACAAGTGAAGTTCACTTAAGGCTCTTGATCAGGTTGAAGTTGAATCGCACTACAATTTTCATATCGACTGCAATTCTGAGCTAGCCCATTCTTTTTTTTTTTTGAGAAACACGGTATAAACGCAGACGCTCACAATGCATACATACACTCACCCCTATGAACACACGCACGCACATCCTACCCCTATGAGGGTCTCCGAGAGACTGAGCAGGTGGTTCTTGAGATTGATGAAGTCACCGCAGGTGCCTCGCTATCGACGAAAACGTCATCTGCCATTGAAAGAATATTCCGCCTTTTATAAAACACCAAACGTCAAACCTGGGGTTTGAACTCTGGTGGGCTGGGGGTACCACTCCCTCCTAACCATCCAACCACGAGTTGGTAGCTCATTCTTTTTTAACTAGACATAACTTCATTTTTTAGTGAGGATAAACCCCTGACATCTGCATTGATATACATGTAGTTGTATATTTATTTAGTACTCAAATATCGTGTGAACAACACAAGCAATCTCCCCTAGCCATTGCATGCATCCACACACTAATGAAGACGATGTTATCAAGGATTTCTTGTTTTGCAAAAAAGAAAAATCAATATATCTAACAAACTATGACTCTGATTATTGATTCAATTTGAATGTCGGCTTTGTCTTGATTAAATTTTGCAAACTATATCCCAATGCTGCTATGTTTTGACGTTTTTGTCTTCAAAACTATCACCATATGATTTGTACGTAGACACCTTATTGGTACTGAAGGTACCACATGAAACAAGTTATAAATGGATTGTCAAATGTATATGCTACTAGAGACAAAAGAGTCGGAAATAGGTATGATGAACTTGCCAATATGTGAGGGTTTGAAGCCCTCGTTGGTTTCAAGCCAAAGGTTAAAACCTTTTGCCAAATGGACAAACAATATGAAATGTAGAAAACTTTTTCCTATCAAAAGTCAGATTTAAATGTAATGATCTCATCGTTTTTTTCTATTACTTGTGTGCAGTTTGCAATTCTCATGCATTTAAGGTTGTGCAGCTTTTTTTGTACAAAGATCCCTAAAATAATAAAAAATACGAATAGTTTGTTAGACCACCTAGTAGCCATGACTACTAGCGACACTGGCGCGGGCCAAAATTTGCCATGTTAAATTTGTCCTTTTTTGCGAAACGAACTTGTTGAGTGTTTGCATAGGCTTACAAAATTTTCAACCACCGACTCTGAGTGCAAGTTCGTTTTTCTTTGACAAGCCATGCTACCACATTTGCATGCTGACGAAGTACACATGCTCCAGGGTGCACATTGGCCCTTTGGGATCCCAAATTTCCACAATCTCTTTTAATAATTAATTAATTGGTAGTGTAGCTGATGACGGTCTAACCGAAATGCATGAAAGCAGGCAAACCAGGTTGCTTTTGTTCTTGGCAGTTTCCTTGTGATTTTCGTGGGAAGATTGTAAAGCTAGGTATAGGTACGCGCACACTGAAGAGTCTGAAGCTGTGTTCCGTGAGCGTGTCACTTTCCCAGATTTTGGTTAGTTATCAATTGTCTTCTACGCGGTACGCATGCAGCTTCTTCCGATTCTTCTCCTCCGTCCACACGCGGAACCAATCTCGTGATAGAGTTGGAATGGATATGTGTCCACTTCTTCAATAATGCTAGATTTAAGGACGTTTGGTTACGAAATGATTTACGGACGTATGGTTGGTTTAAATCCTTTACCGTTCCATGATTTCAGGTACGTGATCCCACCGGTCTTTCTCCACGTAATCCCGTAAGCACGATTCCGTAAAAATCAGTCCGTAGACATAGCATTACTGCCACTTCTTCAATACTGTTAGACTTACGGACGTTTGGTTACGGAAAAGATTTACGGACGTACGTGTAATCGATTGGTTGGTTTAAATCCTTTACAGTGATTTCAGTTACGTGATCCCACCAGTCTTTCTCCACGTAATCCCGTAAGCACGATTCCGTAAAAATCAGTCTGTAGGCGTCGCATTACTGCCACTTCTTCAATAATGCTAGACTTTACGGACGTTTGGTTACGGAAAATATAGGAGGTGTGTAGACGACAGACTATCTTTACCGTGTGTGTGCGATAGGAGGTGTGTTTTGTTGTCGATCCTCCCTTAAAACTTAAGTTTGTATACGCCAGTTTCTTTTGAGCCCGTCAAAACCTATATCCAGATCATGTATACCTTCCTATAGGTGTACTTGGTCGAGCCGGGTATACTCCATGTTTCCACCGGCTGATCCCACCTCCTGTTATCGCGACCAATGTCTTTATATGCAACATTTTAAATTTTTGTTGTTGCTGCTATATCTCTCTCGATTTTCTCCACCCGCAGGCACGTGAGTATACGTGTACGATGATTACACGTCTAAGAGGACCATACATCCTTTCGTTGGGCTCGTACGGTCTTCAAAACGAATTGGTATCATGTTTTTATTTGTCAAAGTTTGAAAAGAAGGGAGCACACCGAAGCAAAAGTGGTGCGATAATTGAAAACGAAAATTAACGGGTGATTGCCAGCATGGAGAGGAGGTCCACATCAAACAACATGTTTCTGTGACATTTCCATATGCACCATAGGATGGCGAGTACCGTAGTGTTGCGTGCCTGTGCATTTGGGGCAAACTCGTTGCGAGGCCAGTGAGGAGGATGGGGACATTGGCATCAGGATGGACACACATCGTTGATGTGATGGTGCTCCACACGGCGTAGAGGGAGGGGGCACCAAACAAATAAGCGCGAGATGTGTTCACGACGGCCCGGGCAGATTGGGCAATCGGGAGAGGGAACATACCCAAGATGGTGTAACCGCGCATGGGTCCTGGTACTTTTGTAAGCGCGTGATCCAAAAGAAAACCCTCACCTTGAGAGGCGCAAAACAATCCCAACTGACATCCTAAAATGGAACACCACATCACGAGGCACATAGTGCTGGGTAAACGTCCCCGGTGATGAAGGCCCAAGAAGATCCAACCGAGGTGCGTAAGTAAGGGTTGGGCATGATCGAGATCCTAGCAAGAGCAGAGTTCACGTAAGCCATCTCATTAGTGGCTGCCTTGGAGACCTTGTGGAGGAGAGGGACATCAACAGACCACCCCCGAGGGCATCAACGATAGTGGCGATGGGTAGGCGGCAATGGGAGAAGGCCGCAGGCAAGGGAGCCGACAATGGTCCAAGAGGAGTCCACGCGTCATGCCATAGAGACTGAACGCCCATCCCGAGGATAGAGTTCTCAAATCTGCAGATCTTATATCTTGCCAAAAATGTTCAAAAGTAAAAGACTATACGGATCATTTGTGTTTCCATTATCAATTCCTACTCGTATTAATCTCTTCAAAATTTTCTAATTTTTGTGTCCCTACAAAAAATACACCACCTAGGCCGTTGCAAGGATGTGATACAAGGATGTGCAACACAAGACCCACTATAAGCTCTTGTTCAACTGCTGCCGGAACCTCCTGATAAACATATCAGCAGCCTGGTCAATCTCATCCTCCATGTTGAACTCCAACCCTTCTATCTCCCGGTTGTTCCTGATTACGTCCATGATGGAAGGCTCATCTTCATCATCCATACCACACACATCACCATCGTCATCATCCTCTGACACCTCCTTGTAGCAACTGTCCTCATCGCTGAAGATGGGGTGCAGTGTCCAGTCTGGACAGCCACCATGACCATTTTCCTGATCAAACTGAGCCAGTTGAGCCAATTGATACGAGAGATCATTGGGCATGTCGAAACCATGCACAACGGCCTGTCTATTGTCGACCTTGCGCATCACGAGGGACTTGTGGCAGTCCACCCTCTCTCTGTCAGCCACAACGAGCCTGTGGATCTTGTGAGAGATCACAGCGACCGAGCTCATCCTGCGGCGCTGGATCACAGCAAGGACGAGGAGCCTTCCTGCGAGCACGCCCGTCTTGCTCTTACACATCGCCGCAGCCTTCTTCAGGAGCTGTGTGGCCTTGCCCATCTTCATCTCTTTTCTTGAGAGGGAACCAAGCTGCTGCCCCAGGCTTGAAATGGGGTAGGTCGCTGGGATCCAGAGAGATGAGAGATGCTTGTTTTGGTTTCTGAGTCATGGAACTTGTCGTGAGCCTCCAATGTTGTATTTATAGTCAAAAGCTGGGCGTACAAATAATAATGAAGTACCTTTTGATCATGTCATGTCGTGATCAAGCTTTTGGTACCTAGCGTATAATAAGTAAAGCATGCAAGTGAGGTCTCAAATTGCCAGTGTCTAAATTAAGCTCATGTTTGCTTAATAAAATGTGTTGCTCAACAGATTTCTTTTCGAAGAAAAAGTTGGTCGAAAGCTAGCATTAGCAACCAGACCGGGCAGCTTTTCTTGGCGGTCTCCTGCCAGTGTGATTCATGCCAGAAATACCAAAAGTAGCAGTTCGCGCGTCCCTAGCTTTGTGCTGTCCTGAGATATGATTAGCTTTGCTTCTCTTCTATGCGCTCTGCTACTTCATCGTCCGTCATCATGCATAAAGCCATATTTTTTATGTAGTCACAACGATATTATGGTGCTGGAGAATTGAGTATATTTATCCTTGCGGCGCACGTGGTTCTCGTGTGCTCACTGCAGCAACCACGGCATCAAGTACCATTGCATCGCCCCGCAAAAAAAATACCATTGCATCGTTTGTACATTTTTTTTCGGAATATTAAACACGAAGAGATGTTTTCGTCATGTCGGGCGCACCCTTGAGTGCGTTTGAATAATTGTGCTTAACTATGTCCCTTGAGGTTTTGAATCTCGTGATTTGACCTTGCACTACGGGACACGCGCGCTACGTCGAGGGCAAAAGGCCGTCGGCGTAGGCCAAAATGCCCTCGGCGTATGGTACGCCGAGGGCTGCCCTCGGCGTAGCCTCCTCGGCAAAGATCTCCCTCGGCGGAGCACACTCAAGCCGTCGGCGTATCAAAATGCCGTGCTACGCCGAGGGCTTTGCCGTCGGCGTAGCGGCCGTCGGCATAGCCTGTCGACCGGTTGCAAAAATATATTTTTTTTATTTTTTTTTGAAAAATAATATTTTTTTATTTTTTTTCTCAATTTTTTTATTCTTTAAATTGTTTTACTTATTAATCTCCTACTTTGAACATTTTTAACACTAATTATAGTTACTATTTGATTAAATTCCAGTCTTAGTCAAACTTTCCAGCAGGTCACCCATCCTAATACTACTCCAGCTTCAGCACGCTTAACATCCTCGTTCCTTCAGAATCCGTTTCCGCAAAGTAATTCATACATTGGTGTCAATACTATGATATCAATCCTATTAACTCTTATATCATCATGTCACATGTTTGTATTTTTTGAAATTACAAACAATTATTTAAGTAAATATTAATGAATAAGTAAAAATATTATTGAATTCAAATAAAAATATAATAATTTTATTTTTTTTGTATTTTTCTATTTAATATAGAATAATTAATATCTTTAAATCTGTAAATCCAAATTCAACAAATAATATGTTTAAATTGATCAGAAAAATGAGAGGAATCCAAATATGATATCCATATCAACTAATCACAAACCCTCCGTTTTTGAATTAGCTATTTGGTGGTTGCTTTAGAAAATTCCCTTTTTGCGCTCGGATAATGAAAAATGCCTTTTTGGTGCAATGTAAAGGAAAACTTGCATTGGATCTTTGATAAAATAGCATATTGTGAACCTAAAAATGATTTTTGTAAAAAAACATGAGCATCGGATCATGTACCTGTAGTTCATATCTGACCCACTTCCTACCGATTCGGCAGGAATTTGTCTTTTTCACCAAAGGTGGACGGAAAGGTTTCGGATCCCCCTGTTGGGACATTGTCCATATAAGGTGGTATAGTATTTTTGTAAAATGTGGTGGTAGTATTTTGAATTAGCCATTTGGTGGTTGCTTCACAAAACCGTCCGTTTTTTAAGCTCGGAAAATGGGAAATGGCTTTTTGGTGCGACGAAAAGGAAAACTTCCTCCTGCAACATTGTTCGCCATCCCATGATGCATGTGTATGCACAATATGGGCACATTATCACAAACTATGCCTTGATTCTAGCCATAACATTGGTCATTTGACCCGAAAGCCAAGAAACCTCAAATGAGATAGGTCATTTTGTGAAGGGTTTTTTGAGACATAATCAATATATCAAGTTTGCTATTTTTCCTTATAAATATGTCACATAATATGACACCACGCGAAGGTTTCGCATTGTTTCGATCATTTTTCAATTTTTTATGCCCGTTTTAAACTATCGTTAAACTTTGTCGAACGGCGGACATAAAGATTCTTAGCTCGGGGCCGAGCCTCGCTAAACTTTCATTAGATCTTTGATCAATAGCATATTGTGAACCTAAAAATGATTTTTGTAAAAAAACATGATCATCGGATCATGTACCTGTAGTTCATATCTGACCCACTTCCTACCGATTCGACAGAAATTTGTCTTTTTCACCAAAGGTGGACGGAAAGGTTTAGGATCCCCCTGTTGGGACATTGTCCATATAAGGTGGTATAGTATTTTTATAAAATGTGGTGGTAGTATTTTGAATTAGCCATTTGGTGGTTGCTTCACAAAACCGTCCGTTTTTTATGCTCGGAAAATGGGTAATGGCTTTTTGGTGCGACGAAAAGAAAAACTTCCTCCTGCAACATTGTTCGCCATCCCATGATGCATGTGTATGCATAATATGGGCACATTATCACAAACTATGCCTTGATTCTAGCCATAACATTGGTCATTTGACCCGAAAGCCAAGAAACCTCGAATGAGATAGGTCATTTTATGAAGGGTTTTTTGAGACATAATCAATATATCAAGTTTGCTATTTTTCCTTATAAATATGTCACATAATATGACAC
Source organism: Avena longiglumis (assembly GCA_030063025.1). Classification (NCBI taxonomy): domain Eukaryota; kingdom Viridiplantae; phylum Streptophyta; class Magnoliopsida; order Poales; family Poaceae; genus Avena; species Avena longiglumis. Next base: position 31,953,937 of record CP125975.1, read on the forward strand.
CACGCGAAGGTTTCGCATTGTTTCGATCATTTTTCAATTTTTTATGCCCGTTTTAAACTATCGTTAAACTTTGTCGAACGGCGGACATAAAGATTCTTAGCTCGGGGCCGAGCCTCGCTAAACTTTCATTAGATCTTTGATCAATAGCATATTGTGAACCTAAAAATGATTTTTGTAGAAAAACATGATCGTCGGATCATGTACCTGTAGTTCATATCTGACCCACTTCCTGCCGATTCGGCAGAAATTTGTCTTTTTCACCAAAGGTGGACGGAAAGGTTTCGGATCCCCCTGTTGGGACATTATCCATATAAGGTGGTATAGTATTTTTGTAAAATGTGGTGGTAGTATTTTGAATTAGCCATTTGGTGGTTGCTTCACAAAACCGTCCGTTTTTTATGCTCGGAAAATGGGAAATGGCTTTTTGGTGCGACGAAAAGAAAAACTTCCTCCTGCAACATTGTTCGCCATCCCATGATGCATGTGTATGCACAATATGGGCACATTATCACAAACTATATCTTGATTCTAGCCATAACATTGGTCGTTTGACCCGAAAGCCAAGAAACCTCGAATGAGATAGTTTATTTTGTGAAGGTTTCTTTGAGACATAATTAATATACCAAGTTTGATATTTTTCCTTCTAACTATGTCACATAATATAACACCACGCGAAAGTTTCGTATTGTTTCGATCGTTTTTGAATTTTTTATGTCCGTTTTAAACTATATATAATGTTTTATATTTTACTTAATTTTTATTTATAAATGTGTAATATTTAAGTGTACATAGATAGGTCTTATTTTTCTGCAAATTTTGATATATTATTTGTATTTTTCCGAATTAGAATGATTTAGTTATGATTTTTCAAAGTTTAATGAGATAAAATAAAAAATAGCTACGCCGAGGGCAGCCGTCGGCGTATGCTAGCCGTCGGCGTAGCATAGAATATGCCGAGGGCACTTTTACGCCGACGGCTGCTTGGCGGGGCTGGCCTGGACAATGGCTACGCCGACGGCCCCGACGTTTGGCCGTCGGCGTAGCGACCGGCCGTCGGCGTAGCTTTCCAGTCCTGTAGTGTTGGTCCACTATAAAACAGTTTTGCTAAACCTATGTCCCTTGAGATTTTTTTTTCTTTCTCGTTGCATTAGCCGTGGAGTTTGGACATAATGTATGTCCTTTTTTGATTCAAAATGCATGTCCTTTTACTGTTTAATTCAGCTCTAGCCGGGTGTAAAAAAATTGCACCTCCATGACATTCCTATCTAATTGCTCGCTAATTTAATCAACAGAACTTCTCACGGTAGAGTTTATTGCATGTGGGAGAAAAGCTGCAAATGAACTTATAGTACTCATTTTATTTTGTACTTTGCTTAGAAGGATGGCATTTGCATTTTACATGCACACCTAATAGGTGGCCAACTCTAGAGATACCTTGAATTCAAGGTATGGTGTTAAGAGGGGTCCTGTTTATATTCCACGTCTACTTCAGTTTGAGGTCTTGAGTACAATTTTTGTGTTTAAATTTTGAACAAGAAATCTTTAATGAACAATAAGTGGCCACCTCAAAAGGAGATGTGGCCACCTCAGACCCCTCCAAGGTTTTTTTTTAGATGCACCCCTCCAAGGTTGGTGAGCAACGGAGAGGTTATCTAGGTATTAAAGTGAAATATGGAAGCGACATTCTCCCACCACTGGCGCAGTGCCGCAGTGGCATGCCATAGGGCCGGGAAGGAATTAGCGTGATAGCCATGGCCGATGGAGGTTGGCGGGCCCCATTCGTTCTGTAACAACGTTGATGAAGTGAAGTAAGGAAAAAGTCGAGAAATTTGGAAAAGTTATTGCAACATCAGAAACTCGTTACTGTTTCTATCTTTTATTTTAAGGCATAAGCGTACACATATTTTAGACCATAGGTACCTATAAAAATATTCTAACTTGTGTAAACCTGCAAAAACTCCTATGCCCCTCCCCCTCCCTATACGAATCGTCAACATTGTTGTGGGCCAAAGTTATCTCACGACATGCCCATGCGTTTTGTAAGATGCCGGCTAGGGTACGGTTTATCGCTTTATTGCAAACTCACGATGTTGTGCAAACACTAACGACATAGTGAAGTTTTGTAGGCTATCCCCTGCGATTTTTTCCCTTTCTCTTTAAGAGAGGTCTTTTCACGTTAAAAAATCGTGTGTCCCCTATGATTGGTTTGTTCTTTTTTCGTTCTTTGGCTTGTCGTGTTTATAACATGATGATAGTGTCATGATCCAACGTTTCATCTCGGAAATCATATGAAAGGATACTTGGAGAAACAAGCATACGAAACAATCATCCAGAGAAAATATTAGGTAATGTGGAGCTAGCAGCCTAGCACTATATAAATATTGGGAGTAGACAGAAAGCTAAAGAGGCAAGGAAAGCTAGCCTTGGGGAACGTTATGGAGAAAGTAATCCAATTCGGCCACAAACACACACTCAGGCGCAGGTTGGCTCTGTGGGATCCCAAATTTCCATCTCTTTTAGTTAAGTGGTAGTTGTTGTTGAGATTTAACCAGAATGCTGGAAAGCAAGTAAACCAGATCGCTTTTGCTCTTGGAAGGTTCCGTGTGATTCATGCCCAAATTGTAAAGCAAGGTGCGCGCACGCAGGAGAGTCTGCAGCCTGTATATGTGTGCCGTGTGCGTCTGACGTACGCAGATTTTAGTTCTTATTAACTGTCTTCTCAGCAGCTTCTTCTACGTACTAATTATTCTCCTCCGTCCACACGCAGAGCCAATCGCGTGGCAGCTGCATGCATGGGAGATTCATAATTATATAGATCAAATTGATAACTTAGATATCTCCCGTTATCGCCATCTTGTTGGAAATCTTGTTTATCTTGCTGTCACTCGTCCTGATATCTCTTATCATGTTCATATTCTGAGTCAGTTTGTCTCAGCTCCTACCACCATTCACTACAGTCATCTCCTCCGTGTCCTTCGTTATCTTCGTGGCACGATCACTCGTCGCCTTTTCTTTCCTAGTTCCAGCTCTCTCCAGCTCCAGTGCTACTCGGATGCTACGTGGGCGAGTGATCCTACGGATCGTCGTTCACTTTCTGCTTACTGTGTGTTTCTTGGTGGTTCGCTTGTTGCTTGGAAGACGAAGAAACAGGTAGCGGTTTCCCGTTCGAGTGTTGAGGCTGAGCTGCGGGCTATGGCTTTGTTGATTGCTGAGGTGACCTGGTTACGGTGGTTGCTTGCAGATTTTGGGGTCTCTGTTATGACACCCACTCCACTTTTGTCTGACAGTACAGGTGCTATCAGTATTGCACGTGATCCGGTCAAGCATGAGCTGACCAAGCATATTGGTGTTGATGCTTTTTATACACGTGCTCAGGTGCAGGATCAGGTTGTTGCGCTTCATTATGTGCCTTCAGATTTGCAGTTGGCGGATTTCTTTACAAAGGCACAAACTCGAGCGCAGCATGACTTCTTACTCTCCAAACTCAGTGTTGTGGATCCACCATGAGTTTGAGGGGGGTGTTAGAGTATATATTTGTATATTGTAGTTTCCCCGTGTGTTAGGGGTTTTTCTGTATATTTGCGTCTGTACATGTACTATATATTGTGGCCTTTGGCCCTCCGGTAATACAACAAGTCTATTACCCTAACACTCCTGTTGTGAATCCACCATTTTCCGGGCACATTCATGCACGATAAAAAACAAAGATACATTTTACTACTCCCTTCGTTTCTGTTTACTCCCTCCATTTCGAATTATAGGGCTAATACGTATTTCGAGAAAGTAGTTTGACCGTAAATTTTGTCAACAATATATGAATCATATGTCATAAAAACTATACCATCGAAATCGTATTTTAAATATGAATCTAATGGTATAATATTTGTTAAATATAGTTTGTATTTTGTTGATCAAATTTACGATCAAACTATTTACTTGAAATACGTATTTGACTTATAAACCGGAATGAAGGTAGTACATGCACTAGTGGAAACGAGGGCTTTTGTTGATTCCGAAAATGGGCTTTAACACCGGTTCTTCTACGAACCGGTGTTAAAGGGGGGGCCGTACCAGCGTGGCCTCTGCGGCATTAAAGGAGCCCCCCTTTAACACCGGTTCATGGCACGAACCGGTGTTAAAGGTCCCTCGCAGGTTTTCCCCCTTTAACACGGTTCGTGGCACGAACCGGTGTTAAAGGGGGCTATAAGACACCACCCAGCCCACACACCCCACTCTTCCATTCTTTCACATTTTGGAGCCTAGCAAGAGGGTGAAGAGTGCTAGTTTGTGTTTTTTCATATGCACTAGAGGTGTTCGTGAAATTCCCGAGAGCTCAAAATAAGCTTTCTTGTTGCTCTTTCCGTCTCGAGGTCGGCAACTATAGTTTCATGTGTCATTGATGTACTATATATATAAATGGTCATCTTCCTATTATTTATTGATATATACTACATATTAATGCAGATGAATCGGCAATGGATGTCGGTGACGCCGCACTTCCGAGTACATTACGGGCCTCCAAAATTTCATCGTTGTGGCTAATGCAAACCGTGGTCACAATGGTTTTATGTGCTGTCCGTGTGTTCACCGTCGAACAAGAAAGACTACTCAAATACCGAACCATTCACGCCCACTGCTTGATCCGGTTTCATGCCCAACTATAATTGTTGGACCAAGCACGGAGAAAAAGGGGTTGTGATGGAAGACAACGAAGAAGAAGAGGATGATGAAAACTATCATAATATGTATCCTGAATATGATGATAATGCAACGGAGGTAGATAATGAAGATCAAGAGGAGCAGATGGGCCCGCGATGACGATCTTGGTCGGGCCATTCTTGATGCAATGGAAGAATGTGAAACTGAAAAGGAGAAGGAGAAGCTGGAGCAGATGTTAAAGGATCACAAAACATTGTTGTATCCAACTTGCGAAGATGGCCACAAAAGCTAGGTGCCACCTTGGATTTGCTGCAATGGAAGGCGAGAGAATGGTGTGGTGACAAGCATTTTCAAAGTTGTTGGTAAAAATGAAGAATCTTCTTCCAAGAAATAATGAGTTGCTGACGACATACCAAGCAAAGAAGGTTGTGCGCCCTCTAGGATTAGGCGTGCGTAAGATACATGCCTGCATTAATGATGCATCCTCTACCGCGGTGAGAAGTACGAGAATTTGGATGCATGCCGGTATGCCTTTGCTGCGGTATAAGATCGACGAGAGGCGATCTGACGATGTTGAGGCGAGGCCCCTAGGAAGAAGGTTCCGCCAAGGTTATGTGGTATGCTCCTATAATACCACGGTTAAAAGCGTCTCTTCGAAATAAAGAGCATGCCAAGTTGTTGCGATGGCACATGGAAGACCGTAAGAAAACGCGATGTTGAGACACCCGCCGATGGGTCACAGTGGAGAAAAGTCGGCGAGAGTACCGGACTTTACGTGGCGCAAGGAACTTACGGTTTGGTCTAAGTACGACGGCATGAATCCTTTTGGTGAGCAGAGCTGCGATCACACGGCACCTGTGACCCTATGTATCTATAACCTTCCTCCTTGGTTGTGTATGAAGAGGAAGTTCATTATGATGCCGTGCTCATCCAAGGCCGAGGCAACCCGCAACGACATTGATGTGTACCTAAGGCCATTAGTTGAAGAACTTTTACAGCTGTGGGCCAAACCAGGTGTACGTATGTGGGATGAGCACAAAAGGGAGCCATTTGACCTATGAGCATTGCTTTTTCGTAACCATCAATGATTGGCCTGCTCTTAGTAACATTTCAGGCGGACAAACAAGGGATACAATGCATGCACACACTGTTTAGATGATCTTGAAAGTGTATATTTGGATAAATGTAAGAAGGTTGTGTACCTAGGGTATCGCCGATTTCTTCGAACACGCATCCAAGATGAAAGAAAGGCAAGCATTTCAAACGTCTGGCGAACCCCGAGGAAGCCTGTCCTCCGTGCGGTGAGGAGGTATTTGGTATGGTCAAGGACCTAGAAGTAATCTTTGGAAAAGGTCTGGCGATCTATCATTCGAATGACGATGCGAACACGCGCCCATGTGGAAGAAGCAATCTATATTTTGGGACCTACCCTATTGGAAAGTCTTAGAGGTCCGCTCTTCAATCGACGTGATGCACGTGACGAAGAATGTTTGCGTGAACCTGCTAGGCTTTCTAGGAGTGTATGGGAAGACAAAAGATACACCGGAAGCACGACAGGACCAGCAACGTCTGAAGGCCCCTGAAGAGCCTATGCATCCTGAGAACGAGAAGGGTAAACGATGCCACTTAACTCCTGCCAGCTACGCTCTTACCAAAGCAGAGAAGGAAATCTTTTTTGAATGTCTGAGCAGTATCAAGGTCCCGTCTGGCTTCTCGTCGAATATAAAGGGAATAATAAATATGGCAGAGAAAAAATTCCAAAACCTGAAGTCTCATGACTGCCACGTGATTATGACACAATTGCTTCCGATTGCATTGAGGGGGCTTCTACCTGAAAATGTTCGAGTACCCATTGTGAAGCTATGTGCATTCCTCAATGCAATATCTCAGAAGGTAATCGATCCAGAAAGCCTACCAGGGTTACAAGAAGATGTGGCCCAATGTCTTGTCAGCTTTGAGTTGGTGTTCCCACCATCCTTCTTCAATATTATGACGCATCTCCTGGTTCACCTAGTAGAAGAGATTGCCATTCTCGGTCCTATATTTCTACACAATATGTTCCCCTTTGAGAGGTACATGGGAGTCTTAAAGAAATATGTTCATAACCGTGCTAGGCGGAAGGAAGCATCTCCAAGGGCTATGTAACAGAGGAGGTCATTGAGTTACGTGTTGATTTTATTCGACCTTAAAGGCGATTGGTGTTCGAGAATCACGACATGTGGGAGACTGCGTGGAAAAAGGCACCCTAGGATGTAAAGCAATGATATGTAGGACGGGCATTCTCTCAATCAAGCACACTACACGGTTTTACAAAGATCTATCTTGGTTGCCCGTATATCAATGAACACAAGAATTTAATACGCCTCAAACACCGGCGGTCGATGAATGGATTATAAGTGAACACATGGCGAGTTTTGGCGGTGGTGCAAAGACTTCTCACGAATAACACCACTTTGGGGATCAATTGTACTTGTTGGCGGACACATCTTCGATGTATGTACTTTCCAAGTACGAGATAAATGGGAATACATTTTACACGATAGGCCAAGATAAAAGAGCACCAACCAAAAGCAGTGGTGTCCGCCGATGCAGCAGAAGACAATGGGCAAAAGACCACGTATTATGGGTTCATAGAGGAGATATGGGAACTTGAATATGGACCTAATTTTAAGGTCCCCTTGTTTCGATGCAAATGGGTCAAGCTAACGGAGGAGGGGTTGAGGTAGACAAGAAGCGGAATGACAACGGTGGATCTCAACAATCTTATGAAGAACTTAGACGAACCATTCGTCCTAGCCAATGATGTGGCTCGGGTTTTCTATGTGAAGGACATGTCCTCCGGACCAAAAAAGAAAAAATATGCAACGAATACATCATATGATGAGCCAAAGCGTCACATAGTTCTTTCGGGGAAAAGAAACATCGTGGGAATCGAGGACAAAGGCAGACATGTCAAGATTATAATAAGTTTGATGAAATTTCGTCCTTCACGGTGAAAACCACCCAAGCATTCCGTTAAGTAAAGAAGATGCTCCATGGTTACGTCAAGCGATCATAAGGAAGGGCATATGCCAAGAAGTTCATGCTCATATTATGTAACTCTAGTTCATGTTTTTAATATTAATACATGTCTTGAGTGTTAGTCATGTTTTGTGGATGGACCGGGACTATGAGAAGAAGTTGTCCCGATTCGTACTTACCATTAAGATCTGCTCTCCAAACGCGCGCGGTCACATATTAGGGAGTGCCTCTATGACCAGTTTCTTGGAGATGCCGGAGGACTAGGCTCCGTCGGCATCTCCCTAAAACTGGCCGTAGTGGTGTCCCTGCTCTCGAAAACCATCTTGCAGCTTTGTAACTTCTCTAACTAGATCAATACACCAGGGAGCTAACTAATTTCACATATTAGGGAGTGCCTCTATGACCAGTTTCTCGAAGATGCCGGAGGACTAGGCTCCATCGGCATGTCCCTGAAACTGGTCGTAGTGGTGTCCCTGCCTCAAACTGGCTGGAGGACTGGACTCACAAGGATGCGTATTTATAGTACAAGCAGTTCAACATAGTGTTGACACTTACAAAATAATGTCGACACTCACCCCTATTATTAGTGCTGACTCGTGTTTTGTGCCGGATGGTGTCTACAACCGGGACTAAAGGTTCATCTTTAGTCCCGGTTGGTGTCTCCAACCGGGACTAAAGGTTCATCTTTAGTCCCGGTTGGTGACATCATCCGGGACAAGGTACACGCCGCACGACATAATGTCGACATGCACTCACCCCTATTATTAGTGCCGACTCGTGTTTTGTCCCGGTTGGTGTCTCCAACCGGGACTAAAGGTTCATCTTTAGTCCCCGTTGGTGTCTCCAACCGGGACTAAAGGTTCATCCCACCATTTTTTCCCGCCATTTTTCTTCCCGACATTTTTCTTCCCGCCAGTTCTTCCCGCCATTTTTCTTCCCGCCAGTTCTTCCCTCCAGTTCTTCCCGCTAGTTCACTATATATATGTAGGGGGTTGGCCTCCATTGTCATTGCACATCTCTAGACTCATATCTGCAACCTCATCACTCTTTCCCATGGCTTCCACCGTAGAACTAACCCCCAGGGAGGCGGGCGCTGCGCCTCGAACTACCCCGCCTCTTGTGTCCCCGTCGGCTGGATCTTTGGCGTCGAGGCGTGCAGTTCCTCCTGTCCCTCTAGGTGTGGCGCGCCGGATTGCCATTACGAACCACTACTACTTCGAGCTCACGCCGGAGCAGCGGAGGAATCCCAGATGGCATCCCGACTATTTCCCTACTTGGGAAGCCTTCTTCGTGGATCGGCATGAGAGGGCACTCGCCAGGCACGAGGAGGACGTCCACCTCCTCCTAACTTCAACGAGGCCGTCGGCTATGGTGGCGCGGTCGGACTCTCAGGCGTCATGGCCTGTATGACTGCCGCCGACTCTAACCCCGTCTGCGCTACCCTCAAGTCCATCCCACGCTACCCTCAAGTCCAGCCCACGTACTCTCCGGAGGTTCAATTACTGACCCGGCAGCGGACGGCGATGTAGTATGACGACGATGGCGGTAGTATTACAGGTGTAGGCGGGAGCATGGTGAATCACTCCAACATTCCAAAACAAGTTCGGCCGATTGTTACTTAATCTGGCCATGTATCTTAATTTTCAGTTCTTTTATGTATCTTAATTTTCAGTTCAGTTAAATCCGATTGTTACTTAATCTGCCATGTATCTTAATTTTCAGTTCTTTTATGTATCTTAATTTTCAGTTCTTTTATGTATCTTAATTTTCAGTTCGATTCGGCTTTATGTAACTGTCTCAAAATGACCTATCTCATTCGAGGTTTCTTGGCTTCGGGTCAAATGACCAATGTTATGGCTAGAATCAAGGCATAGTTTGCAGAGGAGTTTTCCTTTTATCGCACCAAAAGGCATTTTCCATTTTCCGAGCATAAAAAGCGGAAGGTTTTGTGAAGCAACCACCAAATGGCTAATTCAAAAACCACCAACACATTGATCAAAAACAATGCAAGTTGAGAGAGGCTTGGTGAGATTCAAGTGTATACAAAAGATGACATTTAAATATCCAATCAATTCAAAAATGTTAATACAAAAGATGCGGCATTAAAATATGATTTGATCTAATAAAATCATTTACATGAATGGATAGATATTATTTTTCTGAAAATTATGATATATTATTCATATTTTACGAGTTGAAATGAAAAGATATGAATTTTCTAAATTCATATCATATTTTTGAATTAAAAAGCCCCTTTAATGCATGAAATAAGTGTTTTAATTATTTTAAAAATTTCATGTAAAGTAAATATAAAATGATTTACATGAATGGATAGATATTATTTTTCTGAAAATTATGATATATTATTCATATTTTTACGAGTTGAAATGAAAAAGATATGAATTTTCTAAATTCATATCATATTTTAATTAAAAAGCCCTTTAATGCATGAAATAAATGCCCCCTTTAACACGGTTCGAGACAGAACCGGTGTTAAAGGGGAAATTATTCGTTTCCGCCACTCCACCCCCTTTAACATCGGTTCCCCCTTTAACACGGTTCTGCCACGAACCGGTGTTAAAGGTATCATCATGCGCCTTCCTTTCTTCCCCAGAGCCGATCGCGCCACCGCCAGAGCGAACCCTCGCCGTCGTCCTTACCACGGCCCGGCCGCCACCGCCTCGTTCCTCGCGCGCCACCGGCGACCGCCACCTCGTCGTCCTCGCACCACCGAAGACGGCCGCCGCCTGTCGGCCGCTCTGTCCGCCGTTACGACTGCCGGCGACGTCGTGGTAAGGATGCTCTGTTCCTCCCTTCTGCTTCGTGCCGCGCCCCTTTGCAGGCTGCTCTGCCACGTCGCCGTTGTCGCTCTGCCACGTCGCCGGCCGCCTCTGTCCGGCCGCCGTTGCAGCTGCCCGTCGTCGCCGTGCTCGCCCGTTGCCTCCCCGTGCTCGCCCCCGTGCTCGCCCGTGCCTCCCCGTGCTCGCCCCCGAGCAGTTCCTCGCCGGAGCCGGTAGCTCGCGTCATCGGGTGTGGCGGGCAGGAGCGGCTACGCGAGCGCGTCCACGGATTGGGGCCAATGACAGGGAAGTGGAGGGGATGGGTCAGGGAGGCGGATCGTGGGAGGCCCGGGGCCCGGGCAGCGATGGGACGGCCTCTCCTCTCGGCTGCGGGGGCGGCCTAGGTGGGGTGCAAGCTCCGGTGGTGGCCATGGGGTGCGAGCTCGCGATGCGGCCTAGGTGGGGTGCGAGCTCCGATGTGGCATCCTCCTCCCGCCTAGGTCGGCCCGATGAGCGTGGAGTTCGCCACAGCCAGCATGCTCTGACCGATTGGGCCACGCCTAAACGCCTACGCCTAAACGCCGACGCCTTGGAACGATATAAACCTAGTTCTTTGCATAATATATTGACCCTCGGAACGATTCCAGGGTGCCAAAGATGGGCGAGATGAACATAGTGACATCGACCCCCGACGATCTAAACCTTGCACATGTGAATTAGAAGCATGTGGAGTAAAAATAAATAGCTTATAGCAAAGATATTATAATAGGCCACGCCTAAACCCTAACTGACCACCTCGCTCTCTTCCCCGTGCAGGAGCGTCTCGCCGCCGCCGCTTCGGAGCTCATAGGCCACGCCTAAACGTCGACGCCGCCCGCCGACGAGCCGCCCTTCTTGCCGCCGACGAGACCGCCGCATCCGCCCGACGAGCACCGCCGACGAGAACAACGTCACCCCACGGTGGCGCCACGTGTTGCGCCACGTATGATTCTTGACTCATCTGATTAAAACTTGTTTGCTCGATAAATTGTACTACATGCATAGATTAAAACTTGTATACAAATTGGACCTCGACTCATTTGTGTATTTATTTGTGTATTTTGGTATGAATAATATGTATATTTGTGTATGAATCCAAGTCCACTTGAATGTTTACACTCTTACTCTAGATAATATTATTGTTTTAGAAACTATGGATCCACTTAGTAGAAACCTTGAAGAAGAAGAAATAATGGAGAACATTATTGATGAGGACACCTCACAATATCTGAACTTGGAGGGACATGACGATGACAGCTCAAGTACTAGTCATGGAGAAGATGAAGACTCCGGTGAACGCAATTTAATGGTTACAAAGTCCGGCGAGGTATATGCAGTGATTAAGCCTCAGCTGACTTCCACCAACAATCTTCTTCTACATGTATTAATTAACGCTTCTTTCTTCTTTTAGCCCTCTGGATCGACTAGCCAGCAACCATCTTCTTCTACGAAAAAGAGCAAGCGAGGCGCGAGCCAGCGGTTGAAAGATCGTGCAAAGTTCACGATCGAAGCAGTCCGTGTTGATGGCAGGCCGATGGAGCCCAAGAAGGCCGCAGACAAATTTATACGTCGGTGGAGTTCTTGTTAGGGACCAAATCCCAATCATAATTGAAAATTGGAATAAGCCAAAGAAGGGCGACGGTACCTTTGTCGATGTGGACCAAAAGCGCTTTGGAATTCGTTGTTGGTAAATTTCACCCTTCCGCCAGAGGAGGATGAAAACAACCGGTTATAAAGAAAAAGGTCAAAGAGTGGACTCTAAAGAAGATGGCTGAGGCTTTCCTTATGGCGGAAGACAAAATTGAACAAATTTGTCAAATCTGGCGAGACTCAGTTTGACGCATATTATGCGAAGATAAGACCTCCTCAACGGCCCGAATTTGAGACATATAAAAAAGTGCTATAGCTAAAAGAATTGAAACCAATACGCTTAATGCCTGAAGAAGGAATATCACCAGAGGGCGGGGTCGGTGGCTACATATCTCGAGGCCTAAGTGGGAGGAAGTGAGAGGGCCTCAATGAGAGAGGATCACACCCTGACAGATGGGTGGGACCTACGTGCAAAGACTTGGTTCTGGAATCGGGGCAAGGTTGGACCCATAAACATGATTGTGTATCTTCCCAACCATCCTTGCCAAACCGTCCTTGAACTCATCACGGCATACGAGGAAACATCCGCGGGACCTTCCATCCCGACAAAGAGAATGACCAGCTCACACGCCATCGGTAAAAAGAACACCACTGGACATGCACGAGGCACGGGGGTATGACATGGAAGGATGGGTTTGCCGTGGGCGACTCTTACAGATGGCGCGGCAGAAAAGAAAAAGAACGTACAGAGCGGATGACACAGATAGAACATGCACTTGCGGTGCTGCAGGCGCAAGTGAATGCACAACAGAGCCATCAAGCTACCGGCCCATCTCAGCGGCACGAAGAGCCTACATTGGAAGCTGCCCAGACTCTGCATGAAAAGCGCAGAAGCTTCCACGGAGAACGTGCACCACGCTTGAAATGACGGGTCCTCGATACCCGTTGATGAGATCACGGAGAGCGAACACGCCGCTGCATGTGAGATTAATGGGCTTATCCATTAAGGTGGTATCGGCTATGCCTTACCTCCCGTAGCTGGTGGAACTTACCACTGCCGACCGATTCGAGATGGCTATGCTATTGTCGGGGTGGATGAGGTTGTGAAGGAATATGAGGAAGCAGCTTGACCATGCTACGGTGAAGGGAAACTCAACTCAAATTTGCAGTGAAAACAACCATTCTTTGGAAGAAGGAACACATTGTGCTTCCAAATTGGAGGTCACTGCACCCCGCCCGTCTCCATAGCGTCGGTGATCGAGCCGCTTTAGCTATCTCTGTGGCAGCCATCTCGACCCGTCGGCCATCTCTGTAGCGACCATCTCCGCCCGTCGGCCATCTCTGCTGGCAGCCATCTCCGCCCGTCGGCCATCTCCGTGCTTCAGCCATCTCCTCGGCTTAAGCGGAAGAGCACCGCCACGAGGAGCATCGAGCACTGCCACAAAGAAATCCCGCGAAACCGTGACGCCAAAGAGTTCAAAAACTACGTCCGCAGCCTTACGCAAGCCATTGCCGGTTTTACCGTGGAATCGCAGCGACGAGGAGACCAATAGGATCTCGGGAGAATAGGTCAAGAAATTCTTTGCACCTAGGCGGGCGAGCCAAAGGAGAAAATAGATCCTGCGGTGGTGGAGAAGTTTTACAATAATCTTTTGAAACCTGAAACCCCACTTGTGCTTGGGACTGGCGCCAGATTTTGAAGGCGGATGCAAGGCGCCGTGGGGAGACGGAAAGTAGCGATCGTGAGGCACCCTGAAAACAGTTCCGTGCTCGGAGAGCAGGAAAACCAATCATGCGCCCGCTCCAAATGTTTGACAAGCGGGACGCTCCTCCGTAGATGATTACGAGGCGAGCTACAAAGAAAGGCCAATGATATGGGGATGACTTACATTGCATACTTGAACGTCATGGGAGACAACTTGCCCAAATGCGATGTCAACCCCATACAGCCATGGAAGTATGGGAAGAATCTAGTCAAGAAAGAGGAGCTCAAGAATCTACCAACAAAGATGCGAAAATTGCACAAGTGGTACCTTCATTTCTGCAAGGCGAGAAAAGAAGAATGGATCACGGCGCATATAAGAGATCAGATTTTCTTGTGCGGAGACGCAATCGACTTCAACATTCAAGACTTGCATTTTCTATTCAATCGAAGGAACTCGACAAATGTGCCATCAGCCTTTATTGTGTGTAAGTACTATTTACGTAATTTTATCTCATCTCATTCACTTCATTAATTGCATGTATATATATATGCTCACCATATATGTATATACTATTATGCAGGAAAAAGGTTATGGAATGCATGAAAGGAGGCCCTTTTGACATTGGGTTCGTTGACCCAAATAGAGTTCATGAAGAAGTGGTAAGAACCGGACCGGAAAACAGAAGATTACTTGCTAAAGTCTTTCTTGAGACAACAAACCAAAAGGGAAATACTATTGCCTTACAACTTCTCGTGAGTCTGTTACCCTCTCTCTTGTACACATTACATTTGACTTACTCGATGTTAAGTGTAACGATGATGAGTTATGCGTCGTAGGTTCCACTTTATTGCTAGTCATTCAACCCGACTCGGGAAAAGTCCTTATCATGGACTCGTTCGAAAAAGAAAAGAGATATGGGCAGACTTTAGAGAGATGCTCGAGGTAATTTCAATCATATTATCACACTAGATCGGCAACTTTCGTGACAACAAGTAATTAATTACTCCTTTATCCATTTTATTTGCGGACAGGGTTTGGAAAAGGTTCACGGGCAGGGCCGTGGGTGAATGGTCAAGAACTAAAATTTGTAGACCAAAATGTAAGTAATACTAGCTAGCTTCCAATTCCATTATATCATGCTTTATTGATTATTATTTTGATTGAACTCTCTATTCTCGTAAAGTGCGCGCATCGGGATACGGCAATAACTTATGTGGGTACTATGTTTGCGAGTTCATTACAACACGATATGTCTGACGACGGCCAAGCGCACTAGAACAACTTAGAGTAAGTAAACAAAGTCCACAACATTATTTTATTACCATCAATTGTGTTGAGTTTTATTCTTATATATATATTGACGACCCATTCTTCATATATATTCAGATCGAGCGGATCGGGACCAACTCCTACCATTTGAGCGCATACGAGCCATTCAAGAGGAATTGGCGGGGTTCATACTTGATGAGGTCGTCACGCTGGCGGAGAACTCTTTAGATATCCACCAAAATGAGCGATGACGATGTATGTGCCGATGGCGATGTATGTGCCGATGACGATGTTTTGCGTATAATAATAGTTGCTTAATTATTCATGTACTCGTATGTACCGATGAAGATTTATGTGTATACCGCTCGATCGATTCCCCTCGCTCCCCTCCATGAAATCGCCCGAGCAGGCGGGCGAAATCTGCGGGCGAGATTTAGGCGTTTTCTGCGCGGCGAAAACGGCCTAAATCTGCCACAGCAACTTTAACACGGTTCGGTCTGAACCGGTGTTAAAGAGAGGCTGCGGCAGCCCCACGTGCGCCACCCTTTAACACCGGTTCGTATAAGAACCGGTGTTAAAGGCCCCCCCCCCCTCTAACACCGAACCCTCAACGGCGGTTGGGGAACCGCTGTTAGAGGGCCCTCCCAACCGGAGTTAAAGGGGGGGGCTCTGCACTAGTGATGTACTACCTTCATTCCGGTTTATAAGTCAAATACGTATTTCAAGTAAATAGTTTGATCGTAAATTTGATCAACAAAATACAAACTATATTTAACAAATATTAAACCATTAGATTCATATTTAAAATACGATTTCGATGGTATAGTTTTTATGACATATGATTCATATATTGTTGACAAAATTTACGGTCAAACTACTTTCTCGAAATACGTATTAGCCCTATAATTCGAAATGGAGGGAGTAAACAGAAACGAAGGGAGTAGTAAAATGTATCTTTGTTTTTTATCGTGCATGAATGTGCCCGGAAAATGGTGGATTCACAACAGGAGTGTTAGGGTAATAGACTTGTTGTATTACCAGAGGGCCAAAGGCCACAATATATAGTACATGTACAGACGCAAATATACAGAAAAACCCCTAACACACGGGGAAACTACAATATACAAATATATACTCTAACACCCCCCTCAAACTCATGGTGGATCCACAACACTGAGTTTGGAGAGTAAGAAGTCATGCTGCGCTCGAGTTTGTGCCTTTGTAAAGAAATCCATGCCAAAATCTGAAGGCACATAATGAAGCGCAACAACCCGAATCCTGCACACGAGCACGTGTATAAAAACATCAACACCAATATGCTTGGTCAGCTCATGCTTGACGGATCATGTGCAATCTTGATAGCACCTATCTTTGTCGAGACACAAGTGGAGTGGGTGTCATAAGAGACCCTAAAATCTGCAAGCAACCACCGTAACGGTCACCTCATCAATCAACAAAGCCATAGCACGCAACTCAGCCTCAACACTCGAGCAGGAAACCTACTGTTTTTCGTCTTCCAAGCAACAAGCGAACCACCAAGAAACACGATGGCGAAAGTGAACGACGATCCGTAGGATCACTCGCCCACGTAGCATCCGAGTAGCACTGGAGCTAGAGAGAGCTGGAACTAGGAAAGAAAAGGCGACGAGTGATCGTGCCACGAAGATAACGAAGGACACGGAGGAGATGACTGTAGTGAATGGTGGTAGGAGCTGAGACAAACTGACTCAGAATATGAACATGATAAGAGATATCAGGACGAGTGACAGCAAGATAAACAAGACTCCCAACAAGATGGCGATAACGCATGGGATCAGGAAGAGGATCACCATCAGTAGGACGAAGCTTAACATTAAGCTCCATAGGAGTCTCAACAGTGCGCTCATCCCCAAGAGCAGCACGAGCAAGAAGATCCTGAATATACTTTTCCTGAGAGATAGAAAAACCATCAGAAGTGGAGGAGACCTCAATCCCAAGAAAATAGCGAAGAGGACCAAGATCAGTCATAAGAAACTAATCACAAAGATGAGCCTTGACAAAGGCAATATATTCAAGATCATCACCAGTAATGATCATATCATCAACATAGAGAAGAAGAAGAGTGTGTCCACGAGGAGAAGTGTGAACAAATAGCGCTGGATCATGAAAACTTGGAGAGAAACCAGCAGCAGTCACCACAGAGGCAAAACGCTCAAACCAGGCATGAGGGGCCTGTTTCAGGCCATAAAGGGAACGTCGAAGACGACAAACCATCCCATCGGGAACAGAATACCCAGGAGGAGGCTGCATGTAAACCTCCTCACTCAACTCACCATTAAGAAAAGCGTTCTGAACATCAAGCTGGGACACAGACCAGCGTCGAACATAAGCAACAACAAGAAGAGTACGCATAGTGGTCATATGAGCCACAGGGGCAAAAGTCTCATCATAGTCATGGCCGTGCTCCTGCTGAAAGCCACGAGCCACAAGACGCGCTCAAGAGGTCCATCAGAGCGGGTATTAATTTTATAGACCCACTTACACGTGATAGGACGAACACCAGGAGGGAGAGAAACAAGATCCCAGGTGCCAGTGCGCTCAAGCGCAGCGATCTCCTCAGCCATGGCAAGTTGCCATTCAGGATGACGCTCGGCATCCCGATAAGAAGTCGGCTCGGAGACGACAGAGAGACCATACTGACTAGGAGAGTAACGGTCTGGAGCACAACGCTGACGAACATGCCGTGAAGAGGGAAGCTCATCGAAGGAGGACGACTCATCAGAAGAAGAGGAAGAAGGAACAACAGAGGAAGGGTTCGAAGCCGGAGAACGAGGTGGAGAAGAAACTAGGGGAGAACAAGGAGAACTAGGGGAACTATACGGAGGAGAGGATGGCGCCAAAATCGAAGGGGGCACATTAGAAGTAAGAGGTGGAGAAGAAGGGACAGCAGGAGGTGCATCAGGAAAAACAAGAAAAGAGATATCATCCACCGGGTAAGTACCAGAGGTGGGGCGAGGATAGAAGGGACGCGTCTCATCAAACGTGACATCATGAGAGATGCGCATCCGACGACCAACGGGGTCCCAAAAGCGATAGCCCTTATGCTCATCACTGTATCCGAGAAAAACACACTCAACAGACTGAGCGGTCAGTTTGGTGTGTTCGCGAGGAGGTAGAAGGACATAGCAAACGCAACCAAATAAACGAAGAGTCGAATAGTCTGGAGAGCTACCAGAGAGACGCTCGAGAGGAATACCACCTTGAAGGGCAGCAGAAGGCTGAATGTTAATGAGGTAAGTCGACGTAGCGACAGCCTCAACCCAGAAATGCGACGGAAGAGAGGAAGCAATCATCATAGCACGGGTAGTTTCAAGAATATGACGATGCTTACGCTCAGCGACACCATTTTGAGCATGGGCGCCGGGACACGAGAACTGAGCGAGGGTGCCCTGCTCAGCAAGGACACCACGCAGGTGCTGGGAGATATACTCTCCTGCGGAATCAGCACGAAACACACGAATAGGCATGGAATACTGAGTACGAACCATGGCCGCAAAACGCTGATAAATAGAGAGCACCTCACTGCAAGAGCGCATAAAAAACAACCAGGTGTACCGTGAAAAATCATCAATGAATAAAATATAGAATCAATGGCCCCCTTTGGAAGCAAAGGGAGCCAGACCCCAAACATCTGAATGAACTAAATCAAAAGGTCGCTGAGATACAGACACACTAGTAGGATAGGGAAGTTGAATCTGTTTGCCTAACCTACAACCCTGACACGAATGTAAAGACACATCTCCTGAGATAGACCCAGAAGACCACGACGAACTAAGGACGATAAAAGGGAGCCACAAAGGTGACCCAGCCGATGATGCCACTGCTGAAAAGAGCGGTGATGCGAAGCGCAGAAGAACTAGTAGATGAAGTGTCAGTGGATGGAACGCGAAGCCAGTCTAACTCCGTAGCCCCGGAGACTCAAGGCTGCGAGGACCAGCTCCAACCAGGGCCTGACTGGAAACAGGAAGAGAGGTACCATTAGCCATGATAACACGGACAAGACAAATAAGAGAGCGAAGAGCAGAAAGAATAGAGGACACAAAAGTCATATGAAAAGAAGCTCCAGAATCCAGATACCACGGGGATGACGTATCTGACTGTGTAGAAGGTGATGGTCGCGCGGTGCCAGAAGTGCTAGGCACAGAACCAACAGTACCCGACGAGGAAGAGCCTGTAGCAGTGAGTAGACCACGAAGAATGTCCTGATCAGACAGTGCAACAACAGAAGATCCTGAAGAACCAGCCTGCCTACAAGCATGGTACTGCTGACGTAAGCTAGGATCCCTCCTCCATCAGCTAGAGATATCGTGGCCAGTCTTGCCACAGTAGGCACAGGGAAGACGCGGAGGTGCTGTCATACCACGAGGCTACTGAGGCTGACTCTGGCCCTGGACCGGAGGAGTAGAGAGTATTGGCGGTACTGGAGACCGTAACGAAGCCGACGGCACAGGAGGACCATGAGAAGCAAGTATGGAGGGAACCTCAAGAAGACCAGCACCACGAAGACGAGTCTCCTCAGCACGAAGCTCAGACAGTACCTCAGAGAGCGGAACACGACCACGGGCAAGCAGCTGGGCACATCGCGGCTCAAACTCCTTACAGAGCCGCGACAAGAACTCAAAAAACGCGCTGAAACTCCAGATCCACGCGCACTGTCAGACAGCAGGGACATGTGGCACACACAGCTGTACGAAGGGAATCAAGCTGATGCCAAATAGCATCACTCTGAGTATAGAACTCATCAACAGTAGAGTCACCCTGCTGAAGAGCATGCTCCTGGCGAACCACAGACAGGTAAAGAGTATCCCCAGACGGCTGATAGCGCTGACGAAGAAAAT
This sequence comes from Avena longiglumis, assembly GCA_030063025.1. Taxonomy (NCBI): domain Eukaryota; kingdom Viridiplantae; phylum Streptophyta; class Magnoliopsida; order Poales; family Poaceae; genus Avena; species Avena longiglumis. The sequence goes on from CP125975.1 coordinate 31,973,878, forward strand.
CCCACTAAGCAGCAGCAGTGGGAAGACCCATGAACTCAGCAGCATACTGAGGCAGAACACTGTAAGTGAGAACAGCAGCAACACGAGCATCCTCATCTATCCACTGAGTGTAGTCAGTCAGATCGTGAGGAGCATCGGGGGCAAGGGCAATAGGCGACGTAGGAGAAGCGGGGCGCGGCGGACAGGAGACCTCGCCAGAAAGCACACCCGAAAGACGAAGACCGTGCATGTGGACGCGTATAAAGGCAGCGAAATCAGGATAATTCGCGCCATCAAAAATCACCAGGCAGCTAGGAATCGCAAGATAGCCCGACGAGGAAGACCATTTTGTTTTGCTCTTTTTTTTGACGAAAATCAGATCAGATCTGATCAGATCCGCAACCCTCAGCAACAGAGCTACCTTACAGCTCTGATACCATATCAAGCTTCATGCACTAGCCAACGCAACCAAAAGTCCGAACCGATGGAAAGGGCTAGTGCAATCCACTTGTACACTTCAACACCCCCTCTCACGTGTGACAGGGAGAGGTTATCACGTGCAACCGGAAGAGAGTGACGGCGCGCGAAACTCACGTATGACTCAAGAGGCCTATCCGTGGACACAGAGGGGTCAACATCAATTTTAGGATAAATTGCGAAAGTCAGTACTCGAACTCGAGACCTTAGGCTCTGATACCATGTTAGGCTAATAGACTTGTTGTATTACCAAAGGGCCAAAGGCCAAAATATATAGTACATGTATAGACGCAAATATACAGAAAACCCCCTAACACACGAAAAAACTACAATATACAAATATATACTCTAACAAGGAGAACGTATCTTTGCCTAGTATTTTCCTCTTTGTTACGGCAGATCAGAAGGCATGAGGTGACATCCTTGGAGGCATCACTAGTGTTAGACCACATACTCCTGAAAAAGAGAACCCTTCGTCCCCAACTCCCGTGCCTCTCATTGGCGAGCGACCCGGGAGTTCCCTAGTGGGTTCGCAGGTAGCCTCCTATCACCGCGTACCCTTGATACCATCATCGCCAGCAAGCACCGTGTTGACGGTGGGGCTCGCCCCCTAAGTAGTGGGGCTCCCGGCTGTGTAGCAAGATCTCATGGTGGCATGCCGACTGCTTCTGGGCAGCGGATCTCGGATTCTTGGCGATGTTGTGATGACACTGAACTCTGTCCCTATGGAGGTTGGCGGGCCTCCTACAGACCCACACATGGAGGCACAGACATCAGTACGGCGGTTCTCAGCGTGTGCTTGCTGTATCCCTATATTGGATCGACGTCTCATTTTCTATATAGTCATTTGGCTTGGCTTTATCGTTGGATCTTTTGGTCCGGTTCCCAGCGTGTGCCTAGTCCATACAATATATATCGTTCCTACTGCCTGTCTGTTCGCGACCCCTCATAGCATTAGTCCCGGTTGCGCCACCAACCGGGACTAATGCTGGCACGCGTCCCGGTTCGAGCGGGCACGGAGCCAGGAGGCATGCGTCCCGGTTGGTAAGGTGGAATACGTCCCGGTTGGAGCCATCAACCGGGACTAAAGGTTTGGCCACAGCCACGTGACGTGGCACGCACCTTTAGTCCCGGTTGCTGGCTCCAACCGGGACGTATTCTCCCGCCCTCTATAAATGCAACGCCCCAGCCCCCTCTGCCTCTACTCTGTTTTTTCTCTTGGTGGAAGGTGTGAGGGGTGTGCTAGTTTTTTCTCTTGTATGCATGCATTGAAGGTGTTTGATGAAATGTTTGAGTGAATAATCCCGTTCAATTTCTCATAGAACAAAAATATAGGTGTCCGAGACGCACTTGAGATTTCTCCTCTTTATTTCCCTCGATCGAGGTTAGCAATCTTATCTTTTCTCTGTCATTGATTCAATTCATGTGTCGATGTGAATTGGTTATTTCACTATTTATGATGTCCTGTTTTTTGATAAACTTACTTATATGATGCAGATGAAAGGTCGGGAATGGATGTACGGTGACCGGCGCGTAGCCGGGTATATGAAAGGCGTGGATAAATTTATCGATGTGGCTACGGCAAACAAAGAGAATGGTTTTATACGTTGTCCATGTGTTCAATGTCGGAACAACAAGGAGTACTCTTCCTCGAAAATCATTCGTGGCCACCTGATTATGAAAGGTTTCATGCCCAACTATAATTGTTGGACCAAGCACGGGGAAAGAGGGGTTATGATGGAAGATGGTGAAGAAGAAGATGATGATAACAACTATCATCATATGTTTCCTGAATACAGTGATACTGCAATGGAAGACAATGGAGAGGAAAGAGGTGAAGAACGGGCATCAGATGAGCCGGCTGATGAACTTTGTAGGGTCATTTCTGATGCAAAGCGAAACTGTGAAACATAAAATGAGAAGTTGAAGTTAGAGCGCATGCTAGAAGATCACAAGAAATTATTGTACCCAAATTGTGAAGATGGCAGCATAAAGCTCGGTACCACACTGGAATTGTTGCGATGGAAGGCAGAGTGTGGTCTAACTGAGTCCTCATTTGAAAAGATGCTAAAAATAATGAAGCCGAAGTTTCCAAAACATAACGAACTTCCCGAGAGTACCTACGAAGCAAATAAGACTCTCTGTCCTCTGGGATTAGATGTGCAAAAGGTACATGCATGCATTAATGACTGCATCCTCTGCCACGGTAAGGAGTATGAGAATTTAGATAAATGCTCGGTATGCAATGCGTTGCGGTATAAGATCAGACGAGATGACCCTGGTGATGTTGAGGGAGAGCCCCTCCGGAAGAGGGTTCCTGCTAAGGTTATGTGGTATGCTCCTATAATACCTAGGTTGAAACGCATGTTCAGAAACAAAGAGCATGCCAGGTTGTTGCGATGGCACAAAGAAGACCGTAAGAAAGACGGGAAGTTGAGACACCCTGCTGATGGGTCACAGTGGAGAAAAATCGAGAGAGACTTCCCAGACTTGCAGGTGACGCAAGGAACTTAAGGTTTGGTCTAAGTACGGATGGCATGAATCCTTTTGGGGAGCAGAGCTGCGATCCACAGACTGCCCGTGATTCTATGTATCTACAACCTGCCTCCTTGGTTGTGCATGAAGCGTAAGTTCATTATGATGCCAGTGCTCATCCAAGACCCGAAGCAACCGGGCAACGACATTGATGTGTACCTTAGGCCATTAGTTGAAGAACTCTTATAGTTGTGGGGCAAGCTAGGTGTACGTGCGTGGGATGAGAACAAACAGGAGCCATTTGATCTACGAGGGTTGTTATTCGTAACCATCAATGATTGGCCTGCTCTTAGTAATCTTTCAGGACAGACAAACAAGGGATATAAGGCATGCACCCACTGTTTAGATAAGACTGAAGGTACATATTTGCATAAATGCAAGAAGGTTGTATACCTGGCGAATCGACGATTTCTTCCTACCAATCATCTCGTAAGAAAGAAAGGCAATCATTTCAAAGGTGAGGCAGATCACCGGAAGAAGCCTGAACTCCCTGCTGGTGATGATGTATTTGGTATGGTCAAGGACATAGAAGTAATCTTTGGAAAGGGTCCCGGCGGTCAATCAGTTCCGAACGACGTCGCTACAGGACACACACCCATGTGGAAGAAGAAATCTATATTTTGGGAGCTACCATATTGGAAAGTCCTGCGTGTCCGCTCTTCAATCGATGTGATGCACGTGACGAAGAATCTTTGCGTGAACCTGCTAGGATTCCTAGGCGTGTATGGGAAGACAAAAGATACACCTGAAGCACGGGAGGACCAACAAATTATGAAAGACCCAAAGAACATGCATACACATAACAAGACGGATAAAGGGCGTCACTTAAGTCGTGCCAGCTATGCTCTTACCAAAGCAGAGAAGGAAATCTTTTTTTAAGTCCTTTACAGTATCAAGGTGCCGTCGGGCTTCTCATCTAATATAAAGGGGATAATAAATATGGCAGAGAAAAAGTTCCAAAACCTGAAGTCTCATGACTGTCACGTGATTATGACGTAGTTGCTTCCGATTGCATTGAGGGGGCTTCTACCGGAAAATGTTCGAGTACCCATTATGAAGTTGTGTGCATTTTTCAATGCAATATCTCAGAAGGTAATCAATCCAGATATTCTGCCAAGGTTACAGAAGGATGTGGTACAATGTCTTGTTAGTTTTGAATTGGTGTTCCCACCATCCTTCTTCAATATTATGACGCATCTCCTGGTTCACCTAGTGGAAGAGATTGCCATTCTCGGTCCGGTATTTCTGCATAATATGTTCCCCTTTGAGAGGTTCATGGGAGTCTTAAAGAAATATGTTCATAACCGTGCTAGACCAGAAGGAAGCATCTCCAAGGGATATGGAACAAAGGAGTTCATTGAGTTTTGTGTTGACTTTATTCCTGACCTTAAGCCGATTGGTGTTTCTGACTCGCGTCATGAGGGAAGACTAAGTGGAAAAGGCACGCTGGGAAACAAAGCAATGATATGTAGGAACGGGGATTCTTTCACTAAAGCACACTACACAGTTCTACATAATTCCACCTTGGCAGCTCCGTATATCGAGGAACACAAGAATATTGTACGCTCCAAAAACCCGGGGAAGCCTGAATCATGGATTACAGATGAACACATGAAGTCTTTCGGTGGTTGGATGCGGACACATCTCTTGAATGACACCGCTGTTGGCGATCATCTATACTTGTTGGCCGCGTCACCATCTTCTACTGTATTGAATTTCCAAGGGTACGAAATAAATGGGAATACATTCTACACGATCACCCAAGATAAAAAGAGCACCAACCAAAATAGTGGTGTCCGCTTTGATGCAATAGACGAGAATGGACAAAAGGACACATATTATGGTTACATAGAGGAGATATGGGAACTAGACTATGGAGTCTCTTTTAAGGTCCCTTTGTTTCGCTGCAAATGGGTCAACCTGAATGGGGAAGGGGTAAAGATAGACCAGTTGTACGGAATGACAACAGTGGATCTCAACAATCTTGGTTATAGAGATGAACCATTCGTCCTAGCCAATGATGTGTCTCAGGTTTTCTATGTGAAGGACATGTCCTCTAGACCGAAAAAAAGAAAAAATATGCAAACGAATACATCATATGATGAGCCAAAGCGTCACATAGTTCTTTCAGGGAAAAGAAACATCGCGGGAATCGAGGACAAGACAGAATGTCAGAAGATTATAATAAGTTTGATGAAATTCCGCCCTTCACAGTGAAAACTGACCCAAGCATTCCGTTAAGTAAAGAAGATGCTCCATGGTTACGTCTGAAGCGATCATAAGGAAGGACATATGCCAAGAAGTTCATGCTCATATTATGTAACTCTAGTTCATGTCTTTCGCGGTTTGTGGCTTGACCGAAGGATATCTTTCGCGGTTTGTGGCCTTTAGTCCCGGTTTTGTAGTCTTAGTTTTTAATATTAATAAATGTCTTGAGTGTTAGTCCCGTTTTGTGGCTGGACCGGGACTATGAAGAAGTTGTCCCGATTCGTACTTACCATTAAGATCTGATCTCCAAATGCGCGCAGTCACATATTAGGGAGTGCCTTTATGACCAGTTTCTTGGAGATGCCGGAGGACTGAGCTCCGGCGGCATCTCCCTGAAACTGGTCGTAGTGGTGTCCCTGCTCTCGAAAACCATCTTGCAGCTTGTAACTTCTCTAACTAGATCAATACGCCTCGGAGCTAACTAATTTCACATATTAGGGAGTGCCTCTATGACCAGTTTCTCGAAGATCTTGGGAGGACTGGGCTCACGGCATCTCCTAAAACTGGCCGCATGGTGTCCCTGCTCGAAAACCATCTTGCAGCTTGTAACTTCTCTCACTAGATCAATACGCCTCGAGCTAACTAATTTCACATATTAGGGAGTGCCTCTATGACATGATTTCTCGGAGATGCGGAGGACAGGCTCCGTCGGCATCTCCGTGGAAACTGCATGATGGTGTCCTCGCTCGAAAACCATCTTGGAGATACCTCAAACTGGCTGGAGGACTGGACTCGCAAGGATTCCTATTTATAGTACAAGCAGCTCGGCATAGTGTCGACACTTACGAAATAATTTCGACACTCACCCCTATCATTAGTGCTGACTCGTGTTTTGTCCCGGTTGGTGTCTTCAACTGGGACACAGGTTGAACTTTAGTCCCGGTTGGTGACACCATCTGGAACAAGGTACACGCCACACGACATAGTGTCGACACTCACCCCTATCATTAGTGTTGCCTGGCCCAGCCTGCCGAAATCATGTTCGAGGTTTCATGGCTTTCGGTCCAATTGACCGATGTTATGTGCCGAATCACGACATAGTTTGTGATGTTGTGCCCATATTATGCATGTGTATGGACATTGGTATGGAGAACAATGTTGCAGGAGGAAGTTTTCCTTTTTGTCGCACGGAAAAGCCCTTTTCCATTTTCCGAGCGCAAAAAACGGGTCGTTTCGTGAAGTAACCACCAAAATGCCGTTTCAGAATGCTACTGTCCCATTTTCCTAAAATACTAGACCACATTACATGGACTATCTCCCAACCGGGACATCTCAAACCTTTTCGTCCATCCCGGGTAAAAAGGACAAATGTTTGCCGAATCGGCAGGAGGTGGGTCCGGTTTGTACTACAGGTACATGATCTATCGCCCGTGATTTTTTGAAAAAATCATTTTTAGACTCGCAATATGTGGTTTCTTCAGAGATCCAATGCAAGTTATAATGATGCTCGTCCCCTATCTTCATGCACACCGGTTCGACCATAGTTAGAAATTCAGATAATTCAAAACGGGCATAATAAATTCAAAAAAAATCCGAACAATGAAAATCCTTCGCGTGGTGTCATATTATGTTACATAGTTGAAAGGAAAAATACCAGACTTGGTATATTGATTATGTTTCGAAAAAACCTTCACAAAATGACCTATCATGTTCGAGGTTTCATGGCTTTCGGTCCAATTGACCGATGTTATGTGCTGAATCACGGCATAGTTTGTGACATTGTGCCCATATTATGCATGTGTATGGACATTGGTATGGAGAACAATGTTGCAGGAGGATGTTTTCCTTTTTGTCGCAGGCCCTTTTCCATTTTCCGAGCGCAAAAAACGGGGCGTTTTGTGAAGTAACCACCAAAATGCCGTTTCGGAATGCTACCGTCCCATTTTCCTAAAATACTAGACCACCTTACATGGACTATCTCCCAACCGGGACATCTCAAACCTTTTCGTCCATCCCGGGTAAAAAGGACAAATGTCTGCCGAATCGGCAGGAAGTGGGTCCAGTTTGTACTATAGGTACATGATCTATCGCCCGTGATTTTTTGAAAACATCATTTTTAGACTCGCAATATGTGGTTTCTTCAGAGATCCAATGCAAGTTCTAATGATGCTCGTCCCCTATCTTCATGCACACCGGTTCGATCATAGTTAGAAATTCAGATAATTCAAAACGGGCATAATAAATTCAAAAAAAATCCAAACAATGAAAATCCTTCGCGTGGTGTCATATTATGTTACATAGTTGAAAGGAAAAATATCAGACTTGGTATATTGATCATGTTTCGAAAAAACCTTCACAAAATGACCTATCATGTTCGAGGTTTCATGGCTTTCGGTCCAATTGACCGATGTTATGTGCTGAATCACGGCATAGTTTGTGATGTTGTGCCCATATTATGCATGTGTATGGACATTGGTATGGAGAACAATGTTGCAGGAGGAAGTTTTCCTTTTTGTCGCACGGAAAAGCCCTTTTCTATTTTCCGAGCGCAATAAACGGGTCGTTTTGTGAAGTAACCACCAAAATGCCGTTTCAGAATGCTACTACAGGTACATGATCTATCGCCTTACATGGACTATCTCCCAACCGGGACATCTCAAACCTTTTCGTCCATCCCGGGTAAAAAGGACAAATGTCTATCGCCTTATTAGTGCTGACTCGTGTTTTCCCGGTTGGTGTCTCCAACCGGGACTAAAGGTTCATCTTTAGTCCCAGTTGGTGACACCATCCGGGACAAGGTACACGCCGCACGACATAATGTCGACACGCCATTTTTCCCGCCATTTTTTCCCGCCAGTTCTTCACTATATATATATATGTAGGGTTGGCCTCCATTGTCATTGCACATCTCTAGACTAATATCTGCAACCTCATCACTCTTTTCCATGGCTTCCACCGTAGCACTAACTCCCAGGGAGGCGGAGGCGCTGCGCCGAACCCCTGCCCGGGCTCTCGTGTCCCACCGGATGGATCTTTGGCCTTGAGGCATGCCGGGTCCTCCTGTCCCTCTAGGTGTGGCGCGTCGGATGGCCATCACGAACCACTACTACTTCGAGCTCACGCCGGAGCAGCGGAGGAATCCCAGATGGCATCCCGACTATTTCCCGACTTGGGAAGCCTTCTTCGTGGATCGGCGTGAGAGGGCACTCGCCAGGCACGAGGAGGAGGGCCCACCTCCTCCGAACTTCAACGAGGCCGGCCGTCGGCTGTGGTGGCACGGCCGGACTCTCCAGAGCGTCATGGCCTACGACACGGCCGCCGACTCTAGCCCCCGCCTGCGCTACCCTCAAGTCCAGCCCACTCGTACTCAACCTTCAAGGTTCAACTACGGCGACCCCGACGACGATAGCGACGACGGACGCAAAGTACGACTTCTGATGGCGAGTATTACAGTAAGGTGTGAGCATGGCTGAATTATTCCAACATTGCAAAACAAGTTCGGCCGATTGTGGCTTAATCTGGCATGTATCTTAATTTTCAGTTCTTCTATGTAACTTTGTGTTATGTACTTTAATTCCAGTTCTATCCTAATCAAATTTTCTTTCCGCCCATTATTTTCCGTCCTCTTTTTTCCGCCAATTAAAAACAGAAAATGGTTTTGAATTACTTATTCAAATCCAAACACTTTTTATGTTTAAATTTTTTCTAAATTCCAAATTGATATTAAAAAATATAAGTTAATTCATTTTTAATTGTAAATGGTTCATATTTTAAATGGTTACATTAATTATTTTTTAAAATAGAAAATGGTTTTGAATTATTTATTCAAATCCAAACACTTTTTATGTTTAAAGTTTTTCTAAATTCCAAATTAATATTTAAAAAATATAAGTTAATTCATTTTTAATTTTAAATGGTTACATTAATTACTTTTTAAAAATAGAAAATGGTTTTGGATTATTTATTCAAATCCATACACTTTTTATGTTTAAAGTTTTTCTAAATTCCATATTAATATTTAAAAAATATAAGTTATTTCATTATTAATTTTAAATGGTTCATAGTTTAAATGGTTATATTAATTATTTTTCAAAACAGAAAATGGTTTCGAATTAGTTATTCAAATTCAAACACTTTTTATGTTTAAAGTTTTTCTAAATTTCAAAATAATTATCATTTAAAAAACATTACAAATTTAAACCCCAAAATAAAAAATAAGGCGGGAAGAGAGAGAAAATACCTGAAAAAATTTAAAAACAGGGGAATATGTCCCGGTTGGAGCCACCAACCGGGACTAAAGACCCCCTGCGCGCGCCCATTCATCTGCTGAAAATTGGAGTATACGTCCCGGTTGGTGGCTCCAATCGGGACGTATGACCCTTTAGTCCCGGTTGGAGCCACCAACCGGGACTAAAGGTCCTTCCTTCATATACGCGTGCCTGTTCTTCTTCTCCCCTTCTCCATTCAATGCAACCACACCCGACGCGCCGCAGGGGAGACGCTGTCCATCACCGACGCGCTGCAGGAAAGACGCTGTCCATCGCCGTCGTCGTGAGCGCCGCCGCCGCCGCCTCCACCTACGTCGACCAGCGCCGCCCGCGCCCACCGCCACCGCCGGTACTGGCCGCGTCTTCCCCCTCGCTTCGCTCGCCCGCTGGGGATCACCGCCACCACCGGCCCGCTGACCGCCTTCCTCTTTTCCCCACAGGCCTTGCGCGAAGCCGCCGCTGCCGCCATCGACGCCGCCCGCCACTCAACCGCGCCGTCGCTGCACGTCGCCGCCACCGCCGCCATGAGCCGCCGCCACCTCACCCCCGACGCCGTCTCACCTTCCGCCTCCGCTGAGGACCGCCACCCCCGCCGCCCCGACCGTCGCCGCCGCCACCGTCGGCTGCTCCGATGAGCCCACCGATCAACATCCAATGGTCCAGATGACTAGTCGGCCTAGGGCGCTGACTAGTCAGCGCCACGTCGGCGTGGTCAAACGGTCACGTTTGACTATTTAATTTAATTCGATTTTTTGGCAGATTTTAGATGGAACTTGTAAAATTCATAGAAAATAATCTACTGGTCCAAAAATTGCAAATAAAATATGTATGGAATCAGTGTCTCACGTAGAATATTGCTGTACAGTAGTTTTATGCTTTTGAAGCAAGGTTTTGTCTTGGTTAATTAAATGAGTTAATGTTCTTTTTAGAGTATTAAATCCATAGAAAAAGTTCTACAACTCCAAAAATTGCAAATAAGATGTCCCTGAAATCAGTGGAACAAGAGGAATCTTACAGTGAATTAAAAGGGTAGACTTGGCTAGCTCTTTAGTTTTTTAGTTAGATTTAGGTTTGATTATTTTAGGTGTATTAGTTGTTAGATGATTTAGTTGTATTTAGTTTGATGAATTTTAGGTGTATGTGTAGAATATGATTTAGGTGTATATGATGTAGATGATTAGAAGAACATAGTAACGCCTCACAGGTGATTCCGAAGTTTCCCCGAGTTAGGGTTTGCGCCCCTCGGAACCCTATTTGATTTGCGCCCCTCGGAACCCCGTGTAATTTGCGCCCTTCGGAACCCCGTTTAATTTGCATCGATGAATTTTAGGTGTATGTGTAGAATATGATTTAGGTGTATATGATGTAGATGATTAGAAGAACATAGTAACCCCTCACAGGTGATTCCGGAGTTTCCCCGAGTTAGGGTTTGCGCCCCTCGGAACCCTGTTTAATTTGCGCCCCTCGGAACCCCGTTTAATTTGCGCCCCTCGGAACCCCGTTTAATTTGCGCCCCTCGGAACCCCGTTTAATTTGCATCGATGAATTTTAGGTGTATGTGTAGAATATGATTTAGGTGTATATGATGTAGATGATTAGAAGAACATAGTAACCCCTCACAGGTGATTCCGGAGTTTCCCCGAGTTAGGGTTTGCGCCCCTCGGAACCCCGTTTAATTTGCGCCCCTCGGAACACCGTTTAATTTGCATCGATGCTTTAGGGTTTCCCTTTATTTTTGGTGTTTGGATTATTAGGTTTATTATTAGTTAGGTATTATTAGGTTTATTAATTAGTTTGGTATTATTATTCTTCGGCCCCACTGGTCAGTCACTATGGGTAGCCCCAGACCCGATTCACATTGTCAAACAACTTAAAAACCTATCTGCTGGATATGATGTTAGTATCTAGTGTTACCTATCTGTATATGATGTTAGTATCTAGTGTTACCTATCTGCTGGATAGTTTTCCTTTTGTAGCCTTATACTCATGTTCCCCTCTCATATGCATCCGAGGTTTCTCCGAACTAGGTTTTACACCCCTCGGAACTCCAGAATATTGATTTTAGTTGATTTTAGCTAGAGTTACCTGCTATCTACTACACAGTTTCCTTTTTGTAGCTAGGTTTAGGGTTTAGGGTTTCTCCCTTAGCCGCTTTAACTTATTCGTTTTTCCACCTATGCAGAAAATATGGACCCACACGTCAGAGACGAAGAAAAGGAAGAGTTGATCCAAGGTGTGATCCGTGGGGAAGAAAATTTAGACGTATCAACGTTTCTGAACAACTCTGGTGAGGGTGATCCTCTTTTTACCGGAATAGACGACTTGTTTGAGGTTGAAGGTGTTGCCTTCCGCGAGGGAGAAGGTGATGCCTTGTGTAATCGAGAAGATGACCGCTCCGGCGAGGTGCATGTAATATAATTAATTCATTAATTAATCATCTGCTATCTATATAGAAATACTAACGACGATCTTTCTTCTTTTAGCCCTCTGGATCGAAGGAATCTACTGAAAAGACCAGACGAGGCCCAACCAAAAAGTTGCAAGACCATGAGAGGTTCAGGATCGAATATGTCGCTGAAGACAGCAAACCGACGGCTCCCGAAGTTGTCGCAAACAAATTTGTGGCACAATGCGGAGTAATCGTTAGGGACTTAATCTCGATCACCATTAGAAATTGGAATAGGCCCGCTAATGCAGATGAAGAGGGAACATGTTTATTTGTCCCTAACCACGCCAAAGATTTACTATGGAAGAGGCTCATGGTTAATTTCAAACTACCGAAGATAGAGCTGGATCCAAATACGGAGGATCCAGTTGAGGACGCCTTACAACATGGGAGAGCCATGGAGGCTAAGGTCAGGGAGTGGGCTTTGAAGAAGATGGCCCAGTGTTTCACCAGCTGGAAGAAAAGATTGCACCTTGACTATGTCGTGAAAAAGAAGACTCCCGATTTCAAGAATATTTAGTTTGAGAAGATAAAACCATTCTGGGCTGAGTTTGTGGAGTACAAGAAATCAGAAAAAGCTAAGAAAATGTCTGCAACGAATAAGCTGAATGCTGCTAACAAGAAGTATCACCATACTATGGGGCAAGGTGGCTACAGGGCTGGCATTCCTAAGTGGGAGAAACTTGAGAATGAACTGTGCGCTAAAAAGATCACCCAGAGACAGACAATTGGGTAGAACGTGCAAGGAATTGGTTTTACGGGAATGGAGGAACGTTGGAATCGGAAGGGAGGTGTATATATAACATACGACATAAAGAAGACCCCTTGCCAATCGAGAGGATGATAAAAGCAGTAAAGGCTGTTAAAGATGGGGACTTCATTCCCGATAGAGAGATGATGAGCTCACACTCGCCCATGAAAATAAGGAACATGATGGACGAACACGAGGCACAAGAGGCTCCCAACCATGGAGGACTGGGTTTCCCGAAGAGAGGAAGAAATATCCTGATAGAAGCCGTCAAAGGAGAAAGGACAGGGCGGAAGTTGAAGCAGATAGTCAGAAAGAGCGAATGCGTTTAATTGAAGAACGATTAAAGCAACAACAAGATGAAATTAACGCACTTAAAGAGCAAAGTACTACAGGCCCATCTCAGCAGCACACTGCATTCGATGCTACCGGCCTATCGAATAATCGAAAAAGCAGTGTGGCTTCCACCGAGATCCCGGGTGATGACAATGGCGATGACGATGGTGCACCGACGATGGCTCCTGTTGTCTACCTAGTGGATGATATCACAGAGATGACACACTGCAAGCTACATGTCAAAGTTGTGAACATATCAATGAAGGTGGCGGTCGGCTATGCCTTACCAATTGGACCCACACCAACTTACCATTGTCGTCCGGTTCCAGAGGGCTACGCTGTTGTCAGGGTGGATGAAATCATGCCCACCTTTGAAGTTTTGGATCTTCACTACCCTGTAGGTGAAGGGGATGTGACTGTACTGGGAGACGCAAAAAACGTCACCATTCTATGGCCGAAGGAATGTATCGTGCTTCCTCATCACATGCCAAGGCCATCTTCGCCGCCGCCTCACCCGTCTCCAGCGAGGTCGAAGCCGCCGCGGCAGCCGTCTTCGTCGCCTCACCCGGCTCCGTCGCCTCACCAATCTCCGGCGCAGCCATCGCCGCGGGAGCCATCGCCGGCGCCTCAGGATAAAAAGCGTAAGCGTACCGCTACTGTGCGTCGTGGTAAGCGATCGCCAAAACATAAACAAGAGCCTCTTCCAAAAGTACCAAAGGTTCCTCCTAAGAGAGCTTATGACTGTACTGAAGAGGAGACTGCGGTGATCGTTGATGCGGAAACGAAACGTTTTTCGCTAAGCTGAGGCGGCCGAAAGAGGCAGAGTTCCCCAGCACCAAAGAAGAAAAATCCAAAGTGTTGAAAATGCTAAAGACTCTTCATCAACCCGAGCCAAAGCTGTCATCAGACTATGAGCGTTATATTCTCAAGTCACATGCGGCACAAAAAGCCTCGAAGAGCGATCTTGATGCAAGCGAAATCTGTTGCCCAGCTCGGAGAACAAGCAAAACAGACTTGCGCCTCTCAAGGTGATTTCCCAAACCAATGTGGGGTCGAGCAAATATGGGGAAGAGCAGTATGATCCGGTAGTTGCTGTACGGAGAAGCCGCTGCTCAAGGTATGAGTATTGCCCAGTACTTATCCCAGTTAGAGTTCTTTCCCGTGAGTGAAGTAGCATACAAATACCAGTACATCAAACCTCTCGTCAAACCTGAGGAGGTAAACAATCTTCCAACAAAAATGCGAAGATTGCATAACTGGTACATGCATGCCACAAAGGCCGGGGCTAACTGGATAGTGCTGAGGGTTACAAAAAAGCATCATGGGAAAGAAAAGGATGACATGATATCCATTAAACTTGATGAACTATTTCAATTATTCAATCAAGACGCCTTGGACAAATCGATCATCAGTGCCTATTGTCTGTAAGTACTAATTCTATAATTAATTTAGTCTCCAGCAATCTCACCTTGTTTATTGCATGTATATAATCATACTGTAATATGCAGAATGAAGATTCTCGAATGCAGCAGAGGACAAATCTATGACATTGGCTTCATTGACCCATATTGGGTTCATGAAGCTAATCTCAAAACAAGCCCCTAGGATACGGAGGATAATATAGTACACGCGTTAAGGTTTCAAGAAACCAAAAGGGAAATACTTTTTCCTTACAACTTCGAGTGAGTGTTATTGTCTTGTATACACTTTCTATTTCGCTTACTCGATGTTAAGTATATAATTGATCAGTTATGCATTCGCAGCTTCCACTATATTCTGTTAATCATTCAACTTGACAAAGGGCGTGTACTAGTCATGGACTCGAAACATAAACCCCTTGAGACGTGGAAGGACATGCAGATGCTTCTCCAGCGGTAATTCTAATCATTACGACATTATATCGGCAATGTTCGTGAATTTTATGATATCAAGTAATAAATAACTTCTTTTATTCGTTTTCTACGCCGGGCAGCGCTTGGAAACGTTTCACCAACAAGGCTAGGGGTGTTTGGAAAGAGGAGTTTACATTTCAACCACTAAATGTAAGCACCACTAGCTATATCCGCGCATCTCTTTGATTCTAGTTTTGATACAGTTATTATCATGCTTGATTATTATTTTGATTGAACTCTGTTCTCGTAAAGTGCCTGACGCAGGGACCAGGTAATAATCTATGTGGATACTATGTTTGCGAGTTCATCCGGCAGACGTGCGATGAGAAGGGCAGAAATTTAGAGCAACTCCACGTACGTAAACAATTTCTATAGTTTTTAATTACAATCAAATTATGTTTAGTTTCATTCATATAGACTGACTCCTTTTTTAAATCAGATCGAACGTCTACGGGACGGTCTTCTGCCAAAGGATCGCGTACGAGCAATTCAGGAGGAATTGGCGGGATTCTTGGATGCAGAAGTCCTAAACCCAAAAGGGGAATACTATTCGGCTGTGTATAGACAATAGGAATTGGCCGGTAGCATCGAATAGCAACTTTTGTATGTAGTGCATGAACTCGATCCGTATATTGAATGTAATATTGTCATGATGATCTTGTGTAATATAAGCTTCCTTCATTGATAAGTGCAAAATACTAAATAAACAATAAAACAACCTAAATGAATTCTCTGCCGCAGCACAAAAAGTGGCGAAAATGCTGTCACGGAAATAAAATGTGCCAAAATGAATTCTCTGCCGCGGCAGAGAAATGAGCTAAATCTCTGCCGCGGCAGAAGGTTATTAGTCCCGGTTCGTGTTGCTCCACCCCCCTCACCCTCTGCCGCTGCCACGTGTGCACCCTTTTGTCCCGGTTGGTGGGACAATCGGGCCTAAAGGTTAGGGCTTTAGTCCCGATTGCCCCGTCCCGATTGGGCAACCGGGACTAAATCCCCGTACCAACCGGGACCAATAGCCCCGTTTCCACCAGTGTAAACCTTAAATCTTAAAGTCCAAGGAGTGAATTGATTGATCATGGTGAAACAAAGACCCTTGAAGTGAATCTTGGCCTAGCCCTACACTTAAATTGATATTCACAAGAACTACTATGTACGGTATTCGCAAGAACAATAAGTTTCAAGGAGGAGCAATAAAACTGGAAGAAAGCAGTGGGAAGAAAGCGATGCCTGGGCGATGGTAGATAGAAAATCTCGACTCCTTTGGATTCTGGACAAGTACGTGCTTCATACAAAGAAATGGTAGTCGAACTCCTCAGGTTTTCTCCACAGTAGGATTCAGCATAATCCTCCGGCCCAATGTTCATATGTCCGTAGATCTTATATCTTAAAAAATTTGTTCAAAACTAGAAGGCTAAATAGATCACGTGCTCAATATCAATTCCTACTTGTATTGTTTTCTTCAAAATTTTCTAATTTTCGTGTGTCTATAGGAAAAAGGCAGCACCTAGGCTGTCGCAAGGACATATACATGTGCAAAACAAAACCCACTATAAGCTCTTGTTCAACTGCTGCCGGAACCTCCTGATGAACAAATCAGCAGCCTGGTCAATCTCATCTTCCATGTTGAACTCTAACCCTTCTATCTTCCGGTTGCTCCTGATTACGTCCATGACGGAAGGCTCGTTTTCGTCATCCGCATCACATGCATGGTCATCTACCTCGTACTCATCGGTGTAGCACTTGTCATCATCGCTGAAAATGGGATGCAGTGTCCAATCAGGACAGCCACCATGCCTACTTTCCTGATCGAACAAAGCCAATTGATACGAGAGACCGGCGGCCATGTCAACACCATGGACAGCGACCTGTCTGTTCTCGACCTTGGACATCATGAGGGACTTGTGGCAGTCCACGCTCTCTCTCTCAGCCACGACGAGAGCGTGGATCTTGTGAGAGATCACAACGACCGAGCTCATCCTGCGGCGCTGGAGCGCGGCGAGGACGAGGAGCCTTCCCGCGAGTACGCCCGTCTTGCTCTTACACATGGCCGCTGCCTTCTTCAGGAGCTGTGGCGCCTTGCTCATCTTCATCTCTTTTCTTAAGAGGTGACCAAGATGCTGCCTCAAGCTTGCAACGGGGTAGGTAGCTGGGATCCAGAGATGAGAGCTGCTGGTTTTGATTTCTAAGGCATGGAACTTGTCCTGAGCCTCTAATGTTGTATTTATAGTCAGAAGCTGAGAATGTGCAAATAACATTGAAGTACCTTTGGTCATGTCATGTCATGTCGTGATCAAACTTTGGTACCTCGCGCAACAAAGCGTGTGAAAGCTCCTAGAATTGGAAAAAAATGTCATGTGTGGAGTGAGCACTATAAGAAAGTCGAGAGTGGAACCGAGCAAGTTTAAGAAAGAAATATAATAACAAGTGAGAGACTTTTTGGGTCCCAAATTTGCCACTATCTAAAGCTGATGATGACTTAACAAAATGTTTTCCCAAAAGCAAGCTAGCAATCAAACCAGACAACTTTTCTTGGCGGTCTCCAGTTGTGTGATTCATGTTAGGAATAATAATCCCGATAGGACACGGAACGATGTCGTGTGCGTGTGTGTTCCGAGTAGGACTAGTAGTCCAACACCTATTTGTATTGACGTTGCGTCTTGCCGGGTATATATACACCCATATAGTAGCCTTGTAAGACAACCGTGAGATTCAATACAAACAACAGGACCGAGAAGGCCCTGTAGCCATCAACATTGTTTTTCCCGTACTACTCGTGTGAGTTGAGAGAGCTAGTTCTTTTGATCAGGCTAGATAGCTAGCTTGCTGATCGTTGTTAGCTGGTTCTTATACGTGCGCGCAACTCGACGGAATACTTCGTTGTCGTCACGCCGGACTGCACTCGGCATTTGGGGCTGGGCCAACAATTGTCGATCTACCCAACAATCACAAGGCCATAGGGCTCAAGTGGGTGTACAAGATCAAGAAGGATGCCGAAGGGAAGTTGGTGAAACACAAAGCTCGGCTAGTGGCCAAGGGATACGTGCAAGAGCAAGGTGTGGATTTCGAAGAAGTGTTTGCTCCCGTTGCAAGGATGGAATCGGTGAGATTACTTATTGCTCTCGCAGCTCAAGAATCTTGGAAATTGCATCACATGGATGTGAAATTCGCGTTTTTGAATGGGGAGTTAGAAGAAGAAGTTTATGTGAAGCAACCACCGGGATACATCAAAGAGGGAGAAGAACACAAGGTTTTGAAGCTACACAAGGCGTTGTACGGGCTACGGCAAGCCCCTCGGGCGTGGAACATCAACCTTGATCGTACATTGATCTCTCTCGGATTCGAGAAGAGCCCACTGGAGCATGCGATGTATAAGCGAGGTAAAGGAAGGGATCATCTACTAGTTGGCATCTATGTTGATGATCTATTGATAACATGAGCTGATGAGAAGGAGATTGCAAAGTTCAAGCTACAGATGAAGGAGTTATTCAAGATGAGTGATCTAGGCTTGTTGAGCTACTACCTTGGGATCGAGGTACATCAAAAGCTGGGTGAGATCACGCTATGCCAAGAGGCATATGCAAAGAAGATACTCGAGAAGTGTGGCATGGAAGAATGCAATCCAACTCATGTTCCGATGGAACCTCGTCTTAAACTGAGCAAAAGGAGTGAAGCACCTGCGGTTGATGCGACGGAGTATAGGAGTGTGGTCGGAAGTTTGAGGTATCTCATTAACACAAGACCCGACTTGGCCTATTCCGTTGGCTATGTGAGTCGCTTCATGGAAGCACCCACAATGGAGCATTGGATAACCGTGAAGCATATACTCAGGTATATCAAAGGGACAACAAACTTTGGTATTGTCTACTCGAAAGAGAAGGAGGAGGTGAAGCTACTTGGCTATAGTGATAGCGACATGGCAGGAGATATTGACGACCGTAAGAGTACCTCGGGCGTGGCATATTTCTTGGAAAGAAGCATAGTAAGTTGGCTATCACAAAAACAAAAAGTGGTGGCACAGTCATCCTGTGAAGCGGAGTATATTGCGGCTGCAACTGCGGCGTGTCAAGGTGTGTGGCTAAGGAGTCTACTTGGTGATCTCACCAATCGGGAGGCGGAACAAGTGGTGCTCAATATTGACAACAAGTCTGCAATTTCATTGTGCAAGAATCCGGTGCATCATGACAGGAGTAAGCACATTGATACGAAATATCACTACATACGGCAGTGTGTAGAGGAGAGCAAGATTGAAGTCAACTATGTTTACACCGATGATCAGCTTGCGGATATCCTAACTAAATCTTTGGGACGAGTGAAGTTTGCGGAGATGCGAGGAAGGATCGGCGTCCAAGCTGTGAAGTTAGGCACATCGTGCTTAGGGGGGTGATTGTTAGGAATAATAATCCCGATAGGACACGGAACGGTGTCGTGTGCGTGTGTGTGTTCCGAGTAGGACTAGTAGTCCAACACCTATTCGTATTGACGTTGCGTCTTGCCGGGTATATATACACCCATATAGTAGTCTTGTAAGACAACCGTGAGATTCAATACAAACAACAGGACCGAGAGGGCCCTGTAGCCATCAACATTGTTTTTCCCATACGTACTCGTGTGAGTTGAGAGAGCTAGTTCTTTTGATCAGGCTAGATAGCTAGTTTGCTGATCATTGTTAGCTGGTTCTTATACGTGCGCGCAACTCGCCGGAATATTTCGTTGTCGTCACGCCAGACTGCACTGGGCATTTGGGGCTGGGCCAACAATTCATGTCTGCTAATAAAATAAGAGAAGTTGCAGCTAGCGCGTCCCCTTCTTTGTTCTTAGCTTTTCTTATTTTTCTTGTAGCGACAACAATATTATGGAGTTGTAGACTTGAGTATTATGCCTCGCGCTGCACGTTCTTCCACCACACATAAGGTCACATGCAAGTCTTTTTAGCTCTGGAACTTGAATTTCTACACCTCCATCACATTCCGCTCATGCTATTCCTATCTAACTGCTCATTAATTTAATAAAAACTGGGCTCCTGTCATTAGAGTTTATTGCATGTGGGAACAAAGCTGGAAAGGAAATTGTAGTATTCATTTTCACTTCTCTTAGAAGGATATGACTTTTATTTTTACCTTACTTGAAGGATTTCCTTATGAGTTGTGTGTTTTTTCATTTGTTTCGTTCATTAGTCATAGGGTTTGTGGTAGCTTGTTGGAGTTCCTGTCGTGAGGGAGACATACTTGTGGTTGATTTTGTTGCCTAGCTTTGCTAGAAACTTTTGAAAAAAAAATAGTTGCTTTCATCAGCCTATGAAGAGTCCATGATATTTCCTCTTTTTTATTTAAAGAATGCACACATAATATGTTTGCCTTACTCTAGAGACTTTGAAATAGAAGCAACGTGTTAAGCGGGGCCCCACTTATATCAGACTTTCATGTAGAGATTTTTATTTTGTGCTTGTATTTTGAACAAGAAATCTCAATTTAACTATAAGTGGGATATCAACTGGATCCTTCTTACTTCCATAATAAGAGGGCCATGAGTAGCTATTCGGGATATGCCCCCACAATGTCGCCAGTACGTACCCCTCCAATGCTGGTGAGCAATGGAGGTGACCTAGTCAATGAAGCGAACTCAAGAAGCAACATGATCTTACCCCGGGCTTAGGTTGTATGCTATAGAGGGATAATTGTGGCAATCATTGGCATGATCTAACAGTTCACTAAAGTGGTAAACTACAGAGATCGAAATGACAGTGAGATAAGAGGTTTCAGATTCATGGGTTTTTGCATGTGGCTCCAAGGGTGCAGTTATAGTCCGACCTAGAGATGCAAATGTGAAACTTGTTTTTTAGGGTAATGCAAATGTGAAACTTTGTTCATGTTGTGATCAAACATTTTGTTGGTTGCATTGGTTAAAGCAGCGTTGGAGAAAAACAGTTTTACCGCGTGGAGAGTGGAACCGAGTTAAAAGCAATGTGACACCAAGGAAGGATACAGGCCATACAAAAGGACACCGTGCGTTAGACCATGATGGAGTTCGAGTGGTCTTCGAGAGCACGTGTGCCCTGTGTGTTCAGTGTTCACGCTGAATAGTGGGACGACAACAACCACATAAACAATGGAAACACATCGTGCTTTAACAGAAAGTTCCATTGACAGGAAACACCAACAAATGGTGCGGACATGCTTTCTGAAAAGAATGAAAGGTTTGCTCCATTATTGGCTGGGAATAAGAATTGGGGTCTTCTTTGATTTGAAGGAAAAAAACATATGAGCTAGTCTTGCTTCTACAAGAATTAAAAGTGGTGCTCCTTCCTTTGACCAGAAGAATTTTCTACAGCAATTTTGGCTACTAAAAGAAGGCTACATACATTTTCTTCATAAAGCTAAAACATCTTATATTTTAATACGGAGGGAGTATTTGCATCAGATTTCAATACAACATCGCTTCGCATGTTGCATGGCAGAACTATTTCAAAATATAGCATTTTTCTAAAAGTATGTAATTAGACGTTCTTTAGTGTATATGTATACTTATTTTACTACCAAAATACACACTAAAAGATGTCTACATACTTTTAGAAAAAAGCTAAAACATTATGTATTTTTTAATAGAGGAAGCATCATTCTACCTTTCGCATTAAGGTGGGTTCGCCGGTGAATAGACTTATCACTCAATGTTATCGACATAATTACACAAACAAGCCACGGTAACAGGAATCTGATGTAACAATTACTGAGCAACTAGGGCATCATTACAAGGATACATTATACAATTAAGGCTATATCTTCAAGTCCTTACTAAATGAGACATTTTCTTCATCAACCACACTAAATATTTGGACTACAAATTCCACTTACACTAGTATGCAGAAATGCATCCTCGGTGTATATCCTCTTGTTTAATAATTTGTATTTTCTACTTTTGAAATACCAAGCTAAGGTACCTTGGCTAGTACCTTCTAGAAATATTTACCAAATGTTCCAAACTTTTTCCACATGGAACATACTACATTATATTATTGATGCAAATATTCACATTCTTCCAAATCAATTATCTATTATGTAGGAGTTAAATAAATTTCTAGTTGTTTACTGTATATGTTGAATTTGGAACTACATGTATATAAAAAGAAGGCTATAAGTGTAAGAAAAAAAATCATATTTAAGTAATTCTATAATTATTAAGCTACTATCCGGAAAATATAGGAAACATCGATTTGTTTGAGAGAATCCAAAGTTATAATGCAGTATATGTGTTTATATTTTGTTATAAAATCCAACTGTGGTCTAAAAATTATAAAAGTTAGCATGAGACCATTTTATACTCTCAAAAGGATGTGCTCAAAAGTATAGAAAATTTTAAAACAATTGGATCTACATTGCTTGTAGCTAGTGTTTGGGAAATATGAAACCTCATACCTACGAAACTAAACTCCAAAATTTATAATACACAAAACATTATCTTCATCATCCACACTTACTGTTAGGAATATTTATGCTATGTACAGGTTTACCTTCATTTTCCACCATTTTATGGAGTAATTTGTATTTTTGAACTACCAAGTTTAATTATCTGTGTAATACCATCCAGGAATATTTATCCTACATATTCCAAACTTTTTCTACATGGAACATACATTACGCTGCTAATGTCATTTTTTGTATTTTTCTAAAACCATTTTCTATTATGTAGTAACTAAATGAATATCTCTAGTAGTATATTTTTATTATTTAATATACTACATATATTAAAAATCAGTAAGGACGCTTATTATTTATGTACTTAGTTATATCGACAAATCGCAAGTTTGTTTGGAAATATCCACAGTTAAACATGCCCCATGTTTTTTCGCAAAAAAACATGCACCTTGTTGAATTTTGATTTCTCTTACCGATTGCTTTTGAAGAACACTTGGTAAAAGGTGTTAGCAACCATACATGTACAAACTATTACTCTAACGAGTGTCTAATGTTTCCTAAGTGTCCTAGTGAACATACGTGGTGCACTACATTTAACCATCCGGATTCCGTCAATTATGGTCAGAATGATATACGTGTTAACTACTTTGCCAAGTGACGACATCTTTACATGAGTCCTATAGGTAATCACTTGGTAAAGATGAAAAGGCCGAGTGGTTTTTTGTTACTTACACATGGTAAATGAAAATATTTGCGTTTGCCTGATAAAATACACTCGGGAAATATAAGGACATGCGGTCAAAATTCTGATTCCATTAAATCCGCATGTCTTAGATCGTGACAAAATCGCTCAAAACTAAATATCAACTCGTAGTCTATTGGTCTATCAAAAAACTAATCTAATATGTGGGTTTCTAAAAAAAAGGAAAACACATATAGGCCGCCACAAGGATGCACATCCATGCATGTGCAAAACAAGACACCCTAAAAGCTCTTGTTCAACTGCTGCCGGAACCTCCTGATAAACATATCGGCGGCCTGGTCAATCTCATCCTCTATGTTGAACTCCAACCCTTCTATCTTTCGGTTGCTCCTGATTACGTCCATGACGGACCGCTCAACTTCGTGGTCAGGATCACAATCACACGCATCAAGTAGCACATCACCATCGTCGTCGTCTGCGTACTCTTCTGTGTAGCAATTGTCATCCTCGCTGAAGATGGGGTGTAGTGTCCAGTCCAGGCAGCCACCATGACCACTGTCTTGATCGAACAGAGTCAACTCATACGATAGATCGGTGGCCATGTCAACCCCATGGTCGAATACCTGTCTATTCTTGATCTTGCACATCACGAGACCCTTGTGGAAGTCCACTCTGCCCCTGTCGGCATTAACGAGCGTGTGGATCTTGTGAGAGATCGCCGCAACAGAGGTCATCCTTCGGCGTTGGAGTGCAGCGAGGACGAGGAGCCTGCCTGCGAACACGGCTGTCTTGCTCTTGCACATCGCTGCAGCCTTCTTCAGGATCTGTGGGGCCTTGCCCATCTTCATCTTTTGTGTGGAGAGGTGACCAAGCGGCTGGCCCAAGCTTGAGATGAGAGAAGCTTGTTTTAGTTTGTGAGGCATGGAACTCTACCTAAGGCTCCAAGGCTGTATTTATAGTTGGAAGCTGAGCGCGCAACTAACCACGAAACCACCTTTGCTCATGCCATGTCGTGATCAAACTTTTAGTAGCTCGCAAAGCATGTGAAAGCAGCTATAGCATTCTAGCAATGGAGAGAAAAAATTGACATGTGGAGAGTGGAATTAAACAAGTCAAAGAAAGATATGCTTTAGGTCTTTGGGGTCCCAAATTACCACTATCTAAAGCTGGTGATAGCTTCATATATAATATGTGTTGCTCCAAAGCTAGCCAGCAACCAAGCCCGGCAGCTTTTCTTGGCAGTCTCCTTCCGTGTGATTCATGCCCGAATTACAAAAATTGCAGCTAGCGCGTCGTCCACTGCTTTGCGTTGCCCTGAGATCTTCCTTTCCTCTATGCGCTTTGCTGCTTGATCGATCGTCAACAAGCATAAAGCCGAAGGAGATCTCCGTGATAGATCTGTTGAAGTGTATAAGTGAATTGCACTAGCCCTTTCATGGTTCATGGTTGCTTCTGCTGTGAGTTTTGCATAGTATCGAAACGGCAGTCTCTACTTGTCTAGTTCATTGCTTCGCAATTTAAAATTGCGAATGACCCTATTCTGCCGCCTCCTCCTAATATGAATCTTGACGGCGTTTTGCGCCGCTTTTCTCTTCCGTTCTGCGTCTCGCCGTCTCCCCTCGTCACACGAGAAGTGAAAGGGTATAAATGAATATAAAAATTTTCTTTTTTTGCGGTTGATTTTTTTTTCTTATGTTTGGTTGCATGCTTGACAAGATGTACGTGATGGTTGCTTCTCCATTGTTTTTCATGTAGTCACGACACCATTATAGAGTTGGAGACTTGAATATTTGGCCTCTCGAACTGCACGTGCTTCCTGTGTGCACTGTCGGCAGCAACCACCATATCAAAGTCTCTTGCATGGTGTCATGTGTACAATGTTTTTCAGATTTTGGCTGCGAGAGGATATTTAATTTTGTGTCATGTAAGGCGCTCGGTGGCACAATTGAATGCCTTGGAATGATGGTGCTTAACGCGAATGACGCTTACCGGATCTGGTCCGCGCTCGTGTCGGACATAGTCGACGGAATCTACTGTTTCGACAAGATGGACTAATAGATTAGATTAGAGAACAAATCAGAGGCGGGCGGCTTTGGAGCTTACATCATCTCCTCGTGAGGTAAGTCCATGCACACCGTCAACCTTCCTTCACCATTGCCGTCAAGGTGTATCAAGTTCCCAGTGATAGCATTGTCAACATTTTGTCTTGAAACTTTCAATGCCTTAGAATGGATTCAGATTCAATGATGAAATAATCGAGCTGCAGGCGACAAGAAGTTTTTGCTCTGGTCTGGTCGACGGCATGCTGCAGAAGCCACAAGAGATCTTGATCGAAGTGCTTTCAAACTGGCAGGCCTAATGGGCAGAAGGCCCAGGACCACAATACGTTGTTGGCCCCGCCAAAAGGCCATCTAGACACAGTGACGACATCCATGCGGGGATGGCGTGCCGGGTTTTCATCAAATGTGAGTTTACCTAGGGCTATAGTTTGTGTCCTATCTCTCATACTGCATCTTTTGTTCACTCGGCGTCATCGCATGATGTGGCTATCATGGCAGGGCAACATAAATGCTTTCCCAACCTGTGTGCAAGCATGAGGGAAATTTCAACCGTTAGGCACCCGATGTATGTAAAATGCATACATGAACTTTGTAATTTATTGCTATGAATTTTCACATATTTGCTACATTTATGATGTCATATTCATGTTTCACATTGATTTATGGGGATTTACCAATGATCCCTTTTATTTTGTTTATAATTCTGTAGAACAGAAAAATCATGTTTTGTGTATTTTTGCTTTTTGGGGACATAAACGAAGTCAAATGGAGCTGGGCTTTCGGGAGCGTCAATATTTTATCAAGAGAAGCAACATGAGCACTTGGACCTCACCAGAAGAGCCAGGAGACTGATAGATCTTTATTCTATGATTTGATATATGAGATTGGAACCTACTATATATATATAAGATGTATTGATAGATGCATATCACATACCCCCGTTCTTACGTACTTGTTCCGATCCAACTTGTATGCAATAGCATGTGTGGAGAGAAGTGTGTATTAGATGGAGTAGCATGGTGGTAGTGATTGAATAGCAGATAGGCCACGGGTCTGAGTTATTTTCTTTTCTCTTTTTCTTGTTCTTTTTTTATTTTCAATTTTTACAAAATCTATTCAAATCTTATTTTCCTAAGGTTTAAGTTATTCAGAAATTTTGTAAAACATAGAGAATATTATAGAGATCAATTATATTTAATTATTTATAAATTTGTAATGGTGTTTACAAAATGCATAATTGTATGAAGGATGTTTTTTATTAAATAGTATTATTAGGAATTAGAGTTATAGGGTGTACTTTGCATAATAGTATTCTTTCTACACATCTAAAGCCAGTCTGGTTGGGTGCGTTTTAATAGACTGAAAAATGATATTTAGTCCTTTAAATTTGTTCCCTTTTTTCCACTGGTTGATATTTGTTGTGACCTTACGAGATCGCTGAATTGTAATAAACTTGGATTATGCTTATTAATAAAAGGCTTTGTGCATCGACTGATGCAGAGGCCGGGGTTTTATTCCCTTTTTGAAAAAAAAGATAAACACATAAGCATACATTTTAGATTGTATTTACCTATCAGAAAATTTGAACTTATTGACGCCTGCAAAACTTCTTACCGATTGGGATATACATAAATGCTCATGACTATTAGTTCATCCCAGCCTATCTATGGTACAGGTATCACACTCTCACCTACCACTACTATAACTTTATCAGCATTGCGTGTGTTTGCAAGCAATCATGTAGACATACCAAATATAAGGTCACTAAGATCATCTGTTCATCTGCTCTCGGAACCTTCTGATGAACATTTCGGCAGCCTGGTCAATGTCATCATCCATATTTAACTCCAACCTCTCAACCTCTTTGTTACTCCTAATCATGTCAATCACTGGCGGCTCATCGTCGTCCTCCTCCTGGTACCCCTCAATGTAGCAACAATTGCCGTCGTCATTGAATATGGGGTGCAACGTCCAGTCATGGCATCCGCTAGCACCACTTCCTTCTTGATCGAGCAGGGCCAATTGATGGGAAAGATTATTGGCAATCTCGCCACCATGGATCGCCGACATCTTCTCCACCTTGTGGGAGCTGTCCCCTCTTGGCTTTGCATGGTCGGCGGCCACCACCAGGGCATGTATCTTGTGAGAGATCATGTCGGCCGTGGCCATCCTGCGGCGGAGCGAGGCGAGGACGAGGAGCCTGGAAGCTAGCACGCCGGTCTTGCTCTTGCACATGGTCACCGCCTTCTTGAGGATCAGCGAGGCATTGCTGATCTTCATTTTGCTCAGAGGTTGCAAATGAGTTGCGTGTTAATCGCAACAACTAAGGAGCTGCGCTAGCTCAGCGAGTCAGCGGCTCAGAATTAGTCTTGGGCATGCGCAGATCGGCACTTGGGTGACCATAATGGAGATGATGGAAGTGAGTATGAGGCAAGGTTGTTTTGGATTCATGGGCCTTGTCCTTAGGTTCTGGGGTATATTTATAGCAAGGGCTCACAATTTAAACCGCGCACATGCAAGCATGACTTTGCTGCCCATGTCTTGATCATGCTTTTGCTTGTCCAAAGCGTGTGAACATAATAATTAGAGACAGCAATTAGAGCATGTGGACACGGTGTAGCGAACTAAAGTTGGGCAAGAAAAGCTAGCGTTGTGAGACCTGGAACACAATGGAGAAAGTATTCCTCCGGTTAGGCCACATGCCACGCTCAGAGACTCGCCATTGCGAACTCGCCCTTGCATACTTGCCACGCTCGGGGACTCCACTAGCCCCTCGTGGACTCGCTCTCGCATACTCGCCTGCGATGACTTGGCAACTTCATCATCGACGACTTGATGGCCTCCACGTCTGCTATTCGTCAGCCTCTACGCCAGCAAGTTGGCAAGGCGCCAACCAAACTTCTCCAAGGGGCGACTCCATCCAATGGCGACTCGCCCGACGCGTCGACTTGCCTTGGCGAATGGATTACTTCATGAGCTATTTCTCTGTTTTAGGAGCTCGCCAACAACTCACCATTGACTCCACCATGTGACGATTCGGCGGCTTTAAGTCTGCGCTAGTTCAGCGGCTTGAAGTCATCGCCGAGTCCCTGACGTGCTCGGGGACTGGGGGAATACCAATGGGGTATTGCCCACGAAGCGGAGTCGCCAGCTGGATCGTGCCGACTGAAGCCTAACCCTAGGCGGATCAACTCGCCAAATACGGCGACTGGCGCATACTGGACCCAGAGGACACACCGACTGGAGGCCCAAGATAGCGACTACAATATGTAGCCCACCAAAACACTCCTAAATTCTTACTGGCTGCATATATAAAACCACCAGGGGCATCCCTTTGGGGCATCCTCTCTCATATCATGGGATCTAGTCTCTCCCTCCGCCTACGACGACTCCCTTGTAAACCAATCGATGAACATATAATGGATTGATAGTAGGACGTAGCGATCCTCCACCGAGAGAAAATAAAGTTGGGTACATCGTGTGCCAATCTCGCTCCCGGATTCTCCTACAACGCCTTGTTTCCTCTTTGTAAGCTACCCCCAGTAGCATCTGCCGTGCCAATACCACGACACCGAAAAGAGACAGCGCTTTTGGGTAGTGCCCGGGCATACGATCTACACCATTATTGAGGCAGCGCGCCGTGAAGAATCCATGAAGAGGGCAGAGGCCGCCTGCATCGTCGACATCAATTCCGATAGGGAGGAGGGAGGACGGTGATGCGGAGGCCGACGTTGATAACAAAGGCGGCTACAACAACGGTAGCGGAAGCGACATAGTCAATTAGGATTGCCTTTAGCCCTTCGTTTTATCTACGTGTGAATCTATGTATCTAAATCAATGGTCATTTTTTGAGATCCAACCGCTGCGACTTTATTAACAACCAACCAAACCAGACTCAATACAGTTCATCAGATGGTAGTCCATAGCGCTCAGCTCACTACACCCAGGGTATTTTGTTATGAGAGTGTGACTGGGAACACCCCTCTCCCCCAAATTCAGAAAACCTGGCGCGTGTCTTTCCGTGGGAGAAAAAAATGCTACCGTCGGAGCGCATATAGGGTTTACGATCGAGTGCAGATGCTTTATGTGTGTGACTTTGTCTACCTTCCCTTCTCGATCCGGCGTGCGCCCGCTTTGTTGTTGCTGTATGTACGTACTCGTCAACACGGAGAACCAACTTACAATTCTTTAGTTGATCGAGCAGCCAAGTACAGGACAGGCCGTGCTCCCCGTGCGCTTCACCAACCGTACCAAATCAACAACGGAAACCGAGTGTGTGTTAGCTTTTCGAGATTTGTAGGTCCATTCCATGGACAGGGCGACGGAAGCAAATGGTGCAGAACTCATTTCACAAAAGGAGGAGAAAACAATTAAGAACTGGCTAGGGGCCAAACAATTATTTAAAGGAAACAATACGCACGATCGAGTTAGCGGGTGTCAGTTCTACAGGAATTAGGCACCGTCCATACTTCTCTTTTTTTTTTTACCAACAACTTGCTTTCCATTGCTCTGAGTAGAATGATTTGCCACACATGATAGTTTGTGGTATTCCCTCGGTTTATAATTTACACGGTAGGAGTGTCTGTACGTAGTACGGCTCCCAGTCTCTGCAAGCCTGATTTTTCTCTCTATGTTTTACAAAATTTCGGAAAATAGATTCCCACATATACAACTTAACTTACATATATGTAAACTTCCATTCTTAAATTATTTATTTATTAAAAAATAGTCAATAATGCATTATAGACTCCACATCGCGCGACATGAAGACGCCTCCTCCGTGTCGCCCCCGGTCGAGCGGCACTTGAGGCCACAAACCCTAGACGCCTCCGGCCATCCACTACCCATATATCATCCCCGCCTATGTTCGAGGATGCGGCCGGGCAAAGCTCCTGCCGTCGCAATGGAGGCGGCCCCTCTTCTTCTCTCGCGACGCCTCGTCGTGGGGATTGACAGCCTGGGCGTCATCAGTGGTCCTTGATGGTGGGCGGCATGCAGCAGCGCAAGAAGGGAGCATGGCAACTAGGGGTGGGCGTTCGGTCATGACCGACAATTCGGTCTTTGTATTTCGGTCTATTTTAAATTCGGTCCTTGAAAAATAAAGACCAAATTATACTTGATAGTTTTACTACCCGAACCTACTAATTCGGGTTCGGGTTCGGTCATGACCGAATAACATGGTCAATATTGTTAACACAAAAGATAGACATTACTTATTAAAAATATGACAATATTTTAACTATATTTTAAACATTTTAACACATATGTTATCATTTAGTGGAAAAAATAAACGTGCCACAGTCCTAATAAAATGTAGCAACTCTACGATAGCACTTTGATGACCATTCAACAATGCCATAATTCATGCACGTCACACAAATTTAGAGTTTCAAATAGTCTCATGTAAAATTCGGTCAGTTTGGTCTATTCTGTTACTTAGTAACTAAAGACCGAATAGACCAAACTAAATTCGGTCTATAAAATTCACTACCCAATTTTCTTGTCGGTCTTTTCGGTTTCGGTCTATTCGGGTTCGGTCTCGGTCTTTTCGGTTTCGGTCTTCGGTTATCGGTTTTTATGCCCACCCCTAATGGCAACATGGAGGGCACGAGGAAGGCAACTGCTTGTGTGGTGAGCCCCCGGCCCCGCTGTCTTTGGTCGTGCATGGCCACTAGGCCGATCTGGGCCTATGCGGGCTAGTGTGCGCCGCGGATTCAGGGCGCGGTGGCGGAGCGAGGAAGTTCGAAGGCTCGTCTCTGACGCTTGGTTGGCGCAACAGCAGTGGTGGCTAGCCGACATGGGGGCCTTCCCCTCCGAGCCCATGCGGTCGGGCCAGCCGGTGGTATCATCGACGGTGAAGCCAACGGTGTCTCTCTCCTTGCTATTGTCATGCCTCAAGCCGGCATCTTGCGTCGCCTCCCATCTTCTCCAGGTGGCCCTTTGGGTGGGATTCGGGGACACAATCTATGGTCTTCTTGAAGACGACGTTAAGGCTTACTGGTGGGAAGGGCCCAATGCTTTGGAGTATGGGGTAGTGAGGTGCTGCTCAGGACGCGAGCCGCAATGGCGTCATGGTGACCAGCATAGGTAGCCTAGTGATCGCCCATCTAACACGGAAGACTGTCCGACTAAGCGAGGGTTGAGAACAAATTGACCGTCATCTCATCTCCGGGAACACTCCTAGCAACCAAAAACGCCCACCGGTCAGCCACGAGGTGCCCCCAGCCTCTCTCTCTCTCTCTCTCTCTCTCTCTCTCTCTCTCTCTCTCTCTCTCTCTCTCTCTCTCTCTCTCTCTCACGGTCATTTATGGTCAGGCATACCTTTGCCCCCCCATTGAATACAGTTATATAACAAAATTACAATACTATTTGCAATCACATAAATTTAGTTTGTGTATTTCTTTGCTTTGATAAACACACAAGCATACGAGTACATTTTATATTGTATCTACCTATCAAAAAAATTGAACGTATCGGCGCTTGCAAATTCCTACCGATTGGGATGAATAGAAATTCTCCTGACTATTAGTTCGTCCCAGCCTATCTATTGTATAGTCTCAGTATGACGCTCTCACATACCACTACTATTACTTCATCAGCACTGCGTGCATTTGCCCGTGATCATGTAGACATACCAAATATAAGGTCACTAAGAGAATCTGTTCATCTGCTCCCGGAACCTCCTGATGAACATTTCGGCAGCCTGGTCGATGTCGTCCTCCATATTGAATTCCGACCTCTCAACCTCTTTGCTACTCCTAATCATGTCAATCACTGGCGTCTCATCGTCATCCTCCTCCCCCTCGTACCCCTCAATGTAGCAACAATTGCCGTCGTCATTGAATATGGGGTGCAACGTCCAGTCATGCCATCCACTAGCATCACTTCCTTCTTGATTGAGCACGGCCAATTGATGGGAAAGATTGACCATCTCGCCACCATGGACCGCCGACATCTTCTCGGCCTTGTGGCAGCTGTGCCCTCTCGGCTTTGCATAGTCGGTGGCCACCATCAGGGCATGTATCTTGTGAGAGATCACGCCGGCGGTGGCCATCCTGCGGCGGAGCGAGGTGAGCATGAGGAGCCTGGAAGCTAGCACGGCGGTCTTGCTCTTGCACATGGTCACCGCCTTCTTGAGGATCACCGGGGCCTTGCTGATCTTCATATCCGCTGTGCTAGCTCAGCGAGTCAGAGGCTCAGAGTTAGTCTTGGGCATGCGCAGATCGGCACTTGGGTGACCATGGAGATGATGGAAGTGAGTGTGAGGCAAGGTGGTGTCGGATTCATGGGCCTTGTCCTGGGGCTCCTGGGATATATTTATAGCAAGGAGCTCACAAACCGCGCACATGCAACTGCATGAATTTGCTGCCCATGTCTTGACCATGCTTTTGCTTGTCCAAAGCGTGTGAAGATATATAATAATCAGACAACAATTAGAGCATGTGGAGACAGTGGAGTGAACTAAAGTTGGGTGTGGAAGCACACTTGAAGGGGCAAAAAAAAAGCTAGCGATGTGAGATCAGGAAGACAATGGAGAAACTATTCCTCCAGTTAGCCCACATGCGTGTGTTGGTGCGAAAAGACAACACAGGGTACTTATCAGTCTTATCTTGTAGGGTGAAAATCCAAGGTTTGGACTTAACTGGCCGTGTCTGGCAATGACCTTGTTGAAGGCATTGTTTTGTGAGTAAGGACTTTTTTTAGGGTGAAAACCTATGATATTTGATCGGACAACAACGTCGCTTCGTCACTGTTTCCTTCTTGAAAGCGTTATTTTTTAGGTGGAGGACTACTGATGTTGTTTTGATGGTGTCAGTGTAGTTGCTTTGAGGATTAGTTCTCTGTAGCGGGACTTTTCTTTTTTGCAATTCTTCTTACTTTTTTATGAGCTGTGTGCATCCGTAGGACCGCTAGGACATGCGTTGTTGCAGAGGCTGGGTGTAATTGATATCATTATGATATTAATATATACTCTTTTCAAAAACAAAGTTAGCCCACATGCCCCCTTTGGAAATCTCAATTATTATATTTGTGGATTTATTAGTACTTCATCCAATCCATATTAGTTTATTTAAATTTGTCAAGATATAAACGTATTTATCATTAAAATTTAACTAGATACATTTAAGGATGGCAATTTTACCCACGGTACGGGTACCCGCAGGTACCGTACCCACATGGGTAGGGTATTTGCATACTTTTATACCCATGGGTAATACCCATACCCTACCCGTTCATTCACGGGTACGGACACGGGTATAGGGTTGTACCCATGGGTATACCCATACCCTGCCCATTTAGACTGACTTGTAAAACTTACCTATAGAGTTTCAACCTATGCGTCCGAGTAGCCTAGGGTAAAGTATGTGATTGCGATTTCTAAACGTTGATAATTGTCATGTACTCGTCTATCTATTATAGAGTAGAGATACTTATTTTTTTGTCAAATATGATATTGATTAATATAAAATTATGAATAACTTGTTTACTATTGGATCTACCCGTCGGGTACCCAACGGGTACGGGTATCTGTCGGGTATAGGCATGGGTAAAGATTTATACCCGCGGGTACAGGTATGGGTAAAGTTTTCTACCAATTGACTACACGGGTATGAGTATGGTATTGCTCTACCCTGCCCATACCCTGCCCATTGCCATCCTTAGATACATTCGAATCTAAATGAATCTAAATTAACTAATATGTGTCGGAGAAAGTATTATATAGCGGCCGATGATAGTTTTTCAATCTTTCAGAATCGCTGAAAGCTGCTGCGTACCAATCAGTCCAGCGCTCGCTGTCTGGCTTTAATATTTTCCGTTGCTTGCTTTCCTTCTCGATCCTGTGTGCGTCTGCTTTGTTGTTGTACTCGTCAACACGGAGAACCAACTTACGATTCTTTAGTTAATTGAGCAGCCAAGGACTGGCCGTGCTCCCCGTGCGCTTCACTGTGACAACAACCGAACCAAATCAATAACGGAAACCTAGTGTGTTGGCTTTTCGAGATTTGTAGATCCAGCGACCGAAGCAAATATGGTGTAGAACTCATTTAACAAAAGGAGGGGGGAAAATACAACAGAAATAGCTGAATTACTGAAAGGAAACAATTAAGAATTAGCTAGGGCCCAACTCTTTTATTTGAATTATTCAAATACGCACGAGTTAGCTAGTATCGGTTCCATAGGAATCAGACACTGTTCATAACTCTTTTGTTTTAGAGGTTTTTTCCCATCACGTTGCAAATTATCATCCCAATCAATTGCAATGTGGCCAAACCTTTACGTGTGTTCACACTTATCAAACCCAAATGTGTTCACACTGATCTGTTGGCAACTACTATAAAATTTTCGCAATCAAAACTACCCCACAATGCTTTTCTCGTTCCACAATTCTCAGGGCACGTTGAACCATAGGCGTTTATGTGGGGCGCTTAAGGATGCAAGAAAAAATTACAAAATAAAAATATCAGGTAAGCGTCCTAGTTTTGCAACCCTCGGCGCTTACTCTTGCTGCTAATCTAGCGCCGGGATGACCGGGATAGAGCCCCACACTGCCTCCCACGAGAAAAAAAAACGAGCACAAGCGTCAGCGCTTAGAGTTACATCGACGCTTCACAAAATCTCGGGATGAAGCCGAGATTGACCGATACGGACTAGAAAACATGTCTCTATTATAAGCGGACCTTGTTCTCTATTGTACGAAATGTCTTCTCTTAGTGTGCTGAAGGGTTATCGAGTCTATTGTTGTATGAAGAAGAAGTTGGTGGCATCGATGGGATACGGGTGTGCAGAAATGCACCGTCAGTTTCACACCTTTTATTTGCTGATGATTCCCTGATTCTCATGAAGGCGGATATGACTAATGCAACTTCCTTGCAACATGTTCTTGAATCCTACTGTGCAAACTCGGGACAATTGGTGAGTGTGGCTAAATCTAGCATTTTCTTCTCTCCTAATACTCATGCAATTTTGAGAGCAGAAATATGTGAGATGCTTCATATTGATACAGAGGCCCTGTCAGATAAATATCTTGGACTCCCAGCCCTGGTGGGGGCTGACCGTAGTGATTGTTTTGATCATTTTATTGAGAGGATCATCCAGCGGATTTGTGGATGGAAGGAAAAGCACCTATCCATTGGAGGGAAAGAAATTCTTCTCAAAGCAGTTGCCCAGGCTATATCTGTTTATGCTATGTCTGTGTTCCTTATTCCTAAAGCGATTTGCAAAAAGATGATGGACGTGATAGCTCAATTCTGGTGGGGTGACGATGAGAACTCTAAGAAGATGCATTGGCTGGCTTGGTGGAAATTATGCTATCCTAAGAAGGAAGGAGGGATGGGATTTAGAGACTTCCATTCTTTCAATTTAGCCATGTTGGCTAAACAAGTTTGGCGGTTAATTAATGAACCTGATTCTCTTTGTGCAAGAGTTCTGCGTGCCAAGTATTTCCCTGATGGCGATATCCTAAAGGCTGGTCCTAAGGCAGGTTCGTCTTTTACTTGGCAAAGTATACTTGCTGGATTAACCACGTTCAAAAGAGGATACATATGGAGGGTTGGGAATGGAGAAAATATTAGTATCTGGACCGACCCATGGATACCATCAAGCCCAACTAGGAAGCTTATTTCACAACGAGGAGGTACAGTATATACAAAAGTAAATGAACTGATCGACCCTGCCACTGGTCAATGGGATGAACAATTGCTGGATGCACTGTTTAATCAGGTGGACGTAAGCCGTATACTGCAGATTCCTCTTAATCTTCAAGGTTTTCGGATTTTATTGCTTGGAATTTTACTAAACATGGTGCGTACGGTCCGGTCAGGATATCATTGTCAATGGCGCCATCAATTTGGCCCTAATGCAAGTCAACTTTCTTTACCTGGTAGATCGGCATCTAGTCCAGTATGGAGTATGCTATGGAAGTTGAATATTCCCAGTAAGGTAAAGATTTTTATTTGGAGGCGTTGCATGGCATTATACCTCTAAAAGTATTCTGGTTAATCGTCATATTGGTAATAGTGGTCAGCCCAATATGCAGATACATGCGGAGGATATTTTTCACCTTCTGTTTCAGTGTGAGTGTGCACGAGCTATGTGGATGGAGTTAGGTTTAAATGAGATAATTTCAGAAGCGATGGTTGTCAATCGAGCTGGTTCTGCTGTGCTTGAACATTTGATGATGTTACCAAACAATTCATTCCCGCGGATGGAGACAGTGAAGCTTAAAAGCGGTTGCTGTGACATGTTGGTACTTATGGTGGATACGTCGTCAACGTACCCACAACGAAAGTGTGCCGCCAATATACAAGTGTAAACTCTCAATCTTGGCTATTACTGCAAATGCCGGTAAAATAAATAAGGCTCGGATGGTGGGTAGCTCAGCGAAGTGGACGAGACCTGAACCTAGAGTCCTAAAACTAAATGTGGATGCGTCATTTTATGCTGACTTGTGTGCAGGTTCAGTAGGGGCAGTAATTCGAGACTATGAAGGAAGTTTTGTTGCTGCAAAGAGCGTTCTATTACCGCATGTCCACTCCGCGGCGATGGCTGAGGCGCAAGCGATGAGAGTAGGCCTGTCCTTGGCGTCTAGCCTAGGTTGCAACAGAATCATCGCGGAGTCTGACTCTATCGAGACGATTGAAGCATGTTCTGGGGAATCAAGATGGTGGTCTGAGGGCGCTGCAATTTTCGCAGATTGTGTGGATTTAGCGTCTTCTATTGGTAATGTGGTTTTTAAATTTTGTCCGAGGGAAGCAAACCAGGTAGCTCACGAGATTGCTAGATTTAGCTTTTTGAATAATATTGCTTGTAATTGGGTCGATGAACCCCCTAGCTTTATTCTTGACAAGTTCATAAACGATGTAACTATTGTTGATGATTAATAAAGCCTCGCAGCAGGACGGAGTCCGGCTGCTTCCCTCAAAAAAAAAAATGTCTTCTCTTAGTAACATATTTTTTTAGATTATTTGTAATTATACCATAATTCAGCGAGAAGGAAAATATTAACTTCTAGAGATAACATTGACACATAATCCAGCGGATAACATGTTTTTGTCTTATCTAAACACTAGTGGAAATGAGGGTTTTTGTTGATCCCGAAAATGGGCTTTAACACCGGTTCTTCTACGAACCGGTGTTAAAGGGGGGCGTACCAGCGTGGCCTCTGCGGCATTAAAGGAGCCCCCCCTTTAACAACGGTTCGTGGCACGAACCGGTGTTAAAGGTCCCTGCACCGATGGTTTACACCCCTTTAACACCGGTTCGTGGCACGGTGTTAAAGAAACTATAAGACACCACCCCAGCCCACACACCCCACTCTTCCATTCTTTCACATTTTGGAGCCTAGCAAGAGGGTGTGAAGAGTGCTAGTTTGTATTTTTTCATATGCACTAGAGGTGTTCTGAAATGCCCGAGAGCTCAAAATAAGCTTTCTTGTTGCTCTTTCCGTCTCGGTGGTCGGCAACTATAGTTTCATGTGTCATTGATGTACTATATATATAAATGGTCATCTCCCTATTATTTTTGATATATACTACATATTAATGCAGATGAATCGGCAATGGATGTACGGTGACCGCCGCACTTCGACTACATTACGGCCTCCAAAATTTCATCGTTGTGGCTAATGCAAACCGTGGTCACAATGGTTTTATGTGCTGTCCGTGTGTTCCTTTGTCGAACAAGAAAGACTACTCAAATACCAGAACCATTCACGCCCACCCTTCGATATGGTTTCATGCCCAGCTATAATTGTTGGACCAACCACGGAGAAAAAGGGTTGTGATGGAAGACAACGAAGAAGAAGAGGATGATGAAAACTATCATAATATGTATCCTGAATATGATGATAATGCAACGGAGGTAGATAATGAAGATCAAGAGGGAAGCGATGGGCCCGATGACGATCTTGGTCGGGCCATTCTTGATGCAAAGGAAGAATGTGAAACTGAAAAGGAGAAGGAGAAGGGAGCAGATGTTAAAGGATCACAAAACATTGTTGTATCCAACTTGCGAAGATGGCCACAAAAAGCTAGGTGCCACCTTGGATTTGCTGCAATGGAAGGCAGAGAATGGTGTGGTGACAGCATTTTCAAAGTTGTTGGTAAAATGAAGAATCTTCTTCCAAGAAATAATGAGTTGCTGACGACAGTACATACCAAGCAAAGAAGGTTGTTCCGCCCTCTAGGATTAGACGCGTAAGATACATGCCTGCATTAATGATCGCATCCTCTACCGCGGTGAGAAGTACGAGAATTTGGATGCATGCCCGGTATGCACTACATCACGGTATAAGATCGACGAGACGATCTCGACGATGTTGAGGGCGAGGCCCCTAGGAAGAAGGTTCCCGCCAAGGTTATGTGGTATGCTCCTATAATACCACGGTTAAAACGCTCTTCGAAATAAAGAGCATGCCAAGTTGTTGCGATGGCACATGGAAGACCGTAAGAAAGACGCGATGTTGAGACACCACCGATGGGTCACAAGTGGAGAAAAGTCGGCGAGAGTACCCGGACTTCGACGTGACGCAAGGAACTTAAGGTTTGGTCTAAGTACAGACGGCATGAATCCTTTTGGTGAGCAGAGCTGCAGTCACAGCACCTGGCCTGTGACTCTATGTATCTATAACCTTCCTCCTTGGTTGTGTATGAAGAGGAAGTTCATTATGATGTCAGTGCTCATCCAAGGCCCGAGGGAACCCGGCAACGACATTGATGTGTACCTAAGGCCATTAGTTGAAGAATTTTTACAGCTGGGCCAAACCAGGTGTACGTATGTGGGATGAGCACAAAGGGGAGCCATTTGACCTATGAGCATTGCTTTTCGTAACCATCAATGATTGGCCTGCTCTTAGTAACATTTCAGGGCAGACAAACAAGGGATACAATGCATGCACACACTGTTTAGATGATACTGAAAGTGTATATTTGGATAAATGTAAGAAGGTTGTGTACCTAGGGTATCGCCGATTTCTTCCGAACTGCATCCAAGAAGAAAGAAAGGCAAGCATTTCAAACGTCTGGCGTAACCCCGAGGAAGCCCGTCCTCCGTGCGTGAGGAGGTATTTGGTATGGTCAAGGACCTAGAAGTAATCTTTGGAAAAGGTCCCGGCACTATCTGTTCCGAATGACGATGCGGACACGCCCATGTGGAAGAAGCAATCTATATTTTGGGACCTACCCTATTGGAAATTCTTAGAGGTCCGCTCTTCAATCGACGTGATGCACGTGACGAAGAATGTTTGCGTGAACCTGCTAGGCTTTCTAGGAGTGTATGGGAAGACAAAAGATACACCGAAGCACGACAGACCAGAACGTCTCAAGGCCCTCAAGAGCCTATGCATCCCGAGAACGAGAAGGGTAAACGATGCCACTTAACTCCTGCCATTACGCTCTTACCAAAGCAGAGAAGGAAATCTTTTTGAATGTCCGAGAAGTATCAAGGTCCCGTCGGCTTCGTCGAATATAAAGGAATAATAAATATGGCGTAGAAAAATTCCAAAACCTGAAGTCTCATGACTGCCACGTGATTATGACACAATTGCTTCCGATTGCATTGAGGGGGCTTCTACCTGAAAATGTTCGAGTACCCATTGTGAAGCTATGTGCATTCCTCAATGCAATATCTCAGAAGGTAATCTATCCAGGAAGCCTACCAGGGTTACAAACAGATGTGGCCCAATGTCTTGTCAGCTTTGAGTTGGTGTTCCCACCATCCTTCTTCAATATTATGATGCATCTCCTGGTTCACCTAGTATAAGAGATTGCCATTCTCGGTCCTGTATTTCTACACAATATGTTCCCCTTTGAGAGGTACATGGGAGTCTTAAAGAAATATGTTCATAACCGTGCTAGGCCAGAAGGAAGCATATCCAAGGGCTATGTAACAGAGGAGGTCATTGAGTTCTGTGTTGATTTTATTCCCGACCTTAAGGCGATTGGTGTTCCAGAATCACGACATGAGGGGAGACTGCGTGGAAAAGGCACCCTAGGATGTAAAGCAATGATATGTAGGGACGGGCATTCTCTCAATCAAGCACACTACACGGTTTTACAAAGATCTATCTTGGTTGCCCCGTATATCAATGAACACAAGAATTTAATACGCCTCAAACACCCGGGACAGTCTGATGAATGGATTATAAGTGAACACATGGCGAGTTTTGGCGGCTGGCTGCAAAGACTTCTCACGAATAACACCACTGTTGGGGATCAGCTGTACTTGTTGGCGTGACACCGTCTTCGATGTATGTACTTTCCAAGGGTACGAGATAAATGAGAATACATTTTACACGATAGGCCAAGATAAAAGAGCACCAACCAAAATAAAGGGTGTCCGCTTCGATGCAGCAGAAGACAATGGGCAAAAGACCACGTATTATGGGTTCATAGAGGAGATATGGGAACTTGACTATGGACCTAATTTTAAGGTCCCCTTGTTTCGATGCAAATGGGTCAAGCTAACAGGAGGAGGGGTTGAGGTAGACAAGAAGTACGGAATGACAACGGTGGATCTCAACAATCTTATGAAGAACTTAGACGAACCATTCGTCCTAGCCAATGATGTGGCTCAGGTTTTCTATGTGAAGGACATGTCCTCCAGACCAAAAAAAAGAAAAAATATGCAAACGAATACATCATATGATGAGCCAAAGCGTCACATAGTTCTTTTAGGGAAAAGAAACATCGTGGGAATCGAGGACAAGACAGACATGTCAGAAGATTATAATAAGTTTGATGAAATTTCGCCCTTCACAGTGAAAACTGACCCAAGCATTCCGTTAAGTAAAGAAGATGCTCCATGGTTACGTCTGAAGCGATCATAAGGAAGGGCATATGCCAAGAAGTTCATGCTCATATTATGTAACTCTAGTTCATGTTTTTAATATTAATACATGTCTTGAGTGTTAGTCATGTTTTGTGGATGGACCGGGACTATGAGAAGAAGTTGTCCCGATTCGTACTTACCATATTAGGGAGTGCCTCTATGACCAGTTTCTTGGAGATGCCGGAGGACTAGGCTCCGTCGGCATCTCCCTGAAACTGGCCGTAGTGGTGTCCCTGCTCTCGAAAACCATCTTGCAGCTTTGTAACTTCTCTAACTAGATCAATACACCAGGGAGCTAACTAATTTCACATATTAGGGAGTGCCTCTATGACCAGTTTCTCGGAGATGCCGGAGGACTGGGCTCCGTCGGCATCTCCCTGAAACTGGCCGTAGTGGTGTCCCTGCCTCAAACTGGCTGGAGGACTGGACTCACAAGGATGCCTATTTATAGTACAAGAAGCTCGACATAGTGTTGACACTTACAAAATAATGTCGACACTCACCCCTATTATTAGTCCCGGTTGGTGTCTCCAACCGGGACTAAAGGTTCATCTTTAGTCCCGGTTGGTGACACCATCCGGGACAAGGTACACGCCGCACGACATAATGTCGACATGCACTCACCCCTATTATTAGTGTTGACTCGTGTTTTGTCCCGGTTGGTGTCTCCAACCGGGACTAAAGGTTCATCTTTAGTCCCGGTTGGTGTCTCCAACCGGGACTAAAGGTTCATCCCGCCATTTTTCTTCCCGCCAGTTCTTCCCGCCATTTTTCTTCCCGCCATTTTTCTTCCCGCCAGTTCTTCCCTCCAGTTCTTCCCGCTAGTTCACTATATATATATATATGTAGGGGGTTGGCCTCCATTGTCATTGCACATCTCTAGACTCATATCTGCAACCTCATCACTCTTTCCCATGGCTTCCACCGTAGCACTAACCCCCAGGGAGGCGGAGGCGCTTTGCGCCTCGAACCCCCCGCCGGCCATCTGTGTCCCCGTCTGGATGCCGAGCGTCGAGGCGTGCGATTCCTCCGTCCCTCTAGGTGTGGCGCGGATGGCCATCACGAACCACTACTACTGAGCTCACGCCGAGCAGCGGAGGAATCCCAGATGGCATCCCGACTATTTCCCTACTTGGGAAGCCTT
Organism: Avena longiglumis; assembly: GCA_030063025.1. Taxonomy (NCBI): domain Eukaryota; kingdom Viridiplantae; phylum Streptophyta; class Magnoliopsida; order Poales; family Poaceae; genus Avena; species Avena longiglumis. The sequence continues at coordinate 32,015,911 of CP125975.1, forward strand.
CTTCGTGGATCGGCATGAGAGGGCGCCGAGCACGAGGAGGACGGCCCACCTCCTCCTAACTTCAACGAGGCCGGCCGGCTATGGTGGCGCGGTCGGACTCCAGAGCGTCATGGCCTGACACCGCCACGACTCTAACCCCGTCTGCGCTACCCTCAAGTCCAGCCCACGCTACCCTCAAGTCCAGCCCACGCGCTCTCCAGAGGTTCAATTACACTCGACGACGACAAATGATGACGGCAAGCATGAGTACGATTTACAAAGGCGTAGTATTACAGTGTAGGCAGAGCATGACCGAATCACTCCAACATTCGAAACAAGTTCACCGATTGTTACTTAATCTGGCCATGTATCTTAATTTTCAGTTCTTTATGTATCTTAATTTTCAGTTCCAGTTCGCCGATTGTTACTTAATCTGCCATGTATCTTAATTTTCAGTTCTTTTATGTATCTTAATTTCAGTTCTTTTATGTATCTTAATTTTCAGTTCGGCTTTATGTAACTGTCTCAAAATGACCTATCTCATTCGGGTCAAATGACCAATGTTATGGCTAGAATCAAGGCATAGTTTGCAAGAGGAGTTTTCCTTTTTATCGCACCAAAAAGGCATTTTCCATTTTCTGAGCATAAAAACGGACGGTTTTGTGAAGCAACCACCAAATGGCTAATTCAAAAAACCACCAACACATTGATCAAAAAACAATGCAAGTTGAGAGAGGCTTGGTGAGATTCAAGTGTATACAAAAGATGCGACATTTAAATATCCAATCAATTCAAAAATGTTAATACAAAAGATGCGGCATTAAAATATGATTTGATCTAATAAAAATCATTTACATGAATGGATAGATATTATTTTTCTGAAAATTATGATATATTATTCATATTTTCTGATTTGAAATGAAAAGATATTAATTTTCTAAATTCATATCATATTTTTTGAATTAAAAAAGCCCCTTTAATGCATGAAATAAGTGTTTTAATTATTTTAAAAAATTCATGTAAAGTAAATATAAAATGATTTACATGAATGGATAGATATTATTTTTCTGAAAATTATATATTATTCATATTTTCTCGAGTTGAAATGAAAAAGATATGAATTTTCTAAATTCATATCATATTTTTGAATTACAAAAGCCCTTTAATGCATGAAATAATGCCCCATTTAACACGGTTCCGCAGGAACCGTGTTAAAGGGGCATTTATTCGCTTCAAGATTATTACCCTTTAACACCGTTCCTCGCCACGAACCGGTGTTAAAGGGGCATTTATTTCGCTTCAAGCACATTCCCTTTAACACCGGTTCGTGGCGGAACCGTGTTAAAGGGGGTAATAATACGCATAAGCGAATTCCTCTCCTTTAACACCGGTCTGCCACGAACCGGTGTTAAAGAAGTATTAATGCGCCACTTCCTTTCTTCCCCAGAGCGATCGCGCCACCGCCAGAGCGAACCTCGCCGTCGTCCTCGCCACCACCGGCCGACGACCGCCACATTGCCGTCCTCGCGCCACCGGCCGACGACCACACCTCGTCGTCCTCGCGCCACCGAAGCCGACCGCCACCGCTCTCTGTCCGCCGCCCGACGCCAACGCCGTGGTGAGCATGCTCTCCCTTCTGTTTCATCGCGCGCCCCTTCTGCCGCCTTCTCCTCCCGCGGGCGCATGGTGGGGTTCAGCAAGGAGGTGGTGCTGAAGCAGCGGCAGCGGATGCGGCGCAGGAGGCGCCTTGGCGAGGAGGAGAAGGCCGCCATCCTCCTCATGGCGCTCTCCTCCGGCATCATCTACGCCTCCTGAGCCCCCCTCCCCATGCCTCCAGAAACCAAGATCGAAGGCGGAAACGGAAGATGGGCTCCTTTTTCCCCCCTGGTCGTATGCTAAGTTTTCCCGGCTAATTAGTTGGTTCGGTGATGATAATCGGCGAGTTAATAATGGATGGCGATGCAGTAGCTGTTCTTGTTCAGCTTTATTCTTGCCCAAGTAGTAGTAGTCGTAGTAGGACTAGTAGTATGTTAGTGTGAAGTAGTGACATTGCAATGTGTAAGAAGAGCTTTGTGATCAACAATCTCATCATCCCTCAGTTGCTCCAGATCTTGTGCAAGAAAAGAATCCAACTTTTCTCATCGTCCATGCTTTGTGATGATCTTGTCCATGCTTCTTTTTCGGGATCTGTGGTTGCTGCAATTGCAGTGTTTATCCTTGAGGAGTCCATCCGTGGCGGCATGGCAGCTCTGGCGTTACATCCTGAGCGGCTGGTGTGGAGTCTTGGAAATACTAGTCATGTCACCGTCCGGTGTTAGTAGCATTTCTTGAAAGGAAAAGTCGCACACACACACACTCTTGGCGCCACTCCTCGCTCTCGACTCCACTCCACTCCACGGGGGATGTTGTAGCCACCACTCACACTCATGACTACCCCTTGAGCGATTCCGGGGTGCCAAAGATGGGCGAGATGAGCGTAGTGACATCGACCCCACGATCTAAACCTTGCACATGTGAATTAGAAGCATGTGGAGTAAAAATAAAATAGCTTATAGCAAAGATATTATAATAGGCCACTAAACCCTAATCGACCACCTCGCTCTCTTCCCGTGCGAGGCGTCTACGCCGCCGCCGCTTGAGCTCATAGGCCACGCCTAACGCCGACGCCGCCGCCGCTGCTTCCGCCTAGCCACGCCGCCGACGAGACCGCCAGATCAGCCCGACGAGCACCGCCGACGAGAACAACGTCACCCACCGGTGGCGCCACGTCTACGCCACGTGTATGATTGCTGACTCATCTGATTAAAACTTGTTTGCTCGATAAATTGTACTACATGCATAGATTAAAACTTGTATACAAATTGGACCTCGACTCATTTGTGTATTTATCTGTGTATTTTGGTATGAATAATATGTATATTTGCGTATGAATCCAAGTCCACTTGAATGTTTACACTCTTACTCTAGATAATATTATTGTTTTAGAAACTATGGATCCACTTAGTAGAAACCTTGAAGAAGAAGAAATAATGGAGAACATTATTGATGAGGACACCTCACAATATCTGAACTTGGAGGGACATGACGACGACAGCTCAAGTACTAGTCATGGAGAAGATGAAGACTCCGGTGAACGCAATTTAATGGTTACAAAGTCCGGCGAGGTATATGCATTGATTAAGCCTCAGCTGACTTCCACCAACAATCTTCTTCTACATGTATTAATTAACGCTTCTTTCTTCTTTTAGCCCTCTGGATCGACCAACCAGCAACCATCTTCTTCTATGAAAAAGAGCAAGCGAGGCGCAAGCCAGAGGTTGAAAGATCGTGCAAAGTTCACGATCGAAGCGATCGTGTTGATGGCAGCCGATGGAGCCCAAGAAGGCCGAGACAAATTTATCGTCGGTGGAGTTCTTGTTAGGGACCAAATCCCAATCATAATTGAAAATTGTAATAAGCCAAAGAAGGGCGACGGTACCTTTGTCGATGACAGATCCAAAGAAACGCTTTGGAATTCGTTGTTGGTAAATTTCACCCTTCCGCCAGAGGAGGATGAAAACAACCCGGTTATAAAGAAAAAGGTCAAAGAGTGGACTCTAAAGAAGATGGCTGAGGCTTTCCGCAACTGGAAGACAAAATTGAACAAATTTGTCAAATCTGGCGAGACTCCAGATTTCGAAGACGCATATTATGCGAAGATAAGACCTCACTGGCCCGAATTTGAGACATATAAAAAAGTGGTATAGCTAAAAAGAGGTCAGAAACCAATACGCTTAATGCCCTGAAGAAGGAATATCACCAGAGGACGGGGTCAGGTGGCTACATATCTCAGAGGCCTAAGTGGGAGGAAGCTGAGAGGGCCCTGCGCGAGGATCACACCAGATGGGTGGGACCTACGTGCAAAGACTTGGTTCTCTGGAATCGGGCAAGGTTGGACCCGAAGCGATTGTGTATCTTTCCAACCATCCTTGCCAAACCGTCACTGAACTCATCACGGCATACGAGGAAACATCCGCCAGACCTTCCATCCCGACAGAGAGAATGACCAGCTCACACACGCCATCGGTAAAAAAGAACACCCTGGACATGCACGAGGCACAGGGGGTATGACATGGAAGGATGGGTTTTCCGACTGGAGCGACTCTTACAGATGGCGCGACAGAAAAGAAAAAGAGCGTACAGAGCGGATGACACAGATAGAACATGCACTTGTGGCACTGCAGACGCAAGTGAATGCACAACAGAGCCATCAAGCTACCGGCCCATCTCAGCGGCACGAAGAGCCTGCATTGGAAGCTGCCCGCGGCCCAGACTCTGCGCGGAAAAGCAGTGTGGCTTCCACGGAGAACGTGCAGCCCACGCTTGAAATGACGGGTCCTCGATACTGTAACACCCTCAGAATCGGACCTATGCAAGTTTTAGCGAAAACCCGCCAAACCACTACAAGAAATGTGTCAACCTATGACCTTTTGATAGTGACTGTGGACAAAATCGTCATAGAGTTATGACGATTCTGTACCAGATCGTCATGAGCCATTTGGTAGGGCGAAAACCTTATTAAACTATGACGATGTAACTAAAAAACGTCGTTATTTCTGTGGACAAAATCGTCATAAGTGCTAGACAGATAGAGATAAAAGCGAAGGGCAATATCGACCGTTGGATGTGATCAAAATGAACGGATCAGATGATGATTTGTGGAAACCTGTTGTGGATCGATGACCTGGCACCCATCATGCGCACACCTGGAACCCTTATCTAACCCTAACCCATCGTGCGCACCATCTCTCCCCGCCGCCACGACGCGCCCATCTCGGCTCGCCAGATCCAATCCAGTCTGCTGTCGATTCTCTCTTCCCCAACCCTAATCCTATCGCCGCCGACCCTCCTTCTCCAGCGAGATCCGCATGCTGTCGCCGCCCTCCCCACTCGCTCCAGACCTCCTCTCGCTCCGCTCTGGTACCCCCAGCACCCGCCTCGTCGGCGCAGTCGCGGCCAAGGAGACCGAGCTTGGCGGTGTTGGATTGGACGGCGACAGCATGGGATCTGGGAGCGGTGGTTCACCCCTCCCTCCCTCATCTCTCCGCCGCCACCCCCACCACCCCTATCACTCCCCAGAACCACAACATATCTCCCTCTCCACTTTCCTCACCCATGGCGACCAAGATCTCGTACGCGCCGCCAGAAGGCCTTCAGGGAAGGGTTTCCAGGGGATCTCGCATACACGCTGCTCTACGCGGGCGACGGCAGGCCTGAGGGTGGGGTTGGTGGACAGCGCCGGCAAGCTGCTGATCCGGCTACCCCAGTTCTACATCGACACAAGCCATCCCAAGCTCACCGTCCGCTCACATCATTTGGACAACATCTACCACACCGCCATCCTCAAGTACCTCGCCGTGGAGGTAAACCCCATCTCATCTCCCCTCATTTCATTCTCCCCGCCCAGTATCCACACCATGCTGCTACCAAGAAGGACGGCAAGGGCAAGGGGCATCAGATCCTCTTCCCATGAGTCCATAGCCTTCCAGACCAAAAAAAACATGGCCATCTCATATGATTTGATACTACTGTTAATCATTGTTTGCTAGATTAGAATTCAGAGAATTAATAGAATAAGAAAAGAGACATCCCCTATTAAGTATTGATTCATGCATGTCCCAGTTGTCTCTGTTCTCATATTAAAAATTAGAATTTTTGATACAATGTTGTTGATTCAGACCTGGTTAGAATAGGTTATCCTTATCGTGGGATCTTTACCTAGTCCCTCACCATCCATGGCCAGTAGAAAGCATGCACTTATAGCAGAGGATCATGCAGACTTGTGAGCATCATCGAGTGCCCGTGATCTTCAGACTATGTTACTTGGTTCTTATAATTCTTTCTTGGTTCTTTAAAAAGCAGATAAGGAATTCTTCTCTGATCTTAATGTGTGCAGCTATTGCCTTCAACTTTTATATGTTCTATAAACACTATGGAGTAACCTATTATTTCTTTGGTTTAGGCAATCACTAAAGACAGACCAAGCATGTGTTGCAAATTGCAATGATGATCATGAAGCTAAGTTGTGCAACAGTGGACTCTACTTGGGAGCTCCACTTCTTATATAGCAAGAATGTGAGAAATTTCATGAACTTTGTTGCTTATCCTTTTTCCTGATACCTTTGTTGATTTTTGACTGTTCTTTTCATGTTGTAGATGCATAAATAAGATGGTGGATTATATATATGTCATAGGAGGTGGATTGTAAGCCTACTGCAAGTCAAACCTTAGTCCCCAAGGTATTTATCTTAGATTATGGAGGAGAATTTCATATGCATCTCATTGACCATTCAATATTAGTACTAAACTTATTCTTACAAGAACTGCAGTATGCAATCTTTCAGGAAACAACCATTCAAGACCATATATATAGTCCATATATTTATGTATTTTTGTCCAATAGTGCTTTCTTGTTGGGTGTTGTTTGTGCATCCTTTATTTTTTTTATGAAGATTTGTTTATTCTGCTTCTAATTAGTGGGCCTATTTATCCAGTTCAAAATAAATATAATATTGACCTATATGGTGGTACATATAATTATTCAACGGATTGCTTGCTTGCTTTTTGACATTAGTCGAACATATGAAGAATGAGTCAACTGTTGAGGGCATGTATGTGTGAACAATAAGCATGAATCGCCTTCTTAGGTTACTGCATCATGTCATTATGTTGTTGACAAAGAGTAGTTAGGTTTGCAACAAGTATATTGTCAAAGAGTGAACAATAAGCATGAATCTATGTGTGGTAGCTCTCCTATTGGCTAGCAATCTAACTAGGTGCATCGAATGCATTCAAGTTTATCCATGGCTAGCCACAGTTATGCTTCTTTTTTATCCACTAATCCTTTTTAGTGCAAAGTAGATGTAACAACTGATGGTGTTTTCTCCCTTTTTAGCAAATATAAAGTACCATTAACATAGTACAGAAAAATGGAGTGTCTTGTCCTGTAGGATCACCTACACATTTTTTTTGCATCCGCCTTGTTATTTATTTGTGCAACGTGCGCCTGCAGTTTTAAAGTTCTGTAGCTTTATATCATGATGTGTAGTAATTATATGTACACATGTAGCTTTATATCCTGATGTGCTTCATTCCATGAATCTGAGTATTAGTTGCTGAAGTAGATTCACATGGTGTGTTTTCACATGACAAAAGAATGTTTGGCTTGGATTCTCGTGTTGTGAAATATGTAGCTTCGGATGAATTTTGGTTCGCCAATTTGGGTGAAATTTTCTAATTTTACGACGACTTTCATTCAACCGGGCTTGGGTCATACTCGAACACCATCAAGAAGGTCGAGAAGGAGATAAAAGAAGCTCTTTGCGTTTTGTTTCATTGAAATGATAGAGTTGTTGTTACGCCTCCTAAGAGGTTTTGAACCATCGGCTATTACAAAATCCTAGTGTATATCTCAAGTCGTGGGTATTACATCTCGAGCCCTTTGCCCTATAGCCGACCTGCTGCCTCGTCCTTGATCTTTGCAATCGACACGAGATGGAAGGCCTGGCTCGAATACACAGTTGCTTCGATGTTTCCAGAGAATCCATGGTATCAGCAGAGCGGCAGAAGCAAGTCCCTTATGCATGGCCGCGGTTGTGTCAAGCTGTGCTTTTGTCCACCATTCGGGTAACGATGCCTCGTTTTCAGGGGGTCTACAGGTCATGCGCAGCCAAGCTAGATTTGTGATCATGGCCTAGTAGTGTACTGAAGCTCTAGGCATGGAGAGATCCATCCGTGGAGACTAATGAGCTATGAATACCATCATCCGAATACCTAGGAAAGTTAGCAGGCAGGTTTCTAATTATCTTCACCCTGCCTTGGTGCTCCTTTCTTGCCCGGCATGATATTGTAGAATTGTTTAATTTGACCATTCTTCTTGTTCTTAACATGGACACTGTGTGCAACATGCAGCTTAGGGTCTGAACTTCTGTTCCTGGTGACCTGGAAGTATGGTGTGTGTAATGCATCTGGAGTGCCCCCTGAAGAAGTCGCTATTGTCGGTATGTTTAACTATTTTCCAAAAAACCCTGGACTTAATCTGTAAATACATGACTCATCCTATATTTTTATCTTCTTAATTTGGTGCTGAGTCTGTATGGCTTCATTCAGAAGTGTTCTTGAGCATATAGATGCAGAAGAGCTTACTCGAGGTAGAACTTGCTACTGAAAAGGAGATGCCTGCAGAAATATTTTTTTTTCTTTGCAAGATCTAATGAGCAGAAATGCTTGCAAGGCTTAAATCTCAGTCACCCCAGCTTCGAGTATAAGAGTACTATTTAAGTATGCAAACTCAGTGAAGAGTACTATTTCAAATAATAATGAATCCACTAAGTTATGTCTCGATTTCTGTATCAATGTCATTCTGAAACCATCTGTTTTCAGCAGATGTTCTTAACCGTGACATACTGATATTGAGGAAGGAATGCGAGTTGGGTAAGTTTCCTGTTCTCTCCATGAATATTCTCTGGTATCCCCCTCATTTGGTTGTTTTCATAATACTTCTTGCATGTGATTATGCTTTCTGTCAACACTATCAGTAAAAGCATAGGTCTAAGAGCAAATTGTTTTTTAACAGAAGACTAGAATAAATAAACATGATAATTACAGTAACTTGTAGATCTAAGCTACTTCACTGATATGCAACAAACAACAGGATTTGCTAAGAAGCATCTTAAGATTAAGGAAATCATTTTGGTATCATAGTGTACTTAGTAAGATGACCTGACAATATTCGAAATCGTTGGAGAATTTATCAACAGATCTCACTCCGTGTTATTACTCTACTATTGTTGCTTATTTTATGATTCTACTGTTTCGTAATAGTTGCCAATTATTTACTATATTCTGACTCTAAAAACTGTCTGGATTTGCTATTTCCAGGAGTTCCAGCCAAAGAAATTCGAGAAAAGCTTGAAGACCCTATAATTTTAGAGCTAGTTGTAATGACTGTAATAGACTAATAGACTGTTTTTGCCTGTTTTTTGAAATTTTCCATATCTTTCATGTTCCAGTTAAATAAATGTTATGTGATGATGAATAAAAATTTGATGAGCAGAATCATCTTACGAAATTATGTACTGTGATTTTCGCGCAGAAGAAATATGAAAAAAGGGCTGAAAATTGTTCTGGACCAAATATTAATTGGGCTCTAAATAGGCCCTGGTCCAAATTGTATTGACAAAAATGTTTCAGAAAACAGAAAAAGCTAAGAACTAATTGGACAGTAAAAAGGCCAAGAGGCCCAAAACTGAAATATGAAACACAATGGCTAGAGCCCATAACAGTAACGAACAATGGTAGAGGAAGTAAAAGGCTAGAATTATTGGGCTCGGCCCAAGGAACAAACTAAAATGGACTGGGCTGATTTCGCTTCAAGACGATTTAGTTTCGTCACAATTTTGCCATGTAGGATCTGACATGGCCAGGCCAGATGGCTCATGACGATATTGGATCGTCATAGACCTTATGACGATCCAATATCGTCATAGACGGTTATGACGATTTTACCAAAAACGTCGTTATAGTTCATTTGCGACGCCCAGCTTTTGACGATCTCAAAATCGTCATAGAATCGTCATAAACAGACTACTATGACGATTTTGTGATGAAAATGGAGGGTCATATATAGACAAATTCCTTGTAGTGAACCCGCATAGAAACGATTCAAAGGTGCCCACCAGGCACTTTCGTGCGGGTGGAAAACGAAGTAATAACATTACACAACAGTCCTCGATGGGACCCACAGAACAGATATATATATACAACACGACTCCCTGAGTCAAGAATACAGATATAGTATACAAAGATCCAAATCACCTTGCAAACGATAGAGCGTCCGGCTACGGACAAGATGCAAATGGGGCTAAGAGCCCTGAAGAATAACCAATGGCGTCCATAACCCCTTGAGCCAAGCCGAAGGGTAACCACTAACGACGTCGATCCCAAAACCTGCTTAAACAAAGGGTGCCGACAAAGGGCAAAGGAAAAGAGGAGCCGATCTTGAGGCCAATACACGGCGAGACTAGAATTGGCGGTCCTCGCCACAAAGGTATAGTGGATCAAGCGGCAAAGATACACTAAACAACCTATAGAGACTCGATACAACTGGCGGTTATCAGAGAGGGATGAGAATGACCTATCCGGATCCAACCTGAAGCTAACACCAAACAAACCCATCCTGGTGTTTCCCCCTCGAGACCAAACGAGGAAGTCGACCGAGGAACTCACACCGTTGGCAGTTTTATTTATTCAGTTATCGTTGTAGCAATTACTAGTCAGGTGTAAATAATCATCCTGATAAAATAAGCAGTGGGCACTTTTAGTTAACCATTCCGTTCTGGTGGCAACACTTACTAGTCAGATACAGATAGCATGAGATAAACCCAAAACCCAGCAGTTGTTGGTACTTTTATTCAGCCATTCCGTTGTAGTTGCTATACTTACTAGTCAGGTACAATGGTCGCAAGCGACACTCCAAACAAGCAATTGTGGGCAGTATTATTTAGCCATTCCGTTATAGTGAAGCTGATTACTAGTCATTATAAAGTCAAATTTATAGCAATAAACTTTAGTTATGCTTGTCTATGGTCGAATCATGCTCCAAGTCTTCCATAACCGCGGACACGGCTTTCAGAAAGTTTTACCCGGCCGGGGTGCACCAATAGCAACACACGCTCGATCAACCTCGGAAAAACCAACTCAAAACCCAACGAGGCTTTCACGACTAAGAAATCACAGGATTCAGAAGTATTTCAGGGGGCCACCCCTTGGAGTCTACCCGCAACGAAGTAAGCAAGCTCCGAGACGGACTCAAGGTTTGCGACAATGGCTCTAAACGACTGGGAACCCGAAAAATCGGGGTGTCGATACCGCGAAAACATTCCGCTTACCTAAACAGTACAGTGTGCTATCTGTCGCACAATTGTAAATACAGAAGTAGCATGGCATAAGTACAGGATAGTAAATAAAACCTCAAACTAGTTTGTGGCCCCAAGAAATAAGACGGAATCAAGCTCTGGCTCAGGGGGGTCCCATATACCTCCCGGATGTGGATAGCGCGATAAATCAAGGAACAGGTATCAAGTACTCGGGGTCCTACGGGACACAAGTGGGCGTTCGGAAACCGAATATTATCTATCACCCACCGATGCCTCTGCTTACTTCAATTTTAGTTGTTAAACAGGAATTAAAGTGAACGATAAGTAAAGCCATGATCATCTCCAACGTCAACATGCGGCAATACATCAACAACTGCGGCACTTGACAACACGCAACAGCACTTGAGCAAGCGACTACGACGCGCAAGTCCAAACTATCTACCAAACAACAGGTCTTGGGATGTGTCCAAGGCAAATATAGGGCTGCACGGTATATCACAGGTACGGAAACTAAAGCATCGCAACACAGATAGCAATAGATCAACAGGAAGGAGTAAAACACTATAAAAGTAAGATAGGTAGAAAGGGGGAGATGCTCGCCTGAAAACATTGCTGAAGGTTCAACAGAAGATCGGGGCGAAGCTCACATCAACTCAACGGCCTTATCCGCGAAGAAGAAAAACACTAGAATAAACACCGGATGCAATATTTAATACAACGGCAAAAGATCGGCATGCTTATGATATGATGCATGGCATGGCAAAGGTGCGATGCAATTAGGTCATATTAGGTGGAACCGGGGTCCCGACAATTATTTAAACGGTTCAAGTTGTTTATCTGCCCCGCAAATTAAATGTTGTTTAACAAGGCAAAAGAGAGCACCGGTTCGCTACACAGATTTAAATGAGGCCAATATGAGACTAGATTTGCCCGCATATGGCCCCATATTTAATTATGAGGTGAATCGGCATAAGGCCCCCAAACCAATGATATGCATGCGAGAATGACATTCAATATGCAACAAGTTGTTATGATATTATAAAAATAGGGTTTCGGGAAGGGGTTCACACATTTAGGGGGGCTCGACGATCTTGGGTTCCGGGGTTCGGGGTCGGTCTCGGGGTCCGAACCTGGGGTTCAGGGTTCGACGGATTCGTTCTCGGATAGCGGAGGTAGGTCTTGACGCTCCGGGAAGCCGGACTTGGTTCGGTGTCGGGGCGCGTCGGATTCTTCCGGGTCGGTGTCGATCTTGGCGTCGTGCAGATCTTGTCGGGTCCCACGGGGTCGATCTTGCCGTTGCGAGGGTCTTGGAGTTCACGTCCGTGTGGCGATCTTGTTGGAACCATATCGAAGGCCCTGATGTCGAGAAGATCTTGGCGTTCCATGAAGGAGGTCTTGACGCTACGGTCTGGTGTCGCCCTTCCGGTATCGCGGGTCTTGCGTCCTTTGGTTCCGAGAGGAAGGACTTGGCGATTCCACGGGTCTTGGTGTTTTGACGGGGTTCTCGGCTTTGGTTCCACGACGGAGATCCTGAGGATCCATGCCGGCACACTTGGCGCCTTCTACTCCGACGATCGGTCTCATGTCCAAGTAGGAGTGCTTGATGGTCCGAGCGGGGGTTCTTGTCCGCGATTCTTCGAGCACCTTCGGGGTACGGTGACTTGATGGTGTCGAAGGAATCTGGCCTCCGTGGACCTGCGAGCGAGGCAGCAGCCCAGGAGATCCCCGAGGAGGTGGTCTTGCAGCCCGGCGGGCGGAGACACGGACATGCGGAGGTTAGAGTGGGAGGTTGGGTGAGGAGGCGCTGGCGCGCTGGGCCGCGATGCAGGGCGGCTCGGGTCGGAGGCGGGAGCTCGGGGGCTCTGGATCACGGAGGGCAGGTCGTGGTGGCGGAGAGGTCTTTGAGGAGGCTGGGCGCGCAGCCACGGCGAGGCGCTCGGACGCTGCAAGATCGGCAGACGGAGCGGCTCGCAGAGGGAGGCGGCTTCGCGCTCTGGCGCCGGGCGAGAACAGCCTTGGCAGACAGAGCAGCGCATGGCGGAGAGGGACTGGCATAGACGGCGGTGGAGAGGAGGACGCAGCTGCGGAGGACAAGCAGCGGAGCTTCGCCTTGGAGACCGGCAATGCCTTGTCGCCTTGGCCGAAGGCAGAGGCAGCTGGCCAGTGGCAGCAGAGGATGGAGGAGGCTCGGGCGCGGAGAGGTTGCGGAGGTGGCGAAGCCTTGAGGGGCGAGGAAAGCGGAGGGAGAGGGAGAGCGGCCAGGAGGGGAGAGGAAGGCGCAGGAGGCCTGCATAGCCGTGGCCGGCCAGAGAGGCAGCAGGCAGCCCAGGCGGAAGAGGGAGAAGGTGGGGAGGAGCGGACGCGTGCGAGAGAGAGGCCCAGGGAGGAAGAAGGGAGGTGCGGGCGGTTGATCGGGCCCCACGCAGGTGGGCCCAGTGGCGGAGGGGTGTCTGCAGTGCGTGTGCGTGAAGTGAGTGCGTGTGGGGCCCAAGGCGGGACCGGGGAGTCGGCTGGCGTCGGCAGGCGGTGGGGCAGTGGGGCTGTGTGTGGGTGGGTTGAGAGGGAGAGGGAGGAGAGAGAGGGTAGGATTAGGTGGCAGTTTGGGGTTGGTTGAGGGAGAGAGGGGAGATGAGGTGGCGAGGGGCTATTGGTTGGGGTGAGGTGGCTGGTTGGGGGGTAGATTAGGTGTAGGTAGCTGTAGGATTTAGAAGGGCGGTTAGGTGGATCGATTTTTGGTTCTGGGGGTGGTCGTTCGGGTCGGTTCGGCCCGTTCGACTGCCCCCACTAAAAATAATCAAATGTTTTATTTAATTCCAACAAGCCTTTTGCAAACTAAATGCAGACAAAGTAAAATATTCCGGCGACCCGGTTTTGATATTTGAATAAAGACGGGGCGTCTTAGAAAACAAAACGGGCTTTGCGTAAATAGTTTTAGACAAACAACATATGATGATGACGATGCAATGCACAAATTCAACGCGATTTTCTAGTAGTGGTTTTGCGGGATGCCACAACTCGACACCACTAACAATGGATCTCGCCCTCGAGATCCGCCTCATGGTACCGGAAAGGAAGGTCGGCGATCTGAATCTTCTCGCTTCATGTAGATTCTCGCGACACCACTAACAAGAGGTCGTTGTCCGTGATCGTCGAGAGAACACTTCGGAAAACACAAGGACGAAGGTAGAGGTATCAACAAATAAAGCCACCTCTAACTTCGATGGAAAGAGGGAACCGATGCATTCTCATCCACTTTAATGTACAAAAGCGAATAGAAGGGGTGGTCGGCATGGGGGCCAATCCATCACGCACCCAAACTATTACTCCGCACAATCAGTGGAAAAGCATGCAACCATTCTCGGAATCAGACTGAAGATCTCGACAAACGAGGTTCGGAAACAAAGAAGTGATGCATACTCTACATCGGATCTGGCGTAGATGATGTCATCGCGTAGGAAACACCGGAAGGCACAAACAAGGAAAAAATAATGGTACCACAGTAGACGGATTCCTCAAGCAGCATGAACACCGGATGGTAGAACACCGTTATCAAGGAAGGAAGCGAAACCCTGAAGGTACGACGGAACCCAACCACGAGAAATCCTGTACTCGAAGAGCGAGAAGAGAGCGGATTCAAAACACGTCGAGATAAGAGGAGAATAGCAGAGGGGTAAGGAGTAAAATCAGACCTAATCAGAACTATCCAACCGATTTTGAAAAATAGTTTTGACACTCTACTTCGGTCGTTAGCTAGGTTATCCTCTGAAATTTGGACTTGTGGGGTATCGCATACCGGGCTCGATACCACTGTAACACCCTCAGAATCGGACCTATGCAAGTTTTAGCGAAAACCCGCCAAAACCCGCGTAGAAACGATTCAAAGGTGCCCACAGCACTTCGTGCGGGTGGAAAACGAAGTAATAACATTACACAACAGTCCTCGATGGGACCCACAGAACAGATATATATACAACACGACTCCCTGAGTCAAGAATACAGATATAGTATACAAAGATCCAAATCACCTTGCAAACGATAGAGCGTCCGGCTACGGACAAGATGCAAATGGGGCTAAGAGCCCTGAAGAATAACCAATGGCGTCCATAACCCTGCCCAGGCCAAGCCGGAAGGGTAACCCTGCTAACGACGTCGATCCCAAAACCTGCTTAAACAAAGGGTCTTGACAAAGGGCAAAGGAAAAGAGGCGTCGATCTTGAGGCCAAGACAGCGAGACTAGAATTCGCGGTCCTCGCCTACAAAGGTATGGTGGATCAAGCGGCGCAGATACACTAAACAACCTATAGAGACTCGATACAACCGGCGGTTATCGAGAGAGGATGAGAATGACCTATCCGGATCCAACTCGAAGCTAACACCAAACAAACCCATCTGGTGTTTCCCCTCGAGACCAAAGCGAGGAAGTCGGAGGAACTCACACCGTTGGCAGTTTTATTTATTCAGTTATCGTTGTAGCAATTACTAGTCAGGTGTAAATAATCATCCTGATAAAATAAGCAGTGGGCACTTTTAGTTAACCATTCCGTTCTGGTGGCAACACTTACTAGTCAGATACAGATAGCATGAGATAAACCCAAAACCCAAAGCTTGTTGGTACTTTTATTCAGCCATTCGGTGTAGTTGCAATACTTACTAGTCAGTACAATGGTATGGCGACACTCCAAACAAGCAATTGTGGGCAGTATTATTTAGCCATTCCGTTATAGTGAAGCTGATTACTAGTCATTATAAAGTCAAATTTATAGCAATAAACTTTAGTTATGCTTGTCTATGGTCGAGATACTGTGCTCCAAGTCGTCCATAACCGCGGACACGGCTTTCAGAAAGTTTTACCCGGCCGGGGTGCACCAATAGCAACACACGCTCGATCAACCTCGGAAAAACCAACTCAAAACCCAACGAGGCTTTCACGACTAAGCAATCACAGGATTCGGTATTTCAGGGCCACCTTGGAGTCTACCCATAGCAAGTAAGCAAGCTCGAGACGGACTCAAGGTTTGCGACAATGGTCAGAACGACTAGGAACCCGAAAACTCGGTGTCGATACATGAAACATTCCGCTTACCTAAGATGCAAAGTGCTATCATCGCACAATTGTAAATCTGAGTAGCATGGCATAAGTACATGATAGTAAATAAAACCTCAAACTAGTTTGTGGCCCCAAGAAATAAGACGGAATCAAGCTCGCCTCGGGGGTCCCATATACCTCCCGGATGTGGATAGCCGCGATAAATCAAGGCAGTATCAAGTACTCGGGGTCCTACGGGACACAAGTGGGCGTTCGGAAACCGAATATTATCTATCACCCACCGATGCCTCTGCTTACTTCAATTTTAGTTGTTAAACAGGAATTAAAGTGAACGATAAGTAAAGCCATGATCATCTCCAACGTCAACATGCGGCAATACATCAACAACTGCGGCACTTGACAACACGCAACAGCACTTGAGCATGCGACTACGACGCGCAAGTCCAAACTATCTACCAAACAACAGGTCATGGGATGTGTCCAAGGCAAATATTGGGCTGCACGGTATATCACAGGTACGGAAACTAAAGCATCGCAACACAGATAGCAATAGATCAACAGGAAGGAGTAAAACACTATAAAAGTAAGATAGGTAGAAAGGGGGAGATGCTCGCCTGAAAACATTGCTGATGGTTCAACCGAAGATCGGGGCGAAGCTCACATCAACTCAACGGCCTTATCCGCGAAGAAGCAAAACACTAGAATAAACACCGGATGCAATATTTAATACAACGACAAAAGATCGGCATGCTTATGATATGATGCATGGCATGGCAAAGGTGCGATGCAATTAGGTCATATTAGGTGGAACCGGGTCCCGACAATTATTTAAACGGTTCAAGTTGTTTATCTGCCCCGCAAATTAAATGTTGTTTAACAAGGCAAAAGAGAGCACCGGTTCGCTACACAGATTTAAATGAGGCCAATATGAGACTAGATTTGCACGCATATGGCCCCATATTTAATTATGAGGTGAATCGGCATAAGGCCCCCAAACCAATGATATGCATGCGAGAATGACAATTCAATATGCAACAAGTTGTTATGATATTATAAAAATAGGGTTTCGGGAAGGGGTTCACACATTTAGGGGGGCTCGACGATCTTGGGTTTCGGGGTTCGGGGTCGGTCTCGGGGTCCGGATCTGGGGTTCAGGGTTCGACGGATTCGTTCTCGGATAGTGGAGGTAGGTCTTGACGCTCCGGAAAGCCGGACTTGGTTCGGTGTCGGGGCGCGTCGGATTCTTCCGGGTCGGTGTCGATCTTGGCGTCGTGCAGGTCTTGTCGGGTCCCATGGGGTCGATCTTGCCGTTGCGAGGGTCTTGGAGTTCACGTCCGTGTGGCGATCTTGTTGGAACCATATCGAAGGCCCTGATGTCGAGAAGATCTTGGCGTTCCATGAAGGAGGTCTTGACGCTACGGTCTGGTGTCGCCCTTCCGGTATCGCGGGTCTTGCGTCCTTTGGTTCCGAGAGGAAGGACTTGGCGATTCCACGGGTCTTGGTGTTTTGACGGGGTTCTCGGCTTTGGTTCCACGACGGAGATCCTGAGGATCCATGCCGGCACACTTGGCGCCTTCTACTCCGACGATCGGTCTCATGTCCAAGTAGGAGTGCTTGATGGTCCGAGCGGGGGTTCTTGTCCGCGATTCTTCGAGCACCTTCGGGGTTCGGGGACTTGATGGCGTCGAAGGAATCTGGCCTCCGTGGACCTGCGAGCGAGGCAGCAGCCCAGGAGATCCCCAAGGAGGTGGTCTTACAGCCGGCAGGGGGCAGGACACGGACATGCGGAGGCAGAGGCGTGCGGCGGGGTTGGGTGAGTGGGCGGTGACGATGAGGCCTGGCGGCCTGGGCAGTGATGGGGCAGCTCGGGTCGGAGGCGGCGAGGGGCTCCTGCGGACACGGACGGAGGGGCGTCGTGGTGGCGGAGGTCGATCTTGGGAGGCTGGCGGCTGCCACAATGGAGGCGGCGCTCCGGACGCCGAAGCTCGAGGGCGCCGACGGAGACGTGCCTCGCAGAGGGAGGCGGCTCGGCGCTGGGCGCCGGGCGGAACAGGGCGCGGCCGGAAGAGCGGCCATGGGCGGAGAGGACTGGCGTACGGCGGTGGAGGAGGAGAACGGGCGGCTGCGGAGGACGAACGGCGAGCTTCGCCAGCGGGTCATGCGCGGACCGGCAGGCGCTCGCCGGGCGCTGGAGACGGAGGCGGGCAGCCTTGGCGGTGGCAGCAGAGATGGAGAGGCTCGGCGCGAGAGGGTTGCGGAGGTGGCGGGCCAGCCACGAGGGGTGAGGGCGAGGGCGAGCGGAGGGAGAGGGAGAGCGCGGACGGGAGAGGAGAGGCCTTGGCGAGGCCTTGCAGCGCCGGAGAGCGGGCAGACGAGCCAGCCGGGGCGGAAGAGGGAGAAGGTGGGGAGGAGCGGACGCGTGCGAGAGAGAGGCCCAGGGAGGAAGAATGGAGGGTGCGGGGCGGTTGATCGGGCCCACGCGGGGTGGGGCCCGGTGGCAGGGAGGGGGTGTGCTGCGGCTGCTGCGTGTGCGTGAAGTGAGTGCGTGCGTGTGGGGCCTAGGGCGGGACCGGGGGACAGCGGGGGTCGGCCTGGCGTGCGGGACGCGGCAGGTGGGTGGGGCCGCGCGGGGCTGTGCGTGTGTGGGTGGGTTGAGAGGGAGAGGGAGGAGAGAGAGGGTAGGATTAGGTGGCAGTTTGGGGTTGGTTGAGGGAGAGAGGGGAGATGAGGTGGCGAGGGGCTATTGGTTGGGGTGAGGTGGCTGGTTGGGGGGTAGATTAGGTGTAGGTAGCTGTAGGATTTAGAAGGGCGGTTAGGTGGATCGATTTTTGGTTCTGGGGGTGGTCGTTCGGGTCGGTTCGGCCCGTTCGACTGCCCCCACTAAAAATAATCAAATGTTTTATTTAATTCCAACAAGCCTTTTGCAAACTAAATGCAGACAAAGTAAAATATTCCGGCGACCCGGTTTTGATATTTGAATAAAGACGGGGCGTCTTAGAAAACAAAACGGGCTTTGCGTAAATAGTTTTAGACAAACAACATATGATGATGACGATGCAATGCACAAATTCAACGCGATTTTCTAGTAGTGGTTTTGCGGGATGCCACAGATACCCCGTTGATGAGATCACGGAGAGCGAACACGCTGAGCTGCATGTGAGATTAATGGGCTTATCCATTAAGGTGGCTGTCGGCTATGCCTTACCTTCGTTAGCTGGTGGAACTTACCACTGCCGACCGATTCCAGATGGCTATGCTATTGTCGGGGTGGATGAGGTTGTGAAGGAATATGAGGAAGCACAGCTTGACCATGCTACAGGTGAAGGGGAAACTCAACTCAAATTTGCAGTAAAAACAACCATTCTTTGGAAGAAGGAACACATTGTGCTTCCAAATTGGAGGTCACTGGCACCCCCGCCGTCTCCATGACGTCGGCGATCTGAGCCGCTTCACTATCTCTCAAGGCAGCCATCTCCGCCCGTTAGCCATCTCTGCTTGCAGCCATCTCCGCCCGTCGGCCATCTCTGCTGACAGCCATCTCTCACAGCATCCATCTCCGGCCCGTCAGCCATCTCCGGTGCTTCAGCCATCTCCTCAGCGTAAGCGGAAGAGCACTGCCATGAGGAGCATCAGTAGCACTGGCACAAAGAAATCCGCAGGAAACCGTACGCCAAAGAGTTCAAAAAACTACGTCCCGCAGCCTTCCGCCAAGCCATTGCCGGTTTTACCGTGGAATCGCAGCAACGAGGAGACCAATAGGATCTCGGGATAACAGGTCAAGAATTCTTTGCACCTAGACGGGCCGAGCCAAAGGAGAAAATAGATCCGGCGGTGGTGGAGAAGTTTTACAAAAATCTTTTGAAACCTGAAACCCCACTTGTGCCGGACTACAAGCGCCAGATTTTGAAGGCGGATGCAAGGCGCCGTAGGGAGACTGAAAGTAGCAGTCGTGAGGCACCCCAGAAAACAGTTCCCATGCTCGGAGAGCAGGAAAACCAATCATGCGCCCCGCTCCAAATGTTTGACAAACGGGACGCTCCTCCCGTAGATGATTACGAGGCAGAGCTACAAAGAAAGGCCAATGAGATGGGGATGACTTACATTGCATACTTGAACGTCATGGGAGACAACTTGCCCAAATGCGATGTCAACCCCATACAGCCATGGAAGTATGGGAAGAATTTAGTCAAGAAAGAGGAGCTCAAGAATCTACCAACAAAGATGCGAAAATTGCACAAGTGGTACCTTCATTTCTGCAAGGAGAAAAGAAGAATGGATCACGCGCATATAAGAGATCAGATTTTCTTGTGCGGAGACGACGCGATCGACTTCAACATTCAAGACTTGCATTTTCTATTCAATCGGAAGGAACTCGACAAATCTGCCATCAGCCTTTATTGTGTGTAAGTACTATTTCGTAATTTTATCTCATCTCATTCACTTCATTAATTGCATGTATATATATATTCTCACCATATATGTATATACTATTATGCAGGAAAAAGGTTATGGAATGCATGAAAGGAGGCCCTTTTGACATTGGGTTCGTTGACCCAAATAGAGTTCATGAAGAAGTGGTAAGAGACAAACCGGGCAAAGCAGAAGATTACTTGCTAAAGTCTTTCGAGACAACAAACCAAAAGGGAAATACTATTGCCTTACAACTTCTCGTGAGTATCTGTTACCCTCTCTTGTACACATTTTGTTTCGCTTACTCGATGTTAAGTGTAACTGATGATGAGTTATGCGTCGTAGGTTCCACTTTATTCGCTAGTCATTCAACCCGACTCAGAAAAGTCCTTGTCATGGACTCGTTACGAAAAGAAAAAGAGCTATGGGCAGACTTTAGAGATGCTCCAGAGGTAATTTCAATCATATTATCGCACTAGATCGGCAACTTTCGTGACAATAAGTAATTAATTACTCCTTTATCCATTTTCTTTGTCGACGGGTTTGGAAAATGTTCACGGGCAGGGCCGTGGGTGAATGGTCAGAAGAACTAAAATTTGTAGACCAAAATGTAAGTAATACTAGCTAGTTTCCAATTCCATTATATCATGCTTTATTGATTATTATTTTGATTGAACTCTCTATTCTCGTAAAGTGCGCGCATCAGGGATACGGCAATAACTTATGTGGGTACTATGTTTGCGAATTCATTCGCAACACGATATGTGCGGCAGGCCAAGCCGCACTAGAACAACTTAGAGTAAGTAAACAAAGTCCACAACATTATTTTATTACCATCAATTGTGTTGAGTTTTATTCTTATATATATATTGATGGCCCATTCTTCATATATATTCAGATCGAACGGATGCGGGACCAACTCCTACCATTTGAACGCATACGATCCATTCAAGAGGAATTGGCGGGGTTCATACTTGATGAGGTCGTCACGCCTGGCGGAGAACTCTTTAGATATCCACCAAAATGAACGATGACGATGTATGTGCCGATGACGATGTATGTGCCGATGACGATGTTTGTGTATAATAATAGTTGCTTAATTATTCATGTACTCGTATGTACCGATGAAGATTTATAAGTATACCGCTCCCGATCGATTCCCCTCGCTCCCCCCTCCTCCCGCAGAAATACGCCCAGAACGGGGCAGAGGCAGAAGTCTGCCGCGGCAGCAGGAAAACGGCCTAAATCTCTGCCTGAGGCCTGCGACAGCCCCACGTGCGCCACCCTTTAACACCGGTTCGTATAAGAACCGGTGTTAAAGGGGCCCCCCTCTAACACCGAACCCTCAACAGCGGTTGGGGAACCGCTGTTAGAGGGCCCTCCCAACCGAAGTTAAAGGGGGGGGGGGCTCTGCACTAGTGAAAGGACTTGTAGTGCTTAACATAATACTACAACCATACGCTCAGTGCTTATCTCGCGCTTATCTTAATCAAAAAAGAAAACCTGGTGATTCCTTCTTATTCAACTATGAAATTGTGGCCCCAATAGTTCGATCCGAAAGAACTTTAGGGGAAATAACAGCCCTATTCATAATGTACTATTGAATATTTTTAGATTTTTTATTTAGCTCTAAGTGGAATATGAGTTATTATTAAATCTCCAATACATTTTGCTCACAATTTTTAGGCTATTAAATCGGGGTGTGGCCGATTTTCATTTTTGTTTATGGGAGGTTGCCATTGTTAGATGTATATATTTGTATATTGTATTTTCCCCATATGTTAGGGGGCTTTCTGCATATTTGCCCTGTACCTGTACTATATATTGTGGCCTTTGGCCCCCAGAGGAATATATGTTGCAGATTCATGATATGGTATCAGAGCTAGGTTAGACAAAAAAAAATTCTGCAACATCGCCGGTTGAATCCCGTCAACGCCCTGCAGGCAAGCTGCACCGCGTCGTCTCCCTGTCTCCCGCTGCGTCCCGCGTGGCCGACGCCCGGGCTCCTGCGTGCCCGCGTGTGCTTGGCCGACGCCCAACGACCACGTGCCCGCGTGCAGGCCGCCTGCAACTCCCTTGTCGCCCACCGACGCGACGCGTGCCCGCCGCTTGCTGCTCTTCTCGGCCTCCACGCGTGCAGGCCGTCTGCTGCTCCCTCGACGCCCGCCTACTGCTCCAGATCGGCAGGGTCCTGCATGCTAGCCGCATGACGCCTCTGCCGAAGCCCCTGTTGCTGCTCTTTCTACGTCCAGCGTCGGATTTTGTCAGGATCCTTTAGATCCAGATCTGTTCTGTGTACCCAAAAAAATGTCCTCTTCATCGGGTTATGTTGTGATTCCTCGCTGCCCGGTGGTCTTTGATGGCGCGAACTACCCTGATTTCGCTGCCTTTATGCGCGTTCACATGCGTGGTCTCCGTCTTTGGGGTGTGCTCTCCGGCGAGGTCTCCTGTCCGCTGTGCCCCCCTGCTCCTGTGGCTCCTATTCCACCGACACCGATTGTTCTCGGTGCTGATGCTTCTCAGGAGGCCAAGGATGCCGCTCAGAGTGCTGATGATAGTGCTGTTGCTGCTTGTGACCTGAAGTTCAAGCACTACTCTTCTGATCTCGAGGCCTATCGACACGCTCTCACTGCTTATACTCAGCTTGATGTTCAGCACGCCTTTCTCAATGGTGAGTTGAGTGAGGAGGTTTATATGCAGCCTCCTCCCGGGTATTCTGTTCCCGACGGGATGGTTTGTCGTCTTCGACGGTCTCTTTATGGCCGCAAACAGGCCCCTCGTGCCTGGTTTGAGCGCTTTTCTTCTGTAGTGACTGCTACTGGTTTCTCCCCTAGTGCTCATGATCCAGCGTTGTTTGTTCACACTTCTCCTCGTGGACGCACTCTTCTTCTTCTCTATGTTGATGATATGATCATTACTGGTGATGATCCTGAGTATATCGCCTTTGTTAAGGCTCATCTTCGTGATCAGTTTCTTATGACTGATCTTGGTACTCTTCGATACTTTCTTGGGATTGAGGTTTCCTCCACTTCTGATGGATTTTACATCTCTCAGGAAAAGTATATTCAGATCTTCTTGCTCGTGCTAGTCTTGGGGACGAGCGCACTGTTGAGACCCCTATGGAGCTTAATGTTAAGCTTCAACCTACTGATGGTGATCCTCTTTCTGATCCGACGCGTTCTCGTCATCTTGTTGGGAGTCTAGTTTATCTTGCTGTCACTCGTCTTGACATCTCTTATCCTGTTCATATTCTGAGTCAGTTTGTTTCTGCTCCTACCACTGTTCACTATAGTCATCTTCTCCGTGTTCTTTGTTATCTTCGTGGTACGATCACTCGTCGCCTTTTCTTTCCTCGTCTCAGCTCCCTCCAGCTCCAGTGCTATTCGGACGCTACGTGGGCGAGTGATCCTTCGGATCGTCGTTCTCTTTCTGCTTACTGTGTGTTTCTTGGTGGTTCGCTTATTGCTTGGAAGACGAAGAAACAGACAGCGGTTTCCCGTTCGAGTGTTGAGGCTGAGTTGCGTGCTATGGATTTGTTGACTGCTGAGGTGACCTAGTTACGGTGGTTACCTGTGGATTTTGGGGTCTCTATTACCACAACCACTCTGGTTTTGTCTGACAGTACAAGTGCTATTAGTGTTGCACGTGAT
Organism: Avena longiglumis; assembly: GCA_030063025.1. Lineage (NCBI taxonomy): Eukaryota > Viridiplantae > Streptophyta > Magnoliopsida > Poales > Poaceae > Avena > Avena longiglumis. The sequence continues at coordinate 32,039,913 of CP125975.1, forward strand.
CCGGTCAAGCATGAGCTTACCAAGCATATTGGTGTTGATGCTTCCTATACACGTGCTCAGGTGCAGACTTCGTGTTGTTGCTTAAGATGTGCCTTCAGATTTACAGTTGGCGGATTTCTTTACGAAGGCACAGACCCGCGCAGCATGATTTCTTACTCTCCAAACTCAGTGTTGTGGATCCACCATGAGTTTGAGGGGGGGGGTGTGTTAGATGTATATATTTGTATATTGTATTTCCCCCATATATTAATAGGCTTCCTGCATATTTGCCCTGTACATGTACTATATATTGTGGCCTTTGGCTTCCATAGGAATATATATTGCATATTCCTGACAGCCATAAAGTGAGTGTGAGGCAAGGTGCATTCAGATTCATGGGCCTTGTCCTGATGCCCTGGGATATATTTATAGAAAGGAGCTCACAAACCACACCCATGCAACCTTGTGACTTTGTTGTTCATGTCATGATCATGCTTTTGCTTCTCCAAAGCGTGTGGAAATAATAATCAAAGAAATCAATTTGAGCATATGGAGAGAGTGGAAAGAACATTGTATAGAACTAAAGTTGGCTGTGGAAGCAAACTTAAAGAGGCAAGAAAAGCTAGCGATGTGAGATCAGAACGTCGAAACTATTCCTCTAGTTTGGACATAAAGAACACATTCCCCGTCAGTATCTTCGTCGATTTACCATATTTGCACCATTTGTTGTACGTGGCTCATGATGGTTCTTTCAATCCTGTAGAATTGCTGAAAGCTGCAGCGCTCCAATCAATAATCCTACGCTCGCTCTCTAGCTTTAGTTTTCTTTCCCACTGATTGCTGTTGTTCGTGACTTTGTGTGGCTTTCCTTCTTGATTTTGTGTGCTCCCCCCGTGCGGCAAGGAAGCTGCCACGCCATGATTTAGTTGGAGTGGTCAATAAAACTAGGTGCGCTTCACTGTGACAACGACCACACATCAACAAGGAAACCGAGTTTGTTAGCTTTTTGAGAGCAGTAGGCCTGTGGGAGAGGAGAAGGCGGCCGGCAGCAAATGGTGCAGAACTCCTTTCTCAAAAGGAGGAGAAAAATGCTGCATAGCTAGATCAATTATTAAAAGGAAATTAACAAGAACTAGCAATTCAAAGGCCCTCTCGGATCTACAGGAATCAGATATTGTCAATTCCTTCTTATTTTTTACTATATCTACGTTAGCTAAGATTTTCTTGGCTAAACTGATTTCTAAAATGTTTAGTGAAAAGTTAAACTTAATGAAAAAGTGCAAATTGAATTTCACTTACTTTGAATTGTACTTCTGATAATCCAGTTATACATAAGAAAATCTTAGCTCACCTCGATATAGATGCTTCACTTGATTTCGAGAACTTCCTTTCCATCTCCCTTTGATTCGAACAATTTTCCATCAAAACGTTCTCACTTTTTCTATAGTCTACGTAGTTGCTTGGAGAGTTTGATCTCTCAAGGTTACCCGTGGGCATGTTACCCATGACAAGAAAAAAATAGTTGGCCTCACTTCATTTACTACTTCATTGTATTTTCCTTTTATCGCTTACCTTGTACATATCAAGATTCACCCGGGAGCATTCTTCCTCGCTGACTTTCTGCGCCTACCCCGTACTCTTCTCCGTCGAATCCAACCACAAGCCCCTCCTGTCATGTCCCTATTTCTTCTATCGGATGCACGCGAAAACGTGGCCGAATCTGAACCTCGTGGGAAAAAACAAATTGTTGACAGTGGGATTTGAACCCACGCCCTTTCGGACCAGAACCTTAATCTGGCGCCTTAGACCAACTCGGCCATATCAACTTATTATTTAATTTTCTTATATTCGTTTCAGATCTCCAACGAAACTGGGCTATCCATGCTACTAGTAAAGGAGCAGTTCAGTTTAGTCTACTACTCCTAGCTGGCACCACCAAATACCAATTTCTTTCGGTGTCATAGTGTGTTGAGTTCAGCAAAGCCCCTCATGTCCCTAATTCTTCTATCGGATGCACGCGAAAACGTGGTGTACTAAGTTGCAAATGGGTTGCTGGTAATGTGTGCTTGCGCTAACCCGAGCATTGATGAGGTGCTCATCTACACTCGGACTATGGCGCCTTGGAGGAGGAATCAGCCAAGCACCGATGAGATGTCAAGTTTACGCTAAATTCAAGTGCCTGTGAGGTCATTTTGGCCATATCCAATGTGCGGCGAGATTCACATGCCGGCCTAGGTTTCAGCGGTTGGAAGGAGGCCTAGGTTTCGGCAGTTGAAAATAACATATGCTCATAATGTATTAAGACAATTTCGTGATGTAATAACATTCCAAATCTGAATCTGGTAGTAGTACTGAAAAAACTCCAAATCTGAATCTGAATCTGGTAATGTGTGCTCGCGCTAACCCGAGCATTGATGAGGTGCTCATCTACACTCGGACTATGGCGCCTCGGAGGAGGAATCAGCCAAGCACCGATGAGATGTCAAGTTTACGCTAAATTCAAGTGCCTGTGAGGTCATTTTGGCCATATCCAATGTGCAGCGAGATTCACATGCCGGCCTAGGTTTCAGCAGTTGGAAGGAGGCCTAGGTTTGGTAAGTTGAAAATAACATATGCTCATAATGTATTAAGACAATTTCGTGATGTAATAACACTCCAAATCTGAATCTGGTAGTAGTACTGAAAAAACTTGAACCTCATGGGAAAAAACAAATTGTTGACAGTGGGATTTGAACCCACGCCCTTTCGGACCAGAACCTTAATCTGGCGCCTTAGACCAACTCGGCCATATCAACTTGTTATTTAATTTTCTTATATTCGTTTCAGATCTCCAACGAAACTGGGCTATCCATGCTAGTAGTAAAGGAGCAGTTCAGTTTAGTCTACCACTCCCAGCTGGCACCACCAAATACCAGTTTCTTCTGGTGTCATAGTGTGTTGAATTCAGCAAAGCTTTAAATATTTTTGCTCACTAACCAATCAAGTTTACCAAATGGAGCTAGGATTAGGAATGCCAATGTCCCAAGGAATCTTAGGATCCAAGATATAAGGCGAATGTACATAAATATCTAGAATATTGAAGAAGAATTACATGATAAAAGAAAGATTTATTGGTGAAGTGTAAATATTCATACATCTGCTTACAACCCAATACACGGCCCTGGACTAGAAGCAACAGCAACATTCCTCGAGCAGGATACCTAATAGTGGGCTACAAAAGAGACGCGCCTCTGCACCTTAATCAGATCAGCTTCAGTGTCATACTACTATACTTCGACAGGGTAGCACCGTCTGCAAGGTTCCACAACTTGTAGCTTCACTGTAGAGGGGACTTTCCCCTTTATGTGCTTTACGGGCCGCCATGGGACTATCCAAGTGAGCGCATTTATTTGATCTCGTCATCGGAACACTTAATATCACGACCATCGATAGTGTCCAACCTAAGGCACTCAAATGATGCTGAATTTTCAAGAATATGGGACGTCAGCTCAACCAAGCTCTTCGAAGAGTAGAAGCTAGAAATCTTCACTCTATGGAGCTTGTCATGACGGTATCCTACCACCCGCCATAGATGCGAGGGATCTTCAAAGAGCAATTCACCCATGGAATTTCGAAATGTCACTAGCTGAAGATTAAAAAATAGTATAATTTCTTGAATTAATGGTTAGACTATCGAGACTTTATATTTGCAGGACGAGTGCATTCAAAAAAATTGCAGGATGAACAGTGACTTACACACAGGTCGAATGTCTCCAACAAAGGAGCAGCATCAAGCAAAGAAACCAGAGAAAAATAATCACAGGCCCCAATAATACAGATACCGACATGCTTCAAGTGGAGGAACTTGCTACTAGGGTGAAGGCCATAGTTGTATCGACCAACTGCAAAAGGTGCAACATGTTTATTAACTTTCAAAAGGTGCAGAATAATCACAAAAGTTTGTCGCACTCAAACACCTGCAGGTAGCTGAGCCGCTGAGTTCCTGAGTTCCAACCGCTCCAAAGCAACACAGCTGGAAAGACGGCACCCTAACTCGTCCCCTGTGATTCGTACCCAGTCAAGATGCAGCACCGTCAGGTTTCTCAAGCAACCAAGGCTGTCTGTAGGACGGAAAGCACAGTGAACAAGGTGAAGATACATGATCGAGCTTCCATTCTCATCAGATTAAACTGGGCACGGAAAGCTGACAGCTTCGTTCCCAGGCATCATAAGGGTAAGTTTTTCGATGTCTGGTGCAACCGCTATCTGTCTATTATTTACTCCCTCCGTTTCAAGGCTTAAGACGTCCTCGTTTTGCGTGTTTTTCTTGACTAAGAATTACTCTAAATACGTAAAGAGTTTTGATATAAAACTAGTATCACTGGAAAGTATTTTTCAATACAAATCCAACGGTACTAATTATGTACAATATAATTAAGATTTTGTTGTTCAATTCTTTTGGTCAAACTTTGCTTTGGAAAGCGTGTGCGCCTTAAGCCCTGAAGGCTGAAACGGAGATAGTAGTATCCAACGGTTTTGATTGACACAATAAATAAGATACATGACGTCAACTTTGTATTAAGATGAGATGAAATATAATAGATATAGCATATACCAAGTAAAAGAACGGTGACTACTGGAAGAATATATGCAGCCTTATACAACAAACCATTTGCTCTACAATTTGTTAGTTGCAGAACACAGTGCATTACAAACACTGAAGCCAGGGAAATGTCCATCTGAAACACAACTAATACATATAGTTTTTTGTTTAGATGAACCTTGGTTACATGCACCACAAAATTAATTTTATGTTGTTAGAAGATTCAAAACAAAACAAAAAAAATCATGATGTACCTCTGAAGCTCCGGCTTTGAATATTTGCTTCTTTTGTCATCGTGAGGATTATCGTCTCGTTGGCAGGGTGATCCCTTTCTTATACCCATTGTAGCCGATTCAGCTGTAGCATAAAACAGCTATCGTTAGCACCAGCAACAGTCGAACATGATCAATATTGTTCCAATAATAGGTAGGAGGAACCCTAACCCTCCTCCCGCACCCGTGTGGCGGCGCTGCGCCTCGCTAGGCGGCCCCCTCCCCTCCCCCCTCGAACCCTCTCCCGCGACCCCCCCCCCCCTCTTCCCCCGTCCGCCGCCGCCCGGGTCGTCGTCGGGCAAAGCCCTGGTGGCGTGGAAGCATCATCGGTAACCTCGACTGCGTTCCGGCAGGGGTTGGCGATGGCGTCCGCTCCTAGCCGGTCAACCGTGTTGTCGTGGCTGGCGGCGGCCGAAGGACCGACGGTAGATGGTTGCAAGCGACGACGGTGGAGTCGGGTTCCGATCTCGTCCTAGATCTGTTGTCCGTTCGTCGACCTATGCCGACTCCCTGGTTCCCTGGGCCATGTTTGCGACATGAGGTAGCTTGGGCATCTGTCCCCGGCATGGTGGTGGTGACCTCCTTCTCCGTCGGAGTGGTCGGCCGAGTGGTCTAGCCTTCGTGCGATGGATCCTGCTAGTTGCCCATGGGTGGCATGTGGGCTACTGACTCAGTTTCAATAAAGGTGGCGGTCCTTGATCCCTCTCAAGTCAAGACGAAGATCTGCTTGGTTTTTGTCTATATTGATCTGGTTCTTGTGTCGTGTTCCAGAAGGCTCCGCCGGCAAACTCTATAAATGCGATCATTCCGAGAGATTGTTGGATTGGATCGGTCGTGCGCACCCATGTTTTACTCTGGCTGTTGGTTTCAGAGGGTGCGCTTTGAAGATGTGTTGGCTGATAATGTCATGGGGCATATTCTCGTTTCATGGTGCTGGCGAAGAATGCCATGAAGACCAATATCTATGGACTGACAATGGTGATTCGAGTGTGGGTGGTGATGATGAATTGGCTTGGTGATTCATGACTCGAAGTGGCATGCAAGTGGGGGCGGCTGCACAGGAGAGGTTCACTGTCCTACCTTTTTAGGGTGAAAACTCAAGGTCTGGCCTTAATTGATTGTGCCTGGCAATGGCCTTGTTGAAGGCATTGTTTTGAGAGCGTGGACTTTCTTCAGGGTGAAAACCTAAAATCTTTGATCGGGCGATGACGATGTTTGTGGATTGTTCCCTTCTTGGAGACGTCGTTTTTAAGAAGATGGACTTCTGGTGATGTCTTGGTGGTAGTAGTACTGCCGTTTCAATAAATGGGTCACTGTAGCGGAACTTTTCTTTTCTGTAATTCTTTTTTCTTTTTTGATTCTGTGCATCAGTATAGCCGCTAGGGCAACGCGTTGTTGCAGAAGCTGGATGTAATTGGTATCTTCTAATAGTAATATATGTTCTTTTCTAAAAAAAGAAAATAAGTAGGAAAAAGCTCCAACTTAACACATGTATTTTTTACGTAGCGTCACAATCCTCCCAAGTTTCTAGAAATCTGCTAGTAGATCCTTTGGTATGCAAGATAAGAAATTGCTTCAGTCTAAAAAGATAAGAAATTGCTCAATCCTTTCACTAACCAGCGCGCTGCCTCACCCGCGCCTATCACAACCCAACCCGGCCGGAGACCCCGCCAAGATTCACCGATGTGCCTCCATCAAGATCCAGCCCCATGGCACCGTAACGTCAGGTCACCGGTATCTCTCCTAGAGTCTCTGGCTCAACGTCAGGTCACCGGACTTTTTGCGAGCCATCTTCTTGTAGTTCATATCAACAAGCATTAGACTAGTCCTAAGTGTGAAACGATGGGTCGGGGTTGCTGGCTCACCCTGGTGCCAGGGGCGCTTGATTCGCCGGCGGCGAGATCGGCCACCTCGGCGCCAGTGGATTCAGGCTCTCGGTTTTAGTGCCTTGGTTCGGAGTTCGGCTCGGATGGGAAGGATGTCATGGTCGCACGCGAAGTGCTAGAGGATCTGGAAGATGTTTCGGGGGAACTGGGGTGGACTACGGTCTGCCGCCGGCGCAAGAAGTCTGGTGACGAGATGCGGCAAGCTTTCTGGGAGGAGATTGGGTTCCCGACACCAGCATCTAGGTTTTGGGAACGCGGTTCGCCATCGCCGATGCTGCTGAGGTCATCGCCGGTTTTTCCTTCGTCGTCGGTGGCTCGGAGAGGATCGGTTGCTTCGCCAGTGGGGTTCCTTCTTAACAGGGGTCCGAAGGTGAAGCCATGGAAGGGGACTCTGCCTCCTCGGCGGGCGTCCGCTCTAGCGGTGCTGGGCTCCTTCCTGGCAGCGTTGTGTGGGCGTGTCAAGACCGCGAAGGGGTTACCGATGATGCCGATGCGGAAGGAGATCGTGCATGCAGATGGGCCTGTATCAGATACCGGTCCGGTCTCCTGTGGCCCCTGGCGTGCTGTGGCCTGCATGTTAGGGTTGGGGCGATCGCTACCTGATCCATGCAACCGGCCTCGATCGGGTACTGGCTTCTCGTGTTCTTCATCGCCAACAACCCCGCCGCCGTACTGCTCTTCGTCGCCGCTCAGCTCCTCGCCGTCGCGCTCCTTCGCTCAGGCTCTCGTTGAGATGGCGGGAGTCCCTAGTTGTCCATCCGCGCCTTCGCATGCGTTGACCGCTGCTCCAGCGACGACAGCTCCAAGGGCGCCCCCTCCTACAGCTCCAAGGGCGCCCCTACCTGCTGCTCGTGTGCATGGCGGGCATGGTGTGCAGCCTACCAGGGCCCCTGTGCAGCAAATGCATGCTGGGGCGATGCCGGGAACCGGTCCCCGAACGCCAATGCCTACCCGCATGCCTATGGGGCTGGGCCGACCTTCGCGGCGCAGCAGCCGTCGGGACAGTACGGTAATCATGGGCCGCCCCCCTTCTCCAGGCCGCCGGGTGCCTTTCATCAAGGGATGTGTGTCAGGCCGCCGTACCAGCCTGCTCCTAGGGCTAGTTTTTCCACGCCGCGGCAACAATTCACGCCGCAACCGTTGCAGCTACCGTTCTGTGCTCATCCGCCAACTGGAGGCCTATGTCACATCAGGGGATGTTTCAGCAGGCCTCAGTGCCCTAGTCGTTCGCTGTTGGGGCCGGAGTTGTGGGCGTGCCGGTGCAGAAGCGGAAGAAGAAGAAGAAGTTGCCACTTGTGCAGGCAAATCAGGAGGAGGTGTTGTTGGAGATATGCCCTAGAGGCAATAATAAATGTAGTTATTATTATATCTTTGTGTTTATGATAAATATTTACTTTCATGCTATAATAGTATTAACAAGGAAACATTAATACTTGTGTGATTTGTAAACTTAAATTGAAGTCCCTAGTAAATCCTCTATACATTACTAGCTTGTTGGTTAATAAATGATTGTGGTTTCCCTATCATGAACATTGAGATGTTATTAACAACAAGATCATATAGTTAGGAGAATGATATGGTGGACATACTCCTATAGATAAGCGTAGCATAAAGATCAAGTCATTTTAATAGTTCAATTGCTATATGTTTTCTGATACATAGTAACCTAATTCCTTCGACCATGAGATCATGCATATCACCTTTACCGGATGGATGCTTTGATGACATCAAACACCACACCGTGGCGGGTGGCTATAAAGGTGGCATTGAGTGTTCGGAAAGTATTGGTTGAGACACATGGATCAAGAGTGGGATTTGTCCATCCATATGACGGATAGATATACTCTGGGCCCTCTCGGTGGAATGTCATCCAATTAGCTTGCAAGCATGTGACTGGCTCACAAGGGATCACATATCACGGGAACGAGAAAAGAGTTCTTATCAGTAACGAGGTTGAACTAGGTATGCAGAGATACCGACGATCATAACCTCGGATAAGTAAACTATCGTGAGACAAAGGGAAATTGGTATTGTATGTAAGTGGTTCATTCGATCGCAAAGTAATCGTAGAAATATGTGGGAGCCATATGAATTTCCAGATTCCTCTATTGGTTATTGTTCGGAGAAGTGTCTCGATCATGTCCGCATAATTCACGAACCGTACGGAGACACACTTAAGGATTCGACGTTGTTTGAGTAGTTATGGAATGATGAGAAAGAGACCGAATGTTGTTCGGAGTCTCGGATGGGATCCGGGATATCATGAGGAGATCCGGAATGGTCTGGAGAATAAGACTCATATAAGGAAAGTCCTATTTCGGAGTTGGAGAATGGTTCCGGTGTTTTCATCGGGAATGTTCTAGAAGGTTCCGGAATGTCCGGCACTCCGGAGGGGAAGGGTACATGAATGTGTCATACCAAGTTGGAATGATTGCATCATGTACTAGGTGTCATCGCTGAACAAAATAAAGGGTTTAATCAAATCCTAGTTTGAAAAGTCAAACGCCAATTTGAAAAGTCAAACGTCTATTTTGGGAAGTGGAGTGGAAGGTGGAAACCGAGTTGGGGAGGAGTTCCTCCCCTCCACCGCCGGCCCCCTTGGGAAACCGAGTTGGGGAGGGACTCCCCTCCCCTGGCGCGGCGCCTCCCACCTATAAAGGGAGGGGCAGGGCTGCCCCTCCAAGCACACAACTCCACCACCCCGCAAACCCTAGCCCTAGCCGCCGGCTCCTCCTGCAGCCGCCGCCGCCCTAGGGCAAACCGCCGCAACCTAGCTAACCCTAGCCGCCGGCTAAGCCTCCTCCTTGGTGTGTCTAAACCCTAGATCGCCGAGGAGCTCTCTCATAGTCCACCATACTCGCTCCGGCTTAAGGCGAAGCCCTGCGAGATCTCCCCTCTACTTCCTGCAGTTGTCTTTGGAATCGTGAGAAGAGTGCTACAACCTCCACGCTGCTGGAACAAGGTAGAGGAAGGTCTTCGTCAATCTAGAACATGTGACCGATTGCGGGGAACGCGGAATGCAGCGCCGGAAGGATCGTCTACGCGATCTTGAGATCGGGAAGAGTACGACTACATCACCCACGAGAATCCGCTCTCGTTAAACACTTTGGAATCTTCGAGGGTGAGTTATTCCATCGACTCGTTGCTAAAATCTAGTAGATAGATCTTGGCTTGTTTGTTTGTATGCGGTAGAAAATTTTGTTTTCCATGGTACGAATCCCTACAGTGGTATCAGAGCCGTGTCTATATGTAGATCTGTTGCACGAGTAGAACACAATGGTCATTGTGAGCGTTGATGCTTTTATTGTCGATTTCTTCTTGTGTACTTTGCATCTTGCGGGATGTTGGGATGAAGCGGCCTGGGCTAACCTTACATGACATCGTTCATGAGACTTGCTCCACGCTTGACATGCAACTTGTATTGCATAAGTGGCTTTGCGGGTGCCTGTTTCTACCAGCATAGTTAAGATTCAATTTGCAACGGGTGATTGTCAATACTAGTATCAATGTTGTGGTTCTTGTTCGTAAGTTAGAACGACACTTATTGAAAGCCCCAAACCACGTAAAACATGCAAAGAAAGTAGAAGCGTCTAACTTTGTTTTGCAGGGGTGTGCAGTGATGTGATATGGCCATGATTGTGATTATATTTGATGTATGCAATGTTCCTTATTGTAAGTTGGCAACCGGCAGGAGCCATATGGTTGTCTTTAATTTTGTTAAGACCCGCGAGTATATTCAAAGTAGTTGTAATAGTTGAAGCCGGTGGACGACAACCATGGAGAAGCGTCATTGACCTTGATGTAGTGCCGGTGATGATGGAGATCATGTTTGTGCTTGAAGATGGAGATCGGAAGCACAAAGAAGAAAGGCCATATCATATCACATATTATGAATTGCATGTGATGTTAATCCTTTATGCATCTTGTATTGCTTAGTTAACAACGGTAGCATTATAAGATGATCCCTCATGCACATGAATTTCAAGTCATAAAGTGTTCACCCTTAGTTAGCACCGTTGCTAAAGCTTGTTGTTTCGAAGCACCACGTGATGATCGGGTGTGTTAGATTCCGCAAGTGTATACAACGTGAGCAAGCCAGATTTGCTCATGCGGAAGCTAAGGTTTGATCTTGACGAGCCTAGCATGTACAGACATGGTCTCGGAACACGGATCACCGAAAGGTAAAGCATGAATCATATAGTAGATATGATGAACATGTCGATTGTTGATGTGGTGGATTTGGTTCGTGTGATCACTAAAACAATGTGAGGGATATTGTTTTGAGTGGGAGTTCACCTAGATTAATTTAACTATTAATTAGAACTCAATTTGTCATAAACTTAGTCTAAACTATTGCAAATATGTTGTAGATCAATGGCGGACCCTACCATCAATTTTAATGCGTTCCTAGAGAAAGAAAAATTGAAAAACAATGGAAGCAACTTCGCGGATTGGTTCCGCAATTTGAGGATTGTCCTCACAGCTGGTAATTTGACCTATGTGATGGATGCACCGCTGGGTGACCCACCTGCAGCTACTGCTACCGATGAAGTAAATAATGTTTACATCGCTCGGAAGACTCAGTACTCCACAGTTCAGTGTGCTATCTTGTATGGTTTAGAATCGGAGCTTCAGAAAAGGTTTGAGAATTCAGACCCACATGATATTGTCCGTGATCTCAAATTGATCTTTGAGACTCACGCGACAATTGAGAGCTATGAGGCTTCTGAAAAGTTCTTTAACTGCAAGATGGAAGAGGGCAGCTCCGTCAGTGAGCATGTGCTTAAGATGTATGGGCACGCAAAAAAAGTTCAAAGCTTGGGTATAGTGATTCCTAATGCTTTGGGGATTTATCGTGTCCTCCAATCACTACCACCAAGTTACAAGAACTTTGTGATGAACTACAATATGCAAAACATGAACAAGCAGTTGCCAGAACTGTTTGCTATGTTGAAATCTGCAGAAGTGGAGATCAAGAAAGAGCACCAAGTGTTGATGGTCAATAAGACCACCAAATTCAAGAAAGGCAAGTCTAAGCAAAAGGGATACTTCAAGAAGGGTGGTAAGAAAGTTATCGCGCCGACAAAGAAGACCAAGGCTGGACCTAAGCCTGATACTGAGTGTTTTTACTGCAAGGGAGAAGGTCACTGGAAGCGGAATTGCCCAAAGTACTTGGCGGATTTGAAGAACGGCAACATCAAGAAGAAAGGTATATCCGATATACATGTTATTGATGTGTATCTCACTAGTACTCGTAGTAGTGCCTGGGTATTTGATACTGGTTCGGTTGCTCATATTTGTAACTCGAAACAGGTGTTGCAGAATAAACGGAAGCTAGCGAAGAACGAGGTGACGATGCGCGTTGGAAACGGATCAAAGGTTGATGTGATCGCGTTCAGCACGCTACCCCTTCATCTACCATCGGGATTAGTTTTATACTTAAATAATTGTTATTTGGTGCCTGCGTTAAGCATGAACATTATATCGGGATCTTGTTTATTGCGAGACGGTTACTTTTTTATGTCCGAGAATAATGGTTGTTTGATTTATATGAGTAATATGTTTTATGCACATGCACCTTTGATAGATGGTCTATTCTTATTGAATATCGATAGTGGAAATACACATATTAATAACATTGATGGCTAAACGTTTGAAATCCAGCGATAAATCGACCTATATGTGACACTGTCGTCTTGGTCACATTGGAGTGAAGCGTATGAAGAAACTCCATTCCGATGGACTTCTCGAATCACTTGATAGATGCGAAGCATGTCTGATGGGTAAAATGACTAAGACTCCATTTTCTGGTATGATGGAGCGAGCTACGGACTTATTGGAAATCATACATACCGATGTGTGTGGTCCAATGAGTGTAGCATCGCGCGGTGGTTATCGTTATGTTCTTACCTTCACGGATGACTTGAGTAGATATGGGTATATCTATTTCATGAAACATAAATCCGAAACTTTCGAGAAGTTTAAGGAATTTCAAAGTGAGGTAGAGAATCAACGTAACAAGAAGATTAAATTTCTACGTTCTGATCGTGGAGGTGAATATCTAAGTTACGAGTTTGGCGAGCATTTGAAGAAATGCGGAATACTTTCACAATTGACACCGCCGGGAACACCACAACGTAATGGTGTGTCCGAATGTCGTAATCGAAATCTCTTAGATATGGTTCGTTCTATGATGTCACTTACAGATTTACCGCTATCATTTTGGGCTTATGCATTAGAAACAGCCGCATTCACTTTAAATAGGGCACCATCTAAATCCGTTGAAATGACACCGTATGAATTATGGTTTGGGAAGAAACCTAAATTGTCGTTCCTTAAAGTTTGGGGTTGCGAAGCCTATGTAAAGAAGTTACAGCCGGACAAGTTTGAACCCAAAGCGGAAAAATGCGTCTTCATAGGATACCCGAAGGAAACTATTGGGTATACCTTCTATCATAGATCCGAGGGCAAAATCTTCGTTGCCAAGAATGGATCCTTTCTAGAGAAGGAATTTCTCTCGAAAGAAGTGACTGGAAGGAAAGTAGAACTCGACGAGGTTGTCGAACCTTCTCTCGAACTTGCGAGTAGCGCAGCACCGGAAGAAGTTCCTGTGGGGCCTGCACCAATAAGAGAGGAAGCTAATGATGCTGATCATGAAACTTCGGTTGTAGTTGCTACAGAGCCTCGCCGGTCAACGAGAACTCGTACCACTCCAGATTGGTATGATCCCGTTATGAGTGTCATGTTGGTGGACAACACCGATGACCCTGCAACATATGAGGAAGCGATGATGAGCCCAGATTACAATAAATGGCAAGAAGCCATGAAATCCGATATTGGATCCATGTACGAAAACCAAGTATGGACTTTGGTGGACTTACCGGATGGCCGGAAGGCTGTCGAGAACAAATGGATTTTCAAGAAGAAAACAGATGCTGATGGTAATGTTATTGTCTATAAAGCTCGACTTGTCGCAAAAGGGTTTCGACAAATTCAAGGAGTTGACTACGATGAGACTTTCTCACCGGTAGCGAAGCTAAAGTCTGTGAGGATTATGTTAGCAATCGCTGCATATTATGATTATGAGATATGGCAGATGGACGTAAACATAGAATTCCTCAGTGGAGACATTGATGAAGAGTTGTATATGATGCAACCCAAAGGTTGTGTCGATCCTAAAGATGCTAACAAGGTATGCAAACTTCAACGGTCCATCTATGGATTGAAGCAAGCATCCCGAAGTTGGAATCAACGTTTTGATAAGGTGATCAAAAGTTTTGGTTTTATACAAACTTATGGAGAAGCTTGTATTTACAAGAAAGTGAGTGGGAGCTCTGTAGCATTCTTAATACTATATGTGGATGACATATTGTTGATTGGGAATGATGTAGACCTTCTTAATAGTGTCAAGGAATATTTGAATAATAGTTTTTCAATGAAGGATCTTGGCGAAGCAGCTTACATATTAGGCATAAAGATTTATAGAGATAGATCGAGACGCCTAATATCACTGTCACAAAGTACATATTTGGACAAAGTTCTAAAGAGGTTTGGAATGGAAGATGGCAAGAAAGGGTTCTTGCCCATTTTGCCCGATACGACCTTGAGTAAAACTCAAAGTCCGACAACGGCAGAAGATAGAGAAAGGATGAGTAAGACTTCCTATGCCTCAGCCATAGGATCTCTAATGTATGCCATGCTATGTACTAGACCCGACATTGCATATGTTGTTAGTTTAACTAGCAGATATCAAAGTGATCCAGGAGTGGATCATTGGACAGCGGTCAAAAACATCCTTAAGTACTTGAGAAGAACTAAGGATATGGTTCTTTCTTATGGAGGTGATGAACAGCTCGTTGTTAATGGTTACACCGATGCTAGTTGGAACACCGATCCGGATGATTCTAAATCACAATCTGGATACGTATTTACTTTGAATGGTGCAGCAGTTAGCTAGAGGAGTGCAAAGCAGAGCGTTGTGGCGAGATCTTCAACTGAATCGGAATACATGGCTGCTTCAGAGGCTTCACAAGAAGCGATATGGATGAAAGAGTTCATTACAGAGCTGGGTGTGATTCCTAGTGCGCTGGACCCAATGTCTATCTACTGTGATAACATGGGCGCCATAGCCAATGCGCAAGAACCAAGGTCACACAAGAAGCTGAAGCACATCAAGCTACGTTTTCACGCTATTCGAGAACATGTCCAAGATGGGGACATAAAGATTTCCAAAGTACACACGGATCTGAATGTGGCGGATCCGTTGACTAAACCTCTCCCGAGGGCAAAACATGACCAACACCAAACCGCCATGGGTGTTCGGTATATTACCATGTAATCTTGATTAGATGACTCTAGTGCAAGTGGGAGACTATTGGAGATATGCCCTAGAGGCAATAATAAATGTAGTTATTATTATATCTTTGTGTTTATGATAAATGTTTACATTCATGCTATAATAGTATTAACAAGGAAACATTAATACTTGTGTGATTTGTAAACTTAAATTGAAGTCCCTAGTAAATCCTCTATACATTACTAGCTTGTTGGTTAATAAATGATTGTGGTTTCCCTATCATGAACATTGAGATGTTATTAACAACAAGATCATATAGTTAGGAGAATGATATGGTGGACATACTCCTATAGATAAGCGTAGCATAACGATCAAGTCATTTTAATAGTTCAATTGCTATATGCTTTCTGATACATAGTAACCCAATTCCTTCGACCATGAGATCATGCATATCACCTTTACCAGATGGATGCTTTGATGACATCAAACACCACACCGTAACTGGGTGGCTATAAAGGTGGCATTGAGTGTTCGGAAAGTATTGGTTGAGACACATGGATCAAGAGTGGGATTTGTCCATCCACATGACAGATAGATATACTCTGGGCCCTCTCGGTGGAATGTCATCCAATTAGCTTGCAAGCATGTGACTGGATCACAAGGGATCACATATCACGGGAACGAGAAAAGAGTACTTATCAGTAACGAGGTTGAACTAGGTATGCAGAGATACCGACGATCATAACCTCGGATAAGTAAACTATCGTGAGAAAAAGGGAAATTGGTATCGTATGTAAGTGGTTCATTCGATCGCAAAGTAATCATAGAAATATGTGGGAGCCATATGAATTTCCAGATTCCTCTATTGGTTATTGTTCGGAGAAGTGTCTCGATCATGTCCGCATAATTCACGAACCGTAGGGAGACACACTTAAGGATTCAACGTTGTTTGAGTAGTTATGGAATGATGAGAAAGAGACCGAATGTTGTTCGGAGTCTCGAATGGGATCCGGGATATCACGAGGAGATCCGGAATGGTCTGGAGAATAAGATTCATATAAGGAAAGTCCTATTTCGGAGATGGAGAATGGTTCCGGTGTTTTCATCGGGAATGTTCTAGAAGGTTCCGGAATGTCCCAAGACCGAGGGAAGGGTACATGAATGTGTCATACCAAGTTGGAATGATTGCATCATGTACTAGGTGTCATCGCTGAACAAAATAAAGGGTTTAATCAAATCCTAGTTTGAAAAGTCAAACGCCAATTTGAAAAGTCAAACGGCTATTTTGGAAGGTGGGGAGGGGGGGAAGTAGGAAACCTACTTGGGGAGGAGTTCCTCCCCTCCACCGCCGGCCCACCTTGGAAGCCGAGTTGGGGAGGGACTCCCCTCCCCTGGCGCGCCCCCTCCACCTATATAAGGAGGGGCAGGGCTGCCCCTCCAAGCACACAACTCCACCACCTCAAAACCCCTAGCCTAAGCCTCCTCCTGCAGCCACGCCGCCTAGGGCAAACCGCCGCCTAGAAACCGCCGCCGCCTAGCTAACCCTAGCCGGCTAAGCCTCCTCCTGGTGTATCTAAACCCTAGATCGCCGAGGAGCTCTCTCATAGTCCACCATACTGCCCGCTTAAGGCAAGCTGCGAGATCTCCCTCTACTTTCGTACCACGCCAGCCGCCAGAATCGCGAGGAGAGTGCTACAACCTCCGCTGCCTTGGAACAAGGAGAGGAAGGTCTTCACGAGTACCGAACGCAGACCGATCAAGGGAGCGCTGCCGGAACGCAGCGCCGAAAGGATGTTCTACGCGATCTTGAGATCGGGAAGAGTACAACTACATCACCCACGAGAATCCGCTCTCATTAAACACTTTGGAATCTTCGAGGGTGAGTTATTCCATCGACTCGTTGCTACAATCTAGTAGATAGATCTTGGCTTGTTTGTTTGTATGTGGTAGAATTTTTTTCCATGCTACGAATCCCTACAGGTACCTCACCAGCCTCAGTCTCAGTTTCAATAATTTGGGAATACCGCTGGGGTGGCGGATCCTTCTTTCCAGGTGTTGGGACAGCAGGCGCCCTATCAGTACGGGCCTTAGGGGATGATGGACAGTTTTGTACCAGTCAAGGCCTCTGTCGAGGTTGTTGTTGTTGCACCAGCTTCTGCAGGTGTGGGTAAGAAGATCCAGAAATCTGTTCGGTGTTGATAGTGTGCGGTCAATACACATGCAACAAAGGACTGTAAGGTGGCTCATGTTTTTTACTTTTGTGATAATTAGGCTCACCCTACTTTACGTTGTCCTGTTCTTAAGCAGCCAATACCTACCCCTGAGATGTCTGGTATTGGCAATGAGTTGACTTTATTTTCTCAGATTCCTGATTCTGTGGTGCGGGATCATCTGGTGGCCAACTTGACCCCCATAGATCTTGTTCAGGTCACTGGGCCGATGGTCCTTGCAGATGTGGTTCAGAGACAGATTGCCAGGAGATGCCCGGTCCGTAGTCAGTGGAAGTGGGAAGCGATGCCATATGGGAAATCTGCCTTTCTTGTGAGTTTTTCGTCGATGGAGGATTTGGACAGGGTGGATGGGATCCAGGTATCGGTGCCGCTGAGCACCTCTCAGCTCTCGTTTTCTGTTTAACGGACACAGGAGGTGCCCCACAAGCTTGAACTTCAGCAGGTATGGCTGCATGTCGATGGGGTGCCACATTGTTTGCGGTCTTTCTTGGGTCTACGGGCGATCGGTGGTCTCATGGGCACTACCTTAGATGTGGACCTTTTTAGTTTGAGGAGGCGTGGTGTCGTTCGGATTCTTGTTGCTATGATAGATACTATTGTTTTCCTGAGGCTGCAGGATTTGCTTGGACATTACATTGTGACTGATGATGTGGTGGGTCTCAAGGCTTATGAGCTTCATTTTCATTTGGAGCCGGAAGGTTATGTGCCTGAGCCTGAGTTTGCACCTTTCTTATGGAGGAAGAGGGAGGATGACCAGTATGATGAAGCGGATGAGAAGCCTTTAGATGATGCTATGGATACTTCTGACACGGGGGGTGGCTCACAAGCTGTTGGGGCTGGCTCTTCTTCGACTTCTACTGGGTAGGGTGGTTCGGCGCAGCCGCCCACCAGGCAGGGAGCTCAGCTGGGCTGTTCAGAGCATTCAGATCATGTGCTACTATTTGCTATTACTCCTTTTAATGCTAACCCTGCCACTCCTCGTGGTAAAGAGCTCTTGGAGGCACTTCCCTTGGACTCTCCCCTGCGTGGATCTGGACCGGTGTTGTGCTCTCCTCGTGTCTCTCCTTCACAGCTTCAGGAGGCCTTGCATGGGGCTTGTGGTTCTTTGGAGACGTCTAGTGTTTCTTCGCTTCAGGCTTCTCCCATGCTACAGGAGGTGGTACCGGTCGTGCAGGAGGTCGTCTCCGGGTCTTCGGTGCGAAGGCCGACCTAGGTGGGGCTTGCCGACCGCGGGGCTGTCGGGTCGGCTGTCGGGGCGCAGCGTGCTTCACCTATGCCCCTGGCGATGCAACCCTCTACGTCTGTGACGCGGGATGCTGGAGGTCCCTCCCATGCTGCTTGTCCGTCGAACATGGAGGGGCCCTCTATCTCAGTTGGTGGACAGGTGGCAGGGAGGATGGACCTGACCTAGGAGGGGTTTGGTTTGTCCCTAGCTGCCGATGGTCATATCTTCGTCGCCGGGACCCCGGCGCGCAGGAGTTCTCGTCATGGTGTTAACGCGCTGGGAGCCTCTGCCACGGATGAGGACTCCTTGGGCAAGGTCATGCGGAGGAAAGCAAAGAAGAATTTGGACACCTCGGGTAATTCCTCCAAATCATTTCTTTCTTTTTTAGATAACTCTATTATGGATAAGCTGGCTAAAGTTGGTGTTAGTTTGGGAAGATCTGTAAGTGAAGTTAATCTTTCTAATTCTGTTTTGAGACATATGGAGGTTGACCGTCTAACGGTTACTCCTAAAATCTCTGTTGTTCCTGACCCTTCACCAATGGAGGAGGAGGAGGAGTTGCATGCCACAATAGATGGTAAACTCCTATCTCACTTAGTTGATGAAGTATCAGATGTGGGCTTTGATGAGGCTGGGCTGGATCACTATATGATCTTATAGCTTCTGGTCGGAAATCAAAGGGCCATCGGTCCCGTAAGAGATCTCGTGTACCCAAATCTCCAATTGTTTCTCAATGAATGGCATGTTCTCAAATAGTAGAGGTCTTTTTGACTTGGCTAAACATTTGTTCTTTGTCGATTGTGTGAGAGATTATAAATTGGATTTTTTGGGTATTTCTGAGACTGGTAGACGTGATTTCTCACAAAGTCAACTCAATCGCCTTTCTGGTGGAGTGGATTTTACATGGGTATCACGTCCGCCGTGGAGGCGTTCTGGGGGAATCCTGTTAGGCGTCAGAGATGAGACAATGCAAATCTTAGTCAGTTCGGTTGGAGATTGTTTTATTAAACTCCATATCCTGAACAAGGCTGATGATTTCGCTTAGTCTCTAGTCGCTGTATACGGGGTTGTCCAGGATGTTTGCGGACTTTTTACGTGAGTTGGGTAATCTTGCTAAGGACAATCCCTATCCTATCCTTATAGGTGGGGATTTTAATTTGCTAAGGTTTCCTCATGATAAAAGTCGGGGCCGGATTGATGAACATTGGCCTTTCATGTTTAATGATGTTATTGACAGCTTGGACATAAGAGAGGTTACAATGTTAGGAAGACAATTTACTTGGGCTAAATGTCTTTCGTAGCCTACATACGAAAAATTAGATAGAGTGCTTATGGATACCGAATTGGAAGATAAATTTCTTATGGTAACTGTCCGTGCTCTAGAGCGTATTGAGGCTTTATCGGATCATGCTTCATTACTGTTATCTGTCGGAATACCACCACGGAAATCCAAAAACAGTTTCAAGTTTGAATTGGGATTGATTGATCGTGATGGTTTTTATAACCTAGTGAAGGCTATTTGGGAAAAACCAGTTAGTGGTCGCACACCTATACAATGTTGGAATAATAAAATGCGTGTCTTGCGCAAATTCCTCCGTGGTTGGGCTAGACATACTTCTGGTATTCTTAAAAAATAAAAAAAATACGCCTTTCTGCTATTATTAATGACTTGGAGGCTTCGGCGGAGGTTAGGTTATTGACTGCACAAGAGATTGAGCTTAAAAACCAATCGAATGCAGAAATTTCCAGACTTCTGCGTGAGGAAGAACTCAAGTGGTACCAACGGTCTAAAGCCAAATTCATCTTGGAAGGAGATGCAAATACAAGATATGTCCATGCTGTTGCAAATGTCAAGCATAAGAAGAAACTTATTCATTCTCTAATCCAGGAAGAAGGGACGATCGAAGGTCAGCAGCATCTTAAATCTTATATTACCAACTACTATAAATCCTTGTTTGGGGCACCACCTGAAAATTCATTTTCGTTAGATGAGTCCCGGACGGAGGATATTCCGTAGGTTTCTATTGTGGAAAACAACTTTCTGGCTGCTCCTTATACTGAGGAGGGGGTTAAGAAGGCCATCTTTCAAATGGAACAAAACAAAGCGCTAGGGCCTGACGGCTTTCCAGCAGAGTTTTACAAAACATTCTAGGAAGTTATCAAGGTCGACTTGCTGCGCTTGTTCGAGTTTTTACATGTTGGTCAGCTGGACCTATTCAGGTTAAATTTTGGCAACATAATTTTATTACTTAAGGTTAACAACGCAGAACGTATACAACAGTATCGTCCAATCTGCCTTCTTAACGTTAGTTTTAAAATTTTCACAAAGGTTGCTACGATTAGACTGAATTCAGTGGCTGGTCATGTTGTTCGACCTTCTCAAACCTCTTTCATGCAAGGGAGAAACATCTTAGATGGCGTGGTAACCCTGCATTAAACGATTCATGAGCTACACTCAAAAAAACTAAATGGGGTATTGTTCAAGATCGATTTTGAGAAGGCATATGATAAAGTTAATTGGTCTTTCCTACAGCAAACACTCCGTATGAAAGGTTTTTCTGAAGAGTGGTGTGTTCTCATACAATATTTTGTGTCTGGTGGTAGTGTTTCCATTAATGTCAACGATGACATAGGTAAATACTTTCAGCCCAAAAAAGGGCTGCGACAAGGGGATCCACTATCGCCTATACTATTTAATATAGTGGCAGATATGCTGGATATCCTTATTGAGAGAGCGAAGGCTGATGGACAAATTGGAGAATTGGTTCCACATCTTGTTAACGGTGGTCTATCTATTCTACAATATGCCGATGATATAATACTATTTATGGAACATGATTTGGAGAAAGCCAAGAACCTGAAACTGATACTTTCAGCACTTGAGCAGCTCTCTGGATTGAAAATAAACTTCCATAAGAGTGATCTGTATTGTTTTGGAGAGGCTAAAGACGAGGCTCACCCGTATGCCGTTCTTTTTGGCTGTGGTCAAGGGTAATTTCCAATCAATTATCTGGGAATACCGATACATTATCGGCGTCTCACGATTGCTGAATGGAAACTCATTGAGGAAAGACTTCAGAAACGTCTTAATAGTTGGAAAGGTAAATTTCTTTCCCTCGGTGGAAGACTGGTCCTCATTAATTCAGTACTCACCAACATGGTACAGTATATGATATCATTTTTCCAGTTACCAAAAGGAGTCTTGTCAAAAGTGGACTATTTCCGTTTAAGATTCTTTTAACAAGGGGATAGTGAGAAAAAGAAATATTGACTGGCCAAATGGAATGTTGTTTGCCGACCCATAGAATATGGTGGATTAGGCATACATGATTTAAAAGTCAAAAACACTGCATTACTGGGTAAATGGTTATTCAAACTTCTTACCGAAGAAGGGGTCTGACAAACCATTCTATGGAGGAAATATGTTGGCTCAAAAGCGGTGTCTACACTAGTTTAGAAACCAGGTGATTCACACTTTTGGGCTGGACTAATGGCTTCCAAAACGCAATTCTTCCGGTTTGGCAATTTTAATATTAAGGATGGTTCACAGATTAGGTTCTGGGAAGATAAATGGCTTGGCCAAACTTCTCTCCGTGAATAATATCCAGCTCTATATTTGATTGTTAGACACAAAGGGGATACTCTCGCCGAGGTAATGAAAACCAATCCTCCTAATGTGTCTTTCAGACGAAGTCTCTTAGGTCCTAGACTGGTGTTTTGTAATAATATTTTAGTAAGATTATCCAGGATACAGCTATCTTAGGGCATAGATGAATTTAAATGGAAATTACTACATAGTGGAAAAAATTTGTTGATTCATCTTATAGAGCTTTGATCCAACCTAATATTCCAGTAGATGACAATAGTAAAATTTGGAAGTTGAAGATACCCCTTAAAACGAAGATATTCGCTTGGTATCTCCGTAAAGGGGTGATTCTCACAAAGATAATCTTGTTAGGAGGAATTGACATGGTAGCACCGAATGCGTATTTTTTCACCATAATGAGACAATACATCATTTATTCTTCCATTGTAAATTTGCTCGTGCTATATGGTCAATCATCCAAATAGCCTCTGGTTTATCTCCTCCTCGATCGGTAGTCAATGTATTTGGCAACTGGATGAATGGGATTTAGGATAAATATGGCACTTTATTTAGGGTGAGAGCGCTTGTTATTATTTGGTCGCTTTGGCTATGTAGAAATGACAGGATATTTAATAATATTGTATCTTCTCCCTCTCAGGTTATCTATCGGGCCATGGCTGTTCTCCGATCATGGACTTCTCTACAACGTATGGAGTTCCGCGACTTGTTTGCCGAGGGTTGTAGGCGGTTGGAAGATACGGCGCGCGATATTTTCTTCCGGCATGGATGGCAGCAACCGCCGCGGATAGATCTTTCTTAGATAATTTAAAGAACTATGTTTTCATTTATATTATTTTGTATTCCAGATTTTATTGTTTTGGACCGAGAGTGTGTGGTTGTTCGGCTGTATGTATCCTAACTATGCAGAGGCCGGGTGTAAATTTATCGTTAAGTAATAAAACGCCTATTTCAAAAAAAAAAAGAGAACCAGCAGATCATGCGGCGTTGATGGAACTTCTCGGCATGCAGCGTCCTGTTCCGGCGAGAGCGCGCGGCGACAATGGCCAAATTAAAGTAAGCGCGCGTTGCAGGCTTGCAGCTGCTATTGAAATTGAATTAACATAGATGTAAGATAGCTTTGGTCACGCATTCACGGTACTAGCAAATTAGCTGTTGCTTCCTCTCGGATGATCGATCATACGTGCGTGTATATATGCGCGCGGGTGCTTTAGGAATCGATTCAGAGCCTAAAACCAAGAGGCAAGACTACGCGGTACATACAGACTGACCGTAAGTGGACCATGTCAATCTCTTTCACGGGATGGCGGCATTCTTGATGGGACACGGTGGCGGTGCACGCCTCCTGGCTGCTCGGCTGATTGCTGTGCCTGGACATGCACGACGAGAGCATTCCGGACACATGACCTTTGGTCATCTGCGTGAGCGGAGACACCACCATGCATGGACGTGCCTGTGCCGTTCTCGTGGCCTCGTGTCCAGCCGTCTTGGGGTCGTGCTGGCTAGAAGGCTCCCGAAGGCTGCGGACGACGCCGATGTTGAAGTGTATAAGTGGATTGCACTAGCCCTTTCTATCAGTTCGGACTTTTGGTTGCGTTGGCTAGTGCATGAAGCTTGACATGGTATCAGAGCCTAAGGTCTCGAGTTCGAGTCCTGGCTTTCGCAATTTATCCTAAAATTGCTGTTGACCCCTCTATGTCCACGTATAGGCCCTTGAGTCATACGTGAGTTTCGCGCGCCGTCGCTCTCTTCCGGTTACACGTGCTGACTTCTCCCCGTCACACGTGAGAGGGGGTGTTGAAGTGTATAAGTGGATTGCACTAGCCCTTTCCATCAGTTCGGACTTTTGGTTGCGTTGGCTAGTGCATGAAGCTTGACAGCCGACAGCGACAAGATGAGAGAGAAATAGAGAACATCATGAGAGAGAGTGTGGAACCACGAGATTGTAATACATACTTGTTTTATTTTGTAAAAATCTTTCTATGTGCCGTTGGTCAAACTTAGTCAAACAACCGATCCCCAATCCCGCCGCCACCCCTCCTCCCCCTCCACCTCCGCCCGCCGCCGCCGGACGAAGGCCGCGCGGCTGACGACGGCGGTTGTCCTCCCTCCTCTCGCGTGACGGGATTTGGGCGGGGGCCTCTTCCCATCGGGCGGCGGGAGCTTCGGCCGGAGCGGCGCGGCGGCCCTGGACGGTGCGGCGTCTCTAGCGGAGTTTGGACGCCGGGGTGGCGGCCCCGGGTTTCCTCGGCGTGCGGCGGCTGCGGTGCCCGCGTGGGCGGCGCGGCGGAAGGCCCTGGGAGCTCGCGTCTGCGGCCATCGGCGTTCGTCCTCGAGCCCCGCGTCGCTGTCAGTCAGCACCCCCCTCTTCGTGGCGTTCCGGTGGCGCCCACGGTGCTCTTTGCCAGTGCGTCTTTGTTGGGGAGGTGACCCCGAATAGGGTCAAGACAGGGGAAAGACGAAAGGAATCTCCCTTGTCGTGAGCCGAGTTACTATTTGTATCAGCCGGGTCATATAAGAGTCGGCCGAGATAAACAAGGTCATGACAGATAGAGAATAAGTAACGCCTTATCCGGCTGACATATGAGTTAAGTCGGCCGAACGAGTCTGACTAACTTGAATGCAGGTGAAGGCCGAGCCGAGTCATGCGAGACAAGGTCGAGTAACATGAAGCTTGCAGGAGAAGGAGGTGCCTATAGTCAAACCCTAGTCACTGGTTAGGAGGAATCTAAACAGAGCCAAGCACAAAGGACAAAGAGCAGAGCAGCAGAAGGGCAGAAGAAGGTCACGGAGGTGACAGTCAGGGAGCCCGAGGCGCGCATGTGAAGCTCTCTGGAACATTGCCGCCGATAGAAGGGGGACACGGAAAGGAGGCCGCCGAGTTACCATATTGAGACAAGCATATTCCAAGAATATGCTTGCCACGTCAGCCCTAGAAGGAACCAAGGCACCCCTTTATAAGGGGAGACGCGGGCTCCTGAGGGGGGATCGATTCATTCTACGCCGTGAGGCTCGTGTAGTAGTGTTCTTTCTCTCTACAAGACAGCTCTTGGAGAACTTGTATTCATCGATAAGAGGAGTAGAGATTTATTTACTAAGCATTTGAGTGCATCCATTGGCCCCATACTTTAGCCTACCCATGGCATCTGCCGTGCCACCACCACGACAGTTGGCGCCCACCGTGGGGCCAGCAGCAGTGCTAGATGGAGTCAAGATCCGGACCGGAAACTTCATCCACACCGACGAGCGGGTTGTCTCTGGCTTAGTCCAGAGATTTGATCTCTAGGACTATGTCAGCTATAACGTAGGTAGCTTCAGGAGGAAAGCGCCTCCGCGCAACGGCATCTTCATCACCTTGGGCACGCACAAGGTCTACGTCGGCGTCGACACCTCCTGTGTCTATCCTCACCGAGTTATTGATGCAGGAGAGCCTCCCCTCAGTGCCGCTAACGGTCTGCGTGGAGCACGCCCCGTCGGCAGTGTCGAGGTGATGGTGACAGCCGCAGCGTAGGCGGCAGGAGCAGGCACCGGACCGAGCAAGGACCCGGCGACAGGACAGATGACCACGAAGCAAGCAGCTCCACAGCCCACCGAGGTAGATCCGCCAGCAGCCAAGTCAGCCGAGGTGCAGGAGACAACCTCAAAGGCAGCAAGTGTAAGATGGCCGCCTCTGGAAAGACCAGAGAATATTCTCCAGGCAACTATAGATAATCTAACCACGCCTGTGGCACCGATACTTGATCCGGCTAACGCCCAGGTGAAGTTAGAAGAGACTAGACAAAAAGTACTGGTAGAGGCAAAAAAGGTGTCATCCTTGCGGGAGTCCTTGAACAGGACCCTGCGAGAATATGCTAAGGCAAACAAACTGGATGTGGCCCCCCGAGCGGGTAGATGAATTGAGATTGAGAGGAAAGAACCTCATGAATGATATCAACAAAGAGCATGAAGCTCGTGAAGGTGACTCAGTCGATCTGGGCTTGCCGAGGTATAGTACCCCGGCAAAGAACCTAAGAGCGACAAATGTCGCTGCTTTGGAGCTGGAAGGATTAAGCGGGGAAGCCCGGTAGAAACAGCAAGAAAGAGTGAATGAGCTGGTGCGCATTGCGAACCAGCAAAATGAAGAAATGCTTAGGGTTGACCCGGCAAGACCGGGAGCCTCGCGTGTGGTTCATTCGGCTGGAGCAGCGCCCGCACTATCAGCGGCAGCAGCATCCTCACCCGGAAACAACGCACGAAAATACAGGGCGGTGACTTCAGGAAAGAGAAATAAGCAAATTGTTCTGTATGATCCGGCGGTAGCCGGAAAAGTCAATGATAGCAGAGGCAACAGTAGCCAAGGTAACAGTGGAGATAGAAACCCCGACCGTGCGAACAAAGGGCACGGAGACCTCGCAAGGGGAAATCATGAGAACAATAACCCGGCAGAGGGAAGGAGAAACCAACCGCCCGATCCTCAGCCGAGGTATGAGCCACGGAAGAGCGAGAAGTGAGACCAGCTCACCATAATCAGGCAAATGAGAGGTACAATGATTGTTACTCGGATATGGAGCATGCAGGACATGGTGGGAATAACCATTATGGAATACATGAGAGAATCATTTATAGAAACTTGCCGTCAAATTATGCAAGGCTAAAACTCGACAGTTTATATCGGTCCGAGTTATTGGAGGAACAGGGTCCGCCTGGTCTAGAGTGCTTCGGACCTAGGATCATGGGCGAACCACCGGTGCCGAACTTTCAACTGGCAAGGGGCACGAAAACATACAATGGGAGCACAAAACCACAGGATTGGTTGATTGACTATGCCACTGCAGTAAAAATAGCTAGTGGGAACTTACGATGGGGGGTGAGATATGTCCCGCAAATGCTGGAAGGACCAGCCAGAGTATGGCTGAACAATCTGCCGGCAGGCAGTATCAACTGCTGGCTAGATTCTGAAGAAATGTTTGTTAGCAATTTCACCAGTACTTATAAGAGGCCGAATAGGCCTCAACAGCTCGCTATGTGCAAACAGAAGCCAAATGAAACAGATAGGGAATTCTTGACTCGGTGGTGTAACCTCAGAAACTCATGTGAAGGGGTCATAGAGTCTCAAGCGATAGCTTGGTTTGCTCAAGCCTACCGATACGGGAGTGTATTATGGCAGAGGCTGCAAAGATATATGCCGACCACCTTGGCAGAGACCATCAGGATAGCAGATTCGTATGCATTAGGGGATCCGACACAACCAGAAATAATGTCGGCAGAGCATCGGGATCATCAAGATCAATATGCAAGAGATGCAGCCGGATCATCGAGGCGCAACGAATTCCGAGGTATAAGAAGGAAGGAAAGAACGGATTACAGATACGCTTCCAATCAGGTGGCAGCGGTAGTGCAAGACCAGCCGAGTCATGGAAACAGTCAGCGACAGAAGAACAGCCCTCAGCACTGGACGCCGAGGAATGAAGGGAAAAGGCAGTGGATACCAGAACAGAAGAAGCAATGGCAGGAGAGGTCGAAGTACACGTTTGAATCCATGCTGGATCAACCATGTAAATTCCACACTCCAAACCCGGCCAAGCCGGCTAATCATACAACTCGTCAATGTGCCTGGATGAAAAATGCTATGGGCAACACGGCGGGCATGCAAGCTCCCCCTCATCAGGTGCATCAACAGAAGCAGCCACAGCTAACAGGAGCAAATGCGCAACAGTTAATGTTACCACCACCTCCTCCGAGGTATGATAACTCGGACCGGAGGGATGCAATACACCAAGTGATAAATCAAGGTCAAGATGGAAGGGCATACCCCGAAAACAACGGACGCAATGATTACAGGGAGCATCATCAATCATATTGTGTGTTCACAATAGAACAACAAGATAGGCAGAGTGTACAACGCCGACATATGGAAGTAAATGCTGTTATGCCGGCGGTACCAAGATACGTGCCTTGGTCCGATCAAGAAATAACCTGGAGCATAAAAGATCACCCGAAGATAATGCCGAATACAGGGTCGTATGCACTTGTACTAGATCCGACATTTGTCGGACCCAGCATTAATGTGAAATTCTTAAAAGTACTCATTGACAATGGGAGTAGTATCAACATCATGTACAAAGATACAATGCACAAACTCGGAATAGCACAGAATATGCTGCAATCCACAAGAACCACGTTCCATGGAATAGTCCCGGGACTTTCGTGTGAACCCATTGGGAAAGTCCGAGTAGATGTATTATTCGGCACAAGGGAGAATTGCAGAGCGGAAAATTTGGAATTTGAAGTGGTGGACCTAGAAAGTTGCTATCATGCTTTACTCGGACGGCCAGCATTGGCAAAATTTATGAGTAGCTGCCACATTACTTATTTGAAAATGAAGTTACCCGGACCACAAGGGGTGATAATAGTAGCCGGAGATTACAGAAATACAATGGAGTGTGCTTCGGCCGGATCAAACCTGGCCGAGTCATTGGTGATTGCGAGAGAAAAAAGAAGGATTCAGGAGGTAGCGACTTTGGCTCAGTCGGCACAGCTGAATTTGCCGACACCAGCCAACCCCGATGGAAGTGTTTCTTTCCAGCTGACTAAAGAGACAAAAAGATCCAGATAGATGAGAGTTCCCAGAGCGCACCATCACGATTGGTGCCGGCCTAGATGCCAAATAGGAAGGCGAGCTCACCAACTTCCTCCGTGAGAATCGGGATATCTTTGCATGGTCGAATCAATACCTGCAAGTTGTGCCGAGGGAGTTGGCTGAGCACTCTTTGCATGTAAGGCCAGGACTAAGGCCGGTGAAGCAACCTCTCCGCCGCTTCGCCGAAGACAGGAGAAAAATAATAGAGGATGAGATAGCTCGGCTCCTTGCAGCCGGGTTCATCATGGAAGTGCTTCATCCGGATTGGCTATCAAATCCAGTGCTGGTAGAAAAGAAAAAGGATGACCCGAATGTGGCCGTAGTATGGCGAATGTGTATCGATTACACGAACCTAAACAAGGCGTGTCCTAAAGATCATTTTCCTTTACCTAGGATAGATCAAGTCATTGACTCGACCGCTGGTTGTGAGCTGTTGTCATTTGTAGACGCATATTCTGGATTCCACCAGATACCGTTGAATCCGGCCGATCAAATAAAGACTGCATTTATTACCCCGTACGGGGCTTATTGTTATTGCACCATGTCATTCGGCCTGCGCAATGCAGGAGCAACGTACCAAAGATGCATGCAAAAATGTCTACATGACCAGATAGGAAAAAATGTAAAAGTATATGTAGACGATGTGGTTATAAAAAAAAGAGCAAAACGCTCCTTGATGATGTTCGGCAGACGTTCGCAAACTTGAGAAGATTCCGGATGAAGCTTAATCCGAAAAAATATACCTTCGGCATGACGGCTAGAAAATTACTCGGTTTACTCGTGTCCAACCGAGGTATAGAGGCAAATCCAACCAAAATCCGCGCTGTTGAAAGAATGGAACTGCCGAGATGTCTGAACGATGTACAAAAGTTCACGGGATGCCTGGCTTCGCTGAGTCGATTCTTATGTCGGCTAGGATAAAAGGCATTACCTCTATATCAACTGATGAAAAATCTGATAAATTCATCTGGACACCGCAAGCAGATAATGCATTTCATGAGTTAAAAAAGATGTTGGTCACAGCACCGATCTTGGCTTCTCCATTATCAAAAGAACCTATGTTACTTTATGTAGCCGCCACTAACAGAGTGGTAAGTGTGGTGGTTGTCGTGGAACGGAATGAAGGAGATAGGTCGATACAAAGGCCGGTATATTACCTGAGTGAGGTATTATCGGCCTCAAAACAGAACTACCCGCACTACCAGAAGATGGCTTATGGAGTATATATGTCGACGAAAAAACTCAAACATTACTTAGAAGAGCATCCGATAAAAGTGATTTGTGAAGCGCCCATAGCCGAGATATTGAGCAACAAAGATGCAAGTGGCCGAATAGCAAAATGGGCAATCGATTTATCACCTTATGCTCCGCAATTCGATAGGAGAGATGCAATCAAATCTCAGGCAGTGGCCGACTTCTTTGTGGATTGGGTCGAGGTACAATATGAACCACCATTACCAGACCCAAATTATTGGACAATGCATTTTGCTGGATCCAAGCTGAGAAATGGGTTAGGAGCAGGAATAGTATTAACTTCGCCGAAAAAATATCAACTGAAGTATGTGCTGCAGATATATTTCGCCGCATCAAACAACGTAGCCGAGTATGAAGCACTCGTCCATGGGTTGAAGATGGCAAAAGACATTGGTATACGTCGGGTCCTATGCTACGGGGATTCAGATCTAGTAGTACAGCAAGTATCAGGCAATTGGGACGCATTAGATGCGAATATGGCCCTATATAGATTTCATGTGCAAAAAATCAGTGGTTACTTTGATGGATGCGAGTTTCATCATATACCTAAGGCGAAAAATGATCCTGTAGACACACTGTCAAAACTCGGATCAACTAGTCAGTCAATTCCCCTAGGTATCGCCCTAGAGCACCTGAGAAAACCATCGATTACACCATCACCAGAGTCCGAGTCAATTTGTATCTCGGCAGAATTGAAAGAAGGAAGTGTGCCAATGGAAATCGACAAAGAATGCGACCCGGACTTTCTGAAGGTGAACCCGGCCATCCCACGAGCGAACACAGAAAAATCTAAAGCTGTTATGACGGGCGAAAAATATGGAAATCGATAGTGAAACTATCCTAGAGAAAATCACGCCGATATGGGCGCAACCCATATTCTCATTCCTTAAGGAGGAAATCTTGCCGAGTAATGAAGTACTGGCTAGACAAATAGTAAGAAGAGCAAAAGCTTACACAATCATAAACAATGAGCTGTATAAGAGAAGCGTCACGAACATACTACAAAGATGTGTTGACTCGGCAGAAGGACAGAAAATACTCCTGGATATACATCAGGGAGAATGCGGGCATCACGCCTCATCAAGAGCTTTAGTGGATAAAGAATTCAGGCATGGGTTTTATTGGCCGACGGCATTAAAGGAGGCAAAAGAGTTAGTGGAAAAATGTAATGGCTGCCAGAGATACGCTAGCAAGATACATCTGCCCTCGTCCGAGTTAAAGACAATACCAATCACTTGGCCTTTTTATGTATGGTGTTTGGATATGGTAGGACCATTCAAACCAGCCCGAGGCGGAATGACTCACATTCTAGTCATGGTGGACAAGTTCACAAAGTGGATCGAGGTGAAACCAATAAGGAAATGTGATGGAGTAACAACGGTAAAATTCCTAAAAGATATTATCTTGAGATATGGATATCCACACAATGTTATTACAGATAATGGCACAAATTTTGCCGAAGGAGCTTTTGCTATATTTTGCCAAGAAAAGCACATAAGACTAGATGTTGCCTCGGTGGCTCACCCAGCTTCAAACGGGCAAGTAGAAAGATCAAATGGACTGGTATTGTCAGGAATAAAACCCCGGCTTATCGAGCCACTACAAAGGTCGGCAGAATGCTGGATTGAGGAACTTCCAGCAGTACTGTGGAGCCTCAGGACCACCCCAAACAGGTCGACAGGATATACCCCTTTCTTTCTGGTATACGGGGTAGAAGCTGTGCTTCCATCCGACATAATGCATGACTCGCCAAGAGTAATCCAATACACAACGGCCGAAGTAAATGAAAGTATCACGGCAAGACGATGTGGATCTATTAGAGGAAGCAAGGGAATTGGCATTATTAAGATCAGCCGTTTATCAGCAAAACCTCAGACGATACCATAGCAAAAAAGTATATCCAAGAGTTTTTAAAGAAGGAGACTTGGTTCTTCGACTAGTGCAACGCACAGCCGGCATGCACAAACTCTCACCTCCATGGGAAGGACCATTCATTGTGAGTAAAGCACTGCACAATGATGCATATTACCTGATCGACGCTCAGCCACCAGAGAAGAATAAGGCAAATAAGGCCGGAGACGAATCAAAAAGACCATGGAACATAGCCTTACTTCGTCCATTCTACACTTAGAAGCGATATGTTGTATGTCGTGATGCGACGCATCAAGTTGGAATATCAAGCATGTATTAAACCTCGGCACCTCGAGCAGCGACTCGGGGACTCCACAATGTTGTTTCTATTTTTCAAGACTGTAGTAAACCTCGGCACCTCGAGCAGTGACTCGGGGAATGCACCGTGTTATTTCCTATTTTGAATTATGTATTAAATTTCGGCACCTCGGCGAGGACTGGACCCACTGTTATCCCTTATTTAGGATTATGCATTAAACCTCGGTACCTCGAGCATTGACTCGGGGACTGCCCCATGATTGTTTCTTGTTCTAAAATATGTATTAAACTTTGGCACCTCGAGCAATGACTCGGGGACTGCCCCGTGGTATTCTCTGCATTGAGCTATGAATTATATTTCGGCAACCTAGTTTGTAACTCGGGGACTGTTTCGTGTTATTCGATATCATCTGAACAGATATAAACCTTCATCGACCCAAGGGATAACTCGGGGATGACTTACACCACTCATTAATTTCTTCCATTCATACAAGAGCTCAATAGCTTCAGCAGAAACTCGGGGAATACCCCAATTTGCTACTCATAACTCATAATAGGCAACATAAGCTTGCCCTGATTGACAAAGGAATAACAAGGAGAAAACAATTAACGATTTCTAAGAGGTAACAACCTCAGCGAGTCGAAGTATGATAAAGGATACAAGCCAATCTATAAGAGCATTGTACTTCAAGTAGAAATCGCGAAAACAACAGTTATACAACAAAATCTACAAAGGGCAAGCAAGATAAATGCCAAACGAAGATCAACCACATGAGAGAATACGATCCGGCCTTACGAAATTAAAGTGAGACAAGGCAAAGATATGAAACAGATAGCTTAACTTAGACGAAATAACAATAGTTACCATCACCAACGCCTCAGCGGCGGAAGGCAAAAAGGTTCGCACAATACCAAAAGACGGACAATTGTTTCACAAACGTCATAAGCCCGACATGCCGGGGACTTAAAGCAAATTGAAGTTTTTCAATCCCAAACACCAAAAGAGGCCAAACAACCCTTAATGAGCAGTAGCATGTTAGGAGCATTGGACATGGGTATCTCAGACGATGGTGGAGGAGCCTCGGTCTCCTTCAGGAGGGTATCTTCAGCAACTGGGCGCTCCGTAGTAGCTGGCGCATCAGCCGACGTTACCTCGGCTTCAACGGAAGCCATAGTAACCTCGGGCGCAAGCTCCGACTGCTGAGGGACATCAGTTTGAGCTCGAGAGTTTCCAGTCCCTTTAGAGGATGATCGCGCGTTGCCATCCTCGCCCGAATTGTCGTTTGAATCACGAGAGTTATCCGAATTACCCTCCGATTCATCCTGATCGACCGAGTCATCACCTGATGCATCTTCAGCTTCGACATCATCTACCGGATTGGGAAGAAAACTCGGCCCTTCGATCCAATTATGCACGTCGGCATACTCAATAAGCTGGAAGGCACGAGCTTGGCAGCGAGCGACGAACTCTGGATCCTCAACCCAACGAGATCCAGTGCGCAAATTCATCAGAGTATCGAGTGAGATATCCTCGTACCAAGACAAAACGGCTGTAGGTGCCATATCAGCACCAGCCCTCCCAGCAGATTCTCTCCAGAGATTTAATTGGGTCTGATATGCCATTAACCTCGCCACAAGCACTTTAACTTCATCAATAGCAGGCGTTCCAGAGGTATTCGGCCAAAGAACATGGTAGGCCCGAATGGCTGCTTACACCAGATCTCTTCCCATAATCTTCATTGGTCCAATAGCAGTACCAACGGCAATCAGGAAGTCTTCCATCGAGTATTCTGAACTCGAGTCAGCGGGGACACCTCGGCGCTGACGAGCAGAAATCACTGCCTTAGAGCTCACTGGTTTCGCTTTCGGAAAATGATCTACACAAAAGGAAAACATATCAGTTAAAAATAAAAAAGAATAAAATAACTCGGCCACGGGCGGAAACTTACGATGAATGTAACTCAACATTTTCTGGAGATCCAGGGACCAATCGGCCCTGCTTTTCTCGAAACGAGTGATTTCCTCACTCATCGCCCGGTGTTTTAGCTCGGCAGCTTCAAGAAGTTCCTTATCTTTCTGCAACTGCAGGCTCAGTCGATTCTTTTCTTCAGAAAATTCCTGATCAACCTTTTCCAGTTCAGACTTCCGGGAATGCTTGAGAGACTCAACCTCGGCGTGTAACCGAGTTATCTCATCGTCCTTTTCTTGGAGTTGCGTCGAATGAGCAGCAGCTTGTTCTAAAAAATGCAGCATCATATCAGGCATAGGTATGCATTCTTCATGCGATGCTGCAAGTGTTTGTAGCTCGGCTAAACCAAAGCCAGAAGGTTGTAAGAGACCCAATATTTATCTCGGACAAAAATTAATAGGTTAAAAACCAAAGAGGAACCAACCTTCAAGAGCGGTAACCTTCTTGGTAAGGCGCGTATTCAGATTGTTGATACTAGCTGCACGCCAACGAGGAATGAATTAGCGCGACAAGCCAAAAGTATTACGAACTTAAGGAACAGTACAAGGATTAGTTAAATTACCAGTCTTTTTCACCACAGGAACAACCTTCTCATACTTTTCTTGCAGTTTCTTGTGGGCGAAGAGCAACCTTTGAAATTCAGCCGTCCGCCGATCATGGGCAACCTAGATATAATGGAAGGTTAAAAGACTGGATATTAAAAGCTAAAACATATCCGAATCAAGTAAAACTTGACTCGGATCTGGGTGGTTGGATATTCAAAGTTAAAGCAGATCCGAATCAAGTAAAACTTGACTCGGATCTAGGTGGCTGGATATTCAAAGTTAAAATAGGTTCGAATCAAGCAAACCTGGCCTGGATCTAGGTGGCTGGATATTCAAAGTTAAAGTAGATCCGAATCAATCAATACTTGACCCGGATCTAGGTGGTTGGATATTCAAAGTTAAAGCAGATCTAAATCAAGTAAAACTTGACCCGGATCTAGGTGGATGGATATTTAAAGCT
This sequence comes from Avena longiglumis, assembly GCA_030063025.1. Classification (NCBI taxonomy): domain Eukaryota; kingdom Viridiplantae; phylum Streptophyta; class Magnoliopsida; order Poales; family Poaceae; genus Avena; species Avena longiglumis. The sequence goes on from CP125975.1 coordinate 32,075,004, forward strand.
AAAACATATCCGAATCAAATAAAACTTGACTCGGATATGCATGGACCACAGCTAATCCGAATTGCAAAAGGGTTAAGTTAGCAACAAATGCAATTGAAGCCTAATAAAGCTTCCAAATGAACAATAAGTTATCCGGTTGCAAGCTTCGGGGACTAGTGCATATATAGTACCACTTGAATAATAGACAAAGTATCAACGAAAGCACTTACCTCGTTCATATTGTCGCTATCAAGAACAATCTTAGCAGCCATATGCAAGCGACTGCTGATGTCGGAAAGCTGAAATGGTTGGCTACTCGGATTGCCTTCAAGTTAATCGGTGGCATTCCAGTTATTGGCATACTCCACCAAAGAGCCGAGGCTGTTTCCGCTCTCAGTGCGGGTCAACACTTTACCTCGGGCCTGTTGTGTAACTACCGCCGTCGCAGGACTCTTGTGAAGAGTAAGTTTAGTGTCGGCGGCCGGGGTGACACCAGTCTTAGCAGAGGAAGACCCCTTGCGAAGTGCATCAGCTATGTTGGGCTGAGAAGAGCTAGCCGGACCCTTCTGAGATGCTGAAGGTTTGGTAACAACAACATTCCTACCTTTAGGAGAGGCTTCAGCAGGGGCAGCAACCTCGGCATTAGGGATCGCGTCTTGAAAAGCAGGAGGAACAATGGTTTCCAAGGGGGCCGAGATGTGATATCTTCGGCTGGAGCAGGAGTAGCAGCTGGGATCGTGGTGATCAAAGGGTCGTTGGGGGAAACCTCGATGGTCTAAAGAGGGGAAATAGGTTCAACAGGATGATCTGGTGGCGGTGTTATGTCGGCATTAACGATGGGATCAGTGGGTACATCTCGCTGAGGCGATGTATGGGTCGGCGCAGGAGGAGAGTCAACACGAGAAGGACTGGGAGCCCGAGTATCTTCCGGGGGCGGAGGAGAAGGCTGCCGAGTAGCATGGCTTGTCATACTCGGACCGCTTGGCTTCGCAGAGAGAGGAGCTCTGCAAGAGACAAAGAGTCGAATCAAAAGACAGAAACAGAGAAACAATAAGTACAAATGAAAATAAAATCACCCAGTAACCCCAGGCATGGTCTTACGCCTCGGAATATGCTGGGCAGACTTCTTCACTCGCTTCTTGGGAGCAGCGTCAAAGGGATATGCTGGAGCAGTGCGCTTCTTCGAGGTAGCAGGAGCTTGAGAAGCAAGAGGCTCAGCGTCATGCACCTGACTGGCTGGATTAGCTGGGAAAGTAGGAGCCGGAAATGCGTAAGAGATAGGCATCACAGCAACTACCTCGAGAATTTGGACGTCGTACGAGTCACCTTCATCCCCGTGGGCCGAGGTATTGCCACGGGCGCGAGCCGGAGAAACATCCGACTTAGGGACAAACTCTTCCGAGTCAGGTTCCCTGTTGTCCGGGGTATTCCGATCGGCAGTCCACGGAAGATCCAGAACCTCGGCATCCTCGGTCTTTTGCTGCGCAAACCTCTGCGAGAGAAGAAACAAAGTAGGATTAGCAAAAGAACAGTCACAAAGGCGACTCGGAAGCAAACACCAATGCGTAAATTTACCTGAGGAGGGGGATTCCGGCGAGTGAACGGCTTTAGTCCCCATGCCCAATCCTCCGGAATATCTGTCTTGAAGATAGCTCGGACACGCTTATAAATGTGATAGTCGTCGAGCTCAACCGTCGAAACTCGTTTGGGATCGAGAGGACCACTCATGTAACAAAGCTTGTGAGAGCGAAGCTGAAAAGGGCAGATTCGGCTGCTGATGAATGCGATCATCAGATCCTCACCACGGATCCCGGCACGGATCAACTCCTTGGGCCGAATCTCAAATGCCTCGGCCAGAGCATGGCTTTTCCTAGGATTGTAGTTCCAATTTCTCTTGGAAGGGGGGCCAATAGAAAAAGCAGGGAGCCGAATCTTATCTTCTTTCCCAGTGTTTTTGACATAGAAAAATGATCTATGCCATTTCTTGCAAGACTCGAGGCCGGTGACACGAGGGAACTCGGAGTTTCACCGAGGTGTAATGGACGCAGCCCCGCATTGGGTAAGGGATTTCTCAGAAGGGTGAAGATATTTTTCCAGTACGACATTAGATCGGATTTGGAAGAATTTAGACCAGACAGGTACGGAGGGCCAGAGGCCGAAGTACCCCTCCGAGGCCAAGATGAAAGCTGACAAAGAGGCGATAACATTGGCCAGCAGATGATGCGGCTGGAGGCCGAAGTAATCAAGAAACTCCCTAGAGAAATCGCTAAGGGGGCGGCCAAACCCACGGGCAAAATGGGACATGAAGACTATGTACTCTCCCTCGTTGAGCACTGGCGAGGATTCATTGCCGGGCAAGCGACAGCTTACCTCGGCAGGGATTCGACACGGCTTGATTAACCACTCTACCTCACGGCGAGTGACATTGGAACCCTGCCAAGAACCCCGTTGATGGGGATATTCCTACTGGGGTATACCCAGCAAGACGTTTCCGACTGGCCCGAGAGCTGGCGAGTGGGCCTGCAGAACGGCGAGTGGATTGAAGCCCAGCAAGGTACCGAGCGACTGGAAGCTGAAGGCCCAGGTGAGTAGATAGGCCCAGTCGGATTGGGTTAAACGACTATTAAAGTCAGAATCAATCGGTTGAGATATGTAAACCCTAGGGAGGTGAGCCTATATAAACCTCCTAAAGGGTGAGTAGAGATACGCCTCGATACCCAAGCGACTCGCCCTAGCCGAGCTCGCCCATTGTAACACCTCCATAATACAATCTAGCAGGAGTAGGTCTTTACCTCCGGGAGAACCCGGTAAAACCTCGTGTCTTTGCCCTCATCTCGCACCGCATATGGCTGGCCGCCTGCCCTCGTTTCTACTACCACGCCGATTGCAGATCGCCGTGACCATTCCCACGATGCTGGCGCCCACCGTGGGTCCTGCCGGTGTTCGCGCAAGATCCAATCTGCCCATCAACGAGACGGCCGCCACCGTCGCATGATAGCGATCGGCGAGATGCCCTGATCTTGCCGAGCAGCTACGCCCGGGCGCGACCTCACGCATAGCGTGATCCTTCCATCGACGATCAGCCTCTTCGTCGGCCTCACCGACGCCATCGCTCGAGGACTCGGCCGCATCCGCGAGTCGCCGCCGCCGATCGGCTCTCCGAGAGCCAGATCCGCACGATCCACCGCCTCCGAAGTACAACTCGCCCACAAAGAACGTGGCCGGAATTCAGCGACGCAGAAGATGCGCCTCACCGACGAGGCCGACTCGGCGACCCGGCCACTCGCCCGGATCCATCACCGCTGCCTCGTCCGCTGGCTCCATCGCCTGTGTCTCCAACGGAGACTTCGAGGACCCTCCATCCCTGGATCTTCGACCGACCGGTCGAGAACTCCGCCGACCTCCGCGATGGAACCGGTCGCCACGCCGCGGCCTACATGGCCACCGACGCCGATCCGCCGGAGGATCCTTTCTCCACCCCAATCCCTCCTAACGCCACGGCAACGGAGGTCGAGGAACTCCGCCTGAAACTGGCGGAGGCGGTGCGCAAGGAGCAAGCCGAGCGCGATAAATTTCGCCTTGAGCAGGTGACGGCGCAGGAGTTGTCACGCTACCACCACCAGCGGATCAGGTCACGCCTGAACCCCACCGTTCAAGGGCGTGCCCTGAACTTGGACGACGAAAACGACCCAGCCCGCGTGGCCGAGCGCGCGATCTGCGAGAACGCTCCACCAGGAGGAAGCGCCCGGCCACCAGATCAACGGGCGGGCGCCACCTCCACCCAACCGCACCTCCTGTGGACCAGTCGCGGATAGTAGTCTCCTCGAGAGCGAGACGCAAACGGCCTCCCACGTTTCTCCACCCGATGGACAACCTCGTGGCCGAAAGCAGCCGACAAAGATCACAGCCACCGTGACGGCGCCTACAGATCCAATACATCGTGGCCCTGCTGCGAAGGCCGCCGAGCAGCAAAAGCGGCGCCGACTCGCAAGGTCGAGTATACTGCTGCCTCGAAGCAGGCGGCCTCCAATAGCCGCCAACAAGCGGCAAACACCCTCAACTTCCCGCCACCAGAGCCACTGCATCTCCAACACCGACCCACGAACGTGGCACTCTCCACCAACGACCCCAGGCCGGCGACCAACTTCGTCGCCGCTAACGGGCAACCCATCGATGCCCGCACCCACATCATCAACAACCAAAGCCGGGCGCCACGCCAGCCCGAATTGCGGCACACCTAACTAATCGCCGCGACAATGAGCCCATGGGGTCGCCAATCGACTCGGCCCAAGTGCTTTGACCAATGATCCGAGGCGAAGTACCCGCCAAACTTCAAGGCGCCAAAGGAGATAGAAAATACGACTCGTGACGACCCCGTCTGCTCGACACATACCTCATGGTAATGGGGATCGCGGTCACATCGACCTACTCGCCGCCGTTACCTCCTCCCGATGATGGAGGGACGTGCGGTGGATCAATACTCTCCCCAGGATGAAGACGATTCGGGAGGAAATGCGCGATGCCTTCGCCAGCACTTCGAGTGCTCCTACACCCGCCACCACTATTGAGGACCTGAAGTGCGTCCCAGGACCTCATGAGTCGAATTCGCAATCGGGTCCAACGGTGGCAAGAGCTTTGGTACAACGTGGTCGGCATCCACCCGACACCGCGATCCATTGCTTCAAGACCTCGTGCCTCACGAGCCTCTAGTCGCCAAGCTCAAACGACACTCCGCACACTCGACAACATCCCGACCTCCTCGAGATCGCCAAACCAGACGCCGAGGAAGATCCAAACCAGAAACCGACGACGAGTCGAGGGCAACGCCATGCCGCAACGACGCCGACGCTGAATCGACACGCTACGGCACTCGCCTCATCGCAAGCGCCGCAGCGACCGAGTAGACTTCGTCGCCAGCCGCACGCAGCGCGAGCCCAAGAGCTACCGCCGCGACGGAGGGCAACGCCGATGGCGGCAACTACAAGAACAAGCCAAGGTTCGATCCGCGCCCTCCTTAACCAACCATGTGCGTTCCATAGCAGGGAAGGAAGCCGCAACGCACACCACCGCCGACGCCACACCTCGTGGAAATCGAGAAGGCACGGCAAGCGGAGGACCTCGACAACGACCGCCAAACGGCGGAAAATTCGCAAAGTAGTCGGCTCGCCCACACCTTCACAGGCTTCAACACGAAGCGAGAAGAAGGTCATCGCCCGCCGCCGTCAATACGGTGGCCCAAGACGCCCCCGCCTCGAACTGGTCGGAACAGCCCATCACCGAGCAGTAAGATCACTACGCCAAGACGAGTACCCAGGACGAGTTGCCTTGGTGGTCAAGCCCAAGGTTGGCGACTACTGGCTCCCCAAGACACTGATGGACGGCGGTAGTTCCATCAACATCCTCTACCTCGACACTTTCAGGCGGCTGCGGCTCCCGCAGTCGATGATCGAGACGACCCACACCACGTTCCACGGCATCGTCCCCGGTCGGAAGGCATACCCGATCGGCAAGGTCACGCTGCCAGTCACTTCGCACCGCAAACTTCCGCACCGAGCGGATCGCCTTTGAGCTGGTGCCCTTCGACAGCCCTACCATCGCGCCCCGTGCCAGCGTTAGCTAAATTCATGGCAGCCCTACCACGCTGCATACAACACGATGAAGCTCCGCCGCGGCGGCCATCACCATCAACGGCGACCCCGACATGGCCGCCGAGTGCGAGGCCAAAGGAGCCGAGCTCGCCGACGCCGTCATCGCGGCAGAGACTAATCACGCCGACGAGCTCGCCAAATACGCGAGCGGGGTCAACAATGACGACCCCACAATACTCAAGAAGTCCAACTCAGAGGGCGCAAACACCTCAACCTTTGAGGCAACGACGCACACTCGCACCGTCGAGCTGGTCCCAGGCGACTCCAGCCAGACGGTGACGATCGGGACAGGCATGAGCCCAGCATAGGAAGGCGCGCTCATCGAGTTCCTCCGTGAGAACAGGGACATCTTCGCATGGAAACCCTCCGACATGCCCGGTGTCCCTAGGAGCTCGCTGAGCACAAGCTGAACGCCGACCCCAAAGTGCGACGTCAGCCGCCACGCCCTTCAATGAAGAACGCCGTCGAGCAATCGCCGAGGAAGTGCAGCGTCTACTCGCTGCCGGCTTCATCCGGCCAATCAAGTACTCCAAGTGGCTGGCAAACCCAGTCCTGGTCGAGAAGAAAAACGGGACCTGGAGAATGTGTATCGACTACACAAACCTGAACAGCGCCTGCCCAAAGGAGCAGTTCGTCCTCCCGCGGATCGACCAGATAATCGATTCAACTGCGGGTTCGAAGTCGCTATGCTTCCTCGATGCCTACTCTGGGTACAACCAGATCAAAATGGATGTCGAAGACGAGGAGAAGACGGCGTTCATCACGCCATTCGGAGCCTTCTGCTACACCGCCATGACCTTTGGCCTCAAGAACGCCGGGGCGACCTACCAGCGGTGCATGCAAGAATGCCTCGCGAGCCAAATTGGCCGCAACATCCACGTCTACATCGACGACGTGGTCGTGAAGTCCGCTCGCCAAGGCGACCTACTCGCCGACCTGGCGGAAACCTTCGCCAACCTGCGAAGGTACAAGATAAAGCTCAACCCAGGCAAGTGCACCTTCGGTGTACCCGCCGGACAACTACTGGGGTACGTCGTCTCCAAACGAGGGATCGAGGCGAACCCAACAAAGATCGACACGATCGCCTACGGCAAACCCGAGTGCTCGCACGACGCCCGAAGCTGGTCGGGCGAGTAGCGGCTCGCCGCTTCATCCCCGCCGGGCGAAAAGGCGATGCCCTATACCGCCTGATGCGCAAGAACCCCACCTTCCAAAGGGGACAAGGAGGCGGACGACGCGACCTAAAAAGGTGCTACTACCGCACCACTACTCACCCGACAAAGAACCCATGCTGGTTTACGTCGCGGCGTCCGAGCGCGTCGTCAGCGCCGTAATGGTCGTCGAACGACCAGTGGAAGGAAAGGAGCGCCCGGTTCAGCGGCCAGTGTACTACATCAGCGAGGTCCTCACCGAGTCGCGCCAGCGGTACCCACAGTACCAAAAGCTAGTATACGCGGTCTTTAGGGATCAGCGGGCGCCAAGACTACTTCCAGGAGCACCCGATCACGGTCGTCTCCTCAGCGCCACTGCAAGACATCATCCGCAATCGCGAGGCGACCGGGCGGGTCGCCAAGTGGGCCGTCGAGATCGGCGTCCACAACATCAAATACGAGCCACGAAAGGCGATTAAGTCGCAGGCGCTGGCAGACTTCATCGCCGACTGGGAGGAGGCACAGCATCCAGAGAATCTGCCGTACCTCCATTACTGGAGCCTGCACTTCGACGGCTCCAAGAACGCGGACAAAGGGCGACAAGCTCCGCTACATCCTCTGCCTCGACTTCACGCCCTGCACCAACAACATGGCTGAATACGAGGCCCTACTCCACGGCATGCGAGCCGCCAAGGAGATGAACGTCAATCGCCTCCGCTGCTACGGAGATTCCGACCTCGTCGCGGGGCAAGTCGCCGGCACCTGCGACGCCGTCTCCCCTACCATGGCGGCGTACCGCCAAGCGGTGTACAAGTTGGGCGGCCACTTCACCGGCTACTCTATCGAGTGGATCGACAGGCGGAAAAATGAGGAGGCCGACGCCCTCTCTCGCATCGGGTCGGCTCGACTCGCACCACCCTCCGGCGTGTTCCTCGACACAATCTCCAAACCATCAGTCTCTCCCCCGAGGGAGATCGACATCGGAGTCCCACTCCAACCAGAGGCAGCCTTGGTCGCACTCGTCACCGAGCCAAACGATTGGACCAAGCCCTACATCGCCTACCTGGAAGCCGGCACCCTGCCAGCAGACGAGACAGACGCTCGAATGATCGCTCGTCGATGCAAGTCCTACACCATCATCGACGGCGATCTACACAAGCGCAGCGTCACCGGCGTGTTCCAACGCTGCGTCCAACCGGCTGAAGGACGCAAAATCCTCCACGACATTCACTCAGGTGATTGCGGCCACCACGCCGCCGCTCGCTCCCTGGTCGCCAAGGCTATGCGACACGGCTTCTACTGGCCCACCGCACATGCCGACGCTGTCGACATCGTCCAACGATGCGCCGGGTGCCAGAAGTACGCCAATCAGACGCACGTATCGAGCTCGGCGCTCAAAACAATCCCCATTACCTGGCCATTCGCCGTATGGGCATGGACATGGTAGGCCCCTTCAAGAAAGCCCCCTCCGGCTACACCCACCTGCTAGTCGCCGTTGACAAATTCACTAAGTGGGTGGAGGCCAAGCCAGTCCGGAAATGCGACGGGAAGACCGCCGCTAAATTCCTACGCGAGCTCATATATCGCTACGGGTTCCCAAACAGTATCATCACGGACAACGGCACCAACTTCGCCAAGGGAGCCATGGCCGAATTCTGCGAAGAGCACCACATCCGGCTCGACCTCGCATCAGTCGCCCACCCGGAATCCAACGGCCAGGCGGAACGGGCCAACCAAAGCATCCTCCACGGACTGAAGCCGCGACTCCAAGTACCACTCGAGCAAACCGCCGGGTGCTGGGTCGAGGAGTTTCCCTCCGTCATCTAGGGAATCCGTACCTCGGTTAACAGATCGACGGGATTCACTCCCTTCTTCATGGTCTACGGCGCCGAAGCAGTCATGCCCACCGACCTCGAACACGACTCGCTGCGAGTCGTCCATTATACGGAGGCTGCAAACGAGCTGGCCCGCCAAGATGGGGTCGACCAGCTCGACGAAGCACGCGACCTCGCTCGGTCATGCACCGCCATCTACCAGCAAGGACTCTGCCGCTACCATAGCCGGCGGGTGAAAGCTCGCACCTTCCAGGAAGGCGACCTGGTGTTACGCCTCATCCAGGACAAGAAGGGCATGCACAAGCTCTCCCCTCCGTGGGAAGGCCCATTCTCTATCGGGCGCGTACTCGGCAACGACGCCTACTACCTATCGACGTCCGCGGGGACGGCGAGCTCGACGTCAAGCGACCATGGAATGTAAACCTCCTCCGGAAGTTCTACTCCTAGAACCCCACACATGTACTCTCCAGTCGCTATGAAATAAAAGAAACGGTTACCGCAAATTGCGCCTACTCTCCATGACTTGTGCCACTCACTGTAATAACAGCGGTATGCTAAAATGCGAAGTCAACCTTTGGTACAGCGATCGGCATGGCTAAGTAGTGCGGTGTAAGAGCACCGAATCACTTGTGTCTTGCATTGTCCACAAAACGCCAACCCGGAGCCCCATTGAGTCGCTTAGCTCGACTGATTTTACGAGCCAAGACAACTGCCTCGCTTCACAGCGACCTTGGTCCTCCGCATCCTCGGCATAGCGACTTAACGGCTAAGTACCACGCCGGGACTGAATACCAGTTCCACGAGCGGTCGGAAAACGCCAAGTAAGAGAGCATGCCCAGACTCGCCACGCGATCGACCCACGGGCGCAGGAGTGACGCTCACACCAACGCTAAGTCCTCAACCACCCTCGAGTCGCCTAGAACTAACAAGTACCACGCCGGCACTCGCCACCCGACTTCGCTCACAGACGGGAAAACGGGTACAGAGCACTCAAGGAGTCGCCTTGCGATCGCTCTCCGAGCTCCGAGTCGACCAAAGCAACAAAACACATGATAACAACACACACATCATATACGAGGTAAACCCCACAAAAGGACGGACGCGCTCGGGGACTCGTCCAAAATCAATCCAAAGCACACAAACAAATACCAAAATAGACACGACGTCCCATTCAATCGCATATTGCATTGTCTTATGTTACAAAATATGCCCGCGTGGCAGAACTGCTGCTAACGCTTCAAGGCAAACTACCCTACTCTGCAGGCTTCGATGACGACTCGCCAGCATCCCGGCGATTACGGATGAACGCGGTGTACTGGTTTGATGGATACGTCGTCAGTTCACCCGCCATCGCCGCGCGAAAAGGCTGCTCGACCTTGAAGTCACGATGCGGTGGCTCGGGGTCGTTCGGCGCGACGACCGTCTCCTGGTATGGAAGGAGGTCGCCCATCGCCCAGACACGCTCCGAGTACGTGGAGGCACGCTCTTGCAACTTGAGAACCTCGGACAGCTCCACCGCGCCAGTTGACGATGGATACCCACTCGTCACATCGTCGATGTCGAAGTCTTCGGGGAAGTGGGCGAGTCCAAGGCTCAGGGCCGTCGATGCTCCACGCCGAAACGCCGATCGCGTCATAAATTCAACGACCGCGGGTGCCTTCTCCAAGTACTTCCACACCTCAACGAGGTCGCTGGGAATCACCTCCGTGGGTGATATTTCTTGGAGGTAGGCGGATGCAGTCGGCGACAGCCGCCGAGTCGACGAGCATGCTTACGCACTGCCTTGCGTCGAGCGAGCTCGCCTCTTTGTCGCTATCAATGATGCGACCTGCGAAGAAAAAGACAATGATGAGTATGATGGACACCACAAAAACCAAAATTATAAGAAAGGGAGGAAGCACTCACCAAGCAGCGGGCGGGCGAGTCCCGTGATGAAGCACTGAAGCGACGTGTGGTCGTCCTGAAGCCCAGCAATAAGGACTTCCGACACCTTGCGATCTTCCTCTGCGGCCGCAATGGCGGCCTTAGCTCGCCCGTCCGCCAAGCTAGCTTCTTCTCTCGCCTCCCGCAGTTCGCGCTCGAGGTCGGCGATCCGTTGTTCAGCGGCACCCAGAGCAGACCGCGCCGCCACCAACTCACCAGCGGGGACAAGCCCCTGGCGAGCTTGACCTGCCTTCGCAACAACATCCTGAAGACCTTTGTTCGCCTCCTGGACGATGGCCAGCTCCTTCTCCGCGCGCTGTTTCGCGGCCAATCGGTCCGCCGACTCAAGCTGCAGACCCTGCACATCACCGAAAAAGTCAGTTAAAACAAACTTCATAAGTGCCCACCCGCTGAAATTCAGCGAGTGCGCACTCGGGGACTGACGATCAAGAAATTCCTAAGTGCCCACCCGTTGAAATTCAGCGAGTGCGCACTCGGGGACTGGCGATCAAGAAATTCCTAAGTGCCCACCCGCTGAAATTCAGCGAGTGCGCACTCGGGGACTGGCGATCAAGAAATTCCTAAGTGCCCACCCGCTGAAATTCAGCGAGTGCGCACTCGGGGACTGGCGATCAAGAAATTCCTAAGTGCCCACCCGCTGAAATTCAGCTAGTGCGCACTCGGGGACTAGCGATCAAGAAATTCCTAAGTGCCCACCCGCTGAAATTCAGCGAGTGCGCACTCGGGGACTGGCGATCAAGAAATTCTCAAATGCCCACCCGCTGAAATTCAGCGAGTACGCACTCGGGGACTGGATACGAAAATAAAAGACGAGAAATTATAAGAATCACGCCGCTGCAAAACACCGACCTGATCCTCGGGGACTGGATGTACCTGGATGGCTGCGCCAAGCATGCCGTGGAGTTGGATCGCGTCCACGGACGCGATTAATGCAGGCGTGTGCCCACGACGCTGGTAGACTTCAGCATCGGCGGTCCCAGGAGCGTGGCTCGAGGGCGCAACCCCACTCGCCGTGGCCTCCTTGGTCACGAAGCGGGGGAAGGTAGCGATGGAGGCACCCGCTCCAAGGGAGGTCGCCTCCGCAGCGGGTTCCTTCGTAGACGCGGCTGCTTCCACCGCGGGCTCGGCCGGCGCGGCCGCCGTATCGTCAGAGATGGTGACGATGTCGTCGCCCTTGGCCTTCTTACTGCCATCCGCTGAGGCAATGACCTCGTCCGCCTTCCTCTTGCGTGAAGGATCCTCCTCGCTAGCGGCGGAGGGCACCTTGGCCACGGTCGGATGGCCCATCCTTTTCACTCCGGTCCTGCGCATTAATCGAATCAACAAAGACAATTGAAATAGTTATGGAAAATAAGGAGGGGTGAGCACACTCACTTGGCGACTGGGATGAAACGTAGCCCCGTATGAAGGCCGACCGGTTTTTCCAGTTCAGGGCCCAGTCGGCGACTGAGCCCCAGGTCCAGGACATCGCGTGCCCATGACACGAACGGATTCTTCGTCGTTGAGGCTGCAGCTGGCGCCTCTGGGACATCCTCGGCGGGAGCTTCCTCGTGAGTCGAAGCTGCTGCAGCTGGAGCCTCCTTGCGAGTTGAAGCCGCCGCAGCCGGAGCCTCCCTGCGAGGCGAAGTCGCCGCGGCCGGAGCCTCCCCCAGCCCAGAGACTGGGGCGATTGGTGGAGGCAATGAGGCCAGTGGCACCTCCATAGTCGCCGTGTCCAGCGCGATTGTCGCTGGTGGCGCGCCGCCACCAGTGGGGCTGGGAGCATCGGAGCTGCTCGCCGAGTGTGGCGGTGAGGCCGTCTTCGACGGCTTCGTTTTCTTCTTCAGGGGGGCCCTCGCCTCCCTCTTCTTCTCCTTCTTCTTCGACGGAGTGGCTTGACGGCGCGAGGTGGTCTCTGGGAGCTCGTCGTCATTGTCATGGCGCTCGAGGCTTCTGCTCGCTTCGATCTCGCGCTGACGTTGCCCGCGGGTCTTTCGGACCAGCGGGGCGACCTCTTCTTCGGACTCGTCCTCGTCGTCTTCGTTGCCCCTCGCGGGTGGTGATTCGCCTACGTCCTGGGCGGATGGGCCCGGGCTCTCATCATCCGAAGGTGGGAGCCACCCTTCCACCACCTGGAATAGCTGCGATGAATACAAACAAGATCAGGATTACCGCGACTGCATACACTGCGACTGCGAACAAGGTAAAGAAATTACCGTTGGAGCTGGACGCTTCGCGGTGTAGGGGGCGATCCCGGCCTGCGCATCCAGGTACACCGCCTGGGTAATCTTCTTCAATGCTGGGAGGTAATCTTCTAGCCTCCACTCGTCGAGGAAGGCCTTCGTCGAGTCCCCCCGGCCGGTGTATTGGTACATATAGTGGTTGCGCTGGGCGAGTGGAACAAGCCGCCGCCCAAGCCAGCAATTGTACAAATTTATCGTTTGGAGGCCCTTCTTCTTCAGACCACGGATGGCCTGGAGCATCTCGTCAACGACCATCCGCTGGTCGTCGGGGAGCTTGCCGACTTGGAGATGGCGCGGCTCCGAACGACTAGCGGAGTACCGCGGGATCGCCGCCTCGCCCTCTGGGGTTGCCTCGGTCACGTAGAACCACGACTTTTTCCAGTCGCTCGCTGCCTTGGCGGGTAGCATCAGGTCAAAGAAGGAGGCTTTGGACTTGAGCTGGAACGTCAAGCCGCCCGCAGCTAGCATTGGGCCGCCTGCCTCCTCGCGGCTGATCCGTCCATGGAACAGATCTTGCCACAAGGGAAAGTAGGGCCGGCAGCCCAAGTAGCATTCGCGAACGCATACGAAGATGGCGAGCTGCTTGATGTGGGGACCCAGATCTGGCTGGATCCCATAGTAGGCAAAAGCGCCGGAAGAACAAGGATGTGAAACCCTAGCCCTCGCCGAGATGGTGGTGAAATGCAATTCCCTCTCGCGGGTTTGGGGTCGTTTCTCCGGCTGCGGGGATACGCCAACAGCCGGCTCGCAGGATCCCGGCCTCCTCGAAAGAGGCCAGCTGCGCCCTCGTGCACTTGGACCTACCCCATGGTTCGGTGGAAAGGGCCATGGCCGAGAGGTTGGTTGGAGATCGGAGGATTTCGGGTCGACTGGATCGCGGAGCAAAGGAAGGAAAATGCGCGCACTCGGAAGAAGTGGTGGGCAGTTGGCTCTACGATTGCCTGCCATTCCTCTTATATAGCGGGAGTTACCCGCCAAATCAGGAGGCCGTTACCGCGCGATGATTACGCCAAAAGTTACCGTTGGATTACCCCAACGGCTAGTTTGACCACGCCTGACGGTCCAACTCCAGCCACTCAGCTCGCCAGGTCAATCACCATGACCGTGTTCCGCCGACTCGACTTGCCCAAGCCGCGAGTTGGTTCACCGGATTTCCTCCTTTATACAGGAGCCCGCCAACGATTCGACTGGATGCCTACTCTGAAGCCGTATACTCCGACTGCCAGCAGCCACTTACGCCCAATCGACGACGGCCTCGGGGACTACTGATGGGGATATGCCTACTGGGGTATACCCAGCAAGGCGTTTTCGACTGGCCCGAGAGCTGGCGAGTGGGCCTGCAGAACGGCGAGTGGATTGAAGCCCAGCAAGGTACCGAGCGATCGAAGTCAAGGCCAAGCGGTAGATAGGCCGGTCAGATTGGGTTAAACGACTATTAAAGCTGTAACCGAATCGGTTGAGATATGTAAACCCTAGGGGAGGTGAGCCTATATAAACCTCCCTAAAGGGTGAGTAGAGATACGTTCCCTGATACACCCAAGCGACTCGCCGCCTAGCCGCCGAGCTCGCCCATTGTAACACCTCCATAATAAAATCTAGCAGGAGTAGGTCTTTACCCTCCGGGGGGCCGAACCTGGGTAAAACCATGTGTCTTTGCCCTCATCTCGCACCGCAGATGGCTGGCCGCCCTTGCCCCTCGTTCTACTACTCGCTGCCGATTGCAGCATCTGCCGTGACCATTCCCACGACACCCGTTCTGGACATGGGCTCCGTTGGCCTCGACGAGGGCTCCGTTGGCAGAACTAGACATGGGCTCACCGGAGGAATCAACAGAGGAGAAACTAGCGGCGGGGGAAGGCCTAGAAGTGCATGGCCCCGTCGTGATTCTAACGAGTGCGGCGGCGCAACGAAGAAGAACCGATGCGAGGAATCTGGGAAACAGAGGGGTTGCCTAGGGTGGAAATCTAGCGGTGGTGCCGTAGGATAACTCACCAGCGAAGGCGGCGGAGAAGGGCATGGCGGTGAGGTCGTCGGAGCAGGAGAACGGCAGCGTGACCGTCGAAGAGGTCGATGATGGCGCGGCCGCTAGCGCACGAATGGAGGCACCGGCGCGAGGAGGAAGAAGAAGGGAAAACGAAGGGGGAAAGTCAAATTGTCTAGCCCCGCTCCCCTCTTTATAACCGCGTAGTATTGGCGGTAGTGGGATCGTGGGTGCGCCACGATAACCGCATGATCGCGCGCGTGGCGAAACCGCTCGCAACTAGTGGAGCCACACCGAAGGTCATATGGCGCAGGAGGGGATCGGGCCTCCTGACCGATGCGGTACTCGAGGCGTCACCTTGTCAGTGGACACTGTAGAGGAACAAAAAACTAGAAGAACAATGATGAGTGGTACACGTAGGAAGAGGCGTGCTCAGGAAGCTGCACGGATACCTCGAACAGAAAGAAGTAACTCGGAGAGAAAGAGAGAAGTATGTTGGGAAACTGATGTGGCCCGGCCGAGGTTTCAGGCAGGACCACACCAGCTTCGGGGACTAATGTTGGGGAGGTGACCCCGAATAGGGTCAAGACAGGGGAAATACGAAAGGAATCTCCCTTGTCGTGAGCCGAGTTACTGTTTGTGTCTGCCGGGTCATATAAGAGTCGGCCGAGAAAAACAAGGCCATGACAGATAGAGAATAAGTAACGCCTTATTCGTCCGAAATATGAGTTAAGTCGGCCGAACGAGTCTGACTAACTTGAATGTAGGTGAAGGCCGAGCCGAGTCTTGAGAGACAAGGCTGAGTAACACGAAGCTTGCAGGATAAGGAGGTGCCTATAGTCAAACCCTAGTCACTGTCTAGGAGGAATCTAAACAGAGCCAAGCACAAAGGACAAGGAGCAGAGCATCAGAAGGGCAGAAGAAGGTCACGGAGGTGACAGTCAGGGAGCCCGAGGCGCGCATGTGAAGCTCTCTGGAACATTGCCGCCGATAGAAGGGGGACACGGAAAGGAGGCCACCGAGTTACCATATTGGGACAAGCATATTCCAAGAATATGCTTGCGACGTCAGCCCTAGAAGGAACTAAGGCACCCCTTTATAAGGGGAGACGCGGGCTCCTGAGGGGGATCGATTCATTCTACGCCGTAAGGCTCGTGTAGTAGTGTTCTTTCTCTCTACGAGACAGCTCTTGGAGCACTTGTATTCATCGAGAAGAGGAGTAGAGATTTATTTACTGAGCATTTGAGTGTAGAAATCACTACATCTTCCCTCCCCGGATCCCTCTAGCATCCATTGTCCCCATACTTTAGCCTACCCATGACATCTGCCGTGCCACCACCACGACAGTCTTCGGCGGCGGGATGGTGCTGCCCGGCCTCTCTTCTCCGCGTGGTGCGCTTGGTGGCGGACGTGGCCGTGCGGCTCTTCGGTCTGGTATGTTGGTGGTGGTGGTTGTTGTGCGGCGTTTGGCGCTGCCGGCGTGCGAGGTGGAGGATGGTGGTGGCTATGGTCCTCGTTTCTGTCTGCGGCGACTGCTGCCCGGGTTTGCTCTGGTAGCTTCGGTAGCTATCTCGCGAGCAGCGGTGATGATCTGCACGCCGGCTTTTGTCACAACGATGGGGAGCCTAGGTGTGACGGTGTGCCGACGGCCAGGTCCAGCTGCCCAGTCTGATGGCTTCGAAGGTGGACATACGGGATGGTGATGGTGGTCTGGCCGGCCTCGAGTGGCGAGTGTGAGGTTGCGACTCTCTACCGGGCGAAAGTCTTGTTCTGGCTGCGGCTGGAGCCGACGGCGGTGACACCTTTTGGCATAGTTTCCTCCTTGGAGGCGTTGTCGTGGTGGTGCTCTTGCGCCTCCGCCCGGGTTCTCTGGCAGAAACCCTGATCCCTCGCGGGATCGGGCGAGGGCGGCACTTTCTTGTGTTGTTTGGCCTCCTGGGTCCTCGCCTTGGATGCTCCATCGACCAGAGGGACTAGTGGAGCGAGTTGGTTGTTGGCGTCGACGGGCTGTTGGGCTTCCTCGACTCGGCGGTCGGGCGGACACGACTACGGTTTGATGTGCTCCGGGTGAAAACCCTGCTCCGTCCACGGCCGATGTCGGTGATGGTGGCGCTCTTGGTCATCGCTCCCCTTCTTGGAGGCATCATTGTGGAGGCCCTTTCCTGCATGTGTTGGTGTTCGGTTGTCTATCTTTTTGGTTTTGTCCTTGGCCCATTTTCGGCTAGGTGGTGCGGGGCCCCGGGGGTCGACGTGGTTGTCGGAGCGGCGGCTCCGAGTCTTTGCCTCCGCTTTGTTGCGTTTTGAGGTGTTTTGGGTGTCGGCCCCACTTGGGTGGCTAGGCCATCGGCTCGTGTGGTGTGCGGCCTCGGGGCCGGTGTGTGGTGTTGTGTTGTATCGGTTTTCAGCTAGTTTCCCTCATAAACTGGCCATCTCTCTTCTACTATATCAATGAATGGCAAGCCTCTTGCCTAGTTTAAAAAAAAAATTGGAGTCCAAATTGTAGCGCAATTTAATACTTCAGGTGCGAA
Organism: Avena longiglumis; assembly: GCA_030063025.1. NCBI lineage: Eukaryota > Viridiplantae > Streptophyta > Magnoliopsida > Poales > Poaceae > Avena > Avena longiglumis. The sequence goes on from CP125975.1 coordinate 32,092,292, forward strand.
TGATGGGGATTTTAACTTTAGGGTCTAAACTGACGAAACTCTACGAGCTTAGGACATCTCTAACTGATCCACTAAACATTAGAGGAGTAAACGGACGAGTAAACCTTAGAGGAGTAGAAGTACTCCTCTAAAGGTCGGTGGTTCCTAACCGAACACCTAAACATAGAGGAGTAAAACTTTTTTTGTCTAGAAATGAAAGAATTGATAGTCAAACATTTGGCATAATTCACATACAATCAAATAAAATGTTTATGAATGGATAAATATTAAGTTTACAAACCAAATAAATTCAAAGCCAAACACAGGGTAGGGTTCAAATTCAACGAATCATGAGAATAGTTCAAACACAACTAGGTAGCACCATGGAGAGTCCAGTGATACTCAACAAGGTCATGTTGCAGCTGTTCATGCACCTCCTTGTTCTCAATGCGTGCATGGGCTTGGAGGAAGGCCTGGATCCTATTGGCATAATGTACTGGTTCTACAAGATCACCATTGGATATGTACTAGAAGTTATCGGGCATGCCGCTTTCATCTTCAAATGATCATGTTATGCAAGATGATGAAACACTTTATTATTTGCCAAAGCACCTTTGGCTTCCAATACTCAGCAGGACCTTTGATTATGCCAAATCTCTTCTAAAGCACACCGAAAGCACACTCCACGTCCTTCGTCGCAGACTCTTCCAAAGTTAGCCTTCTTGGGATTGTTAATGAGAGTCTTTGGGATTGTCTTCACAAAGATGGCCCATGGAGGGTAGATGTCATCTGCAAGATAGTAACCCATGGTGTACTCATAGTTGTTGACTTCATAGCTGACACGAGGAGCATCACCTGCAATAATCCTAGAGAAAACTGGTGATCTAGCAAGCACATTGAGGTTATTGTGAGACCCAGGAAATCCAAAAAGGCATGCTAAATCCATTGATCCTTCAATGCCACCGCCTCTAGGATGATTGTTGGATCATTGCAATGGCCTTTGTACTGACCTTTCCATCTAGCTGGGCAATTCTTCTATGTCCAATGCATACAATCTATTGAGCCAAGCATCCCTGGCCATCCTCTTTCTTGGCTCTCACCTAAGAGCCTCTCCGTGTCATCATCATTGGGTGCCCTCAAGTACTCATCTCTGAAGATCTCAATCACATCCATTGTGAACCTTTGGAGAGCCTCCGAGATGGTGTCTTCGGAAATACGAACATAATCGCCAATGGCATCCGTAGAACACCCATATGCAAGCACTCGAACAGCTGCAAGACTCTTCATCAATGGGCTCGCGCTTATCTCACTGGATGCACTTCTCCGAAGCTTGAACCAATCATCATGCTTCTCCACCACTTTTGCAATGGTGAGAAAGAGGCTCTTGTTCATGTGGAAACGCCGGCGGAAGCACTTCTCCGGATAGATGGCATTGGGGTTGAAATAGTCTCGCATGATCTTTGCGTGGCCCTCGCCTCTATCTCGGCTGATGTAGGAACGGGCAAACTGTAATCCTAGCCTTGGCCGCCGAACTTCATCATACAAAATGATGGCCATGGACATCTCGACGTTACCTCCTCCGACGACGACGACGACGATGATTCGTCCAAGAGGTACTCCCTCAATCTCTTCATCTACACGACTTGTGCTAAAATTTCTCACCTTGCTATTCGGTTGAACACCTCACGGGAAGAGGAGGTGACGAGGTTGTTCGGGCGATCGTCGGGTAGGGTGGAGGAGGCGTCTAGGGCGACGGTGGCTGCCTTCTACCGCCTTCCCAGTCTCCGACAGCTCGAAGGTGCGGCGAATCGAGGCCGACAGAGCCCGATTTGCTCCAAATTGGGGCGGCGGACGGCAAAAACGAGCTCACCCCGTTGATTCCGGCCACGTCTAGAGGCGGCGACGAGGGAGAGGTGGGCCGGAGGGTGGCATAGGGACCAGGATGGGGGGCGGAGGGGTATGGCGTTCACCGGCGGCGAGGCCGGCGGGAATGGGTGCGTTCGTCGGGAGGCGGGAGTTTTTCTCAGAAGTGGCAGAGGAGTAAATTTAGGAGTCGGCCGCTCAGTTTACTCCTCCAATGAGCAAAAATATACTTTTCTAACCATTTTGGGTATCGGTTAGATGCAGCACCTCTAGATTTTTACTTTCCTAGCCGATTTTAGAGGATCGGTTAGAGATGCCCTTAGGTTTTAAAATAGACTTTTCTGTTGTGAGGTACTCTTTAAACAAAGCAGAAATTTTCATCCTTTGACCGTAGCATGCTTATGTACGTTTTCAGTTTACCGCAAGAAACATCTTTGGAAAAAGCAAAGCAACATTATTCGTTTTGCAAGGGCATAAGCAAAGCGTCATGCATCGTATGCACTCCATGCTTTTTTTAATAGAGAAGTAAGGGCTTCCTGTCATGCATGGATCCTCAAGCAACGAATATTTTATGGACATAAAAGGCCCATCGGGTCGCCACACCGCCAAAGGCAAACAATATTTTATGTTACTACCTCAACTTCAAATCTGTTGCTCTTGAAGCTGCTGTCGTCGGGCTATTGTTTCGACATCTCTAGAGGGAAGATGATATCCAGGTTAGCTCTTCTTACCTTGCCAGCCTTTTACTTCTAGCCCATGATGGTACTAATGTCTAAAGCCGCCAAGTTTCAACAATGCATCCACTAAACAATCAACGGCAGAATGATAGCATCTCAAATCATCTACCGTGATGGCCTACCACCTAGGTGGAAGCTAGCCCAACTTTAAACCCTTAGGACGCACATGACAATATCAATCAGCTACGGGAACAAATCAATATGTCCAGGCTATATGCCGGGCCGTTGGCATAGGCCCCGAGGCGGGCAGCCGAGCAAACCGGCCGTCGGTCTAGGTTGGTCATCGGCATAGGATGTGGTAGGCCGACGGCAGCCGTCGGCTAGAATGGGCCTTCGGCGTAGTGGATTGGCCGTGAAGGCCATGAGATGGCGTTAAGCCTACGCTGACGGCTAAGATGTCGGCCTAGGTCTGACGAGGGTTGATTTCGTCAATGCCCATTTTTATGGACTTGGATTTTGAAGAAGATGGGGATGCTGAAAGTCGCGGAACGGTTAACAGACAAGCAACGCGGGACACGAGGTTTACCTAGGTTCAGGCCTCCGGAGGAAAAACCCTACTCTTGTTTGTCTACTCTTGATTACGGCGAAACCGAAGGTTACAGGGGTGCGCAGATGCAATCTGGAGTGGAGGTGTGTATGCGGTGAGTTGAGATCCTTCTCACCGTACCCTTCTGGCCTTTATATAGATAGGCAGGTCTCGGACTTAGGTCGAGTCGGTTACAGGTTAGGGTTGGTATCCTTTGAAATTCTATCTATTCTAGACTTGTCCTCCAAAGAACCGACCACGTCATGGGTTTGGTCCATCCAAACTCTTCATGGGCCACGTGTCTTTGACGTGGGCCTTTCTTGGGCTGGAACAGGTATACCAATGTCATGTACCCATGGGGTATAACCATGTCAGTAGCCCCCAAGTGTTCAGTCGAATCATAGATTCGGCTGAAGACTCTTCAATATTTTCGGTGCTATATAGTTAAACCAGTTTTACAAGGAGAAATGTTTAGTTCATAGGGATTGTTAATGCGTGTGTCTGACTCACCCGGCGGATCGAGGCCAGTTAACTGTCATAGGACAAAACAACATGATCTTCATCAAACTCGAGTCCTTGGGCTCGAATTCGAAATGATTGTTGGTATGATTCGACTCAGACTGTTGCGGACTTACAGGAGTCGAATCCCAGTGATTTTCAAGTGATATACCCAACGCGTCCGTCAGGATTTTCATCGTGCCTATTGACACGGAAGTTTACTGGCAGAGCGCAGTCAGGTGCGTTACCAGGCCATCAGATGATATCTGTAGGTCTTATCTTTGCGTCGCAGACACATCATTCGAAGTTTTATCACCACGGAGATGTTTCGGGCGGCCAAGGAGATTGCTTCTCAATTAGCATTGGTTTAGGCAAAGTTGCCAAAAAAGATTTTTGTCGTATTTGATCCGAAGGATTGCAGTCGAAAAATTCATAGGGTGCACGGCCAGTTCTCCCTATGGGAGTAGCCCCCGAGTGTCTGTTCGAGTCGTAAACTCGAATAAAGACTTTTATTCAGTCGTTTATAATAGAGGTCTGAAGGACATAATTTTTTTGGATGCTCAACTGACGCTCCCCATGGGAGTAGCCCCTGAGACCGTAGTGGAGTTGCAGACTCGATATAGGACTCAAAGATAGTTGCTAGGTGTAGTTACCTTAGTCATTTCTCAGGTGCGCGGCCAGCCCTAGACATAGCTATTTTCTCTTTTGCCTTATTAATCATAGAAAAATCATAACTAAATCATTCTAATTCAGAAAAATACATATAATATATCAAAAATTGCAGAAAAATAAAATATATCCAAATAAACCCAAATATTACATATTTGTGATGAATAAATTATAAAAACATTACATATACATTCGTATAATACTTTTTTCCATTTTCCAAGTGCCAAAAACAGAGTGTTTTGTGAAGAAACCAACAAATGAAGGTTTCAAAATGGTATCACCTCATTTTAAAAAAACTAGGCCACCTTGCATGGACAATGTCCCAATTGGGTATCTTAAACCTTTCCGTCAATCCTTTTTAAAAAAGATAAATTCCTGTCGAATCGATAGAAAGTGGGTCAGATTTGAACTACAGGTACATGATCTGATGCTCATAATTTTTTGAAAAATTATTTTTAGGTTCATAATATGCTATTTTATTAGAGATCCACTGCAAGTTTACCAAGGCTCAGCCTCGAGCTAAAAACCTTCATACCCGCCGTTTTGACCCTAGTTTGTAACGGACATAAGATATTCAAAAACGATCCAAACAATTTATAATCTCCGCGTGGTGCCATATTATGTGAAATAGTTGCAAGGAAAAACATTAAACTTGGTATATTGATTGCATTAAAAACCCTATTATGTTCTAGATTTCATGGTTTTCAGGCCATACGACTAATCCTATGGCTAGAATCGTTGAATACTTTATGATAATGTGTCCATATTGTGCACATATATGCATCATGGGATGGTAAACAATGCTGCAGTAAAGCTATTTTCGATTTTCTGAGAGCCAAAAACGAGATGTTTTGTGAAGCAACCGCCAAATGAAAGTTTTAAAATGGTATCACCCCATTTTCCAAAAATACTAGGCTACCTTGCATTGACAATTTCTCAACCGGGGTTTCTTAAAATTTTCCGTTCCCCCTAGTGAAAGAAACAAATTCCTGCCAAATTAGTTGGAAGCGAGTCAGATTTAAACTATAGGTGCATGATTATTTGATGTTTACTCAATGATTTAACACAAAAGCGCAAGTTGCAATTTCTTAAACAAACTTGGAAATGTGCTAATTATCCATGAAAGTTACTTGGTGCTGTACAAATTTATTCTTCAAATTCTTTTCAGAAACCTTTTTTGTTAGTTTACCTTAATTTCCTCGTTGTTATAATTTTCAGTGGAGATACAATAGCAGGAGTGGTAAAGCCAGTGAAACAAGTATGGAACACATGGGGATACCATGTGCTAGTCCTGATGAGCTTCGCACTGCAGGTCACCCTCCTCATCTTGGCTGATGTCCGTCGGCGCAAAAGGTCGCCTATGATAAGTTGTGTTGTGTGGTCAGCATACATGCTGGCCGACACAACGGCGGTATATGCCCTGGGGCATTTCTTTGTTAGCAGCAGGTCGACTCAGCACCAGCTTATGGCTCTTTGGGCGCCATTGCTGCTGGTGCACCTTGGTGGCCAGGACAACATCACGGCCTATGCCGTGGAGGATAACCGGCTGTGGCTGCGCCACCTGCAGAATTTGGGCGTGCAGGTCCTAGCAGCTGCCTATGTCCTCTACCAATCTTCCATTCTCAGCAGCCCGACCTGGCTTCGTGAGGCCACCATCCTCATATTTGTGGTTGGTGTTCTCAAGTATGGGGAGAGAGTATGGGCGCTCAGGCGTGCCAGCAATGTGCAGAGTGGTGAGCTGCTATGGCTGGATCGTGAAGTTATTGCTGAGGGAACTGAAATGAAGGAGATTGTGGACAACATGTATCACAAGATCCAGATGCATCTCTCGAAGATGTACAGCGTCCTCTATACCAAGGCTGTGGTGATGTGCACATGGCAAGGCATCTGTATCCGTGTCATCTCCTCATTGGCCACTCTTGCCGCGTTCATACTGTTCCATCTATTCAGTGATAAAGATGGTTATAATAGAGTAGATGTGGCTGCCACTTACATCCTGCTAGTTGGTGCCGGCGTCCTGGAGATCACGTCAGTGTTGAGGCTTATATTCTCCACCTGGGCAATGCAGGGCATGATGAGATCGAATCGGAGTTGGTGTAAGGCTATTGGCCTTCGTCTTGGATCTGCTCGGAAACGCGCCTACTCGTCAATGCGGAAAGCAGATGTACATACAATGTACTGGTCAGGCTCTATGGGTCAACTAGACCTGATGACCTTGTGTAGTCGCACGAGAGACTCTCGAAGCAGAGAAATCATGAGATGGATGGGGTGGTGTGGTCGGTGGTGGATTAAGCGGGATTTCTCGTGGTCCATCCCTGTCCCGATAGAGATCATCGAGATGCTGCTGATGCATGTCGACCAAGAGCTGCATCGAGATCATCGAGATGTGTTGGGCGGTGTCGGATTTGAGGAAGAAATTGCTAGGGCCATCGACGAGATGAGATTGGAACAAACTATAACCCAGGCGGAAATTGATAGAACCATAATTATTATAGGGAACCAGAAACCGGAAGAGCACACAATATTGCGGAAGGAAATGGAAATTAGAAAGAAGGAGAGATTGGAAGAGCTGATGAAGATGATTAAGCACCGCCTCGACCAATCAGAGCTTCGCTTCCTGGGTATAGGTACCATGGGATTTGCCGTTGAAATGGAAAGACTCCTCCGGGGTAAGAACCTGGAACGGAACATCCTCGTCTGGCACATCGCCACTGATGCCTACCTCAAGTGGTACAAGCATCAACAAGACCAGGTCCTGGACCCCAAGGTGAATGGCCTTGCCAAGGCAACGGAGGCGCTCTCTAATTACATGATTTACCTACTTGCAGCACATCCCTTGCGTCCTCAGCGAGCACTCTCAGGGATGGAGCCCTTCTACAATAGAGTGAATCATCCCCAACGAGCATTCTCATGGATGGAGCTCCATGCGGAAACTGAGGCAATATTTGAGACCGGATCTAAGCTTGGCAAAAAGCTGATTGACACAGGCAACCAAGGTGTCTTCGTTAAATCCATTGCCCATCTTTGGGTGCATCTCCTGAAAACTGTTGAGGACCAGTTGGGTGAGGATTTTCATGTCAAACAGCTGAGCAATGGCAGCGAGTTCCTGACCGTCCTTAGCATTCTGGTGAAATACACCCAGCCCGGAGCCTAATGGCGCCAAGAGGGTCTTCTTCGTACTCGCTCATCTTCCAACAAAGAGGAGAGGACAGATCTACTGATGCTGGTCCACCCATGAGAGCTCCTCTGTGTCTTTCCGGAAATTACTTCGACTCGCAAAGGTGAAACCAGAGGAGATTCAGAGGCCCAGTTGGAGAACAGCAAGCGTCTATTCCTCGACGTCCTACACTCTTTAGCCAGGTGAATGAAATAGTGTAGATCGTTAGCTGCTAGGCCACGTTGGATTTGCCCATTTTCTGCAACAACCGCGCGCGGTCATGGAACAATATGTAAACCAACATGTCTTGCGTTCTGTCGTGTTCAACCTAGCATCTTACTATTCTACTGAATTTATATTGTCTCTTGTCATGTTAATATGCAACGGATTTGTGTTGGGAATATGCCTCAAAGGCAATAATAAAATTGTTTATTATTATATTTCATGTTTATGATAATTGTTTATTATCTATGCTATAATTGTATGAACCAGAGACCGAATACATGTGTGGATAAATAAACAACATTGTGTCCCTAGTGAGCCTCTTATGACTAGTTCATTAGTCAAGTGATGGTTATCGTCTCCTAACCATGGACTTGCAATGTCGCTTGATAACGAGATCATATGAATGATATGATGGACAAACCCAATTTAAAGTGTAGCATTCGATTGTGTCATTTAGTTTGATTGCTACCATTTTTTATATGTGTCAAGTATCGTTTCCTTAGACCATGAGATTATGTTACTCCGGGTACCAGATAAATACTTTATAAACATCAAACGTGGCTTCGTAACTGAATGATTTTAATTTAAAAACATGGCTTTTAGGTGTCTCCGATGGAATTTTTTGGGTTGCTTGAATCAAGACTGGGACTTTGTTCCTCCAAGTGGCAGAGAGATATCTCTTGGCCCTCTAGGTAGTATAGCATCCTTAAGTTTGCAAGCATGTGACTAAGGTGTTCACTCACGAGGATCCTGATATGTAACGAGTAAAGAGAATTTGCCGGTAACAAGATTGAACTAGGTATGACGAAACCGATGATCAAATCTCAGGCAAGTAATATATCACGAGATAAAGAAAATCGGATACAGGATTAATTGAATCCTTGACATCATGGTTCAACCGATAGAAGAACTTTATTAAATGTGTGGGAACTAGTATGGATATCCTGGTCCCACCGCTGGTTATTGATCAGAGAGGTATGTCCATCATATCTGCATGTTCTTGAACTTGTAGGATCATACACTTAACACTTTGATGTCGCTAAAGTTCGATGAGATAAAATATGGCGTAATCGAATATTGATTCAAAGTCTCGGATGAGATCTTTGATTTCACGAGAAGTTTCAGAATGGTCTCGAGATAAATATATTATGGCAAGTATTTCGAGGAAGAGGATTAATGATTTATTAATTAATTGAATTAATAAATATTAATGTATATATTTATTTAATAGAAATAAATATAAGTTAAATTAGCTCATAGGAAGAGGCCTACATGGGTGAATTTTTGATTGGTCCATGAAGAGACCCAACATGTGGACAAAAAAGAAAAAAGAAAAAGGGCCACATGCCATGTGCCATTGGGCCACATGGGCCGTGTGCTCATGTCCACATGAGGACCTGGCCACGTGCTTGATCGGTCAATGGGATCAATACTAGGTGTGCGCACAATGGTCCCGGCGATGCTCCGCTCCGGAGCAGAGGCGGAGCTACATTGTTCGCATGGGGTCAATTGACCCCAACGACTTTGGACCAAGTACTCGTACGTAGGGCTCAGTATAGCAAAATGACCTAGCTGAAAATAGAATTTGACCCCGGTAATTAGACCCTATCACGTCTGCGTGTGCAAGTCCACAAGGCAGGCCCAAAACACATGATACTGGCAGTACTGGATCGCTCAATTTGCAAAGCTAAGGATAATTCGGAATTTACGATCACTCATCGTCTCATATTCCTCTTTTTTTTTTCTTGTTGCAAAGTATTTCGTTATCCGTGGTCAGCAGGCTTCTCCTTGTTTAAGTCGCCGCCCATCCCCTCGTCGCCACTCCCCTTTGGATAATTGATTCCTTCTGGCTGCTGCTGTTCTGCACAAAAAAAATATGTAAGTGTCACTCAACCTTTTTATGCATCTAACCGATCCAAAATATTCTCAATTCCCAATTCTCAAATTAGATTAGGGTTTACTGATGTGTTGAATTTTTTAATTGCTTGAAGATTTGGGTGGTATTGGCATTGGGTAATCGGTGAGGTTCTGATCACATGGATTAGAAAATCCAAATTAGGCCTAAAATTGCCCGATCAGACTGTTAGGTAATCTATCCAGGACATTGTACAGTAACTTCTCATGTTTATTAATTTGTATGTATTTTGGTACTAATGGTATTTTTTTAATTTGATAGGTAGTAACATTAATCGAACTTTTTTGAATCTCAAAAGAAAATTGCCACCGCCCACAACGAATGATCTTGATCATAAGATGAAAGACCGTATAGAGTTCAAAACAAAGAAGGACTGTGCTAACGCGCGGCGCCGCACATATGTCCATCCGTACGGCGGCTGCTATACCGTACACGCGTTGTGTTTGCTTTTTACTTTTAACCAGGTGTCCTTTCATGCACAACATAAATGTAATGTAAAAAAAGCTGCATGTTGCCCTCCTGCATGCCTATGCATAAAGCTGCATGCAAAGCATTTAAATGCTAGCTAGTACAAAGCACTCCCATATGACGTCAGACGATAGCTCATTCGATTTCTCAACTAAAATCTCATGATGTCCCGTTTAGCTAGCACAAAACAGAACATAGCTGCCACTTGCCAGATAGTATAATTGTCTGGCTAAATAATTGTACTTATTGCCAGAATAGTTAAACTTGATTGCCTGATTCATTAAACTTAAATGCCATAATAGTTAAACTTGAGTGCCTGATTTATTAAACTTAATTGCCAGAATAGTTAAACTGGATTGACAGAAAAATTACTCCAATAAGATATGCTTACCGGCTCACCCGAGCATAGTTGCCAGATAAGCAAAATTTGATTACCATATTTAAACAAAATAGGATCATCAGTTAATTACTACGTAGCTGCCAGGTTAATTTTATCTAATTGCCATATTGATAGTGCCTGATTGCCAGGTTAAATCTCCGCCCGTCTGCTTCTCGAGAGAGAGAAAAGACAGAGAGTGAATGAGTGGTCCAGAGCAATTCATGAGAGGATAAGGTTGATTAAAAAATATGTATACATACGTGGATCGTTCGCTCGGCCGACGCGCGTATTCGTATGGGTGCCGCCACACGATGCGCGATCGCTGCGCGTTAGATTTTTCCAAGAAAGAAAGGTAACTACTTTTATAATCTGACTTTATTTTGATATGATATATTAAAAATTACAGTTTCTTATTTATGTGAGTTTGCTAAAATATATATTATATGATTGTTAATTAATACCAGCTACGAATTCAGCCGTGCGATGCATATGCATATATATTAGTCGCATATTTTCCAGTCACACATTCTTCTGACTTGTTCATATTGACCCCGGGACCCTTTTTCCTGGCTTCGCCCTGCTCCGGAGCCCGCCCGCCGATCCTACGTTTTTATCGTCCTCATTACTATCAATTTTATGCCTCTTCAGGTGCAGGTCTCTCTTGGATTGTGGATTGTTAGGGGGTTTGCTGCCTCAACAACTTGGATGTCAAAATGACTTACCAAATCAACCACTGATTCTCCTTGTCGGGCGATATTCGAGTCACGTTTCCGTGTCCTGTCAACTTCCTCCATATCAGTGTCATTCTTCTGAGTATTTGATACGTCTAGCTCCCTCCCGGATCCGTCGTGTGAACCATCAGACCCTTCATCACCCATATAGCCATCATATCCTCGTACGCTTCCCCGACCAAAGCGACCTGCACCTCTGCCCGGACCACCTCGCTCGACCACGTCCCCCTTCCACGTCCACCTAGATCAGCCAACAACCAAGGGCCAAATTTCCTGTCCTTCTCATCGTGAATCACGTTTCTATGCTCTTTATAAACATGCCCCATCAAACCACAAACTTCACACCAATTAGGAATCTTCTCATAACAAACTCCAAATATGTCCCTTTTGCCACCCCATGATATTGATACAGCACGCTTTAGAGGCTCCCGAACATCAATCGTTACTCGCACACGACAAAAAATTCCGAAAGAAATCCATTGAATCCGGTTCAACTGCTTCAAACTTGCCCACACGCCTGGCCAGATTAGACGCTAGTGGTCTATATGCCTCAGGTATGTTGTGAATCTGTGCCCATACAGCTATGGAATCAAGCTTGATGGTACTCAGTTTGTAAACCCGTCATATGGCTCGATCGCCACAGAAGAATTTCTGAAATTCCATGGTCCATCCAGTTGAAGTGTATAAGTGAATTGCACTACTCCTTTTCATCAGTTCGGACTTTTGGTTGCGTTGGCTAGTGCATAAAGCTTGACATGGTATCAGAGCCTAAGGTCTCGAGTTCGAGTCCTGGCTTTCGTAATTTATTCTAAAATTGTTGTTGACCCCTCTGTGTCCACGTATAGGCCTCTTGAGTCATACATGAGTTTCGCGCGCCGTCGCTCTCTTCCGGTTGTACGTGATGACTTCTCCCCGTCACACGTGAGAGGGGGTGTTGAAGTGTATAAGTGAATTGCACTAGTCCTTTCCATCAGTTCGGACTTTTGGTTGCGTTGGCTAGTGCATAAAGCTTGACACATCCTATGGAAAATATTGAATCTCTAATATTTCGGTGTATTGATTTGACCTTCACGGGGAATATATATAGACGTACACTGGGTACGAAGAGACTTGGAGTACAAGATGTACAGTCCTAGTCTATCTCTAGTTTATACACGTATACGTACTCTAACATCCCCCTCAGTCGAAGCGGGAGTGAAACGGACGCTTACGACTGGATTTGAAGTATTGCGTTTCCGTCGTCTTCACCTCCTTGTCATCATCACCTGCGTGGACATGATCGTGGCTGGCACCTAGGGGCGGTGACTGCGTCCCCTTCTAGTGCCTCTCTTCCCTCCCGCAGTCACATCGGGAGTGGCGTGGACGCAAGTGACGACGCGGACGCTGTTGACTGGAGTTCTTGAGTTGCTGTAGACGTTGTTCTTCATGTCGTTGTCGAAGTAGCCGATTGTGATGTAGCCGTGGTCGCCGTAGGTGTGGTCGATGTCGTAGTCGTTGTAGTGGTGTGGCCGCCATTTCCGGAGGCGCAAAAAATTGCGCGATTTTTTTTGTTGTTGTTGACGAAGTTGCAGTTGTGGACGTTTTGCATCTTGTAGAAGTACCGTCGGGGGCGTCTCTTGGACGCAGTCATAAGTGGGACCACCGGTTTTGCCAGGACCGGAGGAACCCACCAAGCACACACGTTTTTGCCAGAACCATATGCGCGGTCGTAGGGGCGTCACAATTATGATGCCGGTTTGTTGTTGCAGTAGTCGGGGTCGTGGACACGGCGATGCCGTCGTCATGCCTTACAGTACGTATACTGTCAGAGGGCGTCGTAGTCGTATGTCCATTATGTGGACGGGTATAGCGGCGGCGGCGATGTATCGATGAAGATGTTGATGAAGACCACATAGATGTAGACCTTGGCGATGAAGTAGTAGGCGTGTCGGTGACGATCGTCGTTCGAAGGCCCCTTGTGGCGGCGATGATGTCGAAGCCTTGATGTTGAAGAAGTCGACGTAGTAGTGTCTCACACAGGCCTGGCGTGTGGGTGATGTTAATATCACTTCTTTGTGGATGTGCTCGACGGCAATCTTGGCTTATAGTCTGGCGTAGTCGTACAGCTTGATGTAGCTGGCTCGATGCAGTGAAGATCAGCATGTCGATATAGATGTCGTGCTGACATGTGAAAGATCGATGGAGATCTTGGCTAGCAGGTAGATGTTGTAGTAGATCGGCATGTGAACACGGGCGTCATAGGAGAGACGTGATGTTCCAGACCGGTGTTGGTCATGCACAAAAGAAAAAATCTTCGTGGAATAATACTCCGGTCTTGCTCCAACTTGGTGCGTCTCCAGTCTCCTATATGCACAGATCGAGCGGTGGCAGACGCCGGGGCGTGTGTGGCTCGCGCGCGCGGCCGCGTGCCAGCGTCGATGTGCTCTCTTTTACCTCGATCTTCTCCGTGGTAGAGCCAGCTGAGGAGATCGATCTGTCACGCCGAAGTTGCATGCCGCTATGCAGAATTTTGGGATTTATTTGGACTAAACGGGATCTAATCTAGAAAATTGGAATTGGTCTAATCTAATCTAAAGAACCGATCTAATCTTTGATTTTGATCGGGTGCCGTGTCCCGAGGAGTAATCTCCCCGGGGGCGGCGCGTTGCGGAAGTGATGAAAAAACCTAGGATCGGCGCCGTGAGGCTAACCGCTCTGATATCATATGGAAAATATTGAATCTCTAATATTTCGGTGTAGTGATTTGAGCCTCACGGAGAATATATATAGACGTACACTGGGTATGAGGAGACTTGGAGTACAAGATGTAGAGTCATGGTCTATCTCTAGTCTATACACGTATACGTACTCTAACTGTGGAAAATATTGAATCCCTAATATTTCGTGTTGTATTGATTTGACCCTCACGGGGAATATATATAGACGTACACTGGGTATGAGGAGACTTGGAGTACAAGATGTAGTCCTAGTCTATCTCTAGTCTACACACGTATACGTACTCTAACACACCCTGCATCGCCTTTTCCCAGTAGCCTAGGCAGAAAAATTGCATCAGGTATAGATTACTCTCAATCTCCCAGAACTTGACGTCCTGTGTCAGCCCCCATGCAGATCGCATATTAGAGAAGAACCAAGTCTGGCCGTAAGGTGTCTCGGTATGAACCTTTGCAACTGCTAACCATCGTGGAAGTTCTTCCACCGGCGGGCCCTCTTCCTCGAAGATTACGATCGTCTAGATCCTCTTCTCCAATCCCCAGTTCATCCATGAGTTTTGCTAGATCCTCCTCTCGTGCCTTCTCTCCTGAACCAGACGTCTGATCTGCTATCACCAGAAACCTAGATCAGTTCCTTCCAGAGAGTTGCCAAAAAAACACCCGAGAAACCTTAGGGAGAGAGAGACTGCAGGGTATCGAGGCCGGGTAGCAGAACAAGTCTGCCCCTTGCCTCGGCGCGAGAACAAAACCCTATCTAAAAACAGCGCCGATTTGGCTCCTTTTCGCAGATGACAGCCTGCTATTCTTCAAAGCAACTGGCGAGGGTGCAAATGAGGCCTTGGAGTCTTTATCTTTATATTGTCAAGCGCTGGGTCAGAAAATCAATTTGGCGAAATCCTCTATTTTCTCTATTTTCTTTAGCAAGGGATGTTCACAAGTTATAAGAGATGAGATAAAAAATGCTTTCAATGTGCCCAACGAATCTCTTAGTGAGAAATATCTGGGTATGCCTACTGATGTAGGAAGATCAAAAAATGGGGATTTTAAATACCTCAAGGACAGGGGTATGGCAAAAGGTGAAGTGATGGATGGAACAAATTCTATCGGAAGGTGGAAAAGAGGTCTTAATAAAATACGTGGCACAAGCTATACCCATTTACTCTATGGCATGTTTCAAACTTCCTCGAGGATTGTGTCAACACATTGATGATCTTATAAGAAAGTTTTGGTGGGAAAGTAAAGCGCGCGGGGATGGAAAACTACTTGGGTGAGTTGGGAGGAGATGACCAAACCAAAATATATGGGAGGTTTGGGTTTCCACGATACCGAGCTATTTAATTTGGCGTTGCTAGCGCGCCAAGCTTGGAGAATCTTTCAAGACCCTAATACTCTCAGTGCCCGAATCATCAACGTTGTTTATCACCCCTCTAGTGATCTGTTGAACGCTGAAATTGGATCTCACCCGTCTCAAATATGGAGAGATCTGATTGAGGGAAGAGATGTGTTAGCTCGTGGCGCCCTGATAAAGAGAATCGGCAATGGTACATCTACGCATATATGGTCTCAGATAACTGGCTTCCAAGAGAAACAATGATGTTGCCAATTGCTTGCCGTACTATCCTAGTTAGTGAACTAATTAATGCACATTCAGCTACATGGAATAGAGAAAAGGTCCAAAATACTTTTGTCCATGTTGATGTTGATAAAATTCTCGGTATGCCACTGTCAACTCACAACATTGATGATTTTTGGGCTTGGGCGTTTGAGAAATGTGGTGTTTTCGGTGTCAGATCGGCTTACCGCATGACTAGTTGAAACTAAATATCGGCGTGAGGCATGGCTAGACGGTACATATTCTGGCTCAGATCATACGTGTGACAGCAAGGATTGGACCTCACCGTGGAAGGTTAAGGTGCCCTCTAAAATCAAGGTTTTTCTATGGCAGTTTGCTAAACAGTCCGCTCCTGACGGCCGATCTACCCATTATTTCATTAGCAAATATTTGGACGATCTGCGGCTATTGAGTAGTACTGCGACCGTAAGGAGCTCGGTCCCTGTTCAACGTGCATCTAACAATAAATGGATCCCTCCCCCGAATGCAATTATAAAAATCAATGTGGATGGTGCTTGTTCAAGAAACAATTCAGCTGCAGCTGTAGCGAGAGATCACACAGGGAGGTATGTGGGATCATCGTCAATGGTGTTCACAGACATAGTTGACCGACCCACGCTTGAAGCTCTTGCTTGTAGGGAGGCCTTTGCTCTGGCCAAGGATTTGTCGTTGAGGAGGATTTTGGTTTCCTCTGACTGTCAGCAAGTTATTCGTGATATTGCTAATGATACAGGAGGAGCCTATGCTACGATCATAAAAGAAATCAATCTCCATGTGGCAGATTTCATGAAAGCTTTATTCATTCATGAAGGCAGATTAAAGAATGTAGAAGCTCATAACTTAGCTCCTTATTCATTCTCTTTAGACCCCCGCCATGTGTGGTTGCTGGAACCCTATGATCTTGTAATAATGCCAACTTATTTGGCCGTGGATTAATAAAAGCAAGCAAGTTGATCTAAACAAAAGGTGTGCACCCACGGCTGGCATCAATTTGATCGTGCGGGACAGCCCTAGGGCTCTCGCCTATATGCGTGATAGGCGCATGACACCAGATTGGATCAAGGAGGTAGAGAGGCCATGAAGCTGCACACGTGGATACCATGAAGGTGCTGCTCATGTGATGCTTCAGATTGATCCGATTGTGTGTATAACTCTATTGTTCATGATTTCTAGATCGTTAACCGCTCGTGTTTTTCCAGGGTAAGTAGATGTGGTCTACCTCGCTATTACCATCTTATATATCGGATCTTGTTAGGTTTTATCCGTTCTTCTAATATTTTCTACCAAATTTTTTTAGTTCATAAACTCCCGTATACATGTATATACATATTAGGGTTCTCATGTACGTGTTGAACTCGTAAAAATCAAGAAAACAAGCCATCCAGAGCTCTCCTGACCTCAAACCATCCCAACCTGGGTCCAAAATCTAATTCGGCCTTTAGTTAGGCTCTTAACGAGTACAGGCCCGCCATAGGCCATAGCTCCTCCTGCCACGCACTCAGGCACGACGCGAGGCGGTTCGTCTCCACACGCACGGCCGCTCGCCGCCCGCCACCAAGCACTCCACACTCGCCGGCGCTCCGCCAAAGTCGCAGCCCGATGTCCCCGTGCTCCCGCGGTCGTCCGCCCATCTGCCCTTTCCCTGGCCCGGCAGGCTGCAGTACTTCATCGTGATCGCCACGGTAAGAAGTAGTAAGAACTAAGAACATGAAGCACTCAGTTATAATTACAGTATTTAAACTTGAATTCACAATCATAATTGATCCTTTCTTAAAAACTTGAAATTTAGAATTAGAATCAGAAGTCGTTGGTGCTAATTCTGCACTAAATTCAGAATCAGAAGTCACTCACTGTAAGAAGTGATTCACTTGTAATTTTCTGTTTTAATTTTATCTATTTGAAGGGTCAAATTCTTTTTCCAAGTAAACGATGATGACAACATTGATCGCTTTCAAAAAGGGAGAATATATAATTCTTTCCCTATTCTTGCAATGTAACTTAATTGGAGACACTCCCGCTGCTATGAACAGCTACTATGAACAATCTGTAGTTCTATTCTTACTGTTGTTAACCTACATACGTTATATTAGTGTGCTTAAATTTTTTTACTTCAAATATCCAATATGAAAATCCTGGCTCCGCCATTGTCTTGGGCTGCCACTAAGCCTTGAACTTTGTTGGCGGCTGGTCTAAGGAAGCAAATACACTAATACAGTCCATGAGCCAGGAGACCAGGAGATAGGAGCACACGAACACGCAAACTCTTGCGGGATTCTTCTTCTTATTACCAGTGCTTGCGCCCCTCTTCTCCCAGGACGCGGCTATCAATCTGAACATTTGATCATACATTTACAACACCTGTGCTTCGGTATCCCCACGAGGGCAATCAAGAGAAGAAAAAGCGGTGCAGGTGGGGTTGTGGTGGCTGCTGGTTCGGCACGGATAGGTGAAAGTCGTATTAGCCGGGGTGTGGGTATATGGTCACGTATACGCACGAGTGTATCCATGTACGGTCGTCATCCTCCCCCTTCGTATATAAGCAACTGCCGAATCGTCCGTCCCCCTTCGACGTTTCATTCCCCACCTGGATTTGGCAAAAGATCTCACCTACCCACTCCCACCGCCCACACCCAGCACTAGCCACCGGGGTCGCCTCGCCGCATCGGCTTCTCTCCAACTAGGACGACGATGGAAGGCCGCGGCCGTGCCGTGTCCGCCGCGGATCTGCAGAAGAGGGAGGAGAAGGGCGAGGCCGTGGTGCACGAGGTGGAGGTGGCCGTGGCGGTTGCGGAGGAGAAGGAGGCGGGGGTGGAGATGATGGCGCCCGCTTCTGATCTGGAGCGGAAGCGGGCGAGGGAGGAGGTGTAGGGTTTTGTAGCATGGAAAACAAAAAAAATTTACCGCATACAAACAAACAAGCCAAGATCTATCTACTAGATTGTAGCAACGAGTCGATGGAATAACTCACCCTCGAAGATTCCAAAGTGTTTAACGAGAGCGGATTCTCGTGGGTGATATAGTCGTACTCTTCCCGATCTCAAGATCGCGTAGACGATCCTTCCGGCGCTGCGTTCCGGCAGCGCTCCCGCGGTCGATCACACGTTCGGTACTCGACGAAGACCTTCCTATCCCTTGTTCCAGCAGGCAGCGGAGGTTGTAGCACTCTCCTCGCGATTCCGGCAGCACAACGGCGTGGTACCGGAAGTAAAGGGGAGATCTCGCAGGGCTTCGCCTTAAGCCGGAGCGAGTATGGTGGAGTATGAGAGAGCTCCTCGGTGATCTAGGGTTTAGACACACCAAGGAGGAGGTGCTAGGGCCAGCGGCTAGGGCTTGGGGCTTGCCCAAGTCGGCGGCTAGGGGAGCCCTAGGCGGCGGCAACAGGAGGTGGCGGCGCCGGGCTAGGGTTTTGAGGTGGAGAACTTGTGTTTGGAGGAGCAGCCCTGCCCCTCCTTATATAGGTGGAGGGGGCGCGCCAGGGGAGGGGAGTCCCTCCCCAACTCGGCTTCCAAGGTGGGCCGGCGGTGGAGGGGAGGAACTCCTCCCCAAGTAGGTTTCCTACTTCCCCTCCACCTTCCAAAATAGCCGTTTGACTTTTCAAATTGGCGTTTGACTTTTCAAACTAGGATTTGATTAAACCCTTTATTTTGTTCAGCGATGACACCTAGTACATGATGCAATCATTCCAACTTGGTATGACACATTCATGTACCCTTCCCCTCCGGAGTGCCGGACATTCCGGAACCTTCTAGAACATTCCCGATGAAAACACCGGAACCATTCTCCAACCCCGAAACAGGACTTTCCTTATATGAATCTTATTCTCCGGACCATTCCGGATCTCCTCGTGATATCCCGGATCCCATCCGAGACTCCGAACAACATTCGGTCTCTTACTCATCATTCCATAACTACTCAAACAACGTCGAATCCTTAAGTGTGTCTCCCTACGGTTCGTGAATTATGCGGACATGATCGAGACACTTCTCCGAACAATAACCAATAGAGGAATCTGGAAATTCATATGGCTCCCACATATTTCTACGATTACTTTGCGATCGAATGAACCACTTACATACGATACCAATTTCCCTTTGTCTCACGATAGTTTACTTATCCGAGGTTATGATCGTCGGTATCTCTGCATACCTAGTTCAACCTCGTTACTGATAAGTACTCTTTTCTCGTTCCCGTGATATGTGATCCCTTGTGATCCAGTCACATGCTTGCAAGCTAATTGGATGACATTTCACCGAGAGGGCCCAGAGTATATCTATCCGTCATATGGATGGACAAATCCCACTCTTTATCCATGTGTCTCAACCAATACTTTCCGAACACTCAATGCCACCTTTATAGCCACCCAGTTACGGTGTGGTGTTTGATGTCATCAAAGCATCCTTCCGGTGAAGGTGATATGCATGATCTCATGGTCGAAGGAATTAGGTTACTATGTATCAGAAAGCATATAGCAATTGAACTATTAAAATGACTTGATATTTATGCTACGCTTATCTATAGGAGTATGTCCACCATATCATTCTCCTAACGATATGATCTTGTTGTTAATAACATCTCAATGTTCATGATAGGGAAACCACAATCATTTATTAACCAACAAGCTAGTAATGTATAGAGGCTTTACTAGGGACTTCAATTTAAGTTTACAAATCACACAAGTATTAATGTTTCCTTGTTAATACTATTATAGCATGAATGTAAACATTTATCATAAACACAAAGATATAATAATAACTACATTTATTATTGCCTCTAGAGCATATCTCCAATAGTCTCCCACTTGCACTAGAGTCATCTAATCTAGATTACATGGTAATATACCAAACACCCATGGAAGTTTGGTGCTGGTCATGTTTTGCCCTCGGGAGAGGTTTAGTCAACGAATCCGCCACATTCAGATCTGTGTGTACTTTGCAAATCTTTATGTCCCCATCTTGGACATGTTCTCGAATAGCGTGAAAACGTAGCTTGATGTGCTTCAGCTTCTTGTGTGACCTTGGTTCTTGCGCATTGGCTATGGCGCCCATGTTATCACAGTAGATAGACATTGGGTCCAGCGCACTAGGAACCACACCCAGCTTTGTAATGAACTCTTTCATCCATATCGCTTCTTGTGAAGCCTCCGAAGCAGCCATGTATTCCAATTCAGTTGAAGATCTCGCCACAACGCTTTGCTTTGCACTCCTCTAGCTAACTGCTGCACCATTCAAAGTAAATATGTATCCAGATTGTGATTTAGAATCATCCGGATCGGTGTTCCAACTAGCATCAGTGTAACCATTAACAGCGAGCTGTTCATCACCTCCATAAGAAAGAACCATATCATTAGTTCTTCTCAAGTACTTAAGGATGTTTTTGACTGTTGTCCAATGATCCACTCCTGGATCACTTTGATATCTGCTAGTTAAACTAACAGCATATGCAATGTCGGGTCTAGTATATAGCATGGCATACATCAGAGATCCTATGGCTGAGGCATAGGGAGTCTTACTCATCCTTTCTCTATCTTCTGCCGATGTCGGACTTTGAGTTTTACTCAAGGTCGTATTGGGCAACATGGGCAAGAACCCTTTCTTTCTATCTTCCATTCCAAACCTCTTTAGAACTTTGTCCAAATATGTACTTTGTGACAATGATATTAGGCGTCTCGATCTATCTCTATAAATCTTTATGCCTAATATGTAAGCTGCTTCGCCAAGATCCTTCATTGAAAAACTTTTATTCAAATATTCCTTGACACTATTAAGAAGGTCTACATCATTCCCAATCAACAATATGTCATATAGTATTAAGAATGCTACAGAGCTCCCACTCACTTTCTTGTAAATACAAGCTTCTCCATAAGTTTGTATAAAACCAAAACTTTTGATCACCTTATCAAAATGTTGATTCCAACTTCGGGATGCTTGCTTCAATCCATAGATGGACCGTTTAAGTTTGCATACCTTGTTAGCATCTTTAGGATCGACAAAACCTTTGGGTTGCATCATATACAACTCTTCATCAATATCTCCATTGAGGAATGTTGTTTTGACATCCATCAGCCATATCTCATAATCATAATATGCAGCGATTGCTAACATAATCCTCACAGACTTTAGCTTCGCTACAGGTGAGAAAGTCTCATCGTAGTCAACTCCTTGAATTTGTCGAAACCCTTTTGCGAAAAGTCGAGCTTTATAGACAGTAACATTACCATCAGCATCTGTTTTCTTCTGGAAAATCCATTTGTTCTCGACAGCCTTCCGGCCATCCGGTAAGTCCACCAAAGTCCATACTTGGTTTTCGTACATGGATCCAATCTCGGATTTCATGGCTTCTTGCCATTTATTGGAATCTGGGCTCATCATCGCTTCCTCATATGTCGCAGGGTCATCGGTGTTGTCTACCAACATGGCACTCATAACGGGATCATACCAATCTGGAGTGGTACGAGTTCTCGTTGACCTGCGAGGCTCTGTAGCAACTACAACTGAAGTTTCATGATCGTCATCATTAGCTTCCTCTCTTATTGGTGCAGGCACCACAGGAACTTCTTCCGGTGCTGCGCTACTCGCAATTTCGAGAGAAGGTTCGACAACCTCGTCGAGTTCTACTTTCCTTCCAGTCACTTCTTTCGAGAGAAATTCCTTCTCTAGAAAGGATCCATTCTTGGCAACGAAGATTTTTCCTTCGGATCTATGATAGAAGGTATACCCAATAGTTTCCTTCGGGTATCCTATGAAGACGCATTTTTCCGCTTTGGGTTCAAGCTTGTCCGGCTGTAACTTCTTTACATAGGCTTCGCATCCCCAAACTTTAAGGAACGATAATCTAGGTTTCTTCCCAAACCATAATTCATACGGTGTCGTTTCAACGGATTTAGATGGTGCCCTATTTAAAGTGAATGCGGCTGTTTCTAATGCATAACCCCAAAATGATAGCGGTAAATCTGTAAGTGACATCATAGAACGAACCATATCTAAGAGAGTTCGATTACGACGTTCGGACACACCATTATGCTGTGGTGTTCCCGGCGGTGTCAATTGTGAAAGTATTCCGCATTTCTTCAAATGCTCGCCAAACTCGTAACTTAGATATTCACATCCACGATCAGAACGTAGAAATTTAATCTTCTTGTTACGTTGATTCTCAACCTCACTTTGAAATTCCTTAAACTTCTCAAAAGTTTCAGACTTATGTTTCATGAAATAGACCCATATCTACTCAAGTCATCCGTGAAGGTAAGAACATAACGATAACCACCGCGCGATGCTACACTCATTGGACCACACACATCGGTATGTATGATTTCCAACAAGTTCGTAGCTCGCTCCATCATACCAGAAAATGGAGTCTTAGTCATTTTTCCCATCAGACATGCTTCGCATCTTTCAAGTGATTCAAAATCAAGTGATTCAAGAAGTCCATCGGAATGGAGTTTCTTCATACGCTTCACTCCAATGTGACCAAGACGATAGTCCCACATATAGGTCGAGTTATCGCTCGATTTCAAACGTTTAGCCTCAATGTTATTAATATGTGTATTTCCACTATCGATATTCAATAAGAATAGACCATCTATCAAAGGTGCATGTGCATAAAACATATTACTCATATAAATCGAACAACCATTATTCTCGGACTTAAACAAGTAACCGTCTCGCAATAAACAAGATCCCGATATAATGTTCATGCTCAACGCAGGCACCAAATAACAATTATTTAAGTATAAAACTAATCTCGATGGTAGATGAAGGGGTAGCGTCGACGCGATCACATCAACCTTTGATCCGTTTCCCACGCATCGCCACCTCGTTCTTCGCTAGTTTCGCTTATTTGCAAAGACTGCTTTGAGTTACAAATATGAGCAACCGAACCAAGATCAAATACCTGTGCACTACTACGAGTACTAGTGAGATACACATCAATAACATGTATATCGGATATACCTTTCTTCTTGATGTTGCCGTTCTTCAAATCCGCCAAGTACTTTGGGTAATTCCTTCCAAAGGACCTTCTCCTTGCAGTAAAAGCACTCAAGATCGCTTAGGCCCAGCCTTGGTCTTCTTCGCCGGCGCGGTAACTTTCTTACCGCCCTTCTTGAAGTTTCCCTTTTTTTAGACTTGCCTGGCTTCTTGAATTTGGTGGTCTTATTGACCAACAACACTTGGTGCTCTTTCTTGATCTCCACTTCTGCAGATTTCAACATGGAGAAGAGTTCGGGCAACTGCTTGTTCATGTTTTGCATATTTTAGTTCATCACAAAGTTCTTGTAACTTGGTGGTAGTGATTGGAGGACACGGTAAATCCCCAAAGCATTAGGAATCACTATACCCAAGCTTTGAAGTTTGTTTGCGTGCCCAGACATCTTAAGCACATGATCACTGACGGAGCTGCCCTCTTCCATCTTGCAGTTAAAGAACTTTTCATAAGCCTCATAGCTCTCAATTGCCGCGTGAGTCTCAAAGATCAATTTAAGATCACGGACAATATCATGTGGGTCCGAATTCTCAAACCTTTTCTGAAGCTCCGATTCTAAACCATACAAGATAGCACACCGAATCGGAGTCTTGAGTCTTCCGAGCGAGGTAAACATTCTTTACTTCGTCGGCATCGATTGGCAAAGGGTCACCCAAGTGCATCCAAAGACATAGGTCAAATTACCAGCTGTGAGGACAATCCTCAAATTGCGGAACCAATCCGCGAAGTTGCTTCCATTGTTTCTCAACTTTTTTTTCTCTAGGAACGCATTAAAATTGATGGTAGGGGCCTCCATTGATCTACAACATATTTGCAATAGTTTAGACTAAGTTTATGATAAATTGAGTTCTAATTAATTGTTAAATTAATCTAGGTGAACTCCCACTCAAAACAATATCCCTCACATTGTTTTAGTGATCACACGAACCAAGTCCACCACATCAACACCGACCATCACGAGAGTTGATATAGTTTCAATGGCGAACATTCGACATGTTCATCATATCTACTATATGATTCATGCTTTACCTTTCGGTGATCTGTGTTCCGAGACCATGTCTGTACATGCTAGGCTCGTCAAGATCAAACCTTAGCTTCCGCATGAGAAAATCTGGCTTGCTCACGCTGTATACACTTGCGGAATCTAACACACCCGATCATCACGTGGTGCTTCGAAACAACAAGCTTTAGCAACGGTGCTAACTAAGGGTGAACACTTTATGACTTGAAATTCATGTGCATGAGGGATCATCTTATAATGCTACCGTTGTTTTACTAAGCAATACAAGATGCATAAAGGATTAACATCACATGCAATTCATAATATGTGATATGATATGGCCTTTCTTCTTTGTGCTTCCGATCTCCATCTTCAAGGATGAACATGATCTCCATCATCACCGGCATTGCATCAAGGTCAATGACGCTTCTCCATGGTTGTCGTCCACCGGCTTCAACTATTACAACTACTTTGAATAGACACACGGGTCTTAACATAAATTAAAGACAACCATATGGCTCCTGCCGGTTGCCAACTTACAATAAGGAACATTGCATACATCAAATATAATCACAATCATGTCCATATCACATCACTGCACATCCCTGCAAAACAAAGTTAGACGACTCTACTTTCTTTGCATGTTTTACGTGGTTTGGGGCTTTCAATAAGTGTCGTTCTAACTTACGAACATGAACCACAACATTGATACTAGTATTGTTAATCACCCATTGTAAATTGGATCTTAACTATGCTAGGAGAAACAGCACCATAAAGCCACTTATGCAATACAAGTTGCATGTCAAGCGTGGAGCAAGTCTCATGAACGATGTCATGTAAGGTTAGCCCGGGCCGCTTCATCCCAACATCCCGCAAGATGCAAAGTACACAAGAAGCAATCGACAATAAAAGCATCAACGCCCACAAAGACCATTACATTCTCGTGCAGCAGTTCTACACATAGACACGGCTCTGATACCACTGTAGGGTTTCGTAGCATGGAAAACAAAAATTTCTACCGCATACAAACAAACAAGCCAAGATCTATCTACTAGATTGTAGCAACGAGTCGATGGAATAACTCACCCTCGAAGATTCCAAAGTGTTTAACGAGAGCGGATTCTCGTGGGTTATGTAGTCGTACTCTTCCCGATCTCAAGATCGCGTAGACGATCCTTCCAAATAAGGCGTTAAGAAGCTCCGCAATCGGTCACACGTTCGGTACTCGACGAAGACCTTCCTCTCCCTTGTTCCAAAGAAAGCAGAGGTTGTAGCACTCTCCTCGCGATTCCTAAAGACAACTGGCGGCGTGGTAGAGGGGAGATCTCGCAGGGCTTCGCCTTAAGCCGGAGCGAGTATGGTGGACTATGAGAGAGCTCCTCGGTGATCTAGGGTTTAGACACACCAAGGAGGAGGTGCTAGGGCCGGTGGCTAGGGCTTGGGGCTTGCCCAAGTCGGCAGCTAGGGGAGCCCTAGGCGGCGGCAACAGGAGGTGGTGGCGCCGGGCTAGGGTTTTGAGGTGGAGAACTTGTGTTTGGAGGGGCAGCCCTGCCCCTCCTTATGTAGGTGGAGGGGGCGCGCCAGGGTAGGGGAGTCCCTCCCCAACTCTGCTTCCAAGGTGGACCGGCGGTGGAGGGGAGGAACTCCTCCCCAAGTAGGTTTCCTACTTCCCCTCCACCTTCCAAAATAGCCGTTTGACTTTTCAAATTGGTGTTTGACTTTTCAAACTAGGATTTGATTAAACCCTTTATTTTGTTCAGCGATGACACCTAGTACATGATGCAATCATTCCAACTTGGTATGACACATTCATGTACCCTTCCCCTCCGGAGTGCCGAACATTCCGGAACCTTCTAGAACATTCCCGATGAAAACACCGGAACCATTCTCCAACCCCGAAACAGGACTTTCCTTATATGAATCTTATTCTCCGAACCATTCCAGATCTCCTCGTGATATCCCGGATCCCATCCGAGACTCCGAACAACATTCGGTCTCTTACCCATCATTCCATAACTACTCAAACAACGTCGAATCCTTAAGTGTGTCTCCCTACGGTTCGTGAATTATGCGGACATGATCGAGACACTTCTATGAACAATAACCAATAGAGGAATCTGGAAATTCATATGGCTCCCACATATTTCTATGATTGCTTTGTGATAGAATGAACCACTTACATACGATACCAATTTCCCTTTGTCTCACGATAGTTTACTTATCCGAGGTTATGATCGTCGGTATCTCTGCATACCTAGTTCAACCTCACATCGATAAGTACTCTTTTCTCGTTCCGTGATATGTGATCCCTTGTGAGTCAGTCACATGCTTGCAAGCTAATTGGATGACATTTCACCGAGAGGGCCCAGTATATATATCCGTCATATGGATGGACAAATCCACTCTTGATCCATGTGTCTCAACCAATACTTTCCAACACTCAATGCCACCTTTATAGCCACCCGATTCGGTGTGGTGTTTGATGTCATCAAAGCATCCTTCCGGTGAAGGTGATATGCATGATCTCATGGTCGAAGGAATTAGGTTACTATGTATCAGAAAGCATATAGCAATTGAACTATTAAAATGACTTGATCTTTATGCTACGTTTATCTATAGGAGTATGTCCACCATATCATTCTCCTAACGACATGATCTTGTTGTTAATAACATCTCAATGTTCATGATAGGGAAACCACAATCATTTATTAACCAACAATCTAGTAATGTATAGAGGCTTTACTAGGGACTTCAATTTAAGTTTACAAATCACACAAGTATTAATGTTTCCTTGTTAATACTATTATAGCATGAATGTAAACATTTATCATAAACACAAAGATATAATAATAACTACATTTATTATTGCCTCTAGGGCATATCTCCAACAGGAGGATGTGGGGGATCTTCTTCTTGCAAGAGGAAGAAGGAGGCGGGAGATGAGCTGGAGGTGGTGCTGGAGGAGGGCGGCGCCGAGTCCGCTCTCGGTGCTGATCTGGATCAGGTGGTGTCGGAGGAGGCCCGGGCGGTCGTGGATCTAGTGGTGGCCGACGATATCCTGGCGGGCGTCGATCTCGTTGTGGCGGATGTGGGGGCGCATGTGGCGATGCAGGACGTGGAGGTCACTTCCGTGGTGGTGGCTGCCGTGGCAGCGCCTGCCGTGGCGGTGCCTGGCGTCGTGGAGCCTGCCATCGTGGAGCCTGCCATTGCGGAGCATGCAGTGCATGTTGGCGAGCCTCGGGTGAGTTAAATTTGACGGTCTCTTTTAGATTGTAGGGTTCATATTTAGGATTTTGATTTGTACTTTGGGTTTGTGGTTAGGGTTTTGATTTGTAGTTAGGGTTTGTATAGGTAGGGGCGAATCTACCGGCTATGCATCATTATTCTATATTGATTGAAACTAGAGTTTTTCCCCTTCATCTTGTATTTATCTATTAGCCGCGTGATCCGGATGAAGGGAATATGCCCTGAGAGGCAATAATAAAGTGTTTATTATGTGTATTCCAAGTATATGATAGATGTTTATTTTGCATGCTATAATTGTATTAATATGGAAATGTTAATACATGTGTGTTTAATAAACAAACAGAGAGTTCCTAGTTATGCCTCTCTCATAAACTAGCTCGTTGATTAACAAGATGATCAAGGTTTCCTGATCATGGACATTGGATGTTGTTAATAACGGGATCACAACATTAGTGTAATGGTGTGATGAACATTCATCCGAAGTATAGCATTACGATCAAAGTCATTGAGTTTATATTGCTATAACAACTTACGAAGTGATCCTAATCCTTAGACCATGAGATCATGTCAATCACTAACACCGGAAGAGTTTCTTGATAACATCAAACGTCACGTCACGGTGGTGATTATAAAGATGGATTCAGAACTAATAAAGTGTTATGTTGAGGCTCATGGATCGAGAGTGGAATTTGTTCATCCCGATGACGGATAGATATACTCTGGGCCCTCTCGGTGATATCACATTGATTAGCTTGCAAGCAAGTGATTTGATCACTAGAATGTTATATCACAGGAACGAGAAAAGAGTGCATGTCGGTAACGAGATCAAACTAGGTATGGAGATACCGATGATCGAATCATGGACATGTAATATATCGTGAAACAAAGGGATTAAGATACTAGCGTAAAAGGTTTCGACGATCACAAGAAAGTCATTGTTGAATGTGTGGGAGTCAGTATGGGTCTCCAGATCCCGCTTCTGATTATTGATCCGAGAGGGGTCTCGATCATGTCCGCATTATTCATGAACCGTAGGGTGACACACTTAAGAGACACCGACATCCAATTGGAGGAAATGTTTCATGCCAAAAGAATGAACAAGCGCAGGAATTTATTTCACTAGATACCGAAACAGGTTTTCGGCTGAAATTGCATAAAGTGGTTATGCATGTGAAATAGAATTCTAGCAAGGGGTTATTTGTGAATGTTTGTCATTAAAGTAATTGATAAAATTCTGAATAAAATAAAAGAGTTTTATTTAATGAGAGTTTGCATTAAATATGGTGGATATTTAATGGGAATTTGAGTGGACTTTTGAGTGGAGGGAATTTAAAGGAGATTTGTGAGTGGAGTGTCCACCCACATGAAGAGGGGAGGGCAAGGGGGCAGCCCCATGCGCCGGCCACCCCCTTGGGGTCTCCCCCCCTCCTCCTATAAAAGGAGCCCCCCTCCTCACTTGTCTCTCACACCTCCTCGTGAAGGATCTCTCTCCCCCTCTAGAATTTATCCCCCATGGTCTCGGACTAGCGAGATACATGTTCCCGGTGGCTATTCGGCAAGAAAGAGTTGTGCTTCCGCATCACTGGAGCGAGGAGGCAGAGGTTTCTCGGTGCCTCGAACGTGTGTGCGAGCACGGATGCCGCTGATTTGCGGCTTAGGACTTCCTCTCGATCTTGAGATCAGCAAGAGATCGTCTACATCAACCACGAGTTGAACTCGTTAAGCTTTGTCGGTCTTCAAGGGTATGTTCTCACGGATATACATCCGCGTTGTTTGTATCTAGTAGATAGATCTTGGTATATAGTTCACATCGTAGGAAATTTTTGTTTTCTATGTTGCGAACCCTACAAAGGGTATCGAGCCGGATCTATGCGTAGATACTTTACACGGTAGTACACATATGAGTATGTGGGATGATGATCATGTTGTTGCTCCTTTGTTGTAATTTTGGATATTGGTGGCATAGTGGGATGAAGCGGCCCGGACAAACTTTACATGTCCTCGCACATGAGACCTGTTCCACGCTTGACATGCAACTAGTTTGCATAAGTGGCTAGCGGGTGTCTGTCTCTCCTACTATAGTCAATATCTATTTTGCAAGCGAGTTGTCAACAATTTGATTATCCTCGTTGTGGTTCATGTTCGTAGGTAAGAACGGTTCTATCTCGAAAGCCCTAAGCCACGTAAAACTTGCAATGGATAAATTAGAGGCGTCTAGTTTAGATTGTTGCTGGGCTAGTGTTATGATATGGTAGTGTCGTAAGTAGAATGAAGTATGAGATGATACTCTTACAACACACATAGCGTGTAAAATCCATAGACCTTGGATTTACACATATAGGTATGATAGTGATCATACCACGATGCACATGATAGAGATCATCTGTGGGAACCATATCATTTCACTAATAAACATATGATGTTTTGATAGCATCTTATATGAAGGGTTCGCAGCATAGAAAACAAAAATTTTCCTACGATGTGAACTATATACCAAGATCTATATACTAGATACAAACAACGGGCGGATGTATATCCGTAGAGAACATACCCTTGAAGACCGACAAAGCTTAACGAGTTCAACTCGTGGTTGATGTAGACGATCTCTTGCCGATCTCAAGATCGAGAGGAAGTCCTAAGCCGCAAATCGCAGCGCATCCGTGCTCGCACACACGCTCGAGGCACCGAGCAACCTCCGCCTCCTCGCCCAGCGATGCAGCGGAAGCACAACTCTTTCTTGCCGAATAGCCACTGGAACATGTATCTCGCTAGTCCGAGACCATGGGGATAAATTCTAGAGTGAGAGAGATCCTTCATGAGGAGGTGTGAGAGACAAGTGAGGAGGGGCCTTTTATAGGAGGAGGGGGACCCCAAGGGGGTGGCCGCATGGGCTGCCCCTTGCCCTCCTCTTCATGTGGGTGGACACCCACTCACAAAACTCCTCTAAATTCCTCCACTCAAAAGTCCACTCAAAATTCCCATTAAATTTCCACCAAATTTAATGCAAACTCTCATTAAATAAAACTTTTATTTTATTCAGAATTTTGTCAATTACTTTAATGACAAACATTCACAAATAACCCTTGCTAGAATTCTATTTCACATGCATAACCACTTTATGCAATTTCACCCGAAAACTGTTTCTATCTAGTGAAACAAATTCTCGCTTGTTCATTCTTTTTCGGCATGAAACATTTGCTCCAATTGGATGTCGGTGTCTCTTAATGTGTCACCCTACGGTTCGTGAATAATGCGGACATGATCGAGACCCTCTCGGATCAATAATCGTAAGCGGATCCGAGACCCATATCGACTCCCACACATTCAACGATGACTTTCTTGTGATCGTCTAACCTTTTACGCTAGTATCTTAATCCCTTTGTTTCACGATATATTACATGTCCGAGATTCGATCATCGGTATCTCCATACCTAGTTTGATCTCGTTACCGACATGCACTCTTTTCTCGTTCCTGTGATATAACATTCTAGTGATCAAATCACTTGCTTGCAAGCTAATCAATGTGATATCACCGAGAGGGCCCAGAGTATATCTATCCGTCATTGGGATGAACAAATTCCACTCTCGATCCATGAGCCTCAACATAACACTTTATTAGTTCTGAATCCATCTTTATAATCACCCTGTTATGGTGTGACGTTTGATGTTATCAAGGAACTCTTCCGGTGTTAGTGATTGACATGATCTCATGGTCTAAGGATTAGGATCACTTCGTAAGTTGTTATAGCAATATAAACTCAATGACTTTGATCGTAATTCTATACTTCGGATGAATGTTCATCACATCATTACACTAATGTTGTGATCCCGTTATTAACAACATCCAATGTCCATGATCAGGAAACCTTGATCATCTTGTTAATCAACGAGCTAGTTTATGAGAGAGGCATAACTAGGAACTTTCTGTTTGTTTATTAAACACACATGTATTAACTTTTCCGTATTAATACAATTATAGCATGCAAAATAAACATCTATCACATACTTGAATACACATAATAAACACTTTATTATTGCCTCTCAGGGCATATTCCCTTCAGTCTCCCACTTGCACTAGAGACAATAATCTAGTTACATAGTGATAAATCTAACACCCATTGAGTTCTGGTGTTGATCATGTTTTGCTCTAGGGAGAGTTTTAGTCAACGGATCTGCTACATTGAGATCTGTATGTACTTTACAAATCTTTATATCTCCATCCTTGACATGCTCACGGATGGAGTGAAACCGGTGCTTAATATGCTTGGAATGCTTGTGAGACCTTGGCTCTTTGGCATTGGCAATGGCACCATTGTTGTCACAATAGATCACCATTGGGTCCAACTCGTTTGCCACAACTCCTAGTTTGGATATGAACTCCTTCATCCAAACTGCTTCCTGAGCCGCTTCTGAAGCAGCAACATATTCGGCCTCCGTTGTTGATCCCGCTACCACAGGTTGTTTCGAGCTCCTCCAACTAACCGCTCCGCCATTCATGAGAAATACGTATCCGGATTGAGACTTAGAGTCATCCGGATCGGTGTCAAAGCTAGCGTCGACATAACACTTAGCGATGAGCTCTTCTTCACCTCCGTATACAAGAAACATATCCTTAGTTCTTCGTAAGTACTTAAGGATATTCTTGACCGCTATCCAAGGTTCAACTCGATCCGATTGGTACCTACTAGTCAAACTAATAGCATGTGCCACATCGTCTTGTACATAGCATGGCGTACATTATAGAGCCTATGGTCAAGCATAGGGACTTTGTCCATTATCTCTCTTTCTTCCGCCGGCCGGACTTTGAGTCTTACTCAATGTCTTGCCTTGCAACATAGGTAAGAACCCTTCTTACTTCGTCCATTTTAAACTTCTTTAAAATCTTATCAAGGTATGTACTTTGCGATAGCCCTATTAGGCGCCTAGATCTATCTCTATAGATCTTTATGCCTAATATGTATGACGCTTCACCTAGGTCCTTCATTGAAAATTTGCTGTTTAGATAACTTTTAACACTGTTAAAAGTTCTATATCATTTCCGATCAATAATATGTCATCCACATATAATATCAGAAATGCCACATTGCTCCCACTCACTTTCTTGTAAATACAAGCTTCTCCATAAGTTTGGACAAATCCAAACTCTTTGATCACCTCATCAAAGCGGAGATTCCAACTTCGTGATGCTTGCTTCAATCCATAGATGGATCGCTGAAGCTTGCACACCTTGTTAGCATCCTTAGGATCGACAAAACCTTTGGTTGTATCATATACAACTCTTCTTCAATATTACCATTGAGAAACGCGGTTTTGACATCCATCTGCCATATTTCATAATCGAAATATGCAGCAATTGCTAACATAATCCTAACTGACTTTAGCATCGCTACGGAGAGAAAGTCTCATCGTAGTCAACTCCTTGAATTTGTCGAAACCCCTTTGCGACAAGTCGAGCTTTATAGATGGTCACATTACCATCAAGACGCTTTCCTTTGAAAATCCATTTGTTCTCCACGGCCTTGGTCGTGAGGTAATTCCACCAAGTTCCAAACTTGATTTTCATACATGGATTCCATCTCGGATTTCATGGCTTCTAACCATTTGTTGAATCTGCTCATCATCGCTTCTTCATACGTCGCAGGTCATTATTTTCATCAACCATGAAATTCATGACAGATTTCCAGACAGCTCGAGTCGCACGCTACTGTTTGACCTGCGAGGTTCGGTAGTACTCTCTTCGGAGTTTCATGATCATTATCATTAGTTCCTCTTCAACAGTGGAGCCAACTCGGAACAACTTCCGCACTACGCTACTCGCCATACTTTGAAGAGAAGGTTCCACAACCTCTTCGAAGTTCTACCTTCCGACTACTCACACCTTTCGCGAGAAACTCTTTCTCTAGAAAGGATCCATTCTTGGCAACAAAACCTTGCCCTCGGATCTGTGATAGAAGGAATACCCAATAGTTTCTTTAGGGTATCCTATGAAGACGATTTTTCCGCTTTGGGTTCGAGTTTATCCCGTTGAAGTTTCTTCACATAAACATCGCATCCCCAAACTTTAAGAATGACAGCTTAGGTTTGTTTCCAAACCACAATTCATACGGTGTCTTTTCAACGGATTTAGATGGTGCCCGATTTAAAGTGAATGCAGCAGTTTCTAGTGCATAACCCCAAAATGACAACGGCAAGTCCGTCAGAGACATCATAGATCGAACCATATCTAATAAAGTACGATTCGACGTCCGACACACCATTATTTGTGGTGTTCCGGTAGGTGTGAGTTGTGAAACAACTCCACACTCTTTCATGTGAGTGCTAAACTCGTAACTTAGATAATCACCTCCATGGTCGGACCGTAGAAATTTGATCTTTCTATTACGATGATTTTCCACTTCATTCTGAAATTCCTTGAACTTTTCAAAGGTTTCAGACTTGTGTTTCATCAAGTAGATATAACCGTATCTACTCAAATCATCCGTGAAAGTAACAAAATAACGATATCCACCTCGCGCCGACACACTCATTGGACCACATACATCAGAATGTATGATTTCCAATAAATCAGCCTGCTCCATTGAATCGAAAACGGCGTTCTAGTCATCTTGCCCATAAGGCATGGCTCACATGTATCAAATGATTCATAATCAAGTGATTCCAAAAGTCCATCCGAATGGAGCTCCTTCATGCTTAATGCCAATATGACCTAGACGGCAAGTACACATATATGCGGATATATCATCATTAAGTTTAATCCTTTTAGCATCAACATTATGAATATGTGTAACATTATCATTGAGATCTAATAGAAATAAACCATTCATCATCGGTGCATGACCATAAAAGATTTCATTCATATAAATGGAACAACCATTGTTCTCAGATTTAAATGAATAACCACTTTGCATCAAACACGATCCAGATACAATGTTCATGCTCAGTGCAGGCACTAGATAACATTTATTCAAGTTTATAACTAATCCCGACGGTAAGTGGAGAGGCAGCGTCGGCGATTACATCAACGTTGATCCATTGCCGACACGCATCTTGACCTCACCCTTGCTAGAGGTCGCTTGTTCGCAACCTGATTCGAGTTACAAATATTAGCAACCGAACCGTATCAAATACCCGTGTGCTACTGCGAGCACTAGTCAAGTACACATCAATAACATGTATATCATATATACCTTTGTTTGCCTTGCCACCTTCTTGTGCCAGATACTTGGGGCGATTGCGCTTCCAATGGCTACCCCCTTACAATAGTAGCACTCGAATCGAACTTAGGTCCAACTCGGGGTTTTTTTCAGCGCTGCAATGTGCTTGCCGCCTCTTCTTTCCTTTTTTCCTTCTTGTCTTTCTTGAAACCAGTGTTCCTATTGATCATCAACACTTGATGTTCCTTTTGATCTCCACTGCAGCTTTAAGCATTGACAAGCTCGGAGAGACTTCTTCATGCCTTGCATATTATAGTTCATCACGAAGCTCTTATAGCTAGGTGGCGGAGACCGAGAACACGATGGATGCCTAAGTCAATGGGAATCGATATTCCCAAGGACACAAGGACTTATCTATCGGAATCGTAACCGACATCTTGAGTACATGCTCACTAACGGAGCTGTGCTCTTCCATCATGCAGCTAAAGAACTTTTCTCGCAAGCTCTCCCATTGTACATGTGTGTAAAAAGTGTGTGTCACAATCATTCATTTCACACCACTTATCAAATGCATTGCCGCTTTAAATGCTTTCAAGTTCCGCTTAGCGGCCATACAATATGCCGCAATGAACTAAGTTGTGGTCCTCTCCGACGAGTCCGATAGACATTCTTCTCCTCGTCAGGCATCATCAAAAGGTGGGGGCCTAATGGCGCTTCTAGCACATATTTCTTTGTGCAAGAGAGGAGAATCCTCAAATTCATGGCCCATTCAAGAAAGTTGCTACCGTCATGCTAGTTTCTCTTTCTCCATGAACACATTGAAATTAAAAGGCGGTGGTGCCATCTACAATGTAATTTGTAAAGTTTAGACTAAGTGTATGATAGATCGAGTTCAACTAATCTATATTACGAATGAACTCCCACTCAAACCGACATCCCTCGTGTCCTTTTGGTGATTACATGAACCAAATCCAAGACACCAAGTACGATCATCACGTGAGTCGGTATAGCTTCAAAGCGAGCATCAAATGGGCATCATATCAACTATATGACTCATGCTTAACCTTTTGGTCTGTGTTCCGAGGCCATGTCTCAGACATGCTAGGCTCGCCAAGTTAGAACCTTAGTATTTTGCGTGTAATCGCTTTTACACCAAATATGGTCGTGGATCCAAGAACACCCGATCATCACGTGATGTCTTGGAGCACGAAAACATAATCGGTGCATACTAAAGGAAGAACACATTCTTATCTTGATATTTAAATGAGGGATCATCTTATTATGCTAACAAAGCGCTAAACAAGCAATATAAGATGCAATCAAACATCATATGTTTATTAGTGAAATTATATGGTTCCCAGATGATCTCTATCATGTGCATCGTGGTATGATCACTATCATACCTATATGTGTAAATCCAAGGTCTATGGATTTTACATGCTATGTGTGTTGTAAGAGTATCATCTCATACTTCTACTTACAACACTACCATATCATAACACTAGCCCAAAGAACAATCTAAACTAGACGCCTCTAATTTATCCATTGCAAGTTTTACGTGGCTTAGGGCTTTCGAGATAGAACCGTTTTACTCACGAACATGAACCACAACGAGGATAATCAAATTGTTGACAACTCGCTTGCAAAATAGATATTGACTATAGTAGGAGAGACACCCGCTAGCCACTTATGAAAACTAGTTGCATGTCAAGCGTGGAACAGGTCTCATGCGAGGACATGTAAAGTTTGTCCGGCCGCTTCATCCCACTATGCCACCAATATCCAAAATCACAACAAAGGAGCAACAACATGATCATCATCGCCCACATACTCATATGTGTACTACCTGTAAAGTATCTACGCATAGATCCGGCTCGATACCATCAAGGGTTCGCAGATAGAAAACAAAAATTTTCCTACGCTAGAACTATATACCAAGATCTATATACTAGATACAAACAACGGGCGGATGTATATCCGTAGAGAACATACCCTTGAAGACCGACAAAGCTTAACGAGTTCAACTAGTGGTTGATGTAGACGATCTCTTGCCGATCTCAAGATCGAGAGGAAGTCCTAGCGCCGCAAATCGCCAGCGCATCCGTGCTCGCACACGTTCGAGGCACCGAGCAACCTCCGCCTCCTCGCTCCAGCGATGCAGCGGAAGCACAACTCTTTCTTGCCGAATAGCCACCGGTAACATGTATCTCGCTAGTCCGAGACCATGGGGGATAAATTCTAGAGGGGGAGAGAGATCCTTCATGAGGAGGTGTGTGAGACAAGTGAGGAGGGGGGCTCCTTTTATAGGAGGAGGGGGAACCCCAAGGGGGTGGCCGGCTCATGGGGCTGCCCCCTTTCCCTCCCCTCTTCATGTGGGTGGACACTCCACTCACAAATCTCCTTTAAATTCCCTCCACTCAAAAGTCCACTCAAATTCCCAATAAATTTCCACCAAATTTAATGCAAACTCTCATTAAATAAAACTCTTTTATTTTATTCATAATTTTGTCAATTACTTTAATGACAAACATTCACAAATAACCCCTTGCTAGAATTCTATTTCACATGCATAACCACTTTATGCAATTTCACCCAAACTGCTTTGGTATCTAGTGAAATAAATTCTCGCGCTTGTTCATTCTTTCGGCATGAAACATTTGCTCCAATTGGATGTCGGTGTCTTAAGTGTGTCACCTACGGTTCGTGAATAATGCGGACATGATCGAGACCCCTCTCGGATCAATAATCGAAAGCGGATCCGAGACCCATCGACTCCCACACATTCAACGATGACTTTCTTGTGATCGTCTAACCTTTTACGCTAGTATCTTAATCCCTTTGTTTCACGATATATTAAATGTCCGAGATTCGATCATCGGTATCTCCATACCTAGTTTGATCTCGTTCGACATGCACTCTTTTCTCGTTCTGTGATATAACATTCTAGTGATCAAATCACTTGCTTGCAAGCTAATCAATGTGATATCACCGAGAGGTCCCGAGTATATCTATCCGTCATCGGGATGAACAAATTCCACTCTCAATCCATGAGCCTCAACATAACACTTTATTAGTTCAATCCATCTTTATAATCACCCCGTTACGGTGTGACGTTTGATGTTATCAAGAAACTCTTCCGTGTTAGTGATTGACATGATCTCATGGTCTAAGGATTAGGATCACTTCGTAAGTTGTTATAGCAATATAAACTCAATGACTTTGATCGTAATGCTATACTTCGGATGAATGTTCATCACATCATTACACTAATGTTGTGATCCCGTTATTAACAACATCCAATGTCCATGATCAGGAAACCTTGATCATCTTGTTAATCAACGAGCTAGTTTATGAGAGAGGCATAACTAGGAACTTTCTGTTTGTTTATTAAACACACATGTATTAACGTTTCCGTATTAATACAATTATAGCATGCAAAATAAACATCTATCATATACTTGGAATACACATAATAAACACTTTATTATTGCCTCTCAGGGCATATTCCCTTCATTATATTGCTTGTTTAGCGCTTTGTTAGCATAATAAGATGATCCCTCATTTAAATATCAAGATAAGAATGTGTTCTTCCTTTAGTATGCAGCGATTATGTTTTCGTCGCTCCAAGACATCACGTGATAATCGCGTGTTCTTGGATCCACGACCATATTTCGGGTGTAAAACAGTTACACACGCGAATACTAAGGTTCTAACTTGGCGAGCCTAGCATGTACAGACATGGCCTCGGAACACGGACCGAAAGGTTAAGCATGAGTCATATAGTTGATATGATGCCCATTTGATGCTCGCCTTTGAAGCTATACCGACTCACGTGATGATCGGACTTGGTGTAGTGGATTTGGTTCATGTAATCACCAAAAAGAAATGAGGGATGTCGTTTTTGAGTGGGAGTTCATTCGTAATATAGATTAGTTGAACTCAATCTATCATACACTTAGTCTAAACTTTACAAATTCTGTTGTAGATGGCACCACCTGCTTTTAATTTCAATGTGTTCATGGAGAAAGAGAAACTAGCAACGAACGGTAGCAACTTTACCGAATGGGCCATGAATTTGAGGATTCTCCTCTCTGCTGCACAAAAGCAATATGTGCTAGAATCGCCGTTAGGCCCCCCACCTTTAGATGATGCCCCTGACGAGGAGAAGAATGTCTATCAGACTCGTCAGGAGGACCACAACTTAGTTCATTGCGGCATATTGTATGGGCTAGACCCGGAACTTCGAAAGCGTTTCGAAAAGAATGCATTTGATACAATGGGTGAGTTGAAAATGATTTTTCGACACACATGTCAGTCAGAGAGCTACAACGCCTGTAAAAGTTCTTTAGTCAAGATGATGGAAGAGCACAATCCGTTAGTGAGCATGTACTCAAGATGTCGGGTTCGCCAATAAGCTTGTGTCCTTGGGAATATTGATTCCCATTGACTTAGGCATCCATCGTGTTCTGCCTCGCCACCTAGCTATAAGAGCTTCGTGATGAACTATAATATGCAAGGCATGAAGAAGTCTCTCCCGAGCTTTTGTCAATGCTTAAAACCAGTAGTGGAGATCAAAAGGAACATCAAGTTTTGATGATCAATAGGAACACCGGTTTCAAGAAAGACAAGAAGGAAAACGGAAGGAAGTAAGGGCGGCAAGCCGGTTGCTACCGAAAAGAAACCCCGAGTTGGACCTAAGTCCGATTCCGAGTGCTACTATTGTAAGGGATCGCCATCGAAGCGAATCGCCCCAAGTATCCGGCATAAGAAGGCAAGGCAAACAAAGGTATATATGATATACATGTTATTGATGTGTACTTGACTAGTGCTCGCAGAGCACCGGTATTTGATACGGTTCATTGCTAATATTTGTAACTCGAATCGTGTCATGAACAAGCGACCGCTAGCAAGGGGTGAGGTCAAGATGCGTGTCGGCAATGGATCAAGCGTTGATGTGATCGCCGTTAACGCTGCCTCTCCACTTGCCGTCGGGATTAGTTATAAACTTGAATAAATGTTATCCGGTGCACCGAGCATGAACATTGTATCTGGATCGTGTTTGATGCGAAGTGGTTATTCATTTAAACCGAGAACAATGGTTGTTCCATTTATATGAATGAAATCTTTTATCGTCATGCACCGATGATGAATGGTTTATTTCTATTAGATCTCGATGATAATGTTACACATATTCATAATGTTGATGCTAAAAGGATTAAACTTAATGATGATATATCCGCATATATGTGGCACCGTCTAGGTCATATTGGCGTTAAGCGATGAAGAAGCTCCATTCGGATGGACTTTTGGAATCACTTGATTATGAATCATTTGATACATGTGAGCCATGCCTTATGGGCAAGATGACTAGAACGCCGTTTTCGGTTCAATGGAGCAGGCGTATTTATTGGAAATCATACATTCGATGTATGTGGTCCAATGAGTGTGTCGGCGAGGTGGATATCGTTATTTTGTTACTTTCACGGATGATTTGAGTAGATACGGTTATATCTACTTGATGAAACACAAGTCCGAAACCTTTGAAAAGTTCAAGGAATTTCGAATGAAGTGGAAAATCATCGTAATAGAAAGATCAAATTTCTACGGTCCGACCGTGGAGGTGAGTATCTTAAGTTACGAGTTTAGCACTCACATGAAAGAGTGTGAAATTGTTTCACAACTCACACTGCGGAACACCACAATGAAATGGTGTGTCGAACGTCGAATCGTACTTTATTAGATATGGTTCGATCTATGATGTCTCCGGCGGACTTGCCGTTGTCATTTTGGGGTTATGCACTAGAAACTTGCATTCACTTTAAATCGGGCACCATCTAAATCCGTTGAAAAGACACCGTATGAATTGTGGTTTGGAAACAAACCTAAGTCATCATTTCTTAAAGTTTGGGGATGCGATGTTTATGTGAAGAAACTTCAACCGGATAAACTCGAACCCAAAGCGTAAAATGCGTCTCAATAGGATACCCTAAAGAAACTATTGGGTATTCCTTCTATCAGATCCGAGGGCAAGGTTTTTGTTGCCAGAATGGATCCTTTCTAGAGAAAGAGTTTCGCGAAGGTGTGAGTACTGTAAGGTAGAACTCAAGAGGTTGTGGAACCTTCTCTTCAAAGTATGGCGAGTAGCGCAGCCGGAAGTTGTTCGAGTTGGCTCCACTGTTGAAGAGGGAACTAATGATAATGATCATGAAACTCGAAGAGAGTACTACCGAACCTCGCAGTCAACAGACGCGTGCAGCTCCCGAGTCACGGAAATCCCGTCATGAATTTCATGGTTGATGAAAATGATGACCCTGCAACGTATGAAGAAGCGATGATGAGCCCGTTCCAACAAATGGTTAGAAGCCATGAAATCCGAGATGGAATCCATGTATGAAAATCAAGTTTGGAACTTGGTGGAATTACCTCACGGCGAAGGCCGTGGAGAACAAATGGATTTTCAAAAGGAAAACTGATGCTGATGGTAATGTGACCGTCTATAAAGCTTGACTTGTCACGAAAGGGTTCCGAAAAATTCAAGGAGTTGACTATGATGAGACTTTCTCACCAGTAGCGAAGCTAAAGTCAGTTAGGATTATGTTAGCAATTGCTGCATATTTCGATTATGAGATATGGCTGATGGATGTCAAAACCGCGTTTCTCAATGGTAATATTGAAGAAGAGTTGTATATGATACAACCAAAGGGTTTTGTCGATCCTAAGGATGCTAACAAGGTGTGCAAGCTTTAGCGATCCATCTATGGATTGAAGCAAGCATCACGGTTGGAATCTCCGCTTTGATGAGGTGATCAAAGAGTTTGGATTTGTCCAAACTTATGGAGAAGCTTGTATTTACAAGAAAGTGAGTGGGAGCAATGTGGCATTTCTGATATTATATGTGGATGACATATTATTGATCGGAAATGATATAGATCTTTTAAACAGTGTTAAAAGTTATCTAAACAGCAAATTTTCAATGAAGAACCTAGGTGAAGCGTCATACATATTAGGCATAAAGATCTATAGAGATAGATCTAGGCGCCTAATAGGGCTATCGCAAAGTACATACCTTGATAAGATTTTAAAGAAGTTTAAAATGGACGGAAGTAAGAAGGGTTTCTTACCTATGTTGCAAGGAAAGACATTGAGTAAGACTCAAAGTCCGGCTTCGGCGGAAGAAAGAGAGATAATGGACAAAGTCCCATATGCTTCAGCCATAGGCTCTATAATATACGCCATGCTATGTACAAGACCGGATGTGGCACATGCTATTAGTTTGACTAGTAGGTACCAATCGGATCCGTGTTCTAACATGGATAGCGGTCAAGAATATCCTTAAGTACTTACGAAGAACTAAGGATATGTTTCTTGTATCTGAGGTGAAGAAGAGCTCGTCGCTAAGTGTTATGTCGACGCTAGCTTTGACACCAATCCGGATGACTCTAAGTCTCAATCCGGATTCGTATTTCTCATGAATGGCGGAGCGGTTAGTTGGAGGAGCTCCAAACAACCTGTGGTAGCGGGATCAACAACGGAGGCCGAATATGTTGCTGCTTCAGAAGCGGCTCAGGAAGCAGTTTGGATGAAGGAGTTCATATCCGAACTAGGAGTGGTGGCAAACGCGTTGGACCCAATGGTGATCTATTGTGACAACAATGGTGCCATTGCCAATGCCAAAGAGCCAAGGTCTCACAAGCATTCCAAGCATATTAAGCGCCGGTTTCACTCCATCCGCGAGCATGTCAAGGATGGAGATATAAAGATTTGTAAAGTACATACAGATCTCAATGTAGCAGATCCGTTGACTAAAACTCTCCCTAGAGCAAAACATGATCAACACAGAACTCAATGGGTGTTAGATTTATCACTATGTAACTAGATTATTGTCTCTAGTGCAAGTGGGATCTTGAAGGAATATGCCCGAGAGGCAATAATAAAGTGTTTATTATGTGTATTCCAAGTATATGATAGATGTTTATTTTGCATGCTATAATTGTATTAATACGGAACGTTAATACATGTGTGTTTAATAAACAACAGAGAGTTCCTAGTTATGCCTCTCTCATAAACTAGCTCGTTGATTAACAAGATGATCAAGGTTTCACGATCATGGACATTGGATGTTGTTAATAACGGATCACAACATTAGTGTAATGGTGTGATGAACATTCATCCAAGTATAGCATTACGATCAAAGTCATTGAGTTTATATTGCTATAACAACTTAAGTGATCCTAACCCTTAGACCATGAGATCATGTCAATCACTAACACCGAAGAGTTTCTTGATAACATCAAACGTCACACCGTAATAAGGTGATTATAAAGATGGATTCGTAACTAATAAAGTGTTATGTTGAGGCTCATGGATCGAGAGTGGAATTTGTTCATCCCGATGACGGATAGATATACTCAGGCCCTCTCGGTGATATCACATTGATTAGCTTGCAAGCAAGTGATTTGATCACTAGAATGTTATATCACAGAACGAGAAAAGAGTGCATGTCGATGCGAGATCAAACTAGGTATGGAGATACCGATGATCGAATCTCGGACATGTAATATATCGTGAAACAAAGGGATTAAGATACTAGCGTAAAAGGTTCAGACGATCACAAGAAAGTCATCGTTGAATGTGTGGGAGT
Source organism: Avena longiglumis (assembly GCA_030063025.1). NCBI lineage: Eukaryota > Viridiplantae > Streptophyta > Magnoliopsida > Poales > Poaceae > Avena > Avena longiglumis. The sequence continues at coordinate 32,135,786 of CP125975.1, forward strand.
CAGTATGGGTCTCTAGATACCGCTTCTGATTATTGATCCGAGAGGGGTCTCGATCATGTCCGCATTATTCACGAACCGTAGGGTGACACACTTAAGAGACACCGACATCCAATTGGAGCAAATGTTTCATGCCGAAAGAATGAACAAGCGCAAGAATTTATTTCACTAGATACCGAAACAGTTTTTCGGGTGAAATTGCATAAAGTGGTTATGCATGTGAAATAGAATTCTAGCAAGGGGTTATTTGTGAATGTTTGTCATTAAAGTAATTGACAAAATTCTGAATAAAATAAAAGAGTTTTATTTAATGAGAGTTTGCATTAAATTTGGTGGAAATTGAATGGGAATTTGAGTGGACTTTTGAGTGGAGGGAATTTAAAGGAGATTTGTGAGTGGAGTGTCCACCCACATGAAGAGGGGAGGGCAAGGGGGCAGCCCCCATGCGCCGGCCACCCCCTTGGGGTTCCCCCCTCCTCCTATAAAAGGAGCCCCCCTCCTCACTTTTCTCTCACACCTCCTCGTGAAGGATCTCTCTCCCCCTCTAGAATTTATTCCCCATGGTCTCGGACTAGCGAGATACATGTTCCCGGTGGCTATTCGGCAAGAAAGAGTTGTGCTTCCGCTGCATCGCTGGAGCGAGGAGGCGGAGGTTTCTCGGTGCCTCGAACATGTGTGCGAGCACGGATGCGCTGCTGATTTGCGGCGCTAGGACTTCCTCTCGATCTTGAGATCGGCAAGAGATCGTCTACATCAACCACGAGTTGAACTCGTTAAGCTTTGTCGGTCTTCAAGGGTATGTTCTCTACGGATATACATCCGCCCGTTGTTTGTATCTAGTAGATAGATCTTGGTATATAGTTCACATCGTAGGAAAATTTTTGTTTTCTATGCTGCGAACCCTACACCGGAATCGGTGATATTTTAGATGATGGAATTTCCCGTTGTAAGGAAAATGGTTGGATTGGATCAAAGACAAATATTGTTAAATGATGTAATGTGATCTATTTATCATTTAGGAGTTCACAGTAATTCTTAAAAATAGCGTTTGAAGCCCATTTTCGGCTATCTCTGCATCGTCAGAGGAGCAAATCCCACTGTTGAACCCCCAGTAATCATAATTTTCCAAATTACCCGAACAAAAACTTTTTGATTATCCTATTTCCATATGTTACTAGCTATCTACAGAAGTTATAGCATAAAGATATAAGCATTAATAATGAAGATGGAAATAGATAATAACATTCATTATTGTCCCTAGGATATTGATGGTGCATAAGTGTTATGACATGATCTTCTAGATTTATTCCATCCTATTTCCATATGTTGCTAGCTATCTAGAGTAGATACTTGTGATCTGTCTATGTAAACTTAGATGAACTGTTGCTACAAACTTGATCTAGCTAATCAACCATGTTGTTGAATTGTAGCTTGTTTTTTTGGATGTTGAATAGCCCACTTCTTAAGGTTATTGTACATCCCTTAGATGTTTGGCATGTTTCCAAGTTTCTCTAGCTCACCATCTTGCTCTAAATCAATTCTTGGGTGTTTCTAGTTTCCTTGTTGGTGTGTAGATGGTAAACCTTGCTTTCGAAGTCTCCTGTATGATGGCCTATGTTGCTTATATGTTGTTCATGATGTTTTCTCTAGGTTGATGCCTAGATAAGTTGCATGGTTCTTGTGTGTTTCTAACACGTGGTCTCATGTGATGCATGTTACCACATGTCCTAGTTTACTCTTTCCTAGTGGTTTGTTTCATATGATGCATGTTTATCCATATTCAACTAAATTTTGTGGGTTTTGAAGTGGAATATGTTATTGGTTTATTGCTTAAAGCCTGTGATTTTATCTATGGGATTGTCAAGATTATCCTTTGATAGGAAATGCATATTGTTGACCAATTATGTCCATATAGATTTGTGTTATCCATTTGTTTTTTTCATATATATAGTTTATTACAAAGTATGAAACAATTAACTTTGCATCTGTTTGTTTTAATATGAAGGAGGTCCAGTGCATTGATCCATATGAGTTCCAGGAGGATGGAAGCCCACTTTCGGTGATACATTCAACTTTTTACATATTACATTGCACATTAATTTTGTAATATTTTTTTGCATTTTGTAAGATTGAATGTTTGTTGTGTGCATTGTAGTTTGACTCGCAGGACAGTGCTGAGTCTGTGGACAAGAGAAATGAAAATTCCTTCATTCAGAAGGAAGTGATCCAGCTGCAAGCAAACAACCGCGACCCATATTTGGTGAACAACATGTACATGTGCCCATACCATCCAAGGAAGCCTAGGGGTGGGATGCTTGTGAACCTACTGCAGCACGTTCAGCAGCTCGCCAAGGACAGTTCAGATGCTCGTGAGAAGGCTCAGCATAAGGCTCTATGGGAGGTGCTTGTCCAGGCAGGCTTGGTGTAGTTGTTAGTTAGGTGTTGAATATTTGGAATGGTATATATGCTATGTAAGAACATGTAGACTATGTTTGTTAGTTCTGGACATGGTAGATATGATCTTTTGGTGCACTTTCCTGTGATGAAGGTGCTCTTTTGCTCTGGATGTTGTGAACAATCTAATGTTTTAGTTATCTATGACGGTCTGAATCTGTCCTTTTAAAATGTGTGTGAAAATACCTGTTATTTTGCACTTTTGCCATTATGTTTGAAATTGTTATTTGAAAAATATGTTATGTTTTTTGAGAATCACACATGGCGACCTTGCTGCATCATAGTAGCAGAACGAGGTAGCATATTATCTTCTGAGCGACAGACCACACCAGCATCATAGACAAATATGAATTTTGAACAAGCAAACTTATAAATTTTGAACTAGAGCTACATAATTGAACAAGCAAACTTATAAATCTTGGCATGGCATACATTTCATCTTTTGGTGTCTATCACCAAGTATGCTTTTAAATACCATTTTCCATTTTAAAATTTCAAATTCAGCTATATTTTGTGAAGGATGTACAAAATTTATAGTTGAAACCTTTGTTTCACCAGCATGTTTAGGTAGATGGGGACATTTGGTGGGAACATAACCACTTTTTTGGTCTTTAATTTCTATTTTGCTTAATTTGTACCACAAGTCAAAGTTTGGTCAAATATGGTATAAACATGGAAAATTTGAACTAGAGCTACACAATTGGAACCTCAAATATTTGGGGAAAAATCATTTTTAGGCCCACAAGATGTGGTTTAACCATGGATCTATTGGTAGATCAGCTAGGTTCATCCATATGGCTACTCGGTGTTCGACGCAAAATTTGACCAGACTTTGACCTGGCAGTATAAAATCACAGAAAATCAAAAAATAGTGAAACCTTGTCCATTGGTCTTAGATTGTACCCTGGTTAGAATGAAAAATAATAAACCTTGAGTTTTTGGAAGCAATGATGAGTTTGCTCTCTCACTCTTGGTTCCAAGTGTGAGTCTCATGGGTGTGTACCCAAATTTCATAGGACATGACCAGCTCCATGTCATACTTTCTCAGAATTGACTCAAACTTGGCAGGGAGGTGTGTCTTGGCATGTCATACATTTCATCTTTTGGTGTCTGTCACCAAGTATGCTTTTAAATACCATTTTTCATTTTAAAATTTCAAATTCAGCTATATTTTGTGAAGGATGTACAAAATTTATAGTTGAAACCTTTGTTTCACCAGCATGTTTAGGAATATGGGGACATTTGGTGGGAACATAACCACTTTGTTGGTCTTTAATTTCTATTTTGCTCAATTTGTACCACAAGTCAAAGTTTGGTCAAATATGGTATAAACATGGAAAATTTGTACAAGAACTACACAATTGGAACCTCAAATATTTTGGGAAAAATCATTTTTAGGCCCACAAGATGTGGTTTAACCATGGATCTATTGGTAGATCAGCTAAGTTCATCCATATGGATACTCGGTGTTCGACGCAAAATTTGACCAGACTTTGACCTGGTAGTATAAAATCACAGAAAATCAAAAAATAGTGAAACCTTGTCCATTGGTCTTAGATTGTACCCTAGCTAGAATGAAAAATAATAAACCTTGACTTTGTGGAAGCAAAGATGAGTTTACTCTCTCACTCTTGGTTCCAAGTGTGAGTCTCATGGGTGTGTACCCAAATTTCATAGGACATGACCAGATCCATGTCATACTTTCTCAGAATTGACTCAAACTTGGCAGAGAGGTGTGTCTTGGCATGGCATACATTTCATCTTTTGGTGTCTGTCACCAAGTATGCTTTTAAATACCATTTTCCATTTTAAAATTTCAAATTCAGCTATATTTTGTGAAGGATGTACAAAATTTATAGTTGAAACCTTTGTTTCACTAGCATGTTTAGGTAGATGGGGCCATTTGGTGGGAACATAACCACTTTGTTGGTCTTTAATTTCTATTTTGCTCAATTTATACCACAAGTCAAAGTTTGGTCAAATATGGTATAAACATGGAAAATTTGAACTAGAGCTACACAATTGGAACCTCAAATATTTGGGGAAAATCATTTTTAGGCCCACAAGATGTGGTTTAACCATGGATCTATTGGTATATCAGCTAGGTTCATCCATATGGCTACTCGGTGTTCGACGCAAAATTTGACCAGACTTTGACCTGGCAGTATAAAATCACAGAAAATCAAAAAATAGTGAAACCTTGTCCATTGGTCTTAGATTGTACCCTAGTTAGAATGAAAAATAATAAACCTTGAGTTTGTGGAAGCAAAGATGAGTTTGCTCTCTCACTCTTGGTTCCAAGTGTGAGTCTCATGGGTGTGTACCTAAATTTCATAGGACATGACCAGCTCCATGTCATACTTTCTCAAAATTGACTCAAACTTGGCAGGGAGGTGTGTCTTGGCATGGCATACATTTAATCTTTTGGTGTCTATCACCAAGTATGCTTTTAAATACCATTTTCCATTTTAAAATTTCAAATTCAGCTATATTTTGTGAAGGATGTACAAAATTTATAGTTGAAACCTTTGTTTCACCAGCATGTTTAGGTAGATGGGGACATTTGGTGGGAACATAACCACTTTGTTGGTCTTTAATTTCTATTTTGCTCAATTTGTATCACAAGTCAAAGTTTGGTCAAATATGGTATAAACATGGAAAATTTGAACTAGAGCTACACAATTGGAACCTCAAATATTTTGGGAAAAATCATTTTTAGGCCCACAAGATGTGGTTTAACCATGGATCTATTGGTAGAGAATAAAGGATTATTTGAAAAAAAGTATATGGGTTTGAATCATATTAAATTTAATTTGAAAAAAGAGAAAATACCTAATCATAAATAAATATTAAATAACAAGAAAATTATAATTGAGTGGATTAAAGAACATAGTAAAAAATAAGATGAAACCTACTTAAAAGGTTTCGTAAAGGTTTTGAAATCAAATTGAGTTTTGAAATCATTTGATTTGAATTGAAACAGAAATTAGAAATGGAGAAAGAAATAAGAGGAAAAAATAAATAAACGTACCTGAGAACCAGGCCCAGCGAGACAACCTAACCACTGGCCCAACTCCCGTGCCCGTCGTAGCGCCGCATCGTGGTGGGCCGGCAGGAAAATCGGCCCGTGTACGCGTGTTGTGCGCGGTGCCGACGAGGGTTGGAGTTTTAGTCCCACCTCGCTAGTTGGAGGCGAGGACGACCAACTTATATACCCCCCGTTCGGTGCTCACCCTCGAGCTCCTCTCAAAAAACAAATCCGATTCACCTGGTATTGTTCGCCTGTAATGGGCTGACCTCTGGGGCCGCTAGGCAGTACTACTCTGGTCTAGTTCGCCTGTAATGGGTTTGAGCTAGGCCCGTGTGTAGAACCCAACCTCTAGAGTGTCAATTTTTTTATATGATTTTTTTGCCAATTAATGTACTGCGTACCTTGGCCTAAACTGGGCCTTTAGGGTCGTTTTCACATATTTTTTTAGTCAAACGCGCAGCGACTGGTGGGTCAGATAGGCACGACCGCGTCGTGGCTACATCGTCGTCCTACCGCCGCCTTCTATGTCCCTGTTTACAACCGTCTTTCGAGTTGACTCCTTCGGGGTGCGACCGTCTCAACCTTGCGGCGACTCGGCGGAGTGCACCATTCGTATAACGGCGGCGCGCGGGAGAAGTACTGCGGCGGCCCATCAGGTATGTCGCATGGATCTATGATCACATGCACCGTATCTCTGTTTACCTATATCTATGATTACGTAGATCTATGATCGCATGGCTTCGCTATGTGCAGAGATGGGTTGGCGGGGCCAGGGGACGTTTTGAGGTGTGGCGGCGGAGGTAACAGGGTAGGGTGCAGCGGTGGTGGGGATTACAAGGAGAGAGGTCGGGGTTTAGCCGCACTAATTCTATCCAAAGTTTAGTGGTTGGTTTAATCAAATCAATGGCACGTCCGATCGGAGAAGGATCTAATTCACGCCACGCATCCGGGAAGGCCGGATCGGAGGGAAGAATCTCCCAGCACGCACCACCACACGTACGTTTACGTTGATCGTTCCATCTCCTTTGTCGCCAGATTCCTCCATTACATGGCGGTCCGGTGCCTAGAATCAGACTCGGCCGCTCTACTCCTCTGCCGTCGCCGTCGCCGAAAAAAAAATGCCACGGCCCTCCTCCTCCTCTCATTGGTAGCTTTTGGACAACTCAAAAATAGTTAGACCGAGTCGTAGGTGTCGTGTAGACTGTAGTGCTACACTGGACATCCCTAGTGCTAGTTGTAATTGAGTATGATCCCTAGTGCTAGTTGTAATTTTATTGATCTGTAATATATACATTATATATATGCCAATAATTTCCTTTACATAGTATAAACAGGCACTAACTTTACACTTGTTTATTTTTGTCATGGTGATTTTTCTTGCAGCGTGATGGAACTGGATGGTGATATTGCTTGCTCTGTTGAAACATGGTGTAGACTTGTGGGCAATTTTACAAGTCAAAAACGTAGAAAATTTATGGAATCAAATATGCAAAGTATGTTGCAAATTCCACCAATTCGGATGCGAGTTGTCTTGCTGCAGTACATGTTTCACATTTATGATCATAAGTCTAGCACTTTTGTCCTGCCTAATAAAGGCAAATATGCATTGACTGCACAAGATGTAGAGTGCATTTATGGATTACGAAACTATGGTCCATCTGTTAATCGTATAATTGATGAGGAATGTGAAGACGGAAAGTCCCGTATTCCACCACATTTTCTCAGCGCAACTACTGGCAATATTGTTATTGAAGATTTAATAGCTGATATTGTCATGAGAAAGCTGCGGACGATGACTTCCTCCGCAAATCTGCCCTTGTTCTCCTTGGTACAGTCCTAGCGCCTATGACTAAGAGGATTGTACCGAAGGATTATTGGGTACTAGTGGAGGACCTAGACCATATGTCCACCATTAATTGGAGTGAGTTCACGGTAGATCATCTCATTCTATACTTCAGGCTTGTAACTAGATATAAACAAATTAGGCAGTGGCCTAAGGGAAATTTGTCTTTAATACAGGTATTAAATATTTTCTCAACATTATTTTTAATATGGTAGATCATCTCATTTTATGATGCACTAACATTACACTTGGTTCACATGCAGTATGTTTATTGGGAGAAGGTCAAGCATGTAGATGATCCTTGTAGGATAAATCCAAATTTGTCCTTTAGACCACTCATGCGTAATTGGATAGATGATGCTGCTAGGATTAGGGATACAATGGACTGTGATCATGGTCGGGGTGAAGGACCTATTCTGGTAACGATCCATGTTTCTAATATCATATGTATATATATCATGTGGTTATGTTAAAAAACTTACGCCTATACTTTGATTAATAACATTAAGTTCTACTAATCTGTATATATCAGGTTGAAGATAATATAACGTTGGAGTATAGGATTCAAATGCTAAATAAACCGGCACCTGTTCTCAAGCCAAAGGCAAGTTCGGCTAGGAAGGCTGTAGCCGGAAATTCAAACAAAAAAACTACTAAAAACGTGCAGGAGGTACTGACGGAGTCTATGATGGAGCGAGTGATGGAGCGAACAATGAATAGGATGGAGTCAACAATGGAGAAAATCGTCAAAAAAATGATGGACCCATATGCACAGGTAATCACCGTGTTATTGCATGTACTATTGAGAGTTTCTATTTTTATATCTGATAGCCTACGAGTATGTTATATATTTCCATTTAATTTTTCAGGAATTAATTGTCAAGTTGAATAAAAATGGCATTATGTACAAAAGCAAAGAAGTTGAAAATGGAGATGACAACCTATCATTGAATAATGGATCCTCTTTTCCGGTAAAAGAATTTTGGTATGGGAAAGGGAGTGCAGGTGCTTATACTGATCAGATTATTAAGGAAACTATTGATTCAATGAAACACACTGGGTTGAATGGTAATGCAACGCCCGACGATGGTGCACATAATGATGCTTGTAAAGACGCGATAGGCAGCACACCTTCCAACCCAGAGTTAGTGTTTGATGTTTCTACAAAAGCTGTGTCAGACCTTCCATCGGAAATGTACGGAATTAGCAAAAATAGGAAAGAGCTGAATGGAGCAACTGCGTCAGACAATTCCAACAGCATCGATAGTAAGTTGGACGTTAACAATGAGCCGGAACAAGGTTTGGGGAAAAGTAAGCGCAAAATTTCTACAACACTTGAAGGTTGCGTGGGATATGAGCCCCCCAAACGTCGTGCACTTAAGAAAGGTACTCCCTCTGGTTCAGTTTACACGTCACCTTTCTTTTTTCATACAGTTTCACTAGGAATGCTGTTTTAGGCGCATAGCCATTTATTACTGAATAATTGTGGCGTTTTAGCCTAGTACAATCTTCTTTCTTTATGTAGTTATAACGAGTTTTTTTTACCATTTTCGTAGGATTATTTGTAAACCAAGATGATGTTACAGGTGTCCTGACTGCTCAGCAAATACAAGCAACCGTGACATTGGTTGAAAACGCATGTAAGGAAGAATCGAATGGTAAAAAGGTTTTTTACCAACATGCAAATGGAATTATGTTGAATTCATTAAAGCTGAAAGATGTGTTGGACCATGAGTGGGTTAGCGATCGTGTAAGTTGTATTGTGTTATGATTATTTTATATCATGCTAATACATAATAATGTTACCACTCTGATAAAATTAATTCCTCTTATGGTTACAGTTAATAGACAGTTACATTAGAGATTTGTCACTTCGTGTGGGACATGATCGGTACCTTTTCAGTGCAAGAACAACATTTCTTGTGAAGAAGGGTACAACTTTGGAAGAAGCGGAAAAATTCAAGCGTAACATGGACTTCACTATGTCCAAAAGTGGATCAACTGGAAGAGTCATGGATGAATATTTCTTGCGAAATAAGGTAATTAGAACGTACATCATTTGTATGTTGAAAAGTGTTTTGTTGATTACATTCTTCAATTTCTGTAGGTATATTTCCCTCTAAATATAAATGACGCGCATTGGACGACAGTTTTCATGCACATACCAAAACAAGAATTTCAAGTTCTAGACTCTTTGTACTCTTTATCTACAACGAAGAAAATAATTGAAACAATGGTAATTTATTCTCTTAACTTTATCATGTACTACCTTAATACTTGTGTACATTACACTATTTTTTGCATTTTTCAGAGATATTAAATAGCGTATGACATAAAACAAACTAACATGATTACAAAATCACAATACCCCGAGGTATCAAAATGGCCTATAAAACATTATGAATTGACTCGGCAAAGAGATGGGTGAGTTTAGTTTACTTTTTTGCCTTGTATATTTTATGTTATCCATCATGCAAAATAAAATTAGTTCTTGTCCTGTGTCCCAAAAATTCATGTGGCTTATTTGTGTTGGAGTGTATGGAACACTGGGATGGCGATAAAATGACTAGGGAAATTTCGCAGGTTTGCATATTCTTTTAACTATCACTACCCGACCAGCTATAGCAAAAATATTTATACTTACCTAGATTTGTCAATGCAGTCCACAGTGAATGATAACAGAAGACTGAAGGTTGCTCAGGTTGTTCTGTCCCCTTCAAACATCTGTAGTGTCAGAACCAAGGTTCTTGAGGCGGCGAAGCACATGAAAGCCTGAGGAACGAATTATGGCTTGTAGGTTGGGTTTTAGTCCCGTAGAAGGTTTCCCACCCTACAGGTTTTTTTGTTCCTATGTTACCATGACATGCTTGTAAAATATACTGAATATTTTGGGTTTATACTCAATATTTTGTGTTTATTACTCCTGGTGTGAACATATTTAATATTTTGTGTTTATTACTCCTGGTATGAACATATTCAATATTTTGTGTTTATTAGTCCATGTTTCAACAAAGCAAGCAATATCAACATCCAGTGGATCTATTTTGCACACTAATGATACATATTTGCATATTGTTCCTACTGTTGATCCCCTTCAGGTTCCAGCTCTTCACATGCCTGCTAGTTTGTCTGAACAAACGGCACCGGAATCGGGAGCCTACAACCCTCATACTACATCAAATAATGCATCTAAAGAAACAGTCGCTACAAGCCAAAACGCTGCAACAACCGAGACAGATTCTGTGGGACCGTCGTCCTCTGCCCGGTCCCCCTCTGTCTCAGGTGCTTCGGTTCCACCTCCGCGCGTCGACTCCTCGCGTGCCACGTCGCCGGATCCAGGAGTTGCGCTCGACTCGGTGTCCCCGGTGCTGACGCCTCCCTCCTCTCCACCCTGGGACCAGGGGGAGTCTGCTCCCGCGTCACCTCGGTCCCCCCAGTTCCCGCCCAGCACACGGTCCCCGCACCGTATGTCGCCAGGGTCCACTCCGTCCCTGCTCCGTACGTTGCCACATGCGTCGGCTGACGCATCAGACGAGGGGGACGCGGGCACAGAGGGGGAATCACGCTACATAAACCGAATCACGCCATGTTTTTTCTGCCGCGACACAGAAAAGGCTGTTTTTTCTGCCGTGAGAGGGCTGCCAGATTTCTAGCGCGGCACGATTTTGACCTGTTTTCCTGCCGCGACAACTTTACACATCAAGGTTTCATCATTGTTTTTTTGGAAACTTTAGCAACAACCATTCATACATAGCCATTGTTTTCTTCAAAACGGATTGCAGCATCAATCCAGCTTAATTTCATGATAACCAATCAAGATAAACAAACATAATACCCACATTTCGCTATTAAGTCCCTAATCAAGCCTTACAGACCGCTATTCAGATAACCAATCAAGATAACCAAACAACGTTCTCATAAACAAGATAAAATTATCAACTACTATTCATGATCTATTTCACTTCCGGATAATCATGATGATGAGCTCCCTCTCGTCAGCATACTATGTTACTGCTGCTCACGTCGTACTAACATTTCTGCAAGATACCTGCATTTTACAAACACAAAAATCATAAATAACTACATTACAATAATTAATGCCAAAATTAAATATAGTGGTTACCTGTGATGGAGTTTTCATTTCACACTATTTTTGTTGTGTCCAGGCGTTTTGCAAACGCTACACAACTTTAACCACTTTTTCTCATCATACCCGAGTGGTCTACCGTTTTTACTCACAACATTGCTCTTCCCTTTATTATTTCCTTCGGAGCACCTTTTGTGTTGACTTTAGCAGGATCACATATTGGAGTAGTTGCACTTGCAGAAGATCCTCCATCAGTATTAATGGAATTTCTTGGACCACGTACTCCTGCATTCGTACTCCACTTTTTTCGATATAATTTTCTGGTACAAGGTCTTTACTTGTTTTACAATCAGGATTATTGCAGGCTACATGTAATGCTTCAGACGACATCACACTGAGCTCGGAATACCGACTTCGCTCCTCTGCCCCAGCAAATCCCCAGCCAAACAGATCGCTCGTGCGCCTCGAAGGTAACCCACTTCTGGCATTTTTTGAGAATCGTGCAAGAACAATACACCTTGGTAGTTCAACCAATTTCAGCTCCGTCAACACAAACAGAATATGCTTGCAAGAAATGCCTCTACGTACCATCCTCCGGCATGTGCAATCTATACTTTGTGCTGGATTGTTTGGTGTATAGTCCACAGAAAAATTATCGCGTTGGTTATTTGACCATGCCACAAGATACCTTGCCAAATCTTCTATTCCCACACTTTTTCTACAGTCGTCATGTCTTCAATCTTACGAAGCTCATCCTGCAAGATATAAAAATTAGCTGGGGTGAATGTGCTGGCCATTGCTAACTCAATTTGCTGCCATTTGGTAACAATCACAGGCATAGTCTGTGAAGCCGTGCAGTCATCTCGTGCCTCTATTTCCCGGATACGTACAATGGCATTCTCATAGTGCACAATTAAATCCACAAGCGTTATCCCATAATCGAGGTGAAGATGAAGGGACGAGTTGAGACTTTCACTGCGCTGGTTGCTTTTCATCCCTAGACAAAATCCATCTGCGAGGTAAGCAGCCGCCCACAGGTGCTTCTTCTTGTACATTCTATTTAGCCACGGTTTTATCTTATCTATCTGCCATTTTCTCACATATGCGTGCCATCCTTCCTCAAACTTGGCCTTCGTGGTGGAGTAATATAATAGAGACCGAAACTCTGTCAATGATTTGGAACTTAGGTGCTTGCACATGTTCTTTTCAATGTGCCATGTACAAATACGGTGCCACACATCTAGTAATACACTTCGTATCGCTCTCATCATCGCAGCATCCGCATCCGTGATTATAGATCGTGGCCTCTTCTGACACATTGCTTTCAAAAATGTTTTCAGGAACCAAGCATAAGTATCCTCGATCTCGTTTGATATGATGGCACACCCGAATACGGTAGTCTTCCGGTGATTGTTCAGGCCGACAAACGGAACAAAAGGCATACCGTATCGATTCATCTTGTAGGTGCTGTCAAACACCAAAACGTCACCATAATCTTGATAGTCCTGACATGACTGAGAATCGCACCAGAAGAGACATTTCAAACGTCCCTTATCGTCAAGCTGATGATCATAAAAAAAGTCAGGGTCCTTTTCCTTCATGCTTTGCATAATGCCGATGGCCGTGGCCGCATCGCCGCTTGAAAGTAGCTTCCTTTTCTCTCTGGCACACATGTTATACAAATCCTTCCTCGTGAATCCAACTTGATTGTATCTACCGTACTTGCTGATGAAAGAACTCATGATCATATGCTTTCTAATCCCACTAGTTGCCATTGCTAATATCTCTGCTCTTTGGAAATCTTTGATCTTCCTATGAGACCAAAGAAAAGGCACCTTATCAGGTCTAGCTAAAATATGATTGTGCTTGTCATCAAACTTCTCAACACACCAAACACCTTTAGATTTATCTAGCTTCACAACCAGTTGCGCTGTGCATCCACAATGAGACTCTGCTCTTGGCTTGTATTTTCTGCCTTCCAAAGGAAAGTATTTGCTACTAAGTTTCCCTTCCCTGGAGCATACGAACTGCCTCTTACGTATATCATGCGATGCCTTTTTGTTTTCCTTATACCTGCCCTTTATTATGCTGAATCCATGGTCTTTAGCATAGCTGTTGTAAAAATAATATGCCCCGGGTTCAGAAACAAAAGTCATATCCATTATTTTCCAATACTTCTCCCGCTCTTCACCTGGATGCCCAATATCCCTGTCACATTCCCCCTTATATTCTTTCTCTTTAAAAATATTCCCAACCACCTACAAATCCATAACATATAACACATAAGTTATTAGTACAATGGTACATCTTGGGTATATATATCACATAAAATATGAAACACATACCTCAACATTATCACATGTCTCCAAGTCTGAATCACCATAGTAGTCAAAACTTTTATCACTCCCAACTATTAACTGAACAATTCAATACGAAATTAATAGTAAGTTATATTTTCATGCAACTAATTTCATCCATATATATACCTACAATAATGCACATACCTTATTCACGTACTCACCGTCCAATACCTCAGAATCGTTCTCCTCATTAGCAACTTCTAACTCAATGTACACAACACAAATGAAAATGAACATAAATTTATTTTGTTGTCTGCATTGCAATTACTAGTACACCACATAAAATCAAGGCCACTCACATTTTCGTCTGATGCATCATCAGGATGGACGTGCCCATCTACATGAGAATCTGATCCATGGTGGTCAGAGGACTCGGAATCTGATCCATGGTGGTGAGAGGACCCGGCCTCATTGTCCAAGTACTCGTCATCTACTTCCATCATACCTGCTATCCACCATTATATGCAACCACTAGAAACCATGAGAGTCGGAATTATCTTATGACAACACGGAGGAGTAGGACGAGGAGCCGTCACCGAACCCTAGCAGCCGACGAGATCTCACCTCTGACGCGTACTAGGTCCAGATCGTCTCCGATATGGAAGTGCTGCGATCTAGACTCGTACGATCTGGAGGTGCTCCGGTCTCGAATTTTTCTAGAGGACAGGAGCGGTGATGAGGTCTGTTCCGCGTCTTAGGGTCCCGCCGTGTCTAGAGGAGAGAGGAGCGGCAATGAGGTGAGATCTCGTCGGCTGCTAGGGTTACGCCGCCCGTCGGATCGCCGTGAATCTCACAAGGGCGCTACTCTGCGTAGAGGTTCTGAGTAACAGCACCACTAGAACATGGGACCTAAACTTTTTTTCCCTAAACACGCCCTATACAAAACGGATACGTACACCGATACAAAAAATATACACCGCTAAACCAGCTCCTAAACTAACCCGGGACATACCGTCGAACCACCCAGACCCGGTTTTTCTCTTCGATTGCCCTCAGGGGAATACCGAAGCAAGCCTCCATTTACAATAGGACTATAAGATAAAATAGACCCCTCTCCGCACCCTGAGACGCGTCTGATAGGCAAAATGTTGGATGGTACTATCGCAAGAGGCTTTTCATGTCTGGGGAACAACCGTTTAGTTCTTTACATGATGCTAACAACAAGGTGATAAGTAGAGAAGGAACACTGAAATGTCACGTGTTGGAAGATGCTGCAGACACAGCTTTTGTCCACCAAGGAACGATGACCAACAGCGAAAGCCTGATTCGAGAGAGGAACGGCGACTAACAGTTCGTATGATGAAAGTTAGCGAGGTCCCCAAGGACCGACGACCAACAATTCGTATAATGAATGTTAGCAAGGCAAGTCGCTATGGTGATAAGGTTCATTAGCGAAGCAAGTCACTATGGCATCTATCATACAAGACTCTATGCTCCCAAAGTTTCCGGTAAGGTTCGATTGTGAGTCGGTCCGACGCAGGCCATTCTAAGATGCATAGCCAGGATGCCCTAGCATCAAGACCGCATCCACGTTATAACAAACGATTCGTGACAAGATAACTATGGTGAGAATACAACGTCATTTATCTATCGGTACGACAAAACCGTGGAATCGAAGCCAGCAAGAGCAAACATCATCTTAGTATTAGATATTCGTTATTCGATACAACAGAAAAATTAGCATAGACAAAGTTATCTTATTAGAGATCCATTACACGATACAATAGGAAAATCAGCCTAGCAATATGGAAAACATTGGACGTAACTACTTCTTGCCCAGTTGGAGTCCCACATGACGATTTGTTGAGATCTCTAAAGCCCATGACGATTCGGGTGAAACAAAGCCTATAAAGGCTCGATGGACAAGACAAGACTAGTGTAACACCCTCAGAATCGGCCCTATGCAAGTTTTAGCGAAACTCGCCAAACCCGCATAGAAACGATTCGAAGGTGCCCACCAGGCACTTTCGTGCGGGTGGAAAACAAAGTAATAACATTACACAACAGTCCTCGATGGGACCCACAGAACAGATATATATAACAGCGACTCAAGGAGTCAAGAATACAGATATAATATACAAAGATCCAAATCACCTTGAAACGATATAGCGTCCAGCTACGGACAAGATGCAAATGGGGCTAAGAGCCCTGAAGAATAACCAATGGCGTCCATAACCCTGCCCAGGCCAAGCCGGAAGGGTAACCCTGCTAACGGCGTCGATCTCAAAACCTGCTTAAACAAAAGGGGTGCCGACAAAGGGCAAAGGAAAAGAGGAGCGTCGATCGAGGCCGACACGGCGAGGCTAGAGTTCGCGGTCCTCGCCTACATAGGTATGGTGGATCGAGCGGCAGCATGCACTAAACAACCTATAGAGACTCGATACAACTGGCGGATATCAGAGAGGGATGAGAAAGACCTATTCGGATCCAACCTGAGACTATCATCAAACAAACCCATCCTGGCGTTTCCCCCTCGAGACCAAACGAGGAAGTCAACCGAGGAACGCACACAGTTGGCAGTTTTACTTATTCAGTTATCGTTGCAGCAATTACTAGTCAGGTTTAGAGAATCGTCCTGATAAAGTAAGCAGTGGGCACTTTTAGTTAATCATTCCGTTATAGTGGCAACACTTACTAGTCAGATGCAATTATCATGAGATAACCCCAAAACCCAGCAGTTGTTGGTACTTTTACTTAGCCATTCCGTTGTAGTGAAGCTGATTACTAAACAATTCGGATACAAGTCAATTTAAAACAGTAAACTTTAGTTATAGTTGTCTATGATCGAACATCGCTCCAAGTCGTCCATAACCGCGGACACGGCTTCTCGAAAAGATTAAACCTGCAGGTGCACCAAAGTATCCACAGCACTTGACCCTTTTGCCGGATCGGTTAACATACACCCATCGGTATGTCGGCGGGCCTAAGTCACGACGTTCCCAGACAAAGCAAGTACATGGGGCCACCCACCAGTCGACACCAAGCGGAGCCGGCCGGTCTCAAACAGTCTCGTGGTTTTGTGTCACTGTGCACGGCAAATCCCCAAACGGGACTCGGCACCGCGAATCGTGTCCCGATCCTAAGCAAGATGCGGTACCTGCACAATCGTAAATAAAGCAGGAAAACATGGCATAAGTACAGGATAGTAATAAAGCCCCAAACTACTTTGTGGCCCCCAGTACAGTACTTTGGAATCAGGTAATTATCAATGGGGGGCCCATATCTCCCCACCTGTGGTTAGCGCGCTCGATCTCGGAACAGGTGTCAAGAACTCGGGTCCTACGGGACACAAGTGGGCGGTCGGAAACCAAATCTTACCTATCACCCACCGATGCCTCTGCTTAATTCAATTTTAGTTGTTAAACAGGAATTGAAGTGAACAAGTAATTAAAGCCATGATCATCTCCAACGTCAACATGCGGCAATTCTCCAACAATGGTGGTACTTGACGACAAGCAAACACTTGAGCAAGCGACTACGACACGCGGGTCCAACTATCTACCAAACAACAGGTAATAGGATGTGTCCAAGGCTATATATGGCTGCGAGGGATATCACGGGTACGAAATATAGAGCAACGCAACACAGATAGCAATAGATCAACAGGAGGGAAGTAAATACTGTAAAAGCAAGATAGGTAGAAAGGGGAAGATGCTCGCCTGAAAACATTGTCGAAGGGTTCATCCGGAGATCGGGGCGAAGCTCACATCAACTCAACGGCCTTATCCGCGAAGAACCAAAACACTAGAAGAAACACCGGATGCAATATTTAATACAACGGCAGAAGATCGGCATGATGCATGTATGATGAATGACATGGCAAAGATGCGATGCAATTAGGTCAAATTAAGCGGAACCGGGGTCCCGACAATTAATGAAATGGTTCAAGTTATTTAGCTACCCCGCAATTTGAATGTTGTTTAACATGGCAGGAGATATCACCGGTTCGCTACACAAGTTTAAATGAGGCCAATATGAGACTAGATTTGCCCGCATATGGGCCCCATATTTAATTATTAGGTGAATCGGTATAAGGCCCCCAAACCAATGCTATGCATGCGGGAATGACAATTTAATGTGCAACAAGTTGATCTATTATAAAATAGGGTTCGGGGATAAAGGGGTCACACATTAGGGGTCTCGACGGTCTTGGGGTTCCGGGGTTCGGGGTTCGGGGTCGGTCTCCGGTCGAAGTTTCCGGAAGCAGATCTTGGTGCTTGATGTCCGCGAGGGAGATCTTGGAGTCCAGGCCGGAGGTCTTGGGGCAGTTCTGGATCGTTCTTGACCCGAGGCAGTCTTGCGAGGCCAGCTGGGTTTGCCGGTGCCGGGCACGGTTCTCGATGTCGGTCCACGGGAGGTTGGGGTCTTGTCGTCTCCGCCCCCAACAAATTAGTACCAACTTGGTACTATACCGAGCACACGGTGGATCTGAGCACGCTGGGCGGGCAGAACGCGAGCTGGGCGGCATGCGCGCGGGGATCTCTGGTGCGGTTGGGGAACGCGGGGCCCGGCTCGCTGACGCGGCCGGCGACGCGGCTTGCTCGCAGGGAGGAGGGGGCGCGCCACGGCGGCGGTGGAGGCGGGTGAGCACGGCGCAGCGCGGCGGAGGAACGGCGGTCCGGCGGCGAGGCGGCTCAGCCGCGGCAGCGGAGCGGAGAGAGGTTGAGGCGGTGCGGCTCACAGCGGCGACGCGAGGAGGAGGCGCGCAGGTGGGCGGCGGCGCGGGCCTGGGCGCTACCGGCGGGGCGACGCCAGGCCTTGGGCGCGCGGCGCTTGTGTGACGGGCGGCGGGCACGCGCAGCAGGTCCGGTGAGGAGGGTGTAGGCGGCGGAGGGCGGTCGGGCCGAGGAGGAGCTTGGCGGCGAGGTTGGCGTCCGGCGAGGTCGGCGGCCAGTCGGAGAGGTTGAGGTGGCTGAGGAGGTGCGCTGGCGAGCTCGATGGGGGCGCGGCGGGCGGAGGCGTTTGCTGTCAGCCAAGGGAGGCGAGGGGAACGCCGGGGTTGGGGCGGGGCCGGCCAGCGGTGGCTGTGGGGCGAGGACGCTGAGGCGAGCGGGGAAGGAAGAGAGCCTTGGCTGGGTGGGTGGCAGCGAGAGGTGGAAGAGGCGTGGGGAATACGCGTCTTGGAGGAGGGCCAGCCAGGCAGGGTGGGGCCCGGGCGGGGTGGGGGGCGGGGGGGGAGGCGTGAGTGTGTGAGTGCAGGGGCGGCCAGGCGTGTGGGGCCCACGGGGCAGCGAGCCAGGGACGCGTGGGGGTTGGGCGCTGGCGTGCAGCGTGCGTGGGTTTGGTGGGATGGGTGAGAGAGAGAGGAAGGGGAGGGGCTGGTGAGGGTGCTGATGTGGCGGGTTGTGAGTGGTTGAGGGAGAGGGAGGAGATGAGGTGGCAAGCAGGGATTGGAGGGGGTGAGGTGGAGGGGTAGGGATGGGTAGGAAATTGGGTGAGTTTAGGATTAGAAGGGCGGTTCAGTTGGACCGTTTTAGTTTTCCTGGGGCGGTCGTTCGGGTCAATCGGCCCGTTCGACTGCCCCGCCCAAAATAATTAAACCTTTTTATTTATTTAAACGGGCCATATGCAAACCGATAGCGGCCAAAACAAAATATTCCGGGGACCCGGTTTTGCGTGTTTGAATTAAGAGGGGGCGTTTGGAAAACAAAACGGGCGTTGCGAAAATAGTTTTGGCAAACAATGCATGATGATGACGATGCAATGCACAAATTCAACGCGATTTTCTAGTAGTGGTTTTGCGGGATGCCACAATTCGACACCACTAACAATGGATCTCGCCCTCGAGATCCGCCTCATGGTACCGGAAGGAAGGTCGGCGATCTGCGCCTTCTCGCTTCGTGTAAATCTTCGCGACACCACTAACAAGAGGTCGTTGTTCATGTTCGTCGAGAGAACTCTCCGGTAACAAAAGGTCGAAGGTAGAAGTATCAACAAATAAAGCCACCTCTAACTTCGTTGGAAAAGGGGAACCGATGCATTCTCATCCACTTCAATGTACAAAAGCGAATAGAAGGGGTAGTCGGCATGGGGGCCAATCCATCACGCACCCAAACTATTACTCCGCACAATCAGTAGAAGAGAGTGCAACCATTCTCGGAATTAGACTGAAGATCTCGACAATCGAGGTTCGGAAACAAAGAAGGGATGCAGACTCTGCATCAGATCTGACGTAGAGGATGTCGTCGCGTCAGAAACACCGGAAGGCGCAAACAAAGAACAAAGAATGGTACCACAGCAGACGGATTCATCAGGCCGCTTGACACCGGATGGTGGAACACCGTTATCAAAGAAGGAAGCGAAACCCTAAAGGTACGACGGAACCCAACCACGAGAAATCCTGGACTCGAAGAGGAAGGAGAGAGCAGATTCAAAACACGTCGAGATAAGAGGGGAATAGCAAAGGGGTAAGGAGTAAAATCAGACCTAATCAGAACTATCCAACCGATTTTGCAAAAATAGTTTTGACACTCTACTTCGGCCGTTAGCTAGGTTATCCTACAGGCTGGACTTGTGGGGTATCGCAACTGCTGAGCTCTGATACCACTCTGTAACACCCTCATAATCGGCCCTATGCAAGTTTTAGCGAAACTCGCCAAACCCGCATAGAAACGATTCGAAGGTGCCCACCAGGCACTTTCATGCGGGTGGAAAACAAAGTAATAACATTACACAACAGTCCTCGATGGGACCCATGCAGATATATAACTTGACTCAAGGAGTCAAGAATACAGATATAATATACAAAGATCCAAATCACCTTGAAGCGATATAGCGTCCATTACGGACAAGATGCAAATGGGGCTAAGAGCCTGAAGAATAACCAATGGCGTCCATAACCTGCCCAAGCCAGGAAGGGTAACCACCTAACGGCGTCGATCTCAAAACCTGCTTAAACAAAAGGGGTGCCGACAAAGGGCAAAGGAAAAAGAGGCGTCGATCTTGAGGCGATTGCAGCGAGGCTAGAGTTCGCGGTCCTCGCCTACATAGGTATGGTGGATCGGCGGCGTGACGCATGCACTAAACAACCTATAGAGACTCGATACAAGGCGGATATCGAGAGAGGATGAGAAAGACCTATTCGGATCCAACACGAGACTATCATCAAACAAACCCATCTGGCGTTTCCCCTCGAGACCAAACGAGGAAGTCAACCGAGGAACGCACGGTTGGCGCTTTACTTATTCATTATCGTTGCGGCAATTACTAGTCGGGTTTAGAGAATCGTCACGATAAAGTAGATGGGCACTTTTAGTTAATCATTCCGTTATAGTGGCAACACTTACTAGTCAGATGCAATTATCATGAGATAACCCCAAAACCCAGCAGTTGTTGGTACTTTTACTTAGCCATTCCGTTGTAGTGAAGCTGATTACTAAACAATTCGGATACAAGTCAATTTAAAACAGTAAACTTTAGTTATAGTTGTCTATGATCAGACACTGTGCTCCAAGTCGTCCATAACCGCGGACACGGCTTCTCGAAAAGATTAAACCCTGCAGGGGTGCACCAAAGTATCCACAGGCACTTCGACCCTTTTTGCCAGATCAGTTAACATACACCCATCGGTATGTCGGCGGGGCCTAAGTCACGACGTTCCCAGACACAAAGCAAGTACATGGGGCCACCCCGAGTCGACACCATACGGAGCCGGCCGGTCTCAAACGGTCTCGGGGTTTGGTATACGGTACATGCGACAGCAAATCCCCAAGCGGGACTGTCGGCACCAGCGGAATCGTGTCCCGATCCTAAAGACAAAGGTGCGATACCTGACAATCGTAAATAAAGCGAGAAAACATGGCATAAGTACAGGATAGTAATAAAGCCCCAAACTACTTTGTGGCCCCCAAGACATGCTTTGGAATCGGTAATTATCAATGGGGGCCCATATCTCCCCACGTGGTTAGCGCTCGATCTCGGAGCAGTGTCAAGAACTCGGGTCCTCACGGACACAAGTGGGCGTCGGAAACCAAATCTTACCTATCACCCACCGATGCCTCTGCTTAATTCAATTTTAGTTGTTAAACAGAATTGAAGTGAACAAGTAATTAAAGCCATGATCATCTCCAACGTCAACATGCGGCAATTCTCCAACAATGGTGGTACTTGACGACAAGCAAACACTTGAGCAAGCGACTACGACACGCGGTCCAACTATCTACCAAACAACAGTAATAGGATGTGTCCAAGGCTATATATGGCTGCGAGGATATCACGGCACGAAATATAGAGCAACGCATACGGATAGCAATAGATCAACAGGAGGGAAGTAAATCTTGTAAAAGCAAGATAGGTAGAAAGGGAAGATGCTACTTTGAAAACATTGTCGAAGGGTTCATCCGAGATCGGTAAGCTCACATCAACTCAACGGCCTTATCCGCGAAGAACCAAAACACTAGAAGAAACACCGGATGCAATATTTAATACAACGGCAGAAGATCGGCATGATGCATGTATGATGAATGACATGGCAAAGATGCGATGCAATTAGGTCAAATTAAGCGGAACCGGGGTCCCGACAATTAATGAAATGGTTCAAGTTATTTAGCTACCCCGCAATTTGAATGTTGTTTAACATGGCAGGAGATATCACCGGTTCGCTACACAAGTTTAAATGAGGCCAATATGAGACTAGATTTGCCCGCATATGGGCCCCATATTTAATTATTAGGTGAATCGGTATAAGGCCCCCAAACCAATGCTATGCATGCGGGAATGACAATTTAATGTGCAACAAGTTGATCTGTTATAAAATAGGGTTCGGGGATAAAGGGGTCACACATTAGGGGTCTCGACGGTCTTGGGGTTCCGGGGTTCGGGGTTCGGGGTCGGTCTCCGGTCGAAGTTTCCGGAAGCAGATCTTGGTGCTTGATGTCCGCGAGGGAGATCTTGGAGTCCAGGCCGGAGGTCTTCGGGGACGGTTCCTGGATCGTTCTTCGGCCCGGGGAACGGTCTTGCGAGGCCAGCTGGGTTTGCCGGTGCCGGGCACGGTTCTCGATGTCGGTCCACGGGAGGTTGGGGTCTTGTCGTCTCCGCCCCCAACAAATTAGTACCAACTTGGTACTATACCGGAACGGCACGGTGGATGCAGAAAGCTAGCGGCTGGCGAAGCGAAACGAGCCGGGCGGCATGCGAGGATCTCTGTGCGGTTGAACGCGAGGCCCGGCTGCCGCGCGACGGCGGCGCGCTTGCTCGCAGGGAGGAGGGGGCGCGCCACGGCGGCGGTGGAGGCGGGAGAGCACGGGCGCAGCGCCTTGCGGAGGGAACGGCGGTCCGGCGAGGCGGCTCCAGCGGCAGGCAGCGGCCGAGAGAGAGGTTGAGGCGGGTGCGGCTCGCAGGCGGCGCACCGGCGGGAGGAGGCGCGAGTGGAGGCGGCAAAGGCGCGGGGGGGCGCTACCGGGGAGACAGCGGCCCGAGTCTTGGGGGCGCGCGGCGGTGGCGGGCACGGGCCGCAGGTCCGGGTGAGGAGGGGTAGGCGGCGGAGGGCGGTCGGGCCGAGGAGGAGCTTGGCGGCGAGTTGGCGTGGCGTCGTGAGGTCGGAGGCAGGCAGTCGGAGAGGTTGCGGGGTGGCTTTGAGGTGCGCTGGGCGAGCTCGATGGGGGCGGAGGGCGGTCCAGCGGGCGCAGGTGTTGTCAGCTGGAGGCGAGGGGGAACGCCGGCAGGGTTGGGGCGGGGCCGGCCAGCGGTGGCAGGACGCGAGGAGGCTGCGCTGCGAGGCGGGGAAGGAAGAGAGCTGCCATGGGTGGGTGGACGGCGAGAGGTGGAAGACGGGCGTGGGGAATACGCGTGCGGGAGGAGGGGCCGACAGGGGCCAGGGGGTGGGGCCCAGGCGCGGTTGGTGGCTGGGGGGAGGCGTGAGTGTGTGAGTGCAGGGGCGGCCAGGCGTGTGGGGCCCACGGGGCAGCGAGCCAGGGACGCGTGGGGGTTGGGCGCTGGCGTGCAGCGTGCGTGGGTTTGGTGGGATGGGTGAGAGAGAGGAAGGGGAGGGGCTGGTGAGGGTGCTGATGTGGCGGGTTGTGAGTGGTTGAGGGAGAGGGAGGAGATGAGGTGGCAAGCAGGGATTGGAGGGGGTGAGGTGGAGGGGTAGGGATGGGTAGGAAATTGGGTGAGTTTAGGATTAGAAGGGCGGTTCAGTTGGACCGTTTTAGTTTTCCTGGGGCGGTCGTTCGGGTCAATCGGCCCGTTCGACTGCCCCGCCCAAAATAATTAAACCTTTTTATTTATTTAAACGGGCCATATGCAAACCGATAGCGGCCAAAACAAAATATTCCGGGGACCCGGTTTTGCGTGTTTGAATTAAGAGGGGGCGTTTGGAAAACAAAACGGGCGTTGCGAAAATAGTTTTGGCAAACAATGCATGATGATGACGATGCAATGCACAAATTCAACGCGATTTTCTAGTAGTGGTTTTGCGGGATGCCACAACTAGATATAAAACCTCTAGGGTTACGCGCCCAACTTGTAACCGACTCAGACGACTACTGAAACCTAGCCTCTTCATATAAGGCTAGGAGGGACAACTAGGGAGGACCACCGAAAACTCTCATTATACACACGTCAGATCTAATCTGCGCAACCATAGCCATGTCCTAAATACGTTGCCTTCTTCTCCGATGAGGATATCCCCAACCATATTCGTTACACCATGCAGCAGGCAAATTATCGTAGACAAAGTTATCTTATTAGAGATCCATTACACGATACAACAGGAAAATCAGCCTGGCAATACGGAAAACATTGGACCTAAGTACTTCTTGCGGCGTCCTAAGGACGTTGCCTTCTTCTCCGCTCTAAAACCACAGCGTGCCCAATGACTACGCGTGTCCTGGACGATCTGGACATGCCTTCTTCTCCCCGATAAATCAATTGTGTTCTTGATGTGGCATTCAGCCCAACGACCATGCATGGCGGTGACGATCTCGACCTACACCTACAGCATGTCCGCTCTGCCTTCTTCCTATTGTAGGGGTTCGTAGCATGGAAAACAAAAACTTTCTACCGCATGCACACAAACAAGGCAAGATCTATCTACTAGACTGTAGCAACGAGTCGATAGAAGCACTCACCCTCGAAGATTTCAAAGCGGTTAACGAGAGCAGATTCTCGTGGGTGATGTAGTCGTACACTTGTCGATCTCAAGATCGCGTAGACGATCCTTCCGGCGCTGCATTCCGGCAACGCTTCCGCAGTCGATCACATGTTCGGTACTCGATGAAGACCTTCCTCTCCCTTGTTCCAGCAGGCAGCGGAGGTTGTAGTTCTCCCCTCTCGATTCCGGCAGCACGACGGCGTGGTGTTGGAAGTTGAGGGAGGATCCCGCAAGGCTTCGCCTAAGCCGGTGCGAGTTATGGTGGATCTAGAGTTTCCCGGTGATCTAGGGTTTAGAGGAACGGGAGGAGGAGGTGGTGTCGACGGCGGCTAGAGCAGCGGCGATGAACCGGCGGCGCGGCGGCGGCTGGTCGGCGGCAGCTCGGGTGGAGAGGGGCTAGGGCTTGTGTGCTTTGGGGCAGCCCTCCCCCTCTATTTATGAGAAGGGAGGCAGCCTTGGGAGGGGTGGGTTTGAATCCAAACCCAAACCCAAGTTGGATTGAGAAAAGGACTTGTTCCTTCTCCCACTAGGAAACTATTGTTCCAGTTTGACTTTTCAAACTCCCGTTTGACTTTCAATTTAGAGCTTTAATTCTCTCTTACAAATGCACACACCAAGTGACCTAGGATATTATCCAATCATTCCACTTACCCATGACACATTCATGGACCATTCTCCTTCTGGTCCGGTGAACCTTCTAGAACCTCTCCGATGAAAACATCGGAATCTTTCGCGAACTCCGGAATCGGACTTTCCTTATATGAATCTTATTCCCCGGACCATTCCGGATCTACTCATGATATCCCAGATCCCATCCGAGACTCCGAACAACATTCGGTATCCCTACTAACATTCCATATCTACTAAACAACATCGAATCCTTAAGTGTGTCTCCCTACGGTTCGTGAATTATGCGGACATGACCGAGACACTTCTCCAATCAATAACCAATAGAGGAATCTGGAAATTATATGGCTCCCACATATTTCTATGATTAATTTGCGATCGAATGAACCAATTACATACGATACCAATTTCCCTTTGTCTCACGATAGTTTACTTATCCGAGGATTTGATCGTCGGTATCTCTGCATACCTAGTTCAACCTCGTTACCGATAAGTACTCTTTTCTCATTCCCATGATATGTTATTCCTTGTGAGCCAGTCACATGCTTGCAAGCTAATTGGATGACATTCCACCGAGAGGGCCCAGAGTATATCTATCCGTCATATGGATGGACAAATCCCACTCTTGATCCATGTGCCTCAACCCATACTTTCCGAACACTCAATGCCACCTTTATAGCCACCCAGTTACGGTGTGGTGTTTGATGTCATTAAAGCATCCTTCCGGTGATGGTGATTAGCATGATCTCATGGTCGAAGGAATTAGGTTACTATGTATCAGAAAGCTTATAGCAAACGAACTATTGAAATGACTTGATCTTAATGCTACGCTTATCTATAGGAGTATGTCCATCATACCATTCTCCTAATGATATGATCTTGTTGTTAATAACATCTCAATGCTCATGATCGGGAAACCACGATCATCTATTAACCAACAAGCTAGTATTACAAAGAGGCTTTACTAGGGACTCTAATTTAGTTTACAAATCACACAAGTATTAATTTTTCCTGTTTAATATTGTTATAGCATGAATGTAAACATTTATCATAAACACAAAGATATAATAACTACTTTTATTATTGCCTCTAGGGCATGTCTCCCACTTGCACTAGAGTCAACTAATCTAGATTACATGGTAATATACCGAACACCCATGGCAGTTTGGTGCTGGTCATGTTTTGCCCTCGGGAGAGGTTTAGTCAACGGATCCGCCACATTAAGATCTGTGTGTACTTTGCAAATATTTATGTCACCATATTGGACATGCTATAGAATAGCGTGAAAACGTAGCTTGATGTGCTTCAGCTTCTTGTGTGACCTTGGTTCTTGCGCATTGGCTATGGCGCCCATGTTATCACAGTAGATAGACATTGGGTTCAGCGCACTTGGAACCACACCGAGCTTTGTAATGAACTCCTTCATACATATCGCCTCTTGTGAATCTCCGAAGCAGCTATGTATTCCGATTCAGTTGAAGATCTCGCCACAACGCTTTGCTTTGCACTCCTTCGGCTAACTGCTGCACCATTCAAAGTAAATAAGTATCCAGATTGAGATTTAGAATCATCCGGATCGGTGTTCCAACTAGCATCGGTGTAACCATTAACAACGAGCTGTTCATCACCTCCATAAGAAAGAACCATATCCTTCTCAAGTACTTAAGGATGTTTTTGACCGCTGTCCAGTGATCCACTCCTAGATCACATTGATATCTGCTAGTCAAACTAACAGCATATGCAATATCGGGTCTAGTACATAGCATGGCATACATAAGAGATCCTATGGCTGAGGCATAGGGAGTCTTACACATCCTTTCTCTATCTTCTGCCATTGCAGGACTTTGAGTTTTACTCAAGGTCGTATTGGGAAACATGGGCAAGAACCCTTTCTTATTATCTTCCATTCCAAACCTCTTTAGAACTTTGTCCAAATATGTACTCTGTGACAATGATATTAGGCGTCTTGATCTATCTTTATAAATCTTTATGCCTAATATGTAAGCTTCTTCGCCAAGATCTTTCATTGAAAAACTATTATTCAAATAATCCTTGACACTATTAAGAAGGTCTACATAATTCCCAATCAACAATATGTCATCTACATGTAGTATTAAGAATGCTACAGAGCTCCCACTCACTTTGTTGTAAATACAAGCTTCTCCATAAGTTTGTATAAATCCAAAGCTTTTGATTACCTTATCAAAATGTTGATTCCAACTTCGGGATGCTTGCTACAATCCATATATGGACCGTTGAAGTTTGCATACCTTGTTAGCATCCTTAGGATCGACAAAACCTTTGGGTTGCATCATATACAACTCTTCATCAATGTCTCCATTGAGGAACGCCGTTTTGACATCCATCTGCCATATCTCATAATCATAATATGCAGCGATTGCTAACATAATCCTCACAGACTTTAGCTTTGCTACAGGTGATAAAGTCTCATCATAGTCAACTCCTTGAATTTGTCGAAACCCTTTTGCGACAAGTCGAGCTTTATAGACAGTAATATTACCATCAGCATCTATTTTCTTCTTGAAAATCCATTTGTTCTCGACAGCCTTACGGCCATCCGGTAAGTCCACCAAAGTCCATACTTGGTTTTCATACATGGATCCAATCTCAGATTTCATGGCTTCTTGCCATTTATTGGAATCTGGGCTCATCATCCCTTCCTCATATGTCGCAGGGTCATCGGTGTTGTCCACCAACATGACACTCATAACAGGATCATACCAATCAGGAGTGGTACGAGTTCTCGTTGACCTGTGAGGTTCTGTAGCAACTTCAACCGAAGTTTCATGATCATCAACATTAGCTTCCTCTCTTATTGGTGTAGGCGCCACAAGAACTACTTCCGGTGCTGCGCTACTCACAAGTTCAAGAGAAGGTTCAACAACCTCGTCGAGTTCTACTTTCCTTCCAGTCACTTCTTTCGAGAGAAATTCCTTCTCTAGAAAGGATCCATTCTTGGCAACGAAGATTTTGCCCTCGGATCTATGATAGAAGGTATACCCAATAGTTTCCTTCGGGTATCCTATGAAGACGCATTTTTCCACTTTGGGTTCAAGCTTATCCGGCTGTAACTTCTTTACATAAGCTTCGCAACCCCAAACTTTAAGGAACGACAATTTGGGTTTCTTCCCAAACCATAATTCATATGGTGTCGTTTCTATGGATTTATATGGTGCCCTATTTAAAGTGAATACGGTTGTTTCTAATGCATAACCCCAAAACGATAGCGGTAAATCTGTAAGTGACATCATAGAACGAACCATATCTAAGAGAGTTCGATTACGATGTTCGGACACACCATTACGTTGTGGTGTTCCCGGCGGTGTCAATTGTGAAAGTATTCCGCATTTCTTCAAATGCTCGCCAAACTCGTAACTTAGATATTCACCTCCACGATCAGATCGTAGAAATTTAATCTTCTTGTTACGTTGATTCTCTACCTCACTTTGAAATTCCTTAAACTTCTCGAAAGTTTCGGACTTATGTTTCATGAAATAGATATACACATATCTACTCAAGTCATCTGTGAAGGTAAGAACATAACGATAACCACCGCGCGATGCTACACTCATTGGACCACACACATCGGTATGTATGATTTCCAATAAGTCCGTAGCTCGTTCCATCATACCAGAAAATGGAGTCTTAGTCATTTTACCCATCAGAAATGCTTCGCATCTTTCTAGTGATTCGAAATCAAGTGATTCAAGAAGTCCATCGGAATGGAGTTTCTTCATACGCTTCACTCCAATATGACCAAGACGACAGTGCCACATATAGGTTGAGTTATTGCTCAATTTCAAACGTTTGGCTTCAATGTTATTAATGTGTGTATTACCACAATCGAGATTCAATAAGAATAGACCATCTATAAAAGGTGCATGTGCATAAAACATATTACTCATATAAATCGAACAACCATTATTCTCAGACTTAAACAAGTAACCGTCTCGCAATAAACATGATCCGGATATAATGTTCATGCTCAACGCAGGCACCAAATAATAATTATTTAAGTATAAAACTAATCCCGATGGTAGATGAAGAGGTAGCGTGCCGACCGAACGCACATCGTCACCTCGTTCTTCGCTAGCTTATGTTTATTCGGCAGTACCTGTTTCGAGTTACAAATATGAGCAACCAAATCAGTATCAAATACCCAGGCACTACTACGAGTACTAGTGAGATACACATCAATTACATGTATATCAGATATACCTTTTTTCTTGATGTTGCCGTTCTTCAAATCCGCCAAGTACTTTGGGTAATTCCGCTTCCAGTGACCTTCTCCCTTGCAGTAAAAGCACTCAGTATCAGGCTTAGGCCCAGCCTTGGTCTTCTTCGCCGGCGCGGTAACTTTCTTACCGCCCTTCTTGAAGTTTCCCTTTTTTTAGACTTGCCTGGCTTCTTGAATTTGGTGGTCTTATTGACCAACAACACTTGGTGCTCTTTCTTGATCTCCACTTCTGCAGATTTTAACATGGAGAAGAGTTCGGGCAACGACTTGTCCAAGTTTTGCATATTTTAGTTCATCACAAAGTTCTTGTAACTTGGTGGTAGTGATTGGAGGACACGGTGAATCCCCAAAGCATTAGGAATCACTATACTCAAGCTTTGGAGTTTACTTGCGTGCCCAGACATCTTAAGCACGCGCTCACTGACGGAGCTGCCCTCTTCCATCTTGCAGTTAAAGAACTTTTCAGAAGCCTCATAACTCTCAACTGCCACGTGAGCCTCAAATATCATTTTGAGTTCACGGACAATATCATGTGGGTCATGGTTCTCAAACCTTTTCTGAATATCCGATTTCAAACCATATAAGATAGCACACTGAACTGTGGAGTACTCATTCTTCCGAGCAAGGAAAACATTCTTTACCTCATCGGTAGCATTAGCTGCAGGCGGGTCACCCGGTGGTGCATCCAGCACATAGGTCAAATTACCAGCATTGAGGATAATCCTCAAATTGCGGAACCAATCCGCGAAGTTGCTTCCATTGTTTTTCAACTTTTCTTTCTCTAGGAACACATTAAAATTGATGGTAGGGGCTGCCATTGATCTACAACATATTTGCAATAGTTTAGACTAAGTTTATAACAAATTGAGTTCTAATTAATAGTTAAATTAATCTAGGTGAACTCCCACTCAAAACAATATCCCTCAAATTGTTTTAGTGATCACACGAACCAAATCCACCACATCAAAACCGATCATCACGAGATTTTATGTAGCTTCAATGGCGAACAATCAACATGTTCATCATATCTACTATATGACTCATGCTTTACCTTTCGGTGATCCATGTTCCGAGACCATGTTTGTACATGTTAGGCTCGTCAAGATCAAACCTTAGCTTCCGTATAAGAAAATCTGGCTTGCTCACGTTGTATACACTCGCAGAATCTAACACACCCGATCATCACGTGGTGCTTCGAAACAATGAGCTTTAGCAACTGTGCTTACTAAGGATGAACACTTTATAACTTGAAATTTTGTGCTTGAGGGATCATCTTATAATGCTACCGTCGTGAACTAAGCAATACAAGATGCATAAAAGGATTAACATCACATGCAATTCATAATATGTGATATGATATGGCCTTTATTCTTGTGCTTCTGATCTCCATATTTAAGCACGAACATGATCTCCATCATCATCGGTGTGGCGTCAAGGTCAATGGCGCTGCTTCATGGTTGTCATCCACCAGCATCAACTATTACAACTACTTTGAATAGACACGCATGTCTTTAACGGAATTTTAAAAGACGACCATATGGCTCCTGCCGGTTGCCAACTTACAATAAGGAACATTGCATACATCATATATAATCACAATCATGGTCATATCACATCACAGCACACCCCTGCAAAACAAAGTTAGACGCCTCTAATTTTCTTTGCATATTTTATGTGGTTTGGGGATTTCAATAAGTGTTGTTCTAACTTACGAACAAGAACCACAACGTTGATGTTTGAACTATCAAGTGCCCGTTGTAAATTGAATTTATACTATGATGGGAGAGACAGAAACCCTCAAAGCCACTTATGCAATACAAGTTGCATGTTGAGCGTGGAGCAAGTCTCATGAACGATGTCAGGTAAGGTTAGCCCGGGCCGCTTCATCCCATCATATACCGCAAGATGCAAAGTACACAAAAAGCAATTGATAATAAAAGCACCACCGCCCACAATGACCATTGTGTTCTACTCGTGCAACAGATCTACATATAGACACGGCTCTGATACCACTGTAGGGGTTCGTAGCATGGAAAACAAAAAAAATCTACCACATGCACACAAAACAAGCCAAGATCTATCTACTAGACTGTAACAACGAGTCGATAGAAGCACTCAACCTCGAAGATTCCAAAGCGGTTAACGAGAGCAGATTCTCGTGGGTGATGTAGTCGTACACTTGCCGATCTCAAGATCGATTCTTTCGGCGCTGCGTTCCGGCAGCGCTTGCGTAGTTGGTCATACGTTCGGTACTCGATGAAGACCTTCCTTTCCCTTGTTCCAGCAGGCAGCGCAGGTTGTAGTTCTCCCCTCGCGATTCCGGCAGCACGACGGCATGGTGTCGGAAGTTGAGGGAGGATCCTACAGGGCTTCGCCAAAGCCGGTGCGAGTTATGGTGGATCTAGGGTTTCCCGGTGATCTAGGGTTTAGAAGACCGGGAGGAGGAGGTGGTGTCGGCCGTGACTAGAGCGGCGGCGACGAACCGGCGGCGCGGCGGCGGGTCGGCGGTGGCTCGGGTGGAGAGGGGCTAGGGCTTGTGTGCTTTGGAGCAGCCCCCCCCCCCTCTATTTATGAGAAGGGGGCAGCCTTGGGAGGGGTGGGTTTGAATCCAAACCCAAACCCAAGTTGGATTGAGAAAAGGACTTGTTCCTTCTTCCACTAGGAAACTATTGTTCCAGTTTGACTTTTCAAACTCCCGTTTGACTTTCAATTTAGAGCTTTAATTCTCTCTTACAAATGCACGCACCAAGTGACCTAGGATATGATCCAATCATTCCACTTACCCATGACACATTCATGGACCATTCTCCTTCCGGTCTGATGAACCTTCTAGAACCTTCTAGAACCTCTCCGATGAAAACATCTGAATCTTTCGCGAACTCCGGAATCGGACTTTTCTTATATGAATCTTATTCCCCAGACCATTCCGGATCTCCTCGTGATATCCCAAATCCCATCCGAGACTGCGAACAACATTCGGTATCCCTACTAACATTCCATATCTACTAAACAACATCGAATCCTTAAGTGTGTCTCCCTACGGTTCGTGAATTATGCAGACATGACCGAGACACTTCTCCAATCGATAACCAATAGAGGAATCTGGAAATTCATATGGCTCCCACATATTTGTACGATTACTTTGCGATCGAATGAACCAATTACATACGATACCAATTTCCCTTTGTCTCATGATAGTTTACTTATCCGAGGTTTTGATCGTCGGTATCTCTGCATACCTAGTTCAGCCTCGTTACCGATAAGTACTCTTTTCTTGTTCCCGTGATATGTGATCCCTTGTGAGCCAGTCACATGCTTGCAAGCTAATTGGATGACATTCCACCGAGAGGGTCCAGAGTATATCTATCCGTCATATGGATGGACAAATCCCACTCTTGATTCATGTGCCTCAACTCATACTTTCCGAACACTCAATGCCACCTTTATAGCCACCCAGTTACGGTGTGGTGTTTGATGTCATCAAAGCATCGTTCCGGTGATGGTGATTAGCATGATCTCATGGTCGAAGGAATAGGTTACTATGTATCAGAAAGCTTATAGCAAATGAACTATTGAAATGACTTGATCTTAATGCTACGCTTATCTATAGGAGTATGTCCATCATACCATTGTCCTAATGATATGATCTTGTTGTTAATAACATCTCAATGCTCATGATCGGGAAACCACGATCATCTATTAACCAACAAGCTAGTTTTATAAAGAGGCTTTACTAGGAACTCTAATTTAGTTTACAAATCACACAAGTATTAATGTTTCCTGTTTAATACTGTTATATCATGAATGTAAACATTTATCATAAACACAAAGATATAATAATAACTACTTTTAATATTGCCTCTAGGGCATATATCCAACACCTGTCACTATGTGTCGGTGATGACCTGGACATGCACAATTAGTCAGCCTGCATCGCCTTCTTCCTGTCAGTTAGCGCTGCTCAGGAACGCTTTTGCTACCACGGCGACACGAGCAGCGCGGTCATAAGTGACGGTGGAAAAGGAACACAGTCATGCTCCAACCGGAGGCTACACACGACGCCGACGATGAAAGGACAAGAGAGAAGTAGAGAATATCATGAGAGAGTCGCGGGACCAAAAGATTGTAATACATAATTGTCTAGGTTTTTTTTTTAAAATCGGTCTACGTGGCTGACATAGGTATGTCCAATGGGTGTTCACCCTTGGCCTATCCGGTCTGGCCCAGTTGGAGGACCACATGACGATGTGTTGAGATCCCTGAAGCCCATGACGATTCGGGTTAAACCAAGCCTATAAATGCATCGACTCGTTGACGGATAAGACAAGACTAGATGGAAAACCTCTAGGGTTACGTGCCCAACTTATAACCGACTCGGACGGCTCCCAAGACCTAGGCTTCCCATATAAAGTCCAGGAGGGACCGCCAGGGAGGACCACCAAAAACTCTTATCATACACGCCAGATCTAATCTGCGCAACCATAGCCATCTCGACGTCATTGTAACCTTCGAGTTTCTCCATCGATCAAGAATAGATAAGAAGGAGCAGGGTTTTTCCTCTGTAGGCCTGAATCTGGTTAAACCTCGTGTCCCCTTGTTTATCTGTTAGCCAACAAAGTTTTTAGTATACACTTCTTACTTGGAAGTTTTTAGCCAATAAATCATTATATTGACGTGATCACCGCACGTCAGTGGCATTGCTGAAACTTAGTCAAACTGGATTAGAGTTTGATTTAGACCAGGATTTAATACAACAAGTAGAACAACATGAAATTTGACCCTAGGTTCTAAACTGCCAAAACTCTAAGAGTTTAGGTTTTAAAATATACTTTTCCGCTGCTTGCGGAGTGGCAGACGCACGTGCCATATATCTCGAATCAGGCTTTCGTCCTGTTATATTGGTATAGCAACCAACACAACCGATTCATACACAATACCACTGCCGGAACAAACAGCACATCAAAGACGCCCATATGTATATGCTCCGTGGCTTTATACTCTTTAAATAAAACATAAATTGCCAACCTTTCACCGTACAATGTTTATTCACGTTTCCAGTTTACCGCAATAAAACATCTTTCGAAAAAGCAAAGCAACATTATTATTCGTTTTGCAAGGGCATAAGCAAAGCGTCATGCATCGAATGTACTCCATCCTTTTTTTAATAGAGAAGCAAAGCATTCCTCTGTCAGGCATGGAGGAGAAAACAAGAAGCGACGAATATCTTATGGACATAAAAGGCCCATCATCGGGGTTGCCACGCGCCGTCAAAGGCAAACAATACATATGTACACCCAGCTTGAGATCTCGCGCTTCTGCATGTTGCTACCTCGGCTTCAAATCTCTTGAAGCTGCTGTAGAGGGGCCGTTGTTTCGACATCTCTATCCAGGTTACCTTGCCAGCTTTTTTCCTTTAAGTCCATCGTACTAATGTCTAAAGCCTAGAGGTCAAGTTTCACAATGCATCTAGTGAATTATCAAAGGAAATTTTATTGATATAGAACGTTAGGTCGATGGCAAAATTGCTAGGATCCACACACTATTTTTGCTTGCCAATTTTTCTGAGTTGCGAGTCCGCTCCGTGAAGATTATGGTCCACTAGTTGAATGTCCGTGCGTTGGTATGGTCCGCCTCGTCCTGTCCCTCAATCTCCTCATGTTTGGTTTGTGTACCTTGTTGTCTCTCGGCTCACTTCCTCACTCCAGGAACCCTAGCTTGCAATATCCGCTGCTCGGCACTACTTCGGTTGGCCCGACCGCCGTTGCTTACCATTCCAGCCCCTAGGCCTCCTCCGCTACTGATTACCTTGACTACCTCAACTTGACGGCAGTGGGACGGTGATGGTGCGGCTTCAACCCTAGAGACCCCCTGGCTCGCCACGGTCTGCTATAGGTGCGGTGGTTTCCTCATTTGGCGGAGGGCTATGGGTGGCGGGTCGATGTGGCTGGCTGGCTGGGTGGATGAATCGCTGCCACGGACTTCGGCTGGTCGGCCGAGTCTACCGGCTTGATCAAGCCGTCCGGATGCGGGGAAGGACATAGGGAGAGGGAATCTGGGGGAGCCAGTGAAATAGAAAAAAGAAATCGATACTTGTTTGGGATTTTTTTTTCTTATCACTGACAGGTATGTCATGTTTCACTTGGCAGTGGCATGCCTTGTAATATCTTCGAACGTTTAAGGAAAAAACAATCCAAAATATTAGGAAAAGAATTGTTTGCAACATCCTCGATCAATTTAATTGTACAGATATCATTCATGATTCGGTCAATGTGATTATTGTGAACTTTTCTGTAACCTCAATCTTAAAAAAAAGTATGCTTGCAACTCAGCAGAAAACATCTCAAACACGTAATATCGAGGACACCATGTGTTTATTTTGTAAACTAAATAAGCCACGAAACATCAGAAGCTAGGAACATCATCTCTTCCAAACTGAATACCCTATTGTGAGCATGTTCCGGGCCTACGTATTCATGTGCACTGTATCTACCGCAGGACAATGAATATTGAGTAATAAACTGATGGAACATGAATACACACCTCACGTCTACATTTCTACCTTGTATACTATTCTCCCCCTCGAACCCTCCTCCTCCCTTGTAGCTTTGAGCGTCGAGTTTGAGCGGCCGGGGCTCGCCCGCGCCCTTCTCGCTGAATAGCCGGTGGGAGGTGGCTACGGAGGGTCGCCGGAGTAGCTGTAGGCTTTAGGTTGCTTGGACTTGTGCCGGTAGTTGGCTTTTTGCCTAGTAGGGGATGCGGCGCTTCGGACCTTGGCGGCCAGATCCTGGAGCTTCTAGGGTTCTTCATCGTCTCCCTCTCACTCCAATGGTTGGAGTTGAGGATGAAAGGAAGAGCACCCGCGCCGGCGAATAATTTCTGCGTCGCGCGAGTCCTTTCGAGAGGTGGTGGTGAGGGGTGACATGTCCTGGCCGGCCATGGAGGCGAGGGGAAGGGCTCGTCGACGCGATGCTTGGTGAGGTTGCTCTGCTTCTGGACGGTCGTGGCGGCGGGGGGGAGTGGAGGAGCCGGGCCTTGCCCACCTCTTTGATCTGGAGTAGGTGGTTCTGGTCCCCTGCAGAGGGGCGGATTTGGTGCTGCTGGTTGGGGAAGCCAGTCTTCCTCCTCTTCCAAGTTGCCGTGGTGGCGATGATGCAGAGGATGGCGACCTGGGCTTCTTCCTCCTCGAGCTCCAATGGAAGACTGGTGGTGCTTCTTCTGAGGCTTACTCGCAGGAGTCCGATGGTGGTGTTGCCTGTCAAAACCCACCGGCGAGCAGCGACGAGCAACACGAAGAGCCGGGAGGCTCCCAGAACTGCTGGTGGGCCCTGGTCCCTCGGGCAACGGCCCGCAAAACTCCGGCACACGTCCTGGCTTGGTTCGAGGGCGTGCCACCTGACCTATACCTGGTCAGGAAGGTGAAGGATTGCTTCGATTGGTTTCCTGCATGGTAAACAAGTATACGTAAAATTCGAGCCGTGACCGGCTCCCAGGTTTCCCTGCGAATCGGCTCCTAGAGCCGATCAACCCATGGTTCTGCATTAGATCTACAATAACATGGGGTTTTGCTTGATGAATACAAGTTAAATCGATCTACGACAGTTTAACGTTTTCACCACATAATTGGAACATCCTACACGTAGTTGAGCCTGGTAGATACAAAAGATGATAGAAAACTAACCCTAGAGAAGGCCTAAAAACCAACATAAAGTCAATTCTCGGAACAACTCCCCTCGGATTGGCAAACCAAATCTTACATATTACTGGATCGTTCAACCCGTTTGCAAGGCCTGATCATGTGTATATCAAACTAAACCTTGGAGAACAAGGCACAACTATAACAGATCAAATCAACTTAAATAAAGATCAAGCAAGATGCCACCCTTACACCCGGGAAAAGGTGCAAAGGCGGCGAGATAACTAGAGGCAGCATAACTAAACAATCATAGCAAAAAGGTACCGATGCTAGCCTAAACAAATCTATGATAATAGTATTACTCGCCATCAACAAGGCTTCAGTACGAGTAACACCAAATAATCGCATAAGTAGATACTGCCTAGATCGCAAGATGCGATCTAGGCAGCATGGCACTTACCCGAGAAAAACCCTAAAAACAAGGGGTGGCGATGCGCCGAGATTGTGTTTGTTGTGAACGTGATTGTCCTCCTTTTCTCGATAACCTTAGGTACATATTTATAGTCCGGAGACTTTCTATCTTTGGAATAACTCTACAACTCTATCTTCTACCTAAACCGAAACGTAATCTATTACAATATAAGATACACGGGCAATTTAGCCCAATCAAAGTACG
The DNA here is from genome assembly GCA_030063025.1 of Avena longiglumis. Lineage (NCBI taxonomy): Eukaryota > Viridiplantae > Streptophyta > Magnoliopsida > Poales > Poaceae > Avena > Avena longiglumis. The sequence continues at coordinate 32,173,841 of CP125975.1, forward strand.
AGGCCGATTCAACAACACGTTGCATATACGTATCTTCTAAGACCATCTTGATCACAGCCCATCTTCTCCTTTGGCCAAAATATGGCGATAACACATGCCCCCCTGGTTTTGGCAATAATAATTCCAAAACCATTCTGCTGATGTTTTTTCTTTCTCCCCTTTTTTTTTATCGGGTTACGCGTTGCCAGAATGCGTTGCAGAACAGAATCGTCACGCCACCCCTTCATCATGATGCCCTGTCTTCTCAACTCCTTCGCAGTGCATGATTTGACGATTTTGGCAGCACATTCTGGGAAACCGCTATGGCATTGAACCGCCTCCACTATTCTCCTTATTTAAATTCATCTGAGCAGTTCGCAGCCCCCATCTTCCTCCAGCAGCCAAAAAACCCTCTTCCTCCGCCGAAAAAACCCTCTTTTTCCGCCATGGCCTCCTCTGCTTCATCTGGCCTGTCCTCCCAAGCCTCCAACACAATGAGTGACCGGGAGCCGACGCCAGAGCACCCGCCGACGGCGGCGTACAACACTCTCGCCCCACAATGGTGGGACGAGAGGGATTGGGATTTCGCTACCTGGTCCGAGGACGACAAGTCCTTGACCGATGGCGAGGAGGGTCTGCAGTTCCTCGTCGACGGGGAACTGGAGGCGAAGAGCAGCGACGACGCCTGGTCCTGGGACGGCGTCGAATCCTCCGACAAGGAGGAGGAATCGGAGGAGGACACCTCCTCCGATGAGTATCCACCGGTGAAGCGCTTCCGAGCTGGGTCCAGCGAGGACACCGAAGATGACGACGAGGACGAGGAGGCCCCATTGCTTCTTCAAGCAGAAGCAGCATTGGCAAGAATGACGACAATGAACAAGGCGAAGACAGCGGCGATGACCTCGGCCTTTAGATTAGGAACTAGTAATAGTAGTAGTAGTAGTAGTAGTAGTAGTAGGTTTCCTTTTGTAATCAATCAGCCTTTTGTAAGCAATCAGCTTTTGAATGCATGAAGATTACTTTTCCAATTCGAAGATTGCTCTTCCGACCCAATTTCGCCGATAGTCAAAATAGGTCGATGCTCCAGAAGCCGATAGTACTGTATCGGCCTTCACCACACTGCGTTCATACAGTCAAACAAGTCAAATCTCAAAGAGCCGATGGCAACGCATCGGCTTTCCCAAAAAACGTTGACAAGGTCAAAACTTGGTCGCATATTTAGGCAAACCTAAACGGCCACTTTTCAGTTTCAAACGGTAACCTGCGACCTTCTTCAAAAAGGGGCGACCCAGATCTCCCATTGCCCACCGACCAGATCGAGCTCACAGCGACAAGAACCCTCGATCCCCAACTGCATAGATCCATCTCCGGCGGCAAACTAGATGGCGGAATCGTCCAACACCAACCCAGAGGTCTCCGGTCTGAAGGTACGCCTACTCCTCGCAGTCTGAACGCGATGTTAGAATTAATGGCGAACACCTGAATTAATGCCTTTATTCCACCATTAAACTTTCTAGGTTTCAGACATTCTGCTGCCGCATCCTTCTCTCCCAAATTCTCTCTGTCTTGGCCCTCGTACAGATTCTAGTCCTTCCCATCTGATCTCTTGCGAAGCAAACAGAATCCCCTTTGTAAGCCAGGACCTAGATTTAAACTCTTGGGCCGACTGCTTGAGAGCCTGGCCTAATCCCCCTGAACATTGGGTCTCTTGGTTCAGCAGAGTAGCTAGAGCTTACCAATCCCAATGGGAAACCACAGGAATAGCCGATGCCTTGCATTTATCATTGTCTCCTCTTGAGAAACATGAGAACCTTCTGAAAACCATCGGCTACTTCTGGTCTGACGCTCTGAACTGCTTCATGTTCGGTCATGGCCCTATGTCACCAACCCTGTTAGACGTGGTGATGATTACTGGTCTGGATGTTACCTCACCCAACCCTTCTGCCTTTAAACTGACCAAAGTCCCCTACAAACTGTCCTCAAAAACAGACTGCACGAACTGGGGTGCCTACCTCCAACGCCATATGAAAACAAAGGGCCCTGTCACAGAGAAAGAACACAGAGCCTTTCTCAACTTCTGGCTGGAACATTTCATATTTTGTGGCCCTTCCCTTGCTCCAACCAAGAACTATCTCTCCTTAGCCCACGAACTGGCCAAGGGCACTCAACTTGGCATCGGCAAACTGTTCCTTGGAGAGGTCTATCGATATCTCCAGTTGATGTCTGTCAAGCTGTCCTCTGGCATAGCAGTCAAAACAGGTGGCCCTTGGTGGTTCATTCAGCTATGGGTTCAGCTGTATTTTCAAAACCACATCTCAAACTTCCCCCTTTTGGCGAGTTGCACCTTTCCAGATGTAAAAGGGAAGCAGATCCGATGCACCAGCTATGGCCAGGCTTTGTATAGACTACCAGGTAGTAAACTGACCCCTCCGGAGGCATCCAAGTGGTTCAGCACTTTCTTTCAAGGCCTGGACAATCCTGTCTTCTTTCCTTACATGGAAGAATCGGAACACTTTGAAAATCCACTCTCCTTCAGGTTAGACAACTTTGTAGATGACACTAGCACTCGGCAGCTCTTTTCCACTGTGATCCGTCCCTGTTTCCTCCCAGTTGGCATGAGCACATCTAACAGAATAATCAAGCCTGGGTATGAATTCTACCAGCCGGTCACAGTGGCTCGATAGTTTGGCCTTGGACAAGTACCTCCCCACTTCTTTCTCCACCACCTTACAGAGAGCAGAGCCGACCTGCCTGATCCCCTCACCAGCCAAAGGTGTTATTCCTTCTTTGATGCTCTGACCATCCCAATTCCGAATAACCTCACTTTCGCCTCATCAACCGATGGCTTCGAAAACTGGTGGTCGATGTGGAAGACTCACGTCTTCAGGAGAGCTCTGGGACCGTTGCTGAAACAGCTCGATACTGACTATGACATCCCCGTGGAACAGGTACCATTACTTGTAAATTTTCTTGATGCAGCTCACAAATGATTCTTCTACTAACCCACTCTTTCTCTTTGCAGCAACAAGATGGCCCTGAACCCACGCACAGTGATGGCTCCCCTTTCGAGTTCTTTCCGCCAGCTCCTGTGGTTCTTTTCTGTAAAAACTCGCCACCTCTGAAAAAGGTCATAATGCAGAAACAGCCGATATCACCACAATCGGCTTCCAAGAACCCAGCAACCTCTAAGTCAGCTGCCCCTCGAGTTCCAACCAAAACAAGAACGATGGCGAGGAAGGTAGCTGCCAGGAAAACCTTGAGGCGCCGGAGCCCTTCTCCAGAAAGCTCGCATGTAGGGTGATCCATGCTTTGGTCGATCCTTCTAATTCTTCCATCTTGCAGACATGCTCGTGCTTACTGGTTCTCCTTTTGTACAGGCTTCCGTCGAAGACACCTCTAGTGAGGATACCCAGACCAATCGAGGAGAACTAGGCCCAACAGATTCTGAGAGGACCATCACACCGAGCCAGCCAGATTCACCACCATCGGCTTCTAGGAAAAGGTCGGTTCCTGAACCTACTGCCCCCCGAGCATCAGTCGAGGCGGGGCCAGCTGTGGGTCCCAAGAGAGCTCGCAAGGGACTGCAAGCTTCTTCGTCGAGCCAGGAGGTTTCGAAAATCACCACCCTTCATGCCCTTACCACTCGTTTCTTTTGTCTGCCGATTCATCATTATTCACATCGGCTAAGCACCTTCCATGCAGACGACTGACGTTTCTAGTGGGAAAGCTGGGGCAGTGCCGATGCCTTTAGCCAAGCCGGATCTAGCAATCCCCGAAGGTGCCGATGAAACGGCTACCACTTTGGCCAAGCCCCCAACAACTACACACAAACCGATCGCCTCCTCATCTGCTATCCCCTCGATCTTCGGAGAGGTAAGCTAGCTTCTTTTCGGCTCATCGTTACACGTTTGGACGCATACTGACGCTTTTTTGGGATGCCAGAGTTGTGATATTTTAGGTTTGCTGACGTTCGACCCTGAATCCATCGAACCAACTCCCTCTATTTCTGATGATGAACCACGAGCCAAGGTTGTTCCTCCTCAATTCCAGCGTCTTAAAGCCCTGATGTCCTCCCCGATCGAAGAGTTGATCAAGGTTTCTGAGGAGGTGAAGAGCGTTTTGACTGAAATAAAAGACCAACTCCCAGTAGCATTGCAGGTGAAGCTTTGGCCAGTTGTAACTCTGTCTTTCTACGGGCCAAGGGTGAAGTTAGCTCGTGAGAGGATCAGTCTGCGCTGCGCCCAACTTCCACTGAAGGCCAATATCGCAGACAGATGTCAGCAGCTCAACGAGAAAAAGGCGTCTCTGGATGCCAAAACTGACACCTCTGTCAGTACCGCTGAGCTCGCATCCTTGAAAAGAGAGTTGGAAGATCTTGAAGAGAAGATCCGGGTGACTAAACAGCTCATTCGCGACAAGGAAGAATCCATCGCCCGCTCCCAAGACGAATCACAGAGCCTCAAAGCTCAACTGAAGATCGATCTGGCAGAAATACGTGCCCTGAACAAGCAGCTAGTGACGGGCAAGGATGAAGATGACGAAGCCGAGATCGCCGAGGTGGATCGTGTCCGTGCTGACGCCCTCCACGCCTTCGAGGCATTTCTTCAGTAGCTCGTATGTGTAAACTGGCACCTGTTTGTAACAGTTTGAACCTCTAGAGTCGATGACCGTGCATCGGCTATATATTTTGTTTTTTTATTTGGCCGATTTCGTGTATCGGCCCCCACATTTCACTGTCCATCATCCCACATGCTTGGGAAATATTTCTTGAGATGTTGACCGTTGACCGCCACTGGGAATTTTGCGCCGTCCAGCTCCTCAAGCATGTATGCGTTTCCTCTTAAAACTTGATCGACCCTGTACGGCCCGTGCCAATTTGGAGACCATTTACCATATGTTGCATCCTTAGTCCCTAATGGCAACACAGCTTCCCATACCAGGTCACCAACGTGGAACTCCTTTGGCCTCACTTTCTTGTTATATGCACGAGCTACCTTGGCCTTGTTCTCTTTGATTTTCTCAAGCGACCACAGCCTAAGCTCAGTTAAATCTTCAACACTGTCACTCATCAGGGTTGCATATTCTTCAGTCGTTAGATTGTCCTGAAAAGTGACACGTCTCGATCCAGCCGTAATTTCCCAGGGCAAAACGGCTTCTTGTCCATAGACTAGATGGTATGGCGAGGTTTTTATCGCCCCATGGCATGACATGCGATAAGCCCATAACGCCTCTGACAAAACCTCGTGACAACGCCTAGGGTGCTCATCGACTTTTCTCTTGATCAGCTTGATGAGGCTCGTTGGGCGCTTGACTTGCCCATTTGCTTGAGCATAGTATGGAGATGATCTAATCACTTAATCCCGTGTCCTCACGTAACTTTCTAAACTCGTGAGAAATGAAGACCGAACCTCCATCGGTCGTGATAGTTTGGGGAATCCCGAATCTATGGATGACATGTTCTTTCACAAAATTGATAACATCCTTTGAGTTTACTGACTTCATCGGGACAGCTTCCACCCATTTAGTGAAATAATCAGTAATGGCCAAAATCCACATGTGGCCTTTGCTTGATGGAGGATTGATCTTGCCGATCATATCCATGCCCCAACCTCAGAATGGCCAAGGCTTGATGATGAGGTTCATTGCTGACGCGGGTACCATCTGAATTTTCCCAAATTTCTGACATGCTTGACACCCTTTGTAGTACTTGAAGCAGTCCTCAAGCATGGTGGGCCAATAAAACCCTGATCGCCTGATCAACCATTTCATCTTGTGAGCCGATTGGTGAGTTCCACAGGCGCCTTCGTGTACCTCATGTAGGAGCCGATTGGCCTCGGCTGTCCCCAGACATTTGAGCAATAACCCCTCCAGAGTCCTGTAAAACATGTCATCGCCAATAAGAACATACTTCATGGCCTTGTACCTTATCCGTTTAGGTGCCCCCCGAGCTGAATCCTTCAAGTAATTGAAGATATCGGCTCTCCAGTCGTCTGCGTCCAAGAACTGTACCTGAACATCGGCTCCCTCTGCTATGTCCTTGTAGCCTGAAGCCATTTGTGCAAGATCATTCGCCTCGGTATTCTGCAATCGCGGGATCCAGGTGAAGTTTATGTACCGGAACTGTGCCATCAGCTCACGGCATTGCAGCCATAATGGGAAGAGCGACTCGCTCTCACACTTGTATTCCTCCGTGAGTTGAGAAATCACCAACTTGGAGTCTCCAAAAATTTCCACTGCTTCTGCTCCAGCTTCGATGAGCAACTCCATTCCCTTGCGCATCGCCTCATACTCAGCGACGTTGTTGGTTTTAGGGGTAGATAACCTGATGGAGAAGGAAAATGTTGCCCCCCGGGGCGACACGAGTAGGATGCCGATGCCGCAGCCATCGTCACAAACCGATCCATCGAAAAACATAGCCCACGCTCGTATGGACAGCGCTGCTATATTGGTGTTGATCCTTTCAGCAATAAGGTCGGCCAATGCCTGACCCTTAACTGCTTTCGCGGGTTGATACCGGATGTCAAATTCCGATAACACAAACATCCATTTGCCGAGTCGGCCTTTCAACATAGGGGCCGACAGCATGTGCTTTATGACATCTGATTTGCATATGATGATGATCTCCGCGAGAGCAAGATGTGGCGCCTTGGTGCGGTGAAAACAGCAGAGGCACAACTTGTCGATCTCGGGATACCTTGTCTCGCATCCAGCATCCTTCGCGATGTAAAATACAACTCGCTCCGGACCATCATAAACTTGCACCACCATCGAGGCGATGGACGTGTCGATCGACAAGTAAATGTAGAACGGCCTATCCGGGGTGGAACCAACACGCGGCGTCGCCGATATTCTTTGATCTCGTCAAGGCTAGTCGTTGTTACGCCCCCGGAATTCCTCGTCAGATTTAATTTTCACCAATCCCATGAACGGCTCTATTCTTCCTGACAGATTGGAGATGAATCTTCTGACGAAGTTGATCTTGCCGATGAGAGACTGTAGTTCTTTCTTCGTGGTAGGTGGCTTCATTGTTCGCACTGCCTCCTGACTTTTCAGGCCGATCTCAATTCCGCGTTCATGGACCAAGAAACCCAAGAACTGACCGGCCATCACCCCGAAGGCACACTTCTTTGGATTCATCCGTAGCCCGAATTTTCTTGTTCGGTCCAGGACGCGTTGCAGATCGTCCAAGTGTCCTTGTACTGAAGCAGACTTGACCACCACGTCATCGATGTAAATTTCGACCAGCTTGCCGATCAGATCATGGAAAATGTAATTCATGGCTCTTTGGTACGTGGCGCCGGCATTCTTCAGTCCAAATGTCATTACTACATATTCAAACAACCCCACCGAGCCTGGGACTCTGAATGCAGTCTTGTGTATATCTTCCGGAGCCATGAAAATTTGGTTGTAGCCGGCATTGCCATCCATGAAGCTCAAGACCTTATGACCAGCCGTTGCGTTGATTAACGTTTCTGCGACCGGCATTGGATACTCATCCTTCGGAGTAGCTCTGTTGAGATTCCGAAAATCTATGGCAACATGCCAGCGGCCATCCTTTTTCTCTACAGGTACGATACTAGAAATCCACTCCGCATACCTGCATGGCCTGATTAACTTGGCCGTCAACATTTTCTCGACCTCTTTCTTGACTTCTGCCAAAATTTCGGCCTTCATCTGTCGTGCTCGCTGCTGGAATGGCCGAAATCCTTTTTTAAGCGGGAGTCGATGCTCAATGATGCTCCTGTCTAACCCAGGCATCTCTGTGTAGTCCCAGGCGAAGCAGTCTGGATATTTTTTCAACAGAGCTATCATCGGACCCCGCAGACTCGGATCTAACTTCTTGCTGATAAATGTTGGTCGTGGCTTATCCCCAGGACCGATGTCGATTTCCTCTAGCTCATCAGCGGATGTAAACCCATATCCTAGCTTTCCGTCACCTGTTAAATCGATGCTAAACACAGGGCAGACAGTAGGTGAGGATAACAAAAATGATTTGGGCCGATTGCCTGAATCGGCCCCCTTTTTGATTGCATCAGTCAAGGACGGTTTACACCATTTTTGTGTTTTACAATGGCAGGGAATCTCCCTGCTACGACTACATGATCTGCTTGTCGTAAGATTGCTGCTTTTTATTTTTTGTGGCCGATCGCAGGGATCAGCCGTACCACGTCCGGTCGTGGACTTTGCTACTATGTCAGGCCAGTGGATAAGACCAGCCTCACCCCGTTTTTTGTAGCTTCAATGCGCTCACAGCCGTCTAGACTGATTCCAGAGATCGGCTCTTGGTCTTCTGCTTCCCAGATGTTCATGCCAGTTATGGAGATCTCTATAGAATCATCTGCATGAATGATTTCCACCTCATCTCCATCCCACTGTATTAGGCACTGGTGCATCGTGGATGGAATGCAGCAGTTAGCATGAATCCAATCTCTCCCTAGCAAGACAGCGTAGGTGCTTTTGCTGTCCACGACGAAGAATGACGTAGGGATAGTTTTTCGGCCTACGGTTAGATCCACGTTCAGTACACCCTGCGTGTCTGAAGTTTGGCCGTTGAAGTCGCTTAACGTGACGTTGGTTTTGATCAGATCTGTAGTGGAGCGTCCCAGTCGTCGTAGCATAGAGTACGGCATTATATTGACTGCTGCTCCGGTGTCAACCAACATCTTGCTGACAGGCTTCCCATTGATGTAACCTCGCAGGTACAGGGCTTTCAGATGTTTGTAGCCCTTTTCACGCGGCTTTTCAAAGATAACCGGCCGTGGGCCGCAGTCAAACTGTGCCACTGGCAGCTCGTTGGTTCTTGGCGCGCAGAATTCTGACGGAAGTATGAACACCATGTTTGTGCCAGCCGATGTCTTCGCATCGGCTTTTACTGGCTTAGGGCGCCACTCTCTCCTTTTTGGACGACCTTCCGTTTCCAATGTCTGCCGAATTTTCACGGCTAGATCGGGCCGTGCTTTCCTTAAAGCGTGGAGGTACTGCGCTTCGGCTTCCTCCAAGTTACGTAGTCGCTGGACCCTACGCTTTTGGGTGTGTCTGAGTCCATCGGGACACCACCTTGGACGGTGATATCTGTCTTCTTCTTTGTCATCCGTTGGCTCCTCGAGATCTTTCGCTCGAGTGGACTCCCTGTGTCGGCTCTGAGGTGGGAGCGGCCCTAGACGCTTGAACACTGACACTGGCCCCGTGTCCTCCTTCTGCTGTCCACATTCCGGTCAGTTATCGATTGTAGGCAATCGGCTCATTCCCGCATCCCAGCAATACTTCAAGAAAGGACAATCCCAATGTTTGTCTGCGCCTTCCTTTTCTTTTGACGGCCCCCTAGCGAGGTGCTCATATCTTTCATCGTCTCCATCGCGCCGGCGACGTCGGTCATACTGACGCTCATACTTGTTAAGGAGATGCGTGGAATGTGGCTTCTGATATCGCACGCTCCTCACCTGTTCCTCAGTTAAATACCGCTTGTCATCGTAGCTGGGCCGGTCACGTGGACCAGCCTCCTCTCTTTCTTTGCCCCGAGAGTGACCGCCTTCCTCCTTGTACGTGCCATGGTGGTACACAGGCCCTGCCATGTTGACGTCGAACGAGAAATCCAACTGGCGCCTCGTGGAGTGGCTGTGCTCTACCATGTTGACGCCGGGAAACGGGTTGGTGTCTACTTTCATGGTGAATTGTCCCAGGATCAGACGGCCCTGCTCTATCGCCGTTTGGATCTGGCGACGTAGCTCTTTGCAGTCATTGGTGGTGTGGGTGAACGAGTGATGCCACTTGCAGTATGGCCTTCCGTTCATCTCTTGAGCCGTAGGGATTTTGTGGCCTTCGGGCAACTTCAGCTGCTTCTCCTTCAGCAGTAAATCGAATATCTGCTCAGCTTTGCTCACGTCGAAGTCGAACCCTTTGGCAGGCCCCTGCTGCTTTACCCATTTGCGGACACAGATCGCCCCGAGCCCATTCGCCACGGCCACCTCGATCTTGTGTAGGATCTTCTTCTTACAGACGACCAGGCCTATCGGACGTTTGAACTTGTCTTCGTGACAACTCGGGTGGCGCTGTTCATACATCGCCGTTCCGGGCCATGTGCGCCAATGAGTTGTACTCTACTTGAAAGCCATCCTTGATAGGTGCCGAGAGCCCCAACACCGCCGATTCGCTTCCTTTTCGCTTAAGCAGTGAGTAACATCGGTTCTTGACGATCTGAAGCCGGATGTACTCGGCTATTTCTCCCGCTTTTGCACGCTGTGCAGTGCGCAATGCCGCCTCGGTAACTTCGAATGATCGAATGTGGAACCGCTCTTCCGGTTGCTTCCACGCTTGGATCGAATCAGTGGCGAGGTGTACCACCCGAAGCTGGTCCGTCGAGATTACGCAAAGAACCTCACGCCAGAATCGATCCGATGCTGAAATCATGCCTAATCGCGCCGGTATCGGCTCACGTGCTCGATCGAGCTCGACCCTTCGATCCGCTAAACCTTGAGAACTCGGGAGCCGATACTTGGGTGGCGGGATCAGTCAAACTTCGTTAGTCGGCTTTGAATAGCCGATTGTCCTTCTCTTGACGCGAAACTGGTCTCTCAAGATGGTACGGATTTGCTCCACTGTTTGAGCTGCAGGGGCTAGATTCTCATGACTCGTTCCCGTTGCATACTTGGCTAGCCACGCCTGTTTGTCGGCGTCCATCCCAGACATCGCTGCCCCAGAAACGCCTGCTCCTGAAGCCCCTGCTCCAGGAACTCCTGCCGCAGAAATCCCTGCGGTCGCAATCTGGTTGGTGCGTGTCAGGTTATTGCAGTCCGGCACGTAGGTGCACACATATCCATGTGGGATTTCTTTAGGTGGCTCAAACAGGAACTGGCAATCGCCTGGGTCGCCTCCGACCTTGTAGACGACGTACGCCGCTGCCCCTGGCGGCTCCGGAGCTGCAAGTGTGAATGGCAGCGGTGGCCTGGCCTGGAGCGGTCTTTCTCCTTGGTGAGTCCCCAGAGTAGGCCCCGACGGAGAGTACTGATGTTTCATGATCTCCTGAACTACGCGAACTGCGATCCGCTCGAAAGCGTTCACCAGGCTCTCAGAATGGCGGTGAAGAGAATGAGCCACCATGTAGTTGACTTCCTGTCGCAGAGCTCTGGTGCGCTCCTCTGAAGGAACAGACAGATCCACCTCATCAAGAGCACCCTCGGGTGAGAACCCTTTCCACCTGATGCCATGCTTACGGGTCCTCTCAAAAGAGCCGATGAGATCGGCTTCGAAGAGAGCTTTGATGTCATCATACTTCGCCTTGTGCTCCTCAGGCAGCTCGTCGTACGTGACTGGTCTGTCCCCCATCTCAGCGTCGGATGTTGATGCAGATGCTGTTGAATGTCCCACCGGGCGTGCCAGAATGTGTTGCCTGTCAAAACCCACCGGCGAGCAGCGACGAGCAACACGAAGAGCCGGGAGGCTCCCAGAACTGCTGGTGGTCCCTGGTACCTCGGGCAACGGCCCGCAAAACTCCGGCACACGTCCTGGCTTGGTTCGAGGGCGTGCCACCTGACCTATACCTGGTTAGGAAGGTGAAGGATTGCTTCGATTGGTTTCCTGCATGGTAAACAAGTATACGTAAAATTCGAGCCGTGACCGGCTCCCAGGTTTCCCTGCGAATCGGCTCCTAGAGCCGATCAACCCATGGTTCTGCATTAGATCTACAATAACATGGGGTTTTACTTGATGAATACAAGTTAAATCGATCTACGACAGTTTAACGTTTTCACCACATAATTGGAACATCCTACACGTAGTTGAGCCTGGTAGATACAAAAGATTGTAGAAAACTAACCCTAGAGAAGGCCTAAAAACCAACATAAAGTCAATTCTCGGAACAACTCCCCTCGGATTGGCAAACCAAATCTTACATATTACTGGGTCGTTCAACCCGTTTGCAAGGCCTGATCATGTAGATATCAAACTAAACCTTGGAGAACAAGGCACAACTATAACAAATCAAATCAACTTAAATAAAGATCAAGCAAGATGCCACCCTTACACCCGGGAAAAGGTGCAAAGGCGGCGAGATAACTAGAGGCAGCATAACTAAACAATCGTAGCAAAAATGTACCGATGCTAGCCTAAACAAATCTATGATAATAGTATTACTCGCCATCAACAAGGCTTCAGTACGAGTAACACCAAATAATCGCATAAGTAGATACTGCCTAGATCGCAAGATGCGATCTAGGCAGCATGGCACTTACCCGAGAAAAACCCTAGAAACAAGGGGTGGCGATGCGCCGAGATTGTGTTTGTTGTGAACGTGATTGTCCTCCTTTTCTCGATAACCTTAGGTACATATTTATAGTCCGGAGACTTTCTATCTTTGGAATAACTCTACAACTCTATCTTCTACCTAAACCGAAACGTAATCTATTACAATATAAGATACACGGACAATTTAGCCCAATCAACGTACGAGGCCGATTCAACAACACGTTGCATATACGTATCTTCTAAGCCCATCTTGATCACAGCTCATCTCCTCCTTTGGCCAAAATATGGCGATAACAGGTGGCGGTGGTGCTGCCGGACCGCTGCCTCTTCTTGTCGAAAGGCGACTTTGGGATCAAAACTCCATTGGAGGCCCTTCATTGAAGCGCAGCGTCGGAGCTCGACGTCTCGTCATCAACAAGTGGCGCGTTCCCGTTGATTGCATGATGGCCGGCGGCTTCGCTTCTTCTCCGGTTCGTGGAGTGTCACGAGCAAGAGCCTTCCTCGACCTCATTGATCCTGGCTGGAGGTCGCCGGAGGATGGTGGCGACGGCGCCTGGGGACTTGATTTCTTTTTATTTTCTAGTCCTAGCGTGCTTTTTGTAAGTTGGAGGCCCTTATCTGTTTTTTCTAGTTTTGCAAGGGTGCTTAACACTAGGGGTCTCCATGCATATTGTACCTGCCATCTTATTTTACATGCAGCTTCTCGTGTCTTCTAGAACCCGTTTATCGTTCAAAAGAAAAAATTGGAACATGAAACCACTTGCTTTAGATTATTATTATTAAAGAGAGAGAGGCAAGGGGCGGTGACCTACCTATACCTGGACACGAGCTGGCTCGGTCCAGCTCGCCGCCGAGCCGCGAAAAGCTCGGGCTGGATTTGCCGAGCCCGAGCCAGCTCGTCGCCGCCGGCGAGCCGCACAACTGAGCTCGACCCGATCTTTCGACGAGCTCGGTTCAGATCGGTGCAGCTCGCTAGCCTGGCAGGGCTGTATCACCGACAGGCAGGACACTTCAACGGCAGCGGCGGTGCGGGAGGCGCAACAAAGCTCGCAGGAAGCGGTGGTGCAGGTGGCTCGTACGCAGGCAGGCTAGGCGGTGCCGAAGAGGGGGTGGCAGAGAGGAGCATGGCGGCGTGGCGGTGCGGCCAGCCGGGAAGATCGTCTGGGCGGCGGCGACAGGACCTAGGACTCTGGGAGAAGAACGACCCTAGACATGACGGTAACGACCTGGACATTCTACTGAACACGACCCAGCGATAATAGGCCTATTTCTTTGGCCCAACTTGCATTCCCTCGCACAAATGGGCCCTAAAATCAATTCGAAAAAATGGCGAGCTGAACGAGCCGGACAGAGCCGAGCCCGAGCTCACTGCAGTCCAGCAGCGGAGGCTCAGCTCGGTCCTGCAGCACCAACGGACCCAGCTTAGCTCGCCTCAAGCAGAAAAAACTCGGGCCAAGCCCAGTAGCCCGAGTCATACGTCCAGGTATAGACCTACGTGACGAATTCTCCCTCCCCACCTCCTCAGTCACTCACGTTGTGTTGCTCGCTGCAATTTGCAGCCCCTGCCAGTGCATAGGCACAACCTCTGTCAATCAAGGGAATCGAGACCTTTTTATTTGTACAAGCGACCCGAACAGAGTTCTCCTAATCAACTTGTCGGACTGCGTGATATCCTCCCCCTCGCAGAGCTCGCATGGGAGTGCGCTGCCGCCTGAGCTTTGATCTCCGACGCCATCTTGCTCTATCCCCGACTGCACATGCCACTGCCTCCAGCTCGTCGTGGCCTCTCCGCCGCCCAGCTCTTGGCCCCTTGCGGTGCTGCTCCCGCGCGGAAGCCTCCGTCTTGCTTGCAGACGCCGGCCGTTCCGCACGCGCCTACCATGGACAGCACGTGGAACCGACACCGTCGTGGCCGCCCGGCGGATGCAAGCCGCGGCGTGCGACTACATTCTGGGAAGTACGAAGCCCATGCCGACGTGCTCCGGTAATTGACGGCGTTTTATACTACGTGCCCACTTTCCCCTCTCGTGGCCGCCGCCTGACCGGCAGCTCGGAACCATGCGTTGATGTCGAAGCGTCATGCAGGCGGAGAGATGGACATGGAGCAGCTCGAGGGCCATCGGGAACACGCAATTATGGCGCGGAAGCGGCTCCAGTGGATCTCCTTCAGGGCGCAGCCGTTCTCTTAGTCGGCATCAAACCCTCGTTTAGGGGCTGTTTGGTTTAGCCGTTATCCAGTGTATGACAAGAGATATTCATTTTTTATGGTTATCTAGTCTTTGGTTTAGAGGGCAGAGGAGATAACCGCTTTTGGTTTAAAATGGTGGTTGAGCATATCCCAAAAAAAGCTGGATGAGCTCAATCACTTTTGGATAGCTCCTTTGAAACGTTTTCTTATGGGTAAGAAGGCTCATTGATTTTAACCGGCTATCTTTAACCACTTTTTATCTCACTTTTGCCAAACAGAAAAATGGCTACCCCTAACTAGCTGGTTGGGATATCAGCATCCCCTAAATGACATCCTCTAAACCAAACAGCCCCTTAGTCTCCTCTCTCTCTGTGGGGATTACGCCATGGGATGTCGAGGGAGAGATACACGAGCGGGGAGGAGAACAAAGAACTAGAGATTACTTAGGGGTGGCACTGGCAGTAAATTGGTACAAGTGGAGGGGTAAAACCGTTCATGAAAAAATCGGAACCAAAATCTGTGTAGACCAACCTACCTAAAGTCAAATTATAGTACTCCCTTCGACCAAATTACTTAACTTAGATTTGTTAAGGTTTGATTGTCTCTAGACACGATTTAGTATTAGACTCATCCATATTTTGATAAATTTGAATAAATTAATTTGCGTCGAAGGAAGTATATAGATAGATAAACAACGGTAGAATGATAGCATCTCGAATCATCTACGGTGCTGGCCTAGGTGGAACCTAACCCAGTGGGCTTTGGAAATGTGAATGCCCTGCTAGCTGCTAGGCGGAACACCTGCTAAACGGTAGAATGACCTCGCTGCAATCCCCATCTTCCTGGAGCCTGCAATCCCCAACTAGCTATTCATGAGTACGTAATGAATACCCAATACATTTTCTTTGGAAATTGAAATAATGTTTACACCCGTTAGGATGCACACAACCGCAATGAATACCCAATACATATTAGGGTTCTTTTTGACTCCACCCCAGACCCTCCTCCAGAATCAACACAACGCCGGTTTGATGGGGAGGTGCTATACACCACCCTTAGCAGCGTGATACGAGTGCCCCATGCCAGGCGTGCACTATTGGGCCGCAACCCAGTAAGATATTCCCTTTTTCTATTTTTTTCCTTGTTTTTTCTTTTCTATTTTTTTGCGTTTTTTTCTTTTTGATTCATTTATTTTTATTTTTCTTTTATTTTTTTAATCATTTAAACTAAATTAGGCCTTTTAAAAATAATGAACAATTTTCAAATCATGAACAACTTTCGTGTCCATTTTTAAATTCATGAATATTTTTCAATCATGAATAGATTTCAAAATAATGAACAATTTTTGGGAAAGCTTGAACAGTTTTTCAATATCATGAAACAATATTCAAAATCAATGAACAATTTTTTAAACTTGCAAACATTTTTTTAATCCACCAATAGCATAATTTTTTGAATTTATGAAAGATTTTTTGAAAGCCCATTTTTTAAGCTAATAAAAAACTTTGATATGATAACAACACACAAAAAGAAATAAATACAAACTGAAAAGGGGAGAAAAGGTCCAAAGCTAGAAAATAAAACCATTGACAAAACCAGACCATCAAATAGTGGCATAAACAGAAAACTAACCAGAAAACAGAAACAAAAAACCAGACCAAAACCCGGCATAAATAGAAAATTAGAAACAAAAAACATACCTAAATAGGAAAACATAGAAAAATTGTTGGCGACGAAATTGGACCAAATCCAAATGCCCAGTGGTGCGCAGAGCACCAGCTCCGCGCTACAATGGGCGGCATAATACAATTTGTCGTTTTGATGGACAACCTCTTTATGGAAGAGCCAGATGGCCCAAGGAAAGCTATGGTAACCATTTGTCTATGTGGGCTGGATAACCATATTGGTCTATTTTGGCTAAGTCCATGCCGCATCGTGTTTTGGTCTCTTATATCCAAATATTATGGCTAGCTACTAGGTAGATATTTTGTGCTGGTGCGGAAGGGGACGTTACAAGAAGCTACAGTACTTTCTTTTCTTCTTCTTTTTTGGCGAAATTCACAAGAAGCTACTTTCGTCCATGAAAGGCGACCGAGCAACAGGAGGCACATAGGCTAGCTCAAATGGAAACTACTTTATCTCCTGGTATGGTAGACACGTTTGGATTGTAAACCCCAAGACGAGGTGGACATTCTTATAAACGCTATATCTAGCAATGAACAAACAGATTCGGCCGATCTTCTTTAAAAAAAAAGAAGATATCGTGTCCTGTGGAAAAGCTATTTTGCAAACAAAACCTGTATTATTTTCCATGCACAAAAAATATAAAATCAGATTTACTTATGTATGTCCAGAGGTGCTGCCACACATGTTTTGAGTTAATTTTGAAAAGGTTTGATCCATTATTTGAAAAGTACATCAAAAGGTAGGTAGTGCCTGGAATGCACTTAATTATGAGTATGCCTTTAAATACTTGATTGAGTTAGTAAAATTCACATACGAATAGCCCTTGTAATGCAATAAACCAGTGGAAGTCGGTATTTATTATTGTATGGATGCATTTGGGCAGAGAGATGATGAAGGGATTGGATCCGCTAGTGGAGATCTGGAAAGGATGGGGGATCCAAGTGATGGTGCTGCTGAGCTTCAGCATGCAGGTGACTCTCCTGTTATTGGCAGATATTCGTCGCCGCAAAGACTGGGCCGTGCTAAAGGTGATCATTTGGTCAGCATACATGACGGCTGACACGGCGGCAATATACGCCCTAGGCCATATGTCAATATTGAGCAGGTCACCCCAGCACCAGCTGATGGCGTTGTGGGCGCCGTTGCTGCTGGTGCACCTTGGTGGGCAGGACAACATCACCGCCTATGCCATCGCGGACTACCAATTGTGGCTGCGTCACCTTCAGACATTCGGGGTGCAGGTTGTAGGAGCTGCATATGTGCAGTATACGTCCTCCATCTTCCTCCACCCAAACTCGCTGTGTCCAGCCACCATTCTCATGTTTGTGGTTGGGGTCCTCAAGTACGGGGAAAGAGTGTGGGCGCTCATGTGTGCAAGCAACTGTGTGAGTAGTAGCCTACCAGCCACAAGATCCAAGTATTTCCGTCCCTCGAACACAGGAAGAAGAGCAGGAAACCTCTATGGTATTCCGTCCATTACAGGATCGAAGAGCTTACGCGTTGTTGGACGTTGCCAGGCAACTGTTTGAGGGCCCGACGGGTTATGTGAAAGTTGACAAGGATTTTCTGTTGGAGGGAGAAGAGATTTTGGAGGTGGCCGAGATGCAGCTGTCGATGATGTATGACTTCTTGTACACCAAGGCCGCGGTGGTGCACACCTGGTACGGCTTCTGCATCCGTGCCATCTCGCTGCCAGCAACGGTAGCTGCATTGGGTTTGTTCCATAGATCAAGTGAAAAGCACGGGTACAATAGCCGCGATGTGATTGTCACGTATGTTTTGTTAGGCGGTGCCGTATTGTTGGAGACCACCTCAGTACTGAAGTCCATCTTCTCCAGCTGGACAAGTGCTCTCTTGTGGCTGCGGGGAAGGAGCTTTGGAAGGTTTGCTCGTGTGTTCGAGTCTGCTCTTTTAGTCTCCTAGTGGTCGGGTTACATGGGGCAACAAAACTTGTTTACCCTATGCGCTCGCGGTAGGAACCATCCGACCAGCATTATCGCAGGATGGATGGGATGGGGGGACTGGTGGAACTCCGTTTTCAACTCCTGGTCTGCCCCCGTCCCGCGAGATATGATTAAGTCTGTGTCAGAAATACTAATGTCACCACGTGCAGTGGACAACAAAGAGTTTGACATCACCAACTCAAGGGGCCAGAAAGTTCTAACAATTTGGAGTAGTCATTGGGATGTGAACCTGGAATGGAGCATTAAGGATTTTGACCTGGATGAATGCACCCTCATATGGCACATTGCCACTCATCTCTACCTAATTAACCTGGTGCACGGCTCACCACCGCCCAAATTCTAGCAATCTTGACAAGTCGGTCGAGGCGCTCTCCAATTACATGTTTTTCCTGCTTGCTGCATGCCCCTACATGTTGCCCAACCCTGTTAATCGACAGAGCTACGTCCACCTGTGCTACGATGTCATCAACTGGGATGTGGATCTGCTAGCTTTCATAGAAAACAGGGCGCGGATCAGTACTCCACCTCAGTTTGAACTTGGAAGGCGATATGCTGATCGCAATAAAGCACTGGAAAGAGGTTCCGTATTGCCGCAATTCTGATCAGTAAGAGTTCAGAGACGACGATGAAAATATTATTCTACTTGTGGTTGGAGATGCTATGCTACACGGCCTACCGGTGTGACGCATACTGTCATGCAAAACACCTGAGCGACGGCGGTGAGGTCATGACCACCGTTTCCCTTCTCATGATGTACAGATCAAATGGTCTTTTTAAGAGGGAAGACGATAGTTACATTAACAGGCGTGACATTATTACCGATGCAGTACAAGGCAACATCATTATTTAATTGGTGTACCGATGTGAGTAGTATTTTTTTGTTTATATCTGAGAAATTATATCATATCTTGATCAGGCCTTTCCTACCCTTATTTATACTCATAGTCTGCTCATGTGTCAATTACCAGAAACGTGATGCCAAATGGACGTACGGGTGCATGTCTCTACCAGAAAAAGGCAATCCATCCCCTTGTCGATCTCGTTTGCTTCGGTGTCTTCAGTTATGACTTGCACCAGAGAGACCATTCTATGTTATACCAGGCTCCATTCAACGGTGTCTTCAGCTGTAAAACAAGCATCTATTTGTACTCTGTTTCATATAAGTCATAGTCAGTAAGCAATGTTATCATATACTAGTTGAATGTCCGTGCGTTGCCACGGGTTTGGCAAACAATTTCTCACCAAACACATAAATATAATACATTTGTCGCGGTCGTATGTAGTCAGTTACATTCTCGACCATGTCACCATCGTTCATCTGTTGGATTAGCATATTGAAAGTTGCCTGCTTGTGATTCTCTCCACACTTGATAATTACCAGCTGACCTTTGATTTTTAGAGCAGCACTTCCAGTTTTGTTAAGTTCATGTGTCTCGTGACCTCTATAGAAGTCCAGTTTTGTCAAGTTCATCCGTCTCATGACATCTACAGAAGTCCATGATCAAAAAAATGTTTCATAGTTATACAGTAATGGCATCGAATATATTATACGGATAGTGCAAACATCACAAAGCAACATGACTAACAGATATGACAATTTGGTGTTTCTAGAGGTGCAGTCCTAGTTTTGTCAAGTTCATCAGGCCGTGATATCTATAGAAGTCCATGATGTACAAAAGGAAATATGTTTATAGTGACATCAAATATACAGATAGTGCAAACATATTATTAATTACTTATCTCTCGCTCATTCTCCGAAAAATCAAACATTTGATACAATTAAATGTGTTTAGATACGTTTGAACTTAGACAAACTCAAGTCAGTTATTTATGGACAAAGAGAATACAACACAACAATTCACAATGGCGTTTCCTTTTCAACTCCATGAAGGCACAATCGTTCATTCTAGCAATAGAGTTATCAGTAGTAGCTAATAGAGTAGAGACAGAGAACCTGTAATTAACATCAGCAACAAAGCACACCGCACCAATCTCTTTGTCTAATTTATTTTCCCAATCTCTCACACGAAGGAGCGGATGTTCTCAATCTCTCTCTAGATCTCTCTCAATCTCTTGTTGCGGGCAGCAAAGCATGACCATAGCCAGCGGCGACAACAACATTTAGCGATAGAGCAGAAGCACAAACACATCATGTTGGCATTCCTTCTCCTTCTTCCCAACCCAACTCCGATCCCCATATCCTTATCCCTCCTACACCTCTAGAGTAACCAGCCACCTCCACCTCTCCCTAGTGCCTCCACTCCCATCCATCGAGTTCCAGGAGGCAGAGGTATGCAACATGCTCCACTACTGGAAAAACCATCTTCGGTTCGACGTGAACAAGGCCAGCAGTCCCGGCCTGTCACAGCCCGCGACTAGTGGGAGCACTAGTCCCGGGCCGTGAGGCCTCTAACAGCTAGAAACGGTCGTAGTCACTAGTCCCGGGCCGGACCAGATCTTTAGTCCCGGTCCGTAATACGGACCAGGACTAATGACCTGGAGCAGGTCAGCTGGTCTTTTCGTGGACTATTAGTCCCGGGTCGTATCACGGCCCGGGACTAGTTGTTCACCACTATATATTCTGCTTCCTGTCTTGCTGCCCTAAAGCATATGGTGGCCATTTTTCTCAAAGAAGCAAGAGAGTTCATGCCATTTTTTCTCAAGATTTAGTTTGCAACACCTAAATCCAAATCTTTAAAAGGTTAGAACTTCATTCTTTCATCTCTTATTGCTACTTTAGCTCTATAATTCTCTAGAAGTATAGAGATATGGATCAATGTATGCATGCTCTAGAAGTAGCTAGAAGGATTTTGATATATATGTGTAACAAATTTTGATTAGGCACATAGTTACTGAAAATTGAAATGTGTAATTTTAGAGTTTCAGAGCTTAGAATGGAATGAGGTTTTCACTGATAGAACAATAATAAAAAACTCCACATTTATCATGTTGATTGTTTTCTCCAATTCACAAATTGGTGCATGTAAATTTTTCAAAATTCAAAATTAATGCTCTAGAAGCTCTCAATATAACTTGTAATAATTTTATCATGTTGTGTAATGGTTTTTGATATACTTTTACTATAATGCAGATGGTCTGGTAATGGATGTACGGTACTGACGGACGCTCTGGCGAGTTCATTAATGGCGTGCATGAATTCATCCGTGTTGCTGATGCAAACAAGCGCAATGGTTTTGTATTCTGTCAATGTAATGGATATAGGAATCAGAAGGATTATTCTGACTCAAAAACCCTTCACAGCCACCTTTTAAAGTCCGGCTTCATGCCTAGTTAAAATTGTTGGACCAAGCACGGAGAGAGAGGGGTTATAATGGAAGACAATGAAGAAGAGGAGAATGACAACTATCATGGTTTTCCTAAGTACGGAGATACTTCCATGGGGATGCTGAAGGGGACGATGAAAAAGAGACACATGATGAACCCGCTGATGATTTTGGTCTGACCATTGCCAATGCACGAAGAGATTGTGAAACTGAAAAGGATAGGGAGAAGTTCAATCACTTGTTAGAGGATCACATAAAGTTTTTGTACCCAAATTGCAAAAATGGTCTGAAAAAGCTGGGCAGCACACTGGAATTGCTACGATGGAAGGCTGAGTGTGCTATACCTGACTCCTCATTTGAAAAGTTGCTGAAAATGATAAAGAATATGCTTAAAAAAGATAACGTATTGCCCGCCAATACGTACGAAGCAAATAAGGTTGTCTGTCTTCTAGGTTTAGAGGTTCAGAAGATACATGCATGCTCTAATGACTGCATCCTCTACCGCGGTGAGGAGTATGAGAATTTGGATGCATGCTCAGTATGCACTTCACTTCAGTATAATATTAGACAAGATGACCCTGGTGACGTTGAGGGCGAGCCCCCCCCCCCCCCGAAGAGGGTTCCTGCCAAGGTGATATGGTATGCTCCTATAATACCACGATTGAAACGCTTATTCAGAAACAAAGAGCACGCCAAGTTGTTGCAATGGCATAAAGAGGAACGTAAGTCAGACGGGATGTTGATACACTCCGCTGATGGGTCGCAATGGAGAAAAATCGATAGAAAGTACCCGGACTTTGCAGATGACGCAAGGAGTTTAAGGTTTGGTCTAAGTACAGATGACATGAATCCCTTTGGGGAGCAGAGCTCCAGTCACAACACCTGGCCCGTGACTCTATGCATCTATAACCTTCCTCCTTGGTTGTGCGTGAAGCGGAAGTTCATTATGATTCCAGTGTTGATCCAAGGTCCGAAGCAACCCGGCAACGACATTTATGTGTACCTAAGGCCATTAGTGGAAGAACTTTTACAGTTGTGGCACGAACCCGGGATACGCGTGTGGGATGAGCACAAGCAGGAAGAATTTAACCTCCGAGCATTGCTTTTCGTAATAATCAATGATTGGCCTGCTCTTAGTAACCTTTCAGGACAGTCAAATAAGGAATACAATGCATGCACACACTGTTTAGATGAGACTGAAAGTATATATTTGGAACATTGTAAGAAAAATGTATACAATGAGCATCGTCGATTTATTTTGGCCAAGCATCCCTTAAGAAAGAAAGGCAAGAACGAAAACCTGGCCTAGTTCGGTCCGGAAGATGTACCGGCTCTATGCCGATACGAATGTAAGGTCGCCACTTAAATAATACAAGCTCCCATTCAAAAAAAACGATTTACAATAATTTTCAAGAATACATAAATACGTGATATGCAACATGAATATTTTTGTTAGAGAATAGTTTAATGAAAACACTTTTTTTTTGGATGCGTTTGATTCTTGCTGGTGGGGGGAATATAATGGGTGGAGTTTGGGAATGTGCATGTGAGGCAGTGGGCATGAATGTTCCGAAATCCACTTTGGTATATACGTACGCTGCCTTTTCTTCTTGATGCAATCCACAACTTGAATCAGATTTCACGAGGTCTAGAAGTTGCCTCGTGCTACTTTGTGAAAAAAAGAAGATGATAAAGGGAGAAAGGTTGCTTTCCTGCTCTCTTTCTATCCATCATGTCCTAGCTTACATGATGATTGCAAGCTTCCTTAATTACCCAGCTCAAGTGTAGTCAAGTGATGTCTGGTCTTTGTTAACCGGCTAATTCACCAACCAAGGAATCATGGATGTACACATCCTGTTAGCTTTAGCATCTTGTGATGTAGCCACTGCCTGCCTTGACGCTCTTTCCCGTGGTGACTCACCATCAGGGGGCAGGCAGGTGTCTTTCTTATGAATCTTCTCTTCACAAAAGATGAAAAGGAAAAATGATGGTTGATGCAGCAACAAGCAAGCAACCACTCTGCATGCAAAAAATCATTGGCAAAAAATCATTTACTAGTTAAAATCATGTTTATAATCCCAAGTTGCAAATTAGCGCAAACTATTACCTGCACAAAATATATGTGGACTGCTGCCACGCACAACGGCACAAGCCTTGTCTCAGCTCACTGCACCACCTCTATTCTCTTCCCGCGTGCTCTGCCTGCTCCAGCCTCAGCTTGCACCTGATCGACCTCCATGTCCCTCATCACGGATGACCCCGAAGACTCCCCGCGCCACTGCGCCACCAAGCACCACCGCCACCACCACCACGGGACAAGCATAAGCGGGCGAAGCCGGCTGCTGATCGCCGCATTATCGGCATCGGCGTCGCTGATAGCCTTGGCAATCGTACTGTGGCTCACCCTCCGCCCTTCCAGTCCCCGCTTCACGCTTCTCGCCGCATCCATGTCCGGCGCCAACGCCACCCTGGGGCGGCTCGACGCCGCCTTCGTCGCCCACAACCCCAACGCCCGCGCCGCCGCGCTCTACGACCGCCTCCAGGCGCGCGCGTCCTACGGCTCAGCTGGCGTCTCCCAGTACCAGCTCGTGTCGCCTCTCCCGCCGTTCGAGCAGACGCAGGGCGACGTCGTGCTCAGCGCCTCTCTGACCTCGTCAGCGGCGCCGGTCTCGGCGCAGTCGTCGGTGGAGACGGCAGCGGTGGACGAGCGATCGATGACGACGACGCTGCTGAGGGTGCGAGTGGAGGGGCAGCTCCGTTGGAAGGTCGCTTCGTGGGTGTCCGGCGGGCGCTCCATCGCCGCTGAGTGCGTCGTCCTCGTAGTGCCCCAGCAGTCGCCGTCGCAGCTCAGCTGGGCTGTCGTCGTGCAGGGATCGCAGTGCGCCACAACACTCCAATGAATTTATCGTTCTGCATGCACACATAAACATGACCGTCAATTTCATTACCACAGCACTACTAGCATCTAGTAATGCTACCTATGCCAATATTGTTCTTGTAGTACTTAGTAATGCGATGGCTGCATACGTGTTATCGTTTTTAGTCCTAATAATCTACCTATGTCAATATTGTGTTCGTCCAAGAGATATATAGCATACAATGTTTGAAAAATGTTTTCTCTAGTGAAAAGTGCATGCATGAGCATTTTGTTAACACTTGCTTCACGAAGAAGGGAAGTCAATCTTCTCTCTTGATTAGCACGCCATTCATTATGAGTGGAGTCCTAGCTCTCCGACCGCACCAATCCTGCCTAGGTCTGTCGACGAGCCAAACTCGAGCGAACATAGTTAGGCTCGGCTCGAGCTCGGTAGAAGCTCGAGCCGAGCTCGAGCAAGCCTAGGTTGACCTTTGAGCCTACATCTAAGCTCGAGTTCTGCTCGACCAAAGCTCGAGTAGGCTTGAGCTTGGTTTGTTGAAGCTCGATAAGAAAATTTTAGTACATCGACATGCAGCTACATAGCAAGAAAATAGTAAAGCTTGAAAACGGTATAGCAGAAATGGCTTGGAGTTTCATATATAATAGTAATACAGTGCCAACATGCCACCATAATTATTTTAACTGTCTTGCAACAGATGGAATAATAATAGCAGTCTCAATTTTGCGGCTATACAAAAATCATGAGCTTCTTTAGACAGGTGTGCGTTGTTAAGGAGTATTAGTATTGGTCTAGGGGTCCGTATTTGTCTAGATTTATCTTTGTGTAAACCAAGTCAGATGTACTATATATTGTGGCCTTTGGTTCCCTAGTAATACAAGTTGCATATTTCTAACATGGTATCAGAGCTTAGTTTTAGGGTTTTTTTCCAGCACGTCGCAACTCCGTGCTTATTGCACTGCTTCTCCTCGTCGCTCTTTGCGATTGCTCTACTCTGTCGGTTCTGGTTTCTTCTATCCCGCGTAGATCGACTTGGTTGGTACTTCCGCTCGTCCTGGTTTCTCCTCCTGAACGTGCTGCCCAATTGCTGCAGATCCCGATGAAAGCGCCCTGTTTTTCTTCCTCAATTCCTCATAAGGTCCGTACACGCAATCTTCTTTGGCTGCTGCAAATTCCACATGGCCGCCCTCGAGATCGTGGTATGCGTGTCTCTTGCTGGACGTGGCCCTTTTTTTTCTTCTCTTCGCTGCTGCTAGCTCATGACATCCAATTCGACGTGGATTAGTTAGTCCTATCTAAACTTCTAAAAAAAGTGCTCGTATGTCAGTCTAAATGGTTCTGTCTTTCTTTCTCACTTTTCGGTGAGTTTTGAGGGTGTCCGTTTCCATTATGTCTCGCACGCGCGCTTGTCCGCTGCGTCCACCAAATTTGTTGTTCTCTTGTGTTTCTTTTGCCATGCGAGTCCACCATATCTTGTTCGTTAGCCTTTTTTTTTCTGGTCCTCTTCCAGCCTCCTTTTGCATGCATTGCTGATTGATCTACGCCTTTTTTCTTGCCGTCTAGCTTCTTTCGTCGACGGTTCTCTTTGGGCTATGGTGCGCAATGCTTGATTCTCTTGTTGTGTCATCTTTTGACAACCCATCCTCTCTTTATGGGTGTGTCTTTCTTTGATGCGCCGTCTATTGCATTTTCATTGATCTACGCACATTCTTTTGCGTGATGAGCTTATATGTTGTTGGCTTCTTGTGCTATGATCTTTTGTGACATGCTTTTCTTCTGACCGTCTCTCGGTCTGTGTCGATCTCTTCTTCGATCGATTGTGGCGTGACTCAACAGGTTTTGAAGACTCTTCATGCTACAAGGACACTTTCAAGACGCGGATTTTGGATTATCAATTATTTTTCTTTCTAGTTTTCACTTCTTCAAATGCAATGCTATTGCATACGCTTTGCATTTGAGGGGGGTGTTAAGGAGTATTAGTATTGGTCTAGGAGTCCGTATTTGTCTAGATTTATCTTCGTGTACCCCAAGTCAGATGTACTATATCACTTGTAGGAAAATGCCCTTTTGTACCGGTTCCAGAGGGGCTTTGGTACCGGTTTGGCAACCGGTACCAATTAGTCGGGACTAAATCATCCCTCCCTTTGGTACCGGTTCCATACGAACCGGTATTAAAAGTGCCTCCACATGGGCACGCAGGAGCCAGCGGGGCTGGAGTCTTTGGTACCGGTTTGTAACACGAACCGGTACCAAACATGGGGACGTGGCAGAGATTTGGCAGAGAATTCAGTGTTTAGGGTTTAGGAGGGGTTTAGGTGTATCGGATCGTTTCATTGTACGAGGATCGCGTCGATGTGCCAGAAACGCGTTTGGGTTTAGGTAGTACATGAAGATCAAGGTGATGCATATCAACTTGGTGCATATATATAAAATATATAATTGCATAAGATCGCAAATTAAGTAGTACATGCATAGTGGTACTCTTCGGAGCATACTATATATTACATGTAGCATAGTGATACTCTCCGAGGCATATATTACATGTAGTACATGCATGAAGATCGATCTTCATGCATAGTGGTACTCTCCGAAATTAGCTATAACGTCCCCAAGGAAAAATCCCGCCAATTCCTCGCCAATTGCTTTGAAGCGGTGCTCGATTGAGAGCGTGTCCCGCTTTCTTGACAACTGTAAAAGAATGAGATACAAATAAATACATTAGCTATGTGTGTGTATATATATATATCAAATCATAATCAAACAATTATGACTAAAACTCAGCACAACTGATGGTAACAAAATAAATTTGTGAATATTGTTTACGTACTTCTTTATTTCTTTTATTATACATTCTCTCGGTGACAATCTTGTGAATGTACTCGCAAACGTAGTATTCACATAGATTAGTCCCCAATGGTTGTTTCGTACATTTCTATACAAGAATATAATTCTATCAAACAATAATCAAGTATGATAAAGGTGTGTGGACCTCGGTAGTACTACTTACTTTGTTCGAACGCCATATCAGCTTCGGTTTCCATCCACCGGACGGATCTTCCTCGATGAACGTTTTCCATACGCTGCCCGACAAAGAAAATGCATAAAAGAGTTATCAATTTGTTGATATCAGGAAATTAACGAAAAAACCAATAAGAAATTAAAATTACTTTTTGAGCATATCAAAAGCCGTCTTGTATAATATAGGCTCTTTGCTTAGTGAGTCAAAGACTTCAACTTCTCCATCGTACATTTTAATGCAATAAGAATAAAGTGGAACCTGCATACGTTTAAATATGCAGTGTCATAGATATAACTCATGAATTAAAAAGTAGCAACTTGAAGCAAGAAAATTGTCCGACAATATTATCTTGAAGCAATAAAATCTAACATATATATTGCCAATTTAAGATCTAACATGCACTTTCTTGCTAACTCAACCAAATGCATCTATATGTACGGGATGTCATGAGTACGACATTCGCACATTTGCTGCTCTTCCTAGCTTAACCATCTGTTTCATGTACACGATTCCCTTTTATTGATAAAATATTCGGTTGACAAAGCAGATAAGTCATAGAGGATCATTCCCATGTATGGAGATTGCTCGGGGCAAATGGTAAAAAAAAAGTCTGCAGTGATGTTCAACCGCCATACACATAGCTAGTGTGATCAATAGAACATAAAGGAGAACATATGAACTGGTACATCAATAGCTAAAATATTTTGAGTATTAGTTGGAAGGTAACGAATACAAGGAAGGAGAGAATGCTCTCTAAGGCAAGAAAATAGTTGGAACGCTGGACGGGGAGCGGGAGAGCAAGGCGTCGGCGGCCACCGTTGAAGAGGAAGAGAAAATTCAGCTGGGAGGAGGGGGACAAGGGGAGGACTCACCTGCTACTTGCCGGCGAGCGGGCGGAGCGGCGGCGGCTTGGCGCCGTCCGGGGGAGTCGCTGCGCTGGGGGAGCGGCGACGGTGGCGGCTGCGAGGAGCGTTGCGCCGAGGACGGCGGCAGCTTGGCCGGGGAGCTGCGCCGGGTGGCTGCGCCGAGACGGCGGCGGCTTGGCGCCGGCGGGAGCTGCGCGGGGGCGACGGCGGCGGCGCCGAGGACGGCGGCGGCTTGGCGCCGGCCGGGGAGCTGCACCGGAGGAGCGGTGACGCCGAGGAGCGCTGCGGCGCCGGACTGCGGGATGGAGATATGGCCATCGTCGATTTGGATAAGCTGTATCGATTGGAGCACATTGCAGGGAAGTAAAGGGCTTAGACTATTGGTACCGGTTCCATCTAACAACCGGTGTTAATGTTTTTTTTGTACCGGTTCTCTCCAACAACCGGTACCAAAAGTTTTAGTTTTTTTGTTTTGCTAGAGTTTTGCTATTTTTGTATTTGTTTATATTTTTGTTTTATAAATGTTCACATATACCGGCGGTCCCTCCTCGCGCCTCCCCCTACCGGTTCTCCCCAACAACCGGCGGTCCCTCCTCGCGCCTCCCCCGCATCGCCGCCGGCGAAGCCGCATGCGCCCCCAGGAAGGGGGCGGCGGGGCTTTCTTTCCTCGTCTCGAGGTTTCCATGGCGGGTATTTGGCGGCAGTGTTTGGCCGTCTTGCCGTGGCGTCTGGTGGCCATCGCTGGCGCGGTGGCGTGTCTCTCTCGGCGGAGGAGCTGCACGGCGGGCCTGCGTGGCGGTGGTGTGTGGCCAGGCCGGATCTTTATTTCCTCGACAATCTTACCTCGGGCCAAATGACGGAGGAAACGGGCGAGAGGAAAAGGGCGGGAAATAATGGGCGAGAATAAACTTTTATTACGATTGAACTAAAATTAAAGTACATAGCTCAACTGAAAATTAAGATACATGGCCAGATTAAGTCACAATCAACCAAACTTGTTTTTGAATGTTGGAGTGATTCAGTCATACTCGTGCCTAGCCCTATAAACGTCGCCATTGTAGTCGTCGTAGTCGCCGATGTCGTTGTCGCTGGTATCGGGGTCTTGGAAGCACGGACAATGTTCACGGAGAAAGGTTTAATACATTATTACACATCACCAACAACATCCCTATCTAGTCTTCTGAGTTTTCTTTGTGTGTTTCCCTTTATTCTGATTGTGACGCAACCATGGACAATCTTCATTATTTAACACGATGCTTGGATCAGTTTTCACCTTGAAGGGTGGAATATCATCAAACTTATTATAATCTTCTGACATGTCTGTCTTGTCCTCTACTCCCACGATATTTCTTTTTCCTGAAAGAACTATGTGGCGCTTTGGCTCATCGTATGACGTGTCCTCTTGCCTTTCTTTTCTTTTTTCGGTTTGGTAGACATGTCCTTCACATAAAAAACCTGAGCCACTTCACTGGCTAGGACGAATGGTTCGGTGTCGTACCCAAGATTCTTGAGATCCACTGTAGTCATTCCGTACCGCGGGTCTACCTGTACCCCGTCTTTCAGGTTAAACCATTTGCACCGGAACAAAGGGACCTTGAAAGTAGGTCCATAGTCAAGTTCCCATATCTCCTCTATGTACCCATAATATGTGACCTTCTTCCCATTGTCCTCTGCTGCGTCAAAGCGGACACCACTGTTTTGGTTGGTGCTCTTTTTATCTTGGGCGATCGTGTAAAATGTATTCCCATTTATCTCGTACCCTTGAAAAGTCGATATAGTAGAAGATGGTTGCTTGGCCAACAAGTATAGTTGTTCTTCATCAGTGCCATTAATGAGACGTGTTTGCAACCAACCGCCGAAAGTCTTCATGTGTTCTCCATCAATCCAATCTTCACGTTGCTCCGGGTATTTCGACCGTAAAATATTCTTGTGTTCCACTATATACGGAGCCACCAAGCTAGAATTATGTAAAATTGTGTAGTGTGCTTGAGTGAAAGAATGTCCGTCCATACACATTGTTGCTTTCTTTCCTAGCGTGCCTTTTCCATGAAGTCTCCCTTCATAGCGCGATTCAGGAACACCGATCGGCTTAAGGTCGGGAATAAAGTCAACACAAAACTCAATGACCTCCTCTGTTCCATAGCCCTTGGAGATGCTTCCTTCTGGCCTAGCTCGGTTATAATATTGAAGAAGGATGGTGGGAACACCAACTCGAAGCTAACTTGACATTGCACCACATCCTTCTGTAAATTTTGTAGAGTTAGTAGATTGATCACCTTCTGAGAAATTGCATTGAGGAACGCACATAGCTTCACAATGGGTACTCGAACATAGCAGAAGCCCTCTCAATGCAACCGGAAGTAATTGTGTCATAATCACGTGGCAGTCATGAGACTTTAGGTTTTGAAACTTTTTCTCTGACATGTTTATTATTCCCTTTATATTCGACGAGAAGCTAGACGGGATCTTGATGCTACTCAGGACTTCAAAAAAGACCTCCTTCTCTTCTTTGGTAAGAGCGTAGCTGGCAGTACCTTGATACTTCTCTGGATTCAGGTTGTTTCCTTCATGGATACATTGCTGGTCCTGTCGTGCATCCGGTGTATCTTTTGTTTTCCCATACACGCCCAAGAAGTTTAGCAGGTTCACGCAAAGATTTTTCGTCACGTGCATCACGTCGATTGCAGAGTGAACCTCTAGGATTTTCCAATATGGTAGCTCCCAAAATATAGACATCTTCTTCCACATGGGTACGTGTCCGTCAACATCATTCGGAACAGATTTTCCGCCAGGACCCTGAAGGGTTTCGCGGCATAGTAAATCAAAATTTTCTACTCGTGCGAACAGAGGGAAAGCCAAGATCTAATCTAGGAGATGCAAACAACGAGAGAGATTGGATTAGATCTTCATACCCTTGAAGATTCGCGGAACGCTCGCGTCGAACGTGGGTGATGTAGTCGTACTCGCTTCTCCTCCTCGCGATCCGATCCGATCTAGCACCACAAGTGGCGGTGCCTCCGTGAGATGCACACGTGCAGCACCTCGACGTCTCCTTCTTCCTCGGACCAGCAAGTATGGTGGAGAGACGGATTGGATCTACAACACGATAGCGTGGTGTATATGGTGGAGAATTTCTGCAGCAGGGCTTCGCCTACAAGCAGTCGGGAGGGAGAGAGGAGGGCAGCAGGGCGGTTAGGGTTGGAGGGGAAGGTGTGGGGGGTTGGTGCGCCCCCACCCCTCTTTATATAGAGGCGAGCCCTATCCCTCCCCAAGCCCAAACCGGCCCCAAAGGATAAGGAGTGGGGCAAGGAAACCCCTTCTAGAAGGTCTATCTCGAGTTTAAACCTCTCTTGGCGGCTGGGCCCTATGCCTTGTGCCCTGGCCCAATGCGCCAGGGCACTCCTCATAGGCCCATGCCCTCCCGGAAGGTGGGGCCACGTCCCCTTCCGGAAGGTTCTAGAAGCTTCCGCAATACCGATTAACCCGAACAATTCAACTCCAAAATTGCACGCCTTATATGAATCTTATTCTCCGGACCACTCCGAACCTCTCGTGATGTCTCGGATCATCCGAGACTCCAACAAAACTCATAAACCAATTATCCAATCTATCCTAGCGTCGAGACACGTTAAGTGTGTGACCTGCTGGTTCGAGAATATGCGTACATGATCTTCTATCAATAATCAATGGGTCTGGCACCCATATTGACTCCCACACATTCATCGATGATCATATCGGATGAACCACGATGCCAGGATTCAATCAATCCCATATATATATTCCCTTCGTCTCGCGATATTTTACTTGCCCGAGATTCGATCGTCGGTACCGTCATACCTAGTTCAATCTCGTTCACAGCAAGTACTTTACTCATTCCGTAATCCGATATCACTTTGCGATTAACTCCTTAACCACATGCTTGCAAGCGGTGTTGATATTGATTACCGAGTGCGCCCGAAGTATATCTCTCCGACTTGGGAGGGACAAATCCCATCTCGATACATACAACCCAACAGATACTTTCCGATCACCTGAGAGACACCTTTATGATCACCCTCTCATAGGATGACGTTTGATGACCTCAAAGATTTCTTCCGATACCAGGGAGTTGTATTATCTCATGGTCTAATGTAACACCCTCAGAATCGGACCTATGCAAGTTTGAACAAAATTCGCCAAACCCGCATAGAAACGATTCAAAGGTGCCCACCAGGCACTTTCGTGCGGGTGGAAAACGAAGTAATAACATTACACAACAGTCCTCGATGGGAACCACAGAACATATATATATATATAACAGCGACTCCATGAGTCAAGAATACAAATATATTATACAAAGATCCAAATCACCTTGAAAACGATAGAGCGTCCAGCTACGGACAAGATGCAAATGGGGCTAAGAGCCCTGAAGAATAACCAATGGCGTCCATAACCCTGCCCAGGCCAAGCCGGAAGGGTAACCCTGCTAACGACGTCGATCTCAAAACCTGCTTAAACAAAAGGGTGCCGACAAAGGGCAAAGGGAAAAGAAGGAGCCAAGATCGAGGCCAAGACACGGCGAGGCTAGAATTCCGGTCCTCGCCTACATAGGTATGGTGGATCAAGGCGGCAAGATGCACTAAACAACCTATAGAGACTCGATACAACTGGCGGATATCAGAGAGGGGTAAGATAGACCTATCCGGATCCAACCTGAAGCTAACACCAAACAAACCCATCCTGGCGTTTCCCCCTCGAGACCAAACGAGGAAGTCAACCGAGGAACTCACACAGTTGGCAGTTTTACTTATACAGTTATAGTTGCGGCACTTTACTAGTGAGGTTTAGACAATCATCCTGATAAAATAAGCAGTGGGCACTTTTAGTTAATCATTCCGTTGTAGTTGCAGTAATTACTAATCATATACAGATAGCATGAGGTAATCCCGAAACCCAGCAGTTGTTGGTACTTTTATTCAGCCATTTCGTTGTAGTTGCAATACTTACTAGTCAGGTACAATGGTCGCAAGCGACAACCAAACAAGCAATTGTGGGCAGTATTAATTAGCCATTCCATTATAGTGAAGCTGATTACTAGTCATTATAAGTCAAATTTATAGCAGTAAACTTTAGTTATGATTGTCTATGATCAAGAAACTGTGCTCCAAGTCGTCCATATCCGCGGACACGGCTTTCAGAAAGTTTTACCCGGCCGGGGTGCACCAATAGCAACACACGCTCGATCAGCCTCGGAAAAACCAAATCAAAACCCAACGAGGCTTTCACGACTGAACAATCACAGGATTCAGAAATATTTCAGGGCCACCCTTTGAGTAGATCCCGAACGGAGTAAGCAAGCTCGAGACGGACTCAAGGTTTGCGTCAATGGTAAGCGATCGGGAACCCGAAAGTGTGGCTGGGCTTGTCGATACCAGCGTAATCACTCGCATCCAAAATAAGACAAGGTGCTCCTCGCACAATTTAAATACGTAGTAGCATGGCATAAGTACAGGATAGTAAATAAAACCTCAAACTAGTTTGTGGCCCCAAGAAATAAGAATGAATCAAGCTCGCTCGGGGGCCCCATATACCTCCGGATGTGGATAGCGCGATAAAACAAGGAACAGGAATCAAGTACTGGGTCTTCACGGACACAAGTGGGTTCGAAACCAAATATTTTCTATCACCCACCGATGCCTCGCTTATTTCAATTTTAGTTGTTAAACAGAAATTAAAGTGACGATAAGTAAAACTAGAATCATCTCCAACATCAACATGCGGCAATACATCAAGAATCGTGGCATATGACGACACACATCAGCACTTGAGCAAGCAACTACGACGCGCAAGTCCAACTATCTACCAAACAACAGGTAATAGGGTGTGTCCAAGGCAATATAGGGCTGCACGGTATATCACGGGTACGGAAACTAAAGCATCGCAACAAGGATAGCAAATAGATCAACCGGAGGGAATAAAGACTATAAAAGTAAGATAGGTAGAAAGGGGGAGATGCTCGCCTGAAAACATTGTCGAAAGGTTCATCCGAAGATCGGGGCGAAGCTCACATCAACTCATCGGCCTTATCCGCGAAGAAGCAAAACACTAGAAGAAACACCGGATGCAATATTTAATACAACGGCAGAAGATCGGCATGATGCATGCATGATGGATGGCATGGCAAAAGTGCGATGCAATTAGGTCATATTAAGCGGAACCGGGGTCCCGACAATTAATTAGTAGGTTCAAGTTATTTAGAACCCCCGCAATTTAATGTTGTTTAAACACGGCAAGATAAGATACCGGTTCGCTACACAAGTTTAAATGAGGCCGACATGAGACTAGATTTGCCCGCATATGGGCCCCATATTTAATTGTTAGGTGAATCGGCGGAAGGCCCCCAAACCACAGATAAGATGCATGCATGAACAATTATTATGCGACAAGTTGTTATTATGTTATAAAATAGGGTTCGAGGAAAAGGGGTCACACATCAGAGGGGGCTCGACGATCTTGGGTTCCGGGGTTCGGGGTCCAGGGTTCGACGGAACGGTCTCGGCGGGATCGTTTTCGGATAACGGAGGTAGGTCTTGGCGTTCCCGGGGGGCAGGACTTGAGTCGGTGTCGGGACGCATCGGGTTCGTTTTGGTCGGTGCCGTTCTTGTCGTCACGGGGATCTTGTCGGGTCTTCGGTCTTGTCGTTCCGTAGCGCAGATCTTGGGAAGGTTCGGGGTCCACGGGTGTGGCTCGACAACCGGACTCCGGGAACGGTTCTTGGCGTCCGGGCTGCAGTGCTTGACGCCCTTCGGTTCCCTGTCGACGGTCTTGGTGCTCCAGTCTTGTGTCGATCCCCGGATGCCGCGAAGTGGCCTGCGAATATAGCGACGCGTGTCGAAGATCTTGTCGGGCCTTGTCAACGGGAAGATCT
The DNA here is from genome assembly GCA_030063025.1 of Avena longiglumis. Taxonomy (NCBI): domain Eukaryota; kingdom Viridiplantae; phylum Streptophyta; class Magnoliopsida; order Poales; family Poaceae; genus Avena; species Avena longiglumis. The sequence continues at coordinate 32,208,850 of CP125975.1, forward strand.
TGTCGCCTCGGACCTCTGCCGAAACATCTATGGAAGATCTCGGCATGGGCGATTCTCGTCGGGGTCATCCGGGTGGCCTCCAACAACACATGGGCACCACCAAGCACAACCAGAGACTGAAACAGCAGGGGTACTACAGCACCTACCCACGCAGCACTACCAGATGAAAACCCGACGTGCTCGAGGCAGGGAACGGGCACAGCCGACGCAAGGGGGCCGAGGATGACGTGCCAGGGAGGGTGGAGGCGTGGAACCACGCGAGCCTGGAGCAGCGGACGTCGGTCGACGGCGGAGGACCAGGCGGCACCGAGGCAGCAGGGGACGCGGCAGGAGACGATCTTGGCGGCGGCGGCTCGGGCTGGGGCGGCGAGGAGCTGCAGGGGAGCGGCGGCGACGGCCAGGCGTCGGAGGACGCGGCGGGAGGCGCGGAGCGGGAGGCGCTTCGGGCGGTAGGGCGACGCTCGCCGGAGAAGGTCGGAGAGAGGCAGCGGTCCGGTGATGGACAGGCGGCGGAGGCGGCTCAGGCGGGCAGACGCGGGCGAGGCCGGGCGCGAGGGCGGGTCGCGCAAGGGAGGAGCTCGGCAAGGGGCTGGGCCGGCTGGGAGCACGCGGAGGCGGGAGGACGCCGAGGAGGTGGAGGCGGTGTCGGAGGGCGGCGCCAATGAGGGAAGGCTGCTGGAGCGGGCTAGCAGTGGAGGAAGGAGGAGAGGAGGAGGCGTGCGGGGTGGCAGGAGAGAGGGAGGAAGAAGAACCAGAGGAGGAAGAGAACAGGGGAGGGGCGCGCGAGGGGAGGTGGGGCTCGGGGCCAGGACGGGTGCGGGGTCGTGGAGTGCGTGGGAGTGCGTGGGTGGGGCCCGGGGTAGGGGCGGGCCCGACTGGCAGGGGGACAGGGCAGGCGATGGTGGGGGGCCAGGCGGTGTGGGTTGGGTGTGTTGCAAGGGTGGGGGGTCGCTGGTTGGTGGGGCCAGCGTGCGTGCGGGGTCCAGGGCAGGGGCGCGCGTGTGTGACCAGGGAGGTTGGCTGCTGGGAGAGAGAAAAGGAAGGAGAGAGAGAAGAGAGAAGGGGGGGCTGATGTGGCAGCTGATGATTGGGGGAAAAGAGGGAGAGAGGTGAGGTGGCGGGCTCTGAATGGTGGGAGTGAGGTGGAGAGGGGTTGGGGTAGATAGCTGGGTAGCTATAGGATTTAGAGGGCTGGACCGATTTAATTTCTGGGGGTAGTCGTTCGGGTCTATTCGGCCCGTTCGACTGCCCCTACTGAAAATATTTAAACCTTTTATTTATTTTAATGGGGCCATATGCAAACCGTTAGCGGCCAAAACAAAGTATTCCGGAGACCCGGTTTTTGCTGTTTGAATAAAGAGGGGCGTTTAGAAAACATCACGGGCTTTGCAAACATAGTTTTATGCGAACAATGCATGATGCTGACGATGCAATGCACAAATTCAACGCGATTTTCTAGTAGTGGTTTTGCGGGATGCCACATCTAAGGAATACAATATTTGACATAAGAAAAGCTTCGCAAAGACGAACATGATGACACGATCTAATTGCTTCGCTTAGTTTGGGTATGTCCACCATATCATTCCCCAATGATATGATCTCATTATTAATTGACAACTCATGTCCATGGTTAGGAAACCTTAACCATCATTAATCAATGAGCTAGTCCATAGAGGCGTACTAGGGACACGGTGTTGTTCACAAACCACACAAGTATTAAAGTTTCCGCTTAATACAATTCTAGCATGGAATATAAACATTATCATGAACAAGAATTATAATAATAACATCTTTATTATTGCCTCTAGGGCATAATTCCAACAGTCTCCCACTTGCACTAGAGTCAATAATCTAGTTTACATTTGGCAAAAATCTCACACCCATGGCACCGAGGTGCTGATCATGTTTTACACGTGGAAGAGGTTTAGTCAATGGATGTGCGACATTCAGATCTGTATGTACTTTGCTAATCTTCAGATCTCCATCTGCTATATAATCTCGGATTATATGAAACTTATGTTGATATGCTTGGTCTTTGGATGATATCTTGGTTCCTTAGCGAGTGCTATGGCGCGATGTTGTCACAATATCTCCGATGGTTCCAATGCACTTGGAACCACGCCAAGCTCGATGATGAAGTTCTGATCCAAACTCCTTCACTTGACGCTTCGGCAGCCATGTATTCCGCTTCTCTTCGTAGATCCGCGATCACGCTTTGCTTGCTTCTCCAGCTCTGACTCCTCCATTCAAAATATACACGTATCCCGCTGAGATTTAGAATCATCCTTGTTGGTGTCAAAACTAGCGTCGACGTAACCTTTTACGATTTGTTCATCACCCATAGACTAAGAACATTTCTTTAGTCCTATTTAGGTACTTTAGGATGTTCTTCACGGCTGTCCAATGTTCCACTCCTGGATCACTTTGATATCTGCTCGTCAAACTAAGAGCATTGGACACATCCGGTCTAGTACACAGCATGGCATACATGATAGAACCTATGGCCGAGGCATAAGGCACTTTGCTCATAGCTTCCTTATCATTTACCGTAGTTGGACACTGAGCCTTGCTCAATATCTTACCTGACAACATAGGCAATGAACCTTTCTTTGCCTTATCCATTCTGAACCTTTTCAGAACTTTGTCTAGGTATGTACTCTGGCTTAAAGCTATCAGACGTCTTTGTCTATCTCTATAGATTTTGATGCCCAATATATAAGCAGCTTCACCTAGGTCTTTCATTGAAAAACACTTATTCAAATAACTCTTCACATCGTTAAGCATGTTGATGTCATTTCCGATAATCAATATGTCGTCCACATATAGTACCAGAAATGTCACCGAGCTCCCACTCACTTTCTTGTAGATACAAGCTTCGTAGCAATTTGGAACAAATCCAAAGCTCTTGATCACTTGATCAAAACGAAGGTTCCAACTCCGAGATGCTTGCTTCAGTCCATAAATGGAACGCTGAAGTTTGCATACTTTATCAGCATCCTTAGGATCGACAAAACCTTCGGGTTGCATCATATACAACTCTTCATCAATGGTACCATTGAGGAACGCAGTCTTGACATCCATCTGCCATATTTCATAATCATGAAACGCAGCAATTGCTAATAAAATCCGAATGGACTTAAACATCGCTACGGGAGAGAAAGTCTCATCGTAGTCAACACCTTGAACTTGTCGAAAACCTTTCGCAACAAGCCGTGCTTTATATATAGTAACATTACCATCCGCGTCCGTTTTCTCCTTTCGGTCGCTAGGAGGGTCCACCAAAGTCCATACTTGGTTTTCTCTCATGGATCCCAATTGGATTTCATGGCTTCTAGCCATTTCTCGAGTCTGGGCTCATCATCGCTTCCTCATAGTTCGTAGGTTCACCGCTTCTACTAACAAGACAGTTAAGGCGAGTTGCCGTACCACTCGGGAGGGGCACGCGACCTTGTCGACTCTGACGTTCAAGATGCGACATCGTCAAGCTTCATGATCCTTGTCATTAGCTTCCTCTATCGTTGGTGCAAGTGCATCGAACAATTTCAGGTCTTTGCTACTCTCAATTCAAGAGAAGGTTCAATAACCTTGTCTAGCTCTACTTTCCTCCCACTCACTTCTTTCGAGAGAAACTCCTTCTCAAGAAAGGAACCGTTCTTCTGACAAACACTTTGCCTTCGGTTACGTGATAGAAGGTATACCCAATAGTTTCCTTAGGGTATCCTATGAAGACACATTTCTCGCTTTGGGTTCGAGCTTGTCGACATCAACTTCTTGGCGTAAGCTTCCGCATCCCCAAACTTTAAGAAAGCGACAACTTAGGTTTAGCACCAAACCACAGTTCATGCGGTGTCGTCTCAACGGATTTAGATGGTGCTCTATTTAAAGTGAATGCAGCGGTTTCTAATGCATAACCCCAAAATGATAACGGCAAATCAGTAAGAGACATCATTGATCAGACCATATCTAATAGAGTTCGATTCTGGCGTTCACACACACCATTGCGCTGTGGTGTTCCGGGTGGTGTGAGTTGCGAAACGATTCCGCTAGCTTTAAGATGCGTGAGAAAATCATAACTCAAATATTCACCTCCACGATCGGATCGTAGAAATTTAATTTTTCTATTACGATGGTTCTCCACTTTATTCTGAAATTCCTTGAACTTTTCACATTTTTCATATTTATGTTTCATCAAATAGATATACCCATATCTACTTAAGTCATCGTTAAAAGTGAGAAAATAGCAATATCCACCGCGCGTCGAAACACTCATCGGTCCGCATACATCGGTATGTATGATTTCCAACAAGTCCGTTGCCCGCTCCATCATACCGGAGAACGGGGTTTTGATCATATTGCCCATGAGGCATGGTTCGCATGTGTCAAATGATTCAAAATCAAGAGCTCCAAAAGTCCATAAGAATGGAGTTTCTTCATGCGCTTTATACCAATATGACCTAGGCAGCGATGCCACAAATAAGTAGTATTATCACTATCTACTTTGCATCTCTTAGCCTCAATGTTATGGATGTGTGTTTCATCCCTTTCGAGATTTAGAAGAAATAAATCATTCACAATAGGTGCATGACCATAAAAGATGTTACTCATATAAATAGAACAACCATTATTCTCCGATTTAAATGAATAACCGTCTTGCAATAAACAAGATCCGAAATAATGTTCATGCTCAACGCAGCACATAATAACATTTATTAAGGTTTAAAACTAATCCCGAAGGTAAAACTAAGGAGGCGTGCGGCGTCCATCACATCAACTCTTGATCCGTTGCCAACGCGCATCGTCACCTCATCACTTTCAGCCGCCGTCTATTCCGTAGCTCTGTTTGAGTTACAAATATTAGCAACTGAACCGGTATCAAATACCCAGGCACTACAACGAGGGCTAGTAAGGAAAACATCAATAACATGTATATCAAATATACCTTTGATGGTGCCAGCCTTCTTGTCCGCTAAGTACTTCGGACAATTGCGCTTCCAGTGACCCTTGTCATTGCAATAGAAGCACTCAGTGTCCGGCTTAGGACCAGATCTGAGCTTCTTCTCAGCAGGGGCAGTACGCTTGCCGCCGCCCTTCTTGAAGGGCTTATTTGCACCCTTACCTTTCTTAAAGGTGGGCTTGTTGACCATCAACACATGATTATCCTTTTTGATGTCCACTTCCGCGGCCTTCAGCTTTGCGAAGAGCTCGGTGATCGTATCAGTGGAACCAATCTGATTATGAGTCACTACAAAACTTTTGTAGCTGGGAGGGAGTGATTGCAGAACCACATCAATCTTGAGCTCCTCCGAATCATGCATTCCAGTTGCTCAAGGCGTTGAGTGTAGCCGTCATCTTAATGGCGTGCTCACTAACGGAACTCCCTTCCTCCATATTGCAATTAAAGAACTTCTCGGAGATCTCATATCTCTCGAAGCGGGCTGGAGTGCGAAACATGGTTTTCAGCTCTTGAGAATCTCAAAGGGCCCGATAGTCTTCAAAACAATTTTGAAGTTCGGTTCCATAGCAAACAACATGGTGCTCTTAATCACACCATAATCATCTTTCTTGTCGATAGACAGCTTTCTCATCGATTGGTAGCGATTCTGAGGGGTCACCTAACGCTTTCCCAAGGACATAGTCCTTTTGACCGCAGAGATAATGATTCTTAGATTGCGGAACCAATTGGTGAAGTTAGACCCATTGTTTCTAAGCTTTTCCTTCTCAGCGAAAGCGTTGAAGTTGAAGTTGGACTTAGCCATGTGATCTACAGTATTTGCAAGTACAAATTAGACTATGTTCATGATAACTAGTTCAACTTAATCAAATTACTAGATGAACTCCCACTAAATTCAACATCCCTCAAGTTGTTTAGTGAACATGATCCAAATTCACCACACCTAATCCGATCATCACGAGAAGAGATGTGGTTTCAATGGTGGACAACGAAGTGTCGATCATATCATTCATATGACTCATGCTTAACCTTTCGGTTCATGTGTTCCGAGGCCATGTCTGTACATGCTAGGCTCGTCAAGTTAGACCCAAGTATTTCCGCGTGTGTAAAACTGGCTTGCACCCGTTGTATGTGAGCCTAAAGTCTATAGCACCCGATCATCACGTGATGCTTGGACACGACGAACTTTCGCAACGGTGCATACTTGGGGAGAACACAGTTTTTATCTTGATATTTAAGTGAGGAATCATCTTATAATACTACCGTCGCGATCTAAGCATAATAAGATACATAAAAGGATAAACATCACATGCATATAACTTTATGTGACATGGTATAGCCAATCTTCGCGCAATGATCTCCATCTTGTGTGTTCCGGCATGATCTCCATCACTCCACCATGATTGCCTCCACCACGAATAGCAACTACAACTATTGCTAACTACTTAGCGATAAAGTAAAACTATTACATGGCGCATAAGAAGTTGACACACAGGTCATACACAATTATAAAGACAACCATATGGCTCCTGCCGGTTGTGTACTCATCGACATGCAAGTCGTGAAACATTACAAAACATGATCATCGCATACATTATACACATCACATCTTGGGCCATACCATATCACAGAAAACACTCCCTGCAAAAACAAGTTAGACGCCTCTACTTTGTTGTTGCATGTTTTACGTGGCTTATGGGAGTAGATGCTAAGAACGATTCTTACCTACGGAAAGACACAACGGTGATATTATGGTTGCCAAACTCCGGTGTTAATCCCATGACAACTATAGTGAGAAACCGATATCCACCGGCGCATGTGTGGAACAAGCCACACGTCAAGCGGGCGGTCTCGCGAACGGCGTCGCGTAAGGTTGGTCTGGACGCTTCAATCTCACTATCCCGTGTCATAAGAAGAACACAAACAAGAGGCTTGCAACAGAAAACATCAACACCGCAACAACCATGTTGCGTTCTACTCGTGAAACACATCTACGCATAGATCTAGCTCGATACCACCGAAGGGTTTGGCGGCATAGTAAATCAAAATTTTCTACTGCGAGCAGAGGAAAGCCAAGATCTAATCTAGGAGATGCAAACAACGAGAGAGATTGGATTAGATCTTCATACCCTTGAAGATTCAAGCGGTGAACGTTTCGGGCGTGGGTGATGTAGTCGTACTCGCTTCTCCTCCTCGCGATTCGATCAGATCTAGCACCACAAGTGGCCGTGCCTCCGTGAGATGCACACGTGCAGCACCTCGACGTCTCCTCCTTCCTCGGACCAGCAAGTATGGTGGATAGACGGATTAGATCTACAACACGACGGCGTGGTGTATATGGTGGAGAATTTCTGCAGCAGGCTTCGCCTACAAGCGATCGGAGGGAGAGAGGAGGCAGGCGGCTAGGGTTGGAGGGAAAGGTGGGGGTTGGTGCGCCCACCCTCTTTATATATAGAGGGGCGCAGCCTAGCCCTCCCCAAGCCCAAACCGGGCCCCAAAGGATAAGGAGTGGGGCAAGGAAACCCCTTCTAGAAGGTCTATCTCGAGTTTAAACCTCTCTTGGCGGTTGGGCCCTATGGGCCTTGTGCCCAATGCGGCCAGGGCACTCCCTCATAGGCCGATGCCCCTCACGGAAGGTGGGGCCACGTTGGTCCCCTTCGGAAGGTTCTAGAAGCTTCCGTACAAGACCGATTAACGGAACAATTCGAACTCCAAAAATTGCCTTATATGAATCTTATTCTCCGGACCACTCGGAACCTCTTGTGATGTCTCGGATCCCATCCGAGACTCAAACAAAACTCATAAACCAATTATCCAATCTATCCTAGCGTCGAGACACGTTAAGTGTGTGACCCTGAGGTTCGAGAATATGCGACATGATCTTCTATCAATAATCAACAATGGGTGCAGGCACCCATATTGACTCCCACATTCATCGATGATCATATCGGATGAACCACGATGCCAGGATTCAATCGATCCCATATATATATTCCCTTCGTCTCGCGATATTTTACTTGCCCGAGATTCGATCGTCGGTACCGTCATACCTAGTTCAATCTCGTTCATAGCAAGTACTTTACTCGTTCCGTAATCCGATATCACTTTGCGATTAACTCCTTAACCGCATGCTTGCAAGCGGTGTTGATATCGATTACCGAGTGGGCCCGAAGTATATCTCTCCGACTTGGGAGGGACAAATCCCATCTCAATACATACAACCCAACAGATACTTTCTGATCACCTGAGAGACACCTTTATGATCACCCTCTCATAGGATGACGTTTGATGACCTCAAAGATTTCTTCCGATACCAGGGAGTTTTATTATCTCATGGTCTAAGGAATACAATATTTGACATAAGAAAAGCTTCGCAAAGACGAACACGATGACACGATCTAATTGCTTCGCTTAGTTTGGGTCTGTCCACCATATCATTCCCCAATGATATGATCTCATTATTAATTGACAACTCATGTCCATGGTTAGGAAACCTTAACCATCATTAATCAATGAGCTAGTCCATAGAGGCGTACTAGGGACACGGTGTTGTTCACAAACCACACAAGTATTAAAGTTTCCGCTTAATACAATTCTAGCATGGAATATAAACATTATCATGAACAAGAATTATAATAATAACATCTTTATTATTGTCTCTAGGGCATAATTCCAACAGACCCTTTCCAAAGATCACTTTTAAATCCTTGACCATATCATATATAACATTCCCAGTAGGGCGGGTAGTCTTTGTTCGGTTATCTGCCTCACCTCTGAAATGCTTTCCTCTCTTTCTTACATGATGTTGTTTTGGAAGAAATCGACGATGCCCCAGGTACACATTCTTGTTTCCCAAATATATACTGTCAGTCTTACCTAAACAGTGTGTGCATGCATTGTATCCCTTGTTTGACTGTCCTGAAATGTTACTAAGAGCAGGCCAATCATTGATGGTTACAAACAACAACGCTCGTAGGTTAATTTCCTTTTGTTCATGCTCATCCCATACAGGTGCACCTTCTTCACGCCACAACTGGAAAAGTTCTTCAACCAATGGCCTCAGATACACATCAATGTCATTGCCGGGTTGCCTCGGGCCTTGGATGAGCACTGGCATCATAATAAACTTCTGCTTCATGCACAACCAAGGAGAAAGGTTATAGATACATAGAGTCACTGGCCAGGTGCTATGACTGGAGCTCTGCTCCCTGAAAGGATTAAAGTCATCTGTACTTAGACCAAATCTTAAGTTCCTTGCGTCCTCTGAAAATGACTTGAACTCTCTGTCGATTTTTCTCCACTGCGACCCGTCAGCAGGGTGTCTCAGCATCACATCTTTTTTACGGCCCTCTTTGTGCCATCACAACAACTTGGCATGCTCTTTGTTTTGGAACAAATGTTTCAACCGTGGTATTATAGGAGCATACCACATCACCTTGGCAGGAACCCTCTTCCTAGGGCACGACTCTTCCTCAACATCATCAGGGTCATCTCGCCTGATCTTATACCGCAATGCACCACATACCGGGCATGCATTCAAATTCTCGTACTCCTCACCGCGGTAGAGGATGCAGTCATTGATGCATGCATGTATCTTCTGCACCTCTAATCCTAGAGGGCAGACAACCTTCTTTGCTTCGTATGTACTAGAGGGCAATACGTTCTTCCCTGGAAGCATCTTCTTTATTATTTTCAGCAACTTTTCAAATCCCTTGTCAGAAGTACCATTCTCTGCCTTCCATTGCAGCAATTCCAGTGTGGTACCCAGCTTTTTCTGTCCATCTTCGCAATTTGGGTACAACAGTTTGTTGTGATCCTCTAACATTTTCTCCAACTTCAACCTCTCCTTTTCACTTCCAGTTTATCTTCGCATCAATAATGGCTCAACCCAAATCGTCATCAGGCTCATCAAAAATGGACTCATCAAAAATGGGCTCTTCTTCAGATTCCTCTCCCCCCATTCTACTATCACCGTCTTCAGTGAACATAGGATAGCTGTCATTATCCTCTTCTTCTTATTCGTTGTCTTCCATTATAACCCCTCTTTCTCTGTGCTTGGTCCAACAATTATAGCCAGACATGAAACCGTTCTCAAGAAGGTGGACGTGAAGTGTTTTTGAAGTAGAGTAATCCTTCGTATTCTTACAGGAACTACATGGACAACACATGAAACCATTTGACCGCCTGTTTGCCTCAGCCACGTTGAGAAAATAATGCATGCCAGTAATGAACTCGGGATGGCATCGGTCACCGTACATCCATTGTCGATTCATCTGCATTATATAAGTATATCAAAAATCATTAATTACACAACATCATGAATATATGAGTGACCAAATTAATTAATATTCAATTTTATCATCACATAAAACTAAGTGTTTTTATAAAAAAAAAAAGACTCACCGAGGTTGTGCCGACTAGGGGACGACGCTGGCGATCGTCGGCGATGAGGACGGGGACGATACTAAAACCAAAAAATCATACTTCAATTTGAGCTCAAATTGCATATAAAAAGAATGAAATCCCTAACTTAGGCATTTCATCGAACACCTTGCTAGCACTAGAAAAATGATACGAGTTAGACTAGCAAAGAAATAAGCTAAATTAGGATGATATTGCTCCCTTGGATAGACGGCCGATGCCGTCAATCTTGACAAAATGGTGGAGAAAAATGGAGATTTGTTGGAGTGTGAGAGGAGGAAAATATTTGGAAAAGTGAGAGGAGAAGCAAAAATGGAGCTGGCTCGGGTGGCTCGCATGAAGAAATAGATCTGGAGACCCTTTAGTATCGGTTCTTTATATGAACCGATACTAAAGGTGCAACGCTGGACCCACCTCTGCCTCAAATTTGGCGCGAAACCCTTTAATACCGGTTCGTAACACGAACCGGTACTATACAGCCTAAACGAACCGGTACTAAGGTTTGCTGATGACCTAGGAAGTTAAACCGGTACTAATGCAGCCTTTAGTACCGGTTCTTAAGAAACCGGTACTAAAGGTTAAATCCTTTGGCTAGTTTTCTACTAGTGTATATTGTGGCCTTTGGCCCCCTAGTAATACAAGTTGCATATTCCTGACATGCGTGACACAAATGAAGTCCTACCAACTGTACCCAAAAAACAATTTACTTCATCTACTGTATGAAGATTCATTTTCTTACATTAACACACCCAGGTCAAAACAAAACCGGGTCACTATTTTGCATACTGACCAAGCATATGAACATGCAAGCATTCCATCAATAAATTTAGTTTACATCATCATCTTAAATAGCTTTATAATAGGAGAGACGAAAGATATAAATCGCGATGATGATCAACGGCAGTGCATACACTAGTGGAGAACGGGGCATTAGTCCCGGTCCTAGAGGGCCTCTAGTCCCGGATAGGCAGCCGGGACTACGGAAACGGGACTAGAGGTCTCAGCCTTTAGTCCCGGGTCAGTTAAGGGCCGTGATAAAGGCTCTGCACGTGGCAGCGTAGCAGTGCGAGGGGGTGGTCTTTAGTCCTGGTCCGTATTACGGGCCAGGACTAGTTCCTTTCTGCCGCGGCAGCATTTTACCAATTCGGTTGCCGCGGCAGCCGATGGAGGTTTCTGCCACGGCAGAGTTTTGGGGCCGTTTTCTGCCACGACAGTCGATGGGGGTTTCTGTCGTGGCAGAGTTTTGGGGCCGTTTTCTGTCACGGCAGCCGATGCGGGTTTCTGCCGCGGCATAATTTTGGGGCTGATTTCTGCGGTGGTAGCCGAATGCGGGGTTCTGCCACGGCAGGAGGATAGGTAGATGAGGGTTGCGTTTAACGTAAGGTGACATGCAACAAAGAAATCCAATACACACAACATCGTCATAATTATATAGATATAATTATACATTACACATAATTCTGCATTACATATATATATACATAAATGGAGATCACAACCCGTCTATTCGGTTACAAGTTCATTAAATCACTAGTAGCCGGAGGTATGGTATTTTCCTTCTGGGTTTATGACATGGTCAACAAGAAATCCCGCCAATTCCTCTTGAATTGCTACCAGACGCTTCCTTGGTTCGAGATACTCCCACAATCTTTCCAACTATATATAAAAGAAGGAGGTCAATATGAATATCAATAGTCATAACAAATATTATGAATAACACTCAACAAAAAATGTGAATATATTGCTCACGTACTTCTATAAATGTCTCGCCGTCCCGCTCACTAACCTCAGAGCGAAGGTACTCGCACACGAAGTATCCATATAGATTAGTACCTGGTGGCTGCCTCTCGCACTTTACGAGAATAGAATTCAATCAAATAATAATCAAGCATGACATAATGGTATTGAAACTAGAATTGAAGAGATACGCAGATCTAGATAGTACTACTTACATTGATCCGATGAAAACTAAGCTCGTCTTTAAATTCATCAACCGTAGCATTGGTGAAAGCTTTCCAAACCCTGCCCGGCAAAAAATAAAGAATATATGAGTTATTAGTTATTTGATATCTCAGGATATATATGAACTAAAGAGACCGATATAGTGCGGTAATAACTGAAATCACCTCTGGAGCACATCTTTAATGAATACGTACTCTGATTAGTCTCTCGTTAGTGAGTCCTTGATTTCAACTCTTCCAGCGTCAACTTCAATGATTAGAAGAATCCAGTGATAACTGTGCACGTTCATATACGTCAGTAGCTCATCAATTACACTTAGCAGAATAAAATGAATGTGTACAAGGCATTAACACTCTTACTTGTATTTCTAGGAAAACAATATTCTTCGTTTGTAATGTTGCCTCAATAAGGCCCTTAGCAAGTTACGCTCCATGTCCTTGGGGTATTCCATTAGCAATGCTTTATTAAACCGGTGTGGGTCGATGAACCAAGTTTCAAATATTTTCTTCCGGTCACATTCATCGCTCTTCATTCTGCATAATAGCATATAGTGAAGATAATTACATGCAATGAAAGAGCTGAGTTAGAGACTTTATCATAGAAATAAATGAACCACTTACAGACAATGGGTAGCGAGGAGACTCAAGTTAAGGACATCTTGTTTGAATAACATATAGAATTCCTCAAAATAAATTTGCAACTGGTCTTCACCATTAAAATGCTCACTTGTAATTCTCACAAGCAACGCTGACAATCGATCGTCTTCATCGCATGTAGAGACTTTCTCGTAACACTCATGTAGTCTTCGCATTTGAGTTGGTAGAAGTTTGACCTCATCAGGTCTGACCAGAGTCTTCCCGTATTCATATCTCCATGCAAATTCCTCTTGTATGGGGATAATGCCCGCCTAGCGCTTGATCAACTGTAATACTAGCACCTTTGGCAAATTCCATTGCTATAATATTATAATGATCAATATTGGATAACACCTTGAGCGGGGCGATTGATTTGTTTCCCTGTATTCCGAGTTGCGCAACATCTCTTTTCCCGCTGCTTGTAGTAGTATTTCCTGGAGTATTCCCGCTGCTTGCAGTAGTATTTCCTGGATTCTTCCGACCAATTCTCAGCACACAGCGTTTGTAGTCATCAGCCTTATTCATATCATATTGCGATGGTTGCTCAAGAAACCCCTTAGCTCACTTTTTGGCTTTCGGATCAAATATTTGCTTTGGCTCGGGAGCTTTGGGTGCAAAGAAGGCTTTCACTTGGGTATCGCTGATCGCTTTGGTTTCCTCATCAATCATCTCGTAAGGTAACTTGGGAGGAGGCGGCGGGATTTTCTTCACCTTTTTACCTTTGGCTTTATTCTGACTATTATTTTTACTAGTTAATTGAGAGACCGCCTTCTTCGTCTGACACGGCGGCAGCGGAGTGGGCTGACGCGGCGGGGGAGTAGGTTGATGCGGCGGTGGACTCGCGCTATGGTGGTCGTCTCACTCCTCATGTGGACTTGCTGGAATGACAACAAAGTATTAATATCATATAACATCTCGAATAACATCTCAAAAAACAACAAAGTACTCATAATACATCTCAAATAATGACAAAGTAGTAATATTATATAAAAAACAACATCTTGTCTGATAACATCGCTCAAACTCAACGTCGACTCCCGGCTCCTGAGCCGCGGGATGTGACCAACCAAATATTTGGAACCATCACCGGAGTATCACTAGGGTGAGATCCCTAAATAACCTGCCAGTTATGGGGGCCACCCTGGCGTCCAACATCACCATAAAGCGACGGACGTGCTCGTCCTCCTCCCTGACACGACGTCGTACCACCTCCTCGGGGGCCGGCTCCCTCTGCACACTGCCTAGACCAAGTGACCTCCACCAAAGAAGATCCGGGTCGACAACGATACCCGGATTCCTCACCAAGATACGCGTCTCTGACGGTAGCACCTCCCAGTGCCAGCCTGGCGGATCCTAGTCTCGTACAACACCGCTAGAGCGTAGTACTCCCTTGCTCTGGCCGAGTCCACTACGAGGATGCCATATTGGCATATCCTAAAGTAGGTATGGATTTGACCGAAATAATGCTAAGTAAATAATTATATTTTAATAATAGTAATAATTTACTAAATATTAGCAATAATATCCTAAATACTAACAAATATTTATATACAAATCTCTAAATATCCTAAATACTAACAATTATTATATACAAATATATAAATATCGCTAAACTAAATAATAATATGTCTAAAGAAAATTATATATCTAACTACATTTATACAATATACTAACAATATTATATCTAACTAAATTATCTAAACAATACTATATACTAACAATATACATTTATGAAAAAAGAAAAAAAGAGGAAAACTTACGGCGGCGACCACACAGGCGACGGCGGGACGGTCAAGAGGCGGCGGCGAACACGGGCGGCAAGTGCGGCGTTGACCACAATCTGTGGCGGGCGGCGCTCGGCGAGGCGGCTACGGCGGCGACGGCGGGCGGGCGGCGGCACGGGCGATGGGCGACGGCGACGAGCTTCACAGGGCGTGGGCGATGGCGGCGGCCTGGCGGCGTTTTGAAGAAGAGGAGGGTGTCCCAGTGTGTGGCTCGGGCCGGGAGGAGGACGGTGGGTATTTATACCCACCACCTCTAGTCTCGGCTCTAGCCTCCAGCCGGGACTAGAGGGGGGGCCTCTAGTCCCGGCCCCATCCACGGACCGGGACTAAAAGTTTTTTCGGCGCACCGTTTCGTTCTCGTGCGCAAAAACCTCTAGTCCCGGATCGTGGCTGGGGCCGGGACTAGAGGTTGATTTTTGTTAATTTTATTATTTCTATATTTTTTTGTTCTGTGATGATGAAAAATATGTATTATATATCAATTTTTGCAGAAAAAAAGATCTATAATGTAAATCTATTAGCATATTCTGTTATAAAACTAATATTTTGTTGAATTAAAAAATATCTTTTGTATACTAGAGTTTCAATTTATTAATATTATTATTTCAATATCTTTTATTCTGTAATGATGAAAAATATGTATCATATATCAAAATTTGCAGGAAAAAAGATCTATAATATAAATCTATTAGCATATTAAATATGGACCGGGACTAAAGCTTGCGGCAGGCTAGGGCAGGCAGGACTAGGGCAGGCAGGCTAGGGTAGGCAACACTAATGATAGGGGTGAGTGTCGACATTATGCCGTGCAGATTTTACCTTGTCCCGGATGGTGTCGCCAACCGGGACTAGCCTGAATTTTTAGTCCCGGTTGGAAACACCAACCGGGACAAAACATGAGTCAGCACTAATAATAGGGGTGTCAACATTATGTTGTGAGTG
Source organism: Avena longiglumis (assembly GCA_030063025.1). NCBI lineage: Eukaryota > Viridiplantae > Streptophyta > Magnoliopsida > Poales > Poaceae > Avena > Avena longiglumis. Next base: position 32,224,545 of record CP125975.1, read on the forward strand.
TCGATACTATACCGAACTGTTTGTACTATAAATAGGTATCCTTGTGAGTCCAGTCCTCCAGCTAGCTTGAGGCATCTCCAAGATGGTTTGCCAGAGCAGGGACACCACTACGGCCAGCTTGAGGGAGATGCCGTCAGAGCCTAGTCCTTCGGCATCTCCAACAAGCTGTCCATAGAGGCACTCCCTAATATGTGAAACTAGTTAGCTCTCAGGCGTATTGATCTAGTTAGAGAAGTTATAAGCTGCAAGATGGTCTTCGAGAGCAGGGACACCACTATGGCCAGTTTCAGGGAGATGCCGCCGGAGCCCAGTCCTCCGGCATCTTCAAGAAACTGGTCATAGAGGCACTCCCTAATATGTGACCACACGTGTTTGGAGATCAGATCTTCATGGTAAGTACGAATCGGGACAACATCTTCATAGTTTGGGAAAGTCGTAGTACGAATCGTAACTAAAGGACCCCCTTTAGTCCCGTCTAGCCACAAACTGGGACTAACACTCAATACATTTATTAATATTAAAAACCGGAACAAACCGGGACTAGCTAACACTCAGGACTAAAGCCGCCCCCTTTAGTCATAATCATGCCTAGTCCTATAGTACGCAGCTTCAGGGTCTTCTTCGCCATCGTCATCACCATCGTCATCGTCACCTGCCACTCTGGGGATCCTCAGCCCAGCCATGGCATATACCGGGGGCACCTGCCACTTCGTCCTCGGATTCACGGAGGGCGGGGGAGGGGTCTCCTGGAAGACGATGCTGCTACCGCCAGGCGGGGGAGGGGCCTTCTTGTGGCTCTGTGGTGGGTGGCCTTGTGGGCACCGCAGGCGAGGATGGTCTCCCTCGGCGATGTAGTGCATCACGCCGATGATAGTCCAGTTCGCCCACCACAGGCGGCGGACGGCTTCGTTGTGGTTCACCGGGGGAGGGTCGTCACCCTCGTACCTGGAGAGCTCTCCTTCTCGCCGGTTAGCAAAAAAGGCATTCCAGGTGTCATAGTTGTCGGGATCCCACTGGGGATCCATCCGCTGCTCCGGCGTGAGCTCGTGGTAGAAGTGTTTCGTGATGGCCGCCTGGCGTGCGGAACCTTGAGGGACAGGAGGGACAGGAACCCCTCCAGGGCTCATCATCCAGCCGGTGGGCGACCGGTAGCCCGGAGGGCAAGGGTAGCTGGAGGCGCACATCGCCTCGGTCTCCTCGAGGGTCATAATGGCCCAGTAGGCGCTGTCCATTGTTGTGAGAGAGGAAGGTGTGGATAGCAATGGCGCGGTCGGCCTACATATAGAGGAAAAGGGCGGGAAAACATTGCGGGAAGCGGTGGGAAATGGCGGGAAATGTCTTTAGTCCCGGTTAGTGGCTACAACCGGGACTAAAAGCTTCGGTCATTGGAAAAGGGCGAGAAAACATGGTGGAAAATGGCGGGAAATATCTTTAGTCCCGGTTAGTGGCTACAACCGGGACTAAAAGATTCGGTCTGAGGGAAAGTTAGTATAATTATTTTTATAAAACAGAAAAATAACAAACTTGGTAAAAGCTTCACAAAATGATATACATATGTACATATTGATTGCATCTAAAAAACGGCCAAAGGCAAAATTCAGAATACATCATATGACTTTCTTATGACCGTGGCCTTAACCATGGACCACCTTCATCAAGTAACATGATGCGTGGGTCATCCTTCACTACAAACGGCGGAATTTCATGAAACTTGTTATAATATTTTGACATCTCTGTCTTGTCCTCCACTCCTACGATGTTTTTTTCCCTGAAAGAACTATGTGGCGCTTTGTCTCATCGTTTGATGATTTATTCGTTTGCTTATATTTTTATTTTTTTCACATAGAGAACCTGAGACACTTCGTTGGCTAGGACGAATGGTTCGTTCATGTATGCAAGATTATTGAGATCCACTGTTGTCATTCCGTATTTTTTGTCTACCTCAACCCCGCCTCCTGTTATCTTGACCCATTTGCACCGAAACAAAGGGACCTTCAACGCAGGTCCATAGTCAAGTTCCCATATCTCCTCTATGTAACCATAATATGTGTCCTTTGACCCATTGTCGCTTGTTACATCAAAGAGGACACCACTGTTTTGGTTGGTGCTCTTTTTATCTTGGGCGATCGTGTAAAATGTATTCTCATTTATCGCATACCCTTGGTAAGTCCATATAGTCGAAGATGGTGAGCTGGACAATAAGTACAAATCATCAAAAACAGTGTTGTTATTCATGAGATGTGTTTGCAACCAACCGCCAAAAGTCTTCGTGTGTTCATCTCTAATCAAGGAGTCATGCTTTTCCGGGTTATTTGAGCATACAATATTCTTGTGTTCCTTTATATACGGAGCTGCCAAGGTGGAATTATGCAGAACCGTGTAGTGTGCTTGAGTGAAAGAATGTCCATCCCCTACATATTATTGATTTCCTTCCTAGTGTGCCTTTTCCACTCAGTCTCCCCTCATGCTATGATTCAGGAACACCAATCGACTTAATGTCAGGAATAAAGTCAACACAAAACTCAATAACCTCCTTTGTTCCATAGCCCTTCGAGATGATTCCTTATGGCCTAGCACGGTTATAGACATATTTCTTCAAGACTCCCATGAACCTTTCAAAGAGGAACATATTATATAGAAATACAGGACCAAAAATGGTAATCTCGTCAACTAGGTGTACCCAAAATTAGTCCATCATAACCCCGCTTTCTCCATGCTTTGTCCAACAAATATAGCCGGACATGAAACCTGATTGAATCAGGTGGATGTGAATGGTTTTGGATGAAGAGTAATCCTTCTCATTCCGACAGACACGACACGGACAACACATGAAACCATTCCGCTTGTTTGCCTCAGCCAAATCGAGGAAAGAATGCACGTCTTTAATAAACGTGTCAGACATTCGGGGAGCGTCGTACATCCATTCTCGGCTCATCTGCAGTATAATTAAAATTTTCTATCATATAAAAAGTTTGGATCATTTTTACTACAATTACTTTTACATGCACTAATTTTTGAATTAAGATTTTCTATCATATTAAAATTTTACATGCACTAATTTTTGAGTTGGACAAAACTGTTAACATAAAAATGTTGACTATTTAATTATTGCTCTAGCAGTGAAGACCTTATTTAATTCTAAGATCCGAAACTCTTAAAATGCACATCTCAACTTTCAGTAGCTTTTTGTATAATCAAACTATGCTTAAAATTACACATCTAAAATTCCCTCTACACTTCTAAGCATGAAATCACTCATTCTAGTTCTAGAGCATTGAGTTAAACTATAACAATAAGAGATGAATGATTAAAGTTGCTAACCATTTTAGAAGCTTAGATTGATAGATGATGCCACCAAATCTTGACAAAGCTTGGATTGAAAGTTGCCACCAAATTTGACAAAAAATGAGGATGAACTTGAGTTGTTCCTTAGCGGAAATGGTCATGCTTTTGTGCTGGGTCGAAGAGGGATATATAGTGATAATAAAGTGTCTCGGATGGTAAAACGAACACAGACTAGAGGTTGATCTTTAGTCCCGGCGGTAACAAGAACCCAAACTAAATATAGCCATGGATCCCACATGTGCTCTAGTCCCGGCTTGTGTTACCAGCCGAAACTAGAGGTTGCCCACGGACCGGGATTAGTTATGTGATGCCATCTAGCCGTTGCAAAATTCACATACCGGTACTAGTGTATTTCAGACAAGGCCGGAACTAGTGGCTGGAGCAGAACGTAAGATCGTTTTTCTACTAGTGATACAATAATATTTACTTGCGTTGAATAGTCTACAATATAATTGAACATCGTATAGCATGTCACCGGCTGCAGGCTCCACAACTTTCAACTTATCTACGGAAGGCCATGAGCGTCTCTTGTGCACCTTCAAAACGACAGCCATGTTTGTGGAAGGTTTCAGTTCTGAATGGCATGGCAAAACCAAACCAGCAACTCATACGATGAACTGGAAAATGACAGCCTATGCAGTGTTCCCTTGCTGCATAATCGAGCTCAGTGAACATTACCATCCAGTACAGCTAATGAACATAGACAGATGGCAAACAATTAAAATGTTTTTTAGTTTAAGTGAAGGGTATGGACAGGACAAAAGAGCACTGTAATGAAGATTGGAAATTTCAGACACCGTTTAGAAAAAAAATAGTTTTGGACAGTTCAGGAGGTCCCCAATCTAAACTGTCCAAAACTATTTTTTTTTTGAATCCCCTTGGAGGTTCTGACCATGGACGCGCCATGGAGGTTTGAATTTTGAATCTCGCCGGCATCCGCCCCGGGGCCCTCGCCGCCGGCGACCATGATCCTTCGGCCGCCTGCCCCCGAGCTCGTTCCTCTCCGCTGGTTGGCCTCCTCGGCCTCCTGCTTCGTAGGATGCCGCCCGGGTTGGTCCCGCGCCTCCGTGGTGCTCCGGCCGGCGGAGGGGAGCCTTGTCCTCCTCAACGCCCAGGGCATCGTCGTTGACGCACGGGATTGCCGTCGAGGGGAGTTTCTGTGACAGGGGGCGGTGCTTCTTTTCCCGGCGCACAGGGTCCACTTGGGCGGTCGCATCCTTCCACCGTCGTCGGTTTGCTCCTCGCCGTTGCTTGGTCGGGAGCCGGCCCCTCCCCCACCTCGGCCTCTGTCGCCGGAGAGGGTGGAGGAGCTGGCGGACCTCCATGGCATGGTGTGGGGAGACATCGAGGAGGAGGAGGACGCCCGCTGCTCGCCGGCGGCGCGAGGAGATCTGATGGTGGACGACATGCCCTGGCCTTGCAGGCTATGGGAAAAGGGGGTGGCCACGCCCCGGTGCCCGCCGGCCCACAGCCTCCACTCCCTGGGCGAGTACCTCCCTTTGGCTAGGGCGGCCGTGCGACGACCTCGCCGGCGGGGTGGGGCGTCGGTGCGTGCTGCCTCGGCGGTGCCCCAGCAGGGTTGGGGTGGGGTGGGGCGTGGGCCTCGGTGGGCTGCCAACGGGGCAAGCGGGGCAGGAGGGGACGCTGTCGGGCAGGCTGACTGGGCCGCTCGCGGGCTTCGGCATGCTGGTAGCCTGGCTCGGTCGGCCCAGCAGGGGCCCGTCTTACCCACGCTACCCCCGGGCGGTGGCTTGGCAACTGCTACGCCTGCGTGGCGCACCCGTAAGGCCCCGGCCCAGGAGTCGGGCCCCCACTGCTTAACCTAACTACCGACGTGGTCGGGGTGCCCCCATCTTCCCCTCTGTCCCGTCCTTCCGTCGCCACCTCTAGCTCCTCCATGCTCACCGTGTCGCCGCCCCTCCGCTCGTACCGGGACGCACTGATGGCGCCCCGCTCCATGAGCCCGCCGCCAGTTGCCCGCCCCTCCTCTCCTCGCCAGCGTCGCTCGCCCCTCCGGGCCCCTGCCCTTTCCCCTACTCCGCGCCACCAGGTTGTGCCTTGGGGTTAGGCCTCGGCCTATCGGCACCCTGGCCGGAGGTCCCCTCCTCAGCCCTGGCACCTGGCCGCCCATCGGCCCTCGAGGTCGCCCCCGCGCGTTCGCCACAGATACGAGGAACCGTGGTAGGCTCCCTGTGCTGATGACCAGAACGGAGGCGCCTCCGTCTTCTTGACTCTGATCGCCACGAGTGGCGGTGCCTCGCCAGGACAGTGGTCGGGCTGATGCTGACTCTTGGCGCGAGGGGCAGGGGCTGCCTCGCCCGCCCGCGGTACCTGACCCGCGTTCAGCGAGTGCGGAGGCCCCGGCAAAGGTCCCCAAGAATAAAAAGAAGAAAGGCAAGAAGAAGAAGAAGAAGAAGAAGAAGAAGAAGGCACAAGTTCCTCCGGTAGATGCCCCAGTTGCCTCTGGCCTGGCCACTGCTACCTTGGGCATACAGGCTTCGGTGCGCTCATCGGCAGGTGGCGGGACTTTGACGGCCTCGTCCACCCCCCTTGCTCGAGAGAGCCTAGGTTACTTCGGCCACGGCGTCGACGGGGGTTTCTACTACCTTGACCTTGGAGGGGTCGAGATGACCGTTCCTGAGACTCTCGTGACGGTGACTGTCCTCGCAGAGCAGGTCCCCCCCATTGCGGTGGAGGTGACCGAGTCGCTGCTGCGGGACGAGCTCGGGGCGGTCCTCCCAGGCCATGAGTGGCCGGTACGCCGCATCTCAGCGACTGAGTTTGCGGTCTCCTTCCCCTACGTGGCGATTCTTTGCATGTGCGCCTGCGGTTCCTCGTTCATCCTGCCGATCTACCAGTTGAAGGTTTCCATCAAGCCCTCCTCGGCGTCCCAGGACTCGATGGCGACCCTTTCGGAGGTGTGGGTGCGTTTTCTCGGTGTCCCGGTGGAGGCCAGATGCCCTGAGGTTGTGGAACTTATCTCCCAGGCGGTGGGGAAGCTGACCGAGGTGGACGTGGGATCTCTTGCGGGCCTCGGCGCGATCCGGCTGCGTCTCCTCTTCCCGGACCCTGCGGTGTTCCCGGTCTCCCTTCCACACTTCTTCTTCGACCCGGTGGGCCGGGACCTCCTTGTGGAGCTTGACGAGGAGGTGGTGGCCCCTGGGGATAGCTCCCCTCTCTCCCCCCTCCTACTACCGGTGACGACGCGGGGGTGGGTGGTGGGGGCTCGGGGGAGGAGCACTCGGACGACAATGACTCGGGTTCAGACCCAGGTTCACCCCTCACCACCGACGCACCACCACCGCCGCCGTTGCCCCTGCAGGGGACCACTGGGGGCACCTTGCCCCCCCCCCCCCGCTCACAACAGCGGGGCTCTCCGGAGGGGGCCCTTCTTCCCAGGGAGGCTCCCGCTCTCTCTGAGCGCCGCCACCCGCACCTGATGAGCGGGAGATCACCCATGAGCCGACCCCCCAGGTAGGCCACGTGGGATACCTCCCAAGGCAGCTGTGTCGCGCCCCCTCCTCCTCGTGATCGCTCGGTCCCCACTAAGGGTACCACCCTGGCTTGAGGAGTCCTGATGGATATCCTACGGGCCATCCGGATGTTCATTTGGAACATCCGGGGGTTCGGGCAAGAGGGCCGTCGCCGCCAGATCAAAGACTACATCCGCCTGGAAGCGTCGGATATTGTCGGCCTTCAGGAGACGATTCGCCAGGACTTCACCATCGTCGAATTGGAGGCCCTTAGCCGCGTCAAGTTCTATTGGTCCTGGCTCCCTGCATCTGGCCACTCGGGGGGGATCCTCCTAGGGGTTAAGGAGGATACCTTTGAGATAGATGATATGGACCGCGGGGAGTTCTTTGTGAGCATGGCCCTCACCCATAGACAGTCTCGTTTCTATTGGGAGGTGACTATTGTCTATGGCCCCACGGACCATAGGAGGTCTGCTGATTTCTTGCTGGAGCTCAAGTCGAAAGTGGATCGGACTGAGATCCCAGTGGTTATCGCCGGCGATTTCAACCTAATCCGGTTTGCTGAAGACAAGAGCCCGGAAAATGTGGACCTCCCTAGGATGCGTATGTTTAACGACTGCATTGCTGATCTGGCCCTCCGCGAGATTGTGCGTGTGGGCGCTAGGTATACGTGGACAAATAAGTAGCTCCACCCTATCCGTAGTGTCCTCGACCGGGTCTTTGTCTCCGTGGAGTGGGAGGTCGCCTTCCCCATCTGCTCGCTGAAGGCGGTCACTAGGATTGGCTCTGACCACACCCTCTCCTCCTCTCATCAGGTGGGGGTCACCCACCTCGCCTGAACAGATTCCACTTTGAATCCTTCTGGCTACAAAAACGAGGATTGTGGAGGCTGTTCAGGAGAGGTGGTTGTCAGCGGCCACTTCACCCCCTCGGGTGTACTGTGCTGTGGATATTTGGCATCACTGTGCCAAACTATCTCGACAGTTCATGAGGGGTTGGGGGGGAACTTGGGGGTGGAACTCCGGATCCAGAAGGCGGCTATTCTGGGGGAAATTCAGTCCTTGGATCTTGAGGCCGACCAACACGGCCTCTCAGCCGAGGAGTGGTCCCATAGGTACTCTCTTGAGACCTCCATTATGGAGATCTACAGGGGAGAGGAGGCGTTCTGGTGTCAGCGGAGTCGTCAGAACTGGACTGTCCAGGGGGAGTAGAACACGACCTACTTCCACGCCATTGCCAATGGCAGGAGGAGGAAGTTCTTGATCCCCTGCCTCTGGGCGGGCGAGGAACTGTTAGAATCCCCACAGTCCCTCTCCGCCCATATTTATTCCTTCTACTCGGACCTCTTCTCGGTGTTGCCCCCTTCGGGCATCTCGCTTGCTCCGGACTTCTGGGCTGGTGAGGCGCTTGTCTCCCTAGCGGAGAATGCGGATCTCACCCGCCCTTTTCTCCCGGAGGAGGTTTTGGCTGCCCTAAAGTCCATGAAGTTTGGTTCGGCTTCGGGCCCCGATGGCTTGCCTGTGAGCTTCTTCTAGACTTTCTGGGCCCAGCTTCATCCGGTGATCCTCAGGATGTTCCAGGAGTTCTATACGGGGACACTGGTGATGTCTCGCCTGAATCTTGGCATTATTACCCTGATCCCCAAAGTAGTGGGGGCCACGGACATCCGCCAATTCCGCCCTATCACTATGATTAACGTTGTCCAACGGTTGTTCGCCAAGGTCTGTGCTCTGCGCCTCGCGCCGGTCCTGGAGCGACTTACCCACCCCCTCCAGTTAGCCTTCCTGAAGGGACACCTCATTCACAACGATGTCCTGGCCTTTCATGAGATTGTTCATGAAGTCAAGGCGCAACGTCAGAAAGGGGTGTTCCTCAAACTAGATTTCTAGAAGGCCTATGATCGCTTGGACTGGGCCTTTTTGAGACTAGTGCTGGAGAGGAGGGGGTTCGATGACCGCATGATCTGCTGGATCATGCAGTTCGTGATGAGTGGACAGACGGCGATCAACATCAACGGGGAGATTGGCCCATACTTTAGTCCGTCCTGTGGGGTTAGACAAGGGGACCCGATTTCGGCCCTCCTGTTTAACACCGCGGTGGACGCCCTGGCGGAGATTTTGGACAGAGCCAAGGCTGCTGGTCACATCTCGGGGGTGGTGGGCCACCTGATCCCCGGGGTGGAATCTCCCACCTCCAATATGCGGACGGCATCTTGATCATGGTGCAGGGCTCGGACCTCGACATTATTAACTTGAACTTCCTACTCCTCTGCTTCAAGTCCTTGTCTGGTCTGACGGTCAACTTCGACAAGAGCGAGGTTATGATCCTTGGGTTCCCCGAGGAGGATCGTCAGCGGATAGCAGACAACCTGAACTGTAAGCTGGCTGAATTCCCCATTACCTACATGGGTATGCCCATCCGGGAGACTAGGGTTTTGATCAGAGACTTGGCTCCCCTGGTCTCGAGGGTACGCTCGAGAGCGGAGCCTTGGAGAGTGCGCCTCACCTCAAAGGGGAGGAAGTCGGTTATGATTAAGTCTTGTCTTTCGAGTCTGCCCATGTACCGAACGGGCATGTACCTTCTGCCGGAAGGGACCCATGCCGACTTCGCGAAGGAGTTGTCTAGGTTCTTTTGGGCGGCTAGGGATGGCCATCAGAAATATCATATGGTCAAATGGGCGGACGTTTGTGCCCCTAAGAGTCTTGGGGGCATAGGGATCCTCGATTCTCGCCGCTTTAATGTGGCCATGATGCTCAAGTGGGTTTGGCACATTCTTAGGGATGACGGTGGTCTCTGGCTTCAGCTGATCAAGGCCAAATATATCCGGGGCCACCCCTTATTGGCTTGCGAGAGACGGGAGGGTTCTCAATTCTGGAGAGCCATCCAGGAGATTAAGCATTTCATTGGCTTGGGCGTATCCTTCGTGACGGGCGATGGGCGAGGGGTGCGGTTTTGGATGGATCCGTGGTTGCTCCCAGTCCCGTTGGGGGTACACTTCTCCGGTCTCTTTGCCATATCCTCCGCGCCGTCTGCCCTCGTTGCTGAGGCGTTTCGCGAGGGCCGCTGGAACATCTTGTTCCGACGCTACCTTAGCGAGGCGGAGGCTGGGGACTTCCAACAGCTACTTGGCTCCCTCCCGGTGTCCTTGTCTAGGACCCCGGATTTGGTCACGTGGCAGCTCCTCCCATCGGAGGAGTTCTCAGTGAGCTCGGCCTATCGCGCCTTATTCCAGGGCCCAGAGCTGAGTTGGACGTCGTCCCTGTGGAAGGCCCCCTACCGCTTAGTATTCGCATCTTCGTGTGGCAACTCCTGCGTGATCGTCTCCCTTCGGGGATAGAGGTGGCCAAGCGCAACGGCCCGGGTGACGGCCTGTGCCCCCTACGTGGGACTCCGGAGTCGTGTGCCCACATTATGTTCTCTTGCTCGGCTGCTCGCGCCCTTTGGAGCTTTGTCCGAGAGGCGTTGGGGCCTGCCTGGCAGGCGCAGGAGCTCAGGAGTTCTGCAGACCCAGGCAAACATGGCTGGAGGGGGGAACCGCCTCTTTTGGCTAGTGTTTGCGGCTATCTCGTGGACCCTTTGGAACGTGCGTAACAAGATGGTGATTGAAAAGATCTTCCTTTCCTGCGTATCTGACCCTGTTTTTTCCTTTCTTGCTTCCCTTCAGCAGTGGTCTCCCCTGGCGCGGTAGCGTGACCGGACGACGTTTGACGACACTCTGCGGGCCTTGAGGACGGCGGCGCTCCCCCTCTCGGCCTCTGCTACTCCCTCCCTGGCGGTGGCCTGAGCGTCTGCTTTGTCGTTCTGTTGTGGTTTTTAGTTTTCTATTGGGCGTGCTTGTGCTGTGGCCCTAGCTCTCTGCCGTACCCTTTCTTTTTCGGTTTGGCTTCGGTCCTCTTGGATGTTGTCTGAACTTTGGATGTGGATGTTGCTTTATTTATAAAGCGGGACGAAAGCCTATTTTGAGAGGTTCTGACCATCGAGCAGGATTAAAATACACTGCATTGGTAATGTATTAATTATGAAAATTAACTAACATAGCATCAGTTGCCAAGATCGCTTTCGGGAAGTCTGTTTGATTGGTCGTGGGATAGCATTTGGATGACCCAGTGAGACATCCAGTGTAAGGCATTCTGAGTGATGGTGAATTCTCAATTCCTGCTGTAAATAGCAATCTGAAGCCAGCTATCAATGTAGTCACTGGCCTGAGTGGTTTTCTAGAGTAATAATCAGTAAAATCAAGTTTGAGCGTCTTCAAACCATTGCCTGAGTGGTTTTCTAGAGTGGGGTCAACTCTGCTGGCGAAACCCCTGCCGATTCCACCACAGCCTATATTGAGCATATCAAACATGAGGTGCGGATGGCATCTCCAGGAACGAAGGAAGGCACGAGACACGCTAGCAGCACGAGCAGCATCTCGCAGCAGCATTAGGGAATGTATGTGAGACCAGATGTCCTACATGCAACAGGTATATGAGAGAAAAGGTTAAACATTTGAATTTCAAGGAAATGGCTACCTTAACTAGAGTCAGTAGAAATATATGGACTACTGTTTTAGTAAACTGAGCACAGTATATAGAAGTACCCCCCTTAATTAAAGTGATAAAACATATTCTTCCTTGAATTATATGTGGAGTTGTCAACAACACTGGGTTTTGTACAGCAAGATGCATGGAAGATGTTTTTGTTGGACAATAGCATGCTATAAAAATTTCAATGTAAGAAAGAAAGAAAATGACCCAAACACATTAGTTTCATGCAGATACAAAAAGTACAGCTGAAATAGCACCCATAAATCCGATGAAATAGAATTCAACTTCTTTGGCAGCTACCGAGTAACGGATTGCATAACCCTAGGTAACTAAGACGAGAAGTTCATAAACTAGATAGATAGACTAGATATACTAGACTAGACTAGATAAAAAATGTTCAAATACAATATGCGCAGCTTCATAAAGATCCAACGCATATACTGGGACGATCACGCATATTAGTGATATTAATTCTCTAGGGAAAACTGTGAAGCCATCAAAAGTAAATGCACAGACGAAACACGGATACAATTTCTTCTGTCTTGCACAGATGCACTTGGTTACACCCAAAAATCAGAAGCCACCAAAATAGTGAAGTACAGCATCCCACTTATGCTAATGTCACCAAAACTTGATGACTCTTAGATTAGATTAGAACTATTCGTCCAGGATTCCAATGCACATAGAAGAAGACATAGCTACTAATGCAGCAGGACTGTCGAAAACTGCTAACGATCTGCCAATGAGCACTTCTTACAAAGCAAGCATAGGCCAATAAAAAAGTGTGCACTACAGAAGTCATTGTTATTGTAATTTACTTGCACTGTAGGTCTTCCATAAGAATGATGTACCTCTGCAATCTCTGGCCCTGAATATTTCATTATTTTGCCACCTTGAGAATTGTCATCCTTATGGCAGGGGGATCCCTCTCTTACAGTCGATTTATCTGCAACCCAACGTTGTTATGGTAAGCGCATGAGAACTGATTACTTGAAGAATCTGAAAACAACATCAGATGCAATTACTTGAACAGTCTGAAATCACAATCTGGAGACAACATCCAGAGGCAGATTACCGAGTATCTGGATCAGCCGAAACCGCTGCATCTCCTCCATGAACTCCAGGTCTCCACCTGACCCATGGGACGACAGGTACGAGACGTCGAAATCGACGGCGGCGGCGTGCTCTACTGTTTTGCTAGTTTCTAGGTCATCTAATTTTCTTATGTCTAAATCGGTTATTGGTAAAACAATTTCAATTTACTAATCGAAACGCAACTATGTGTACCGATTGTTTTTTGCGTTATATATCAGTAGTTTCTTTAAAAGAAATTAGACCATGTATGTTACAATGAACGGGACTAGGAAATCAGTCGCCTCCTTCCGAGTCGCCTCGTCGCCTCCTTGGCCGCGGCGTTGCGCATCACGCACACCGCGTTAGCAGCGCCTCCATGGCCCATAGCCTCCACCTCCGATGTCCCGCATCACGGCTGCGGCGGCATCATGCGCCATCTACTAGAGCACCTCCTCCATTGGCTGCCGGGCCACCTCGCCTTCACGCTCGAAGTCTATGTTGAGGTGGCACCAGGTGTCGCCACATGTCCTTGAGGTGGGACCAAGTGTATGTCTTGCGGCGAGGCATGGCTCGTGAGGCTTGGCCCTGCGTGGGAGTTTTCTAGCCATGAGCCGTCCGTGATTTATAGTTCACGACGGGAAACGCCTTGGCCCCGTGCGGGGAAACGTCCATGGCGCGCGCGGGGAAACAGGAGCCAGCGATGGCGGGAACCCACGAGCACAGGGAAACAAGAGTCAAAATGCAGCCATTGGACGCACCCGTAACTTAAACGGACGGTGACTCAATTTTTGTTCGTGGGCCGACCCATTCAGACAACTGACCATTTTAACCGTTTTGTTTTTCGGCCTGGGAAAAATGATTGCCCGCATTCCTTGCATTGAGCGATGGAGTGCTGATCGAGCAACTGCCATGGATCCGGGAGGGCTGGGCGGGCTCGCCGCATGACCTAGGTAGCACATGAGAGAGTAGCTTCTGTACGGAGCATGTAGTAAGTAGTGCCATTGTACGCGGTTCAGGACTTGAGGTGGGTTGCGTCGTGTGCGTGGCGATGTAACGTAGAGCTCCAGCAATACTTACTGCCGTTAGAGTACCGCCGTCCCGCGTCACCATGGCAAGGATTGAGAAGCATTTAGCAGCAGGAAGCGTGACAAAGCATGCGTTTGTTAATTATGCGTGTTTGGATGATGCTATCCTGTCGGCATAGCGTCCGTGGCAGGTTTTCGTGACAATGGTCAGGATGTACGTACCCGGTCAAGCCACGGCAAAATCTGAAACTAGTGCTCTCTTCTTCGTCTTAAAGTAGATGTTTCAGATTTATTAAAATTTGAATGAATCTATAATAATGTCTAGATTCATCTAAATTTTAATAAATTCGAGACATCCATTTTAACACGGAGGGAGTAGTATATTTAAAAGTACTGTTAGCTACTCAGTGATCACTCCGAAGAAAGGTACTTCAACAACATGTCAACAGCCCTGAGACTGTACAAACGAGAGAAACGTTTTGCCGCATCGTCATTCAGTCATCTTACCGACGAAGCCAAGCGAAGCTGCTCTATAGCCAAAGCCTTCATGCTCTCAGAGTCCCATTTATCTGGATATTTTTGTGCATAAACCGTGCTAGGCCTTGTTTGATACTAGTGTTTTTGTGGGGATTAGAGAAGATAATTCTCAAGGGGATTGGATGAAACCCCTACCTACACCCAAACCTCTTCAATCCCCCACAAAACTCAGATCCCCACCAGTCCATTAGGGATAGTGTATTGGATATAGAAAAGATACACTAAAACTTGGGAGAAAAGTGAGGATTAATGGGGATTGAATCAATCCAATACTCTAGACCAAACATACTATATTTATTTAAAGTAAGTGTAGATTTGGGGTTTGCTAAAGATTATATTTACTCTAATCCCCACAAATACTCTAGTACCTGTTGGCCCAGCCCCAATCGCGCCGAGTGCAGTCCGGTGTTGACGATAAAGAGTTCCAGCGAGACGTCACGTACGTACAGTAGCAAATCGCCGAGACACGCACGTTCCAGCGAACCAGCTAATCGATTCCAGTGTTACTGATCGATTCTAGCTAGACTACACTCAACTTCACGTACACAACAAACAACAATTGATCTTATGGCTAGATAGCCGATCGTTGTTAGCTGGTTCTTATACGTGCGCGCAACTCGCCAGAATACTTCGTCGTCGTCACGCCGGACTACACTCGGCGTTTGGGGCTGAGCCAACAATTGGTATCAGAGCCTCGCGGAGGATCTCCTAGTAACGGGAGGTCATGACGGGCAAGGAGCAAGGCGAGTACTCCGGTGCGGCTGCGGGTGCATCGGTGTCGTCGCAGTACCCGCGGTATGATCGCGGCAACTACACGACGTGGGCGAAACGGATGGAGTGGGCCATGGAGGGCAACGACATCTGGGAGGCTGTCGATCCCGGCGGCGACGAGTTCAAGAAGGGCGCGTCAGTACGCAGGACCGACAGCACTCACGGCCATCGGCTCCGTGGTGCGGCGGACGTGATGCAAGACTGATCTCGAAGGATTACGCAAAGGCGGCGTGGGAGACACTCAAGACGTTGAATCTTGGGCACGAAGCGTCATGGCGACCCTACAAACCTTGCGAAGAAATGCGAGAACACGGAGATGGAAGGAGATGAGGCGCTGGGCGCTTTTGCCTCGAGGGTAGCCACAATTGTCAAGCGGGATTCGGCGCAAGGTGAGAAGGCTGGAAGATATCTCGGTCGTGTCGTTTCCTTCGCTGGCGCCACGGCTGGTACATATCTGTGGTGTCGGCAATCGAGCAATGCGTTGATCTCACCACCCTCACGATGGATGACCTAGTTGGACGGTTCAAGGCGCATGACGAGCGGATGAAGATCACCTACGGCGACGCGAATCAAGATGAGCACCTCATGCTTACGTGCCCGATGGCGTGCAATGGTCGCCAAGGAGAGGCGATAAAGCATCTGGCAGTGGCGATGGTTCGGTCCCGGCGAAGAAGTCGGACAGCAAGCCGAAGAAGCCAAAGAAAAAATTCGACAAGAAGAATCTTCGCTGCCATAAGTGCAATCAGCTCGGGCACTTCAAATCGGAGTGTCCTAACCGTTCAAAGGAGAAGGCTCTCATGGCGAAGGAAGGAGATGATGGACCGATAATGCTCATGCTCGAAGCTTGCGAGTTAATGACCACCAAGGAATCAACTCCTCAGGAGTCCGCTACGGAAATCGTCACGCTCGTGGAAGAGAAGGTCTTCCCGCGGAGGATGCAGACGGCTCACGACGTTTGGTACCTCGACACAGGCGCTAGCAACCACATGACTGGCGACAAGGCTCAGTTTTCTGAGTTGAACCTCACGGTTGGAGGCTCCGTTCGATTCGGTGATGGGTCGAAGGTGGAGATTGCAGGACGAGGCACTGTCCTGTTTGAGTTGAAGGATGGAGGTCACAAGGTACTCACTGACGTGTACTATATTCCCAAGCTTAAGACCAATATTATCAGTCTTGCTCAGGTCGCGGAGCGTGGATGCAAGATCGTGTTGGAGGACGAGTTCCTATGGGGATATGACCGCCAAAGGCAGCTCATCATGAAGGTGGAGAGGTCGAAGAATAGACTCTACATCTTCAATCTCAATCGGGCGGATCCAGTATGTTTGATGACAAGCATGGAAGACTCGGCGTGGAAGTGGCATGCATGCTACGGACATCTAAATTTCCAAGCTCTACGACAACTTGGACAGAAGGAGATGGTACGTGGCTTACCGTGTGTTGATCATGTTGAGCAGGTGTGCGACGGTTTTCTCATTGGGAAGCAAAGGCGAGCCCCGTTTCCAAGGGAGGGACAATATAGAGCAAGTAAGGTTCTTGAGTTGGTGCATGGAGACTTATGCGGACCAATCACGCGACCCGCCGAACAAGTACTTTTTCTCATCGTCGACGACTTCAGAGATACATGTGGGTTGTCTTCTTTGAAGAGTAAGGATCAAGCTTTAAGCGTTCAGGATTGTGAAGATGGCAACCGAGGTGGAGTCCGAGGCAAAGTTGAAGGCCCTCCGTCGATCGGGTGGGAGTTCAAATCCAATGAATTCAAGGAGTTTTTGAAGCTCATGGGATCCAGCGGTATCTCACCGCACCATATTCACCGCAACAAAATGGTGTTGTGGAAAGAAGGAACAAACCGTGGTGGCCATGGCATGCAGATGATGAAGAGCAAAGGCATGCGAGCAGGTTTTGGGGTGAGGCGATTAATACGGTGTCTATTCTTTGAGCAGGCGCCAACTAAGAGTGTAGTTGGTATGATGCCGTATGAAGCATATGCAGGCGCAAGCCCTCGGTTGATCATCTTCGCACTTTCGGGTGCGTGGCGCATGTGAAGACGGTGACGGACATACTAGCAAGTTGGCAAATCAAGTACTCCAATGGTCATGATCGGCTATGAATACGGTTCAAGGCGTATCGCGTACAATCCGGTGAAAAAACAGTGGTGGTGACACGCGCGGCGTCGTCTTCGAGGAGGAGAAATCATGGAATTGGGGCTCTGAACGGGTACAATCAATTTCGATGAAATATTTCGTAGTCTCTGATGATTCGCATGCAGATGATCAAGAAAGCGGCGTCCGTGGCATTATGGATTTAGGCGCTGGTTCGGAAGATGGAAGTCCGGAAGTGAGTAGCAGCGGCGCACGCTGGAGAGGTATCTCCGTGGGAGTCCCGACGGCGGCGACTCACGCTACGCACTGGAGGCTCGGCGTCGCCATCCATCCACCAGCGGACGAGAGCCACAGTGGCCCATCAGGCACACTCCCATCCAGAGGGACTAGCGGCGATCGAAGTGGACGCGGGCGGCGATGTCACGTCGCCAACATGCAAGATGCAAACAAAAACTGCAGGAAATTCATGAAGAGCTGAAACAAGTACTACGTCGACTTCCACGTCTCCTCCAAGTGCACGGAAGAAAGGAGGCGGCCACCTACTCGAGAAAAATTCAAGTGTCTTTGAGTTGTATCCGGAGACCCTTAAATAGCAGTCTTGGCGAGGGAGAGGACAAGGTCGGTGTTTACTCACCGAGGAGCCGACGAAATTCGAGGATGCTAATACAGAGGAGTGTTGGCGTCGGGCTATGGATGAGGAGTTGGGGTCGATCCGTGACAACGATACATGGGAGCTTGTCGATCTACCCAACAATCACAAGGCCATAGGACTCAAGTGGGTGTACAAGATCAAGAAGGATGTCGAAGGGAAGTTGGTGAAACACAAAGCTCAGCTAGTGGCCAAGGGATACGTGCAAGAGCAAGGTGTGGATTTCGAAGAAGTGTTTGCTCCCGTTGCAAGGATGGAATCGGTGAGATTACTTATCGCTCTCGCAGCTCAAGAATCTTGGAAATTGCATCACATGGATGTGAAATCCGCGTTTTTGAATGAGGAGTTAGAAGAAGAAGTTTATGTGAAGCAACCACCGGGATACATCAAAGAGGGAGAAGAACACAAGGTTTTGAAGCTACACAAGGCGTTGTACGGGTTACGGCAAGCCCCTCGGGCGTGGAACATCAAGCTTGATCGTACATTGATCTCTCTCGGATTCGAGAAGAGCCCACTGGAGCATGTGATGTATAAGCGAGGTAAAGGAAGGGATCATCTACTAGTTGGCATCTATGTTGATGATCTATTGATAACATGAGCGGATGAGAAGGAGATTGCAAAGTTCAAGCTACAGATGAAGGAGTTATTCAAGATGAGTGATCTAGGCTTGTTGAGCTACTACCTTGGGATCGAGGTACATCAAAAGCTGGGTGAGATCACGCTATGCCAAGAGGCATATGCAAAGAAGATACTCGAGAAGTGTGGCATGAAAGAATGCAATCCAACTCATGTTCCGATGGAACCTCGTCTTAAACTGAGCAAAAGGAGTGAAGCACCTGCGGTTGATGCAACGGAGTATAGGAGCGTTGTCGGAAGTTTGAGGTATCTCATCAACACAAGACCCGACTTGGCCTATTACGTTGGCTATGTGAGTCGCTTCATGGAAGCACCCACAATGGAGCATTGGACAACCGTGAAACATATACTCAGGTATATCAAAGGTACTACAAACTTTGGTATTGTCTACTCGAAAGAGAAGGAGGAGGTGAAGCTACTTGGCTACGATGATAGTGACATGGCGGAGATATTGACGATCGTAAGAGTACCTCGGGCGTGGCATATTTCTTGGAAAGAAGCATAGTAAGTTGGCTATCACAAAAGCAAAGGTGGTGTGGCACATCATCCTGTGAGTATATTGCGGTACAATCGCAGCGTGTCAAGGTGTGTGGCTAAAGAGTCTACTTGGTGATCTCACCAATCGGAAGACGGAACAAGTGGTGCTCAATATTGACAACAAGTCTGCAATTTCATTGTGCAAGAATCCGGTGCATCATGACAGGAGTAAGCACATTGATACGAAGTATCACTACATACGGCAGTGTGTAGAGGAGAGTAAGATTGAAGTCAATTATGTTTGCACCAATGATCAGCTTGCGGATATCCTAACTAAATCTTTGGGACGAGTGAAGTTTGCGGAGATGCGAGGAAGGATCGGCGTCCAAGCTTTGAAGTTAGGCACATCGTGCTTAGGGGGGTGATTGTTAGGAATAATAATCCCGATAGGACACGGAACGGTGTCGTGTGCGTGTGTGTTCCGTGTAGGACTAGTAGTCCAACACCTATTGGTATTGACGTTGCGTCTTGCCGGGTATATATACACCCATATAGTAGCCTTGTAATACAACCGTGAGATTCAATACAAACAACAGGACTGAGAGGGCCCTGTAGCCATCAACATTGTTTTTCTCGTACGTACTCGTGTGAGTTGAGAGAGCTAGTTCTTTTGATCAGGCTAGATAGCTGATCGTTGTTAGCTGGTTCTTATACGTGCACGCAACTCGCCGGAATACTTCGTCGTCGTCACGCCGGACTGCACTCGGCATTTGGGGCTGGGCCAACAGTACCAAACAAGACCTTTATTACTCAGCTCTCAAGCCCCAACCACAAATACTGCAGTGCAAAGAGAGGGTGAGGGGGCTGTCTCTGTCTCTGTCTCTGTCTGTGTTGCTGCCTATATCAGCTAATCTACCGTGCGAAAACAACACCTGATTAATTTAGTCAACCGAGCCACTGCAAAAGGAGAGAGACGTCGGCCTGAAGCTTCCCCGGCCGGGAGCGGGACCCCCTGCGGTGGATGGGCAGAAAGCGGCCGGCAGGGGAGACCGAAAGCGAAACAGTGAGATTCCTTGGACAACTGTCTCCCTGCTGCTGCTGCCGTAAGCCCCGACGTGACCCCGTCGGTCGACTTTGCCTTCCAAACCTGGATTAGTGGCGCTGTCAGTGCACTCTCAGGGCCGGGTGCACTGTCGCCGACCGACTGCTCGCTCGGAGACCCGGTCCGACCTGACCTGACCGGCCTTGTCTTTGCGGCTCCGGTGACCGCCGGTGAGCGAGCCACCGGCAACGGCCAGAGAGGAGAGGGGAGGCTGACGCCGTTCTGGTTTAGTAGTGCGGCGTGCGTGTGCGCCGTGCAGTCACGCCGGACACCGGCGCCGTGCAGGCATCATTGCCGTCCCAAAAGGTGGCGGCATCTTCAGACAGTTCAGACTTCGCACCAGCACCGGTCTCTGTCCTTCGACATTTTTCAACTGATGGACGGCGTGCCTGCTAGCTATGGTAAACAATTAAGCAAACAAACTACTAGTGCGTTAACCTGACGGTCGCAGACAGAGGTTTGCCACTGCAGCTGGCTGCAGAGGTAATCACACCAAAGAGAAACACCAGACCCTCTGAAGTCTCAAGTCTGAACTGAAGTGGGCGCCAACCGCACTCGAAACGATCGAGAAGCTACTACTGCAAGCCCAAGCAGGCAGGCAGCCAGCCCTGGCCGAACCGCAATGATGCATGTCCACTCCCATCTACCCGTCCAACCAACGATCCCCAAGCACCTCCTACCCAAAAGACACACTCCGCCCGGTTTGGCCGCCAACCGTTTGCCAATCTCGGTTTATACCACCGCAAAAGCTGCCGACGCCTTTGCAAAAGGCTGCAAACCTTAGTTTACACTAGTACTAGTACTGTTTTTTTTTTAAAATTCAGTGTATTTAAATTTGGGCGAATAGATTTGGAGATCTGTCTGCCGTGAGTGCACGTAATTATGCAGGTCGGAGGAGATCACCCATATGACATACAAAAGTGGGGCCATGGAATGAATAATGGACATTCCCTGATTGCTTTGACTTGCAAGGCTTTCAGATAGATCATAGATCGTATGCCACACACACACACACACACACACACAAAAGAGGTTTACTTATGTGACGCGCTATAATTGGTTTGCTAACTATGTAGGTAAGACAAGCGGTCGACACGGGTGACGAAAGAGACCACTAGCACGCATGATCGTATCATTCCCCGCTTAATAATTGAGCGAGGGTCCATTTATCATTTTGATCATCACATACTACGAATATAGCATCAGGAGTACTTAGAGCTGATGGACAATTATGTACACATATTTCTCCAATATAATTTTTTTTCTACGAGATCTAACTCGACGACATCCGGCACTTAATAATAGTGACGATACGTTGTTATATCTCTACCAACTTCAGGAGATTTTCTATGAGACAAAAGATGCCGTTTGGCCGCTTGTCATTGCAAGCACTACCAACAGATATAAAACCCCAGCAGACATTTTTGGTGAAGCAAGTGCGACCAATTGAAAAGCTAACCAGCAACTAGACTAGACTAGTTTGCAAAAATTAAAAAAAACTATACTAGACTAGTGTAGCCTAGGAATATGCAAGTGATCTCTGTTCCTACTAGTAGCAATTTTGAGGGGGAGGGGGACTGGTAGGTCCACGGGGGAGCAGCACCCAATAAAGCCACTCATCACCGTCCCCGAACTGTCCCAATTTTTGTTGACTTTTTTTGTACCAGCACTAGCCATTTTCATGATTTTCTTCCACGCTCAAAAATCCCTCTCTCCCGATTATAAAGCGTTCTGCCCTTAAATTGAACATTCAGCTCCTGTTTTTGTTTAGTCCTAGAACCAACAGAATATAATTAAACTGGTCTCTGCACTGTCCGCGCCATGATTACGGTCGCGTATGCCACCAGCGGTGAGGTTACCTTCGGTCAGAGGCGCAACGGGACAGCGTGGCGCGCTCCGCCGGTTCTTGTTCGCGTAGCACAACGGGCTTGGTGTAGGGGCCTGATCAATCATGGTGGAATAGTACGTGCGGTACGACCATTTAGGACGTAGTAGGAGGGTACCCTCTTGTAGCTAGCTAGGTGCGAATTCATGGTGTTTTGGTCCCAAGTGACACTCTCTAACCCAAATAATCCCTTGACTATTTAGTTGGTGTGGTTGTGGCATGTAATTGCTACATTTGCCCGCTGGACCACAAATGGTTAGACCATCTACAAAGCGGCTGCTCTAATTTACTACAAGCGTTAGGATTGAAGTACCAACTGTTTTTGACAGTTCTAGCGTCGTTACTAGCTCTCTTTCTAGCATCGACACATAGAGAAGGGCCACAGACAGTTACGGTCACGGATATCCCGCATCGACCCTTGACACTCGATGCGATATCTCTAAGAAACCACACAATCAAGCGTGTGACACAAGCCTAGTGGGAAACACGACAACAACGTACATTGGATGACCTAGGTGTTACAATAATAAATGGAAGTAAATCGACACTAGACACCAGATCCTGACTCGAGGTAAGGCGGGGCGAAACCTAATCGGTGCGACGGAGTCTCTATCGCCGAAGTTACGACGATGCTCGCGGTTGATGAGGCATGTAACAAAGTTTCATTCAGTAGGGAGATGAGTTTGTATGTGGCCATAGCCAGACAGGATCATCAAAGTAGTGCAAAAGTAATTCGAATGCATGCCAGCATGGTCAAAGGGCATGTCACCCAGTCCATCATTGCACTCACCGGCAGGTGACCCGCCCTCCTCCAACCCAAACCGCTACCCCACCTCGCCCATGCTCCTTGTCCACCAACACCGTCCCACTGCACCCTTGGACCCCGCTTCAATAAACCCCATAGACCAGAGCCACCACGCTCCTGCCCTACACGATTAGCGCCTAATCACCCCACTCCGCCTTAATTAACCCCCGCAAATTAGTAAAACTGAACTAAAAAAAAGAGCACCGTTATTTTCCCGTCCCCCCCTTTTTTTTCTCTTTCTCTTTACACCTCTCTCCCTCCCTGTCTGCGCTTGTCCCCCCCTCTCGCCGACCCATTCGATTCCTCTGCCCCCACCGCCATTTCGCCAATTCCGGCCGCCGCCTAGGGTTTCTCGCCCAGCTTCACAAGCCGTATCCGATAGTGTGCCCCGCTCCTGCCGGCGGTACGCGGCGCCCCGAATAGGAGGAGGAGGTGTGGGTCTGACGTCTGTGGCAATAAGGCGGGGGAGGCGGCGGGGTGGTCACGGCGGCCGCGAAGTGGGTCCCGGGCAAGTGAGGTCTCGCGGAGGCGGAGGCTGTGGCTCTGGGACCTGGGGTTTATGAGGAGGTAGGAGTTGGCGCGGTTGCGGTGCTGAAGTGGCGGCGGCGGAGCGGAGGCGTAGGCAGCCATGTATTTCACCAGGCTCGATGACTCGCCCATGTTCAGGAAGCAGGTGAGCCGACTACTGACTCGTTGGATCTCGATTCATGGCGATTGGGGAGTCTCGCTAAGTCAGCTGGGAAGGGGGGGTTACTGGTGGTGAGTGGGGAGCGAGAAAAGCTTGCAGTTCTGGGCGTAATGCTTGGGCGCCGGTGGCTTCCGGATTGGGCTCCCGATGGATCTGTCTTTGTTTTCGGGCGGGTACCGATGAGAATGAGTAGAGAAACTCTGATCCCTCTCGGTGTCTAGTTTTGAAATCGAGATTTGAAATTGAGCACCTCTGCTCGGCTCTGTGCTAGTGCTGTGCAGGTTTCTTATCTGTATCTGTTGTTTCTTGGTCTCTACCTGGTGAATACATTGCTATTAGTATTGAGTCGTAATATGAACATTTGAGTAAAGGTTCTGCTTCAGTTCCTGAGGACAACCGTATAATTTTGCACCGTTTAGACATTATTTTCCAGTTTCCATGCTTGTGTTTGGCAGGACAATGTTTGTTTGGATGCAATGGGATAGCAATGCTTGAAAATCGAGCAGCTCTGCCTGGCTCTGTTCTAATAGTCCCGTGC
Source organism: Avena longiglumis (assembly GCA_030063025.1). NCBI lineage: Eukaryota > Viridiplantae > Streptophyta > Magnoliopsida > Poales > Poaceae > Avena > Avena longiglumis. Next base: position 32,248,178 of record CP125975.1, read on the forward strand.
AGGTTTCTTATCTGTATTCTGTTGCTCTGTTGGTCTCTAGCTGGTGAAATATATTGCTATTAGTCTAAAAGATTCTATATGAACATGTGAGTCAAGTTTCTGCTTGAGTTCCTGAGGACAATCGTATGTTTTTTGCATTGTTTAGATGTTGCCATGCTTGTGTTTGGCAGGCCAATGTTTGTTTGCACGCGATGGGATAGCAATGTTTGCTTGTTCACACATACATTTGGTCTGTATTACTGGTATAGGTCCTGTTTGTAACACAGGGGTTTCACAGGAAATAATCAGTTCATGCCTTCTCAACTGGGCTTTACATTGCTAGAACTATTTTATTCTTGTCAGTTGTGGATTTTGCTGGTTTGCCTAATCACCGTTTGTCATCTAGTCTACTAGATAATTTAATGTAATGGCACGAGGAACAGATTAAGAACTTTACACAATTCAGTTAATGGAGATGTATTTGATATGATCCATGTCTGTTTCAACTTTTTTCCATTTTGTGTGTTCGACAGTATAAATTTTTCCTGCAGTTAGCCTTCTTGCGGTCTACAGTAGCAAAGTAATAGGCTTTTGGGGGTTTATGCACTCTGTTTTAAATCATTGCTTTTTCAATATATAGATGCAATCAATTGAAGAAGGAGCTGAATTGCTGAGAGAGAGATGCTTAAAGTTCCACAAAGGCTGCCGCAAATACACGTAAGTAACCATTGTTATCTCATTTAAGTGACATTTTTTATTTATCAAGCCAATTCCATTCAGTAATTTGACTGTGTTCTAATCTACTAATTTACTTGCTGGTTTCTAAAACCTTTTATTGTCCTAATTTCTGTCTGCGTGCTGCTATCTAGAGTTGAAACATTTACATTTGCCCTTTTATTTCAGTGAAGGGCTAGGGGAAGCATATGATGGAGATATTGCATTCGCAAGTTCACTGGAAGCATTTGGAGGTGGTCACAATGATCCAATCAGTGTTGCCTTCGGAGGTTAGCAACATAGTTCTCATTCAAGTACACATATTTAATGATGTTTTAGTTACATTCACTTCTCTTTGCTGTTCTTAGCATTCCTCTTGTTTTCATTCTTGTTGAAACTGGATACTTCCTCCAGCTATCATTTTGCCGTTGTTGTAGTCAGAATTTCTGATACCAAGATCAGGATGAGTTTATTACAGTAGCTTCTTACCACTTTACCCATACTTTCAACTGAAATGTATTTGCACCACCATAAAGGTTAAAATCCCTAGTCCAGTTTGTAGGTAGTCACCATAAGGTTAAATCCCTAGTCCAGTTTGTAGGTAGTCAAGAGATGAAAGGTTTGAGTACTACACTTTCGATTTTCAGCTAGACTATTATTTTTTTGCTTTCTCTTGCTGCAACTTCAGTTGCATTCAGCCCTGAGAAACACCCCGGGCCCCCTTCGTAGCAACAATGTCATAATGCCCGGGCCATGGCCCGGTTGTCCTGAGGCCTAACTCTCACCCTGCCTGAAATCCTTAAATTATAACTTTAATGTACAATGTGTACAACCCCGAGGTGACAGCTAAATGATAATCGGAGGGAGTAGTTTGCTTATCTCAGGAAAAATTACAAGACATCATAATTTCATCAGATTTTTTTGGCAGTGATGTGCTTCTCTTATTTAATTCCAAACTTGTCTGTTCTCTTCTAAATTATGACATGTACCTCTTTTCCAGGACCTGTTATGACCAAATTTACAATTGCCTTGAGAGAAATTGGAACATACAAGGAAGTTTTGCGCTCCCAGGTAGACATCCATATGTAAATTTACTGTGCATGTGCCCTTTCGTTGAACTTCAACATTAGGTGGTGTAACTGTTATGTACTGTTATCATGTTATGGTAGGTTGAGAATATGCTAAATGACAAGCTGCTGCAGTTTGTGGACATTGATTTGCATGATGTGAAGGTACTGGCATAATTTCCTGCTAACATCTAATATATAAATTCCACTTTGGTGTGTACCTATCATTAAATTTGATAACATGTGCTCAGGATGCCCGAAAGCGTTTTGATAAGGCTAGCCTTCTGTATGACCAGGTATTACTTTTTTAAGGTTATGTCAAAATTACAATTTAAGCATTTCTTCAAGGTGATTTTGAACCTTGTATGGTTTCACTCTTTTGGCTGCAATAAGTTGTATTTGGTTTATCAAGAACAAAATGATGAGTTCTGTACTCTCCCACTATCCTTTCTGTGTTGGTTGACCTTGTTCTGTCATGATTGCCAACTTTTACTGCAATCAGAACAGTAGTATGTTCACCATTTTTATGAGAAAGTGGTTCATTGTAGCTAGTAAACTGATCTAGGGTATGCAGATTCTGCTGTTTGTTGTGGGGATAATCTTACTGCACTATAGCAAAAATATGTTACCTTTGTTTCATTTCTACTGTTGTCGAGCATGTCTAAAGCTTGCAGTTCAGCACTTGAAAGTCGAGCTTATTTTCAGAAAGGGTCTTCTCATTGACTATTTGTTTTCTCTCACAGGCTCGTGAGAGGTACTTATCCTTGAAGAAAGGCACAAGGGCAGACATAGCAACTGCAGTTGAGGATGTAAGTTCCTTTTCTTATTTGACCTCATCAAACTTCTGTAAGAACTAAGAAGATATGATCACTTCCTGTATCCTACTAACTTGCTTGTGGCGTTACCAGGAACTCCACAGCGCCAGATCTTCATTTGAGCAAGCTCGTTTCAACCTGGTAGGAGCAATGCTTCCCTGCACTATTCATTTTTTTCTGTTTTATGTATATGTATATTTGACATGCCTTTTGGTCCGCTTATATACTATGTTAATTTACAGGTGACTGCACTTTCAAATATTGAGGCAAAGAAAAGGTTTGAGTTTTTGGAGGCTGTTAGTGGGACTATGGATGCACATCTTCGTTATTTCAAACAAGTACTGCCTTGTTATTATTTGCATTTTGACATATCTTGATTATGCACAAATGTGATTCACGCTTCATCGGTTGCTTTGTCTTCAGGGATATGAATTACTCCATCAGATGGAACCATATATCAATCAAGTAACTCTTTAACCATGACTTTTATTTTCAGTGTTGTGCAGTGCTACATTTGAATGCTTCATACAAGTAGCTTACGTAGTGGATGTAATACATATGGTTAATGAATATGCGGCATTTTCTGCCACTGATATGCCATTAATTATCCTCTGGATGTCATGTGCACATTCACCTTCAAGAAAATGACTTCTGAAGACCATTGACCTCTGAAGTTAGGGGCTAGATGTTCTCTGTTCCAGTTGTTTCATTGCTAAATTCTTTTTACGTTTGCTCATGCAAATTCTGCTCACATCTTTTTCTGGTTGCTTTTGTGATTTAATGAAGCACAATACATACTGAATTCACCAATTATCCATGTAGCTGCCTGTGTCTGTTTGTGTTTTCAAGATAACAAATGTTTGTTTTAACACACTATGGATTCTCCTTTTTTCAGGTTCTTGCTTATGCACAGCAATCGAGAGAAAGGTCTAACTATGAGCAAGCAGCTCTTGTAGAGAGGATGCAAGAGTTCAAAAGGCAAATTGATCGGGAAAGTCGGTGGTCACCAAACGGTATGACTGATTCACCTAATGGTGATGGAATACAAGCAATTGGTAGAAGTTCACATAAGATGATTGATGCAGTCATGCAGTCAGCTTCAAAGGGCAAGGTGGCTCATTATTGGTGACTTGAAAGTTTGCATTCATGCATGCAAGTAGCTGTACATTTGAACTAGGACATACATGTTACTGAGACATGCCTACTTATTTTCAGGTTCAGACCATTCGGCAAGGCTATCTCTCAAAGCGATCTTCGAATTTGAGAGGTGACTGGAAAAGGAGGTTCTTTGTCCTTGATAATCGAGGAATGTTATACTATTATCGCAAGCAGACTAGTAGACCATCCGTAGGTCCTTTATTAAACCTATCAAATACTCAATTTGGCATGTTGTTTTTGACATTCTTAGGGTATTCGCATCATTCCATTAATTGTTCCTGTTTTTCATTTTGTAGAGCGGTTATTCCAACCAACGAAATAGCACTCCCACTGAGCATGGCTCTGGGTTGCTCAGCAGATGGTTCTCTTCTCATTATCATGGTGGTGTACACGATGAGAAATCTGTTGCACGACATACAGTAAACCTGCTAACATCAACCATTAAAGTTGACGCAGACCAATCAGATCTAAGGTTCTGCTTCAGAATAATTTCGCCCACAAAAAACTACACATTGCAGGTATGTAGTGTAACCGGAACCTGCTGTCTATTTTTTTTTAATTAGGCATAGAATTTATGTTATATGACACCTGGGAAAAAAGAATGTTAGTATATCAAGGTTTTAATAGCCAACTCGCTTGCTGTCTAGTAAGTAATGACATATACTTATTCTTGGGCAGGCAGAGAGTGCAATGGATCAGATGGATTGGATTGAAAAGATCACTGGTGTCATTGCTTCTTTGTTAAGTTCCCAATCCCCTGAGCGGGTTAGTATTTAATGACTTCTGTGTAATTGTTTGCCTATATCCAGATTTGATTTAATTAACACTCATATTCTGTTCCAGCGTCTACTGTTGAGCCCCAAGGGCAGTGGCCATCATCGAACAAACAGTGAAACTAGTTCTTTCAGCAGCTCAACAGAACTTGAGCATTCCATAAGTGAAGATTGTATGATGGAAAAGATCTCAGGAAGTGGGTATTTTGAGCACTCTTCTAGAGTCACACAGCATCACCGAACCAGCATGAGACCTGATAAGCCAATTGAATTGCTTAGAAAGGTGGCGGGCAATGATATTTGTGCTGATTGTGGTGCTGCAGAGCCTGATTGGGCATCCCTAAACCTCGGTGTTCTTCTATGTATAGAATGTTCTGGTGTACATAGAAATCTTGGTGTGCATATATCTAAGGTAAACAAGAAACAATCTTGACAGTTTACACCTCCATAAGTCCATAAAAAATTGAAGTGTATATAGATTGTTTGTTCTGTATTCAGTTATGTAAGGGTACTGACTCTAGAAAAATACTTCTTTATATGTGCGCGATCCCATGTGTTTATGCAAACAAGAAACTTACCTGCATCTTTAATAGGAACATGGAAATTCGGATCATAGATTTGTTTAAATTTTGTCTGGTTCATTTGGACTACTTACACCCACCCATACTTCATAATCAAATCATAGATTAACAAGAAATCATCATTAGCATGATTACATGCTGAACTTTACCTAAACAGTACCTTGTATTGGCAGGTAAGGTCTTTGACACTCGATGTCAGGGTGTGGGAGCCATCTGTAATCAACCTCTTCCAGTCTTTAGGCAACACATTTGCCAATACTATCTGGGAAGAAATGTTACCTGCAGCAAGCAGTGTTGATCATAGTGACACTTCGAGGTAATTTGGCGCTGTTTGGAACTATACATAATTTTTACAATAACCATTGCTGTATCATCATGCTGTTAACTTGCTACTTTTACTGTTTCGCAGGACCGATGAAATTGAGAACACATCAAATAGCTTGGTTGTCAGCAAGCCTAAACACTCGGATCCTATCGCTGTGAAGGAGAAATTTATTCATGCCAAGGTACTTCATAGTCCGCCTATTGTTTCAGTGTATTCTACTTGGTCAGCAAACCATTACAATCACTAATCAGCAGAATGCAATTTCATGAATCACATACGAGTTAGTCGAATGGGCAACATTCATTGAATAGAAGTGATTTGAGGAAATACAGGGGAGAAAACAGTACATGGTAGAGAACATGGTAGGTGGACTTAGTGAGAGTCGTATGAATTTGTGCCAAGATGAACTATTTGGATGACTGCATCATAGTACTATTCATCATTGATGGGATGACTGCATCTTAGTGCTATTCATTGTTGATGTGAAGTATCAGACATAACCTAAACCACTTTATTTTTTGATGCTCGAAGAGATAATTTATTTGTTGACCAAAAGTTATTTAATGTGCAACATGCTGAGTCGTGTTGATTGCCTTATGATTGTTTCTTCAACATTCCAGTATGCTGAAAAAGATTTTGTACGGAGGCATAATATGGATGATGCTCAGCTAGCACAGCAGATGTGGGACAACGTAAGTTCAAACAACAAGATGGGGGTGTACAGTCTGATAGTGGGATCAAACGCCGACGTGAATCTAACTTACGGGCAGACATCATTCAACTCGGCCTTGACTCTTGGAAAAGCGCTTCTTTTACAAGAGCAACCGGCTTCTCCATCAAATGGTAGCTCTAGATGTTTCGATCGCGTGGCGCTCGAGAAGGTTTCTCCGAGGGGATCTCTTTCCCCCGCAAGCACAAGCGCGTGTGTAGACGATTCAGATGGCTGTGGTGAGGGGTTATCTCTGCTTCATCTTGCGTGCCATGTTGCGGACATAGGCATGGTTGAACTACTCCTGCAGTATGGTGCCAGCGTGAATTCTACGGATGCTAGAGGTCGGACACCGCTTCATCACAGCATTTTGAAAGGGAGACGCGTGTTTGCCAAGCTGCTCCTTTCAAGGTATATGAATGCTTATATATCGTAGGAGGACTGTATTTCTGTTGTTTGCTTTACATTTTCGTGTAGCGAGTATGTGTGGAGGCCTTGACTTTGCTTGATTCTCGATGCAGGGGTGCTGATTCGCAAGCCACAGACCGAGAGGGTAGAACAGCACTACAGTATGCAATCGACAGCGGAACTATCGACGATGAAGAGATTCTTGTTTTGTTAGAAGACCCAGGTAGATAATCCAGTAGCTAGGCTAGGCAGAGACCTTTGGTTCAGCAGTATGCGCCTTGTGCTGCTGTTCGACGCGCACAGCTCCAAGCTCGCCTCGCCGATCCATGATCCCAGCTTGTGTCACGAGAACAGCATTATTTATAGCTAGTGTGCCAGAGGCAGAGGCAGAGGCAGAGCCAGGACTCCCATCCTGGTTCCGGCCCCTTGTTTTAGCGTGAGATGATACCCCCTATGTATTTGTGGTTGCGGTGTGCAAGATTTCCGTCGGGTTTCGTTTGCAGATGGGATGATGGACAACACTGTAAGTTTGTACATTGCGTTGGCCCCGCCCTGGTTCGATCACAAGATGATGTGTATATAGTGATACAGATGTACCAATGAATATGATTTATGCAGGCGTTTAGTTTGGCCTTGGGTGAGGAGAAAACAGGACTTGCTGTTGCTGACTCTGCACACATACTCTGTCTGTCCCCAAACCTACAGGCTTTGATCTTGGTAGACAAAAACCTCAACAAGAACTTGAATGCCATCAGCTCCCAACACTGCTTCTTACCATGGCACTTTGCACTGGCGTCCCTGTTGCCCAGCAGTGCGCGAGCCGCTGGGTGACTGTGGAGCGAGAGGATATATGTGTGTGTATCTGCAGTGGCACACTCACGTACTAGTACGCCACATGCTCTCTCTCCGAGCCGCTGACACATCCAATCATGCTTTCTACGAAGGCCTTCAGCGTTTTCCACTGTGCTCTCTCCTCTGTACGCGGAGCGACAGGGTTCAGGAGGAGAGGAGAGGACGCTGTCGAAGCTGTACATGCAGTAACATTGCCCGCGCTGCTCACGGCTGCCGCTACAGGATTCTGACTGGCGCTTTGGCCGAGACGATCGGCGGGTGACCCGACGAGGTCGTTCTCGCAGCCGGCCGGCGGTCCGGGGAGACGTCACGCGTCAGCTACAGGGGGTCTCGCAACGTGACAATGTCAATGCCCCCAGATTTATTTGTTGGGAAGGGGCGAAGAAATTGCTCGTAGGCTAGCTTCTTCCATCCAGCACATGAGCTGAATATTATGTCGAGAAAAACCCGAGAATATTTTTTTAGGTGAACTACGACGGGCATTAAACAGCCCAAACTATTTAAATTTAATACTCCACCACGACGAATTGGGAGTAAAAGAATCTGGATACAACGACAAGCATACAACCACCACAACTAAAGGGAAAAGAAAGAGAAGACAATAACCTCAAGTCTGTCCGATCTAACCAGTAACCACAAGCAAGCACGACTACCACCAAAGTGCTGGGTGAACGTACCAACAGTTTCTACTGTTGGAGTGGTAAAAGGAGAGCGAGAATAGTCATCTGCAAAACAACATACTACTGTAGTAACAATTGTCACTGACCATGACAAGTCAAATTTCTGTGGAAGCACAGTACGATGCGTCACGGAAAGATACAAACAAAGCGAGATGCGTACGCACGGAGCGCAAGGAGCACGTACACGAACATGCTAGCATGAATCGCCATGCCTCGCACGTACCATTGCCCAAGGTTTCTATTGCCTGAACAGTGTTGGAAAATACAGTGTAGTGAACTTTCACTACTACTCTTATGTACAGTAGTACTGATCATCAACAAGTTGCATGATGCAGCATGCGAACATGCAGGGATATATACGTGAGTAGAACGCACGTGCTAAGAAATTTTAGTTTCTAAAATACTTGTCATCGTCTTAATTCAAATTTGAACTAAAATTACATTACTAGTATTTTTTGATTAGAGGGAGTAGTAGTACCACTAGTAGTAATAGATAACAGTGAACACGCATACAGTGTAGCTAGGTTGTCAAGTACGTACATGACTATACTTGTGCAGGAGCAAGATGATGATACATACAGAGAACCTGTATATTCCCGTACAGTACCGTGTCAGAGACAGTTAATCAATGATCGAAGGAACATCGAGCATGCAACTAACGTGTTTACATATTTCACCATTATACATGTGATAAAATTGGCAACTGGATGACCGACTGCGCACTGGCCCCACTGAGTGTGGTCTTAAGATCATTTTCTGATTGTTCTTCACAAGAATCCCAATCATCAAACATCAAGAAAACAGAGGAAAGCGTGAAATTATTTTTAGAAAATTCAACTGCTCTGAAGAAACATTGAGGAAAACATAAAGAACCCAGCATGGAATATAGATCTTTTTTAGAAACCAAAACTTAATTCACTAGAAAAGTTTTTTATTTTTCACAAGAGAGTTTAGGAAAAAAAAAGAGGAAATCATGCAAAAGAAAGGAGACCTACAAAAACAACAAGAATAATCGACAAACTAGTTGAAAATTATGGGAATATACAAACAAAACTTAAGTAATTGAAATTTCTAAGGTTTTTCTAGATTTTTTAAAAACACATGGTTTTATAGAATATTATATTTTACTCTTATGCATTTTGAAATCCCAAAATTCTTGGTAACTTTCCATTACAGAAAATGGTAGGGAAAAAACCCCTATTGTGTCATTTTCATTTTATAAAACAAGGAATAATTACAAGCATGTTTGAGGAACAAAATGTCCCTATAAAGTTCTTATTAAAGAAATTACAAGGTATCTAGCCATTCTTGCATTCCTTCCTTAAGGATTTGTTTTGCTCTATGCATAGAGCTTAAAATCTTCATTAAACAATCTGAAGCAATGTACTTGATTAATGCCATGTGCATCAAATATACCTATGTTCTATGATTTCAAATATCCCAACATCCAGTGTTGAGTATTTCTTTAAACATTTGACCCTATATCTCTTTTTGGCATCCAGTAGCATATCCATTAATTCCATTTATAAATTCCACACAAAATCATTCCTCCACCAAATTTTTTCGTAACTTCAATAGATTAATTTTCCAGTTTCTTTGAAAATTTTATGTTTTTCGCTTTTCTCCATACGCTATTGTTATAACATTTTAATTGTTTTGTAGTTCCACGTTTGCGAAACTATCACCACCGCATGATCGTTAAAGCACTTTGAGTGGACCAATGGACCAAAGCATGACATATGAAGGACCAAGAAATATAAATATATTCCTTTATATATTTGCAAAGTCTAATGTTTAGTCCGTCAACTATTGTCAACGCAAATGTTTGGTCCCTCAACCCTGATATAAGAAATTCTTGGCCACTCATGTGTTAACCGACGCTTTCTTACCTCCATTGAATGTGGTCTTAATAGATGGTTCTCCACAAGTGAAATCCCATCTATCATAGAATTAGGCAAAATATGATAACATAGGGGTATAATTAATTTTTCTATCTTTTATTTATAAAATCCAACTAATTTGAAAAAAGGGGAAACATACACATATCAAGAATTTTAGAAAACATGTTAAAAATGATATTTTAGGAAACCACAACTTAATTTGTCATAAACAAGTAGAAAATTTACATGAAATTTAGGGAAATACATAATAGGAATAATGAAAGAAAAAATACAATGCAAAGGAAACTTAATAAATAGAATCCAGAGAGTTTGTTCAAAAATATGGAACATTGTAAAGTAAAAAAAACATTAGTATCCACATTCTTCTAGAATTTTACAAAACTACATGGTTCTATAGAATATTTAGTACTATTGTGCGTTTTAAAGTTCCAAATTCTAAGTTAATATTTATGTTTTCCTTAAAATTTTGAATTTTTCTTTTCTTCATAATTTCCATTGTAATGCCTTTGAGAGCACTACAACTTTGTGAAATTACCACCACAGTCCACCACTCCATCATCATCAAACCACGTTAAGTGGAGGAATGAATTAAATCAGGAAAACATTGACACTTAAAGAACCAAGTTATTTTTATATTAGAGTCTGAGATGAACCAAACTTAAGTTTAGCAATAGTTAAGAGATATATCAAAATACTTTTAGATAAGATCTCTTTTTTTTGAAAGAAATACAGTAGGGGAAGCCCCCTACATAGGGTTTTTGTAATAATGAGAAACCAAATCGCGTATGTGAGGATTTGAACCTAGGTGGCTGGGTTATACATCCACTTTCCTATGATAAGATCTTCTTTTAGATAAGATCTATAAATTAAGAAACAAATTTAGATGATAATTTAGGGAAACACATAATAGGAGTAATGAAAGAAATTAAATACAATGCAAAGGAAACTCAATTAGAACAAGAAGATTTTAGAGAGTTTGTTGAAAAATATGGGAATATTGTAAAAGTAAACAATAATCAGTAATAGAATTGCATGATCTTCAAGACATTAGAGAATTCCATGGTTATATGGAATATTTCTTACAATTGTGCATTTTAAATTTCCAGAATTCTATTCCCATTTTAGTAGGTTAATATTTAAGTTTTCCTTATTTTTTTGTTTTTTCTTCATAAGTTCCATTTTAAAATGATTTTGAGTTATTTGCACTACAAGGAAGAAAAATCATGACAACTGTGACAATTAAAGAACCAAAGGGTTTTATATTAGGGTTTGAGGGCCAAACTTAAGTTCAACAAGAGTTGAGATATATATTATAGAACTTCTTCGAATCAGGCTTTCACCCTGCTTTATAAATAAAGTAACCACCAAGTACAAGGTTCAACAGTACCAGGGGCATCACAATGCCCAAAAGGAAAGAAAAAGGAGTCAGGGAACGCTGGGGCAGCATCACAACAAAGGCCAAAAGAAAAACAGGTGGCACGAGAGGTCATCCTCTAGGGTTGCTCCTCAGTACCAGCAACCACGAAACGCCGCGTCACCGCTCTCAAGGCCAGGATGGATCCATCTAGGTGCTCCCTATCCCGCAGCTGAGAAAGCAGGTATCACTGTTGAAGGAAGGTCAGAAAAGCAAAAACCGAGCGAGAAGCCCACCACAGAAAGATCTTCTCAATCACCATTTTATTACGAATATTTCATAGGGTCCAGGTAAGGGCCACAAACACTAGCCATAAGAGGTGGCGCCTCCCTCCTGGATGGTTTGCCTCCGTCTCCAGGAACTCACCGAGATCATGAGCCTGCTAGGCAGGGCCCAGTGCCTCCCGGATAAAGCTCCATAGAAACTGAGCGTCCAGGCATGTGAACACTATATGGGCGCAAGTCTCCGGCGTCCCACATAATGGACCCATTGCCAGGCCCATGCCACTTCGCCACCTCAACCCCCGGAGGGAAGACGATCCCATAGCAGTTGCCACAAGAAAATTCTCCGACTCGGGGGTATGTGTGCTTTCCAAATATGGGCCGTCCACGGGAGCTCCGAGCCCTAGAAGAGGGTCATGTACGCTGAACTAACTGAGAAAGCTCCCAAAGGAGACTGACGCCACGACACCACATCCCTCCCAGAGGGACGTAGGAAGGGTGTCCCGCAGATTCCCGAAGTCGGCCGCTTCGGCGTCGCTGAAGGTTCTCTGGAACGGGATGTTCTAGTGCCCCCTTGCTTCGCTTCAGCCACCAACATCATAGGATCTGCGCAGATGTGAAAAGAGTCGGAAACTCCTAACATAGAGGAGTCCCCTGCAACCACGGATCCAACCAGAAGAGGGTCTCCTGGCCGTTACCAACAGCGAAGAGAAGGCCTTCCCTGATCAGATGTTTGATGTCCTGGATGGCTTGCTAAAATTATAGAACATCTTTAGATAGGATAAATGGATAACTTTTTTCAAGAAGAACGATTAGCTAGAGATTCAGTGTAATTCATATAATCTTAATATGATATATTTTCTTTGTCGAAAAAGCTAGAGGAGAAAATAAGTAACAGGCCAGGCAGATCAATATACGGCAGACAGCCGGTGAGAAATTCGAGAATAGGCAATGGCAAAATAAGGAATCGAAATTATTACTGGCTGCAGTGTCAAGTCAATTTTCTGTGGAAGCACGGTACGGTGCGTCACGGAAAGATACAAAGTGAGATGTGGGCCGGGTGCACGTACGCGATCGAACAAGCAAGCAAGCATGAATCGCCATGCCTCGGCACGTACCATTGGCCAAGTCTTCTCGTGCTTGAACAGCGTTGAACAAAAACAATAGTAAAAATAGTACTGACCATCAACAAGTGGCAGGATGCAGGATATATGCATGAGTCCTAAATCTGCTCTATAATGTAGAACGTTTTGACAAACTAACTAATTTAGTTTACCACCAAAACGTTCTACATTTTGAAATGGATGTAGTATGTATTAATGATTTTCGGTAGTAGCTACAGTGAATAGACATCTTTCTTCTTTGAAAAGAATGGTGAACACACATACAATGTAGTTCTCAATTCTTGCCAAGTACCCCCGTTCTCTGCATCGAAACGATGCATACAAGTTTTATTAAGTTTTATTCAACAAAAATTGGGCAACAGTATATACTTGATGCCACGACACAACATCTACTACCTTCACAATGAGCAATAATAACATGAGAGCCCTAAACACACAAAGAACACCCACAGGCTAGGTATCGAGGGCATCACCAAGTCAGCACTGGCGAACATGGAGCACACATCCGAATTAGCAGACCCACAACTTCTAAACGCCCCACAAAGCCGTCACCACTAACCCATCTTCAGAAAAGAGATCCGCATAGTCCTCGCCAGCCCGCGTCGATGGTGCCCCACACCCTATGCGACTCCACCATGACACGTCAGTCATCGTCCAGACCCCGCTGCGCCAAGGTACCTATATGTTCCTGAACAGTAAAGTGCGAGATGCCCAATTAATCAGTAACCGATCGAGCATGTGTACATATTTCACCATCACACTCGTGATAGAATTGGCAAGTGGCCGGACCGATCGATGCATGGCACCAGCCCTGCTGGACCAAAGCAGCGATGCATGCATGCAACGAGTGTCGACTGGTCGGTGCACGTACAACATTGTACATGCACGGTACCCCAGAGAAGAAATTAAAAAAACGTTATGCATGCACACTTGCATATGGCCCCTACTACAACAACCTAGCCATATCTAGTGCATGCCACGCCTTAATTTCTGTTAATCTCTTATACTGTGGTCGTACTCCAGGTATGTAATAACTTGGCATTGCATAGTCTGCATATATAGCTCCAAAGTTCCACGAACTAGCTTGCAGACCATTCAAGATTCAGCTGCATGCATATGCCTATATATGCAAGCGTCCGTCCAGATCGATCGGGCCATTGTACCAAACAACTGTTGTTCCTAGCCAAAGCCTACACGTACGTACGATCAATCGTTACTTCGTTATTATCAGGGCTGGGGTCTTGGGAGAGGATCAGAGACAGACAGAGGCCCGGCCGTTGTCAGAATACATGAAGTTTCTATGCATGGGGTACGTATTGGAAGAGGTATAAAGTAAAATTAATGTACATGTACTCTCTCCGATCTATATTACTTGTCGCTGAAATAGATAAAAATAGCATTAAAATATGTCTAGGTACATGTATTTTAGTGATAAATAATATGGATAGAAGGGATGAGTATCTTTAATTCTCATGAAAACAATTGCACACGTACGATGACGACCGGAGTACCTCAGCTGTTTCCTACCACGAACGCGGGTTTTGCGTATGTACATATATAGTTCCCCCAAGGCAAGGAACCTGGTTAATATTCTTTATCATGCGCATGTCCATCTTACAACGATGTGTCCTCTTGCAATTCTTTTGTGCAAAAATATGGTCGTGTGACAACAAAATAGGACCAATTCACACGGACCAAGCTGTGAATAGTGTATGCAATCGAGAGGTTAACACGCTCTTTTTTTTAGTGTGTATGTGTGAATGTGTCGTCGGTTAGAAATGATGGGCTGAATTCTTTGACCCATGTAAGATTCCATAATTCCTACAAATCTCAAAGGCACATCGATCTACAACCACGACTATCTGCTGCAACCACGGATGCTCCATCTGCAAAGAATCAATATATATGTGTTCTGCCGATTACTGTTTAAATGTGTTTAGCGAGTACTACGGAAAAAGAGCGTGTTAACCTCTCGATTGCATACACTCTAAAAAAAGAGCGTACGTTAATTATGAAATTACTGCCTAATTATACAAAATTGTCAAGAAGAACATTTATACAAAAAATAATAAGTGCTTTTATAACTTTTTGATTTGAAGTGTGTAGATGGAACATAGGTTTTTCCTATGCAACCAATTTGACTATGGAATTATCGTGCGTACCACCACTGTACTTGCTAACAATTCAAGTACAGTAGATAAAATTAACCGAAGGAAAACCTTTTTGCTGAGCGCAGCACGTGTACATCTAGTCGTTTTATGGCTGTCCAAACATACTCCTCCTCCTGGACTACTTCTCAAGCCCTACCTAGGCTGATGGATCCTACACAAAATGGTTGCATCCCGATCACAAAAGCTGACCGACTAGACACGCGCTCGGGTACTGCTGGGCGGATGTGACGAGACATGCCATCCTTTCTCCACCAGTAGTAGCAGTAGTAGAAAGTGGAGAGGATCGATGCAAGTAGCCTCTGCTGCAACTTTAGGCGTAGGTGGTAGAGGAGGTGTGGTAGCCTGGAGTGGAGAGTCTGGTCCGTCGATCGATCGATCACGTTTGCCTTGGAGTTTGCGGCGGAAAAGTTCGATCTGGCGATGGATCGGATGGATTGGTGCATGCGCCCGATCGAGGTGGTACGTCGTACGTGCATGGCCTGCATGTATACGTCCCGTCGAGCATGCATGTGCGTGTTGTGGATGGATGCTGGACCAGTAACTGTTTTTTTCTTTTTGAGAATAATGTAACTGGTTTTTTCTACGTCGTTCGCCTTCCCCCTCATTTTACATGCTTGCTTGTGGTGTGAATGCCATTGACTTTTTTTTGAGATTCAAATGCCATTGACTTTGACAGGTCAAACCTCGTGGTCTTTGGCCGATAATATTGTTGTAAGAATGCGGTTTCGCTTCTTATTTATCTTGTTTCCTTATTATTATGCTACCAATCAAGTAGTAGTAGAAATATATGGCCATGACGACAATAATAATAGAACATAGATTATTTCAATGTCATCATTTTTCTATGTAGTCATTCCGCTCCCTCCATTGCAAATTACCCATGGGTCTTAGTTTTGGCCAATCAAATATTTTTTTTTTATAAAGTTTGACTAAGTATGTATAAATGAAAATACAAAATGTTAATTGTACACAATATGGAAGTACATTTGGTTTGTTTCTAATAATATTGACACGATATATATTGTCGGTGTTGATATTTTTTTCTGTATATTCGGTGCGCTAACCAAGGCTACAATGTACATGCACTACCAGAAAAATGATTAACCCTCTGAGCCACGGTATTTTCCTGTCAGTCCCGCAAAAGCTCACAAGAAAACGTGCCAAAGCTTCAAATGTCTATGGTGATTTGGAACACGTGCCAAAGCTTCAAATGTCTATATACTCTTATCTGTTGTGGTTGCACTCTTGGCCTATCTTTCAACGGTTGAAGCATCAAGGGTATACAGTGGTGGTACAACATATGTCTAGAGAGGTAGCCAGATGATTTATGTCCTAACAAGTGTTGTAGCAATAGAGATATATATGTAATACCGAATTGTCATTGTGGTATAGCTTTTTTTTGCATAAATTGTGTTGGCTTGTTACAATGAACTTTGTCCATCTTCAGATGTATAGGCTGTTATAGTTTTCTGCGCTTATTTAGAAACAGTCTGATCACTTTACTAGGTAATTTCTATTAAATTTTAGCTACTTGTGATAATCACCCCTTACAGGTACAGTACTCGGCCGTGCCACTACTACTATTGACTGAAGATTTCCAGACTATCACTAGAGACCGTTTAACAAAGGGTTTCCTAAGGTAGTGCAAGAATCATGACATATATTTCTATACAAACTCCAATAATATTTTGTAAAAGAATTAGTTGAAAATCACTAGTAATAAATACGAAGCATTTTGAAGCCAAGGTAGTACTACCAATGGGGATTATGGAACCCTTGATAAAATTATATTACCCCGTAGAACCGACCATTGGTCAGATGGTTAGTTGAGTATTTGTAGTCCCAATTTTATAGGGACAACCCAACTTTTGATGCATGGTCTATTTAATGCATATCATTCCTTATGTATGAGGCGATGTTCCCTTGGCAGTGGGACGTCTATGGCGACTTCGTCAATTTTCATGCTCTAAGATCGAATCTAGTCAATTTTCATGCTCTATGATCGACTCTAGTTTTCATTGCATGTGTGAGTGTATGTGTGTAGTACTGGTGGTGTTTTGATGATTAATTTACCCGTTAGACTTATGATCATGCTACGAGTCATGAAATACAATACATATGGGGGCTAGATCCCCCGGGGAAACTCGTAGGATACTATAAGACACGCTGGTTTACGTAGGTTCATGGATCCTGAATGTATATACTACTATGGTGCCTATAATGTACTAGAACAAATTGGATATACAATGCTAGGTATAGCATACTAGAATTATTTGTTGATGGTTTGAGTCTTCAAAAGGGGTTTTCGATCCTTATATAGATGCATCTTCTTTGGATGCAAGTCTCTAATCTTCTAGTACGGTATGAGGCAATCTGTTTTCCCTACAAGACTAGGGTATATCTCCTAGTTCAATATATAGGATCCCAGAATTAGTGTGTATACTAATGTCCTCCAAATGTCGACATTAGCACACCTGCATGCAAGCACCGGGGACCCATTCACATATAGGTCAATCGGGTTTGTCCACGCCCGTATGGTTTGTATTCACCGACAAGCCCCACGTTGAAAGAGCATGTGTGTCCCTATATGTGGTTTTGATAACTAATGACAATCTCTATGTACTAATGTTTGCATTGAGTTATACTTGTAGGTGTGTCCACATGTAATGCTTGAAGAGCTGATGCGGCTCAGATCACTGTAGAGCTTCGTTGGGAAACCCCAAGAGAAAGGTATGATGACTATAGCAACAAGTTTTTTCCCTTAGTAAGAAACCAAGGTTATCAAACCAGTAGGAGGAAGGAAACGACTCAAAGGTGTTGCTAGCAACTTGGAAACCTACACAACACAAACTCAAGACTTTGCCCCAAAGAACAGTGAAGTTGTCAATCTCACCGGTTTGCTGAAAACAAAGGATAAACCATATGGTGTGGAAAGTAATGGTGGCTTGCAGATAGTAAACAGTAACAGTGAAAGATGTATCAATGGTAAAGATTGGACTAGGGTCAATAGTTCACTAGAGGTGTTCTCCTTAAGATAAACAACATAACATGCTGGGTAAACAAATTACAGCAGGGCAATTGACAGGACTGAGCAAGACATAACAATGCAATACTAGACATTCATGATCCTATGAGATTTGATTGGGAAATACAACAAGATGCATAGAACGACATCCAACTGCATCTATGACTAGTAATCCACCTTCAGGTTATCATCCGAACCCCCTCCAGTATTAAGTTGCAAACAACAGATTACTGCTTTAAGCAAAGTGTGTAAAGTAAACAATACAATTGTTCCATGAACAAAGGATCATTGTTTTCTCCCTAGTAGCAACAGCACATCTACAACCTTAGAGATTTCTGTCACTTCCTCAGATTCAATAGAGGCATGAACCCACTATCGAGCATAAATACCCCCTCTTGGAGTCACTAGCATCTACTTGGCCAAGATAGCTACTGGAAACGGAGAGCATGGAAGATCTCAAACAACACAAACATGATAGAATCAATAAGACAAAACCATTAATCAATCTAACATAGTAATCTCAATATCCATCAGATCCCCACAAACACAACATGCATGATTACAAATAGATGATCTTGATCATGAATGGAGCTCACAAGATCTAAACATGAAAGCACAAAGGAGGAGATACAACCATCTAGCTATTGTATGGACCCATAGTCCAATGGTGGAACTACTCACGCATCATATCGGAGGCTGGCATGGTGGTGAAGAAGGCCTCCGGGGTGAGATATCCCCTTCGGCCGGGTGCCGAGAAGAGCTTCAGTTCCTCCCCCCAATCTAGGGACGATGGTGGTGGTATCTACGGACTGTTTCATGGAAGATTGATCGGGTCCTTAGGGTTTTGGTATCGGGGGTATTTATAGGCAAAGACGAGGGGGTGCCCGAGGTGGTTGCACCCCCCAGGCGCGGGCCAGGCCTGGCCGCGCGGCCAGGGGGCATGACCCACCTCTGTCTCGTCTTCTGGCTCCGTGTTCCCCATGGTAAAATATTGACTTTGGCTTTTGTCCCGTCTAATTCTGAGAATATTCATTTTCTGCCTTTTCTGGAACCAAAAACAGGAAACTGGCACTGTGGCATCTTGTTAATAGGTTAGTCTAGAAAACATACAAAAAACACCTCAAAGTAAAGACAAAGCAAAGCAAAGTAGATACAAAACAAGCATGGAACATCAAAAATTATAGATACGTTTACGACGTATCAAGCATTTCCAAGCTTAACTCCTGCTCGTCCTCGAGTAGGTAAGTGATAAAAAGAATAATTTTTTAGGTGACATGCACCATCATAATCAAGATCAAACCATTTGCAAGCAATGAAAGATGGGATAAAAGTACTCTAAACATGATCATGAAAGATGAAGTTCTAACAATAAGACATAGTAACTATGCATGCAACATGAAAGGATATAAACACAGATTCATAAATAACATGCATTCAAAAACGTTTGTTTGTTTTTCATTCAGCTTGTCCCTCATGGAGTAGAAAAATATAAATGCAAAGGACACCTTCAAAGTTCATAAGGGAGACTAGATACAAATAGTTCAAGAGCAAGCAATATCAACAATATGAATCAATCAATAAGTTTTGGGACAATGCACATAGAACTACGAATGGAAACTATGCTCTCTTAATTGGTGCCTAAGGATAGAAGGTGGAGACTCAATATAATAGTGGAAGAAAGGCCCTTCACAAAGGGAAGCAGGGATTTGAGGTTTCATAAAGAGCTTCCAAAAATTATGGTACTTGTTAGCTTTCAGCTCTCATTGCCCCTATCATAAGCATCTTGAAGTGGTTAAGTTTAAAGTGAACAAACTATGGAGTACATGCTTGACAAAGTATAAGTTGGAAATCTCATGTCCCTTGAGTACGAGGGCCGCTCCTCATGCTACTCAAATTTATTTACTTGCAAGTTCTTGTCATAGTAAGTGCATGTGTATCATAGAGAACCGCCAACGGGGTACCCCTTGCACATGCTACAGGAGCTATCCCATAACAAAATGACAAGGCAAGCAGACAATGAGCATCTCAACAATCTTCTTATTTACCATGGGAAAATGGTGCTTTTTTCTCTCTTTCCTCTTTTCAACGTGTCTCTCTTTTTTATAAGAAGAAAGCTTCATAGTTTTCTCACTATGGTGATGCTGCAAGTTTTCACAATGATTAGGCATGGCTTAGGCTAGCGACCAATGCGTTTATCTAACACACATACATAACTCTATGGACTTACAATCTCTCCTTTCATTTCACACCGACGGCATTCATAAACAAAAGAGCATGATATCAGCTGTGTACAATGTACAGGTGCAATGTTAAAAGTGTTCCCCGTGACAGCATGGTTCTGCTAATTCCAATGTATAAGTGCAAACATATACAACATAGATGACACAATAGTTCAAATTTATTATGTGAAATAAAAGTAAAGTGTGCCATCAAGTTTGTGAGAGCTTTAATCACTTATTTTTCACACAACAAAATACTTTTAAATTGGAAGGTAGATGAAAACAAGAATATACTTGGAATGGTGTAACACACCATGCATAGGAATTTATAGTGGACACTTTGGAATAACTTGGTTTCTTAGGAGTTGGATGCATGAGTAGAGCTTACTCAATACAAGTGGAGGATAGCAAAAGACTGGGAGTGACCAACTAAGAGAGCAATAATGGGCATAATCATGCAGAGCGACAAAACATTACTAATCAAAGCATAAAGTGGTATCACACGTCAAAAACTAAATGATCATAGAGGCTATGGTGACTGGTTCATAGTCATAACATGGTGTGAGCATGTGCCAAGTCAACCCAAACAAAGCATCAAAGGAGAATACCATAATACTATGCTTTTGTATGCTAAAACAACACATGATTCCTTCAAGGCACATTAAACAATCCTAATTGTTTGGAACAAGTCATACTATAGCAATAATCACTAAGCATAAGGTAAAAACAACATCTAGCATGACAAGATAAAGTCTAAGCCACAGTCAAAGCAAGCTCACTTTTGTACTACTATAAGCAAGAACTTCCTACTCTTCTCCAACACCAATCAACTTAATTGAAAACATCACAGCGAAAGAGGAGGTCCAACTACTTTATTTAAGCAAACTAAGCAAACAAAAACCAAAAACTAAAACTAAGACGCTCCAAGTACAACACAATAGTGCATGAAACAATAAAAACGAAGTGTCTAGAAAAACCTGAGATTTTTATTGATGAAGAAGGGGATGCCGAAGCTTTGACGCTTGTACCTCTTGAATATTTCTTGGGGTGACACGGGGTGGCATCCCCAAGGTTGATATTTTTTCCATTCTTCATCTCATTACATCATTCTTTCCTTACACGTGAAAATTTTCCTTCATACAAAACTTCACACAATCTTCATTAGCAACATTAGTACATGCAAAAGATAATAGACCTTTGGGGTTTAGTTAAAAACAGAAAAACTTTTGATAAGAACACAATCTACTGTAGCAACTTCCTTCAAAAAGCTCAATTTACCAAAAAAGAACTCAAAAATAAATCAATAAGAAGCAAATACAAATAATGGCAGAAATCTGTCAAAACAGACCAGCAGGTGAAAACCAATTTTTTGGAAGACCTTCTGTTGCTCAAATCAAAAAGTTTTGACCTAAAGAAATTTATCTAACAACCTGGGGCATAATCAAAAAATTTACAGATAAATCCGACTTACAGAGATTTTTCACGAATTTTTACAATGGAGCACAAAAATCTGTTTCGGCACAACAACTTCCCCAAATCTTACTTCCCTCTCATTAGAGGTTATTCTTGGCACAAAAATCAAATAAAAAGGATAATGAGAGGTTATTACAGAAGTAATAGCTTTAAATAATCAACTAAAACTTTTGGGTTATCTCCCAATAAATACTTTTCTTTAATGCATTTAAGTAAGGCACAAGAAGCAAGAATCAAGTATTTTCAAATGAAGAAGCATTAAGACCAATACTCGAGATATCTTCACCTAGGAAATGTATCTCATCCAAATGAGTTTTAGAGGATCCTTTCTCATCTCTCTTGGGTTCACTACTTTCATCAAAGGGGTTTTCAGGAACAATCCAGTCAAAATTCTTTTCTACGGCTTCATGCATTCCCACAAGTTTAAAAGGTATGGGTATTTTAATTTCCTCTCCATTGGGTTTGGTATTATCCAACTTCTCTAATGTACCCATAACATCTACACATGATCCTAGCATATTAAAACGATCAAAGACCTTTTTAGCTTCCTTAGCAACATCATGGAACTCTTTAAGCAAGGTTTCTAGGATAAAATCTCTCTTTTCAGCATCCTCAATTTATTTTAGTTTAAGAAACATAATTTGCATCATGGGGTTAAGGTTAACAAACCTAGCCTCCAACATGTGAACTAAAGAAACTGCAACAATTTCATAATTAGGAGCAAGTTCTGCTAAGGATCTATCCTCAATATCCTCATGTTTGCTAATATGATTAAAGAATTCTTCAATATTTTCTCTCCCAATTATAGAGCCACTACCTATTGAAAGGTCTTTTCAAGGTGAACTTAGGGACCAACATGGTGAGCAAGAGCAAGGTGACAACTAGAGTAGGAACTAATTTTTTTGTGTTTTTTATAAGAGAAATCAAAACCAAGGAAACTAAATTTTTGCAATTTTGTATATAAAGAGGCAAACGAAACATGGCAAAAGAAACTAAACAAACCAAAAACAAAGTAAAGAGAGTGGTTGTGAAGGACTCCCCTTGTGAAGACGTCCTTAGCCTCCTCGGCAACGGCGCCAGAAAAAGGCTTGATGCGGCTCAGATCACTGTAGAGCTTCGTTGGGAAACCCCAAGAGGAAAGTATGATGAGTACAACAACAAGTTTTTCCCTCAGTAAGAAACCAAGGTTATCGAACCAGTAGGGGAAAGGAAACGAATCAAAGGTGTTGCTAGCAACTTGGAAACCTGCACAACACAAACTCAAGACTTTTCCCCAACGAACAATGAGGTTGTCAATCTCACCGGTTTGCTGAAAACAAAGGATTAACCGTATGGTGTGAAAAGTAATGGTTGTCGTGGTTTTGTCGACACGTACGCCATAGGGGTATCCCAACGGCGAGTTAGAGACGTGGGGGGAAGACGGAGAGCGTCCGGGTCGGCGTGACACGGTTTACCCAGGTTCAGATCTCACGACGGTGGCGAGATCCTACTCCTGCTATAAATCACTATAATGGCAATACGCCGAGTTACAGGATTGGGGGGTTCGCTGTGTGCGGGTAGTGCTATGCACTTGTTGTTCTATCTAGGTTGTGCCCTAAAGGCTCCCGTAGGCCGGCTTATATGAGCGCCATGACCTAGGGTTACATGGAGAGTCCTAGCCGGATACGGTTACAGAGTCCTAGACTAATACTAACTAGTCTTCGTGTCCTCCAAGGCTCCGGCTTCCATCTAAGGCGGTGGCACGTCGCCTTCCTTTATCCCTGCTGGACCTCCAGCTTCCTATCAGCAACTGGGCCGCCTGGTTATGCCATAGGCCTAACCACCAACTGTGGGCCACCCAGGCTTGCCGGTATGAGACTATGCCGTAGGTATACCCATTTGGTATATCCACAACAGTATCCCCCAGAGTTCTTCAATATCTTCGCGTTCCTCCGTCTAGCATTGAGCGTAAGTATCACGTCGTCTTCAATATGTAGGCGTGCTTCGCGAAGAATTTTGGAGAGCTCCCATATTATATTCTCATCCGACTAAGCCTAGCCAGAGAGTTGCTTGTATGCTTCCGCGAACGAATCCAAGGTGGAGAATTCTCTAACGAATCGTTAGTGATTCTTCCAAGCTCTAGGAATGTCTTCAATATCATCATCCATGCAGAACGATATATAAGTCGGAAAAAATCACGACTACCGGGCCACGGTCGTAATGGCTGCCAAATTGCCGACTTAGAGCCTGCAAAGTCACATGCACAAGAGCTTTCCGAATTAAGGTCTTAGAGCCTCTCATATCACAGACGTTTTAGGCCATCGAGCCGTGTAACCCAGTGAAACTTTCGTGAAGGCAAAGTTGATGTCGAGCCCCCGGGTTTTGCTAGCCGGATTTTTCACCGTCTTGAAAGTTTCTTGACATAACCATATGTATCCCCTGAGCATTGAGTCGGCTTCTTCAAAGGCGACTTTATGCTCAAAAGAACATGCATAATCAAACTACTGTAGCCCCCGAGCGCCAAGTCGGGATTTCAAAGGAAAATCGTCTTGGTGCTCTCAGAGTAGCTTCAGCAAAAATGTAAATAGTGTAGCCCCCGAGCGCCAAGTCGGAAATAATTTCGGCTTGGTGCTCCACAGAGAACTTCACAAAAAATTCAACACCAGAGTAGCCCCCGAGCGTCAAGGTGGAATTCACATGAATTTTTCGGCTTGATGCTCAAAGAGAACTTTCACCATATCTTGGAGATCATCGTACTGTAACCCCCGAGGTTTGTTCCGGCTTGGACGCAAGGCGGGACAAAGCTCTTAAATTAGAGATATCAAGCCCCCGAGCGTCGATCCGACATCCTCGAAGGTGGTTCAAGTCTTGGTTAACAATTGCAATTATAGCTCCCGAAGTGTCAAGCCTAGTAAAAATCCGGCTTAAAACACCTTAATCCGAGGAACGTGGCAATGTCCAAGCGCTACGTACCTGAAACATAAACATAAAAATACAAATATATTAAATTGTTCCTTTAATCGTGTCCAACAAACAAATGTAAGAAGGAACAAACATGGCCTTTAAACAAATGCTTTAAAGCTGAAACAATGCAGCAGTTGAACGACATAAAACTATTTAGGAAGGAAAAACTCAACTAATTTGAACAGTTTATGTAAAATTTTGTTTAAGCAAGTGCTGGCCTATTCATTATTATGGTTTTTATGTTTGACCTTTCGTGAGACGGAAGACTCGCAGCACAGAACTATGTCCTTGGGCGATGATGCCTACTGGCACCGTCCAGAACCCAAGGCCAAAACGCCGGCTTTGAGTGCTGAGAAGTCACTACTCCGGAATCCACATAAAAACAACAGAAAATATGTATACAGGAAACTTAAGCTAACGCCCGAAGGCGGGTTTTTTGTATGATATTGGGGCCTTAAAACGGCAAGCCAGTAAAAAAGTTTATACTCACGAGCGCAAGGCAAATCGTGAAAAAAAGGTATGACCAAAACAAAAGCGGTAAAAGACTCAGAATATGAGTGAACCAATCTTTAACCAGATGATTATAAACAATTAAAAATAATAAATAAGTACTTAGCTATTTGAGCGAAGTCGGGGTTGTTCACGATAAACCTGGCCGCGATGAGACGGCGATGCAGTTCGTGACGACGATGTAGTTCCGTGCGAAGAAATAGCTAGTCGGAAGGTTATTACGGAAACGAAACTGGGCCGCTGCCGTATACGAACCTTATTGGTCGTTTCCATCGGACGTGGTTTCCCAGGTCGAGGACAACACGAAAGTGGAAAGCCAAATCAATCTTGGTCATGACAACGTGCGGACAAAACTTCACCGAAAAATAATTTCCGTGGCTTTGAAATCCATGTACTCCCTCCATTTTAAAATATAAGATGTTTTAGCTTTGTAAAGAAAATGTATCTAGACTACTTTTAGTATATAGGTTCACTTATATTTAGAATGAATCTACACACTAAAACAAGTCTAGATACATTCTCTTCATAAACCTAAAACATCTTATATTTTGAAATAGAGGGAGTATAAGGTAGCCTTGAGCTGATCGATTTTGTTTTCCTCCTTTTGTGATCTGTCACTTTTCCTTGGAAATTATATCCATCTCCATTGGAATTTGATTTCTCTTACTTCTTGCAGCGAGAGATATTGCTCTTTTCTTGAGACTCGAAGCAGACATATCTATCTGGCATCCAGTATGTAAGTATACGTAGCGTATGTTTTCCAGATTGATCCAGCCTGCCTCAGTACATGTGCATAAAACCGAAGGCCAAACCGCTTCAAGCCGACGAATATTGCGGAAACTCATCGTGTCTAAGCACCGATCAGCACCAGCACAAATTCAGCGGTGACTAGGACCTTGGAATCTGCACTACATACGGACTTGGGATCAACCGCATCGCATCGCTGTCGCGTGCGTTGAACGTGTTGATATAGATTTTTGTGACGTCGTCGACTTGGTTGTACGCCCGAGAGCAGAGAACAGACGATAAATCCTATACACGCTCTCAAGAGCGACGACGAAGCCGGTGCCGTTGAAGACGGCAAGGGATCCCGCCCGGATCCGTGCCGTAAGCGCCTCACGCCCCATGGTGGGCGCCAACTGTCGTGGTTTTGTCGACACGTACGCCATAGGGGTATCCCAACGGCGAGTTTAGAGACGTGGAGGGAAGACGGAGAGCGTCCGGGTCGGCTTGACACAGTTTACCTAGGTTCAGATCTTACGACGGTGGTGAGATCCTACTCCTGCTATAAATCACTATAATGGCAATACGCCGAGTTACAGGATTGGGGAGTTCGCTGTGTGCGGGTAGTGTTATGCACTTGTTGTTCTATCTAGGTTGTGCCCTAAAGGCTCCCGTAGGCCGGCTTATATGAGCGCCAGGACCTAGGGTTACATGGAGAGTCCCAGCCGGATACGGTTACAAAGTCCTAGACTAATACTAACTAGTCTTCATGTCCTCCAAGGCTCCGGCTTTCATCTAAGGCGGTGGCACGTCGCCTTCCTTTATCCCTGCTGGACCTCCGGCTTCCTATCAGCAACTGGGCGTCCGGTTATGCCATAGGCCTAACCACCAACTGTTGGCCATCCGGGCTTGCCAGTATGAGACTATGCCGTAGGTATACCCATTTGGTATATCCACAACAATGGTGGCTTGCAAATAGTAAACAGTAACAGTGAAAGATGTATCAATGGTAAATATTGGACCGGGGTCCACAATTCACTAGAGGTGTTCTCCTTAAGATAAACAACATAATATGTTGGGTAAACAAATTACAGCAGGGCAATTGACAGGGCTGAGCAAGGCATAATAATGAAATACTAGACATTCATGATCCTATGAGATTCGATTGGACAATACAAGAAGATACATAGACCGTCATCCAACTGCATCTATGACTACTAATCCACCTTCAGGTTTATCATCCGAACCCCCTCTAGTATTAAGTTGCAAGCAACAGATTACTGCTTTAAGCAAAGTGTGTAAAGTAAACAATACAATTATTCCATGAAAAAATGATCATTGTTTTCTCCCTAGTATCAACAACACATCTACAACCTTAGAGATTTCTGCCACTTCCCCAGATTCAATAGAGGCATGAACCTCCTATCGAGCATAAATACCCCTCTTGGAGTCACTAGCATCTACTTGCCTAAGATAGCTACTAGAAACGGAGAGCATGCAAGATCTCAAACAACATAGACATAATAGAATCAATAAGACAAAACCGTTAATCAATCTGACATAGTAATCTCAATATCCATCTGATTCCCACAAACACAACATGCATGATTACAAATAGATGATCTTGATCATGAACAGAGCTCACAAGATCTAAACATGAAAGCACAAAGGAGGAGATACAACCATCTAGCTACTGTATGGACCCATAGTCCAATGGTGGAACTACTCATGCATCATACCGGAGGCTAGCATGATGATGAAGAAGGCCTCCGGGATGATCTCTCCCCTTCGGCAGGGTGTCGGGAAGAGCTTTAGATCCCCCCTGATCTAGGGACGATGGTGGTGGCGTCTATGGACTGTTTCGTGGAAGATTGATCGGGTCCTTAGGGTTTTGGTATCAGGGGGTCTTTATAGGCGAAGAGGGAGGCCAAGGGGGTGCCCGAGGTGGCTGCACCCCCTTAGGCGCGGGCCAGGCCTGGCCGCACGACCAGGGGGTGTGGCCCCCTCATGGACCACCTTTGTCTCGTTTTCTGGCTCTGTGTTCCCCATAGTAAAATATTAAATTTGGCTTTTGTCCCGTCCAATTCTGAGAATATTCATTTTCTGCCTTTTCTGGAACCAAAAACAGAAGAAAACAGGCAACTAGAACCGTGGCATTTTGTTAATAGGTTAGTCCAGAAAACATATAAAAAACACCTTAAAGCAAAGCAAAGTAGATACAAAACAAGCATGGAACATAAAAAAATATAGATACATTTATGACGTATCAAGATCATATGTTGGATTCAAGATTGAAAGAAATATAAAGTCGAGCCTATTGCACACATGTATTGAAGAATGAGAAAGTTAGTGAGCCTTCATGTTTACCTTCAAGACATCATCATTATGAAGTGAGAAGCAAAGCTGCAAGGTTGATCAAGACAAAGTGCAAGTTCAAGATTGCGATTTGAAAGAGATCATATGCTTGAATCTTTCCCCACATTTGATGGTAATGGATTCATGAAGATGTGCCTAACTGAGGCTTTATCATATTGGGTATGGGAAGAAAGTGCAAGTGAATGAAATCAAGAAAGATGTTCCAACTTGAAGAGGCTAAGATCATCATGATCAAGGTCGAGTGGAATGTGCAAGGAAGTGGTATGATCTTGGTATGTTTTCTATTTTATCGGTCTCATGGTGTTAGCTGAGAGACCGGGTTATAGAATATATAGCCATACTAGCAAGAGGGGCTCTTAAGTGAGTAACTTGATTGTATTATTCATACAGAGCTCAAGCCTTTGCATCTTTGGCAACATCTTTCTTACTTGTTATTTGGATTTTATACATGTGATGATTTATATCTATGGTTATCTTCATAACAAGCTCGAATATCAAAAACGTCTTTGATATGGAAAACTTCTTGTGTTTTTATTTTGGAGGTTTTGACAATTCATATTTTATAGAGAGGTCAAACCTTTCTTCTTATGCTTTTATCCTCCTTTATTGGACTATTATGGTTCTATACATGATGTTTTATAGCTTTTTAATCTTCCAAGCAAGCCCAAGTTCATCAAAATCGTTTGGATGCTCATGTATGTTTGTTTTTGTATCGGTGTGGCAAGGCTAGAGTATCTAGTGTGACAAGGCTGGAGTCTCTGGGGTTAAGTGACCGGAGTCTCTGGTGTTAGCCAAAAGTCTCCAGTCTTAGTATTTTGAGCTGTGTCAAGTGGTGTGACTCTTTGTACTCATGTCGGAGTCTCTAGTCGGGACCAGAGACTCCGTGGTTATGTGGTTGTAACAGCCAGTTTTCATGGGGACCTATATAAGGCCCCTTCTCCCCAAGTGGTTGTTGATTCTTCCTACTATCTCTCTTCATTGTTTACTTTGAACATCTTGACCTATATCTCTATCACTAGTAGGAAAAGGCCTAGTGGCGATGTTCGGAAAAGGAGGTTCGTGGTGTTGAACACGCATGCCACTAATCTCACGCCACTGGTAGAAGATAGTGATGACATCCACAACAAACACCACAAATAGTTTATCTAGTGGTGGCGTTTCCTTTGAACGCCACCACTATATGTCATAATTATGGCATTTCCTGTAAGCTCCACCATTAGATAGATATTTCTAGAGTTCCTTTTATTTTGAGTGCCACAACTCAGGTTTTGAAAATTAAAAAAAAAGTTTGGTGCATCCAATTTTATATTGACAGCACAACGAAACATATTCATATAAATGGCACAATATAACATCAGGAAATGCATTATCACATAACAAGTAGTTCAACACATCACAAGCGATTCAATATAACTAATACATCTCGCTCAATCAAACTGAACGTCGATTCCCGAGTCCTGAGCTGCGGGCGGTGAACACCCAAAGAGAAGGAACCATCACATGAGCATATCTTGGGTGGGATCCCTGAAAAAACTTTCAGTTATCGGAGACCCTGACATCCAACGCAACCATATGGCGACGGACATGCTCGTCCTCCTCCCTAACACAACGCTGTACCACCTCCTCGGGGTCCAGCTCCGTCTGCACCGATTGTGGATCATACAAGTGCCACCAAAGAAGCAGCGGGTCGACGACGAGACCGGGATTCCTCGCCAAGCTACGCAAAATAATTACAGGGATGGAGTGAGTCAAGTATTTGTGCATATCACAAAGATCACCCACACCGCCCCCGGCATTGCATTCTCACATTGTAATCATCGGCCATATGAAAATACAAAATCAAAATCAACCTAAAAATAGCACCTCATATTTGCATTAGACGCAAAATAATTACAGGAACGATGTAAGTAAGCAAAGTAGGATGCAAAAATTATTTATCTGTACATATTACAAGGCTCACTCACACCGCTCCTGACATTGTATCCTCACATTGTAATCATCGGTCATATGAAAGTACAAAACCAAAATCAACCTAAAAGTAGGATCTCATATTTGCATTAGAAGCAAAATCATTACAGGGACAAAGTGAGTGAGCCAGGATGCACAAACTATTTATTTGTACATATTACAAGGCTCACCCTCACCGCCCCCGACATTGCATCCTCGCATTGTAATCATCGGCCATATGAAAGTACAAATCCAAAATCAACCTAAAAGTAGGGTCTCATATTTACATTAGACGCAGTGACGGAGTAAGTGAGCGAGTAAGTGAGCCAAGTAGGATGCAGTAAATCATATTTGCACTAAATCATCTATAATTATCTAAACTAAATCATCTACAATTATTTCAGAGAGAGAGTAAGCGAGCCAAAATAATTTCTAGAATTTGTAACATATTTATCTCTAGAATTTATAAGATCAATACCCAACACACATATGCATCTAAAATTTTCCTAGAACACATAAAAACGGGGATCGGAGGCGTGGCTGGTGGCTCAACACGAGGTCGTGGACGCGGAATCTGCGGCGAGTGGCTCGGGGATGGACGGGGATGTCGACGGTGGTGCGGCGACCAGCGGCTTGGGAACGAACGGGGCAGTGGCGATCGCCGGTGGGCGTGGTGGTTGCAGCAGCCATCAGCTCGGAGCGTAGAAGAGGTGAGAGTTGCGGCGACCAGTGACTCGGGAACATACGGGGCGGGGACGGTCGGGAATGTCCGCGGTGGTAGCGGAAGCCAGCGTCTCGGAGAGGAGGTGAGAGGTGCGGCGACCGATGGCTCGGGAACAGACAGGGCGGGGGTGTTCGATGCGCGGGGTGGCGGGGTTGAGAGAGACGATAGGATAGAGTGTGAGGTAGGGATCGATCTGATCGAAAGGGCGAGGCATTATAAAATTCCATGGAGTTCTTATTAGCGGTGGAGTTCAATTCATGTTGAACGCCACCAACACGAAGCGTAGCCATGGCGTTCGGTTGTCAACAACACCACTAGTAGGTTTTTCCCGGCTTCGTGCATGGGACCCTGTCACTGATGGCGTATGAGTATAACAAGACACCACTAATATTATATACTGGTGGCGTTACATAATTTATGAATGCCATCATTATTTCATTTTCAGGTGGTCGCACACATTATATTTTGGACGCCACTAGAGAAATTACTACTATAAGGGTGTTCCTACTAGTGTATTATACCTAATGATTCTTGCATATTTTTTAGGGAAGAGAGAGAGAGGATATGTACTACACTTTGACCAATCAATATCTCTTCTTAGAGAAGGAAATCTTGGGATCTAGATCTTGGTGAAAGTTGTGTTCTCCTCCTTTGTTTTTCCTCTTTATTACCTTATAGCTTTGGTGAAATTTCGGAGTAAAGGATGTGAGCACTTTTTGTGTTCTTGCCATTGGATTTGGCGTATGAGTTTGAGTTCTCCTTGAGGATTCGTTTGGGTGAAAGTAAGGAGGTTATTACTCTTGGGTCCTTGGAACCCTAGATGGTTGGAGTAACCTCGTAGCTCAACCCTGGTGGTGTAAACCTTCATGGTGTTTCTTGGGAGCCTCCAATTAAGTTGTGGAGATTGCTCAAAAATTGTGTAAAGATTTTGGTTGCCACCTTTAAGGATACCACATAGTGGATTGTGTGCCCACCTTGGTGGTGTGCACGTGGGAGATAAGGTAAGCCTTTGTGGTGTTAGTGAGTGTTGTGCATCCATATCTTGGGGTGAGGCTTTGGGGGCATTTGTTGTGCATCGAGCAACCACACCTCAAGGCGAGCCTTTTGTGGCGTTCTTCGAGCATTATGTTGCCGCACCTATCTAATGTAGATTAACTTCATTTGGTAAGTGAACTTCGGGATTAAATATCTATCTTCGTGTGCCTTTGTTATTTCTATACCCATATCTTTACTTATGCACTTTCCATTGTGATATCCTTCATGCTTGAAGTAATATATCTTGGTTTCACCTTGTTGCTTGTCTTGTTTAGCATAATTTGTTGGTGCACATAGTTGAGCCTAACATATATTGGTTTGTGCTTGTGAAATTAAACATTAGTTTTATTCCACATTTATTCAAGACAAAACCATAAGAGTTTTAATATGCATATTCACACCATACCCATCTAGGCGACAATTATGTCCTTTCACATGCAAGTAGACAAAATTACGATGTGGAAACTAAAAATGAACCAACAAGAAACTATCATTCAACATGACCCTTCTCCAGGCTTTCCCGGTGAATACTTTATTGTCAAGTTCCTAGATGTCTTTCGATAGTTTACTAGGGATGTACAAGACACTTTCTAAGTCGCCTAATCAGGTTGCTCGAGTTGGCACCCTTCTCCAAGTGAGATATCTAAGTCTCGAATTTGAATCGTTCGCGTTCACTAACAATGAAAATTATGTTGTGCGGGTGATTTCCCCCATGTATTAGGATAACCACCACCCTGATTTAGGGTGCAAGTGAAGAACTTAACCCCATTCTTCTTACTATTCGGCTTATTCAGATACCTATTATGTTTATTTATCTAAAATATTATTGAAAATGTTAATCGCAATACTGTTGTGATTTGTTTCAATACATACTTTTTTATATATAAATATGATAATTTAGAAATATGAAACAAAACTTCACTTCATAGACCATAAACAAAAAATACAAAGCATTTTGAAGCCAAGGTAGTAATATAGATCAATGAGTTTTATAGATAAGGGCTACTAAAACTATATTGCTCCAACATTTTGAGTTAGAATATTTTTTGACAAAATTGATATGGCTGGTGTACCAAGTTAGTTCATATCTCACTTGTAGAATGCCATACTTACCACCACTAGTCAACCATCATCTTGACCCATATCGTGCTCAATGGCGGTGTAACACAAGATGGGTACATATATATTTTGTTAACAAAATATTACATTCAGATAACCTAACTTTGTTAGTGTAGTTAAGGAATTACTTTGTAATTAGCAATTCTTGACAATGCAGTGGGTGTTTAATTATATGACATATTTTTCAATAAGTTAAGAAACAATATTAGGCACAATTGGTTAACCAAAGAGTCATAGAAAATGCGTGCATTTTCTAAATTGATCACAGAAGTCTTACATATCACACCATTAAACTTTATAATAACAATACAATACCTCTATACCACATCATAAAAATTCACACTTATATTTGATCAACTTTAAGAGACAAAAGACAAATCATGTTGTAAATAATAGTCTTGACATGGGCTGCGGTTTAGCTTATTGATTGCTACATTGAGTTGTAACCTATGTTTTTTGCCACCCATGATAATTTTCAATTATTTTGGGTTGTGTGCATCTTTGGATGCATAGTATAGTGAGGTGTTCTTCTCCATTATCAAAATAAAGTAGCTCTAATTACCTTTCAAAACAATTTTTTAGTTATCTACTATTCATAGTTAAATTTGTCTACTTTGTTATCCACATGTCGACTGGATATCGGTTTAACATTTGATGGTACAAGGAGATTCTTATGCTACTGATTTTGTTAAAAAAATTTACAGAATTGTTTTTGACCTTCAGGTATTTCAGTCTCATGATTATAGCACATTATTACATTAACTGGTGGTGTCAATAGATACTTCCTGAGGGTGACGTGTCCCCACTCAAATTCTTCAGGATTTGATTGTAATGTTGTAACTAAAGAATGGATGCATCAGTGTTGTTCGATGAAAATTTCATTTGAGTATACATATTTTATACTTTACATATATTATTTTTCTGTATGTAAAATGGTATATTAAAAAGACTAAACACTTCGATGATATTTTTTTCATGCTACATCTATACATATCCTCTTCCATCCAAACGGTTCCTCTTTGGTTTCTATCTGCCCAAAACCACCACGCAAAGAGAAACTATGAAGTACTGGTCCACCGACTGACATCCATGGAAGCAGTAGTATTACGCCCATAATACTATTTGACTACTACTGTCAGGGAAGTCTGATACAACACTTGAGTACGTAGTTAATATTCACTGAAGGATTTTCGGTTTGCAGTTACTGGTGCAGCGACTGCAATGTACAGATATACTTTTTTAGCATCAATATACTTTAGTTTGCAGGCTATATTTCAGAAGGTCACTAGCAAGGCAGATGCATGATTTTCTTCAGACAAGAAGATACTGATTAAACCTACCTAATGTTGACTTGCACATGAATAAGTTATCTTAACAAAACACTTCACTAATAGTCACCTACACCGCTCCACTTTTTATTCTGAGAATTATATGTGTACCTGCATGAGTAATAGGTCTAGGCAGGGTTGAAAATATGTGTTGTGTGCTTCCAGACACAACTTGGCCAAAAGGGTACATAAAAGAGAAAGGGGATCCTACCTATCAAATAAACTTCAGAGCTACACACTCATCACTGATACATGATGGGCATCTCTCTTCCATTATTAATTTCATCCTACAACAAGAGACACCGGGGCCCTTTCTTGACACTGCCCACACTGCCATCTTCTCCATTAATAGAGATGCAGTAATGATTTGGTCTTATCATCCCTCCCACTCTCTATGCTCCTCCTCCTCCTCCCTCTCTCTCTCTACCATTACCCCTCCCCCAACTTTTATATAAACCAGCAGCAGGGACACCAAGAAGCCAAAAACTCGCTGTTGCCTCTCAAGTCTGAACCACTCTTCCTTGCCAAGAAAACCTCATCCCCAACCCTACAAGAGGTAGGTAGCTAGCTAGATAGATAGTGGGCGTTGGGCAATGGCAGGATTCTCACACCTCCCACAGCAGATGGAGTATGGCCTCAGCAATGCCGGCGGCTTCTTCTTCTGCCATGGCAACCCTGAGGATGCAGCAGCCTCACTGGAGGCCTCATCTGTGGTTCTTGACACTCCTCCTGTGGCCACTGCCTCTGTGGAGAAGAAGAGGAGGCCCGGGGAAGACACTGCAAGCCTCAACTCTGCTCACTCCCCCAAGGTAGCATATACTATACAAGATTAAAGCTACCTTTCTGTCATTATACATGTTTCTTAGGCATTTTCTTTGGCTGGAAAATAATCAGGAACCCAGCAAGGAGAGTACCAGGAAGAGGGGAGGAAGAAAGCAGAGCAAGGAGATGGAGGAAGAGGAGGAACCAAAGGGGTACATCCATGTGAGGGCAAGGAGAGGCCAGGCAACAGATAGCCACAGCCTTTCAGAGAGGGTACTGCTGTTCTTCACTACCTTTTCTTACTCTCTGGTTTTGTGTCTTGTGTAGCTAGCTCTGGTTGGTCTATTTTTTTTCTTATTTGTTCTGGCATTTTTATTTTCTTCAGGTCAGGAGGGAGAGGATCAGTGAGAGGATGAGGATGCTGCAGGCCCTGGTCCCTGGCTGTGACAAGGTTTGAGCTTATTGATTACTGCTAATTCAAATTACTACAACACGTTAGCTTCTTGTGTATAGGGTACTGGCATTATAAAATAAAATGAACTTCAATTAATTTGTGTAGGTCACTGGGAAGGCTCTCATTTTGGATGAGATCATCAACTATGTGCAGTCACTGCAAAACCAAGTCGAGGTACTGAAGTTTAAAAAAAATACCACTATTTAAATGGGAAAAAGTTACACATTTGAGAGCTGCTGGTTAATAAAAACTTCTCCTCATCTGTGATGCAGTTCCTGTCCATGAGGATTGCTTCCCTGAGCCCTGTGCTATATGGTTTTGGCATGGAGAGTGATGCTGCATTCAGTGACCAATCACAAGTATGGAGCAATTAATCAGCTCAAACATAGATTAATTATATTTTCTCTCTCTCTCTTTTAATCCCTCAAAAGCTTACACCTTTTGGATATGTCTTGGCTATTTCAGAAGATTGAAGGCATGTTCCACGAGGCAGCTGCATTGCCTGCTGATCATGCCATGAACAGATCATCTAGCCCAGCTCCATCGCAAGCCATGATGGACACAGGCACCTCCTCCTCTTCCCCACCCTACTCACTTCATGGCCCCCAGGTTCGGCCACTTTCTCTCTCTCTACATGATCATTCAGGACCCAATTCCAAAGCACTGTAGGACGTACGTACATGCCGAGCCGATATGAGGAGGCTGATGCTGTCCATGTGTGCATGATTTTGCAGGACGACAATGGCAGCAGCAGCCGCTACATGGTGCAAACAGTGGGCGAGCCGAGGCAGGAACTGTTCAATCAAGTGGTGTTCAGCAACTACATGTGCTCTTTCCAGCAGTGAAAGGACCCTACATTTGACAACTGCTAAGGTGATTGACAACAACTACATGTGCACTTAAGGTTCAGTAGTACAATTAAATCATAATAATATATATCACTGTGAAAAGTAACTACGTACTATGATTATCTTTGACCCAAATAATTGATCCTCATCTGTACTCTCTTTTCTCTGTTTGTGACTAGCAGGAGGAAATAATGCTGGTCAGCGTGGTGACTGGAGTGAAGCACCAGATGAGTTTGAGATGTTGGATGATCTAGTGATCCATCCCCTTGTCTGGTGGCATGCAGTAGAGACCATGGTAGCAGTATCTTGGGTTAGTTAATTGATTATTAGAAGTAGGATCAGAGAGGGTTGTCAAATTAGCTACTACTAGCATCTGTTCAAGTGATGCATTGACATCACCATTGTACTCTAGTTAGAACAAAAGAAGCTGATGGAGATCGAGATCCTTTGTTCATACTATAAAAGAGCCATGTTGTTTCTTATGTCTGAACTAACTGCAAAAATATTTATTCTCAGTTAATCTCTGAATCTCAATTGTGAGTAGCTAACCAGCAATGCTTCGCTTTCTGAACATCTACAAGCACCCACCAACCTATAAGATTTTGCATCGATGATTGAGGAGGTAGGAGTAAATGCTGCTGTTGCATTAGGTACTGTACGTAGAGGTCCCTTCCTGCATGGGCATTTAATTAGTAGGCTGTGGTTCCTCCTCAGCTGCGTACGTACCGCGTGAACAATCTCTCTGAACCCTAAATGCAACAGCATATACAGCACTTGTACACACCGTCGGTTCTGATACACCAATATTCTTGGCCCCCTCTAATCAGGATTTATTCTGTTGACAAAAGAGAAAGCAGACACAACAATGCTCTATCTATCATGTCGGTTGTGTTTTGTCATAGCCTTCAAGTCACGTACCTTTCTTTTCTTCTAGAGCTGGACGGTTACCATTTATTTTAAACATACAAATGGCGATAATTCTAATAAAAACGGCTCCAGAGAACACATTCTTCCACCTAGACAAAAATGGATTCCAAAAGCAAAAAATATCATTGGAAATTTTAACACATATACATGTCCATTTCCCATGCCATCACAAAAGGTTTTAAAACCAAAACATGTTACAATTGCGACAAGAAGATAACGAAGAACGAAAACGAAAAACGCAGCAAGGGGACACAGATTTAACGTGGAAAACCTCTCCAACAAAGAGAGGAAAAACCACGGCGCCAAATGAAACTTCACTATATCGAGGAGTGTTTACAAACGCCGGGGATTTCACAGATGCAACTCTCCCAACCGGCGGCTTACAAGGGGTTTATATATCGGTGGAAACCTAGGTCTTACACTCGGCCCAAGCCTCCCGGCGACGGGCCTCGCTCCACTCGTCAGAAGTTGGCCTATACTTTGTAGAATTTGGATCAACATATAACAAACTCCACCTTGAGACAAATTCCTCCTTGTAGCATAAACGACAATCATCTCCCTGAACAAACAAAGAAAATACTTTCGGCCAATAGCCACTTGGGCTAATCAGTTAAACCAACTAAGTTCGAGCAAAGCTCAAACTTAGCAACAGTTTAGTCATCATATCGGCAGGATTATCATGAGTCTGATCTTGCATACCTTTAATTTACCTTGAGCAACAATGTCTCTAACAAAATGGTACTTGACATCAATGTGCTTAGTTCTCTCATGGAACATCGATCTTTTGTAAGGTATATGGCACTTTGACTGTCACAAAACAAAGTAATGCAAGAATCATCTCCACAAAGCTCAGCAAACAAACCTTTCAACCAAAGCAGATTCTTTGCAAGCTTCAAGAATAGCCATGTATTCAGCCGGTAGTGGATTGTGCAACAACGACTGCAATGTAGCCTTCCAGCTAACAAGACAACCTCCAACATTAAACACATAACCTGAGGGATCTTCTCTTATCCAAATCGGCAAAATCTGAATCCACATAGCCAACGAGTCCCTCACCGGTCCTGCCAAACTTTAAACAAGCATTGGAAGTGCCAAGAAGGTACCGAAAACCCATGAACAGCTTTCCAATGTTCTTTACCAGGATTAGCCATGTATCTACTTATCAAACTCATAGCATATGATAAATCGGGCGAGAACAAACCATGGCATACATCAAAGAACCAACAGCACTAGAATATGGCACCTTTGACATGTACTCAAACTCTTCATCGAGTAGGACATTGAGAAACCGACAATTTAAAATGAGGAGCAATAGGAGTACTAACTATTGGCACCATCCATATTAAAAGCGATGAAGGACTTTCTTAATGTAACTTTGCGACTAAGAAATAACAAACCAGATTTTCTATCTCGGGTAATCTCCATACCTAAGATCTTCTTAGCGCACCAAGATCCTTCATCTCAAACTCACTACTTAGGTGTGCCTTCAAAGTAGTGATTTCTTTCATGCCCTTATGGCAATTAACATATCATCAACATATAGCAAGTATATAGGTGACCCATCAACAAACTTGATATAAACACAACTATCATATTTAGACCTCTCAAAACCATGTGAGATCATAAATGAATCAAACCTTTTATACCTTGTCTTGGAGATTGCTTTAAGCCATAAAGAGACTTCTTTAATTTGCACACAAAATCCTCTTTACTGGCACTATGAACCCTTCGGTTGGTCCATGTATATTTCCTCATCAAGCTCTCCATGCGTAAAAGCGGTCTTGACATCTAAGCGCTCAAGCTCAAGATCACGCATAGCCACAATACTAAAGAAAATACGAATGGAACTATGCTTCTGAACGGGAGAGAACACATCATTGTAATCAATACCTGGAATCTGGCTGAACCCTTTTGCTACTAACCTTGCCTTGTACCTTGAAGGCTCTTTGGGAGATAGACCTTCCTTTTTCTTGAAGATCCACTTGCAGCGGACCGCCTTCTTTTGTTTAGGCAAGCGCACAACATCCCATGTGCCATTTTTCTCAAGCGATTGCATCTCTTCTTGCATAGCAGAAACCCACTTCTCGCGGTCAACGGATGCAATGGCTTCATTATATGTAGCGGGTTCAGAATCGTTCTCCACTGTTGAGACAACTCAAAGCATAATGTACAAGATTACACTCTTCAATTAAACGAGGACGAGGACCACAGTTACGCCTCGGTCTATCAGCAGCAATGGACTCATGTGGCTGCTGCAAAACAGTAGGTGAGTGCTGAACAACAATATCATCAATGTTTTCCTCATGTGTATCTTCAACGATAGCATCATTATCAACAGTTTTCTGCAGGTGCTCCACCTGCACACGAACTCCCTCCTCTCCAATAGCAACAGGAGAGGGATCTGATGGCAAGCTGTCATGATACATAACAGATTCATTGAAAACAACGTTCCTACTCAACAAAATCCTTTTTGTTTGTGGTTCCATAGTTTATATGCCTTAACTCACGAACCATAACCAAGGAATATACACTTGACAGCTCTAGGCTCTAACTTTCCATTATCAACATGAGCATAAGCAGCAACCAAAAACTCTCAAGCGTGAATAATCGGCGTGAACGACCATACCTCAATAGGAGTTTTCTTCTCAAGTGGAATAGAAGGTGACTGTTGATGAGGTAACACTGTTGTGTTGGCTTCAGCCCGAACGCCTATGCATACCTGCATTAGACAACATACAACGAGCCCTCGAGATGATGGTTCTGTTCATGCGTTACGCCACGCCATTCTCTTTGAGGTATATGGGATGGTGTGATGCCCGATCATGCCATCGTTCGCAAAACTCCTCAAACTCATTAGAACGTAATTCCATACCATTGTCGAGACGTAGTACCTTTACCTTCTTCTCACTGTTTTTCAACCATAACTTTCCACTTCTTAAAAGCATCAAAACATCGATTTATGCTTTAGAAAATAAGGCCACACCTTTCTTGAGTAATCATCAATAATAGTAAGCATATAACATCAGCATGCACATAATCTAATATGCCTTTGGTGGTATGAACGGAAGCATTGAATTTAACTCTTTTATGCTTACCAAAGATGCAAGGTTTCTGAACTCAAACTTACTCAAGTTGCAACCATCAATCAGCCTCTCTTGACCAACTCGCCATGCCTTGTTCGCTCATATGCCCAAGACGATATGCCATAGATGTGTTTTACCACAATCATCGAATCATTAGAAGTAACAGCAGACAATACCGGGCAAAGTGCTACCTCTAAGAACATATAATTTAGCGTAATTCATATCACCTATCATGTGAATAAGAGAGCCTTTTGATACCTTCGAACTCGATGCCCACCGCATACTTGTATCCATCAACGTCCATGGTACTCGGGGAGATCAAATTTCTGGCCATGCTTGGTATGTGCTTCACCTCACTCAACGCGTCGTGTCACGCCATCATGTGTCCTAATCTTAACAGATCCAACACCAACGATATGGCATGGGTTGTCATTCCCCACACGCACAAAATCTCCGCGATGCAGACTCATATGAACGAACCAATCTTTGTTACAAAGAAATATGAAACGAACATGCGATATCAAGTATCCATTCATCATCACGAGAAGCACAAGCAAAAACAGCTAAGCATTCACCATCGAACTATCGAAACAACAAAGCCTTACCATTGCCTTGATCCTTATCTTTCGGTTGGTAAGTACGTTCCTTTTCTCCTTATTCTCAGCTTCCAGCAATCATCAATAACATGATTAGATTTCTTACAATACCGCAGAACTTGTCCTTTCCCTTGGACTTGAGCGACCTCTGCCGTCTTTGCTCTTATCTCTGTTGCCATAGTTGTTGTACCTCCGCTCGGTCCCGCCACGAACCTGCAGAGCCTCAGCCTTGGATGACGTCCCATCTGACCCTACCATAGTTTTCATCTTTTCCCTCTGTTTGAGGGCGTCATGTACTTCGGCAAGGGTTAGTTCATCACGGCTCAACAATATTGTATCACGAAAGTGTGTATAGGAACTAGGCAACGAGCATAAGAGTAGAAGAGCTAAATCCTCATCATCATATTTTACCTCCATAGACTGCAAGTCCGAAACAATCTCTTTAAAAACAGATATGTGATTCATTACCGATCCACCTTCTTGCAGCCTGTGCGAGAACAACTTCATCTTCACGTTCATCTTCTTGGTTAGATCCTTTGACACACGATCGTTTCAGCTTTTTCCCATAGGGCAGCAGCAGATTTCATCTCCAAGACCTCCGCAAAATATTATTGGACGATGAAGTTGAATCAAAGACAAAGCCTTACGGTCCTTCCGCTTCTTGACGGACCAGGTCTTAGCATCCTTTTCACCGAATCCATCCAGCGCTTCATCCAGATCAGAAGTTTGGGCGAGAATCGCCCGCATCTTCACCTGCCACAAGGAGAATCTTGTGGTGTAGTCCAGCTGTGGTAGATCGAACTTCAATGACGACATGTCGCAAACCCTAGATTAGAACCTGGGGCTCTGATACCACTTGTTACTTGTTACAATTGCGACAAGAAGATAACGAAGAACGAAAACGAAAAACGCATCAAGGGGACACAGATTTAACGTGGAAAACCTCTCCAACAAAGAGAGGAAAAAACCACGGGCGCCAGCCAGCAAAACTTCACTATATCGAGGAGTGTTTACAAACGCCGGGGATTTCACAGATGCAACTCTCCCAACCGGCGGCTTACAAGGGGTTTATATATCGGTGGAAACCTAGGTCTTCGACGATCCGTACCGTACCGCGGGGGACTGTCGCCTATACTTCGAAGATACACTCGGCCCAAGCCTCCCGGCGACGGGCCTCGCTCCACTCGTCAGAAGTTGGCCTATACTTTGTAGAATTTGGATCAACATATAACAAAACATATTTTCCGCAACTTGGTGCAAAAAGGGAAAAAAGGTGTGCTTAGTACACCCATTTTATATAAGTAAATTCACTGCTTTCACTGCAAGTCCATTGCGAGGACTAAAACTTACCTCTTTGTTTAAGTGGGTAAAATTAGTCTATATATTTTAAATCGTTGGCAACCTTAGTTAGTTCAAAAAAATTAGTTTGTCAAGCTACGACAAAATGACAAATCTATGGCTGTAAAAAGTTAAAAGAACTCATTTTTTAACCCAACAATAGTTTGTTTTGTATAGATCATGGATGGTAATATATTTAGACAAAACTTGTGGTGTTCACACTTGATGTGTATGTAGTTCTATGTAATGACCACATGTGTGTAGGGTTTCGTAGTATGGAAAACAAAAAATTTCTATCGCATACAAACAAACAAGCCAAGATCTATCTACTAGATTGTAGCAACGAGTCGATGGAATAACTTACCCTCGAAGATTCCAAAGTGTTTAACGAGAGCGGATTCTCGTGGGTGATGTAGTCGTACTCTTCCCGATCTCAAGATCGTAGACGATCCTTCCCAAGGCGTTAAGCAGCGCTTCATGGCCGGTCACATCGTTAAGACTTTCAAGACCTTCCTCTCCCTTGTTCCAGCAGGCAACGGAGGTTGTAGCACTCTCCTCGCGATTCCGGCAGCACAACGGCGTGGTACCGGAAGTAGAGGGGAGATCCCGTAGGGTTTCGCCT
Source organism: Avena longiglumis (assembly GCA_030063025.1). Lineage (NCBI taxonomy): Eukaryota > Viridiplantae > Streptophyta > Magnoliopsida > Poales > Poaceae > Avena > Avena longiglumis. Next base: position 32,291,122 of record CP125975.1, read on the forward strand.
TAAGCCGGAGCGGGTATGGTGGAGTATGAGAGAGATCCTCGACGGTCTAGGGTTTAGACACACCAATTAGAATGCTCTAATCCGGAGGCTAGGGCAATTAGAAGCTCTAAACCAAAACGGCTCTAAACCGGAGGCTAGGGCTAGGGTTTAGATTTAGAGGATAGGAACTTGTGTGTCTAGAGGAGGAGCCCGCCTCCTTTTATAGGTGGAGGGGCCGCCACGCCATGGGAGGAGGAGTCCTCCCCAACTCGGCTTGGAGGAGGCGCGGTTGGAGGAGGTCTCCTCCCAACTCGGTTTCCTCTCTTTCCTCTTTCCTCTTTCCAATTTTAGCTTTGACTTTTCAAACTTGCTATTTGACTTTTCAATTTAGGATTCAATTTAATCCTTTATTTGAAACAATGAGAACACTTAGTACATGATGCAATCATTCCAATATGCAATAACACATTCATGTACCCCTTCCTCCGGAGTGCGGACATTCCGAACCTTCTAGAACATTCTCGATGAAAACACCTAATCATTCCCAACTCAAACGGGACTTTCCTTATATGAATCTTATTCTCCGGACCATTCCGGATCACCTCGTGATATCCGGATCCCATCCGAGACTCGAACAACATTCGGTCTCTTTCTCATAATACCATAACTACTCAAACAACGTCAATCCTTAAGTGTCTCCTACGGTTCGTGAATTATGCGGACATGATCGAGACACTTCTCCGAACAATAACCAATAGAGGAATCTGGAAATTCATATGGATCCCACATATTTCTACGATTACTTTGCGATCGAATGAACCACTTACATACGATACCAATTTCCCTTTGTCTCACGATAGTTTACTTATCCGAGGTTATGATCGTCGGTATCTCTGCATACCTAGTTCAACCTCGTTACCGATAAGTACTCTTTTCTCGTTCCAGTGATATGTGATCCCTTGTGAGCCAGTCACATGCTTGTAAGATAATTGGATGACATTCCACCGAGAGGGCCCAGAGTATATCTATTCGTCATATGGATGGACAAATCCCACTCTTGATCCATGTGTCTCAACCAATACTTTCCGAACACCCAATGCCACCTTTATAGCCACCCAGTTACGGTGTGGTGTTTAATGTCATCAAAGCATCCATCCGGTAAAGGTGATATGCATGATCTCATGGTCGAAGGAATTAGGTTACTATGTATCAGAAAGCATATAGTAATTGAACTAATGAAATGACTTGATCTTTATGCTACGCTTATCTATAGGAGTATGTCCACCATATCATTCTCCTAACGATATGATCTTGTTGTTGATAACATCTCAATGTTCATGATAGGGAAACCACAATCATTTATCAACCAACAAGCTAGTGAAGTATAGAGGCTATACTAGGGACTTCAAATTAAGTTTACAAATCACACAAGTATCAATGTTTCCTTGTTAATACTATTATAGCATGAATGTAAACATTTATCATAAACACAAAGATATAATAATAACTACATTTATTATTGCCTCTAGGGCATATCTCCAACAATGTGTACCTTAAAATGAGTTTTGGAAAAAAAATTGAGCAATCTATCATCCACCCCTAGTTCAAGTTTGACTTACTACTTTCTATAAAATCGGTAGCAAGTCATTTAAATGATGAAAATAGCTTCAAAGTTTTGAGATGAAGACATATGGAAAATTGTCTATAAAATGTGGTCTGTTATTTTTGAAATTTGAGGCCTTCTAATTTTGCATCATGGTTTAGGTAGGTTCTTCACACATAAAATACATTTCTGGCACTTAGAAAATGAAAAATGAATTTTTTATGCAAAGAAAACATAAACTCCATTTGAAAAAATTGTTTGTCATTACAAGATGCAAATTGGTACCAAATATGGACACATCTTTAGAAATTTTTCCATAAATATGGCCATGAACATGGTCATTTGGTTTGAAAGACATGAATGTTCATAGATGATAGCCTGTTTCGTGAAGGTTTGTTTTATAAAATATGCCAGAATCCATTATTGACATTTTTTCTTGCAACTACTACATATAAAATGAACTAGTCCACAAGTTTTTATTTTCTCCCACAATTTTCAAAATGTGGTAAAAATAGCAGACAAGTGATCATTTGTACAAAGAGGTTGAATCTTGCAAAAATCTTGGTGAATCTCCCGTGTAATGACCACTGGTGTACATTATAAGGTTTTGGAAAAAAAGAGGAAACAATCACCCACATGTAGTTCAAATTTGACCTACTTTCTATAAAATCAGCAGAAATTTGTTTAAATGATGAAACATAGATACAGAGCTTTGAGATGCAGATATATGGGGAATTTACCATAAAATATGGTCTAATGTTTTTGAAAATTGGGGCGTTCCAATTTTTAAGAGAGTTTTGGTAGGTGCTTCATAAATAAACCATTTTTGGCACTAAGAAAATAGTAAAAAAAATATTTTGCATATAAAATGAAAAACTCCCTTTGACAACAATGTTTTGCATTCCAAGATACACATTTATACAAAAATATGGGAACATTATGACAAACTATGTCATCAATATGGCCATCAACATTGTCGTTTGGCTTGAAAGCCATTAATGTTCATCGATGATAGTCTATTTTGTGAAGGGTTTTCACAAAAATATGTCAAAATTCATGTTTATCATTTTTCTATAAATGATATAGTGTGAAAGCTTTATATTTTTTGATTTTCTACAATAGTTTTCAAAAGTTTGGTAGTGTCGACATGATCATTGCTACCAGGAGGTTGAATCTTTAAAACTCATGTTGTATAATGAACACTCATGTACCTTAAAATCAGTTTTGAAAAAGTAAAACTAAGCAAACTATCACCCACACGTAGTTCAAATTTGACATACTCTGTAAAATCAGCAGAAAGTCGTTTAAATGATCAAAATAGGTACAAAGCTTTGAAATGCAGATATGTAATGGATTGTCCATAAAATGTGATCAAGGTTTTCTCAAAGTTGGTGTGGACCAATTTTGCAACGGATTTTTAGTAGGTGCTTCATAAAAACCTAATTTTTGGCACTGAAAAAAATGGAAAATTGGTTTTTATTCAAAGAAAATGAAAACTTTCCTTTGATAGTATTGTTTGACATATGCATATTGTACCAAATATGTGCACATTATCACAAACTATGCCATTAATATGGTCATGAACATGGTCATTTGGCTTGAATGTCATGAATGTTCATAGATGATATTCCTTTTTTAAGATTTTTGAATATGTTAAAATCGATGTTTATCAGTTTTCCTCTCAATTAATTCACATGAGAAGACTTAGTGCGCAAGTTATATATATATATTTTTATTTTCTTCTATAGTTTTCAAAATATGGTAAAAATTATCGACATGACCATTCTTGGTAAGGGATTAAATCTTAGAAAACTCCAAATGGATCTCCTATGTAATGAATATTTGTGTATCTTCAAAATTAGAGCAAACTATCAAACACCTACAGTTCAAATTTGAATTTTTTCTATGAAATTGGTAGAAAGTTGTTTAAATAGGAAAAGGTAGCTACAAATCTTATAAATTCATTTGATATGTCCATCGAATTTTATCTAGTTTGAGTGAAAATTGGAGTGGGCCATTTTGTGCCATATTCTTTGCGTTCGGTTCTCAAAAAACCCAGTTTTGGTATTTTAAAATGAAAATTATTTTTATGCCAAAACAATTGAACTACCTTTGGCAAGATTGTTTGTTATTTCAAGATACACACTCTATCAAATATGGGCAGATTATCACAAGAGTTGGGTCACTGACCTTGAAGTGGGGGTTTCGAGGAGAGCAAAAGGAGAGGGGATAAAAGGTAGAAAAGTGAACATGGAGAAGCAAACAAAATTATGGCCCATGGGATAAAAATCCTAAGCAAAAAAGTTCATTATTTTATTTAAAATAAAATTGTTATTTTACAAAAAATATTATCCATAATAAAATTTGTGAATCCCAATGTCACGCTTGCGTCGTATTGCCTCGGGCCATCAAACCTCTCTTAACCACGGTCATGGTGGACACGTGGTACAGGTATATGTCAGTGCCACCCTTATGCATGTGTATGTGGATGGCACCGCTCGACATATGGCCTGTGTACATGTATGTCGGACCTTTTTTTATGGGTTCTGCTAATTCTCAATTGATTGAGTTATAAGTTAGAGTTTAGTCAGGTCCTAGTTCAGTGAATTTGCATCGCCATTCGAGCGTCCTATGGGTTGCAAATGGGATTTTCACTTGCAATTGAGATTGCAACCCATAAAAAATAGTTTTTAGTTGCAAGTGAGACTACAACTGACATATTTCTAGTTGCAAGTGTGAGATTGCATGACACCACCCGACTAAAAATTAAGTTAATTCTCGATCAGTTGAGAATTGAACAGTATTTTTTTATATATGCTAGCTAGGCTTATTGCCTTATAGGTCGAGCGCCCTATAAATTGCGCTCGGTATACGAATTCCTCTTGGCAACTAGCCGTCTCAGTTAGGGGTAGTTTTCGGAAAATAATTCTATGAGATTTGATCCATAAATTCATCTGTCGACCAATCTCTGCAATTGACACGTGTTTAGGAGAGTGAAAAATCATAGGATTTGGTTGTCTATTTTTAAATCTAAACTGTCACGAATGCTATGCGTTAATTGCAGAGGTTAGTGCATGAGGTGAATTTGTGGATCGGGTCCTAGTTTTCCAGTTCAAACGAGGAATCAATCAATTAATTAGCAGTACAGTTCCATGCATGGTGCATCCCAATCGAAACGCACGTATATAGTCCACACGGCGAGGTCGCGAATTCGTCCGTTCCAGACCAGCTAGCGCATCCGCGATCGGTGGATGTAAACGTCAAAGAGTTCACATCATGATCTGCCTTGCTGCGTACATGCATCAATCTAACAGTCCCCACGGGTGACCGGGCGGTCCGTCCGTCGACACGGCCGGCGAGCTCTGGCCCGCGGCGCCGTGCCGGCCGGCCGGCAATACGGCAGCTGGCGACTACACACACACGTACGCCGCCGACACGCACCGGTGCCGGCAATACGGCAATACGGCAATACGGCAGTTGCGCGTCGACCGGCCGGGTCCGATGGCGACGTACGCCGCCGACACGCACCGGAGCCGGCAGCGCTGCATGGGCCGACGTACGCGTGATCCTGTCGACGGCTTAGAGTTAGAGGGTGGTCGTCGATCGATCGCCGCGGCCGGCCGGTTTAGCTGCCTAATAATTATCGCCGTCGATTATTAATTGGGCGGGCACGCTGGTCTCGCGAGCGAGGAACACGCACGGCTTGCTCGATCACGACGTTGCTTGCCTGCCTGCCTGCTGCTACTGATTCATCGCTCGACCCATCGAGATCTCGTCGTCGTCCTTGTCGATTAACAAGTCGGTGTCGTCGGATGGATCGTTGACCGATCATCTGCTGCCGGTGAGCGACAGTGATTTGATTGGCTGGCAGCTTTTATGATCTAACACTTCAACGTACACATGCAAGTACCTACATGGCCGCCTGGTGGACATAATTAACATGACAATGAAGATGAAATAATAGTACATGTTACCTCTAACCGTCTAACGAGGTTAGGCATTGCGCATACTACTCCCTTGGTCCGCAAATAAGTGTACTTCTAGACTTGTCCTAACTCCTAAGTCAAAGTTAATAAAGTTTGCTTAATTTTATAAAAAATGTAGTAATATTTATGACTCTAAATTGGTATCAATAGATATTTCAAATTTAGTTTCATAGTATATCGATTTGATGTAATATATGTTGCTATATTTAGCTATAAAATTAGTCAAATTTAATAAAATTTAACTTATATAAAAGCTAGAAGTACAGTTATTTACGGACGAAAGAAGTACTCTAGAACCGTGCGCAGGATACTGGTATATGGTACTACCTCGTTAATGCATAATATCATATAGTAGGACCATAGTTATTTTTATTTTTATTATTTCTAGAATCTCCAAGCAATTTGGTGTACAAGGTCTATTTCTCAATATATAATTTACTTTTATGTGCTATATCATAATACTATGTATGATATTACAACCACTTCCCTCGTCGTTACTTCTTGTGCCACGCCATCTTTTTGTAAGCTTGGCATGTGTGCTACGTACTACTTATGATACTACAAAATGGATATGTTCATATAGTAGTACCATGCACACGATATTAGTGTGTGATACTATATTTACGATACATTGTATCATGTAGTACTATCGCTGATTATCGTCGCATTTACTCAATGTAAATTCGTGCTCAAGACTTATCTAATATTTTATTTTTATTTTTATGTGTTATGATACAATATCTAACTATGATGCCATCATGATCTCTCTTTTTATTAATTGTAGTGATACACCGGTATTTTACATCCATGTAACGCATAATATCACCTACTCTCGAATCAGGCTTTCGTCTGGTTTTATAATTAATGCAAAATCCAGATCCATACAAGCATCCACACACAACACCACCGGCCGAGGCCAAAAGAAAAGAGGAAATAGGTGCATGTCCGCTGGGGCTACAGCATATTAAAGCCCAAAGCAGTGGAATCCATCGTCATGGAAGATCCGAGGCCGAGAAGGGTAACACCACCGTCCTCAGCGGCCGCAGTGTCATCGAGAGACGCACGGTCACGCTGTCTCATCAACAGGGATCACTGTAGTAAGAAGGTGAGAAGAGAAAAAATAGAGTCAGAAACACGTGTAGGGTATATCCGCTCAATCACCATCTTGTTTCTCATGTTTCATAGAGTCCAAGCTAGGGCTGCGAACACTAGCCAGAAGAGGTGGCGTATCCTTCCGGTATGGTTCGCCTCGGCCTGCAGGAACTCCCCAATCTCCTGGGCCTACCAAACTGGCGCCAGCTCTTCCCGAACAAAACTCCAAAGAAACTGAGCCGTTGTGCAAGAGAACATAATATGGGCACAAGTCTCCATAATCTCACGTAGGGACACAGACCATTGTCCAAGCCATTGCGCTTAGCCACCTCCACCCCTGACAGCAAGTGGTCACGGAGGAGCTGCCAGGAAAAAATGCGAATACTAAAGGGAAGAGAGGCCTTCCAAAGTGGAGAGGTCCACCGCAACTCCGGGACCTGGAAGAGGGCCCGGTAAGCCGAGCTCACCAAGAACTCCCCTGCCGGGGTTAGGCGCCAGGAGATTGAATCCTGCTCATCGGGCAGGGAGCTCGGAAGGGCGTCCGTCAGGCGCCGATGCTCCTCCGCCTCAGCCATGCTAAAGGTCCATTGGAACAAGATATTTTAGTGACCCTATCGAAAGGCCTCGGCTACAAGGATCATCGGTGCGCTGGTGATAGCAAAAAGTGCGGGGAACTCCTCGCACAGTGGGGAGGTCAGGAGCCATGGGTCAAGCCACAGCCGCACCTTCTGGCCATCACCAATGCCAAAGGTGATGCCCTGACCAATGAAGTGTTTAATATCCTGAATGGCTCGCTAGGATTGGGATCCCTCCCGATGCTCGCAAGCTAAAAGGGGTTGGCCCCAAAGATACTTAGCCTTGATGAGCGGAAGCCAGAGTCCCTTATCATCCCTAAGGATGCGCCAGACCCATTTCAGCATCAGGGCTACATTAAAGCGGCGCAAGTCAAGAATCCCAATGCCCCCAAGGCTCTTGGGGCGCACAAATCTGCCCATTAACCATATGGTATCGCTGGTGGTTGTCCCTAGTTGCCCAAAAGAACCTAGACAGCTCCTTGGTGAAGTATGCATGGGTCCCCTCCGGGAGGAGGTACCGTCCCATCTAATACATGGACAGGCTAGAGAGACAGGAGTTAATCAGGACTGTCTTTCTCCCCTTTGTCTTGAGCCTAGCCCGCCAGGGTTCGTCTTTAGACCGGACCCTTGTGACTAGGGGTGCAAGGTCCTTGATCAATACCCTAGTCTCTCGAATGGGCATCCCTAGGTAAGTGATAGGGAAATCTGCAAGCTTACAGTTAAGGTTATGGGCAATGTGCTGCCTATCCCCTTCTGAGTACCCAAGAATCATAATCTTGTTGAAGTTAACCTTCAACCCTGACATAGATTCGAAGCAAAGGAGCAGGAACTTGAGGTTAATAATGTCGAGATATGATCCCTGCACCATAATCATGGTTTCATCCGCATATTGGAGGTGGGATATACCACCTCCAGGAATAAGATGCCCAACCACACTTGAGATGTGGCAAGCGATTTTGGCTCTATCCAAAATTTCTGCCAGGGGCATCTACCGCGGGGTTAAACGGGAGGGGGAAAATAGGATCCCCTGTCTAACCCCACAGGAGGGACGAAAGTATTGGACAATCTTCTCATTAATGTTGATCACTGTCCTACCACTCATCACAAATTGCATAATCCAGCAGATCATCTTGTCATCAATACCCCTCCTCTCTAGCACTAGTCTCAAGAAGGCCCAGTCCAACCGGTCATAGGCCTTCTAGAAGTCTAGCTTAAGGAACTCCCTTATGGCGGCGTGACTTTACTTCATGAATAATTTCATGAAGAGCAAGGACACCGTCATGAATCAAGCATTCCTTAAGAAAGGCGAGCCTTAGGGCACAAACCTTTGCAGAGATCCTCTGGATGACATTGATGACCATGATCGGTAGAAACTGGCGGATGTCCGTGGACCCCACTACTTTGGGGATCAAGGTGATCACACAAAATTCAACCTAGACATCACAAGTGTCCCCGTATAGAACTCCTGAAACACCTACATGATCACTAGTTGTAGCTGGTACCAGAAAGTCTAGAAGAAAATCACAGGCAAGCCATCTGGTCCTGGCGCCGACTCGGTCTTCATGGACTTGAAAGCCACAAACACCTCCTCTAGGAGGAATGGGAGAGTGAGCTTTGCATTCTCAGCGGGGGTGATCGTCGCCTCCTCCGACCAGAAGTCTAGGGCCAGCGAGAGCCCCGAACATGGCGACATCAAGAACAACTCTTTGTAGAAGGCATAAATATGGGAGGAGAGATCTAGTGGGGACTCCAACAGAGTGGTACCCTCCTAGAGGCAGGGGATCGAGCACTTCCTCCTTCTGCCATTGGAAATAGCGTGGAAGTAGGTCGTGTTCGATTCCCCTTGGAGGGTCCAGTTCTGGAGACTCCGCTATCGCCAGAATGCCTCTTTCCCCTTGTAGATATCCCTAATGGAGGTCTCAAGGGAGTATCTATGGGACCAAGCCTCCGCTGAGAGGCCGGCCTAGTTGGCCTCCAAGTCAAGGGCCTCGATTTCCCGCATAATGGCTTCCTTTTTCTCCTACAGGGCCTCCCCCATGTTAGACCCCATCCTCTCATAAATTGCCAGGAGAGCTTGGCACAATGATGCCAAATGTCTGCCGCGCAATAAACCCGAGGAGGAGAGGCGCCGGCCTTGGTGATCCACAAGTATAGGGGGTGTATCGTAGTACTTTCGATAAATAGGAGTGTCGATCCCAACGAGGAGCAGAAGGTGTTGAACAGTGGTATGGAGTAGGAAATCTCTGTAAATACTTAGCAAACGGATTTTTAGTGGTTTTCTGATAAGACAACAAAACAAAGAGCAAGTAATAAAGAACAAACGCAGCAAGTGGCCCAATCCTTTCTTAGCAAAGGACAAGCCAGTGGAAATACTTATAAAGACCAAACGTTCTCGAGGACACATGGAAATTCTGTCAAGTGCTTTCGCTTCAACTAGCTGAGTACTCTTCTTTGGTGTTGTAAGTGTTGTGTGGGTGAACCTGTGCTAATGTACCAACCGTACTTGGACTAATACATACTTGTGATTAAACCCCCTGCAAACATCTGTAACTACAGGAAAGTAATTAAGATATAAATCTAACCACAGCCTTAAACTCTGAGATCCTACGCTCCCTTATGCAATGGTGTCCTAACGGGGGTTCAGGTTTCTGTCACTCTGGCAACCCCACAATTAGTAGGCAAATAGACAATGCACTCCCCTAGGCCCATAAATGGTGAAGTGTCATGTAGTCAACGTTCACATGACACCACTAGAATAATAGCAATCCTGGTGACCTCCCTTAGGTAACAAAGAGGAAAATCCACTTCCTAGTCAACCGACATGAAGACGCAATCTCGAACACTGTGGATTGGGTCGAGATGCTTGTTAGTCCACGCATATTGATGCAGCGCTGAGTTGATGTAGGAGCGCTTCGTTGGTAACCCCAAGAGCAAGGTGTGAAGCAGCACAGCAACAAGTTTTCCCACAGTAAGAAACCGAGGTTATCGAACCAGTAGGAGGAAGGAAACGTCACACAGGTGTTGCAAGCAACGCGGATACCTGCACAACACAAACTCAAGACTTTGCCCCAACGAATCAGTGAGGTTGTCAAGCTCACCAGTTTGTTGTAACAAAGGATTAAATGTATGGTGCGGAAGGTAATGGTTTGTAGCAAGTAAACAGGTAATAGTGGAAGATGTATCAATGGTAAATATTGGAACGGGGTCCATAGTTCACTAGAGGTGCTATACTTAGATAAACAACATGGAATGAATGTAAACAAATTGCAGCAGGGCAATTGAAAGGAATTGAGCAAGGCATAACAATGCAATACCAGACAAAAAGATCCTATGAGATTCGATTGGGCAATACAACAAAATACATAGACCGCCATCCAACTGCATCTATGACTAGAAGTCCACCTTCAGGTTATCATCCGAACCCCCTCCAGTATTAAGTTGCAAGCAACAGACAATTGCTTTAAGCAAAGTGTGTAAGGTAAACAATCAACTTGTTCCATGAACAAGAGACCGTTGTTTTCTCCCTAGTAGCAACAGCACATCTACATCCGAAGAGATTTCTATCACTTCCCTTGGAAACTAGAGGCATGAACCCACTATCGAGCATAAATACCCTCTCTTGAAGTCACTAGAAACTACTTGGCCAAGATAGCTACTAACAACGGAGAGCATGCAATATCACAAACAACACAGACATGATAGAATCATAAAGACAAAACCATTAATCAATCTGACATAGTAATCTCAATATCTATCAGATCCCCGCAAACACAACATGCATGATTACAAATAGATTAGATATTGATCATGAACGGAGCTCACAAGATCTATACATGAAAGCACAAGGAGGAGATACAACCATCTAGCTACTACATGGACCCATAGTCCAAGGTGGAACTACTCACGCATCATACCGGAGAGAAGGCCTCCAGGATGATCTCCCCTCCGGCAGGGTGCCGAGAAGAACTTCAGATCCCCCCATCTAGGGATGACGGTGGCGGCGGCTACAGAAGGTTTTGTGGAGTTTTGATCGGATACCTAGGGTTTCTGCGTTGGGGGCTTCTTATAGACGAAGAGGCGAGGCCGGGAGGCAACCAGGGGGGCCATACCCTGCCCAGGCGCGGGGCAGGGCCCACCCGTGCCTAGGGGGGTTTGGCCGCCCTGGTTTGCGTCTCTGTTTTGTCTTCTGGATTCGTGTCCCTCACGGTAAAATATTGACTTTGGCTTTTGTCCCGTCCAATTCCGAGAATATTGATTTTCTGCCTTCCTAACCAAAAGCAAGAAAACAGCAACCGCACTGGCAACTTGTTAATAGGTTAGTTCCAGAAAAGATATAAAAACACCTCAAAGTGTAGACAAAGCAAAGCAAAGTTGATACTAAACAAGCATGGAGCATCAAAAATTATAGATACGTTTTCGACGTATCAAGCATCCCCAAGCTTAACTCCTGCTCGTCCTCGAGTAGGTAAGTGATAAAAAGAATAATTTTTGAGGTGACATGCACCGTCAAAACCAATATCAAACCATTAGCAAGCATTGAAAGCTGGGATCAAAGAACTCTAAACATGAGCATGAAAGATGACTTCTAACAATAGGACATAGTAACTATGCATGCAACATGACAAGCTACAAACAAAGATCATGAATAACATGCATTCAAAAATGTTTGTTTGTTTCACATACAGAAACATGGCATAGTGGCATTCAGCTTGTCCCTCATAGAGTAGAAAATAGATGCATAGGACACCTTCAAAGTTCACAAGGGTGACTAGACACAAGTAGCACAAGAACAAGTAATATCACAATATGCATCAATCAATAAGTTTTGTGACACTACACACAGAATGACAACTATGCTCTCTTAATGGTGCCTAAAGGTAGAAGGTGGAGACTCAATATAATGGTGGAAGAAAGTCCTTTCATAAAGTAAGCAGGGATTTCAAGTTTCAAAAAGAGCTTCCAAAAATTATGGTACTTGTTAGCTTTCAGCCCTCATTGCCCCTATCATAAGCATCTTTAAGTGGTTAAGGTTAAAGTGAACAAAGATGGATTATATGCTTGACAAAGTATAAGTTGTCAATCTCAAGTCCCTTGAATACGAGGGCCACACCTCATGCTACTCAACTTCAGTCACCTGTAAGTTCTTGTCATTGTAAGTACATGCATATCATAGAGAATCGCCAACGGGGTAGCCCTTACACATGGTACAGGATCTATCCCATAACCAAAATGACAAGGCAAGAAGACAATGAACATCTCAGCGATCTTTTTATTTACTATATGCATAGCTTTTTTATTGAGGATGCTTCATAGATAGCTCAATATGGTGCTGCTGCAAGTTTACACCATGATTACGCATGGCTTAGGCTAGCGGCCCAGGCGTTTATCTAACACAAAATACAAACTCCATGGACTTACAAGTTCCCTCTTTATTTCACACTGGTGACATCCATAGACAAAAGAGCATGATATCAACTAAGTACAAAGTACAAGTGCAATGTTGAAAACGTTCCCCGTGACAACACGGTTATGCTAATTCCAACGTATAAGTGTAAGCATATACAACATAGATGACACAATGGTTCAAGTTTATTAGGAGCAAAGAATATAAAGTGTGCCATCAAGTTTGTGAGGGATTTAATCACTAAGTTTTCACATAACAAAATAGTTTTTAATTGGAAGATAGCTGAAAACAAGAATATACTTGGAATGGTGTAACACACCATGCATATGAGTTTATAGTGGACAATTTGGAAAACTTGGTTTCTTGGGAGTTGGAAGCACGAGTAGAGCTTACTCATACAAGTGGAGGCTAGCAAAAGACTAGGAGCAACCAACTAAGTGAGCAATAATGGACATAATCATGCAGAGCAAGAAAACATTACTAATCAAAGTATAGAGTGGTACTACAAGTCAAGGACTAAATGATCATAGAGGCTATGGTGACTTGTTCATAGTCATAACATGGTGTGAGCATGTGCCAAGTCAACCCAAACAAAGCATCAAAGGAGAATACCACAATACTATGATTTTGCATGCTAAAACAACGCATAATTTTTTTTCAAGGCACACTAAGCAATCCAAATTGTTTGGAACAAGACATGCTACATCAATAAGCACTAAGCATAAGATCAAAACAACACCTAGCATTTCATGCTAAAGTCTAAGTCACAGTCAATGCAAGCTCCTCTTGCACTTATCAAGCAAGAACTTCCTACTCCTTTTCAACACCAAGCAACTTATTTGCAATAACACATCGAGAAAGGGGGTCCAAACTACTTTATTCAAGCAAACTAAACAAACTAAGCAAAGCAAATGAAAACTAATACGCTCCAATAACAACACGACAGTGCATGAAACAATAAAAACGAAGTGTCTAGAAAGACCTGAGCTTTTTATTGATAAAGAAGGGGATGCCTTGGGCATCCCCAAGGTTTGACGCTTGTACCTCTTGGATATTTCTTGGGGTGACACCGGGGTGGCATCCCCAAGCTTTAGCTTTTGTCCATTCTTCATCTCATTACATCATTCTCTCTCTACACCTGAAAATTTTCCTTCATACAAAACTTCACACAATCTTCATTAGCAACATTAGTGTATTCAAAAGATAATAGACCTTTAGGCAAAACTTTATAACAGCAAGAATTTTCACTAAACAATCTATAGTAGTAACTCCTTCAAAAATCTCAATTTCCCAAAAGAGAACTCAAAAAGGAATCAATAAGAAGTAAATACAAATAATGGCAGAAATCTGTCAAAACAGACCAGCAGGTAGAAACCGATTTTTTCAGAAATATTTTGTTACTCAAATCAAAAAGTGTTGAACTAAAGGAAGTTAGCGAACATACTGGGGGATTTATTGTAAATTTTCAGCTCAATCCGACATACAGAGACTCCTCACGAATTTTTATGGTGGAGGACAAAAATCTGTTTCAGGACAACAACTCCACAAATCTTACTTTCCTCTAATTAGAGATCATTCTTGGCAAAAAAGCAAACAAAAAGGATAAAGAGAGGTCATTACTGAAGTAATAACTTCCAAGACTCAAGGAAACTCTTGGGTTATCTCCCAACAAGTACTTTTCTTTAACGTCTTTAAGTTAGGCACAAGAAGTTTGAAAAGATGCTCACATAAGAAATATGAATTGAAGTAAAAGAGGGCATCAAGAAGCAAATTTAAAACACATTTAAGTCTAACCCTCTTCCTATGCATCGGAATCTTGTACACAAATAAATTCACAAAGAACAAAGTGACAAGCATAGGAAGATAAAATAAGAGTAACTTCAAAACTTTCAGCACATAGAGATGTGTTTTAGTACCATGAAAAATTCTACAACCATACTTTCCTCTCTCATAATAATTTTCAGTAGCATCATGAATAAACTCAACAATATATCTATCACATAAAGCATGCTTTTCATGATCTACAAACTCATAATTTCTATCAAGCTCAAAAATAGTGGGATTAAAACCTCCACATGTTTTATCCAAAGTAGATATTTCAAAATGATCCAAAGGAACATAATATTCATCCTCCTTTGGTAAGCATGGGGGACAATCAAATAATGTAAGGGATAAAGTATGGTAACGTTATCATTATACTCACATTAAAAAGGAAGGTGTTTATACCTCCTGCATCAACAAGATTTATCAAAGCAATAAGTAACATTATAAGTAGAGCACACGTCTCTAGCAATAGTATTCAACTTATCAATTTGTTCCCATAAGTGTTTCCTTTTTTGCGACAAATGGTGTTTCTTATAATAATACTTTTGTTCTTCCGTGAACCCACCTTGCCAATAAGAACTAGTTTCAAAGAAACCATCCATTGATAAAAAGCATGGCAAAGCAAGGCAATAACAGACCAGCAACTAGAGCAGGAACTAATTTTTTTATGTTTTTGAATAAAGAAAGCAAACCAAACTAGACTAATTTTTTAGAGTTTTTGATAAAAAGAGGCAAACAAAACCAAGCAAAAGAAACTAAGGAAACTAAAAACAAAGTAAAGAGAAAGGTTAAGGAGGACTCACCTTGTGAAGACGTCCTTAGCCTCCCCGGCAACGGCGCCAGAACATCCTTGATGCAACGCTGAGTTGATGTAGGAGCGCTTCGTTGGGAACCCCAAGAGCAAGGTGTGAAGCAGCACAACAACAAGTTTTCCCTCAGTAAGAAACCGAGGTTATCGGACCAATAGGAGGAAGTAAACGACACACAGGTGTTGCAAGCAACGCAGAGACCTGCACAACACAAACTCAAGACTTTGCCCCAACGAATCAGTGAGGTTGTCAAGCTCACCGGTTTGTTGTAACAACGGATTAAACGTATGGTGTGGAAGGTAATGGTTTGCAGTACGTAAAACAGGTAACAATGAAAGATGTATCAATGGTAAAGATTGGACCGGGGTCCATAGTTCACTAGAGGTGCTCTCCTTAGATAAACAATATGGCATGAAGGGTAAACAAATTACAGCAGGGCAATTGACAGGAACTGGGCAAGGCATAACAATGCAATACCAGCAAAAATATCCTATGAGATTCGATTGGGCAATACAACAATATACATAGACCGCCATCCAACTGCATCTATGACTAGAAGTCCACCTTCAGGTTATCATCTGAACCCCCTCCAGTATTAAGTTGCAAGCAACAGACAACTGCTTTAAGCAAAGTGTGTAAGGTAAACAATCCAGTTATTCCATGAACAAGAGGCCATTATTTTCTCCCTAGTAGCAACAGCACATCTACAACCGAAGAGATTTCTGTCACTTCCCTTGGAAACTAGAGGCATGAACCCACTATCGAGCATAAATAACCTCTCTTGGAGTCACTAGCAACTACTTGGCCAAGATAGCTACTAACAACGGAGAGCATGCAAGATCACAAACAACACAGACATGATAGAATCATAAAGACAAAAACATTAATCAATCTGACATAGTAATCTCAATATCCATCGGATCCCTGCAAACACAACATGCATGATTACAAATATATTAGATCTTGATCATGAACGGAGCTCACAAGATCTATACATGAAAGCACAAGGAGGAGATACAACCATATAGCTACTACATGGGCCCATAGTCCAAGGTGGAACTACTCACGCATCATACCATAGAGAAGGCCTCCGGGATGATCTCCCCTTTGGTAGGGTGTCGAGAAGAACTTCAGAACCCCCCCCCCCCGATCTAGGGATGACGGTGGCGGCGGCTACATAAGGTTTCGTGGAGTTTTGATCGGGTACCTAGGGTTTCTGCATCAGGGTTTTCTTATAGGCGAAGAGGCGAGACCGGGAGGCGACCAGGGGGGACACACCCTGCCCAGGCGCGGGGCAGGGCCCACCCACGCCTAGGGGGGTTTGGCCGCCCTGGTTTGCGTCTCCGTCTCGTCTTCTGGATTCGTGTCCCTCACGGTAAAATATTGACTTTGGATTTTGTCCCGTACAATTCCGAGAATATTGATTTTCTACCTTTCTGGAACCAAAAACAGAAGAAAACAGGCAACTGGCACTGTGGAAACTTGTTAATAGGTTAGTTCCGAAAAAGATATAAAAACACCTCAAAGTGTAGACAAAGCAAAGCAAAATAGATACTAAACAAGCATGGAGCATAAAAAATTATAGATACGTTTCCGACGTATCACATATCTAGCGCCCACCCGCACAACCTCACGAAGTGCAAGATCAGCGATGCAGTTATTAAAATACACATCCTACGGAGGTCCACATTGGCTGAGATCTTGTTGTTTGTGGAACTAATAAGGTTGAAGTCCCCAGCTACCACCATGGGGATATCAGACCATTCCACTTTCAACTTGAGCTCCACTAGAAACTCAGGGAACCTCCTATGGTCCGGGGGCATAAACAATGATCATCTCCCACTGGAAACGAGATTCTCTATGCGTGATCCACATGCTCACAAAAAACTCCCCACGGTCCATATCATCAACCTTGAAGGTATCCTCCTTCACCCCAAGGAGGATCCCGGCCATTGTCTGGCAGCCATGACCAGATATATCTATAGCGGTTCAGAACCTCCAACTCAGCAATGGTGAAGTCCTGCCTAATCGTCTCTTGAAGACCGACAATGTACGTTACCTCATGGCGAAGGTATTCCCTGATCTGGTGACGACCCTCGTAACCGAACCCCCTTATGCTCCAAATAATGCCCAGATCGCTCGGAGCATGTCCATCTAGAATGATTGAGTGTGGGAGGGTCCCCATAGTGGGGGCCGAACGGACACAACTCGGGGGGTTGGGGTTTTGAGCTCGCTTTGGGTGGTCTCCCACGGGGCCTTCCCAAGGGGGGCTGGCTTGTGGGTGACCTCCTTGCCATCAGGAGCCAGAGGTGGATCCCTGCTGGGGCCGGGTCCTGATTACCTAGCCTTCGCAAGGATCAGGGCGCATTCCCGCTCCCGTGCATCGCATTCATGGGCGGCGGCGATCGCATACTCGTACCCATCCCAGGCCTTAATGGCCGCAATCTGTGAAACCCTAGACCCCTTCTCGCCACAAAAAACAATCCCACAGTCATCAACCACATCGCCCATTTAGGCTATGTGAACCTCAGAGAGAACAAAAAAACTAGAACCGGAAGGGCTAGAGGGGCCAGGCGCCGAAAAATAGCGGGTGATCGAGGGGTTACCTATAAACTCATCACGAACATATGCGTGGCGGGACGCACGCTCCGCCACCGTCGACTCCGGTCCAGTCAGCCCTTCCCTGGACCCCGTGAGGCGGATGCTATTGCGGGAGGGCGGCGAGGGTGGCTAGCAAGGGGCCCTCTAGCGGCGCAGCTTGGAGGCTATGGCGGGGAGGTTGGAGTCGGTCGGGTCAGACTCTAGTGCCCCGGGGTCTAGGGTATCCGGTGCGATCATGTAGAAGACCACCCCCAAGACCGCGGCGAAGCGTGAGAGCACACCACCATCCCCACACTCGACGAGGTCTCGATCTCCAGGGTTGATGGGGAGAAGGTGGGTATGGCATCCCTTGGGAGACAGGCATGTCGAGGTTGGAGACATATTGCGCGATATCGATGCCAATAGAGACGGGAGGGTGAAAGGATACGGATGTCGCCTAGAGGGGGGTGAATATGCGATTAAAACTTTTCCTAGAGTGGCTCAACAAAGGCGGAATAAAACTAGTGTTTACTTTGTTAAGCACAACCTAGAACAACTAAGGTTCACCTACGTGCACCAACAACTTATGCTAAGCAATACAAGCAACAAAGTGATAGCAAGATATATATTACTTCAAGCACGAAGGCTATCACAATGTAAAGTGCATAAGTAAAGAGCTCGGGTATAGAGATAACCGAGGCACGCGGGGACACCGATATTTTACCGAGTTCCTCCCAGCATGGAGTACGTATCGTTTGGAGAGGGGGTGGTATCAAACCACCAATGCCACAAAAGGCCTCCCTTATTCTCCGGTGAATCTCACCCCAACGGGATCGATCCATGCTTCCACTATCGGTTCACTTGTCGGTGGCAACTGGAACCTCTCACAAGGTTGGGGCACTTCTCTACAACTTAATTGGAGTCTCCCAACAAGTGCCACAAAAGGGCTCAACAAATGCCACCAAGGCCACAAAACCG
Organism: Avena longiglumis; assembly: GCA_030063025.1. NCBI lineage: Eukaryota > Viridiplantae > Streptophyta > Magnoliopsida > Poales > Poaceae > Avena > Avena longiglumis. The sequence continues at coordinate 32,309,952 of CP125975.1, forward strand.
TCTAGGGTTCCAAGAACCCAAGAGGGACAAGCTCCAATGAGAAACTCAAACCAAATCCTCCGAGGAGAACTCAAACCGATGCACCAAATGCAAATGGCAAGAACACCACAAAGGTGTTCAAATCCTTTTCTCCCAAATTCCACCAAAGCTACAAAAGCTTATGGGGGAATAAGAGAGGAATAACATGTTGGAGATATGCCCTAGAGGCAAAAATAAATGTAGTTATTATTATATCTTTGTGTTTATGATAAATGTTTACATTCATGCTATAATAGTATTAACAAGGAAACATTAATACTTGTGTGATTTGTAAACTCAATTTGAAGTCCCTAGTAAAGCCTCTATACATCACTAGCTTGTTGGTTGATAAATGATTGTGGTTTCCCTATCATGAACATTGAGATGTTATCAACAACAATATCATATCATTAGGAGAATGATATGGTGGACATACTCCTATAGATAAGCGTAGCATAAAGATCAAGTCATTTTAATAGTTCAATTTCTATATGCTTTCGAATACATAGTAACCTAATTCCTTCGACCATGAGATCATGCATATCACCTTTACCGGATGGATGCTTTGATGACATCAAACACCACACCGTAACTGGGTGGCTATAAAGGTGGCATTGAGTGTTCGGAAAGTATTGGTTGAAACACATGGATCAAGAGTGGGATTTGTCCATCCATATGACGGATAGATATACTCTGGGCCCTCTCGGTGGAATGTCATCCAATTAGCTTGCAAGCATGTGACTGGTTCACAAGGGATCACATATCACGGGAACGAGAAAAAATTACTTATCGGTAATGAGGTTGAACTAGGTATGCAGAGATACCGACGATCATAACCTCGGATAAGTAAACTATCGTGAGACAAAGGGAAATTGGTATCGTATGTAAGTGGTTCATTCGATCGCAAAGTAATCGTAGAAATATGTGGAGCCATGAATTTCCAGATTCCTCTATTGGTTATTGTTCGGAGAAGTGTCTCGATCATGTCCGCATAATTCACGAACCGTAGGGAGACACACTTAAGGATTCGACGTTGTTTGAGTAGTTATGGTATGATGAGAAAGAGACCGAATGTTGTTCGGAGTCTCGGATGGGATCCGGGATATCACGAGGAGATCCGGAATGGTCCGGAGAATAAGATTCATATAAGGAAAGTCCCGTTTCGGAGTTGGGGAATGATTCCGGTGTTTTCATCGGGAATGTTCTAGAAGGTTCCGGAATGTCCGGCACTCCGGAGGGGAAGGGGTACATGAATGTTTCATTGCAAGTTGGAATGATTGCATCATGTACTAAGTGTCATCGCTGTTCCAAATAAGGGATTAATTCAAATCCTAGTTTGAAAAGTCAACTAGCTAGTTTGAAAAGTCAAATGGCTAAAATTGGAAAGAGGAAAAGAGGAGGAAGTGGGAAACCGAGTTGGGGAGGGAATCCCTCCTCCAACCGGCGGCGCCCCCTCCAAGCCGAGTTGGGGAGGGACTCCCCTCCCTCCCCCTTGGCCACCGGCCCCTCCACCTATATAAGGAGGGGCAGGGCTCCCTCCTAGCACACAACAAGTCCCTCACCTCAAACCCTAGAAGCTGCAGCCCACCATAGCAGCCACCACCCCTAGGGTTTTGACCTAGCCGCCGACTTGGGGGTCCCCGGAACCCTAGCCGCCGGCTCTAGCCTCTCCTCCTTGGTGTGTCTAAAACCTAGATCGCCGATGAGCTCTCTCATACTCCACCATACTCGCTCCGGCTTAAGGCGAAGCCCTGCGAGATCTCCCCTCTACTTCCGGTACCATGCCGTTGTGCTGCCGGAATCGCGAGGAGAGTGCTACAACCTCCGCTGCCTACTGGAACAAGGGAGAGGAAGGTCTTCGTCGAGTACCGAACGTGTGACCGATCAAGGAGCGCCACGAGAACGCCGGAAGCATTGTCTACGCGATCTTGAGATCGGGAAGAGTACGACTACATCACCCACGAGAATCCGCTCTCGTTAAACACTTTGGAATCTTATTGTAAGTTGGCAACCGGCAGGAGCCATATGGTTGTCTTTAATTTATGTTAAGACCCGCATGTCTATTCAAAGTAGTTGTAATAGTTGAAGCCGGTGGGCGACAACCATGGAGAAGCGTCATTGACCTTGATGCAATGCCGGTGATGATGGAGATCATGTTCGTGCTTGAAGATGGAGATCGGAAGCACAAAGAAGAAAGGCCATATCATATCACATATTTTGAATTGCATGTGATGTTAATCCTTTATGCATCTTGTATTGCTTAGTAGACGACGGTAGCAATACAAGATGATCCCTCATGCACATGAATTTCAAGTCATAAAGTGTTCTCCCTTAGTTAGCACCGTTGCTAAAGCTTGTTGTTTCGAAGCACCACGTGATGATCGGGTGTGTTAGATTCTGCAAGTGTATACAACGTGAGCAAGCCAGATTTGCTCATGCGGAAACTAAGGTTTGATCTTGACGAGCCTAGCATGTATAGACATGGTCTAGGAACACGGATCACCGAAAGGTATAGCATGAATCATATAGTAGATATGATGAACATGACGATTGTTCGCCATTGAAACTATATCAACTCTCGTGATGATCGGTGTTGATGTAGTGGATTTGGTTCGTGTGATCACTAAAACAATGTGAGGGATGTTGTTTTGAGTGGGAGTTCACCTAGATTAACTTTATTATTAATTTGAACTCAATTTGTCATAAACTTAGTCTAAACTATTGCAAATATGTTGTAGATCAATGGCAGCCCCTACCATCAATTTTAATGCGTTCCTAGAGAAAAAAAAGTTGAAAAACAATGGAAGCAACTTCGCGGATTGGTTCCGCAATTTGAGGATTGTCCTCACAGTGGTAATTTGACCTATGTCTTTGGATGCACATTGGGTGACACCTGCGGTGATGCTTGATGAAGTAAAGAATGTTTACCTCGCCTAAGAATCGGTACTCCATAGTTCAGTGTGCTATCTTGTATGGTTTGGAATCGGAGCTTCAGAAAAGGTTTGAGAATTCAGACCCATATGATATTGTCGATGATCTCAAATTGATCTTTGAGACTCATGCGGCAATTGAAAGTTCTGAGGCTTCTGAAAAGTTCTTTAACTGCAAGATGGAAGAGGGCAGCTCCGTCAGTGAGCATGTGCTTAAGATGTCTGGGCACGCAAACAAACTTCAAAGCTTAGGTATAGTGATTCCTAATGCTTTGGGGATTTACCGTGTCCTCCAATCACTACCACCAAGTTACAAGAACTTTGTGATGAACTACAACATGCAGAACATGAACAAGCAATTGCCAGAACTGTTTGCTATGTTAAAGTCTGCAGAAGTGGAGATCAAGAAAGAGCACCAAGTGTTGTTGGTCAATAAGACCACCAAATTCAAGAAAGGCAAGTCTAAGCAGAAGGGACACTTCAAGAAGGGTGGTAAGAAAGTTACCACGCCAGCGAAGAAGACCAAGGTTGGACCTAAGCCTGATACTGAGTGCTTTTACTCCAAGGGAGAAGGTCACCGGAAGCGGAATTGCCCAAAGTACTTGGCGGATTTGAAGAACGGCAACATCAAGAAGAAAGGTATATCTGATATACATGTTATTGATGTGTATCTCACTAGTACTAAGTAGTAGTGCACGGTATTTGATAATCGGTTCGGTTGCTCATATTTGTAACTCGAAACAGGTGCTGCAGAATAAACGGAAGCTAGCGAAGAACGAGGTGACGATGCGCGTGGTAAACAGATCAAAGGTTGATGTGATCGCGGTCGGCACGCTACCCCTTCATCTACCATCGGGATTAGTTTTATACTTAAATAATTGTTATTTGGTGCCTGCGTTGAGCATGAACATTATATTTGGATCTTGTTTATTGCGAAACGGTTACTTGTTTAAGTCCGAGAATAATGGTTGTTCGATTTATATGAGTAATATGTTTTATGCACATGCACCTTTGATAGATGGTCTATTCTTATTGAATCTCGATAGTGGAAATACACATATCAACAACATTGAGGCTAAACGTTTGAAATCAAGCGATAATTCGACCTATATGTGGCACTGTCGTCTTGGTCACATTGGAGTGAAGCGTATGAAGAAACTCCATTCCGATGGACTTCCTGAATCACTTGATTTCGAATCACTTGATAGATGCGAAGCATGTCTGATGGGTAAAATGACTAAGACTCCATTTTATGGTATGATGGATCGAGCTACGGACTTATTAGAAATCATACATACCGATGTGTGTGGTCCAATGAGTGTAGCATCGCGCGGTGGTTATCGTTATGTTCTTACCTTCACAGATGATTTGAGTAGATATGGGTATATCTATTTCATGAAACATAAGTCCGAAACTTTCGAGAAGTTTAAGGAGTTTTAAAGTGAGGTAGAGAATCAACATAACAAGAATATTAAATTTCTACGTTCTGATCGTGGAGGTGAATATCTAAGTTACGATTTTGGCGAGCATTTGCAGAAATGCGGAATACTTTCACAGTTGACACCGCCGGGAACACCATAGCGTAATGGTGTGTCCGAACGTCGTAATCGAACTCTCTTAGATATGGTTCGTTCTATGATGTCACTTACAGATTTACCGCTATCATTTTGGGGTTATGCATTAGAAACAGCCGCATTCACTTTAAATAGGGCACCATCTAAATCCGTTGAAACGACACCGTATGAATTATGGTTTGGAAAGAAACCTAAATTGTCGTTCCTTAAAGTTTGGGGTTGCGAAGCCTATGTAAAGAAGTTACAGCCGGACAAGCTTGAACCCAAAGCGGAAAAATGCGTTTCATAGGATACCCGAAGGAAACTATTGGGTATACCTTCTATCATAGATCCGAAGGCAAAATCTTCGTTGCCAAGAATGGATCCTTTCTAGAGAAGGAATTTCTCTCGAAAGAAGTGACTGGAAGGAAAGTAGAACTCGACGAGGTTGTCGAACCTTCTCTCGAAATTGCGAGTAGCGCAACACCGGAAGAAGTTCCTGTGGTGCCTGCACCAATTAGAGAGGAAGCTAATGATGATGATCATGAAACTTCGATTGAAGTTTCTGCAGAGCCTCGGAGGTCAACGAGAACTCGTACCACTCCAGATTGGTATGATCCCGTTATGAGTGTCATGTTGGTGGACAACACCAATGAACCTAAGACATATGAGGAAGCAATGATGAGCCCAGATTCCAATAAATGGCAAGAAGCCATGAAATCCGAGATTGGATCCATGTACGAAAACCAAGTATGGACTTTGGTGGACTTACCGGATGGCCGGAAGGCTGTCGAGAACAAATGGATCTTCAAGAAGAAAACAGATGCTGATGGTAATGTTACTGTCTATAAAGCTCGACTTGTCGCAAAAGGGTTTCGACAAATTCAAGGAGTTGACTACGATGAGACTTTCTCACCAGTAGCGAAGCTAAAGTCTGTGAGGATTATGTTAGCAATCGCTGCATATTATGATTATGAGATATGGCAGATGGATGTCAAAACAACATTCCTCAATGGAGATATTGATGAAGAGTTGTATATGATGCAACCCAAAGGTTTTGTCGATCCTAAAGATGCTAACAAGGTATGTAAACTTCAACGGTCCATCTATGGATTGAAGCAAGCATCCCGAAGTTGGAATCAACGTTTTGATAAGGTGATCAAAAGTTTTGGTTTTATACAAACTTATGGAGAAGCTTGTATTTACAAGAAAGTGAGTGGGAGCTCTGTAGCATTCTTAATACTATATGTGGATGACATATTATTGATTGGGAATGATGTAGACCTTCTTAATAGTGTCAAGGAATATTTGAATAATAGTTTTTCAATGAAGGATCTTGGCGAAGCAGCTTACATATTAGGCATAAATATTTATAGAGATAGATCTAAACGCCAAATATCATTGTCACAGAGTACATATTTGGACAAAGTTGTAAAGAGATTTGGAATGGAAGATAGCAAGAAAGAGTTCTTGCCCATGTTGCCCAATACGAACTTGAGTAAAACTCAAAGTCCGACATCGACAGAATATAGAGAAAGGATGAGTAAGACTCCCTATGCCTCAGCCATAGGATCTCTAATGTATGTCATGCTATGTACTAGACCCGACATTGCGTATGCTGTTAGTTTGACTAGCAGATATCAAAGTGATCCAGGAGTGGATCATTGGACAGCGGTCAAAAACATCCTTAAGTACTTGAGAAGAACTAAGAATATGGTTCTTTCTTATGGAGGTGATGAACAGCTCGTTGTTAATGGTTACACCGATGCTAGTTGGAACACCGATCCGGATGATTCTAAATCACAATCTGGATACGTATTTATTTTGAATGGTGCAGCAGTTAGCTGGAGGAGTGCAAAGCAAAGCATTGTGGCGAGATCTTCAACTGAATCGGAATACATGGCTGCTTCGGAGGCTTCACAAGAAGCGATATGGATGAAAGAGTTCATTGCAGAGCTGGGTGTGGTTCCTAGTGCGCTGGACCCAATGTCTATCTACTGTGATAACATGGGCGCCATAGCCAATGCGCAAGAACCAAGGTCACACAAGAAGCTGAAGCACATCAAGCTACGTTTTCACGCTATTCGAGAACATATCCAAGATGGGGATATAAAGATTTGCAAAGTACACAGATCTGAATGTGGCGGATCCGTTGACTAAACCTCTCCGAGGGCAAACATGACCAGCACCAAACTGCCATGGGTGTTCGGTATATTACCATGTAATCTAGATTAGATGACTCTAGTGCAAGTGGGAGACTGTTGGAGATATGCCCTAGAGGCAATAATAAATGTAGTTATTATTATATCTTTGTGTTTATGATAAATGTTTACATTCATGCTATAATAGTATTAACAAGGAAACATTAATACTTGTGTGATTTGTAAACTCAATTTGAAGTCCCTAGTAAAGCCTCTATACATCACTAGCCTGTTGGTTGATAAATGATTGTGGTTTCCCTATCATGAACATTGAGATGTTATCAACAACAAGATCATATCATTAGGAGAATGATATGGTGGACATACTCCTATAGATAAGCGTAGCATAAAGATCAAGTCATTTTAATAGTTCAATTGCTATATGCTTTCTGATACATAGTAACCTAATTCCTTCGACCATGAGATCATGCATATCACCTTTACCGGATGGATGCTTTGATGACATCAAACACCACACCGTGGCGGGTGGCTATAAAGGTGGCATTGAGTGTTCGGAAAGTATTGGTTGAAACACATGGATCAAGAGTGGGATTTGTCCATCCATATGACGGATAGATATACTCTGGGCCCTCTCGGTGGAATGTCATCCAATTAGCTTGCAAGCATGTGACTGGTTCACAAGGGATCACATATCACAGGAACGAGAAAAAAGTACTTATCGGTAAGGAGGTTGAACTAGGTATGCAGAGATACCGACGATCATAACATCGGATAAGTAAACTATCGTGAGACAAAGGGAAATTGGTATCGTATGTAAGTGGTTCATTCGATCGCAAAGTAATCATAGAAATATGTGGGAGCCATATGAATTTCCAGATTCCTCTATTGGTTATTGTTCGGAGAAGTGTCTCGATCATGTCCGCATAATTCACGAACCGTAGGGAGACACACTTAAGGATTCGACGTTGTTTGAGTAGTTATGGTATGATGAGAAAGAGACCGAATGTTGTTCGGAGTCTCGGATGGGATCCGGGATATCACGAGGAGATCCGGAATGGTCCGGAGAATAAGATTCATATAAGGAAAGTCCCGTTTCGGAGTTGGGGAATGATTCCGGTGTTTTCATCGGGAATGTTCTAGAAGGTTCCAGAATGTCCGGCACTCCGGAGGGGAAGGGGTACATGAATGTGTCATTGCAAGTTGGAATGATTGCATCATGTACCAAGTGTCATCGCTGTTCCAAATAAAGGATTAATTCAAATCCTAGTTTGAAAAGTCAAATAGCTAGTTTGAAAAGTCAAACGGCTAAAATTGGAAAGAGGAAAAGAGGAGGAAGTGGGAAACCGAGTTGGGGAGGGAATCCCTCCTCCAACCGGCGCCCCTCCAAGCCGAGTTGGGGAGGGACTCCCCTCCCTCCCCCTTGGCCGCCGGCCCCTCCACCTATATAAGGAGGGGCAGGGCTCCCTCCTAGCACACAACAAGTCCCTCACCTCAAACCCTAGAAGCTGTAGCCCACCATAGCCGCCGCCAGCCGACTTGGGGGTCCCCGGAACCCTAGCCGCCGGCTCTAGCATCCCCTCCTTGGTGTGTCTAAACCCTAGAACACCGAGGAGCTCTCTCATACTCCACCATACTCGCTCCGGCTTAAGGCGAAGCCCTGCGAGATCTCCCTTCTACTTTCGGTACCACGCGTTGTCTTCTTGGGAATCGCGAGGAGAGTGCTACAACCTCCATTTTCTTTGGAACAAGGAGATGAAGGTCTTCGTCGAGTACAGGCGATGTGACCGACTGCGGGAGCGCTGCAGCGCATGGGAAGGATCGTCTCTGCGATCTTGAGATCGGAAGAAATCGACTACATCACCCATGAGAATCCGCTCTCGTTAAACACTTTGGAATCTTCGAGGGTAAGTTATTCCATCGACTCGTTGCTACAATCTAGTAGATAGATCTTGGCTTGTTTGTTTGTATGCGATAGAATTTTTTTGTTTTCCATGCTACGAAACCCTACAGAACAATGGAGGAAATCCACAAAAGACTCCAAGATCTAGATCCCAATATGTTCCCCTCACTTAGAGGAGAGATTGATTGGTGGGATTGTAGATCTAGATCTCCTCTTTCAAATCCCTCAAAAATATGCAAGAATCATCTGAGCGATTGAGAGAAAGCAAGCTCAAGAAGGTCAACAATGGAGGGGAAAACTTGCAAGAATGGTTGAGGAACCATTGGGGAAGAAGGCCCCTTATATAGGTCCCTCCAAAATCCAACCGTTGCGGTCCAAAAACGCGATTCCCGGTACTACCGGACTTTTTCCCAGATTACCTGGACTTTCCCAAGACTACCGGACATTTCCAGGGTTCCTGGGATCCAAACGCATTTTTCTCAAGGCTCCCGATGCAGGACCCGGCTACCGGATCCTGGTCCGGTACTACCGGTCATCACAGAACAAAAACAGCCATACCGTTTGCATCCGGACTCCGATTTCGATGATCTTGAGCTCGTTTCGAAGAGGACAACAGCCTCTACAAGATCATGCAAATAAACATCATAGTTCAGCAAGGGAGGATATATCCAAATGATTAAGTAAAAAACCTTCTACCGCGCTAGGTACTAAAATGCGGTACTACCGCTTTTTGGTACCTAGCCCGGCAGTGGATTTTGGCAACTTTACAAAACCTTCTGCCTTGCTAGGTACTAAAATGCGGTACTACCGCATTTTGGTACCTAGGAGACCAGCAGATATTCAAACGGCTATAACTTTTGATTGGTAACTCGACCCGATTCCAATTGCGTTGGAAAGAGGACGACATGAGCTTCCCTATAAAAGGTGAAAATATTGGTTATCACCAAGTGAGAATGTATCAAGTATAATAATGTGAGATACCTCACTTGGTGAGAAACCGAAAACCGCATAGATCAAAATCGCAATAAGTTATAAAAGAGGGATCCGATTTTTATGAACAAGAGCTTGTTATGGAGATTACCACAAGCTCTATATAATCACATGGATAAGACCAAATAACAACCAAATACGATGATGCAAGTATGCAAAGTTTTGAGCTCTCTCTGGACGATGTGATCGAGTTACTCATGCGAGAGCCCCTCTTGATAGTACGGTTATCTATCCTAAACTCGGTCTTCCACTAACAATATAAGACCGGCAAAAGGGAAAACCTATCAAGATTATACCTTTTCCTTGAGCATTCCACTTGAGCTCGATGTAGACGATCTTTACCTTCTCAAGATGGAACGCCTTTCTTGATTCCTCATCATCGATCCATGATCACCGAGGATGGCAAGCATCAAACATGAGATCTTCTAAAGATTGCGCATTTTGAGCTTGCACAACATATCTTCTTCTCATTTCATCGACCTTGAAGCCGACACAAGCTCCAAGCGATGCCAATGGACAATTCCTACAAGTATAACTTAATACACACATTAGTCCATAAAGATTATCATTAATTACCAAAACCACACATGGGGCCCCACATGTTCTTTCAATCTCCCCCATTTTGGTAATTGATGACAATCCCTTTAAGAGGGTTTATATAAGGAATTTTATTGAATAAGATGGTAATACCAATATCAAATACTACAAAAGTATGTGATATTGGTACCACCACCATATATAGAGCAAACTCCCCCACAATCTATGCATGTGTGATGAACTTGAATTTCATTGCATATATTGCCAATCATTATCATTGGTGGAGTTTCCTCTATATATAACACATGCTAAGTGAAAGTACCGACTTGATACGACTAGAGGGGGGGTGAATAGGGGTCTACCCAATTTTAATTTGTTTCTCACTTTTAGGCTCAACAAGAAAAGAAGTTATCTAGAGATGCAACTAAGTGAACAACCTAAATGCAAGAAAACAAACACCAACAACAAAAACAGTAAATAGCAAGGAGTAAAGGAAGGGAACGAAGTAACCGATGAGGGGACACGGAGATGTAATTACCGTAGTTCACTCCCAAGGAGCTACGTCTATGTTGGAGAGCTGTCGGGGCCACACAAGGTCACCCGAGCTCCACAAAGGCCTCACCTTCTTCTCCGGTGAGATCCCCCACAAAGGAGGCCTCACAATCCACTAATCGGTGACCTTGAAGGCGCCAACCGAAACCTTTACACCAAGGTTGAGGGGGAGGCTCCACAACTCAATTGGAGGCCCTCAACGACACCTCGAAGCTTTACAACACACGCCTTAGCTCCGAGGATGCCCTACACCGTCTAGGGTTCCAAGAAACCCAAGAGCAACAAGATCCACAAAGGATAGGTGGGGGAAATCAAATCTTCTTTTGTGGAAGTGTAGATCTAGGTCACCTCCCTCACCTCTCAAAAGATCAAGTCATTTGAGTGGCTAGAGAGAGAGAGATCTAGTGAGGTGAAGCTCAAGCATTAATGGAGGAGAGAGAAAAATTCGAGAGAGAGTGGTAGGAAGAAGGGGGTGCCTTAAATAGGCCCCCCGCACTGAACCGTTACAGCCCCGTGCGACCTCACCGGAAGTTCCGGTGAGAGGCCGGAAGTTCCACCCAGCCTGGCTCCAACGGTCATCAGACCGTTGACGCCCGCTCCAGAATCGCAACCGGAAGTTCCGGTCAAAACAGACCGGAAGTTCCGGTGAACTTCCGAGCAAGTTCCGACCAAGTTCCGGCAAATAGCACACTTCGAAACAGAAGGTTACTGAGCCGCCACCGGAACTTGGGGCGAAACTAGCGTCGGAACAAACTGTAGAACAGCCCGCAGAAAAAGATTGAGCGGAACTTCCGGCCTAGGACCGGAAGTTCCGGTGAGACACAAAAGGCCCCAACAGAACAGGAACACGCTCTCTCACGAGATAATGGGATGGCTGTGGCGGTGCATATAGGTTTGTGCAAGAACAAGTGATTTCCCACAGCCTTCCAAAATGGACCCCCTCTTAATAGTACGGTGACCTAAAAAACAACAACCGGAAAGAAACTAGGAGAAGACTAAAAGGCCACCGTCTTCAAAAGATCACAAGAGAGCATCCATCACAATAGAAGGAGACATCAACGACGTTTCCCCTGAAACTCAAGATCACAATTAAAAACACGGTTGGGATTGTCAATTTAACACCAAAAACATCATGGGAAGATATAGTCCTTTCAATCTCCCCCTTTTTGGTGTTAGATGACAATCCCACGGATTTGCATAGAAGCAAAGCAATCTTTGCAATGGACGGGGAAAGCTCCCCCTGTATGTGTGCAAGGTAGAGAGAAGACCTCTAAGGACAGAACTAGCACACATACACGGAGGCTCCCCCTAACAATTGCAAAGATAGCACAAGTGCAAGGTACAAAAAGGGATAGAGATCATACCAGAACCAACTAAATGAGGTGGAGACACAAGGAGTAATAATAACAATAAGAGCAATGAGGATCCACCACCATATGCAACAGCTCATAAGTTGACAACCAGATACCACACTCACGACATTGTATAAGATACCACAAAGATACCACATAGTCTCAAACATAGCATACCACATGGTCCACAAGAACACATAAGTTCACGGACATAAAACCACAAGCACACAAATAAACTAGAGAGTTCGCAAGAAGAAAAGATCAAAGGCAAGAACAGGCTCGCGACTCAACCCATGCAAACCTCGTAGACAACCTAATAGACATCTTTCTCCCCCTTTGGCATCGAGACACCAAAAAGGAATAAGATATCAATCTACTCGTCCCAGCCACGAGAAGGGAGAGTAGGGGAAGACTCAGGGACCCAGTGACCCCACTCAGGCGGACCAGTGACCTCCTCCTCAGACTCATCCTCGGACCAGTTGCAGTTGTCGTGAATCCAATCCTCCTTGGGAACAGTGACAGAGCTAGTGACCGGTGAGCAAGGAATGTTGAGGGCAAATACCGGAGTCCATGGCGGGAGATCGAGGTGGGGAAGGATCCCACGGAGCAGATCTGCGGAGGAGAGGTTGGAGACGAAGGGGCCGGAGCACCTTCGTGGAGAGGTCCTGGCCGGCGGCGCTCCAAATAGAAGATGGGTCTTGGGGGAAAAAGGAAGAAGATCCCGTTTCCCCCAGGGCCCACCTTATATAGGACAGCGAGCACCACCGGAAGTTCCGGTCAGGGACCGGAAGTTCTGGGTCAGACTGACCGGAAGTTCCACTGACGCCAGGAGGACCATCTCAGGTTAGGAAGACAACAAGGAAGAACTTGTGCAGGGAATAGAGAGGGCTTGAGGTAAGGAAAGGCTTAGGATAGATAGCTCAAACTGTGAAGAACCAAAACCAAGAAAAACAAAAGGTCAAAGACACAAACAAAAACGAGTCGGTGGCCGAAGCCTCCTTATATAAGAGTAAATGGCTTGACACCGTGAAGATATATCTTGGGTTCATTACCAACACTCATCATGAAGCTCAAATGGTCTCCTTTAGAGACTATAGAGTATGAAAACTTTAATGTGCGCATAATAGGGATAGTGTTTGTTCATAAGAGGAACTACACTCCCCCTAAATCCATGCCTACATCCAAAAAAGATACATATTGAGACGTGGGTAGGTGTGCAAGGTGCTCAAGCAACATTGCTCGAATCAATGATATTTAGCTCATGCCTTAACTCTCGGAACCTTGCTTCATCAAGAGGCTTCGTGAATAGATCCACAAGATTTTCCTTGGTGGGAACATACTCCAAAGAAATGTCTCCTCTAGCAACATGGTCCCGAATGAAATGATGACGAATCTCAATGTGCTTAGTCCGGTTGTGTTGCACGGGATTGTGAGCAATAGCAATGGCACTCTCATTGTCGCAAAGAAGAGGCACCTTGTCAAAAGATAGTCCAAGATCCTTCAAAGTTTGCTTCATCCATAGCAATTGAGCACAACAGCTTGCGGCAGAGATGTACTCAGCTTCGGCAGTGGACATAGATACACAGTTTTGCTTCTTCGAGGACCAACAAACCAAAGATCTTCCGAGAAACTGACAAGCTCCGGAGGTTGACTTTCTTCCCACTTTGTCACCAGCCCAGTCCGAGTCCGTGTAACCAATGAGATCAAAGCTGGCTCCCTTGGGGTACCACAACCCAAAGTTTGGGGTATGAACTAAATATCGAAAGATCCTCTTGACAGCCACCATGTGACTTTCCTTTGGTGCGGCTTGAAATCTTGCACACATACCCACACTCAACATAATATCCGGTCAGGATGCACAAAGATAGAGCAAAGGACCAATCATCGATCGATAGAGTTTTTGATCCACCTCCTTACCCTTGGGATCGAGATCAAGATTAACCCTAGTTGGCATGGGAGTCTTGGCACCTTTGACTTGATCAAACTTGAACTTCTTGAGCATGTCTTGGATGTACTTGGCTTGGTTGATGAAAGTCCCTTTCCTCAATTGTTTGATTTCAAACCCAAGGAAAAACTTCAACTCCCCCATCATGGACATCTCGAAGCGGTCGGTCATGAGCTTGGAAAAATCCTCATTAAAAGTTTTGTTAATAGACCCAAAGATATCATCAACATAGATTTGGCATACGAACAAGTGGCCTCCAACTTTCTTAGTAAAAAGAGTGGGATCAATGAGGCCCACTTCAAAGCCACGGTCTAACAAGAGCTCCCTAAGGCAATCATACCACGCACGTGGGGCTTGTTTGAGGCCATAGAGTGCCTTATTGAGCTTGTAGACATGGTTCGGAAAAAGTGGATCCTCAAAACCCGGAGGTTGCTTGACGTATACCAACTCTTTCAAAGGACCATTGAGAAAAGCACTCTTAACATCCATTTGATGCAATTTAAAGTTATGATGGGTAGAGAAGGCAAGAAGCATACGAATGGATTCAATGCGAGCAATAGGGGCATAAGTCTCACCGTAGTCGATGCCCTCAACTTGTGAGTATCCTTGGGCAACTAACCTTGCCTTGTTGCGCACGAAAATCCCATTCGCATCGCACTTGTTCTTGAAGACCCACTTGGTTCCAATGACGTTTTGACAGTCTTTAGGCCGCTCAACCAATGTCCAAACATTGTTCCTCTTGAAGTTGTGAAGTTCCTCGTTCATAGCATCAAGCCAATCATCATCTTCAAGAGCTTCGAAGACTTTCTATGGTTCCACAAGAGAGATAAACGCATGGTGAGAGCAAAAAGAAGCTAGTTGCCTCCTAGTAGTGGAACCTTTACTGAAATCTCCATAGACATTATCAAGGATATGGCCATCTCGAACAATCTTGGCGAGACGATAGGCTTGACGACGGGCTTGTGCTTCAATTCGAGATTCTTGAGCTACCACTTTGTCATTTACACCAATTGAGCCGCCCCCTTGAATACAAGCACGAACACGAGGGTCATCTTCATCAATTTCCACTTCGGGGGAGTCATCACTTGGAGAGGATCCTTGAGGATAATTGACTTGCTCTTGATCTCGACGAGCTTGACCTTGGGGAGAAACGTGACCTTGAGGAGGAGCCCCATCTTGGGGAGGTTGATGAGGTTGATGAAGAGCTTGTCCGTGGGAGGTGCCTTGAGGAGGATCCCCATCGTGGGGAGGTTGATGTTTTTGATGAAGAGCTTGTTCTTTAGAGCTTGGAGAGTCATGAGCATGGGAAGCTTCGAAAGAGCTTGAGGGAGCTTGTGCCAAGAAAGTAGGTCCTTGATGTGCAAGATGATCTTGTGAGAGTGAGGGCTCCACTTGAGTAGAGCTTGGTCCTTCTCCTTCGTCCATAAGGGGATCCTCAATGGGGAGGTGGAAACCCACACACATTCTTCCTATGGCCTTGGGAGGAATTTCATCACTTGGATCACAAACACCATCTTTCCTAACAAGAGGCTCATGATTTTCATCAAACTTCACGTTGCTCGTCTCTTCAACTCTTCCATTGGCTTTGTTGTAGACTCTATAAGCTTGGGACTGATTTGAGTAACCATCGAAAATTCCTTCTTGAGCCTTGGATTCAAACTTTGACAACCGAACTCCTTTCTTGAGGATGTAGCACTTGCAACCAAACACCCGAAAGTAGCTAACATTAGGCTTTTTCCCGGTGAGAAGTTCATAGGGGGTCTTGTTCTTATTCTTGTGGAGATAAAGTCGGTTGGTTGCATGGCAAGCGTTGGAGATGGTCTCGGCCCAAAAGTTGTATGGAGACTTGAACTCAGCTAGCATAGACCGAGCCGCATCCATCAAAGTGCGATTCTTCCTTTTGGCAACTCCGTTTTGTTGAGGGGTGTAGGGAGTGGAGTATTGATGCTTGATTCCTTCATCACTGAGAAACTCATCCAAGGTATAGTTTTTGAACTCAGTGCCATTGTCACTTCGAATTGAGAGAATAGTTGCATTGTGCTTATGTTGAACCTCATTAGCAAAGACAATGACGGTTTGTTGAGTCTCACTCTTGTACTTGAAAAAGAACACCCAAGTGTATCTTGAGAAATCATCCACAATAACCAAGCAATACTTCTTGCCTCCATGGCTATCATGAGAGGGAGGACCAAAGAGATCCATATGCAAGAGCTCCAAACACCTCTCTGTAGTGATCTGATTGAGTGCTTTGTGAGGAATTTCATGCATCTTACCTTCAATACAAGCCCCGCAAACACGATCTTTGGCAAAAGAAACATCGTTAATTCCAAGGATGTGGCCCTCAGAGTGAAGTCTTTGCAAAGTCCTCATGTTAACATGGGCTAGGTGGCGATGCCACAACCAGCCCTTGTCAGCTTTGGCATAGAGACATAGAGCATGAGGAGTAGTGGTCCCTGAAAAGTCCACCACATACAAGTCATGTTCTACATATCCTACAAAAGCCACCTTGAGAGACTTGCTCCACATGAGGACCACGGAATGAGAATTAAAGAAAGAAGAAAGACCCATAAGAGCAAGAGCACGAACTGAGAGTAAGTTGTAACCAAGAGTTTTGACAAGCATGAAGTCAACCAAGGATACATCTGGGGTTACCACCACTTTGCCAAAACCCAAAACCTGAGAGCTTGTTTTGTCACCGTAGGATACCATGGTGTTGGCAATATTGGGTCTCAATTCGGTCATGATAGACTTGCTTCCGGTCATATGACTCGTGGCACCACTATCAAGCACCCATTTTGATCCGCCGGAAGCATAGTCCTACAAGAAAATCAAGCCTTGGTTTTAGGTACCCATTTTGCAATGGGTCCCCTTTTGTTAGTGACAAGAACCTTTGGCACCCAAATGGCCCAATGATAATCATGCGTGTAAGATGTTCCCACATATCTAGCATATACATGACCATCATAAGATTTGCAAAGAATATAAGAGGGATTGTTCTTTCCGGCAAAGTTGTCACTTTGCAAGAGGGTTAGGACATTTGGTACTCCTTGGTGAAGGGAATATGACCTGAGAGGCAATAATAAAGTGTTTATTATGTGTATTCCAAGTATATGATAGATGTTTATTTTGCATGCTATAATTGTATTAATACGGAAACGTTAATACATGTGTTTTTAATAAACAAACAGAAAGTTCCTAGTTATGCCTCTCTCATAAACTAGCTCGTTGATTAACAAGATGATCAAGGTTTCCTGATCATGGACATTGGATGTTGTTAATAATGGGATCACAACAGTAGTGTAATGGTGTGATTAACATTCATCTGAAGTATAGCATTACGATCAAAGTCATTGAGTTTATATTGCTATAACAACTTACGAAGTGATCCTAATCCTTAGACCATGAGATCATGTCAATCACTAACACCGGAAGAGTTTCTTGATAACATCAAACGTCACACCGTAACAGGGTGATTATAAAGATGGATTCAGAACTAATAAACTGTTATGTTGAGGCTCATGGATCGAGAGTGGAATTTTTCATCCCGATGACGGATAGATATACTGGGCCCTCTCGGTGATATCACATTGATTAGCTTGCAAGCAAGTGATTTGATCACTAGAATGTTATATCACAGAACGAGAAAACAGTGCATGTCGATGCGAGATCAAACTAGGTATGGAGATACCGATGATCGAATCTCGGACATGTAATATATCGTGAAACAAAGGGATTAAGATACTAGCGTAAAGGTTCCGACGATCACAAGAAAGTCATCACTGAATGTGGGAGTCGATGGGTCTCCGGATCCCGCTCGATTATTGATCCGAGAGGGTCTCGATTATGTCCGCATTATTCATGAACCGTAGGGTGACACACTTAAGAGACACCGATCCAATTGGAGCAAATGTTTCATGCCGAAAGAATGAATAGCGCAGGAATTTATTTCACTAGATACCAAACAAAGTTTTGGGTGAAATTGCATAAAGTGGTTATGCATGTGAAATAGAATTCTAGCAAGGGGTTATTTGTGAATGTTTGTCATTAAAGTACTTGAAAAAATTCTGAATAAAATAAAAGAGTTTTATTTAATGAGAGTTTGCATTAAATTTGGTGGAAATTTAATGGGAATTTGAGTGGACTTTTGAGTGGAGGGAATTGAAAGGAGATTTGTGAGTGGAGTGTCCACCCACATGAAGAGGGGAGTGCAAGGGGGCAGCCCCATGCGCCGGCCACCCCCTTGGGGTTCCCCCCCCCCTCCTCCTATAAAAGGAGCCCCCCTCCTCACTTGTCTCTCACACCTCCTCGTGAAGGATCTCTCTCCCCCTCTAGAATTTATCCCCCATGGTCTAGGACTAGCGAGATACATGTTCCCGATGGCTATTCGGCAAGAAAGAGTTGTGCTTCCGCTGCATCGCTGGAGCGAGGAGGCGGAGGTTGCTAGGTGCCTCGAACGTGTGTGCGAGCACGGATGCGCTGCTGATTTGCGGCGCTAGGACTTCCTCTCGATCTTGAGATCGGCAAGAGATCGTCTACATCAACCACGAGTTGAACTCGTTAAGCTTTGTCGGTCTTCAAGGGTATGTTCTCTACGGATATACATCCGCCCGTTGTTTGTATCTAGTAGATAGATCTTGGTATATAGTTCACATCGTAGGAAAATTTTTGTTTTCTATGCGAACCCTACAAAGGGTATCGAGCCGGATCTATGCGTAGATACTTTACAGGTAGTACACATATGAGTATGTGGCGATGATGATCATGTTGTTGCTTCTTTGTTGTAATTTTGGATATTGGTGGCATAGTGGGATGAAGGCCCGACAAACTTTACATGTTCTCACATGAGACCTGTTCCACGCTTGACATGCAACTAGTTTGCATAAGTGGCTAGCGGTGTCCCTCTCCTACTATAGTCAATATCTATTTTGCAAGCGAGTTGTCAACAATTTTATTATCCTCGTTGTGGTTCATGTTCGTAGGTAAGAACGGTTCTATCTCGAAAGCCCTAAGCCACGTAAAACTTGCAATGGATAAATTAGAGGCGTCTAGTTTAGATTGTTCTTTGGGCTAGTGTTATGATATGGTAGTGTTGTAAGTAGAAGTATGAGATGATACTCTTACAACACACATAGCGTGTAAAAATCCATAGACCTTGGATTTACACATATAGGTATGATAGTGATCATACCACGATGCACATGATAGAGATCATCTGCGGGAACCATATCATTTCACTAATAAACATATGATGTTTCGATAGCATCTTATATTGCTTGTTTAGCGCTTTGTTAGCATAATAAGATGATCCTCATTTAAATATCAAGATAAGAATGTGTTCTTCCTTTAGTATGCACCGATTATGTTTTCGCTCCAAGACATCACGTGATGATCGGGTGTTCTTGGATCCACGACCATATTTGGTGTAAAAGCAGTTACACGCGAATACTAAGGTTCTAATTGGCGAGCCTAGCATGTCTGAGACATGGCCTCGAACACGGATGAAAGGTTAAGCATGAGTCATATAGTTGATATGATGCCCATTTGATGCTCGCCTTTGAAGCTATACCGACTCACGTGATGATCGGACTTGGTGTAGTGGATTTGGTTCATGTAATCACCAAAAAGGCACGAGGGATGTCGTTTTTGAGTGGGAGTTCATTCGTAATATAGATTAGTTGAACTCAATATATCATACACTTAGTCTAAACTTTACAAATTCTGTTGTGGCACCACCTGCTTTTAATTTCAATGTGTTCATGGAGAAAGAGAAACTAGCAACGAACGGTAGCAACTTTACCGAATGGGCCATGAATTGAGGATTCTCCTCTCTGCTGAACAAAAGCAATATGTGCTAGAAGCGCCGTTAGGCCCCCCACCTTTAGATGATGCCCCTGACGAGGAGAAGAATGTCTATCAGACTCGTTAGGAGGACCACAACTTAGTTCATTGCGGCATATTGTATGGGCTAGTGCCCGAACTTCGAAAGCTTTGCGAATACGGCAATTCATTTGATACAATGGGTGAGTTGAAAATGATTTTCGACACACATGTCAACTTAGAGAGCTACAACGCTCGAAAAGTTCTTTAGCTGCATGATGGAAGAGCACAACTCCGTTAGTGAGCATGTACTCAAGATTTCGGGTTACGGCGATAAGCTTGTGTCCTTGGGAATATCGATTCCCATTGACTTAGGCATCCATCGTGTTCTGCAGTCTCTGCCACCTAGCTATAAGAGCTTTGTGATGAACTATAATATGCAAGGCATGAAGAAGTCTCTCGAGCTTCATCAATGCTTAAAAGCTGAAGTGGAGATCAAAAGGAACATCAAGTGTTGATGATCAATAGGAACACTGGTTTCAAGAAAGACAAGAAGGAAACGGAAGGAAGTAAGGGCGGCAAGCCTGTTGCGCCGAAAAGAAACCCGAGTTGGACCTAAGTCTCATTCCGAGTGCTACTATTGTAAGGGGACCGCCATGGAAGCAATCGCCCCAAGTATCTGGCGCACAAGAAGGCCGCAAGGCAAACAAAGGTATATATGATATACATGTTATTGATGTACTTGACTAGTGCTCGCAGTAGCACCGGGTATTTGATACCGGTCAGTTGCTAATATTTGTAACTCGAATCGGGCTGCGGAACAAGCGACCGCTAGCAAGGGGTGAGGTCAAGATGCGTCGGCAATGGATCAAGCGTTGATGTGATCGCCGCTTAACGCCTCTCCACTTGCCGTCGGGATTAGTTATAAACTTGAATAAATGTTATCTGGTGCCTGCACTGAGCATGAACATTGTATCTGGATCGTGTTTGATGTGAAGTGGTTATTCATTTAAATCCGAGAACAATGGTTGTTCCATTTATATGAATGAAATCTTTTATGGTCATGCACCGATGATGAATGGTTTATTTCTATTAGATCTCGATGATAATGTTACACATATTCATAATGTTGATGGTAAAAGGATTAAACTTAATGATGATATATCCGCATATATGTGGCACTGCCATCTAGGTCATATTGGCGTTAAACACATGAAGAAGATCCATTCGGACGGACTTTTGTAATCACTTGATTATGAATCATTTGATACATGTGAGCCATGCCTTATGGGCAAGATGACTAGAACGCCGTTTTCCGGTTCAATGGAACGGGCGACAAATTTATTGGAAATCATATATTCTGATGTATGTGGTCCAATGAGTGTGTCAGCGCGAGGTGGATATCATTATTTTGTTACTTTCACGGATGATTTGAGTAGATACGGTTATATCTACTTGATGAAACACAAGTCTGAAACCTTTGAAAAGTTCAAGGAATTTCAGAATGAAGTGGAAAATCATCGTAATAGAAAGATCAAATTTCTACGGTCCGACCGTGGAGGTGAGTATCTAAGTTACGAGTTTAGCACTCACATGAAAGAGTGTGGAATTGTTTCACAACTCACACCTGCCGGAACACCACGGCGAAATGGTGTGTCGGAACATCGTAATCGTACTTTATTAGATATGGTTCGATCTATGATGTCTCTGACGGACATGCCGTTGTCATTTTGGGGTTATGCACTAGAAACTGCTGCATTCACTTTAAATCGGGCACCATCTAAATCCGTTGAAAAGACACCGTATGAATTGTGGTTTGGAAACAAACCTAAGCTGTCATTTCTTAAAGTTTGGGGATGCGATGTTTATGTGAAGAAACTTCAACCGGATAAACACGAACCCAAAGCGGAAAAATGCGTCTTCATAGGATACCCTAAAGAAACTATTGGGTATTCCTTCTATCACAGATCCGAGGGCAAGGTTTTTGTTGCCAGGAATGGATCCTTTCTAGAGAAAGAGTTTCTCGCGAAAGGTGTGAGTAGTCGGAAGGTAGAACTCGAAGAGGTTGTGGAACCTTATCTTCAAAGTATGGCGAGTAGCGCAGCGCCGGAAGTTGTTCCGGAGTTGGCTCCAACTGTTGAAGAGGGAACTAATGATAATGATCATGAAACTCCGAAAGAGAGTACTACCGAACCTCGCAGGTCAAACAGGACGCGTGCAGCTCCTGAGCTGTACGTAAATCCTGTCATGAATTTCATGGTTGATGAAAATGATGACCCTGCGACGTATGAAGAAGCGACGATGAGCTCGGATTCCAACAAATGGTTAGAAGACATGAAATCCGAGATGGAATCCATGTATGAAAATCAAGTTTGGAACTTGGTGGAATTACCTCACGACCGAAAGGCCGTGGAGAACAAATGGATTTTCAAAAGGAAAACTGATGCTGATGGTAATGTGACCGTCTATAAAGCTCGACTTGTCGCAAAGGGGTTTCGACAAATTCAAGGAGTTGACTACGATGAGACTTTCTCTCCCGTAGCGATGCTAAAGTCAGTTAGGATTATGTTAGCAATTGCTGCATATTTCGATTATGAGATATGGCAGATGGATGTCAAAACCGCGTTTCTCAATGGTAATATTGAAGAAGAGTTGTATATGATACAACCAAAGGGTTTTGTCGATCCTAAGGATGCTAACAAGGTGTGCAAGCTTCAACGATCCATCTATGGATTGAAGCAAGCATCACGGTTGGAATCTCCGCTTTGATGAGGTGATCAAAGAGTTTGGATTTGTCCAAACTTATGGAGAAGCTTGTATTTACAAGAAAGTGAGTGGGAGCAATGTGGCATTTCGATATTATATGTGGATGACATATTATTGATCGGAAATGATATAGATCTTTAAACAGTGTTAAAAGTTATCTAAACAGAAATTTTCAATGAAGGACCTAGGTGAGCGTCATACATATTAGGCATAAAGATCTATAGAGATAGATCTAGGCGCCTAATAGGGCTATCGCAAAGTACATAACTTGATAAGATTTTAAAGAAGTTTAAAATGGACGGAAGTAAGAAGGGTTCTTACCTATGTTGCAAGGCAAGACATTGAGTAAGACTCAAAGTCCCGGCTTGGAAGAAAGAGAGATAATGGACAAAGTCCCTATGCTTCAGCCATAGGCTCTATAATGTACGCCATGCTATGTACAAGACCGGATGTGGCACATGCTATTAGTTTGACTAGTAGGTACCAATCGGATCCAGGTTCGGAACACTGGATAGCGGTCAAGAATATCCTTAAGTACTTACGAAGAACTAAGGATATGTTTCTTGTATACGGAGGTGAAGAAGAGCTCGTCGCTAAGTGTTATGTCGACGCTAGCTTTGACACCGATCCGGATGACTCTAAGTCTCAATCCGGATACGTATTTATCATAAATGGCGGAGCGGTTAGTTGGAGGAGCTCCAAACAACCTGTGGTAGCGGGATCAACAACGGAGGCCGAATATGTTCTTTGCTTGAAGCGGCTCGAAGCGATTTGGATGAAGGAGTTCATATCCGAACTAGGAGTGGTGGCAAACGCGTTGGACCCAATGGTGATCTATTGTGACAACAATGGTGCCATTGCCAATGCCAAAGAGCCAAGGTCTCACAAGCATTCCAAGCATATTAAGCGCCGGTTTCACTCCATCCATGAGCATGTCAAGGATGGAGATATAAAGATTTAGAAGTACATACGGATCTCAATGTAGCGCATCCGTTGACTAAAACTCTCCTAGAGCAAAACATGATCAACACCAGAACTCAATGGGTGTTAGATTTATCACTATGTAACTAGATTATTGTCTCTAGTGCAAGTGGGAGATGAAGGAATATGCCCCGAGAGGCAATAATAAAGTGTTTATTATGTGTATTCCAAGTATATGATAGATGTTTATTTTGCATGCTATAATTGTATTAATACAGAAACGTTAATACATGTGTGTTTAATAAACAAACAGAAAGTTCCTAGTTATGCCTCTCTCATAAACTAGCTCGTTGATTAACAAGATGATCAAGGTTTCCTGATCATGGACATTGGATGTTGTTAATAACGGGATCACAACATTAGTGTAATGGTGTGATGAACATTCATCCGAAGTATAGCATTACGATCAAAGTCATTGAGTTTATATTGCTATAACAACTTACGAAATGATCCTAATCCTTAGACCATGAGATCATGTCAATCACTAACACCGGAAGAGTTTCTTGATAACATCAAACGTCGCACTGTAACAGGGTGATTATAAAGATGGATTCAGAACTAATAAAGTGTTATGTTGAGGCTCATGGATCGAGAGTGAAATTTGTTCATCCCGATGACGGATAGATATACTCTGGGCCCTCTCGGTGATATCACATTGATTAGCTTGCAAGCAAGTGATTTGATCACTAGAATGTTATATCACAGGAACGAGAAAAGAGTGCATGTCGGTAACGAGATCAAACTAGGTATGTAGATACCGATGATCGAATCTCGGACATGTAATATATCGTGAAACAAAGGGATTAAGATACTAGCGTAAAAGGTTCCGACGATCACAAGAAAGTCATCGTTGAATGTGTGGGAGTCAGTATGGGTCTCCAGATCCCGCTTCTGATTATTGATCCGAGAGGGGTCTCGATCATGTCCGCATTATTCATGAACCGTAGGGTGACACACTTAAGAGACACCAACATCCAATGGGAGCAAATGTTTCATGTCGAAAGAATGAACAAGCGCAGGAATTTATTTCACTAGATACCGAAACAGGTTTTCGGGTGAAATTGCATAAAGTGGTTATGCATGTGAAATAGAATTCTAGCAAGGGGTTATTTGTGAATGTTTGTCATTAAAGTAATTGACAAAATTCTGAATAAAATAAAAGAGTTTTATTTAATGAGAGTTTGCATTAAATTTGGTGGAAATTTAATGGGAATTTGAGTGGAATTTTGAGTGGAGGGAATTGAAAGGAGATTTGTGAGTGGAGTGTCCACCCACATGAAGAGGGGAGGGCAAGGGGGCAGCCCCATGCGCCGGCCACCCCCTTGGGGTCCCCCCTCCTCCTATAAAAGGTGCCCCCCTCCTCACTTGTCTCTCACACCTCCTCGTGAAGGATCTCTCTCCCCCTCTAGAATTTATCCCCCATGGTCTCGGACTAGCGAGATACATGTTCCCGGTGGCTATTCGGCAAGAAAGAGTTGTGCTTCCGCTGCATCGCTGGAGCGAGTAGGCGGAGGTTGCTCGGTGCCTCGAACGTGTGTGCGAGCACGGATGCGCTGCTGATTTGCGGCGCTAGGACTTCCTCTCGATCTTGAGATTGGCAAGAGATCGTCTACATCAACCACGAGTTGAACTCGTTAAGCTTTGTCGGTCTTCAAGGGTATGTTCTCTACGGATATACATCCGCCCGTTGTTTGTATCTAGTAGATAGATCTTGGTATATAGTTCACATCGTAGGAAAAATTTTGTTTTCTATGCTGCGAACCCTACACTTGGGCCATGCCCTTGTTCTTTTTCTTCTTATTGTTCTTCTTCTTATTCTTCTTCTTAGTCTTGGCAAGTTGATCCTTCAAAACCTTGACCTCCTCTATGAGATGCTCATGCTTGCAACAAGGGTTAGGAGAGCTAGACAAGTCTATAATTTGCACAGCGAAAGACTTAGAAAGATCACAAGTTAATTGAGTTTGAAGTTGTTCATGAGCTTCAAAAAGATTTGAGAATTTACTCTCCAAGGCTTTGTGTTCCTCTTTGAGTTTCTCAAGATCCTTTTGAGTCCTATCATGACCACCCACAAACTCAGCATTTTCTTTCTTGAGAACCTTAATCAAAGCAAGAGCATGGTCACGTTCTTTAATTGTAGAGGTCAAAGTGTTGTTATGATCATCTACAAGCTTAGACACATTTTCTTCAAGATTAATTCTCATATTTTGCTCATCCTCAAGACTTTGAGTGAGAGAGGAAATTTCATCGGCGGCATCTCTTTCATTTTTACTTAGCAAGTCAAGAAGTTCTTCCTTTTCATCTAAGGAATCTCTAGCATTGTCAAGTTGTGCAAGTAAGGACTCAAAGCAGTTTTTAGTTTCTTCATCTAAGGTAGCAACAAATTCACACATGTCAATCATCTCTTTCTTCACCTCTAGACCAACAAGATCAAGAGAGGAAGGCTCGCTAGAGATAGGTTGAGGAGTGGGTTTCGTTGATACCTCGGTGGCCTTGGCCATGAAGCACTTTTGGTTGGAGGAGATGACATTTTCATTTGGCGAGTCGAAGAGGGATAGACGTGGGGTTGAGGAAGTGGAAATAGCAGCAACCCCCACAATCTCTCCACCATGAACTTCATCATCATCTTCATCCGTGCCCGAAAGATATTCTTCATGGACCACAATTGCTCGTTCCTTGTTAGTGGCATTCTTGACGGCATAGTTCTTGT
This sequence comes from Avena longiglumis, assembly GCA_030063025.1. Classification (NCBI taxonomy): domain Eukaryota; kingdom Viridiplantae; phylum Streptophyta; class Magnoliopsida; order Poales; family Poaceae; genus Avena; species Avena longiglumis. Next base: position 32,336,162 of record CP125975.1, read on the forward strand.
TCAAGGGATGAGGAGGTCTTGAGTTGATCTTGCGAATGAGACGACCACCATTGTCTTCACGGTTCTCAAAGGGACACTTGGCCACGAAGTGACTCTTTTTGTTGCAATTGTAGCATGACCTTGATTTGGGAGACTTGTTGGATGAGTTGAATCTTGAGTTGTCCCGTGATCTTGACTTGAATCCGGACTTGTTCCAAAAGGCCCTTGAAGCGAGAGCAAGATGTTCGTTGAAGGCACATTTGAGATCCTCTTGAGACCACTCACTTGATGTATCATCATCAACTTCAATAGCCTTGGCCTTCAAAGAAAGGTTCACTTTTGTTGATCCAATGGCTCTAGCTCGAGCGGACTCCGCATTCTTCTTAGCAATAGTCATGGCAATTACTTCACTCAAGACTTCTTGGGAGGTCATTAAGTGAAAGTTGGTTCTTCCCTTGATAGAGTTGAGCTTTTGTTCTTCAAATGGGAGAAGATCTTGAATGAACTTCCTCTTCATAAACTTGTCATCAACATAGTGAGCCCCAAGGTCCCTCATAGTGGAACAAAGGACCTTAAGGCGCCTATACATGTCTTCAGGGGTCTCATCATCTTGCATTGCGAAACCATCGCACTCATTGTTGATCTCATCAAACTTGGAGCTTTGGATGCTAGCATTCCCAACAAAGAGCTCGGTGAGTTGATCCCAAGCTCCCTTGGCAGTGTCAAATTGGCGAATGTGAGCAAAATCCTTTGGAGTCAAGGCCTTTTGAATCATTCCCAAAGCTGTAGCATTGAGTTGCTTGTCCACCATTTCACCTCGTGTCAACTTCTTTGGGTCAAATGGAGAGAATCCATCCTCCACAATCCTCATTAACTCAATGGATGAGCTGGAAATATGTGAGCGCATTAGATATTGCCAATTGGCAAAATTAGACGTATCTAGCATGGGTGGTGCTCCTTGAGGTATAATGTGTGGCATGGGGATGGGTGGATCCGGAGTGTACTTCGGCGGTGGGGGTACCGCTGAGTAGTCCTTTCCTCCATTTTCCTCTTTGGAAGTTGGGTTCTCGGGCTCCTCGATGTTCTCACTTGGAACCTTGGTAGAGGTTTGAGCAACAAAACCAAGTCCCAAGTGAGTGGTGGCAGCCGCGGGAGTTACCCCGGGGGCGGACACCGTAACGGTGGGAGGAACCTCGTTGGGTTGGGGTGTGTCAATAGCAACCATGGGGTTTGGCTTGAGAGACTGCAAGAGAGTCATCATTTCCTCGAACTTGGACATCATGGATGACTCCAATTGCTTGAGGTCATCCATAGTGGCCAAGTTCTTGGATTTTTCAGTTTCACTACCCCCTTCGTCGGCCATAGTCTCTTAGGCGGTAAAGCCCGAAGTAAGAGCCTGGGCTCTGATACCAATTGAAAGTACCAATACGACTAGAGGGGGGTGAATAGGCGTCTACCCAATTTTAATTTGTTTCTCACTTTTAGGCTCAACAAGAAAGGAAGTTATCTAGAGATGCAACTAAGTGAACAACCTAAATGCAAGAAAACAAACACCAACAACAAAAACAGTAAATAGCAAGGAGTAAAGGAAGGGAACGAAGTAACCGGCGAGGGGACACAGAGATGTAATTCCCGAGTTCACTCCCAAGGAGCTAAGTCTACGTTGGAGAGGTGCCGGGGCCACACAAGGTCACCCGAGCGCCACAAAGGCCTCACCTTCTTCTCCGGTGAGCTCCTCCACAAAGGAGGCCTCACAATCCACTAACCGGTGACCTTGAAGGCGCCAACCAAAACCTTTACACCAAGGTTGAGGGGGAGGCTCCACAACTCAATTGGAGGCCCTCAACGACACCTCGAAGCTTTACAACACACGCCTTAGCTCTGAAGATGCCCTACACCGTCTAGGGTTCCAAGAAACCCAAGAGCAACAAGATCCACAAAGGATAGGTGGGGGAAATCAAATCTTCTTTGGTGGAAGTATAGATCTAGGTCACCTCCCTCACCTCTCAAAAGATCAAGTCATTTGAGTGGCTAGAGAGAGAGATCTAGTGAGGTGAAGCTCAAGCATTAATGGAGGAGAGAAAAATTCGAGAGAGAGTGGGAGGAAGAAGGGGGTGCCTTAAATAGCCCCCCCAAGCGAATTCTGACACCTGCGACCTCCGAAGTTCCGTTGAGAGGCCGGAAGTTCCGCCCAGCCTGGCTCCAACGGTCATCAGACCGTTGACGCCCGCTCCAGAAGCGCAACCGGAAGTTCCGGTCAAAACAGACCGGAAGTTCCGGTGAACTTCTGACCAAGTTCCGGAAAATAGCACACTTTGAAATAGAAGGTTACTGAGCCGCCACCGGAACTTGGGGCGGAACTAGCGTCGGAACAAACTGTAGAACAGCCCGCGGAAAAAGTTTGAGCGGAACTTCCGGCCTATGACCGGAAGTTCCGGTGAGACACAAAAGGCCCCAACAGAACAGGAACACGCTCTCTCACGGGATAATGGGATGGCTGTGGCGGTGCATATAGGTTTGTGCAAGAACAAGTGATTTCCCACAGCCTTCCAAAATGGACCCCCTCTTAATAGTATGGTGACCTAAAAAACAACAACCGGAAAGAAACTAGGAGAAGACTAAAAGGCCACCATCTTCAAAAGATCACAAGAGAGCATCCATCACAATAGAAGGAGACATCAACGACGTTTCCCCTGAAACTCAAGAGCACAATTAAAAACACGGTTGGGATTGTCAATTTAACACCAAAAACATCATGGGAAGATATAGTCCTTTCACTAAGCAACAATAAATATGCAAGAGCATGAAATGCAAATGCTTAAGAACAAACTCAATGCATCAACCAACTTCCCTTAAACCCTCTAAAACTACTCCCCCATTGGCATCGATTGCCGAAATGGGTGACAAGTTCTAGAAGGAAAATATAGTAATAATTCCTCCAAAGGTGTGCCTTCGCACATATCCAATGATGAATACTTGGGAGGGAGTAGGACTATATTGAGGACCCGAAGATTGCCAAAATAAAGCCAAATGATGCAAGCAATTACAAGGTCCGACAACCAATTGAAAACAACAAATGAGTCCAAATGGAAACAACAAGATGTTATGATATGAGCAAAAGAGTGTTTGAAATAGAAAATAGAGAAGCTCCCCAAGATTTGTGCATACTTTAAAATCGGTATATTTCAATACAAAAAATGCACAAATATGGAATCCTCACTCCTCCATAAACATTTAAAACACATCAAATGAAATATCAAATAAATGCTTAAATAAAATAGAGAAGTTCCCCAAGATTTGTGCACACTTTAGAATCGTTGTATTTCAATACAAAAATGCACAAATATGGAATCCTCACTTCTCCATAAACATTTAAGGCACAATAAATGATAAATAAGACAAATGAGCATTATTAAATGAATTAGATGAGATCCCCAAAGATAATGCACCAATTATGATAATTGTATTTGGGAACAAGGTGCATAATCATGGAATCCTCACTCATCCAAGTTTATTTAACAATGCAAGGCATGAGAGAACAAATATGAGTGCCCAAATATGCAAACAAGAGGAACTAAGACTCACAGGAAATTAAATTTGGAAGCCACTGAAGAATCAAAAGGAATAGAAAGGTGGTCTCCAAGGATTAAAAATCAACTAAAATTATCTTCTCATATGTGTATATGTCTATAAGTGGAAAACATCACAGAGACATATGCCAACAAATAAATATGCACACATAAAGAAGATATACAAGAAGGCATATGAAAAGCAAAAATGAAGTCATAATATATACCAATAAGATTTTTGCTTCAAAGCATGGCCAAAGGCTCAAATCTATCTTATTGTACATTAATGAACTTCAAACACCAACACACTACATATATTACAACTATCACCAAGGGGAAAAGGAGAAAGTTAGAATATATGGAGAAAGGCAACAAGTATCATAAGATAGAATAGACTAGCAAAAATCTCACTATTGCACATGAGAGAAGTTGATGAAATGATAGGCAATAAAATTGCTAGATTGACATATTTGGGATTGGAGGATCATATGCATGATTTTGTATAGTCCCAATTATATGCACTCATCTCAACTTAAACACATATACAATATAGAGTCCTCTTAAAACCATGGCCAGAACTACAACAATTATAAATACATTAATTCATGCTTGAAGGCAATCGACAAACGGTTGGAATCAAGATATGTGAGCATGAGAAAGAGATACTTGTTACCGAGATATAATTGGTAGGATGTAGAGGATATGAATTCGTTGATCATCCTATAGCTTGCCTCAAATTTTCTTCTAAGCATCACTTCTTCAAAATTGAGAGACAAGGTCCAATATATCTCCAATGTACCTAAAACACATTTAAGTACAAAATTGTCCCCAAACATATTGGGGACAAAGTAGTTAGTGCAACTACAATACATAGGAGAGACTCCACATAATTATGTGCATATTGATATGAAATTGAATTTCATGCACAACTTAGCCGATGGGAATTGGTGGAGTTTCCCCTATATATTGGATCAAAGAAAGCAAGCATGCCATAATACAAACATATAGTAAATAAGCATGCATAAAGCTTTCAAGAACCAAAAAGGAGATACAATTTGAACAAAAACAACAAGTAAAAACGATATTGCACACAAAAGAGAGTGACAAGACAAGTGGTGTCCAAATTGTATCAAAGAACCGATTCAACACATGAAAGATCACAAGTTCAACAAATGAACAAGGCAAAAGACAAAGAGCAAAAGATAGATAAAAATACAAATGCTCAAGGATTTATCTCATTCTAAAATGGTCAAAGTGTGAAACAAGGAATGATACAAAACCAACTCCCAAAAAGAGTAAGGTTCCAATAAGTAAACCAAACTCTCCAAACTTTTCATGATGGCACAAAATACCAAAACGAAAATATCAAACTTCCAAGCACATAAAACCCGATATGGATCAAACAAAGAAGCATAAATATGAATGTTCTAAATAATATAGGAGAGCTCCCCCATGGATAGTGCATTATATAGGATTTTCCTTTATAATGCAAAATGCACACAAATGGGATCATCACTACTACCTACATTAACTAAAACACAAGAGGATATCAATAAAATAAGAAGATCCAAAAGAAGCAAGGAAGCTTGGGAGACAACATAAAACATTTTCTTGGCCAAAGATAGGATAAAATTAAACAAAGGCCAAAGTGAATATGATCAACAAATTCTACCTTAAATTGAGTACTCATTGTCCAAGGACAAGAAATATTGGGAATAATTTTCCCTAGGTAGTTCATACGGATATCCAAGATCATATACACATAACAAGAAGCATATAACTAAATATAAGAATTGAGCATGATACTTCAAACAAGATTCTTGGTAGCTTCCAATAGTCACACAATCACTAGTGATTAGAGTAACTTGAAGCAAATGGTTTCCATGCGAATATATATATCTAAATATGAGGAAACACATACCAAGAACCACTCTCATATACAAGATCCAAAATAAGATCAATAAAGCCATTCAAGCAAATTGGAAATTGTATGAGCAAATGTGTCACATAGGTGCTAGATAATTATCAATATCAATTCTAAGTGACACAACCTCGAATATCCACATTTTCTAGGATTTTTAATATGAACTAAGCATATGACTCCCCCATAATGTGATACTACCATAAAACCAACACGAGGCAAAAGGATACAAATAGAGATAATTAATGGACATTATAAAACTTAAATTTCTCATGAGAATTGTACCACATAGAGGCTAGAAAATAATCCAATATAAATACTAGGTGGTATTCCTCATGTACACACAATTTTAGGATTGTGGAATGCCCAAGCATAACACTCCCCCAAAATGGGATAATACATTAATCTCTCAAAAAGAGCCAAAAAAGATACCAAATATAATCAAGAAAGGTTCAAACACAAGAAACACACATACATGTTGTGCCACCTAATCATATACAAATATACTTGATACCTCAAGATAATTAAGTGGAAAGCACAACATGTACAAAAGCATGGAAGATACAAAACCAACACATGCACAAGGGGCGAGTAACTTTCAATGTAATGAGTTAAGCATATGTTACCGCAAGGAGGAACATTGGGAATATAATATAATCATGATAATCCAAATGGCTTGGCTTGACAACAACAATAATTGATGAAGATCCCTCAATTCCTCATAATGTAGCCAAGACTCCAATTCCCTCCAACAAACACACCTATTGATCAAGTTTTGGCTTGTTGGTCCCCAACCAAGTTGGGTCCTAAGAGGTTAGTCACAATAGGCTTGGCAACCCAAATGGTTCTTTTCTTGACACCACATTGAGCACCAACAAATTTGGCAAACACATTGCCAACCTCATCCTTACAAAGAGAATAAGAATCATCAATCAAGATAGGATGGGATGTGGAGTTATCAATAGTGCATGCGGAAGAAATGTGCCCCTTCTCACGGCATATGTAGCAAGTTCTACTCTTGCCATCTTTCTTCTTAGGTGAAGCCACAACTCGAGGAAGAGCTTGAGTAGTCCTCTTAGGAAGAATCCCATTAATGACTTGAGGTGGAGCTTGAGGCCGCTTACCTTGTTGCATCACACTAAGAGCCTTTTTCTTCAATGGGCAAGATCTAACATGGTGCCCTTCTTCCTTGCACTTGAAGCAAACAATGTTGGCCGGATTCTTGACTTGATCTTGGCCATTCTTCTTGTTGTCCTTGTGATTCAACTTGATAGTGGAATTGTTCTTGATATTGGAGTTGAATCCAAGCCCACTCTTGTCATTGGGGGATTTTTGCACACCCAAGATTTGTTGAGTGTGACCTTCCCTTGATGACCCTTTTTTAAGTCATTCTTCAAAGAAGTGACTTGAGCCTTGAGCCTTTTGATTTCCTCTACATGGTTAGTTTCAACAAAAACACTAGAGGAAGTAGATGCTACATTGTTAGAGCAACAAGGCACGGAATGTAATTCATCACGAGATATAGCATGGTTATGAGGGGATGAATTACAAGGACTAGCACATGGCAATATAACATTTGGAGTAGATATAGTGCTAATGTCCTCATGAGGCCCACTAGATGTTACCTTTGACACGATGACCTCATGAGCTAACTTTAGCCTACCATGGGAGACTAGAAGATCCTCATGCGAGCTCGAGAGCTTAACATGACTTTCTTCTAATTTTCCATAGTTGCTAGTTAGCAAAGCAAGTTGAGCCTTTAGCTCAACATTCTCCTTCAAAATAGATGCTTCACAAGAAATAGAGTTAGTAGCACAAGCATCATTATTATTAGCAAGAGGTGAGGGCAACTTGTCAAGCTCTTTTAAATATGAAGCTTTAAGTTGCTCATGTGACTCGGTGAGTATGATGAGCTCCCTCTTAACGACTCGAGAGCCATTTTCGAGGTGCTTAAAATCCTCAGCAAGTTTAGCATAAGCAACTTCAAGTTCATCATTTTTAATCTTGAAGGAGTTAGCCACCGCAAGTTCTCTATCATGGTATTCCTTTACTCTAGATAATTCTAGAGTAAAAGTCTCCTCAAGAGATTCTTTGGTGGTTTCTTCTTCTTCAAGGGAGTCCTTTAGTTGTGCAACTTCATTAGCATACTCACGCTCAATTGCAAACTTTTCATCAATTAAGTTTTCTTGATCCTCAATAAGATCATTGCCTTCTATGGCACAATTCAAGATTTCAAGAAAGTTGGAGGAAGCAATTTTATTTTTGAAGAGAGCGCTATAGACAACCTCTCCCATTTTCTTAATAGTGGTAATATCATACTTACCTCTATAATCATCATTATCATTCTCAACCTCATCATCATCATGAGATACAATGGGATTCAAAGAGGTTACCTTTGTTCCCTTAGCCATAAGACACATGTGAGAACCAGAGGAAGGTGATGATGAGATTGCACTTGTAGCTCTCTTCAAGACCTTGTCTTGGCCCATAGAATCTTCATTTTCCTCTACATGGTTAGCAACACAGGTACTAGAGGAAATAGAAGCATTTTTATCATGGCAACAAGACAACATGAGCATATCATCATGAGATTTATTCAAGTCATTTCTACATGATATGCAAGTACTATTAACACAAGCATGTGAGGAATTTTGAGTGCTAGAAGTGTTAAGGTCCAAAGATAGATCATTGCAACTAGATAGATATGAGGGATTATAAATAGTGAACACACTATCCATATTGCAATTTCTATCACCACTCACCATATCATTACCTTGTGAAAAGTCACATGTTGGTTAAGTGGTAGAGGATGAGAACTCATCTCGACCGGAAGTGGAAGCAACACAATCATCCTCAATAATGTTGGACACAACATATTTATCTTGAAGTTTTGTCCATAACTCATGAGCACTCCAAAAAGGAATTATTGAAGAGGTAACTACATAGCTCAAAGCATTAACAAGCACATTAGAAGCTTGAGCATCGAGATATAAGTTTTTCTCGTCCTCACTAGATAGATTTTTGAAATCCATTGGAGGAGAAAAAACTATATCTACAATACGCTCCAAATTTGGGTCCATGTCCCGAAAATGAATGAGCATGCGATTTTTCCATATATCATAATTTGTGCCATCGAATGTGAATATCTCATTGTGCACTAATCCTCTAGCCGACATCTTTACTCTCAAGGAGGTGAAGCCTAAAATGAGAGACCGGGCTCTGATACCAATTGAAAGGATACGGATGTCGCCTAGAGGGGGGTGAATAGGCGATTAAAACTTTTCCTAGAGTGGCTCAACAAAGGCGGAATAAAACTAGTGTTTACTTTGTTAAGCACAACCTAGAACAACTAAGGTTCACCTATGTGCACCAACAACTTATGCTAAGCAATACAAGCAACAAAGTGATAGCAAGATATATATTACTTCAAGCACGAAGACTATCACAATGTAAAGTGCATAAGTAAAGAGCTCGGGTATAGAGATAACCGAGGAACGCGGGGACACCGATATTTTACCGAGTTCCTCCTAACATGGAGTACGTCTCGTTTGGAGAGGGGTGGTATCAAACCACCAATGCCACAAAAGGCCTCCCTTATTCTCCGGTGAATCTCACCCCAACGGGATCGATCCACGCTTCCACTATTGGTGCACTTGTCGGTGGCAACCGGAACCTCTCACAAGGTTGGGGCACTTATCCATAACTTAATTGGAGGATCCCAACAAATGCCACAAAAGGGCTCAACAAATGCCACCAAGGCCACAAAACCGTCTAGGGTTCCAAGAACCCAAGAGGGACAAGCTCCAATGAGCAACTCAAACCAAATCCTCCGAGGAGAACTCAAACCGATGCACCAAATGCAAATGGCAAGAACACCACAAAGGTGTTCAAATCCTTCTCTCCCAAATTCCACCAAAGCTACAAAAGCTTATGGGGGAATAAGAGAGGAAGAACAATGGAGGAAATCCACAAAAGACTCCAAGATCTAGATCCCAATATGTTCCCCTCACTTAGAGGAGAGATTGATTGGTGGGATTGTAGATCTAGATCTCCTCTTTCAAATCCCTCAAGAATATGCAAGAATCATCGGAGGGATTGAGAGAAAGCAAGCTCAAGAAGGTCAACAATGGAGGGGAAAACTTGCAAGAATGGTTGAGGAACCATTGGGGAAGAAGGCCCCTTATATAGGTCCCTCAAAAATCCAACTGTTGCGGCCCAAAAACGCGATTCCCGGTACTACCGGACTTTTTCCCGGTACTACCGGACTTTCCCGGCACTACCGGACATTTCCTGGGGTTCCTGGGGATCCAAACGCATTTTTCTCTGCACTCCCCGGTACCGGACCCCGGTACTACCGGATCCTGGTCCGATACTACCGGTCATCACAGAACAAAAACAGCCATAACTTTTGCATCCGGACTCCGATTTCGATGATCTTGGGCTCGTTTCGAAGAGGACAACAGCCTCTACAAGATCATGCAAAGAAACATCATAGTTCAGCAAGGGAGGATAGATCCAAATGATTAAGTAAAAAACCTTCTACCGCGCTAGGTACTAAAATGCGGTACTACCGCTTTTTGGTACCTAACCCGGCAGTGGATTTTGGCAACTTTACAAAACCTTCTGCCTTGCTAGGTACTAAAATGCGGTACTACCGCATTTTGGTACCTAGGAGACCAGCAGATATTCAAATGGCTATAACTTTTGATTGGTAACTCCGATCGACCCGATTCCAATTGCGTTGGAAAGAGGACGACATGATCTTCCCTATAAATGGTGAAAATATTGGTTATCACCAAGTGAGAATGTATCAAGTATAATAATGTGAGATACCTCACTTGGTGAGAAACCGAAAAACCGCATAGATCAAAATCGCAATAAGATATAAAAGAGGGATCCGATTTTGATGAACAAGAGCTTGTTATGGAGATTACCACAAGATCTATATCCTCACATGGATAAGACCAAATAACAACCAAATACGATGATGCAAGTATGCAAAGGTTTGAGCTCTCTACGAACGATGTGATCGAGTTACTCATTCGAGAGCCCCTCTTGATAGTACGGTTATTTATCGTAAACCCGGTCTTCCACTAACAATATAAGACCGGCAAAAGGGAAAACCTATCAAGATTATACCTTTGCCTTGAGCATTCCACTTGAGCTCGATGTAGACGATCTTTACCTTCTCAAGATGGAACGCCTTTCTTGATTCCTCATCATCGACCCATGATCACCGAGGATGGCAAGCATCAAACATGAGATCTTCTAAAGATTGCGCATTTTGAGCTTGCACAACATATCTTCTTCTCATTTCATCGACCTTGAAGCCGACACAAGCTCCAAGCGATGACAATGGACAATTCCTACAAGTATAACTTAATACATACATTAGTCCATAAAGATTGTCATTAATTACCAAAACCACACATGGGGCCCCACATGTTCTTTCAGAGGGTAGAGGCGATAACAGCGTGGGAGGTCCACCGACGCTAGCTTGGTCGGCACGCTGTGGGACAGTGCGCGCCTGCCAGGAAAGAACGTGCCCCCTCCAGCGGGCCTTGTCGTGGAAGGACCCAGAAGGGCTGCTTCCTAGGTCGCCGAGGGACCCCCTCCGCCACCCTGAGCCGGCGGCAAAGGTGGGGGAGAGGCGTCGGTACCCAACGGCGATGGATCCATCCCGGAGTCGTTGTCCTTAGAGGACTCGTCCTCTGTCCCTCCTCCCACCCGTCCCAGGACGCTCTATTTCCTCGTCGAGATCCACCAAGAGGTCTTGCCCACACGATCGAAGAAGAACCGCGGCAAGGAGACGGGGAATACTGAGGGGTCCGGGCATAAGAGCCTCATCTGGACTGCCCCGTGCCTCGAGAGAGAGCCCACGTCCACCTCAGAAGATTTCCCATGGCCTGTGTGATGAGGGCAACAATCTCCGGCCTCTTGGCCTCCAATGGGATACCCAGCAAGCGGACCCAAACCTCCAAGAGCGTAGCCACTAACTCCTGAACAGCCGAGGATGGCTTGATGGCGACCTTCAACTGGTGGATCGGGAGGGTGAAAGACGACCTGCAGGCACACATTCATAGGATCGCCACCGATGGAAAAGACACCGCGAACTTGGTGGCGGAAACGCGGCGCACAGGCCACTCATGGCCCGGGAGGACCAAACTGAGCTCGTCCTGAAGCAGGGCCTCGGTCACCTCCACCAAGAGGGGGGGTCCTAGACCGGAAGCACCGTCACCATCTCCAACCTCTTCGGCATGGTCATAGGGACCCCTCCAATGCCGATGAAGTAGAATCCGCCGTCCACCCCGTGGCCATAGTACTCCAGGCACTCCCTAGGTTGGGGTATAGCCGGAGCCACAAGCGACCGATGGGGCGCACCCGGCACCGCGGAGACGGGGTCGGTCGGCAGCGACATGCCCGTGGATGAGGCGGTCGGACCCTTCTTCTTCTTTTTCTTGATCTTCTTCTTGGGACCCAACGCCTACGCATCCTCGCCCTCGCGCCTAGCGGAGTGTCCGGGGGCTGGCCGCACCAGTTCCTGACTCGCTCTCCACGGGGCCAGCATCAGCACACCCGCTACCCGAGCGCGCGGAGGCCTTCTCGCTTGCTTGCAGCACAGAGGAGCGGAGTCGATCCTCCCATTCGGATTCAGGAGGTGGAAACGGCGGAGATGCACGCCCCCGCGGCTCCTCAACGTGGCGGCGAGCCCTGGGAGACGAGCGGAAGGGGTGTCGTGGTGGCTGGTATCGTAGCGGTGGCGGAGAGCACCGGCCAGGGTGACGGTAGGCCCTATGGTGGCCGCATGCAGGAGACGGCGGCGGTCAGCAGGAGCAGGATTCTACAGCGGGGACCGGTCAAAGGCGCAGAGAGGTGGGGCGAGCGGACGCCGGCGGGCTGCGAGGGCAGGGCGCCATCAGGCCACCACGTAAGACCACGGCGGCGCTAGAATTTTTTTCTAGATCCGCATATATCTAAACGCAATTTAGTGTATGCATACATCTAAATCTAAATAAATCCAAATCGCTTATTTCTGGACGAAAGTAATTATAATATCTCTTACCAGCCTAGTTACTAATAGAACATTGTGTATTTATTGAAAAGAGAGTTTGTATATACATACCGCGTACGGCATGTATATATGGACAAATGATCGGATTCGATGTTGTCCATCCGTCTAGAAATATAAGATACTTTAATTTTGTGAAACAATGTATTTAGACAACTTTTATATTTAGATTAGACACTAGTAGGAAAATGCCCTTTTGTACCGGTTCCAGAGGAGCTTTGGTACCGGTTTGGCAACCGGTACTAATCATTCGGGACTAAATCATTCCCCCCTTTGGTACCGGTTCCTTACGAACCGGTACTAAAAGTGCCTCCACGTGGGCACACGCATGAGCCAGCGGGGCTGGAGTCTTTGGTACCGGTTTGTAACACGAACCGGTACCAAAAGTGGGGACACGGCAGAGATTAGGCAAAGAATTCAGTGTTTAGGGTTTAAGGAGGGGTTTAGGGTATCGGACCATTTCATCATACATGAACAAAATAAATTATCAAGTTGATATGCATCACCTTAATCATACGAGGGGTTTAGGTAATACATGAAGATCAAGGTGATGCATATCAACTTGATGCATATATATAAAATATGTAATTGCATATAAGATCCCAAATTAAGTAGTACATGCATAGTGGTACTCTTCGGAGCATACTATATATTACATGTAGCATAGTGGTACTCTCCGAGGCAAACTATATATTACATGTAGTACATGCATGAAGATCGATCTTCATGCATAGTGGTACTCTCCGAAATTAGCTATGACGTCCCGAAGGAAAAATCCCGCCAATTCCTCGCCAATTGCTTTGAAGCGGTGCTCAATTGAGAGCGTGTCCCGCTTTCTTGCCAACTGTAAAAGAATGAGATACAAATAAATACATGAGCTATGTGTATATATATATCAAATCATAATGAAACAATTATGACTAAAACTCAGCACAACTGAAACAAAATAAATTTGTGATTATTGTTTACGTACCTCTTTATTTCTTTTATTATTCATTCTCTCACGACAATCTTGTGAATGTACTCACAAACGTAGTATCCACATAGATTAGTCCCCAGTGGTTGTTTCGCACATTTCTATACAAGAATATAATTCAATCAAACAATAATCAAGTATGATAAAGGTGTGTGGACCTCGGTAGTACTACTTACTTTGTTCAATCGCCATATCAGCTTCGGTTTCCATCCACCGGTATGATCTTCCTCGATGAACTTTTGCCATACGCTGCCCGATAAAGAAAATGCATAAAAGAGTTAGCAATTTGTTGATATCAGAAATTAACGAAAAACCAATAAGATTTAAAATTACTTTTTGAGCATATCAAAAGCCGTCTTGTATAGTATAGGCTCTTTGGTTAGTGAGTCAAAGACTTCAACTTCTCCATCGTACATTTTAATGACGATAAGAATAAAGTGGAACCTGTGCACGCGTTTAAATATGCAGTGTCATAGATATAACTCATCGCTTAAAATTTTAACATCCGTGAGCAAAAAGAATGTGTTAGAAGACAGTAACACTTACTTAAAGTTGTAAGGCCAAAGTATTATTTTTTGTCACGTTGTCGCTTCAAAACCTTAGTAAAGTCTCCGTGTATCCTTGTTATATATGGGATCTTCTATGGTTTTTACATGCATTGTATCCGGGTCAATGAACCCAATGTCCTTGATTTCATCCCTTTTGCATTCGAGCTTCTTGATCTGCATAATATAGCGCACAAAAGATTATATTGAGTATAATTGCAGACAATGAACGAGCTGAGCTAAAGACTTCTCAAATTACATAAATAAATAAACTTGCACAATAGCAACTGATGATAGATTTGTCGAGGGCCCGGAGATTGTATAACGAAAAGGTTCGCAGAATTCAACGCTCACATCGTATTCTTGGAAGTAGTGCTCATCCTTAACTCGCACCATGATAGCCTCGATCCCTTTCTTTGTGGCATTAGTGTACCATATATGCAAATTACGCATACTTGTTGATAGCAACCTGACATTCTCGACCAAATCTTCCCCTTGAACAAATTTATATGCTACTTCAGCGATGGGGTAATCGGTTGTGTTTTGTCGAGAACTTTGAACGGCCTTCGTGTCAAACACCTTGAGAGGGGGGGCCGATTGAACGGGTTGTTCTCCGAGCTGGTGCACTTGTTTCCCTTTTTGCCTGGACCACCGATTGATTAGATTTTTTAGCCAAGACCATCTCGTCATATGACCTTTCAATAGAACGCCTATAGTCAGATGGCGGCGATGGTACAGGGTCATATAGATTCTCAACGGTACGCACAACTTTCACCGGATCTAATGTCTTCTCAAAAGGTATCTCTGGCACTTTCTTAGCAAAATGGGCTTCCACCTCGGACTTAGAGATTACGGTGCATTCCTCGATAGTTCTTTCCCAAGGTAACTTCTGAATAGGCGGCGGTGCTTTCTCCTTTCTAAGTCTCTTCCTAGTCGGCGAACAATTCCGCTTAACGGGCGCTTTCTTACGCGAAGGATATCGAGATGGTGGACTCGCGCTGGGGTCCCTCTCAAGTAGGTGTGGACTTTGCTGCTCATGTGGACTGCTACCAGGAGGAGTCGATGGCATTTGCTGGTCATGTGGACTTTGCTGCTCATGTGGACTGCTACCAGGAGGAGTCGATGGCATTTGCTGGTCATGTGGACTTTGCTGCTCATGTGGACTGCTACGAGGAGGAGTTGTTGGCCTTGGCGAAAAGACAATGTATTTCTTGTTCCATAGGGCGAAACTGCGCTTGACATCGCCCATTGTCTTCTCATCGTCACCTCCAGGAAAATCAAGATCCATTGTTTCATAACCCGCCACAACGTCGTCCACCCCGACACGAGCATAGCCAGCCGGAATGGGCATATGATGGTGCGTTGCTCCATCTTCATTTGGGTAAACATAGCCATCCGCCACCTTAATGGACATGTTCCTCATTGGCACATGTAGCTCGCAATCTGTTTTCTAGAATGAACCTATATAGTAAAAGATATTTAGATACATTCATTTTATAAATCTAAAAATTTCTGGTATTTCTAAACGGAGCGAGGGAGTAGATCACATCAATCGATGTACTATATCACTGACAAAAAACTATGTAGCAAACCTCCATGCCGCGCTGTGCCCTTTTCCCTAGCTTCCGTCGCCTGCAAGCGAAAACACTGCATTCGGTATCGACCGATCGAGCAGCGGCGCATCGTGGAGCTAGCTTATCGTGACTGCGTGCATGCTCGAAAGTAGACGATGGAAACAGTAGCGTCGTCGCTTCGGCGCTACTAGAATACAATCACGGGCGCGCGGCCGGCCGTGTCGCATGGCATGGCTAAAGCCGCGTTACCTGCGCCGTGGCAGCTACCACAGTCCACAGTACGTAACCTGATTCGATTCAGAGACGCGCATTTACGCCAAAAAAAGGCCACCAACGCCACCACCATCGATCAACCACCTAGCTAGCTTTGCTTGGGTCAGGTCCATCGGTTGCGCCACTTCAATGCATGCATATGCACCACCGTCATCCTATTCCTATACATGGAACCATGCATTGGATAGTGGATAGGTACGTACGTAGACACATTGCATGAATCTAACTAGGCTGGTGAGCCGTTTGTAGGTGTAGTTTATTTGAGAGTTTTTTAGTTTAACTTTTGTTAAACAAATTTGTACCAGAAAATCTTCATATAAACTAGAAGCAGGACTCTCGCGGGCGACCCTAACCCCAACATTAAATCTAGTGGTTCCTAATGAGAAATGTGATATGTCATCACAACCAATGTGCCCACAGACTGGTTTTAGTGATACCACATTACATTATGGGACAGACGTAGTACCTGCAAATTGGAACAAACATCATTTATCGTTTGGTTTTGTCGCCATGGCAAAAAAAATACCCATTTAGGGTTTGCTCCCCTCTCTGTTGACGAGGTTGGTATGCTCTGTCTCCGGTGGCCTTGGGGCCTCGGAGGTGTGGTGGACCACGGCCCTCTCTGGCGGGAGGGTTTTTTAGACTGTTCGTGTCTCTTTTGGGATGGTGAGGCGGCGGCTACATCCTAAAGTTAGAATAATGTCCTTCCCGCCCTATCCTTGTTCTGTTGGTGTGTCTAACGTCAACGAATGGCGCGCGGAGTTGTGTGTCTGGCGGATCTCCTAGGATCTGGACCGTTTTGATGTTCGTTTGTGTGGTTTCCGATCACTCCCTTTTGATCTACGATTTTCATCATTGGTGATGGTTGCTCTTCTGATGTGCTGGTCCTCTAGGGTCTTAGCATGACGACTTTCCATCTATCTACTAATAGAAGCTCTACTACGATAAGCTTTACCCGGGTCCGGTGATGGACGGGCGAGGACGGCGGCGCGCCTTCGGTTTGTGCTAGTGTTTGTAGTCGTTGATAGGTGGTATATGGACCAATTTCGTTAAAAAAAAAGATGACATGGTAAGACCGAGTCTACTGGCCTAGTGCGCTACCAAGCAGGGAAGCATGACCTGAAGTCGTCGAAAGATTGTTAAAAAAAACTGAATTGACATGTAGACAAGATATCTAAAGAATGAAAATTTCAGACACGTATTGAGAAATGATAAATTGTGCTGTGTAAAGTAGCTAAAGTACTTTTTAAGTGCGATGTTACTATCCTATATATTTGCATGATGCTTTCCCTTTTTTCTTGGTGTATACATCGAATTTGAACCTGAATCTTTTTGACATAATGATCTATATTTTGTTGTGTTAATCTACTTAAGATTCTGTTGGTAAATTTTGACCAGTTTTATGTTGTTTTCTACTCCCTCCGTTTGGAAATATAAGACGTTTTAGGTTTGTGAAGGAGATGTATCTAGACACATTTTAGTGTATAGGTTCAAATGAATCTAGACACTAAAAGGTGTCCAGATACATCTCCTTCACAAACCTAAAACGTCTTATATTTCCGAACGGAGGGAGTAATAAGGAGAGAAGTTTCACAAAGAAACATGTTGATTGAAACAATTATCATTTTCAATGTTACAATATTCCAAGTCCAATCGGATTTACGCATTGTTAAAAGAACTAATAAATGAGCCGTGAATAGTAGCCAAAAATACGTGTGTGATGAAATCGCAAACATAGCACATGCTATTTCTTCCGAAAAGGGGGTATCCTTGGCCTCTCCACAAATTGATACACAATTCTATTTTTTAACAAGTCATCAAGTCGTCCTTGATAGTCTTACAAAGTGCACAAAATGGATACAACGTGTAATTATATTTTCTTGAGTCATGTTTCCGCATCGCGGTATGTGGTTCAGGCTCCCGTAACCCTCCCTCCCGTGGCGACTCCGGGCGCCGCCGAAGGGTCCCTAGATCCCGTCGCCGCCCCTCTAGATCCCATCTCTCCGTTGTTGTCGCTAGCGGCGGCCCCCTAGTCCTAACGTGCTAGGGGTGGCGGTTGTGGCGGTCTTCTTCGGAGGGGCGGCGCCAACTGAGCGGGTCGGGGGCGGTGGTCGGGACAGCGACCTCAACCAGACGAAGGTGGGTGCTACTGCAGATGCTTGCAGGCGGCGGCATCATGCCATGGTCCTAGGGCGTCCTCCTAGGCCCGTCGTCATCCGAGTGGCGCAGATCAGGGCTTGGGGAGGAGGAGGTGTCGTGGTGGCAGCATTGGAGACGTCTTGCGAGGTCTTCCTCGGCGACGCTGATGTGCGGCCACCATGGCAGGCGGCGGTTGCATCGGGTCTGGCCCAGATCCGATTTGGACCTCTGTCTATGGAGGCAGCTGCACGCTGGGTTCTGGCGAGCCGCTTCGGTGGCATTTTGGACTGTCTTATCCTCTACCTCTGGCTGGTGGCGAGGGGGATGCTGGCTCGGTTTGAATAAAGGGGGTGGTCCTAGGGTTCATCTCACACCAAGACAAAGACCTGCTTGATGTTGTCTCCATTGATCTGGTTGCAGCGTCGTGTTCCGGAAGACTCCGCCTGCGAACTCCACAATGCGTATATGCCGAGAGATCGCTGGATCGGATGGGATCTGGTCATGCACACCCATGTTTTTACTCTGGACGTTTGGGTTTAGAGGGAGCGCTTCGAAGCTCTGTTGGCTGTTAATATCATGAGGCATGTTTTCATCCCATGGTGCCAACGGAGAATGTCATGAAGACTGAGATATGAGGACTGGCAATGGTGGTTCGAGTTCTGGTGGTGACGAGGAATTGACTTGGTGACTCGTGACTTGGAGCATTGGTATGCAAGCGGGGGCGACAGAACAGGTCAAGATTATGGTTCTATCTTTCAGGTTGAAAACTTAGGGTCTGGCCTTAATTGGTTGTGCCTGACAATAGCGTTGTTGAAGGTATTGTTTTGAGAGCGTGGACTTTCTTCAGAGTGAAAACCTAGATCTTTGATCGGGCGATGACGGTGTTTGTGCATGGTTCCCTTCTTGGAAGCGTCATTTTTAGAGAAGATGGACTTCTAGTGTTGTCTTGGTGATGGTAGTACTACTGCTATTTCAATAAATGAGGAACTGTAGCGGGACTTTTTTCTTTTGTAATTTTTCTTTTTTTTAGCTATGTGTATCCATATAGCCACTAGGACAATACGCCGTTACAGAGGCTTGAATGTAATCGGTATCCTCTAATATTAAATCCTGCCTTAAAAAAATACTTCCGCATCGCCATCTACAAAAAAGATGACGATTATGAATAGCAAAAATGATTTTCTAATGCGTACTCAAAGCCACATCTACAATAAATATTTAGATGTTCGTAGAAATCATTTCGATATCCGTGTTTAACAAGATCCCAGATTTTGCCAAACAAAATATTTAAATAGTACGATTTTTTTAAAGTACCCTGGGATCCCTCATCCCTGGAGCCCGCGAGCCATATCGCCGTGCTTCTGCGCGGGTCGCCTGTCAGATGGAGAAAAATGCAAGGGCACAGCCCGCTCTGCATGCATTGCATATCCATGTTTGGTAATATTCAAGGGCGAGGGCAGGGCAGGGCTCCCACTCCATTCTGCCGCCGGTCAAACCCTGCGACGATCTCGGTCGCGTTCAACAGTCACGCCAAAGGCAAAGCCAGATTAGTCATGCTGTCACAGGCTCACACGACACAGCTAGGAGCTGGTCTAGCGTGCCTAGCCTATGCCTAGCTAGATGCCCCCAAACAGTTACAGTTAGTCCCCGTCTCCGTCGATCCCTAGCAAGCAAGCTAGCTAGCTGTACGTGTCGCCGCATGCATGCATGCATGCAGAAGCAGCGGCAGCATGCAACTTGCATCATTGCTGCATGGTCCGATCGACGAATCGAGACCATGATCCATGCATGCACACACTGATCAGAATCAGAGTGGGGAAAAGAAACAGTTAGAGCTAGCGTATTAAAAGCTACTAAGCGGCTAGCTAGCATCTTCATTCAGATCACTGCACGCAAACACCACCGGCGCCGGCCCACCGGTAGCTGTACGTCGGGCCCGGCCGGCCATTCGGGACATGCATGTGGTCTACGCGGCGGGAGATACGGGGTGTGTACGTGCTTGCGGCAGCGAGGGATGGGGATCAGATCAGGCGGCGATAGATCATGCATATGCAGGCCCGCCGGCCGGTGGGGTGGGGGGATCCCCTCGCTCGATCTGCATGCGCCATGGGCGCGCACACACACTCCCTGCCATGGCATGCATGCGATGATCCCGTACCGTACCGGCCAGCCGTGGCCCGCCCCATGCATGGACCCCGGCCGGCGGCGGGCTGCTCTGCTCCGTTATCGAATCAGTGGGCATGGAAATGTGTCTTGGCCTCTTTGTTGGCCGCGCACTGATCCGTAGCCCTGTGCAGGCTAGCTGCGGGCCTACGAACTACGGCGGGAACGACGCGCGAGCGATGGTGGCAACAACGAGCGGTCGTCCATGGTGGGGCTGGCCGCCGCGCGCCTCCATCCAGCCAATGCGGCGGCGACACGTACTACGTATGTGGTGTAGGGCAGCCAGCAAGCTTGGTGGGGCGACCGTGATTCTGTTGGTGCTTACTGTAGATGGAGCCTAAATATTGGATCGTACGTGTGTGTCACGGAGCGGAAGGTACGTACTTTTATAGCCTTGGAAAGGTGCATGCATGTGTTGCCGCCCCGACCAGAGCGTACGTACACAGAGCTTGTTTTGTTTCATACATGTAGCCTGGTCGAAAATGCATGGAGTAGTATATATACTCCCTCCGTTCTAAAAATATGAGACGTTTTAGTTTTTGTATCTAAACATGTTTAAGTATGTAGATTAACGTCTTAGTATATTTTAGAATCGGAGGGAGTAGAAACGTGCACTAGCTAGCTTGTCCACATGAAATTTGGTAAACAAGAATATGGACATCGTATGTGTTACCTTAACCTACCTCACATTTAATACCCCTATAAGCCCAAAAAAAGTCATCCTCGATAGGCCATTGAGGGCCAACACTGACCGGCACGGGCCCGGCTGTCAGAAAAAACCTCTTAGGTGGCTTTCTAGCCCCTTGGAAGGGTGGCATTGCCAGGCGCATACTACCCGTTAGCGGTGTTCCATCTCTACTAATTACTAGGGTGAGTGCCTATATGAGGAACAAGCAGTGATGTGGCGGTAGTGACACCTGTAAAATCCGTTAATGGTGGTTTAAGCACCCATTAGTGTAGGAACATGCCGAGGTAGTGTGAGCAAAATCACAAAATGAGTGTAATCGCATGGCGGGTTGAACTAACATTGTAGCGTCTGCCAAAGCAACTCATTATGTGATTCTTGCGCGGCTAGCTATCCTCGGTATATCCCGCAAAAAAGTTACTACCACACACCAACATGTTTAAAATATTGAAAATCAACATTTTTGCCATATTGTCTACATGTACAAACCTTTTCTATACATCACTAAAACTTGCGGCTTTTATTATTTTATTAACAACAATATAGTATTTTCCTACCAGGTTTGAATCTTAGTGTGATCAGAAGCAAAGTTTGTGGCATTTCATAGTTTTCTTCCCAATGAAAACAACTTCTTAGGGTTTTCGTAGGCTAGAACAACTCGCATATATACGTGTGTACACCACAACAGTATGTTAGAATTGACAAAATCTAAACCCTCTTTAAATAAAACTAACCACAGATGATTTGAGTTCGAAATTTTAACCCGGTTTCACCTTTTTTTTTTTTGCTTGCATATGGAGATTGTGATTAAACTGAATTTCTTATAAAGCTGAATGTTTTCTATTTAGAGAGGAAAGAATATCTGACATATCCTGCCCAAGTCGCCCCGTTTCAGTGTGTGCAAGAACCAGCGCGCTGGTCCATGTACACTGCACAAGCGTGGGCCGGGCCGCCATTTATGGACCGAACCCGGCCACAGGACTAGCCGACGCCCACAACAACGGCAAGTAACCACCCTGAGCCCGGCCGGCGCAGTCCGTACGTACGTGCAGCCGGACCGGTGGGCGCACATGAGCCGCGCGCCTCACGCTGCGGTGCGTGGCGGGGTGTACGTCGCCACGTGCGGTGCTCCCTCCTCCCTGCTCGCCTCGCCGGCGGCCTGCCTGCCGGGGGCCACGGACGGTGGTCCGGTGGTCACGCAACGTAACGCACCCGTCTCTGCCGCCGCACGCCCCACCCCGCCCGGCCGGCCGTTACCCAACGACTGATCTGCGAAACGTTAACACTGAATTCCCCACCACCGCTACGCTGCAACCAAAAGCGCTCGTGGTTGAACATGGCGGCTTGCGTACGTCTAGCTGACCATCGGGCTGCTCCACAAAAATAGGATCCATCCTGGGTCGCCCCTGCTCGGGCGATCTCGGAGACCCCTACAACACCGCCGCCTAGTCCCTCCTGCCGTCGCTGATGCCAGCGGCGGTGGCGGCGCCCTTCTCACTAAAGGCAGAGGACAGGAGTCGCGCGGCTGGACTCCATGGGCCGTGGGATACGACTTCGGCGGGTCTTGGATGTCTCGCAAAGGAGCGGACGGAGGAGGGGTGCGGACGGGCACGGGCAGCGGGACATTCTAGACCCGATCTAGGACCGATCTCGGTGTTGTACAGTGCCTACCGGCTATGCGGCTTTCCGTCGCATCTCGAGTTCGTCTTTTACTCCGCTGCCGGCCGGTGACGTGGGGGCTGCTGGCACGGCTTTGAATAAAGGTGGAGGTCCTTGGATTTTTCTCTCGCTGTGGTGAAGAACTGCATGTCGCTGGTCGTCATTGATCTTGGGTGGACTACCGAGTTTCGGAAGACTCCGCCAGTGAATTTCAAATGGACGACATGCCTAGAGTTTGCTGGTGTGGACGATGTTACGATCACGCACAACCATGTTTTTGGCTAGGCGTTTGGTTTCAGAGGGGCGTTGTGAAGCTCTACGATCTGCTGTTATCATGGGACATGTCTTGGTTCCACGTTGAAGTCAGATGCATAGAATGGCGTGGAAGCACGGAACCGAAGACTCGCAATGGAAATTTGAGTCCTGGTGGTGTAGGGATTCTGGCTTGGTGTTTTGTGACTTGAAACGGCCGAATTGGTAAGTGAAGACGATAGAACAGGAGGAATTCAATGTCTAAACCTACAGGATAAAAACCCAAGGTTTAGCCTTAACTGGTTGTGCCTGGCAATGGCTTTGTTAAAGGAACTGTTTTGTGAGTGTGAACTTTTTTCAGGGTAAAAACTTATGGTCTTTGATCAAGGCGATGACGTTGCTTAATCATTGTTTCCTTTTTAGAGGCATCACTTTTAGAGTTGTTGGATTTTTAGTGTTGTTTTAGTGGTGTTTAGTCCACACCCGTAATGCCAATAGGATAATTCAAGGGTAATTGGTACTACGTGATATTAATATATGCTTTTTTAAAAAAAAAAACGACCTGGCCATACCCACTGCCCTACGTATCCGCCATGGACGTCAGATACTGGCCTGGCCACACCTACTGACCTACGTATTTGTACTGAAAAACATCTTGCCGTCGCTCTGACTGTGTAGAGACGACACTGACACCACATCATGGGGGGAAATGGCATTCTGAAACGACCAAAAGACGTGCCCACGGGTAGGCCGATGCCATTTACAACCACAACAGAGGCAGAGATCCGCCGGCACGGAAGACGCCGAAGGCTGATCAAGCCTTTACTGCAATCTTTCTTGGCTGCCCCAGACAAGCAATCTGACGTATCTATCCACCACCGATCCAGCGAACCAGTGGTCACATCACATACTACCATGGAAGATGCAGATTAAATGGCAAGGCAGGCGCCCCAGTGAGTAAAAGTAGCCGGTGGCCCGTACCAAAGGCGCTTGCTTTTACCTGTGACTACCTGTGGCCATGCAGTTGGACCAGCAGCGGTACTGTAGTGAAAAGGGGGAAAGAAGGGGGGCAATTAGCAACAGTTTTAGCACATGTCATTCGGACAACACAACAATTAGCGTACAATCAAAAAGATTCCGATGCTTTGTGCATAGGCGCTACAGGTTAAGAGGATGCTGCGGCCTGCGGTAGGTAATCCGTGCCGACGTCGCCTCGGCTCCGGGGGAAGTCGCGACCAACCAACCTGTAGTCTCTCCGTGCTCTACGATTTCTGAAGCTCACACCAAAGGAAGAGAGAGTTGGATGTGTAAACATAATATGGAGCAGATGTTTTACAACAGAGTATAATAGACGTATGGTGTGGTACTCACTTGGATCGGAAGGTAGAGCTTGAACTCGGGCGGCAGCTCCTCCTCCGAGTAGAGGCGGTCCGAGAAGTAGACCCTGCGCAGACGGCAGTTTGCGTGGACCTGCACCCGCAGTGTCTCGACGTAGTTTGTGCCGTACGCTCTCTTCGTCAGGTCCGCGAGGTTCAGCTGGACGTTGTTCCACCCATCGTCGAGCTTCAACGGCATTGTGCAGATGTATGGCTTCACCCTTGTGACAGACTGGAGAAAGAGTGTACATCACTAGTACAAGTTAGTATTGCACTTGACTGCATAACAAAAGTGTAGACACGCCAATCTATGCATTCAAAGTTTCAAGAAACAGCGCAAGAAAAGCATGTGTGGCAGATTTTAAACTACACCGGAAAAAGAGAACGCTTCAAACACTGCATGTGTTATATACAGTACGTACATGAAAGGGGGCAATGCACATTTTTCACAACCAGATCATATGCACATGTAACATATGCACACCATATCTCCATGGACCATCCATACCAATCAGCGCGGGAGCAAGCATTACATGTTATTAGCATTAACTGATATATAATGGCATGAGGTGCAGCTGAATATGATTTTTTTTTAAGATAGCTGAATATGAAGCTCATGAGTTGATTGAAGTGAGGGCAAAGTTGAAATGAAATTCTGTAAGGTTGATGTCATTGCTCAAATCCCCACCTTGCTTCAAGTATATATAAATAAATATACTGACAGTAAAAAATGGGAAATGTATTCTGGGCAATGTTAAACTGACAAGAGAAAACATCCAGACATTCGGGTTATGTTGATGCTAGCAAGGGGAAGTTGTTTAGGCCTTATAAGTACTAAAGGGCAGACATAAGATCAAAACCAATGAGGTGAACTGTACATGAAGATCCAAGCGTTTTCACCAATTATGGGTGTGTATATTTGCAAAATATAATATCTGTTCCACAGTCCAGAAAATAGGCAGATAGTCACAGTATAGCTAACTCATAGTGACATAGTAGTATTTCAGCAGCTTAATGTTCGAAATAAAAATCAATTGATGGAGTTCTAAAGAGTAACCCAGTTTGGAAATTGAAAGAAGTATAGAACACCAATTAGCAACTGAATTAATTCCGCCTATGTGTTCGCTATAGTTTTGTAAATATCGCAAAAGCAAACATGGTGAATTTTAACAGTACAAAGGTTCATAAGACATGAAGTTATCAGCCACGAGATGCTCATGGAGGAACACCTACATACCTAATAGCTTAGTAAACACCTGGCACAATTTACTTATGCAGAAACACTAATAGAACTATAGATCTCACAAACCTGAAAGTTCGATGCTCGAAATCGCCGGCGCACATTCTTGTCATCCAAAACATGGACCTCAAATGTGAAGTATTTCTTAAGATTCTTCACAACGAGGGCAAGAAATGGAAGCTTAATTCCAAGGGTGGCAGCAGGGTCAGCTGGGCAAGTAATGTAGGTTGATTGCACATTTGTTCCAATAATTTCAAGTACGTTAGACTGGATATCTTCATCCTGAGGTCTTTTAATGTGCCCATCCACAACTGCATGACAGACATGTATTAAGTAACAGAACATGGCATTCTTCATCAAAATAGAAATGACCAAGTAACCACATTTGGTAAAATGGTACAACTCATCACTAACGAACCACAAGTATTTTATTTCAAGCAACACATGCTAAGCTACATCCTAAAACAGATGAACTGGCACCATGTCCCCGGAAGTAAGATGGAAATAATCAGACAACACATTTGATAAAATGGCACATAGATCACAATAACATGTGTTTAGTTTCCAGCAGGACCAGCTAAGTTACAGCATAAAGCACGTAATCCTTAGACAACATCCTCGAAAGTAAGTCTGTTGTCCTACAAAGCTTGCCACAAATTATAATTAGGGTATCACTACTCCAAGTCGAAATACCATAGTAAAAATAGGCCCAGGTCCAAAGAAGGTACATAGCATGAAGAGAGGCAGAACATTCTACCTCGGAAAATCAAAACAACACAATAGCTACTCCTAAGTCGAATTACCAATTTACCATAGTAAAAATAGGCTCAGGTCCCCGAAAGGTACTTAGCATAATAAGAGGCAGAACACTCCCCACATAATCAATACAAGGTGTTTATCAAAGACTATTAGGAAAACTGAAGAAGCAATTACAAAAGCTTGTACAGTTAAGCTTCAACATAGTCAACACACGATAGAAATAATAGAATGCCTTTAGTGTACCATACCATATTCTTTTTCCCTTTGCGACGTATACCAGACCATATTCAATGCCTAACTCACAGTAACATAAAGAAACTAAACTACTTGCCAATTTTCCTTTGCTATAATCAGAAGCACATAATGATATATAGCTTTGACAGACTGAAAACGTATCTACAGTATAGGAATAGTAGAAAATGAACTTTAGAGAACCCCAAACATGATTGACTCACCTTCCTTGTCCCATATCTGCAATGGCTTAGTCCTGAACAAACAACAAAGGAGAAAACACAGGACATGAGGTATCCAAACTAGAAAAGAAAGCATTACAACAACTAAACCAACAAAAAGCCAGCACACTACATACCCGAGGCTGTAGAGAATTGACAGAAAGCCGGACTGGAATGTATTCTTGAACATTTTTCTCCAAGCTTGTAAGGCCAACTAAACTGCAAAACATTAGACAGAAAAAAAATGAGACAAGCTTTCATGTCTGTATCAGTTACAGGGCGAGGATGCGTAAAACACTGACAGACATCAAAACGGCTATACAACAGTTCGATGCATGATTTCATTAAGTTGATCACAGGTCATTCATCAATTTGTTCAGTTAACCATGGCAGGCAAGTTAGTCATCACACATTGCATGTTTTCATGATTAACCAATATACCAAAAGACTTCTCTAGAATCAACTACGAAGAAAGTCAGGAAAAGAGCCCCAAGATATGCACTTGTCAATGGTTCGCTAGAAAAATAGAGATGTATGAAGTTGAGCGTGTGGGATTTAATCGGACCGTTGTTTCTGGAAATATAAAATGCTATCGGCAAGGCAACATCAGTTTAGTTTAACCCAAATTTCCTAAAACGCTACTGTATTGCTCAATGCGTGCACCTTCAGCCAGCTTGCGAACTAGTGGAGTTATACCTATTACAGATTCAATTTCGACCTCCTACACCTTAAGCCCATCTCAACTTCCTAGAAATTCCATCTCAGACACCTAGGTTTAGGGTGCGTGTTAGAGGAGAGGAGAAGATGGGGACGGGGTTTACCTGACCCCCCTGTCCTTCCGACAGTACCCCTCTCTGCTAGAGGCCGGCCGCCTCTGCCGGAGGGATGCGAGCGGACGAGTTAGATCAGTAAGATACCACACGAATCGGACACTAACCGGACGGAGAGAACGCTATAGCTCGCGGAGCAGAAACTCATGGAACAATCCATCCAGGCAAAGCAGAGCTAGGGCTCCTTACCAAAACTAGAAGAGATCGTCGGGCTCCGGTCCAATCGAGGGGAGGATGAGGGCGGCGACGGTCACGGGGGGCTGGGGAAGAGTTCTCGGCGGCGTGTGCTCCGGTGCCGCGGGCGGTGGCGAGGCGAGGAGGGTTTCTTCCTTCCGGGAGATTTGATTATAACCCCCACAGCTCGTTGCACTTTGATCTTATACCCTCTTGTTCGTCTGCTTCGATTTTAGCCCCCCAAAATTCAGCTAAACTCTGCCCTATAACCCCTTTTAACATGTTTGACAGAATTATCAACATATAACTAACTTTGGTCACATGAATAGACAGAAATACCCTTCATCTCTACGGGAACACATGTGCTGCTCCAGCGACACAAAAAATGACAGCAAATATTTCTAAATGCAGCCATATCAGGATAAGGAGTTCCTATATCCATCTTTGGCTTTCGTTCATCCCACACAATAAGTGGCTCTTCCGGAGCCTTATCATCGACAACAATATCTGCCTCTTTGATATCATGCAAAGCATAATCAGCAATAGGAGCTATAACAGGACCCGGCTTAGTTTCTCGCTCGTTCGCCTCTGTTTTTAAACCCAACAGAGCAAACAGTGCATTCTCATTCACCGGATTTTCATCCGGGATTCCCTTTTCCTCCCATTCATTTTCGGGTTCAATCTGGGACTCAATCAGAAGACTAGACCAGTCAACAATAGTGCTATCATTTTCTACTTCAGCACACGAGATCAATCCCGTGGTTAGGTTTGTCACACTTGATTGATTAGAATCATGCACAGACATTGCATCGATCCTATTCAATATAAACAAAAAAATCAGAAATTTCACACCAAAAACTCATGCATCAAATCCATCACACCTTTTCAGATCCATCAAATCCATCAGATGCATCAAATTTCCCGTGGTTAGGTTTGTCACACTTGATTGATTAGAATCATGCACAGACATTGGCTAAAATAAGGGAGTATGATGTTACCTTTTCAGATCCATCACACCCCTTAGCGAATCCAGCCCGTCCCCCTCAAATCCCCATGTAAATCACCTAGGGTTTGACCCGATTTAGAACAGCAGTAACCAAGAACAATCAAATCCAGAAAAATAAGGTGGGGAGAAAGATTGCCTTACCTCTGGGCGGCGATGGAGGGCGGCGGCGGCCGGTGTGGAACCGTGGCGGAGCGATGGTGGTTGCCTGGCGGCGGGGCGAGCTCCCGGTGTCCTGTGCGCGATAAGAATGGGACGAGCTCCCGGTGTCCTGTGCGCGAGAACGGGACGGGACGGGACGGGGAGCACTCTTATGTCCTGTGCGGGCTGTTCCACATAGGCAGGGGTACTTTAGTCAATTTGTGAAATATTATATTAGTATTAGCACTAATAATTTGTCTTAGGGTGGTTTTTGTCGTAGACATAGTTTCGTCCGTCGTACCAAACTTGGTCGGTCGCCTGTCAGGATCCCGTAGTTACACGAGTTTAGTGGTCCGGGCTTTGCTAGGAGTCCGCATAGTAGAGCTTGTTGCCGTGTTGCCCCAGATGTCGGGCTTCCTTGCGTTCTGCCCGGCGAAACAGCTTTTTTTCTTTTTTTTAACAACCTGCCAAGCTTTTTATTGATCCATAGTAATGTTTACGGGGACTGTTACATCATACGGGGTAGTAAACCATAGATGACGACCAACTCCTAGATTTAGAACACGCTTAGCCAGGTTGTGAGCTTCAAAATTTGAAGACCTCCCCTCGAAAACAAACTTGCAGTAGTGGAAACTCTGGGATGTGAGATTGATCTCTGCTATAATAGCTCCATTATTGCCTATAGAACCATCAGCTATGTCTTGTACAACTGTTTTGCAGTCAGAGGTCACCTGGATCCTTTCGCTCTGAATATCAGAAGCTAACGCTAGTGCCTCGCGGCAAGCTAGCGTCTCCAGAATAGCCGGATCAGTTATATCTTCATAGACCATGGCCGAAGCCCCCATATAACTGCCTTGCCAATCTCGACACACTGCCGACACCGATCCTCTATTGCCTAGTTTAGATACTCCAGCATCAACATTAATCTTTAAGGCTCCAGATGGTGGAGGGAGCCAGTTGTTGTTGTTATTCCATGAAGTCCTACTAGTCGACCTTGACGGTGGCTTGGCAATATCTTTGAGTTCCTGCACATATGACTGGATAAATAGATGAGTTGACAGAGGACTCTGAAAGATATCCTCATGGATGGCCTTCCTTCGTGCAGCCCAAAAGCCCAGAGAGTGATGGACATGCGAGTAAATTCATCATGCGATAATGACTCCATCATCTCAAATAGCCATTGTTTTGCTCTTGGTTCCCCATTTGCCGCAATATGTTCAGAAATTGATCTATCCTCTAAGGCCCGGACGCTGCTCGCCATATTACATTCCATTAAAGAGTGCCTCCAAGAATCACCCCCTCCACAGAGAGAGCATCTGATAGTATTTGACATATGCCTGTGCTCAAGAACGTCATAGGTTGGAAGAGACTGTCGAGCGAGCCTCCAAAGGAAGACCCTGATTTTCGAGGGTACAGCAGTTTTCCAGAGCATCGACCATCCCTTCTCCTCAGTCCTTCCAGTAGAGGTCCCTGCATTACCCTCAAAATAATTCTCTCTACTGATCTTCGTGTTGATTATCATGCGATAGGCAGACCTCACAGTGAAAATTCCCTTGCTCTCTTGGCTCCAGGACCAGAAGTCTTGCTGACTGCTCGTACATAAGGGTATACTCAGGATTGCTGAAACATCCATCGGGAGAAAATATTCTTTCACAATATCCACCTTCCACGAAGCTGACAAGTTATCAATCAGCTCAGAGACCATCTGAGGCGGATTATCCTTGATAGCTACAATCGGCCTCATCATGCAATCGCGGGGCAACCAGTTGTCCGACCACACAACCGTCGTCCTCCCATCACCAATACGACGGATCAACCCCTGGCGCAAAATCTCTCTTCCATCAAGAATAGACCGCCATATCTGAGATGGGTGGGTACCTAGCTCCGCTTCCAGGATAGATGAATTAGGGTAATATACCGCCTTAAGGATCTTCGCACTCAAAGAGTTGGGGTTTTGCAAAAGCCTCCAAGACTGTTTGGCAAGCAAACAGAGGTTGAACAACTCCAAATCCCTGAAGCCAAGCCCTCCTAGATGTTTAGGCCGAGTCATAACATCCCAGGACACCCAGCACGGTCTCCTTTTTCCATTCTTTGATCCCCACCAAAACTGTCTTATCAATGAATTTATATGCTCACAAAGGCCTCGAGGAAGTTTGAAACAGGCCATTGAGTAAACCGGAATTGCTTGCGCCACACTCTTTATCAACACCTCTTTCCCTCCCGAGGATAAAATCTTTTCCAGCCATCCTTTTACCTTGCCCAGACGCGATCTTTCAGATATTTGAATGTACTGTTCCTCGAGTTGCCCACATCAGTTGGCATGCCCAAGTACCTATTCGAGAGCGCCTCGGTGGAAACAGTTGATCGATCCGTCAGGGACTCAATATGAAGGATCCCTGTCCGGCTACTGCGTGCATGGACAAATCCCTCACGGCCCATACACATGCACGGGTACAGGTGTACGTTAGCCATAGGCAGCTTCAGTTGTTGGATCAGCTAATTGCATAGCTAATTAATTAGCAGACTATTAGCAGACACGAGGCGTTTTGGCTATATGCTTCCGGTTTTTGAATTGAGTTTTAGACACAAGTTAAAATATTAAAAAAATAAACAAAAAATTCCACGCATGCATTTTAATATTCTATGTTCACAAAGTTGTTTCACAGAAAACCAAACCGATATGTTTCGTGTCGTGTGTAAAAAAACAACATTTGACGCTAAAAATGTGGGTAACAAGACATTTCTTTGTCTTTTTCATACATGACAAAACAAAGGTCGATTTTCCATGAAACTTGACGTGCACAAATATAATATCGAGATGTACGCGCCAAATTATTTTTTGGAAATTTTTGACATCTAAAAAACATTCAGCCTGCTGGAGCATATGCACCCAAGATCAAAAGTGGATTTCCGACTATTAGCCCATAACTTAGTATGGTAATTGACAGCATGCACACATATCTTCCTGTTTTCTGAACGTGGATGGAGATGCTTTTGATACATGGAGAATCCCGAATTTTGTACCAAAACATAAGTAAATTGAGGAAAAAAAGAACCGGAGAAACTAAAAAGATGATGTTTCAGTCACTGAGAAGAGGCTCCGTCACTCAGAAGAGGCTCCGTCGTTTAATAAGTCTGTACCATGCCCTCGCTTTTCCGCATCTCTCCAGGCATGGGAAGCGGCGGCGAAGGTCTCTATCAGGAGTAGTGGAGCGGCGGCGGTCACCTGGAAGCAGAGGGAGTGATGATTGTGGCAACTGGCTATGACCTCTCTCCTCGGGCATTGCTGTTACAAAAGCACATCGATTTAGCCCATCTCTCGGACGCCACTCGCCGTTGTGGGTGGAGCATCTACAGGGTGAAGCCCTACTAGAAGTGGCCAATGACGGAAGACACTGGCACAAACATGTAGCGGCGGCACGACCTAGCCATCCTGCTGGCAATGTAGTTGAGATGTCGAGCATGTTGTCCATGCCTACGTAGAGCTTGCATGGCGCCACTAGGTCGTGGTTGTGTAGCCCATCTTGTTGCTCTTCGCCTAACGCTCTAAGTTGTGCCATTACCAATTTGAAGTTTCAAGTGGAGGGGTATGTGGTTGAAGACAGACAGCATTGGCTCCTTGACTACAACGTTGAAAGCAAACGAGATTTTTTTTATATAAACATTGGAACATGGGAGCTAAATCTAAAACAAAACCTAATATATTTCAAGATGGTACAAACCAAAATCTAAAATGAAATGTAAGAATATTTAGTGCTAAAAACTACACCATATTGTTTTCTAGGTTTGTGAGCACATATTGAATTATTTTAGAACCATTGCAATGTTCGGGCACTTTTGCTAGAAATTATTCTCTGCCATTTGATTAATCGTTTTCTAGATAAATCTTTTACATGTAGATGTTCCATTTTTTCCGTAAATTTTTATTAAGCTTTACAAAATTTGGTTTTAACTAAACCCTAAATGCAATGTAATTTTGAACAAAGGGAATAGTAAATGTGGATTTTCATGTGTTAATTTTTTTGCTTATCAAATGAAAATTAAAAAGACCGTAGTAACGCACGGGCATTCAACTAGTTAGCACTAATTTATCTACATCACATCTAACTGACGAGCTAACAGCCTAAAGAGGGGAAATCAGCAAAGTTTAGCTGAATTGGGGGGCTAGAATCGAAGCAGACGAACAAGGGGGTATGAGATCAAAGTGCAACGAGCTGGGGGTTTATAATCAAATCTCCCCTTCCTTCCACGGCCGAGACCCGAGAGCACGAGACAGACCAGCCGGTGAGCCGCCGGTAGGGATGTAAACGGATCGGATCGGATCGGATATTGCTATTACCGTATCCTTTACCATATTTTTTTTACGGATTTGGATCGAAGCGGATAATAGCCGGATGCGGATTCGAATGCGGATTATATTGGATTGCGGATAAGGAGCGGATTCGGAGCGGACTCGGATCGGAAAAGGATAATTGAACAAATACACATAGAAAAATAAAAAAATATTTACTTTATGCAAAAAAATGACAAGAAAGCGTGCAACACTAGATATGAGCAGTATAAAAGTGGAAGATTGGTAATAGCATAGTATAACATGCATATGTAGCATGTATAGCTAGCCAATAAATTAACTAGATTGTCTAGATATTATGGTTATGCTAAACATATCGGATTATCCTATTTGAATACCTCGGATAATCCGCATAAAATGTCGGATTATCCTTATCCATCGGATATCATCTATACCATATCCGTCACCATATTTGTCGGATATCCGCTCGATAAATATCCGCATCCGCATCCATATCCGCCGGATATCTAAAAAATCATACCATATCCTTAAAAACGGACGCGGATGCGGATTCGGAGCGGAAATTATCCGTACCATTTACATCCCTAGCCGCCGGTACACGGGACACAGGCGGCGCCACGTGAGGCCAAACGAGGAGCGGCTGCGACACGTAAGGGTGCGCTACGACCATGGATCCCCAAGGTTGAGTTAAGAACGTTGCGGGCATGGATCCCCAAGGTTGAGTTAAGAACGCTGCGGGCATGGATCCCCAAGATTGAGTTACGTGCGGCTCCATTCCGGCCGTTTTGGAGCCACCCTCCAGATTTGGTTTAGATTAGGATTTTCTTTCTTCAAATTTCATGGTGTTCGTCTCTGAAGATATGGTACAAAAATGTTGTGTTGTATCCTTTTCCGTTACATGTATGAACCAAACAGATTTGAAAATTTGCCATTCCGTTACCATTACCGCCTGTGAATTGATTCCATTACCAATTACGTTTGCAGAACCAAACCAAACACCTAGGTGATAAACAAAGGCCAGGTTCTTCCCGCCAAAAGAGACAGCAATGCAGCGTTAGAGGTGGAATCGAGCCGAGCCGAGCCGGCTCGTGGCTTGGCTCGGTCAAGCTTGTTAAAATTCGAGTTGAGCCTAACTTGACTTGTGTCTAAAAATTTCTATTTAAAATATTGGGCTTATGATTTGGCTAGTCGAGCTTGTGTCTTAGCTTGGAAGGCTCACGAGTCGGCCACCATAATCTAGTTTCCTAGAATAACTAGGCCTTAAACGCATTCTCCTCTCCTTCCTATCTCTTATGTCGCCACTGCCAACATGATTTTGATCATCCGTTGCCGCCAGATTTCAATTTGTCGCGCAGATTGTCTCGACACCGTCTTCCCCAGCCGTGTCCATCCTGATTTTGTCGATTCCCGGCCCCTCCCATCGCCATGAACAACCCCTGGCCGAGCTCCTCCATCGTCTTTGCTATGCACCGCCTCCTTATCTTGGCCGGACAACACCGCTGAAGCTACGCTCCTGATTCATAATATGACAGTTTCAATTGATATATTCTATAAAAAAATGTTGTAACGATCGACGATAATTTCTGAGACTAAATTAGCATAATATAGGCATTTCTTAAGTTTAATTGGTTTGATATATTTTGGTATGGGGAACTAATTCTATGGAGATAGTGTGTGGCCATAAATTTGGTGATACACATACATGACTACCTTATGGATCATGCATATATCATGTGTAAACTTTTCCTTGGACTACGTTATACATCAATGCATGCATATATCATGTTACTTCTCATTGGCAATTGTTTGTTTTAGCAAGGATCATAACGACTTTTGTGTGCATCGAGCCTTTCAGCCGGCTTGCGAGCTTCGTCGAGCTAGCTTGTCGAGCCTCGATCCTGAGTAGCAAGGTTTGGGTGTGGCTTGCCCAACCTTCGAGCCGAACTGAGCTCGAGCCGAGTCTTGTCGAGCCTCGACCTTTGTGTCCATCCCTAGACTGGCCCGAGCACACAAAAAAGACCCGTCAGGTCTCCGACCAAGTGTCTGATATAGTCTGCTCATGTGAAAACCTATATGCCGACCAGGTCGGCCATTACCCCGCGCGGTATGGGCCGGCCAGGCAGGCCTAGTTCGCGTGTTTCTGTTTATTTTTTCTTCCTTTTTTCAGTTTTTTTATTTTCAGATTTTTCCGAACTGTTTCTTTTTTCTTTTTTCCTTTTAATTTTCTGATGTTTTAAAAGTTTATTTTCAAAAAATATTTTTAATTTTTGAAAATGTTTAGATTCCGAATTTGTTTAAATTTGAAGAAAAGAATTATTTAAATTTGTTTAGATTTCAGATTTGAAGAAGTAGTGCATGAAAAATATGAAAACAAATAGCAGGCAACAAATAAGGAACGAACAGAAAACCAATAACTCATAATAATGAACTAACATGGGCCCAGCCCATATTGTATTCCGGGTGTGCGGTGCCCTCTATACATCGATCTGGTCGGTGTATTGAAGTAGTCTAGCTTGATCGTTGGGCTTAAAACACAGGCTCAGACTCGACACATTGGTATGCTCTAGCTTGGCCGAGTTTCGAGTTAACCATGGCCAAGCTGCACGTTCTCATAAAAGTGACAAAATTGAAGTTTTAGAAACTTCAGTGCAAAATGAACCTGATAGAAAAGTGAAATAACCCTTTTTTTTAAGGGATCCTTTGATTCGTGGGATAGGTAAAGTGTAGGAACAGAAAACTCGTATGATTGAGAAGTCATGACTAGTTAAAACCTATGGGAAGAACAATTGTCTTTGATTGTGGTAAATGAATTTTCCATGAGCTTCAACATCATGCTTTTTTCCTATGGACTTTACACTATAAGATTCCTATAAGATTATTTCCTATAGGATATGATCCTTTAAATCAAACAGGTGTTGTAGAAAAAATTCCATATGATTCTAATCCAACAAAAATCCTTTCACAATCCTATGAATCAAAGGAGGCCGAAGTTTAGGCTTGGGGCGCCATAGCAAGAGCTTTATGGAGGCATATGTGGCGCTAAGTAGCATGCGGTGTAGCATGGCACCCCAAGCGGGGTGGATGAAAAAGGTCGAATATTTTTAGATCCGGTTTATCTTGTGATGAAGTTTCAAAAGCTCGTTTGTGTTTTTTCATCATAACCACATCTTGATCCAATCAATGCTTACATTCGTCTCCTGCCGCCACCTCTACATCGTGGGGGAATATGATGGTCAGATGGGGGGATTGTATCATTTCCCGTTTATTATTCTGACTCGATAGTGCATCCGGTTTAGTGCGCTTATCAGACCAACGGACCCACCGGTTCTCATTTTTTCTGTCGGTCTAGAGAGGTTTTTAAGCGTGTGTGTGGCTCTAGGCCGGGAGAGGGATGGAATTGGATCGTGCACTTTTTGATGATGTTTGGTTATAAGTGGGCTGGATGGAACCATCCACCATAGAGGAATATTCCCTAGAAAATGTGGATCAACCTGTCCGGCAAAAATGACCGAACCATGTGATCTCACTTTTCTCTAAACATGGACCAACTCATAATCTACTCTCCATCTGAGAGCAGCCTTTCTAGCATACACGGGATATAACGTGTATGAGTCCACTTCTCTCTTCTGCTTTTCAGTACATGTGTCAGATTATTTCTCTCTCCTTTGCTTTACAAGAAGTAGTTTTACAATTTCAAAACTCTATAATTTTTAAATTAGAAACCCAATTCAAAAACCATTTGTATATTTGTGTTCGCACCAAAGAGATCTTCAAAATAAGATCAGTATTAAATATATTTTAACAATATTTGAAAATCAACTTTTGAAACCTAATGAAACTTTGAAAAACTTGATGACACCTGGGGAAATATTTTTTTTAAAAACAAGTTTTACCGTGTTTCAAACTTTATTAATCATAGTTAAGAAATAATTTGTAATTTTCTTAGTGTTCAAACCATAAAATATATTGATAAAAGAATATGGAATGTGTTTTATTGTGAATCATGACGTTTCAATGTGTTTTAGAATTCAGTTTTTGGATTTTGTTAATTTTAGGCTTGATTAATAGATATCGACAAAATAAAACACGAGCTAAAACAGATTCTTATTTTCTTGTTTATCATACATACAACCTTTTTAAATCTGGGATTGAAACTAAAATGGGTGGGCTAATATAGAAGAGAGAGTGCACAAGGTGAGCCTCACTACATGCAAGATATCAGCCAACTTTAGAAAAGATTCCTTATACCTACCCATCTTAAATCAATGGCAAAAAAATCAACGCTGCATGCATCCACTTGATATCACATGCACGCTAGAGTTCACTTTCTGCTCTCCATCTCTATTCTCCCTCTCGCTAACACATTCATGTTGTGCTAGGGCCACATGCAAGTCCTTGAGGTATTCCGATGCCCCGGAGCGTGGTCTCCCGCGGAACCCTGATCTATGGGCATCGGATCGTCTACCCCCTAGACGTCCCTCTAACAGGGGTAGCCCGGAGTAGCACTCTCTTGTTTTTGTGTTTTTTTAGGTCATATGATGATATAAAACCATGGTGCCTCACAGGGGGAGGACACTATCCTACCCGGTTTTACCCGAACGGGGAGTTTCCCCCTTATATAAGTCCAGAACCTTAGCTTTAGGTTACAGCTAGCGCACACATGAGAAGGGGGACACATGCACCCGGGGACTAGGTTTTGCATGTTTCAACATAGCACCACACTTCCATGCATGTGCTAGGGCCACATGCAAGTCCTTGAGGTATTCCGACGCCCCGGAGCGTGGTCTCTCGCGAACCACGATCTGTGGGCATCGATCGCCTACCCCTAGACGCCCCTCCGACAGGGTAGCCGCCCGAGTAGCACTCTCTTGTTTTATGTTTGTTTAGGTCATATGATGATGTAAAACCATGGTGCTTCACAGGGGGCACTATCCTACCTGTTTCACCCGAACGGGAGTTTCCCTTATATAAGTCCGTAACCTTAGCTTTAGGTTACAAACACACATGAGAAGGGGGAAACATGCACCCGGGGACTAGGTTTTGCATGTTTCAACATAGCACCACACTTCCATGCATGTGCTAGGGCCACATGCAAGTCCTTGAGGTATTCCGACGCCCCGGAGCGTGGTCTCCCGCGAAACCCTGATTTGTGGGCATCGGATCGTCTACCCCCCTAGACGTCCCTCTGACAGGGGTAGCCGGAGTAACACTCTCTTGTTTTGTGTTTGTTTAGGTCATATGATGGTGTAAAACCATGGTGCTTCACAAGGGGAGGGCACTATCCTACCCGGTTTCACCCGAACGGGGAGTTTCCCCCTTATATAAGTCCAGAACCTTAGCTTTAGGTTACAGCTAGCGCACACATGAGAAGGGGGACACATGCACCCGGGGACTAGGTTTTGCATGTTTCAACATAGCACCACACTTCCATGCATGTGCTAGGGCCACATGCAAGTCCTTGAGGTATTCCGACGCCCCGGAGCGTGGTCTCCTGCGGAACCCTGATCTGTGGGCATCGGATCGTCTACCCCCCTAGACGTCCCTCTGACAGGGGTAGCCGGAGTAGCACTCTCTTGTTTTGTGTTTTTTTAGGTCATATGATGGTGTAAAACCATGGTTCTTCACAAGGGAAGGGCACTATCCTACCCGGTTTCACCCGAACGGGGAGTTTCCCCCTTATATAAGTCCAGAACCTTAGCTTTAGGTTACAGCTAGCGCACACATGAGAAGGGGGACACATGCACCCGGGGACTAGGTTTTGCATGTT
This sequence comes from Avena longiglumis, assembly GCA_030063025.1. Classification (NCBI taxonomy): domain Eukaryota; kingdom Viridiplantae; phylum Streptophyta; class Magnoliopsida; order Poales; family Poaceae; genus Avena; species Avena longiglumis. The sequence continues at coordinate 32,375,020 of CP125975.1, forward strand.
TCAACATAGCACCACACTTCCATGCATGTGCTAGGGCCACATGCAAGTCCTTGAGGTATTCCGACGCCCCGGAGCGTGGTCTCCCGCGGAACCCTGATCTGTGGGCATCGGATCGTCTACCCCCCTAGACGTCCCTCTGACAGGGGTATCCCGGAGTAGCACTCTCTTGTTTTGTGTTTTTTAGGTCATATGACGATGTAAAACCATGGTGCTTCACAAGGGGAGGGCACTATCCTACCCGGTTTCACTAGAACGGGGAGTTTCCCCCTTATATAAGTCCAGAACGTTAACTTTAGGTTACATCTAGCGCACACATGATAAGGGGGACACATGCACCCGGGGACTAGGTTTTGCATGTTTCAACATAGCACCACACTTCCATGCATGTGCTAGGGCCACATGCAAGTCCTTGAGGTATTCCGACGCCCCGGAGCGTGGTCTCCGCGAACCCGATATGTGGGCATCGGATCGCCTACCCCTAGACGCCCCTCCGACAGGGTAGCCCGGAGTAGCACTCTCTTGTTTTGTGTTTGTTTAGGTCATATGATGATGTAAAACCATGGTGCTTCACAAGGGGAGGGCACTATCCTACCCGGTTTCACCCGAACGGGGAGTTTCCCCCTTATATAAGTCCAGAACCTTAGCTTTAGGTTACATCTAGCGCACACATGAGAAGGGGGACACATGCACCCGGGGACTAGGTTTTGCATGTTTCAACATAGCACCACACTTCCATGCATGTGCTAGGTCCACATGCAAGTCCTTGAGGTATTCTGACGCCCCGGAGCGTGGTCTCCCGCGGAACCCTGATCTGTGGGCATCGGATCGTCTACCCCTACGCCCCTCCGATGTGGGTAGCCGGAGTAGCACTCTCTTGTTTTGTGTTTGTTTAGGTCATATGATGGTGTAAAACCATGGTGCTTCACAAGGGGAGGGCACTATCCTACCCGGTTTCACCCGAACGGGGATTTTCCCCCTTATATAAGTCCAGAACCTTAGCTTTATGTTACAGCTAGCGCACACATGAGAAGGGGGACACATGCACCCGGGGACTAGGTTTTGCATGTTTCAACATAGCACCATACTTCCATGCATGTGATAGGGCCACATGGAAGGCCTTGAGGTATTCCGACGCCCCGGAGCGTGGTCTCCCGCGGAACCCTGATCTGTGGGCATCTGGTCGTCTACCCCCCTAGACGTCCCTCTGACAGGGGTAGCCCGGAGTAGCACTCTCTTGTTTTGTGTTTGTTTAGGTCATATGACGATGTAAAACCATGGTGCTTCACAAGGGGAGGGCACTATCCTACCCGGTTTCACCAGAACGGGGAGTTTCCCCCTTATATAAGTCCAGAACCTTAGCTTTAGGTTACAGCTAGCGCACACATGAGAAGGGGGACACATGCACCCGGGGACTAGGTTTTGCATGTTTCAACATAGCACCACACTTCCATGCATGTGCTAGGGCCACATGCAAGTCCTTGAGGTATTCCGACGCCCCGGAGCGTGGTCTCCCGCGGAACCCTGATCTGTGGGCATCGGATCGTCTACCCCCCTAGACGTCCCTCTGACAGGGGTAGCCCGGAGTAGCACTCTCTTCTTTTGTGTTTGTTTAGGTCATATGATGATGTAAAACCATGGTGCTTCACAAGGGGAGGGCACTATCCTACCCGGTTTCACCCGAACGTGGAGTTTCCCCCTTATATAAGTCTAGAACCTTAGCTTTAGGTTACAGCTGGCGCACACATGAGAAGGGGGACACATGCACCCGGGGACTAGGTTTTGCATGTTTCAACATAGCACCACACTTCCATGCATGTGCTAGGGCCACATGCAAGTCCTTGAGGTATTCCGACGCCCCGGAGCGTGGTCTCCCGCGGAACCCTGATCTGTGGGCATCAGATCGTCTACCCCCTAGACGTCCCTCTGACAGGGGTAGCCTGGAGTATCACTCTCTTGTTTTATGTTTTTTTAGGTCATATGATGATGTAAAACCATGGTGCTTCACAGGGGGAGGGCACTATCCTACCCGGTTTCACCCGAACGGGGAGTTACCCCTTATATAAGTCCAGAACCTTAGCTTTAGGTTACAGCTAGCGCACACATGAGAAGGGGGACACATGCACCCGGGGACTAGGTTTTGCATGTTTCTGAACGGTTTCGCGGCATAGTAAATCAAAATTTTCTACGGATGCGAACAGAGGGAAAGCCAAGATCTAATCTAGGAGATGCAAACAATGAGAGAGATTGTATTAGATCTTCATACCCTTGAAGATTCGCGACAATGAACGCTCGTTAACGTGGGTGATGTAGTCGTAATCGCTTCTCCTCGCGATCCGATCCGATCTAGCACCACAAGTGGCGTGCCTCCGTGAGATGCACACGCAAAGACCTCGATGTCTCCTCCTTCCTTGGTCCAGCAAGTATGGTGGAGAGATGGGTTGGATCTACAACGCGACGGTGTAATTGGTGGAGAATTTCGCAGCAGGCTTCGCCACAAGCGCGGGAGGAGAGAGGAGGCAGACGGCGGCTAGGGTTGGAGGGAAGGTGTGGGGGTTGGCGCACCCACCCTCTTTATATAGAGGGGCGCAGCTATCCTCCCCCAAGCCCAAACCGCGGCCCCATAGGATAAGGAGTGGGGGCAAGGAAACCCCTTCTAGAAGGTCTATCTCGAGTTTAAACCTCTCTTGGCCGGCTGGGCCCTATGGGCCTTGTGCCCTGGCCCAATGCGCCAGGGCACTCCCTCATAGGCCCATGCCCCTCCGGAAGGTGGGGCCACGTTGGTCCCCTTCCGGAAGGTTCTAGAAGCTTCCAGACAATACCGATTAACCCTAACAATTCAACTCCAAAATCATCGCCTTTATATGAATCTTATTCTCCGACCACCTGTAACCTCGTGATGTCTCGGATCCCATCCGAGACTCAACAAAAATTCATAAACCAATTATCCAATCTATCCTAGCGTCGAGATACGTTAAGTGTGTGACCTGGGTTCGAGAATATGCGACATGATCTTCTATCAATAATCAGCGGGTCTGGAAACCCATATTGACTCCACACATTCATCGATGATCATATCGGATGAACCACGATGCCAGGATTCAATCAATCCCATATATATATTCCCTTCTGCTCGCGATATTTTACTTGCCCGAGATTCGATCGCTTGCATCATTGCACCTAGTTCAATCTCGCTCACGCAAGTACTTTACTGCTCAGAATCCGATATCACTTTGTGATTAACTCCTTAACCACATGCTTGCAAGCGGTGTTGATATCGACACGAGTGGGCCAAGTATATCTCTCCGACTTGGGAGGGACAAATCCCATCTCGATACATACAACCCAATGATACTTTCCGATCACCGAGAGACACCTTTATGATCACCCTCTCATAGGATGACGTTTGATGACCTCAAAGCTTTCTTCCGATACCAGGGAGTTGTATTATCTCATGGTCTAAGGAATACAATATTTGACATAAGAAAAGCTTCGCAAAGACGAACACGATGACACGATCTAATTGCTTCGCTTAGTTTGTCTCCATCACCATATCATTCTCCCAATGATATGATCTCATTATTAATCGACAACTCATGTCCATGGTTAGGAAACCTTAACCATAACTAATCAATGAGCTAGTCCTTAGAGGCGTACTAGGGACACGGTGTTGTTCACAGACCACACAAGTATTAAAGTTTCCGCTTAATACAATTCTAGCATGGAATATAAACATTATCATGAACAAGAATTATAATAATAACATCTTTATTATTGCCTCTATGGCATAATTGCAATAGTTTCAACATAGCACCACACTTCCATGCATGTGCTAGGGCCACATGCAAGTCCTTGAGGTATTCCGACGCCCCGGAGCGTGGTTTCCCGCGGAACCCTGATCTGTGGGCATCGGATCGTCTACCCCCCTAGACGTCCCTCTGACAGGGGTAGCCGGAGTAGCACTCTATTGTTTTGTATTTTTTTAGGTCATATGATGATGTAAAACCATGGTGCTTCACAAGGGGAGGGCACTATCCTACCCGGTTTCACCCGAACGGGGAGTTTCCCCCTTATATAAGTCCAGAACCTTAGCTTTAGGTTACAGTTAGCGCACACATGAGAAGGGGGACACATGCACCCGGGGACTAGGTTTTGCATGTTTCAACGTAGCACCACACTTCCATGCATGTGCTAGGGCCACATGCAAGTCCTTGAGGTATTCCGATGCCCCGGAGCGTGGTCTCCCGCGGAACCCTGATCTGTGGGCATCAGATCGTCTACCCCCCTAGACGTCCCTCTGACAGGGGTAGCCCGGAGTAGCACTCTCTTGTTTTATGTTTGTTTAGGTCATATGATGATGTAAAACCATGGTGCTTCACAGGGGAGGGGTACTATCCTACCCGGTTTCACCCGAACGGGGAGTTTCCCCCTTATATAAGTCCAGAACCTTAGCTTTAGGTTATAGCTAGCGCACACATGAGAAGGGGGACACATGCACCCGGGGACTAGGTTTTGCATGTTTCAACATAGCACATCACTTCCATGCATGTGCTATGGCCACATGCAAGTCCTTGAGGTATTCCGACGCCCCGGAGCGTGGTCTCCCGCGGAACCCTGATCTGTGGGCATCAGATCGTCTACCCCCCTAGACGTCCCTCTGACAGGGGTAGCCCGGAGTAGCACTCTCTTGTTTTATGTTTGTTTAGGTCATATGATGATGTAAAACCATGGTGCTTCACAAGGGGAGGGCACTATCCTACCCGGTTTCACCCGAACGGGGAGTTTCCCCCTTATATAAGTCCAGAACCTTAGCTTTAGGTTACAGCTAGCGCACACATGAGAAGGGGGACACATGCACCCGGGGACTAGGTTTTGCATGTTTCAACATAGCACCACACTTCCATGCATGTGATAGGGCCACATGCAAGTCCTTGAGGTATTCCGACGCCCCGGAGCGTGGTCTCCCGCGGAACCCTGATCTATGGGCATCAGATCGTCTACCCCCCTAGACGTCCCTCTGACAGGGGTAGCCCGGAGTAGCACTCTCTTGTTTTATGTTTATTTAGGTCATATGATGATGTAAAACCATATGAAGGAGGATAGATGTATCCGGGGAAAGAGATGGAGACTGCTATCCGGGTGATACAAACAATATATATCAACATTAAATTATTGGGAGTATAAAATATATGACTAAAATTAAATGGAAAAAATAATTTGAAAAAATCTGAAGGGCTACGCCGACGGCTAAGCCGTCGGCTCAGCCAGCAAATTTAGGCGCGGGGAGGAGCACGTGGCGCTTAGGGCTACGCCGACGGCCCGGCCGTCGGCATAGCTTCGCCACCAAACGGCATTTGCGGCGCCGTGGCTACGCCGAGGGCCAAACTTGCGCCGAGGGTCACCGTCGGCATACCCTTCTCCACTACGCCGACGGCTTGTCTGTGTCGAGGGCCACCATCGGCACATGTTGCTGTGCCGACGTCCATTTCTACGCCGACGGGCTGGCTGGGGGGCTGCCCTAGGGAGGCAGCTACGCCGACGGCCCCGACCTTTGGCCGTTGGCGTAGCATACCGGTTGTCGGCGCCTACAACATTTCCCGTAGTGCAGGAGGATGACGCCGCCAAGAACCGTTCCCCGCAACCATGACGACGACGCCGCTGCACCTTCCCCGTTCCTCTAGGCCGTCTTTCCCACACCGGCGATCCGATCCAGCCCGTGGCATGCTGCTCCATTTCGAACTCCATCGTCGTCGCAGCTCCTTGTCATGGTCGCCGCCGTCGTTCATGGAGCGGGGGCGGCTTCGACCTTCGTCGACATGTGTATGGACATGGAAGAGCTACGCGCGTACAAGTACCCGACTTCGACCTTCGCCGGTGCGGGCTGTTGCGTCCATGGCGGAGACGCCGAATAGGGAGGAGGTGCGGGTTGTTGTCCATGGCGGAGACGCTGAACAGGGAGGGGCTGGACGAGCGCGAGGCTGCCGGAAGTTCCCTATCGGCAAAGTCGCTTGGGAGGGGTGGTCGAAGGACGCCGCGCAGGCGAGGTCGCACGAAGGTGGGACGAGGATGCCGGTGAGGGTGTTCGTCGTTTCCTCTCTGATCTCCTCCACAGACAGAGACAGTTAGAGGAAAGCATATTAACAAACTATTAATGACCTACTAATCAATTTCTACTAACCATAAGCTTAAATAAATACATTCCATCCCGACCAGCAAAAATCCCTAGAACCAAACAAAAGGGGGGATCCTCATATATGGACCATCCCATCCTCAAAAATATGGGCCATTCCGTCCCATCCTTATGAATCCATAAACCAAACGCACGCTAAAACTATGACCAAGAATCCAGGATAGACCATAAGTCGGATTCAAACGATGCCAAGCGCGGCCCATATAAGCACCTACCTTGTCGAAGCCAGCACAGAACTCAAAGGGTTTCTCTGCCAGCGGCGGCGGCGACGAGGCAGAGGAGGCAGACACACGATGTGAGGAAGTTCCGGCACAGGTGCGGGGAGTCGGGGAGGTCAGAAGAGCGGACCACGGCACCTCACCGCCGATCGCCACCACCAGCAGGCCAACCGCCGCCACCACCGGCTGCTGTCGAGCTAGTGAGTGTTACTCTTGTGCTCTTATTCCATCTGCTGGGTTGAATCATTCTCTACTTTGTGAATCACTATTAGTATTGTGTTAGAAATAATGGGGCTAATCCATTTAGGCCCATGAGTATTTCAGATTTTTCCTAAATCTTAAAGCCCAAATTTGTGGCAACCCATATGTGTTTGGGCCCATGTTTGTGGCAGCTCACATGGGAGTGGAGTGGGAGCTAAAGTTTAGTCCCACATGGAAAGTTGGAGGAGAGTTGCACCACCTTATAAGGTGGAGTGTTGCACCATTTTGTAAGTGAGTGGCAATAAGAGAGATACACACGCGCGCTCCTCCTCCGACAACGACGCCGCTCGCACGTACGCACGCTCGTCTCATCTCGTCACGACGCGCGCACGCGGGTTGCGGGAATCTCGCCGAGCCGAGCTCGCTCCCGGACCGTGGGCTACTGTAACCGACCCGAACATGCGTAACGTGGATTCGGCCCACGTTCGCCTCCGTTAGGGTTTCCTGAGCCGTTCTATATAAAGTCATGCGCGGTTGCGCGGCTACCGACACAACACCACCGAAAACCAATCTAGGGTTTTGCCATCCTTTCTACTTGTGCCGTCACCGTAGTCTACTCCATCCCGCTTGCCGGCGTGCACCGGCGGACGGGAGAGCAGGTCTCCGGAACCACTCGCCCTTGTGATCCCTGCGGGAGAGGCGAATAAGGTTTTGGGAAGCACTCGCTGCGATCGCCGAAGTTCTCCATCACGGATCGCCTTCCATCCAAGTCGGTGCGCCCTACCGCCGTCTTCGCCGCTGCTGCGATCACTCTTTCCCAAAGTTTCTACTACGACAACCGAATCGACGCATTCTACGTGATCCTGTTTGGTTATTCATCATGTTCTGCGAGTACATGTTAAGTCATTGTTGTTTCCGATCATCCCGTTGTTTAGTATATCTAGTATGTTCGAGTTACATGAGCTAGTAGCTGGTTTTGTCATGATTTATATTCTGAATTAATCGTGAAAATTATGCCTAATAATCCAACAATCCAAAAACCTTATTGTAGGCAATTTCTGAATTAACAATGGCTGGTTTACCGATGCACCGAGGCGGATAAGTTTACCGGTGTGCACTTTAAGAGGTGGCAGTACAAGGCTGAGCTTTGGCTGACCACGATGAAAGTGTTCCACATCAGTAAAGGCAAACCTAAGGGAACTATATCTGACGAGGATCAGAAGAAGTTCGAGGATGCCAATACTGTTTTTGTGGGATGTATTCTGAGCATTCTTGCTGACCGTCTGTGTGATGTGTTTATGCACATAAAAGACGGAAAGGAGCTCTGGGATGCACTGGATGCCAAGTTTGGTGCTACAGATGCTGGCAGTGAACTGTATATCATAGAGAGCTTTCATAATTTTAAGATGACTAAGGAACTTCCTGTGGTTCAACAAGCTCATGAGATACAGTGCATTGCCAAGGAGCTCGAACTCCTTAAGTGTACCTTACCCGACAAGTTTGTGGCGGGATGCATTATTGCTAAGTTGCCCCCTTCATGGAGGAACTTTGCCATAACTCTCAAACACAAGAGACAGGAGATATCAGTTGAAAATCTGATAGCGTCCCTTGATGTTGAGGAGAAGGCTCGGGCTAAGGATACTACTGAGAAAGGAGAGGGTCTTGATAATGCTAACTTTGTGCAGAAAGGCAAATCCGTAGGCAAGAACAAAGGGAACTTCAAACCCTCATTTAACAAGCCTGTAAAGACTACAACCTTCAAGAAGAAGAAGACGAACAGGGACAAGATTGAACTGTCTTGTTACACTTGTGGAGAGCCCGGCCATTTTTCTAAGGACTGTCCAGAACACGCAGACCGCAGAGGGAAAAAGGCCAAGATCATCAACGTGACCGCTTAGCAATCTTGATGGGTATGGTAATTTATTTATCGTTCTTTCGTATTTAAATCACCGTGTTGGTGGCTTGATACGGTCTAATGTTCATGTGTGTGTGACATCTCTATGTTCACTTCTTATCGTGTCGCCGATTCATCCGTCCTAATGGGGAATGGATCACATGCTTCTGTTCGTGGTGTTGGCACGGTGGATCTGAAGTTTACTTCCGGAAAGATCGTGCAGCTGAGGAACGTGCAACATGTCCCTACTATGAATAAGAATCTCGTTAGTGGCTCCCTTCTTTGCAGAGATGGGTTTAAGGTTGTCTTAGAGTCTAATAAAGTCGTTGTTTCAAAACATGGACAATTTATTGGTAAAGGTTATGAGTTCGGAGGCTTGTTCCGATTTTCACTTTCAGAGTTTTGTAATAAATCCGTGAATCATATTTGTGGTGGTGTTAATGATGATACCAGTATTTGGCATTCTCGTTTATGTCACATTAATTTTGGTTTGATATCTCGGATGTCTAGCATGAGTTTAATTCCGAATTTCACTATTGCCAAAGGTTCTAAGTGCCATAGTTGTGTGCAATCAAAGCAACCTCGAAAGCCTCACAAGGCTGCCGAAGAGAGAAACTTGGCACCTCTAGAACTCATACATTCTGATCTATGCGAGATGAATGGTGTGTTGACAAAAGGTGAAAAGAGATATTTCATGATGTTAATAGATGATGCTACTAAATTTTGCTATGTTTACTTGTTGCAAACTAAAGATGAGGCTTTAGACTACTTTAAAATCTATAAGGCCGAAGTTGAAAATCAACTAGAGAGAAATATCAAGCGTCTTAGGTCGGATCGTGGTGGTGAGTATTTTCCCAAAATATTTGATGAATTCTGTCAGGAACACGGAATTATTCATGAGAGGACGCCTCCCTACTCGCCATAATCAAACGGGGTTGCCGAGAGGAAAAACCGCACGCTGACTGACTTGGTGAATTTCATGTTAGCCACTGCTGGTTTATCAAAGGCATGGTGGGGGGAGGCTTTGTTGACTTCATGTCATGTCCTGAATAGAGTTCCTAACAAGAATAAAGAAAAGACCCCTTATGAGGAGTGGGTTGGGAGAAAACCATCACTTTCGTGTCACAAGACTTGGGGGTGTTTGGCGAAGGTCAACATACCGATTCCCAAGAAACGCAAGCTCGGACCCAAGACAATGGATTGTATCTTTCTAGGATATGCTCCACGGAGTGTAGGCTATAGATTTCTAGTGGTTAAATCTGAGGTACCTGATATGCATGTTGATACTATAATGGAATCTCGTGATGCAACATTCTTTGAGAATATTTTTCCTATGAAAGATATGCATAGCATTGGTAGGATTTCTTCAGAAATACTTCCTGGATCTAGTGCATCTATTGAGAATTCTAAACAACCACATGAGGAATTTCTTGAGAAGGATGACGATGAACCTCTCACGAGGAGTAAAAGACAGAGGGTTGCAAAATCCTTTGGTAATGATTTCATCGTGTACCTTGTGGATGATACTCCCAGATCCATTACTGAGGCATATGCATCTCCTGATGCAGATGATTGGAAAGAAGCTGTCCAAAACGAGATGGACTCGATTCTTTCTAATGGAACTTGGGAATTATCAGAACGACCCTATGGTTGTAAACCTGTCGGATGTAAGTGGGTGTTCAAGAAGAAGCTAAGGCCTGATGGTACTATTGAGAAGTACAAGGCGCGTCTTGTAGCTAAGGGATACACACAGAAACAAGGCGAAGATTACTTCGACACCTATTCACCTGTCGCTAGACTGACCACCATTCGAGTACTACTATCACTGGCTACCTCTTATGGTCTTCTCGTTCATCAAATGGACGTGAAGACAACTTTCCTTAATGGAGAGTTGGAAGAGGAGATCTATATGGATCAGCCGAATGGGTTTGTGGTAAAAGGTGAAGAGACAAAGGTGTGTAAGTTATTGAAATCTTTATATGGCCTGAAACAAGCACCTAAGCAATGACATGAGAAGTTTGACAGAACTCTACTTTCTGCTGGCTTTGTCATTAATGAGGCTGATAGGTGTGTTTACTATCGCCATGGTGGGGGCGATAGCGTTATATTATGTTTGTACGTGGATGACATTCTGATTTTTGGTACAAACATGAAAGTGATAAATGAAGTCAAGTCTTTCCTGTCAAAGAGTTTTGATATGAAAGATCTGGGAGAGGCTGATGTCATTCTGAACATCAAGCTTATTAAGAACGAGAATGGGATTACTTTAACGCAATCTCATTATGTTGAGAAGGTCTTGAGCCGATTTGGCTTTAATGATGGCAATACTTCTCCAACACCTTATGATCCCAGTTTGACATTACGAAAGAATAAGAAGGAACCAACAGATCAGCTGAAATATTCACAAATTGTTGGTTCTCTCATGTACTTAGCAAGCGCTACAAGACCCGATATCTCTTTTGCTGTGAGCAAGTTGAGTAGGTTCATGTCTAACCCGGGTATTGATCATTGGCATGCACTTGAAAGGGTCATGCGCTATCTATGTGGTACAATGAGCTATAGGATTCACTATTCAGGGAATCCTGCTATGCTTGAAGGATATAATGATTTGAATTGGATCTCTGACGTTGATGAACTCTACGCCACGAGCGGGTATGTGTTTACCCTTGGAGGTGGCGCAGTGTCATGGAGGTCTCGTAGACAAACCATATTGACGAGGTCAACTATGGAAGCAGAACTTACTGCTTTAGACACATCCACGTTGAGTCGTAATGGTTGCGTGAGCTCTTGATGGACTTGCTCGTGGTTGAGAAACTGTCTTGCAATCCTTTTGAATTGTGACAACCAAACCGTTATTGTCAAAGTGAACAATTCTAAGGATAACGCGAAGTCATCAAGACACGTGAAGAGACGTTTGAAATCTGTCGAAATTGAGAAACTCCGAGTAATAAGCATACGTATATTCAAACAGACAAAAACCTGGCAGATCCCTTTACAAAGGGACTATCATGAAATGTGATAGAAAGTGCATCGAGGGAGATGTGGTTGAGACCCATGGATGTCACACCTTAGTGGTAAGCCAACCTATGTGATCGGAGATCCTGTGAATTAGGACCTGGGAAGAACAAGCTAGTGGTTTGACTGAGGAGAGTATTTTGTAACCCTCTCTATGTGAAGATGCATGACTCTCATAATCAGAAGGCAGGTTGGCAACATGCCTTAATGTGTTTCATTGGCTTTAATTAGCAAAGTTGCCGTCTACAGGCATTCTTGAAAGAACACACCTATATGAGCTCATTGTACGTCGCGGTCTATGAGATTTGGGTGATCTCTAGTAAACTCATGAAGAGGCCAGGGAGTATGACGCATATGCTCCAACCCGCGGGGTAGGCTACTGACAGCCAAGTACTAGTTATGATTTTGAACGAAATCTATTGGCACCAAACTTGCAATTCAAGGTTCGTCCATTGTTTAAGTTGTTGATAGACCTAGTTCAAGATTCTAGGTGGAAGTTCAACTTAACAGTCTCTGCTGAAACACTGGTATATAAACAAGTAGCAAGGATTGGCAAATCTTTGTTAGAAATAATGGGGCTAATCCATTTAGGCTCATGAGTATTTCAGATTTTTCCTAAATCTCAAAGCCCAAATTTGTGGCAGCCATATGTGTTTGGGCCCATGTTTGTGGCAGCTCACATGGGAGTGGAGTGGGAGCTAAAGTTTAGTCCCACATGGAAAGTTGAAGGAGAGTTGCACCACCTTATAAGGTGGAGTGTTGCACCATTTTGTAAGTGAGTGGCAATAAGAGAGATACACACGCGCGCTCCTCCGACGACGACGCCGCCGCTCGCACGCACGCTTGCCTCGCCTCGCCTCGCCTCCTCGTCACGACGCGCTCGCCGAGCCGAGCTTTATTTTGCTGCTCAGGAAAATTGACAGACGTATCAAACAAATCGACTTATTCGGTCGCTCCGGATCGTGGCTCTCAGAATCGAACGTGCGTAACGTGGACTCGGCCCACGTTCGCCTCCGTTAGGGTTTCCTGAGCCGCTCTATATAAAGTCCTGCGCGGCTACCGACACAACACCAACGAAAACCAATTTAGGGTTTTGTCATCCTCTCTACTTGCGCCGTCACCGTAGTCTACTCCATCCCGCTTACCGGCGTGCACCGGCGGACGGGAGAGTAGATCTCCGGAACCACTCGCCCTTGTGATCCTGTACGGGAGAGGGCGAATAAGGTTTTTGGAAAGCGCTCTGCGCGACTGCTCGAGTTCTCCATCACGGGTCTTCTTCCATCCAAGTCAGGCAGTGCTGCCTACCGCCGTCTTCGTCGCCATCTGCTGCAATCACTCTTCCCCAAAGTTTCTAATACGACAACCGAACGGTACGTGCTACGTGATCCTGTTTGGTTATTCATCATGTTCTGCAAGTACATGTTAAGATGCTGTTTGTTTCCGACCATCCTGTTGTTTAGTACATCTAGTATGTTCGAGTTACATGAGCTAGTAGCTGGTTTTGTCATGATTTATATTCTGGAATTAATCGTGGAAATTATGCCTAATAATCCAACATATTGTACTCCCTCTCTCTCAAAATAGATATTGCAGATTTGTTAAAATCTGACGATTCTAGACACTATTTAGTACTCCCTCTCTTTTATAATATAAACTTTAGCAAGCTGTTTTAGTTTTTAAAAAAACTTGTAGTATTGTGGAACAGAAATATATATTCATTTAAATTTTGATAAACATGAGATATCATTTTTGCGACGGAGGAAGTAGTAATTTCTTTTGCTTACCTCAATTATTTTGCAGTAATTTCTTCTTACATTTGCTTAAAAAATATTCAGTGAGCAAGCGAGCCAAGATGTCGTCAGAGCCGGATGCGCCGCGGACCACCGTTCTGGGTTCTGCCTCTTCTGTCTTCCAGTTCAGGGTAGACTACAATCAGAGCAAGCAGCTTCCCTCGCCTGCTCTGACCTCATCTCTGCCGGGGAACATCTCTGGAGGGTTGCGTTTTACCCGCGCCGCGTGGACTGTCTGACGAAGACAATGACAAGTATACTTCTATCTTCCTCATGCACGTGAGCAAATCCAGAAGTGTCAACGCCATGTTCGAGGCCTTCGTGATGTGTAGGGATGGCAAACCATCTACATCCGGCCCGGCAGTAAGGGTGTTGGAAACTGCGGTCACTCCTGGGGATGGAGCCAGTAGTTCCTCAAGAGAACTACTACATTGGAGAAAAATTACTTAACAGATAGGCACGTCACATTTCTATGCGCCATCATGGTCATCGATGACAGTCCTATTCCAGTGCCGCCTTCAGACATCCGAACACATCTTGGCCACATGCTAGATCTCGCTGAAGGGACAAATGTGTCATTCATCATCAACGACGAGACATTCCCTGCTCACCGAGCTATACTTGCTGCCCGCTCACCGGTCTTGAGAGCAGAGTTCCTCGGTTCCATGGCCAAGGCTACAATGTCGTCCATCACGCTGCACGACATCATACCCACAACATTCAAAGTTATGCTTCGGTTCATATACACAGATAAATTGCCTGGAGAAGATAAGCCTACGGACTCATCCACTGAGATGATTGAGAATCTACTCCTTGCGGGCCGATCGCTATGCACTTGACCGACTGAAGATTATTTGTGCCTAGAAGTTATGGGATAAAGTGTCGATAGATACAGTTGCAACTATCTTAGCTTGTGCAGAAACCTACAGTTGTTACGAGTTGAAGAACAAGTGCATCGACTTCTTTGTGCTAGAGGAAAATTTCAGAGAGGCTATATTCACTGATGGTTATGTACCGTTGGCTCTGAAATTCCCGTCGATTGTTGCTGAGCTCAAAAAGAGGGTTACGGGGGGCATAACATGTGCTATACTTCAGGCGATCGAGCATAGCTCTAGTATGGTGTTTTGGTATATGGTGAGTAGTTTCTGACATCTTGTCAAGCATACACTCCCTATTTGCTGTAGGAAGCCTGGGAGCTTGACATTTTAGAATCTTGTCAAGTGTTTTAATGGCTTAGTTGGTGCTGAGTACTGATGCTGATAAGTGAGGTCAGCTGGAGTGTGCTGTAAGATAACTCAGATGCAAAGTTAAGGACGTCGTGTTAAATCAGCAGCCGATTTCTGTTTTTTGTTTCTGTGTTTGTTTGAACATGGTGTCCTGAAGCTTTTAGGACATTCACTTTTGTTATGCTGGTGCATAACTATCTAACTATATTAGATAAAATTGAAGAACATCGCCCTCTCTCGGATTTGGAGTTCCATCTACGTATCTTAGTAAAAAACTCGCTTCACAACTTGAACAATGCGCGTGCGGTGTACGGGAGGCAAAGAGCTAAGATTAAGAATTGCGTTCTTGGGGATGAAAACTCGGCATTTTTCCACACGTCTGCCTCGGTCCGGCTAAGACAGAACCTGCTAGAAATCCAAGGTGTTCCGGTATCCTCTCACTCCGCAATGCAAGATGTGTTGCACGTTTTCTTCAAGAATCTGTTAGGTACGTCTAGGCCGAACTCCTTCTCCTTTGACTTAGGCTCCCTTCTCTCCACCTCTTCGCTGTCAAACTCGGACGCTCAAAATCTTGTCTCTCTGTTCATGATAGACGAAATAAAAATTGTTGTTTGGGGGATGGACGCCAATTCGAGTCCGGGGCCGGATGGCTTTGGACCGGCCTTCTTCAAAAAAAAGTGGGATCTAATAAAAAATGACCTGCTACTGTTCCTCAACGATTCACTCTCTTCCGCCTCCCAACTTCGGCGCCTAAATAGGTCCTTCATCATGCTTCTTCCCAAAGCAGCCGGAGCCACAAATCCAGATCAATTTAGGCCTATTTCTCTTCAAAATTGTTGTGTCAAGATTGGGTCAAAATGTCTTACTAACAGACTCCAGCCTATCATCCCCTCTATCATTAGTCAAGATCAAACTGGTTTTATCAAGGGAGGTCCCTGCTATTGTGCTTAAACTTGACTTTCAGAAAGCTTTTGACTCGATAAGCTGGGACGCGTTGGATCGTATTCTTTGTCAGGAATAGGCAACATGTATTCCTCTGGAGGCCAAAGACCATATAGTACAGGTACAGGGCAAATATGCAGGAAGCCCCCTAACATATGAGGAAAATATAATATACAGATATATACATCTAACACCCCCCTCAAACTCATGGTGGATCCACAACACTGAGTTTAGGGAGTAAGAAATCATGCTGCACTCGGATCTGTGCCTTCGTAAATAAATCCGTCAACTGTAAATCTGAGAGGGTTTTTATGGTACCCTTGTACTCCATAATTATGGGTGGGAGTACCACTTAAATCTGACTGTCCATATAGAAGGGTAGTTTAGTCTTTTTCGGTGGGTCTGATCTAATCGTGAATAAAATCTGTGCATCTATGTCGTGAGTGAACTGCTCCGCGCTGCTAGCGGCTATCATCAGGCCGCCGCTGCCATCCTTTTCAAGACGTCACCATACATCCATCAACGCCATCTGATTTTTCCTTGCATTTAGTGTTACGAATCAAACAAACCATGGCTACAAGGTTCTGGTAAACACAAAACTGCAGAGATGAGAGATGGGCACCGGAATTCTAAAAAATCAATCGCGTAATGGAACACAGATCAAATGTCAGCCAATCTTCATCTAGCTTTCTCTTCCGTAGTGCCTATTAAATATATGATGTAAGGATCGATCCTAACCATCAGGCTGTTGCGTGCGTCGTACTGGTCGGTGACCATGGCCGACGCTCCGAAGGTCCATGGATCAAAGGCCGCCTCCTCCAGCACACGGTGGCCGCCATCCACCGGTACCAACGAACGGGAGATTAGGGTTCGCGGAATAACTAGTGGGGAAACCAAGATCAACTCGATTTCCATAGCAGCCGGTCTAATATATGAGGAGAATGATAATAAAGTTACAAATAACAGTGTAGATTGCGATTTTACCCCTAAACTGAGATACTCCCAAGCTTTATTAGCCGGTACTCTCTTAGCCTCACGGTGGAGTACCAGCTGAGATCAGCCGTCAGATGGGAAGAAATGAAGGGCTAATGTTAATTTCAGGGTATTGTAAAAGTCCTCAAATCTGAAGGCACATACTGAAGCGCAACAACCTAAGCCTGCACCTGAGCACGTGTATAGAAAGCATCAACACCAATATGCTTGGTAAGCTCATGCTTGACCGGATCACGTGCAACACTAATAGCACCTGTACTGTTAGACAAAACCAGAGTGGGTGTGGTAATAGAGACTCCAAAATCCGCAAGTAACCACCGTAACCAGGTCACCTCAGCAGTCAACAAGGCAATAGCACGCAACTCAGCCTCAACACTCGAACGGAAAACATTCTGCTTTCTTCGTCTTCCAAGCAATGAGCGAACCACCAAGAAACACACAAGATGGCGTAAAGTGAACGACGATCCGAAGGATCACTCGCCCATAAGCGTCGAATAACACCGAGCTGGAGAGCTAGAACGAGGAAAGAAAAGGCGACGGTGATCGTACCACGAAGATAACGAAGAACACGGAGAAGATGACTATAGTGAGCGGTGGTAGGAGCAAAGACAAACCGACTCGAGAATATGAACAGGATAAGAGATGTCGGGACGAGTGACAAAAGATAAACTAGACTCCCAACAAGATGACGATAACGTCGGATCGTAAAGAGGATCACCATCGAGGTTGAAGCTTAACATTAAGCTCCATAGGGTCTCAATAGTGCGCTCATCCCCAAGAGCGGACGAGCAAGAAGATCCTGAATATACTTTTCCGGGAGATGTAAAAGCCATCAAGTGGAGGAAACCTCAATCCCAAGAAAGTATCGAAGAGGACCAAGATCACCATAAGAAACGATCACGAAGACGAGCCTTAACAAAGGCGGTATACTCAGATCATCACCAAGAATGATCATATCATCAACATAGAGAATAAGAAGAGTCGTCCACGAGGAAGTGTGAACAAACAACGCTGGATCATGACACTAGGGAGAAACCAGCGGTCACTACAGAGCAAAGCGCTCAAACCAGGCACGAGGGCCTGTTTGAGGCCATAAAGACCGTCGAGACGACAAACCATCCTCGAGCAGAATACCCGGAGGAGGCTGCATATAAACCTCCTCACTCAACTCACCATTGAGAAAGGCGTTACAACATCAAGTCGAGACACGCACCGGTGACAAGCGAAACAAGCAAGAAGAGTACACACAGTGGTCATATGAGCCACAGGAGCAAAGGTCTCATCATAGTCACGACCATGCTCCTGCTGAAAACCACGAGCCACAAGACGCGCTTTATAGCGCTCAAGAGATCCATCAGAGCGGGTCTTAATCTTATAGACCCACTTACATGTGATAGGACGAACACCGGGAGGGGGATAAACAAGATCCCAGGTGCCAGTGCGCTCAAGCGCAGCAATCTCCTCAGCCATGGCCAGCTTCCATTCAGGATGATGCTCAGCATCCCGATAAGAAGTCGGCTCGGAGGCAACAGAAAGACCATACTAACTAGGAGAGTAATGATCGGGGGCACGATGTTGGCGAACAGGACGAGTAGAGGGAAGCTCGTCAGAGGAAGACAAACCAGGAGACGACGAATAAGAAGAAGGAATAGCAGAGGAAGACTCCGGAGAATGAGGAGAACTAGGAGAACTAGACGGAACAGAGGAGGACGGTGTAGAAGAAGAGACATCAGGGGTAGGAGATCCTGAAGAAGACACAATAGGAGTAGAAGGAGTAGACAGAGGGGGTGTGTCAGGAAAGAGAAGAAACGAGATATCTTCCACCGGGTAGGTACCAGCGGGGGGACGAGGATAGAAAGGACGCGTCTCATCAAAAGTAACATCACGAGAGATACGCATGCGACGACCAACGGGGTCCCAACAACGATATCCCTTATGCTCATCATCAGAGCTAGGAAAACACACTCAACAGATCGACGGTCGGTTTGGTGCGTTCACGAGGCAAGGAGAATATAGCAAACACAACCAAACAAGCGAAGCATGGAGTAGTCTGAGAGGCCCAGATAGGCACTCAAGAGGGATGCCACCCTGCAGAGCGGCAGAAGGCTGAATATTGATGAGGTAAGCTGACGTAGCGACAGCCTCAGCCCAGAAATGCGGCGAAAGAGAAGAAGCAATCATCATGGCACGAGTGGTCTCAAGAAGATGGCGATGCTTACGCTCAGCAACACCATTCTGGGCATGTGCGCCAGGACAGGAGAACTGAGCAAGGGTGCCCTGCTCAGCAAGAACACCTCGCAACATCTGGGAGATATACTCACCAGTAGAATCAGCACAAAAAACACGAATGGGGGTAGAATATTGAGTACGGACCATGGCCGCAAAACGCTGATATATGGAGAGGACTTCACTACGAGAGCGCATAAAATACAACCAAGTGTACCGAGAAAAATCATCGATAAATAAAATATAGTAGCGATGGCCCCCTTTCGAAGCAAAGGGAGCTGGACCCCAAACATAAGAATGAAATAAATCAAAAGGTCGCTGAGATACAGACGCGCTAGTAGGATAGGGAAGCTGAATCTGTTTACCCAACCTACAACCCTGACAATGTAAAGACCCATCTCCTGAGACAGACCCCAGAAGACCACGATGAACTAATGACGACAAAGTAGAGTCACAAAGGTGACCAAGACGATGATGCCACTGCTGAAAGGAGCTGGTAGCAGAGGCGACGACCGGAGAAGAACTGGCAGATGAAGTGGCAGCAGAAGGAACACGAAGCCAGTCTAACTCCCAAAGTCCTGAAGAGTCACGACTGCGAGGGCCAGCTCCAACCAGGGCATGTGTGCGACGGTCCTGGACAACACAAGAATCAGCATCAAGAATGACGCGACAACCAGAGTTAGTAAGCTGGCTAGCAGAGAACAGATTCATCTTAAGAAGAGGGACATGAGAAATATCAGGAACAAAAAAATAAGAAGTAGAAAGGGTGCCCGACTAGAAACAGGAAGAGAGGTACCATCAGCCGTGAAAACACGGACAGGGGAAGGGAGAAAACGAAGAGCAGACAGAAAAGAAGACTCAGAGGTCATATGAAAGGAATGTTGGAGATATGACCTAGAGGCAATAATAAATGTAGTTATTATTATATCTTTGTGTTGATGATAAATGTTTACATTCATGCTATAATAGTATTGACAAGGAAACATTGATACTTGTGTGATTTGTAAACTTAAATTTGAAGTCCCTAGTATAGCCTCTATACATCACTAGCTTGTTGGTTGATTAATGATTGTGGTTTCCCTATCATGAACATTGAGATGTTATCAACAACAAGATCATATCGTTAGGAGAATGATATGGTGGACATACTCCTATAGATAAGCGTAGCATAAAGATCAAGTCATTTCAATAGTTCAATTGCTATATGCTTTCTGATACATAGTAACCTAATTCCTTCGACCATGAGATCATGCATATCACCTTTACCGGATGGATGCTTTGATGACATCAAACACCACCGTATCGGGTGGCTATAAAGGTGGCATTGAGTGTTGGAAAGTATTGGTTGAAACACATGGATCAAGAGTGGGATTTGTCCATCCATATGATGGATAGATATACTGGGACCTCGGTGGAATGTCATCCAATTAGCTTGCAAGCATGTGACCGCTCACAAGGGATCACATATCAGGAACGATAAAAGAGTACTTATCGTAACGAGGTTGAACTAGGTATGCGAGATACCGCGATCATAACCTCGGATAAGTAAACTATCGTGAGGCAAAGGGAAATTGGTATCGTATGTAAGTGGTTCATTCGATCGCAAAGTAATCGTAGAAATATGTGGGAGCCATATGAATTTCCAGATTCCTCTATTGGTTATTGTTCGGAGAAGTGTCTCGATCATGTCCGCATAATTCACGAACCGTAGGGAGACACACTTAAGGATTCGACGTTGTTTGAGTAGTTATGGTATTATGAGAAAGAGACCGAATGTTGTTCGGAGTCTCGGATGGGATCCAGGATATCACGAGGTGATCCGGAATGGTCCGGAGAATAAGATTCATATAAGGAAAGTCCCGTTTCGGAGTTCGGGAATGATTCCGGTGTTTTCATAGGGAATGTTCTAGAAGGTTCCAGAATGTCCGGCACTCCGGAGGGGAAGGGGTACATGAATGTGTCATTGCATATTGGAATGATTGCATCATGTACTAAGTGTTCTCGTTATTCCAAATAAACGATTAAATTGAATCCTAAATTGAAAAGTCAAATAGCAAGTTTGAAAAGTCAAACGGCTAAAATTGGAAAGAGGGAAAGAGGAAAGAGGAAAGAGTTGGGAGGAGACCTCCTCCAACCGCGCCTCCTCCAAGCCGAGTTGGGAGGGACTCCTCCCTCCCCATGGCGCCGGCCCTCCACCTATAAAAGGAGGCGGGGCTCCCCTAGACACACAAGTTCCTATCCTCTAATCTAAACCCTAGCCAAAGCCTCCGGTTTAGAGCCGTTTTGGTTTAGAGCTTCTAATTGCCCTAGCCTTCGGTTTAGAGCCTTCTAATTGGTGTGTCTAAACCCTAGACCACTAATAGCTCTCTCATACTCCACCATACTCGCTCCGTCTTAAGGCGAAGCCCTGCGGGATCTCCCCTCTACTTCCGGTACCACTTGGTTGTCTTTAGGAATCGCGAGGAGAGTGCTACAACCTCCATTTTCTTTGGAACAAGGGAGAGGAAGGTCTTCGTCGAGTCCGAGCGATGTGACCGCTTGAGCATAAGCCTTGGGAAGGATCGTCTACGCGATCTTGAGATCGGGAAGAGTACGACTACATCACCCATGAGAATCCGCTCTCGTTAAATACTTTGGAATCTTTGAGGGTAAGTTATTCCATCGACTCGTTGCTACAATCTCGTAGATAGATCTTGGCTTGTTTGTTTGTATGCGATAGAAAATTTTTGTTTTCCATGCTACGAAACCCAACAGTGGTATCAGAGCCGTGTCTATATGTAGATCTGTTGCACGAGTAGAACATAATGGTCATTGTGGGCGTTGATGCTTTTATTGTCGATTGCTTCTTGTGTACTTTGCATCTTGCGGTATGTTGGGATGAAGCAGCCCGGGCTAACCTTACATGAAATCGTTCATGAGACTTGCTCCACGCTTGACATGCAACTTGTATTGCATAAGTGGCTTTATGGTGCTGTTTCTCCTAGCATAGTTAAGATCCAATTTACAATGGGTGATCAACAATGCTAGTATCAATGTTGTGGTTCTTGTTCGTAAGTTAGAACGACACTTATAGAAAGCCCCAAACCACGTAAAAATGCAAAGAAAGTAGAGGCGTCTAACTTTGTTTTGCGGGTGTGCGATGATGTGATATGGCCATGATTGTGATTATATTTGATGTATGCAATGTTCCTTATTGTAAGTTGGCAACCGGAGCCATATGGTTGTCTTTAATTTATGTTAAGACCCGCGTGTCTATTCAAAGTAGTTGTAATAGTTGAAGCCGGTGGACGACAACCATGGAGAAGCGTCATTGACCTTGATGCAATGCCGGTGATGATGGAGATCATGTTCGTCCTTGAAGATGGAGATCGGAAGCACAAAGAAGAAAGGCCATATCATATCACATATTATTGAATTGCATGTGATGTTAATCCTTTATGCATCTTGTATTGCTTAGTAGACGACGGTAGCATTATAAGATGATCCCTCATGCACATGAATTTCAAATCATAAAGTGTTCACCCTTAGTTAGCACCGTTGCTAAAGCTTGTTGTTTCTAAGCACCACGTGATGATCGGGTGTGTTAGATTCTGCAAGTGTATACAACGTGAGCAAGCCAGATTTGCTCATGCAGAAACTAAGGTTTGATCTTGACGAGCCTAGCATGTATAGACATGGTCTCGGAACACGGATCACCGAAAGGTAAAGCATGAATCATATAGTAGACATGATGAACATGACAATTGTTCGCCATTGAAACTATATCAACTCTCGTGATGATCGGTGTTGATGTAGTGGATTTGGTTCGTGTGATCACTAAAACAATGTGAGGGATGTTGTTTTGAGTGGGAGTTCACCTAGTTTAATTTCATCATTAATTTGAACTCAATTTGTCATAAACTTAGTCTAAACTATTGCAAATAAGTTGTAGATCAATGGCAGCCCCTACCATCAATTTTAATGCGTTCCTAGAGAAAGAAAAGTTGAAAAACAATGGAAGCAACTTCGCGGATTGGTTCCGCAATTTGAGGATTGTCCTCACGGTGGTAATTTGACCTATGTCTTTGGATGCATTGGGTGACCCACTGCGGTGATCTTTGGATGAAGTAAATAATGTTTACCTCGCTCGGAAGAATCAGTACTCCATAGTTCAGTGTGCTATCTTGTATGGTTTGGAATCGGAGCTTCAGAAAAGGTTTGATAATTCAGACCCATATGATATTGTCGAGGATCTCAAATTGATTTTTGAGACTCATGCGGCAATTGAAAGCTATGAGGCTTCTGAAAAGTTCTTTAACTGCAAGATGGAAGAGGGCAGCTCCGTCAGTGAGCATGTGCTTAAGATGTCTGGGCACGCAAACAAACTTCAAAGATTGGGTATAGTGATTCCTAATGCTTTGGGGATTTACCGTGTCCTCCAATCACTACCACCAAGATACAAGAACTTTGTGATGAACTACAACATCCAGAACATGAACAAGGAGTTGCCAGAACTGTTTGCTATGTTAAAGTCTGCAGAAGTGGAGATCAAGAAAGAGCACCAAGTGTTGTTGGTCAATAAGACCACCAAATTCAAGAAAGGCAAGTCTAAGCAGAAGGGACACTTCAAGAAGGGTGGTAAGAAAGTTACCACGCCCGGCGAAAGACCAAGGCTAGACCAAGCCCGATCTTGAGTGCTTTACTACAAGGAGAAGGTCACCGAAGCGGAATTGCCCAAAGTACTTAGCGGATCCAAGAACGGCAACATCAAGAAGAAAGGTATATCCGATATACATGTTATTCATGTGTATCTCACTAGTACTAAGTAGTAGTGCTGGGTATTTGATACTAGTTCGGTTGCTCATATTTGTAACTCAAACAGTGCGCAGAATAAACGGAAGCTAGCGAAGAACGAGGTGACGATGCGTGGGAACGGATCAAAGGTTGATGTGATCTCGGTCGACGCTACCCCTTCATCTACCATCGGGATTAGTTTTATACTTAAATAATTGTTATTTAGTGCCTGTTGAGCATAAACATTATATCGGGATCTTGTTTATTAAGTAGACGGTTACTTGTTTAAGTCAGAGAATAATGGTTGTTCGATTTATATGAGTAATATGTTTTATGCACATGCACCTTTGATAGATGGTCTATTCTTATTGAATCTCGATAGTGGAAATACACATATCAACAACATTGAGGCTAAACGTTTGAAATCAGCGATAATTCGACCTATATGTGGCAATCGCTGCCTTGGTCACATTGGAGTGAAGCGTATGAAGAAACTCCATTCCTATGGACTTCTTGAATCACTTGATTTTGAATCACTTGAAAGATGCGAAGCATGTCTGATGGGAAAAATGACTAAGACTCCATTTTCTGGTATGATGGAGCGAGCTACGGACTTATTGGAAATCATACATACCGATGTGTGTGGTCCAATGAGTGTAGCATCGCGCGGTGGTTATCGTTATGTTCTTACCTTCACGGATGACTTGAGTAGATATGGGTATATCTATTTCATGAAACATAAATCCGAAACTTTCGAGAAGTTTAAGGAGTTTCAAAGTGAGGTAGAGAATCAACGTAACAAGAAGATTAAATTTCTACGTTCTGATCGTGGAGGTGAATATCTAAGTTACGAGTTTGGCGAGCATTTGAAGAAATGCGGAATACTTTCACAGTTGACACCGCCGGGAACACCACAGCGTAATGGTGTGTCTGAACGTCGTAATCGAACTCTCTTAGATATGGTTCGTTCTATGATGTCACTTACAGATTTACCGCTATCATTTTGGGTTATGCATTAGAAACAGCCGCATTCACTTTAAATAGGGCACCGTCTAAATCCATTGAAAC
The DNA here is from genome assembly GCA_030063025.1 of Avena longiglumis. Lineage (NCBI taxonomy): Eukaryota > Viridiplantae > Streptophyta > Magnoliopsida > Poales > Poaceae > Avena > Avena longiglumis. Next base: position 32,399,553 of record CP125975.1, read on the forward strand.
GACACCGTATGAATTATGGTTTGGGAAGAAACCTAGATTGTCGTTCCTTAAAGTTTGGGGATGCGAAGCCTATGTAAAGAAGTTACAGCCGGACAAGCTTGAACCCAAAGCGGAAAAATGCGTCTTCATAGGATACCCAAAGGAAACTATTGGGTATACCTTCTATCATAGATCCGAAGGAAAAATCTTCGTTGCCAAGAATGGATCCTTTCTAGAGAAGGAATTTCTCTCGAAAGAAGTGACTGGAAGGAAAGTAGAACTCGACGAGTTTGTCAAACCTTCTCTCAAAATTGTGAGTAGCGCAGCACCGGAAGAAGTTCCTGTGGTGCCTGCACCAATAAGAGAGGAAGCTAGTGATGGTGATCATAAAACTTCGGTTGAAGTTGCTACAGAGCCTCGGAGGTCAACGAGAACTCGTACCACTCCAGATTGGTATGATCCCGTTATGAGTGTCATGTTGGTGGACAACACCGATGACCCCGAGACATATGAGGAAGCGATGATGAGCCCAGATTCCAATAAATGGCAAGAAGCCATGGAATCCGAGATTGGATCCATGTACGAAAACCAAGTATGGACTTTTGTGGACTTACCGGATGGCCGAAAGGCTGTCGAGAACAAATGGATTTTCAAGAAGAAAACAGATGCTGATGGTAATGTTACTGTCTATAAAGCTCGACTTGTCGCAAAAGGGTTTCGACAAATTCAAGGAGTTGACTACGATGAGACTTTCTCACCGGTAGCGAAGCTAAAGTCTGTGAGGATTATGTTAGCAATCGTTGCATATTATGATTATGAGATATGGCAGATGGATGTCAAAACAACATTCCTCAATGGAGATATTGATGAAGAGTTGTATATGATGCAACCCAAAGGTTTTGTCGATCCTAAAGATGCTAACAAGGTATGCAAACTTCAACGGTCCATCTATGGATTGAAGCAAGCATCCCGAAGTTGGAATCAACGTTTTGATAAGGTGATCAAAAGTTTTGGTTTTATACAAACTTATGGAGAAGCTTGTATTTACAAGAAAGTGAGTGGGAGCTCAGAGCATTCTTAATACTATATGTGGATGACATATTGTTGATTGTGAATGATGTAGACCTTCTTAATAGTGTCAAGGAATATTTGAATAATAGTTTTTCAATGAAGGATCTTGGCGAGCAGCTTACATATATTAGGCATAAAGATTTATAGAGATAGATCAAACGCCAAATATCATTGTCACAAAGTACATATTTGGACAAAGTTCTAAAGAGGTTTGGAATGGAAGAAAGCAAGAAAGGGTTCTTGCCCATGTTGCCTAATACGACCTTGAGTAAAACTCAAAGTCCGACATCTATGAAGATAGAGAAAGGATGAGTAAGACTCCCTATGCCTCACCATAGGATCTCTAATGTATGCCATGCTATGTACTAGACCCGACATTGGATATGTCGTTAGTTTAACTAGCAGATATCAAAGTGATCCAGAGTGGATCATTGGACAATGATCAAAACATCCTTAAGTACTTAAGAAGAACTAAGGATATGGTTCTTTCTTATGGAGGTGATGAATACCGTTGTTAATGGTTACACCGATGCTAGTTGGAACACCGATCCGGATGATTCTAAATCACAACTGGATACGTATTTATTTTGAATGGTGCAGAATTAGTGGAGGAGTGCAAAGCAAAGCGTTCAAGCGAGATCTTCAACTTAATCGGAATACATGGTCGCTTCGAGGCTTCACAAGAAGCGATATGGATGAAAGAGTTCATTACAGAGCTGGGTGTGGTTCCTAGTGCGCTGGACCCAATGTCTATCTCTTGTGATAACATGGGCGCCATAGCCAATGCGCAAGAACCAAGGTCACACAAGAAGTCAAGCACATCAAGCTGCGTTCACGCTATTCGAGAACATATCCAGGATGGGGATATAAAGATTTGCAAAGTACACACAGATCTGAATGTGGCGGATCCGTTGACTAAACCTCTCCCGAGGGCAAAACATGACCAACACCAAACTGCCATGGGTGTTCGGTATATTACCATGTAATCTAGATTAGATGACTCTAGTGCAAGTGGGAGACTGTTGGAGATATGCCCTAGAGGCAATAATAAATGTAGTTATTATTATATCTTTGTGTTTATGATAAATGTTTACATTCATGCTATAATAGTATTGACAAGGAAACATTGATACGTGTGTGATTTGTAAACTTAAATTTGAAGTCCCTAGTATAGCCTCTATACATCACTAGCTTGTTGGTTGATTAATGATTGTGGTTTCCCTATCATGAACATTGAGATGTTATCAACAACAAGATCATATCGTTAGGAGAATGATATGGTGGACATACTCCTATAGATAAGCGTAGCATAAAGATCAAGTCATTTCAATAGTTCAATTGCTATATGCTTTCTGATACATAGTAACCTAATTCCTTCGACCATGAGATCATGCATATCACCTTTACCGGATGGATGCTTTGATGACATCAAACACCACACCGTGAATCGGGTGGCTATAAAGGTGGCATTGAGTGTTCGGAAAGTATTGGTTGAAACACATGGATCAAGAGTGGGATTTGTCCATCCATATGACGGATAGATATACTGGCCCTCTCGGTGGAATGTCATCCAATTAGCTTGCAAGCATGTGACCGGCTCAAGGGATCACATATCACGGAACGAGAAAAGAGTACTTATCGAACGAGGTTGAACTAGGTATGCGAGATACCGACGATCATAACCTCGGATAAGTAAACTATCGTGAGACAAAGGGAAATTGGTATCGTATGTAAGTGGTTCATTCGATCGCAAAGTAATCGAGAAATATGTGGCAGCCATATGAATTTCCAGATTCCTCTATTGGTTATTGTTCGAGAAGTGTCTCGATCATGTCCGCATAATTCACGAACCGTAGGGAGACACACTTAAGGATTCGACGTTGTTTGAGTAGTTATGGTATTATGAGAAAGAGACCGAATGTTGTTCGAGTCTCGGATGGGATCCGGATATCACGAGGTGATCCGAAATGGTCCGGAGAATAAGATTCATATAAGGAAAGTCCTGCTTGAGTTTGGGAATGATTCCGGTGTTTTCATCGGGAATGTTCTAGAAGGTTCCGGAATGTCCGGCACTCCGGAGGGGAAGGGGTACATGAATGTGTCATTGCATATTGGAATGATTGCATCATGTACTAAGTGTTCTCGCTGTTCCAAATAAAGGATTAAATTGAATCCTAAATTGAAAAGTCAAATAGCAAGTTTGAAAAGTCAAACGGCTAAAATTGGAAAGAGGGAAAGAGGAAAGAGAGGGAAACCGAGTTGGGGAGGGAGACCCTCCTCCAACCGGCGCGCCTCCTCCAAGCCGAGTTGGGGAGGGACTCCCCTCCCTCCCCATGGCGCGGCCGGCCCCTCCACCTATAAAAGGAGGGGCAGGGCTCCCTCCTCTAGACACACAAGTTCCTATCCTCTAATCTAAACCCTAGCCAAAGCCTTCGGTTTAGAGCCGTTTTGGTTTAGAGCTTCTAATTGACCTAGCCTTCGGTTTAGAGCCTTCTAATTGGTGTGTCTAAACCCTATACCACTAATAGCTCTCTCATACTCCACCATACTCGCTCCGGCTTAAGGCGAAGCCTCAGGATCTCCTCTACTTCCTGACACGCCAGTTGCCGGAATCGCGAGGAGAGTGCTACAACCTCCGCCTGCTGGAACAAGGGAGAGGAAGGTCTTCACGAGTACCGAACGGTGACCGATCATGGAAGCGCCGAACGCAGCGCCTAAGGATCGCTCACGCGATCTTGAGATCGGGAAGAGTACGACTACATCACCCACGAGAATCCGCTCTCGTTAAATACTTTGGAATCTTCGAGGGTAAGTTATTCCATCGACTCGTTGCTACAATCTCGTAGATAGATCTTGGCTTGTTTGTTTGTATGCGATAGAAATTTTTTGTTTTCCATGCTACGAAACCCAACAAGGAAGCTCTAGAATCCAGATACCACGAGGACGTACCTGACTGTGTAGAAGATGGTGGTCGCGCAGTGCTAGAAGAATCAGTCGCAGAACCAATAATGCCCGTCGAAGAAGAGCTCAGACAGCAAGGCATCCGAAGACTCTGATAATGTCGATCGGAGAGCAACCGCTGAAGATCCGTAAGAGCCGAGCCCACGAGCCTGGTGTCAGCGTAACTGGGTCCCGTGTATAACAGGTGGCCCAAGTGTGGCCATCCCTGTTGCAATAAGAGTCGTGACGAAGAGAACCACGACGACCCTGACCACGAGCCTGCTGATGCTGACTCTAACCCTAAGGCTGCTGGTGCGGACTCGGAATCTGAGACTGCTGGTGCTGACTCTGACCCTGACCTGGAGAAGTGGGTAGTATCGGCGGCGGCACGGAGGACCGCGGCTGAGTCGAGGGAGCAGATGGCATAGGAGGACCACGAGTAGCAAGCACAGACGGAACCGCAAGAAGACCAGCACCACGGAGACGGGTCTCCTTAGCCCGAAGCTCAGACAACACCTCAGAGAGCGGAACACGACCACGAGCATTCAGTTGAGCACGCCGGGGCTCAAACTCCTGGCGAAGCCGAGACAAAAACTCATAGATCCGGTGAAACTCCAAATCCGAGCGCACAATCTGGCAGCATGAGCATGTGCCACAAACAGCAGTACGAAGAGAATCAAGCTGACGCCAGATAGCAGCACTCTAAGTATAGAACTCATCAATAGTGGAATCACCCTGCTGAAGAGCATGCTCCTGGCGAACCACAGACATGTAAAGAGCATCCCCAGACGGCTGATAGCGCTGACGAAGATGTGCCCACTGAGCGGCAACAATAGGAAGACTCATGAACTCAAAGATACTGAGGCGTAACATCGGAGGTGAGAAGAATGCACGAGCATCCTCATCGACCCACCGAGTGTAGGCAGTCAGAGCGTGGCGATAGGACTCGAGATCAGCAGAGTACTGCTTGAACTTCAGGTCATAAGCAGCAACAACACTATTATCAGCACTCTGAGAAGCATCCTTGGCCTCCTGAGAAGCATCAGCACCAAGAACAATCGGCGTCGGTGGAAGAGGGGCCACAGGAGCAGGGGGCACGGCGGACAGGGGACCTTGCCGGAGAGCACACCCCAAAGACGGAGACCGTGCATGTGAACGTGCATGAAAGCAGCGAAATCAGGATAGTTCACGCCATCGAAGATCACCGGGCAACGAGAAATCGCAACATAGGCCGATGCAAAAGACATCTCTCTTTCAATATTTTTTTTGTCAACACTCAGATCCAATCGGAAACTTTCAGGCGTCTAGATCCGATCGGGGCGAGCTGGAGGCTGTCAGACGGCCGGCAGACGGGGCGTCGAGAGACTGGGCCGGGTGGACGACCGGCGAGAAGCAGCAGGTAGCAGGGCGTCGCGTGGACGCGCGTGCAGGCTGGTCGTCGGGCGTCGGTCCAGGCAGCAGGGGCGCACGTGGACGCGGTGCAAGCCAGCAGAGAAGGCAGAGCAGGGGCGCGCGTGACACGTGTGGAAGCTTGGTCGTTGGGAAGCGTGTCCAAGCAACAGGGGGCGCACGTTGATCCAATCAGCAGGGGGCACACGTTGGTCCAAGCAGGAGGCACACGTTGGTCCAAGCAGCAGGCAGCAGGGAAGCCAGCAGAGAATCGATCGTGGAGGAGCAGGTGTCCCGCGCCCGCCCGTGGAGGTTTGACGGTGTCTGCCTGGAGGTGCAGATGAGACGGGACCGCACGGGATCCGACGGGAGCAGAGAACCAAGAGCACAGATCTCGATCTGAACTAATTTGAGCAGGAGAGACGACAAATTCGCTCGACGTGAGTTGGAGAAGAATTCCAATCTGAAACCAGATCGATCGAGATCTGAAATGGGCAGGCGGCGACCGGTGGCGACGACGACGGCAAGGCCGGCGGCGACAGGGACGGTGGCGGCCAACGAAGTTGCGAGAAAGAAGACGGAGCTAACATGGCTCTGATACCATGTTAGGAATAGGCAACATGTATTCCTCTTGGGACCAAAGGCCACAATATATAGTACAGGTACAGAGCAAATATGCAGGAAGCCCCCTAACATATGGGGGAAATACAATATACAAATATATACATCTAACATTCTTATCGCCAAAGGTTTCCCAAGCCTATGGTGCCTCTGGGTTAGAAACCTAAACTCCTCCAGTCAGTCGGCTGTTGTTCTGAACGGCAAACCAGGTAGGTGGATCCAGTGTAGGCGCGGCTTGCAGCAAGGGGATCCACTATCCCCATATCTATTCAATATTGTTGCTGATGTTCTTAGGTTGCTTCTCCACAAAGCATCCGCTGATGGCTTGCTCCTACACCCTTTTGATGACAACCTTCCTTGCCCCGTGTTGCAGTACGCAGACGACACCCTCATTATCCTTAGGGCAACGAAAACTGTGTTCAAAACCTGAAATTGGTTCTATCGGCATTCTCTGAAGCGACAGGTCTACAAATAAATTTCCACAAGAGCACCTTAGCACCAATCCATGTGGTCCAATCCTTAGCTTCCTCTTTGGCGGCTGATCTTGGATGTCACGTGGCCACTTTCCACCAAACCTATTTGGGTCTTCCTTTATCAACTCATAAACTAAATCTAAATGCATTTAAACCCTACGTTGAAAACTTTAGACGTCGCCTACCAGGGTGGATTGGTAAACTGCTACCTTTAAGTGGACGTGTTATTCTAGTCAAAGCTTCCCTACAATCTATGGCCTCTCATCTTCTTTCCGCCTTGTTGGTTCCGGTTGGCACGATCTAGGAATTTGATAAAATTTGTCTAGCTTTCTTCTGGGCAGGGGATGACCAGGTAAACGGGGGCCAATGTAAGGTGGCCTGGGATGCGGTTTGTGCCCCGAAACAGAAAGGTGGGCTTGGGTTCCGCTGCCATCGTACCCATAATAGGGCCCTTCTTATGAAATTCCTGTCCCGACTTCATTGCCCTCCGTCGACCCCATGGGAGGTTTCATTCGCTTCGCGCTACGGTTGGAGCAATTCTAGAGACTTGGGGGATTCTAACCGGCTAGACTCTATGGTTTGGAGGGACCTGATAGTTTGTCTTGAGGCTTTCTGCAAGGCTACTGTAGTCACGCTCGGGTCGGGCACGCTAACCTCCTTCTGGCACGATTCTTGGTGCGATAATGATGTACTTGCATGTAGGTTTCCCCGCCTTGTTCTCTCATGTCACAAACCCTAACTGTTCTGTTGCTTCGGTCTTCGCCTCGCATTCTATTACCCTAGCCTTACAACCACGCCTCTCGCACGCCGCAAGTTTTGAACTATCTTGTCTGCATGATCTTCTAGCCTCGGTCCAGCTGGTTGAGAACGCTGCTGACGTTAGAACTGCTCGGATCGACAGCAGACCTCTAACCACTAAATCAGCATATTCGACTGCGTTTGAACTTTTGCAGGACGTTCCTTTCGCAACACCGACTTGGAAGAATTATTCGACGAACCGTTGCCGCATGTTTATTTGGTTGGCCGACCGTGGGAGGCTATTCACAAACCAACGCCGATTCCGGAAAGGATTGGCAACCTCGGAGGCATGCCCGTTCTGCCCCGCAGCCGAAACGACTGCGCACCTGCTCCTCCACTGCCCTTCTGTCAGAAATTTCTGGCTAGCTGTCCCTGCTATTCAGGAAGATATTGAAGATTGCACTAACATTAGGGATCTTTGGGACGGGGCCGCCATCTGCAGGGTCCGATCTACTATTATCATATGCGTCCTTTGGAACATTTGGAAAAGAAGAAACGCCAAAGTCTTCAAGGATATCGACGAGCCAATGCAATTTGTCTTTCGCAGATGCGCGGAAGACCTACTTCTATGGTCGCATAGGTGCAACATGCAGCCTCACCATGAGCTGCTGCGCGACTGGGCAGTGATGTTCGCACACCTAGCTGCTTCTTCTATTCTACTACCTTAGTCTCATCTGCTTCCTTCTGTTAAGCCGAACAGTACCTTAGTCTCTTCTATTTTTGTCCTTTTCGTTTTTTCAGTTTGCTTACCATGTAAAGTTTTAACCTTGCACTTGGTTCTTTAATTGATTGGTTCAGGCCGGCTTTGCCCGCCGTAGAATGCCTAAAAAAAAAAAAACTATCTAACTATATGTAGTCTTAGCTCCACGGGTACTATATGATGATCGGTGCAAACATGTTGAATTCTGAGCTAAGGAACTCTGAATGTTTATGTTGTCATGACAAAGTTCTGGAGTACGCCTTCTACATACTTGAGTGTGTACTTCTATTATTACTCGATTCATCTGATACCGAAATTAGTGATATCCCGATGGGACCTATCATGTCGAGAAAAACACGAACGATGTTAGTTTTGATTATTTTGTTCTTGAAAATGATACTTTGGCAATATAAAAATATGAAGTTTCATTTGAACTCGAGAATCACAGTTGTTCTAGAGAACTCCCTTCGAACTTGTTCAGTTATTTGAAGACCATTTTGTTCACGGAAGATGATGATTTTGAGAATGAGAAACGGTTGGAGCTGTACGCTTTGACAGACATATTCACATGCTGTCCTTTCGAGCGTTTTGAAATCTGCGTGCGTTTGCAGGTGTCATTTTGAAGTTTGAGATGACAATTGAGTGGCTTCTTCATTAGACTAGGCCGAAGAATCACTCACACCTAAGCTTACCAGATTCTTGCCCCGCAATATAAGCAATGGTATACAGTGTGCAGGCTAATGGCAAAATTTCCTGAGGATGACTGACTACTGCGACCAGAAATCTGCATAGATAAGTTCTTCTAACATAGCTCAAAAGCTGCAAAGACTATACCGGGACAAGTGTGTTAGCTTAGCTTCGCCACAGATTAGACTAGATCTATTCGGTAGCACTCTATCCTTAGTATCTAGACACTAGTCTGGGAGAGGGAGAGAGGGATCTGAGAGAAGAGAGAACCACCTGCGTCCTGGCTCGACAAGCACGAGCCAGAGGGGATCCCGGAACTGGTCCCAAAGCTGGAGCCGCCGTCATTGGCCATGGGAATGGGGGGCGACGGCGTGGGTGTGCGGTGGTGGCGGTGCTTCCCGTCGGCTCGCGCTAACCCTAGATCGGTAGGGATGTAGGTGGGGTGTTGGCACAGCGGTGAACCTCGTACCGTGCGCTGCCAGCTCCCCACCACTTTATATAGCGCGGCGACAGGGGCCCACCAACCAGATAGGGTTGGGCGCCCCCGATCAGGGCGCAGTTAGGGGCGTGACGGGCCGTTGGGCTTCGTCACGTTGAGATCTATCTAACATTCTCCCCCTAGATCTCGACTTTACTTTTAACTTTGTTCTTTACTTATTCCATCACAGAACGATACATAGAGCATGTTTTATCGTCTCAGCTCAATTGCCGATAGAATCAGGCAGCCACTATATACCTTCATGTTTTGAAACAAATCCTGTTACTTTTGGGCCTCTGTAGTCCAGGAATCATAGGCTTCCCGTTAAACCCATGCCGGCTATGTGTTCCTTGAACACATTGGGTGGTAAGCCTTTCGTTAGCGGATCCGCAAGCATATCCTTTGTCCTTATATGCTCGAGTCTTATAGTTTGATCCTAGACTTTGTCCTTCACAACATAATACTTTATATCTATAGACTTTGTAGCATTACTCGACTTGTTGTTGTGAGCATAGAATACTGCGGGCTCGTTGTCACAGTACATCTTTAGTGGCCTGCTGACGCAGTCAACCACTTTCAAGTCGGGTAAAAATTTCTTTAACCATAACGCCTGTCCCATGGCCTCATAACATGCTATAAATTCTGTATACATCGTAGATGATGCAACTATCGACCGTTTGACGCTTCTCCACGAAATAGCGCCTCCTGCGAGAGTAAAAACATATCCTGTCGTGGACTTTCTGTCGTCTTTATCTCCCGCAAAATTCGCATCTAAATACCCTTTTATCTCTAGGGAATCAGATCTTCTATATGTTAGCATGAGGCCTTTTGTGCCTTGCACATAACGCAAAGCTTTCTTTACCATCTTCCAGTGCTCTATGCCTGGATTCTCTTGATATCTACCGAGTACCCCGGTGATAAAAGCTAAGTCAGGGCGAGTTCACACTTGTGCGTACTGTAAGCTTCCAACAGCCGAAGCATATGGTATTGACTTCATTTGATCGATCTCATATTGATTCTTTGGACATTGGGATTTCCCAAAACTATCGCCCTTGACTATGGGAGCAGGTGTTGCATTACTCGCATGCATATTGTATTTTTTTAGAATCTTTTTACAATACGCTTTCTGCGACAGTCCTAACACTCCATTTTTTCTATCTCGGTGAATTTCTATGCCCAAAACATAAGAAGCTTCACCAAGGTCTTTCATGTCAAAATTTGATGACAAGAATTTCTTTGTCTCTAGTAGTAGACTAACATCACTGCTGGCAAGCAGAATGTCATCCACGTACAGAATTAGGAAAATATATTTTCCACTTTTAAACTTTGCATAAATGCAGTTGTCCTCAACATTTTCCTTGAAACCAAATCTTTTAATGGTATCATTAAACTTTAAATACCACTGCCTAGAGGCTTGCTTTAACCCTAAATGGATTTCTTTAGGCGGCATCCCATATGTCCTTCCCCTCCATGAAAAAACCCTTGGGTTGTATCATGTAAACATTTTCTTCTAAATCTCCATTTAGAAATGTCGTCTTAACATCCATTTGATGCAACTCTAAATCAAAATGTGCAACAAGTGCCATGATGATTCTGAAGGAGTCCTTACATGATACCGAGAAAAAGTCTCATTGTAATCTACGCCTTCTCTCTACGTAAATCCTTTTGCCAGAAGTCTAGCTTTGTACTTTTCTACATTCCCATTGGAGTCATACTTTTTTTTGTAGACCCATTTGCATCCTACTGTTTTGGCTCCTTTAGGAATTTCCTCTAGGTCCCAAACATTGTTGGAACTCATTGATTTCATTTCATCTTCCATTGCCTCCACCCACTTGGCTGAGTGAGGGCTACTCATGGCTTCTTCATATGAGGTAGGATCGCCCTCCATATGAGCTATGTTGTAGACTTTGTAAATTTCTTTGGAAATGGCTGGTCTTCGTTCTCTTTTAGACCTTCTGAGTTCATCAGACTCGTGCTCATTTCTTGCCTCGGGTTCAGGCACATTTACAGTATGAGGCTGTTCTGGATCCCTTTCGTGCTCAACAAGGTTGTGTGGCTCCTGATGGACAGGTTCCGAACTTTCGCCCATTGTTGTCACGTGTGGAGTCACAACAGGTGCCGGCACCACAACCTCAGGGGTTGTAGATGGTGGCACAACAGGTAGCGAGAAAAATGGCTCCTGGGTCATCGGATTAGGTGCATGCATCCTCTTCTCCTCAAGATCAATTTTCCTAGCTACCGTGCTCCCCCTCATCAATTCGTCCTCCAAGAAGACTGCATGTCTCATTTTTACAAACTTTGTGTATCTATCAGGACAGTGGAAACGATACCCTTTTGACTTATATGGATAGCCAATGAAGTGGCAAGATACTGTTTTTGGGTCTAACTTTGCAATGTTTGGATTGAAAACTTTTGCCTCAGCTGGGCTCCCCCAGACCCTCAAGTGGTGCAGAGAGGGGACTCTGCCTGTCCACAATTCATACGGTGTTTTGGGCACCGACTTACTTGGTACTCTGTTGAGAATGTGAATGGCGGTTTTAAGCGCCTCCATCCACAATCCCAATGGGAGGGTGGAATAGCTCATCATGCTGCGCACCATATCCATAAAGGTACGATTACGCCTTTCAGCTACTCCGTTTTGCTGAGGTTCGCCCGACATACAATACTGGGCGACTATTCCATTTTCCTGCAGGAACCTTGTAAAGGGTCCTGTTACTTGACCATATGGAGTATGCCGACCGTAGTACTCCCCCCACGATCGGACCGAACTATCTTAATTCTTTTATCATGCTGATTTTCTACTTCAGTTTTGAAAATTTTAAATTTATCCAATGCTTCAGATCTTTCTTTAATTGGATAAATATAACCATATCGGGAGTGGTCATCCGTGAATGTTATGAATGAATCATAGCCATCCACACTTTTCACCGGAAACGGTCCACAAATATCCGTGTGGATTATTTCTAGTGTAGCTATGCTTCGGTTTGCACCTTTTTAATTTGTTTGACATACTTTCCTTTAATGAAATCTATGCATTGTTCTATGTCTGAGAACTCTAACGGAGGAAGAATGTCATTTTTAACGAGGCTTTCTATTCTTCCCCTCGAAATATGGCCTAATCTGCAGTGCCATAACTTCGATGAGTCAAGAGTTCGCTTTATTTTATTTTGTTCTTTGTTCGACAAGGGAACTTGTTCATTCACATCACACACAGAAAATAATTTCTCATGCAAAGATAATAAATATAGCTTGTCATGTAGGGTAGCAACACCCACACAAATATCTTTTAACCAAATGGCACATTTGTCATGTCCAAAATAACACTCATAAGAATCTTTGTCCAAGCACGACACACTTATTAAATTTCTATGAATTGAAGGAACAAAAAGAACATCCTTAAGCAAAAGAGAAGAGCCATCATCTAGCTCCAGAGGAATGTCGCCGATAGCCTCCACTTCTGCTTCAATCCCATTCGCCACTTCAATGAGTCTTTCTCTTTTTGGCAAAATCCTTGTCGAATGGAACCCCTGTAAAGAGTTGGCAACATGAACAGTTGCACCAGAGTCAATCCACCAAGTAGATCTAGAAAACTTTTCATACAGAGATTCATTAACAAAAGAGACTATATCTTTACCGTTTTGGCCATTATGTACTTCAGCCATATTGGACAATCCTTCTTGTAGTGGCCAACCTTTTTACAGTTGTGGTAATCGGTCTTTTCCTGTGGGTGGACTTGGTGTCTAATCGGTGTCTTTGTGGACCCTTGCCATGTGGCTTGGAATGTGAGCCACCTTGGTTACTGTTGGTGAAGCTCCTCTTCCTATTGTCCTTCACGAAGTTCAAGGAACCACCGTGAAGGGCCTTCAGGCTTTCCTCCTCTTGGGAGCACATCCCAATGGTCTTTTCAATATCCCACTTTTCAGGGGACATGTTATAGTTTATTACGAAGTTCTCGAATGGTCAGGAAGAGGCCATCACCAGGTGCACCAGAAGTGCAGGCTTTAGCTCGAGGTCCTCATCCATGGGCTTCAGCTTGGCTGCCATGTTTGACATCCTCAAGATGTGCTCTCTTATTCCGTGTGGCCCTCCCTTGTACTTTTCATTCACCAGCTGTTTTAACAGCTGGGTTGCATACATCTTTGAAGAGCCAGTAAACTGGCTCTTTATCTTGGCAAGGTATTCGCCCACGGAGGCACACTCTCCAATTGAGCCCACTATGGCGTTCTCAATTATGTTCTTTACAAAAGCCAAACATTTCTTGTTGGCGTTCACCCACTTTTGATTGTCTATCGAGTAGGCCAGCTCCAAAGGAGCATGGTCCCTCTTTATTTTCTCAAACGCAACACTTTCCTCAGCATCGCCCCTCACAGGGTCAGCAGTCTTGACTGGTTGCTTGGTGTCAACCACCCAGTCCACTTCGGCGCATACAAACGCCAGATCAACCTTTTTCCTCCATTCGTAGTAGCTGTCCCCCCTTAGCAGCGGGATGTCCTTCAAACAGCTCATGAGGTTGAGACCTCCTGAAAACCACAAAAAATGTGAGATCACCAAAGAAAACAACTATATGCATTAATCCAACGTTGGTATAAATTAAGCATGCAATTGTTTATGCCATTTAAAATTACATCACCGTTGGGTAGAAATTTATGCAGCCCGTCCTACGGACGCACCTCCATCTTCAACACCTAGCCCTCCCAGTGTACCAATGACTCGCGCCCGAGCCAAGCTCCTACAAGCCAAGGTTAACTCGCTCCTTTTCTTGTGTGATTTCGATACGCCCCTGGATGGCTTGCTACTTCATACGCATACACTGTGCATCATCAGGTACGAAGAGAAGGACCCATGGAACGGAGGAACCGGAGCGGAAGCAACCAATCGCTGCCAGACTCCAGCGGTACTACCGGACCCTACGTCCGGTACTACCGGTTCAAGCGGCACAACCGGCCCCAGCTACCGGACGCTCCAGGAGGAACCCAACCAAGCCCCAGACGCCAGCGATACTACCGGTCTGGGAACCGGTACTACCGGTGGGCGGTACTACCGCCCCCTCCTACTGCTCACTACAGGCGACTCAGACGGAAGCTCCAGGACCGCCAGTGGTACTACCGCCCCCTGAGCGGTACTACCGGTTGCGACCGGTACTCCCGGTTGCCCGACCGGTACTACCGGTCTTGACTGAACCTGACCGCATCAGTTCGGTCCAGCGCCCTGTACCCCTTTCTATATTTTCCCATTTCGTTCCTAAACTACCCCTGTTTATGTGGCTGGCCTATATATAGCCCCCACCCTCTATTGTAAACCCTAGACTTGGATAATGATAGATTAAGGACACCCCTTTGAGGATCTTTCATCTATTGGTCTCATGCTCCTACCAAGGGGCACCCTATTATCCACAACCTCTTGGATCTTGCCTAGTGCGTTCAAGTTGTACAAGGCCTTGGGTTCTCGGTTTCTCGCCCCCAAGACGTCAAGATCTCACCAAGCACCTCGTCCCCCATTGTTGGTCGTGGAGAGAGATCTTCGCCCAACACCGATCCTAGGGATTATGTTGGACCGGTTGCCACCGGCGTGAGTTATCGGCCTGTATCGTGATTTTTGTGCGTGAGTTCATCGGGTCCTTCGTGTGCGTGTGTTCGTGGATTCCATCCCCTTTCCCCTTCCACCGTTTTCCCCTCGATTCCCGCGGAGATTCGTGAAATATCGGGCCACCCCAAGGGGTTACCCCATAACATATTGGTATCAAGAGCAAGGTTGATCACGAATTTCCCCCCAATTTTTCTTCTATCCCCTTAAAATCGAAAATCCCACCAAAAAGAGCCCCAATTTGCCTTCGGATCGATCTTTGGATTTGGTGAGTTTTTCGTGGTTTTGGTCCATAGATCTGTTGCTTTTGGAGTCGATCTATAGCCTTTTTATGTTCCTAGCCCAGCCTTTCGGTCAGATTACCACGAATTTGAGGATTTTGTCAAGTTGATCTCGTTCAAGTTCCGCGCCTGGCGGTACTACCGGTCGTACGAGCGGTACTACCGCAAGTCACCGGTACTACCGGTCGCACAAGCGGTACTACCGCTCTTCGGTACTACCGGTCATACCTGGCGGTACTACCGCCCTCAACTGACCGTGTTTCTTTTTCTCTTCGACGCCTCAACTTCGTTTGCTGACTATCCTCTTTAACTTGTTCGTGTTTCTCGTGTTTGTCGCCATTTTAACAAAATCTTCCGCATCAAAGTCACCACGCGCTCAACGACACCGCGACACTCGAACATCATCCCCACCAACGGTTGCAAGTCGTCAATAATACCAAAGGTATAACTTGCGCCACTTTGACAGCCCCATATCTTCCTTTGTGTGTATCTATCCTATGAGAGCAACTCATTTTGTGTTTGTCTAAGCATTGTGCACTTGCCTTTGGAAAGTGAGAGTGTGAGTCCAAATAAAAAAGTTAACATAGTAGCATAGAAAGGGAGAAAAAGAAAAGGAATAAAAAAAATATAAAGATACATAGTCTCCCAATACAAAGAGAATATCAAGCTTGCAAGCCAAAAAGAGAGAGGAAAAGGCGCGCCAAGGCAAGTGCACAAATCCGTTGCTTATCCTCTTTTGGCAAACGAGTTGTGGTCTCTCCTTGAGTTGGCACAACAACTGAGCGTAGTCTTTGTTAGGACGTTTTGTGCTCATTTCCATAGTCGTGCTAACCCTGTTTTTCTCCACGTCTGCGTTCTTCCGTGTTTTTGTAGATCGTGTCCTTTTGCTTTTGATCTTTGGTTCTTTACCACTTAGAACAATAACCTTTTGCTTGGATCGTTTCGTTTGGTTTTCCACAATCCTAACCTTCTACCAAAAGCTTTTGAGAGTTGTAGCGTATTGGTGTGTGAGTTTCTTTGCGATTTCACTTTGCACGCCATTAGTTCTCAAGTGTGGCAATTGGTTTGATATAATCTCCAAGGTGAGGTAAAAGTCTAACTTCCCGCATCCTCCTTATCCATATACAACCCTTGTCGGCTTTGCATCATGGACAGGAATGGCGAGCCGTCCCAACCACCACCACCTCCGGAGGACGACACACAATACATGACAAGATGGGATCATTGGAAGGTCCGAGGTGAATTCAACTACCGTTGTGAAGCTCTTGAGCGGCGCCAAGATGAACAATTTAGCGAAGCCTGCGTGGAATTCAAGAACATCGACAACCGCTTCGAAGAAGTCCGAGGACAAATGCATGCCATGCAACACAACCTCAGCCATCAAAATGAAGCTCTTGGTCGTGCCCTCGCCTCAATGGACGACAAACTTCAACGCCTCATTGATGGGCTTGCAAGGCCACGATCGCGCGACTCAAGATCATGACAACACTCCTCAAGCGAATCAAGTGCGCCTCGCCGTCACGCTTCAAGGCACCGGGATGGAACCGTCCTTCAATCTATGAGCTCTTCTCAAGCGGTACCATCTCCGCGACACGCCGCAACGTCAAGCTATGATGGTGACCTCTCCGCAAGACCTCCAAGACGTGAAGCGGACCGGAAACAACCAAGGGCACTTGTGATTCAACAAGAACAACCTCACATGGACCACCAATCCCATCGCCATCAACTTGTTCTTTCAACAACAAGTGAAGCATCCGAAGTGGAAGAACAAGATCGTCGTCGGCGTCATCATCGACATGAACATCAACGTCGACAACATGATCATCATGACGAGCCCCCTCCACATCAATAAGAAAGCGAGCAGCCCATTACGCATGCGGCTCGACGTTCTCCTCGCCACATGGCGCAAGACAATGCTCATCGGCATCAACCACGAAAAGAACAAGAGCAAGCTCCCCAAGCTCGTCGTGAGGACCATCAACCTCCTCCTCGTCCCCAACCGCGCCAACAACACGATCAAGCTCCCCAAGCTCATCGTCAAAACCAAGTTCCACCACCAAACACGGCACCTCAACAACCGCAAGGGCAACGCAACCATCACCAAGCAAGACATGAGAGATCGGATGGTGATGAGGGCCGCCACAATCATGGCAACCGTCGCCACCGGAACCGCAACGAAGAAGGAACTTTTGGCAAGCTCAAATTCACCATGCCCAAGTTCACCGGTTCCAATGAGCCCAAATAATACCTCTCGTGGGAACTCAAGGTTGACAAGATCTTCCGCATGCACAACTATAGCAATGAGAAGATGATGGCCATGGCATCCCTCGAGTTTGATGAGTATGCCAACCTTTGGTGGGAACAAGTCCAACTCGCTCGTGAATCAAAATAAGAGCCCCCAATCTCAACTTGGCAAGATATGAAGGCTCATATGAGAGCCCGCTTTGTTCCTTGCACTACACGCGTGACCTTTTCAACAAGCTTCAAACGCTTAGTCAAGGGACAAAGACCGTGGAAGAGTACTTCAAGCAAATGGAGCTCAACATGATCCGTGCCAACATTGAAGAGAATGATGAGCAAACAATGGCACGTTTCCTCAATGGCTTGAACCATCCAATCAAGCGCATCACCAAGTTCCAAAAGTACAACAACATGGTTGATCTTGTGCACATCACTTCAAAGGCCGAGGGTCAAGTGCAAGAGTGTAGGGTTTCGTAGCATGGAAAACAAAAAAATTCTACCGCATACAAACAAACAAGCTAAGATCTATCTACTAGATTGTAGCAACGAGTTGATGGAATAACTCACCCTCGAAGATTCCAAAGTGTTTAAGGAGAGCGGATTCTCGTGGGTGATGTAGTCGTACTCTTGCCGATCTCAAGATCGCGTAGACGATCCTTCCTAAGGCTGCGTTCGGCGGCCCCAGCGATCACACGTTCGGTACTCGACAAAGACCTTCATCTCCCTTGTTCCAGCAGGTAGCGGAGGTTGTAGCACTCTCCTCGCGATTCCGGCAGCACAACGGCGTGGTACCGGAAGTAGAGGGGAGATCTCGCAGGGCTTCGCCTTAAGCCGGAGCGAGTATGGTGGACTATGAGAGAGAGCCTCGGCGATCTAGGGTTTAGACGCACCAAGGAGGAGCAAGGCCGGTGGCTAGGGTTTGCCCTAGGCGGCGGCGGCTATGGTGGGCGGCGGCTAGGGTTAGGGTTTAGAGGGGGCAACTTGTGTGCTAGGAGGGGCAGCCCTGCCCCTCCTTATATAGGTGGAAGGCGCCGGCCAAGGGGAGGGGAGTCCCTCCCCAACTCGGATCCCAAGTGGGCCGGCGGTGGAGGGGAGGAACTCCTCCCCAAGTAGGTTTCCTACTTCCCCTCCACCTTCCAAAATAGTCGTTTGACTTTTCAAATTGGCGTTTGACTTTTCAAACTAGGATTTGATTAAACCCTATATTTTGTTCAGCGATGACACCTAGTACATGATGCAATCATTCCAACTTGATATGACACATTCATGTACCCTTCCCCTCCGGAGTGCCGGACATTCCGGAACCTTCTAGAACATTCCCGATGAAAACACCAGAACCATTCTCCAACCCCGAAACAGGACTTTCCTTATATGAATCTTATTCTCCGGACCATTCCGGATCTCCTCGTGATATCCCAGATCCCATCCGAGACTCCGAACAACATTCGGTCTCTTACTCATCATTCCTTAACTACTCAAACAACGTCGAATCCTTAAGTGTGTCTCCCTACGGTTCGTGAATTATGCAGACATGATCGAGAAACTTCTCCGAACAATAACCAATAGAGGAATCTGGAAATTCATATGGCTACCACATATTTCTACGATTACTTTGCGATCGAATGAACCACTTACATACGATACCAATTTCCTTTTGTCTCACGATAGTTTACTTATCCGAGGTTATGATCGTCGGTATCTCTTCATACCTAGTTCAACCTCGTTACTGATAAGTACTCTTTTCTCGTTCCCGTGATATGTGATCCCTTGTGGGCCAGTCACATGCTTGCAATCTAATTGGATGACATTTCACCGAGAGGGCCCAAAGTATATCTATCTGTCATATGGATGGACAAATCCCACTCTTGATCCATGTGTCTCAACCAACACTTTCTGAACACTCAATGCCACCTTTATAGCCACCCAATTACGGTGTGGTGTTTGATGTCATCAAAGTATCCTTCCTGTGAAGGTGATATGCATGATCTCATGGTCGAAGAAATTAGGTTACTATGTATCAGAAAGCATATAGCAATTGAACTATTAAAATGACTTGATCTTTATGCTACGCTTATCTATAGGTGTATGTCCACCATATCATTCTCCTAACGATATGATCTTGTTGTTAATAACATCTCAATGTTCATGATAGGGAAACCACAATCATTTATTAACCAACAAGCTAGTATTATAAAGAGGCTTTACTAGGGACTCTATTTTAGTTTACAAATCACACAAGTATTAATGTTTCCTTGATAATACTATTATAGCATGAATGTAAACATTTATCATAAACACAAAGATATAATAATAACTACATTTATTATTGCCTCTAGGGCATATCTCCAATAGTCTCCCACTTGCACTAGAGTCATCTAATCTAGATTACATGGTAATATACCGAACACCCATGGCAGTTTGGTGTTGGTCATGTTTTGCCCTTGAGAGAGGTTTAGTCAACGGATCCGCCACATTCAGATTTGTGTGTACTTTGCAAATCTTTATGTCACCATCTTGGACATGTTCTCGAATAGCGTGAAAACGTAGCTTGATGTGCTTCAGCTTCTTGTGTGACCTTGGTTCTTGCGCATTGGCTATGGCGCCCATGTTATCACAGTAGATAGACATTGGGTCCAGCGCACTTGGAACCACACCAAGCTCTGTAATGAACTCCTTCATCCATATCGCTTCTTGCGAAGCCTCCGAAGCAGCCATGTATTCCGATTCAGTTGAAGATCTCGCCACAACGCTTTGCTTTGCACTCCTCCATCTAACTGCTGCACCATTCAAAGTAAATACGTATCCAGATTGTGATTTAGAATCATCCAGATCGGTGTTCCAACTAGCATCGGTGTAACCATTAACAACGAGCTGTTCATCACCTCCATAAGAAAGAACCATATCCTTAGTTCTTCTCAAGTACTTAAGGATGTTTTTGATCATTGTCCAATGATCCACTCTGGATCACTTTGATATATGCTAGTTAAACTAACAGATATGCAATGTCGGTCTAGTACATAGCATGGCTTACATTAGAGATCCTATGGCGAGGCATAGGAGTCTTACTCATCCTTTCTCTATCTTACGCGTTGTCGGACTTTGAGTTTTACTCAAGGTCGTATTGGGCAACATGGGCAAGAACCCTTTCTTGCTATCTTCCATTCCAAACCTCTTTAGAACTTTGTCCAAATATGTACTTTGTGACAATGATATTAGGCGTCTTGATCTATCTCTATAAATCTTTATGCCTAATATGTAAGCTGCTTCGCCAAGATCCTTCATTGAAAAACTATTATTCAAATATTCCTTGACACTATTAAGAAGGTCCACATCATTTCCAGTCAACAATATGTCATCCACATATAGTATTAAGAATGCTACAGAGCTCCCACTCACTTTCTTGTAAATACAAGCTTCTCCATAAGTTTGCATAAAACCAAAACTTTTGATTACCTTGTCAAAACGTTGATTCCAACTTCGGGATGCTTGCTTCAATCCATAGATGGACCGTTGAAGTTTTCATACCTTGTTAGCATCTTTAGGATCGACAAAACCTTTGGGTTGCATCATATACAAATCTTCATCAATGTCTCCATTGAGGAATGTTGTTTTGACATCCATGTGCCATATCATAATATGCAGCGATTGCTAACATAATCCTCACAGACTTTAGCTTCGCTACCGGTGAGAAAGTCTCATCGTAGTCAACTCCTTGAATTTGTCGAAACCCTTTTGCGACAAGTCGAGCTTTATAGACAGTAACATTACCATCAGCATCTATTTTCTTCTTGAAAATCCATTTGTTCTCGACAGCCTTCCGGCCATCCGGTAAGTTCACCAAAGTCCATACTTGGTTTTCGTATATGGATCCAATCTCGG
Source organism: Avena longiglumis (assembly GCA_030063025.1). Lineage (NCBI taxonomy): Eukaryota > Viridiplantae > Streptophyta > Magnoliopsida > Poales > Poaceae > Avena > Avena longiglumis. Next base: position 32,420,673 of record CP125975.1, read on the forward strand.
ATTTCATGGCTTCTTGCCATTTATTGGAATCTGGGCTCATTATTGCTTCCTCATACGTCGTAGGGTCATCGGTGTTGTCCACCAACATGACACTCATAACGGGATCATACCAATCAGGAGTGGTACGAGTTCTCGTTGACCTGCGATGCTCTGTAGCAACTACAACCGAAGTTTCATGATCATCATCATTAGCTTCCTCTCTTATTGGTGCAGGCACCACAGGAACTACTTCCGGTGCTGCGCTACTCGCAAGTTCTAGAGAAGGTTCGACAACCTCGTCGAGTTATACTTTCCTTCTAGTCACTTCTTTCGAGAGAAATTCCTTCTCTAGAAAGGATCCATTCTTAGCAACGAAGATTTTGCCTTCGGATCTATGATAGAAGGTATACCAAATAGTTTCCTTTGGGTATCCTATGAAGACGCATTTTTCCGCTTTGGGTTCAAACTTGTCCGGCTGTAACTTCTTTACATAGGCTTCGCAACCCCAAACTTTAAGGAACGACAATTTAGGTTTCTTCCCAAACCATAATTCATACGGTGTCGTTTCAACGGATTTAGATGGTTCCCTATTTAAAGTGAATGCGGTTGTTTCTAATGCATAACCCCAAAATGATAGCGGTAAATCTGTAAGTGACATCATAGAACGAACCATATCTAAGAGAGTTCGATTACGACGTTCGGACACACCATTACGCTGTGGTGTTCCTGGCGGTGTCAATTGTGAAAGTATTCCGCATTTCTGAAAATGCTCGCCAAACTCGTAACTTAGATATTCACCTCCATGATCAGAACGTAGAAATTTAATCTTCTTGTTACGTTGATTCTCAACCTCACTTTGAAATTCCTTAAACTTCTCGAAAGTTTCGGACTTATGTTTCATGAAATAGATATACCCATATCTACTCAAGTCATTCGTGAAGGTAAGAACATAACGATAACCACCGTGCGATGCTATACTCATTGGACCACACACATCGGTATGTATGATTTCCAATAAGTCCGTAGCTCGCTCCATCATACCAGAAAATGGAGTCTTAGTCATTTTACCCATGAGACATGCTTCGCATCTTTCAAGTGATTCGAAATCAAGTGATTCAATAAGTCCATCGGAATGGAGTTTCTTCATGCGCTTCACTCCAATGTGACCAAGACGACAGTGCCACATATAGGTCGAGTTATCGCTCGATTTCAAACGTTTAGCCTCAATATTATTAATATGTGTATCTCCACTATCGAGATTCAATAAGAATAGACCATCTATCAAAGGTGCATGTGCATAAAACATATTACTCATATAAATCGAACAACCATTATTCTCGGACTTAAACAAGTAACCGTCTCGCAATAAACAAGATCCCGATATAATGTTCATGCTTAACGCAGGCACCAGATAACAATTATTTAAGTATAAAACTAATCCCGATGGTAGATGAAGAGGTAGCGTGCCGACCGCGATCACATCAACCTTTGATCCGTTTCCCACGCGCATCGTCACCTCGTTCTTCGCTAGCTTCCGCTTATCTTTGCAACACCGCTTCGAGTTACAAATATGAGCAACCGAACCAAGATTAAATACCGTGCACTACTACGAGTACTAGTGAGATACACATCAATAACATGTATATCGGATATACCTTTCTTCTTGATGTTGCCGTTCTTCAAATATGCCAAGTACTTTGGGCAATTCCGCTTCCAGTGACCTTCTCCCTTGCAGTAAAAGCACCCAGTATCAGGCTTATGTCCAGCCTTGGTCTTCTTCGTCGGTGCGGCAACTTTCTTACCACCCTTCTTGAAGTGTCCCTTTTGCTTAGACTTGCCTTTCTTGAATTTGGTGGTCTTATTGACCATCAACACTTGGTGCTCTTTCTTGATCTCCACTTCTGCAGATTTTAACATGGCGAAGAGTTCTGGCAACTGCTTGTTCATGTTTTGCATATTGTATTTCATCACAAAGTTCTTGTAACTTAGTGGTAGTGATTAGAGGATACGATAAATCCCCAAAGCATTAGGAATCACTATACCCAAGCTTTGAACTTTGTTTGCGTGCCCAGACATCTTAAGCACCTGCTCACTGATGGAGCTGCCCTCCTCCATCTTGCAGTTAAAGAACTTTTCAGAAGCCCCATAGCTCTCAATTGCCGCGTGAGTCTCAAAGATCAATTTGAGATCACAGACAATATCATGTGGGTCTGAATTCTCAAACCTTTTCTGAAGCTCCGATTCTAAACCATACAAGATAGCACACTGAATTGTGGAGTACTGAGTCTTCCGAGCGAGGTAAACATTCTTTACTTCGTCGGTAGCGATGAGAAGGTGGGTTACCCAATAAAAGGCCCAGACATAGGTCAAATTACCAAATGTGAGGACAATCTCAAATTGCGGAACCAATCCGGGTTGCTTCCATTGTTTTTCAACTTTTCTTTCTCTAGGAACGCATTAAAATTGATGGTAGGGGCCGCCATTGATCTACAACATATTTGCAATAGTTTAGACTAAGTTTATGACAAATTGAGTTCTAATTAATAGTTAAATTAATCTAGGTGAACTCCCACTCAAAACAATATCTCTCACATTGTTTTAGTGATCACACGAACCAAATCCACCACATCAACACCGATCATCACGATAGTTGATATAGTTTCAATGACGAACAATCGACATGTTCATCATATCTACTATATGATTCATGCTTTACCTTTCGGTGATCCGTGTTCCGGGACCATGTCTGTACATGCTAGGCTCGTCAAGATCAAACCTTAGCTTCCGCATGAGCAAATCTGGCTTGCTCACGTTGTATACACTTGCGGAATCTAACACACCCGCTCATCACGTGGTGCTTCGAAACAACAAGCTTTAGCAACGGTGCTTACTAAGGATGAACACTTTAGAACTTGAAATTCATGTGCATGAGGGATCATCTTATAATGCTACCGTCGTTAACTAAGCAATACAAGATGCATAAAGGATTAACATCACATGCAATTCATAATATGTGATATGATATGGCCTTTCTTCTTTGTGCTTCCGATCTCCATCTTCAAGCACGAACATGATCTCCATCATCACCGGCATTGCATCAAGGTCAATGATGCTGCTCCATGGTTGTCGTCCACCGGCTTCAACTATTACAACTACTTTGAATAGACACGCGGGTCTTAATAGAATTTAAATACAACCATATGGCTCCTGTAGGTTGCCAACGTACAATAAGTAACATTGCATACATCAAATATAATCACAATCATGGCCATATTACATCACAGCACACCCCTGCAAAACAAAGTTAGACATCTCTAATTTCTTTGCATGTTTTACGTGCTTTGGGGATTTCAATAAGTGTCGTTCTAACTTACGAACAAGAACCACAACATTGATACTAGCATTGTCAATCACCCATTGTAAATTGGATCTTAACTATGTTGGGAGAAACAGGCACCCGCAAAGCCACTTATGCAATACAAGTTGCATGTCAAGCGTGGAGCAAGTCTCATGAACGATGTCATGTAAGGTTAGCCCGGGCCGCTTCATCCCACCATCCCGCAAGATGCAAAGTACACAAGAAGCAATCGACAACAAAAGCATCAACGCCCAGAATGACCATTGTGTTCTACTCGTTCAACAAATATACATATAGACACGGCTCTGATACCACTGTAGGGTTTCGTAGCATGGAAAACGAAAATTTTCTACCGCATACAAACAAACAAGCCAAGATCTATCTACTAGATTGTAGCAACGAGTTGATGGAATAACTCACCCTCGAAGATTCCAAAGTGTTTAACGAGAGCGGATTCTCGTGGGTGATGTAGTCGTACTCTTGCTGATCTCAAGATCGCGTAGAAAATCCTTCCGTGAGGCGTTAAGCGGCGCTCCCATGATCGGTCACGTTCGGTACTCGACTAAGACCTTCCTCTCCCTTGTTCTAGCAGGCAGCGGAGGTTGTAGCACTCTCCTCGCGATTCCGTCAGCACAACGGCGTGATACCGGAAGTAGAGGGGAGATCTCGCAGGGCTTCGCCTTAAGCCAGAGCGAGTATGGTGGACTATGAGAGGGAGCCTCGGCGATCTAAGGTTTAGACGCACCAAGGAGGAGCAAGGCCGGCGGCTAGGGTTTGCCCTAGGCGGCGGCCACGAGATGCCCTAGGCGGCGTCTATGGTGGGCGGCGGCGGCTAGGGTTAGGGTTTAGAGGGGGGCAACTTGTGTGCTAGGAGGGGCAGCCCTGCCCCTCCTTATATAGGTGGAAGGCGTAGCCAAGGGAGGAGTCCTCCCCAACTCGGATCCCAAGTGGGCCGGCGGTGGAGGGGAGGAACTCCTCCCCAAGTAGGTTTCCTACTTCCCCTCCACCTTCCAAAATAGTCGTTTGACTTTTCAAATTGGCGTTTGACTTTTCAAACTAGGATTTGATTAAACCCTATATATTGTTCAGCGATGACACCTAGTACATTATGCAATCATTCCAACTTGATATGACACATTCATGTACCCTTCCCCTCCGGAGTGTCGGACATTTCGGAACCTTCTAGAACATTCCCGATGAAAACACCAGAACCATTCTCCAACCCCGAAACAGGACTTTCCTTATATGAATCTTATTCTCCGGACCATTCCGGATCTCCTCGTGATATCCCAGATCCCATCCGAGACTCCGAACAACATTCGGTCTCTTACTCATCATTCCATAACTACTCAAACAACGTCGAATCCTTAAGTGTGTCTCCCTACGGTTCGTGAATTATGCGGACATGATCGAGACACTTCTCCGAACAATAACCAATAGAGGAATCTGGAAATTCATATGGCTCCCACATATTTCTACGATTACTTTGCGATCGAATGAACCACTTACATACGATACCAATTTCCTTTTTTCTCACGATAGTTTACTTATCCGAGGTTATGATCGTCGGTATCTCTGCATACCTAGTTCAACCTCGTTACTGATAAGTACTCTTTTCTCGTTCCCGTGATATGTGATCCCTTGTGATCCAGTCACATGCTTGCAATAAAATTGGATGACATTTCACCGAGAGGGCCCAAAGTATATCTATCCTCGTATGGATGGACAAATCCCACTCTTGATCCATGTGTCTCAACCAACACTTTCTGAACACTCAATGCCACCTTTATAGCCACCCAGTTACGGTGTGGTGTTTGATGTCATCAAAGTATCCTTCCTGTGAAGGTGATATGCATGATCTCATGGTCGAAGGAATTAGGTTACTATGTATCAGAAAGCATATAGCAATTCAACTATTAAAATGACTTGATCTTTATGCTACGCTTATCTATAGGAGTATGTCCACCATATCATTCTCCAAACGATATGATCTTGTTGTTAATAACATCTCAATGTTCATGATAGGGAAACCACAATCATTTATTAACCAACAAGCTAGTATTATAAAGAGGTTTTACTAGGGACTTTATTTTAGTTTACAAATCACACAAGTATTAATGTTTCCTTGTTAATACTATTATAGCATGAATGTAAATATTTATCATAAACACAAAGATATAATAATAACTACATTTATTATTGCCTCTAGGGCATATCTCCAACAAAGAGGACATCAAGTACAATAAGCCAAAGACGTACTTCACCTACAAGCAAGCACCAACCACTACCCCAACAACACCAAGTGTAAGCTCATCAAGTACCACCAAGCTTCCCTTCAAGCCAACACTTCCTCAAGGAAAACCGCCCCCAAGTGGCAAATACACAAAGGATGATCAACCATTCAATGGTGAATGCTACAAGTGTGGAGGCAAAGGACACAAGTCGGCCGCATGTGGAAACAAGAAATTTTTGTTCATCCACGACAATGGCCATGAAGAATACTTGAGCGAAGATGAGTTTGATGCACGGGTCAAGGAAGCATTGGCTAGGCAACATTTGGAAGATGACCAAGACCTACTTGTGTATGAACATGACGCTAGCCCATCGCTTGTGGTCAAAAGGGTCTTAACTACTCAAGTCAATGAGAAGGAAACCAACGATCAAACATCTTCCAAACTCGTGCTGGTATCAATGGGAAGTCCATCAAGGTTGTAATCGATGGAGGGAGTTGCCACAATCTTGCAAGCACGGAATTGTGTGAGAAACTCAACCTCACCCTCCATCCGCATAAGCATCCCTACCATATACAATGGCTAAGTGACCAAGGGTCTGTCAAGATCAAGCACACCGTCTCGGTAACGTTCTCAATTGGACCATACAAAGACACGGTGGAATGCAACGTGGTCCCCATGACGGTTTGCCATATGTTGCTAGGAAGGCCGTGGAAATATGACAAGAGTGCTTTGCATGATGGTCACTCAAACACTTATACCTTCAAATGGCTTGAAAAAACTTGTGTTTTGCAACCAATGACTCCTAGCCAAATAATTGCGGACAATGCAAAGGCTTTAACGAGGGCGCAATACACAAAACCACTTGGTTATAAGAGTGGTGAGCGAGAGAACCACACTATAGTGAGTGAGTGCCATAAGCCAAACTCGAGTGGAAAAACTAAGATTGTTCTTCTTGCCACTAAAAGTGAGATGAGAGAAGTGCGGAACAACCCATCCATCTTGCACTATGTCCTTGTATGCAAGGGACTAGCGCAAGGAACTAATGACTTGACAAATGTTCCTCCTTCTTTGATGGCTATTTTGCAGGAATTTAAAGATGTATTTCCCGAAGAGCTTCCTCATGGCCTACCTCCTCTTCGTGGAATCGAGCACCGCATCGACCTCATACCTGGCGCTCCACTCCCAAACCGCGCCACGTATCACACGAACCCGGAAGAGATGAAGGAGATAGAACGACAAATCAACCAACTCGTCTCTAAAGGTTTGATCCAAGTAAGCACTAGCCCAAGCGCGGTCCCCGTGATTCTAGTTCCAAAAACGGATGATACGTTGCGGTTATGCATGGACTGCCGTCCAATCAATGCTATCACCGTGCGTTATCGACATCCTATACCGCGTCTTGATGACATGCTTGATGAGTTATGTGGAGCCACTATATTTTCGAAAATTGATCTTCGTAGTGGTTACCATCAAATTCGCATGGCCGAAGGTGATGAGTGGAAAACCGCCTTCAAGACCAAGCTTGGTCTCTATGAATGGTTGGTTATGCCTTTTGGCTTATCAAATGCCCCATCTACTTTCATGCTCCTCATGAACCATATTTTGAGATCTCTCATTGGGAAGAGTGTCGTTGTTTACTTTGATGACATCCTTGTCTATAGAAAGTCACTAGAGGAGCATGTTACTCATGTTAAGGAGGTCCTTCAAATCCTTCGTCATGAAAAGCTTTATGCTAATCTCCCAAAGTGCACTTTTGCAAAAGACAAACTCATTTTACTTGGTTTTGTTGTGTCTTCTAATGGCATTGAAGTTGATGTCTCAAAAGTTAAGGACATACGAGATTGTCCCATACCTACGAATGTTAGTGAACTTCGTAGTTTTCATGGGTTGGCTGGATTTTACCGTCGCTTTGTGAAAGACTTTTCTACCATTGCTTGCCCCCTCAACGAATTGACCAAGAAAAATGTCACGTTCGTTTGGGGAAAAGCACAACAAAAGGCTTTTGATGAGCTCAAAAAGAGGCTCACCGAAGCACCACTTCTTGCATTACCGGATTTCACAAAAACCTTTGAGATTGAATGTGACGCTAGTGGAATTGGCATTGGAGGCGTCCTTATGCAAAATGGGCGTCCTGTTGCATACCATAGTGAGAAACTTGATGGCGCACGCCTAAACTACCCCATTTATGACAAAGAGCTTTTTGCTTTGGTTCATGTCCTTCAAGTGTCGCAACACTATCTTTGGCCCAAAGAATTTATCATCCATTCCGACCATGAGTCGTTGAAATATCTTAAGGGCCAAGCCAATTTGAGTAAAAGGCACGCCAAATGGGTTGAGTTTATGGAATCTTTTCCTTACATTGTCAAGTACAAGAAGGGCAAAGAAAATGTGGTAGCGGACGCTTTGTATCGCAAAAACACAAACATTCTTACGCGACTCGAAGTAAATGTCTTGGGTCTTGATGACATCAAATCTTTGTACACGTCCGACCCTTTCTTTGGACCAATTTTTGCAAGATGTTCAATAGACAAAGGGATTGATGATTTCTATTTGCATAAGGGTTTTCTTTTCAAACAAAACAAGCTTTGCATTCCGAAGTCGTCTCTCCAAATTTTGCTTCTTCAAGAGTCCCATGGTGGAGGCCTTATGGGTCACTTTGGCCGTGCCAAGACATATGACATGCTATCCACTCACTACTTTTGGCCAAAGATGAAGCGCGACGTGGAGCGCCACGTCCAACGGTGCACTACATGTATCCAAGCTAAGTCTAAGTCTAACCCATTTGGGCTTTATATGCCATTGCCTATTCCTCATGCACCTTGGTCGGACATTAGCATGGACTTCGTGTTAGGATTGCCTAGATCTAAACATGGCCATGATTCTATATTTGTGGTAGTGGATCGTTTTTCCAAAATGGCACACTTCATTCCGTTCCATAAGACCGATGATGCTTCACATGTAGCAAGTTTGTTTTTCAGGGAAATAATTCGGCTACACGGTGTACCAAGAACAATCGTCTCCGACCGCGACGTCAAATTCATGAGCTACTTCTGGAAGACACTCATGGCCAAGCTCGGCATCAAGCTCCTCTTCTCGTCCGCCTCGCATCCTCAAACCGATGGACAAACCGAGGTCGTCAATCGAAGCCTTGGCACACTCCTCCGTGTGTTGATAAAGAAGAACCTTAAAGACTAGGAGGAATGCATTCCGCACGCCGAGTTCACCTACAACCGTGCCAAGCACTCCACCACCATGAGAAGCCCGTTCATGATCGTCTATGGTTTCGAGCCTCTCACCACGCTCGATATTCTTCCACTTCCGCTGCATGACCGTACCAATATGGACGTTGACAAGTGTGCCCAAACAATGAAGAAACTCCATGAAGACACACGAGCTACGATCGAGCAACAAGTCCTTCGCCAAGCATCAAGGCTAAACAAGAACAAGAAAGAGATGATCTTCGAAGAAGGCGACCTTGTGTGGATACACTTGAGTAAAGACCGCTTTACCAAGGACCGCGACTCCAAACTCAAGCCAAGAGGTGATGGGCCGTTCAAAGTGCTAAAGAGGATCAACAACAACGCCTACATCATCGATATCCCCACATCCAAGTATCTTGTGAGCTCGACGTTCAATGTCAAGGACCTCTCACCCTACCATGGAGAAGATAAAGTTGAGAAGGTTGAAGAGTCGAGGACGACTCTTCCCCAAGGGGGGAGCTGATGCAGACCGTCCTACGGACGCACCTCCATCTTCAACACCTAGCCCTCCCAGTGGACCAATGACTCGCGCCCGAGCCAAGCTCCTACAAGCCAAGGTTAACTCGCTCCTTTCCTTGTGTGATTTCGATACGCCCCTGGATGGCTTGCTACTTCATACGCATACACTGTGCATCATCAGGTATGAAGAGAAGGACCCATGGAATGGAGGAACCGGAGCGAAAGCAACCAATCGGTTCCAGACTCCAGCGGTACTATCGGACCCTACGGCTGGTACTACCGGTTCAAGCGGCACAACCAGACCCAGCTACCGGACGCTCCAGGAGGAACCCAACCAAGCCCCAGACGCCAGCGGTACTACCGGTCCGGGAACCGGTACTACCGGTGGGCGGTACTACCGCCCCCTCCTACCGCTCACTACAGGCGACTCATACGGAAGCTCCAGGACCGCCAGCGGTACTACCGCCCCCTGAGCGGTACTACCGGTTGCCCAACCGGTACTACCGGTCTTGACTGAACCTGACTGCATCAGTTCGGTCCAGCGCCCTGTACCCCTTTCTATATTTTCCCATTTCGTTCCTAAACTACCCCTGTTTATGTGGCTGGCCTATATATATCCCCCACCCTCTATTGTAAACCCTAGACTTGGATAATGATAGATTAAGGACACCCCTTTGAGGATCTTTCATCTATTGGTCTCATGCTCCTACCAAGGGGCACCCTATTATCCATAACCTCTTGGATCTTGCCTAGTGCGTTCAAGTTGTACAAGGCCTTGGGTTCTCGGTTTCTCGCCCCCAAGACGCCAAGATCTCACCAAGCACCTCGTCCCCCGTTGTTGGCCATGGAGAGAGCGTGTGTTCGTGGATTCCATCCCCTTTCCCCCTTCCACCGTTTCCCCTCGATTCCCGCGGAGATTCGTGAAAGATCGGGCCACTCCAAGGGGTTACCCCATAACAGAAATAAAATTAAAAGGCACCTTTAATACTCAATGAAAAAGATCATGATCATGCTTATTAATAACGTTGGTCAATTAATAACATGAGACACAATCATCTTTAATTACTTTGTCACATCTTTATAACAAAATTTAAACAAACTTTATTAAATTATTGCAATTTAAATCAACTATTTGCAGCGGAAACATTTATAATGACTTTCATAAACCTTAGACTTTACAGAAAAAATTCTGCCTTTATATCATTCTCTAGTCAAAATATACTTGAAATGAAATGGCTAGAGAAAAACTGTTGGACATTGCTTAAAAACTAAGCAAAAAAAGGAAAAAACAGCTAAAAATATACTCTGTAAAATAAAAAAGCAGAAAAACTGCTCTGCAAGTGACGAAGTTTGATCTCATTAATGCCCATTGTTATGGACTTGGGTTTTGGAGAAGATGGGGATGCTGGAGATCGTGGAACGGTTAGCAAACAAGCAACACGAGGACACAAGGTTTACCCAGGTTCAGGCCCCCGGAGGGAAAACCCTACTCCTGCTTGTCTGCTCTGATTATGGCGAAACCGAAGGTTACAGGGGTGCGCAGATGCAATCTGGCGTGGAGGTGAGTATGCGAAAGTATGAGGAGAAGTCTAGGACGTGCCCTCCTAGCCTTTATATAGACTTAGGCAGGTCCAGGGTGTAGACCTAGTCGGTTACATGTTCTAGGGTTTTACCCGTTTGAATTTCCTATCTACTCTAGTCTTGCTCTCCAAGGATCCGAAAGAGTCATGGGCCTTGGCCACCCGAAAATATTTATGGGCCGGCGTATAATTGTCGTGGGCCTTCCTTGGGCTGGACCAGGTATGCTGAAATCATGTACCCGCAGGGTATAACCATGTCAGCAAGCCTTACTGGGCCACCGTGGCCCAGCGGCCCGGCGGTATCTGCCGCCCGCGCCCGCTCGCTTGAGCCGCCAGCAGCCGCTGGGCCGCCAAGACGGCCTGCCGCTAGCTCGCTGGCTTGCCTGCAAGGCAGCCCTAAGCTAGCGCCCACTGCTTATGGCCCCAACAGCCCGCCAGCCTCCGGCCACCGCCCCATCGCGGCCGTCCATGCGCTCTTTAGATCTAGGTCTTTTTGTTTGAATTTCTTTTGCACCGAACAAAAACTAGCCACTAGTGGCTCTGATACCATTGTTAGCTTAGCTTCGCCATAGATTAGACTAGATCTATTCGGTAGCACTCTATCCTTAGTATCTAGACACTAGTCTGGGAGAGGGAGAGAGGGATCTGAGAGAAGAGAGAACCACCTGCGCCCTGGCTCGACAAGCACGAGCCAGAGGGGATCCCGGAACTGGTCCCGGAGCTGGAGCCGTCGTCATTGGCCATGGGAATGGGGGCGACGACGTGGGTGTGCGGTGTTGGCGGTGCTTCCCGTCGGCTCACGCTAACCCTAGATCGGTAGGGATGTAGGTGGGGTGTTGGCACAGCGATGAACCTCGTACCGTGCGCTGCCAGCTCCCCACCACTTTATATAGCGCGGCGACAGGGGCCCACCAATCAGATAGGGTTGGGCGCCCCCGATCAGGGCGCAGTTAGGGGCGTGACGAGCCGTTGGGTTTCGTCACATTGAGATCTATCTAACAAAGTGATCCACGAGAAACGAAATTCAGACTAGCGAGCAAAACAGTAATAACCAACACATATACACGAACCAAATATTTAGAGATGTGTATCATGTAGGTTGTTGGACTCAAAGCATTACAGATGGTTGGCTCATGCAAAACAAACTAAAATCCAAAGCAGGCTGCGGTTATAGGTGACGTGTAGACAACTTTGGAGTAGTTAGCTGCAAAAATGTACTCGTCCTTTATTACCTCACAATCTTTGTGGGTAGCTTTTAGTTTATAATCCCCCTCTCTCTTTTTAACTGGGTAAAGATATGTTATTTAAATTCTTTAGCCCGTTCATATCACGCTAATAATTTGTTATTTAAATTATTTGCAATCCTCTTACATCGCTATTTTTTAAATAATATGTTTTTTAATAATTTCCATGAATAATACATGAATTAAAAGATTTACAATTCTAGCGCGGTGTCGGTATTTGAATATCCGACATGACAAATCAGCTTTTCAAAAGCCGATTAGTCCTGTCGGCTTTTAAAAAGCCAACGACTGTATTATTCGTGAAAATTGTTAAAAAAGGTATTATTTTAAAAAAAAATAGCTCTTACATCACCTCGATATACTAATTTGAAAGCTATGGGGTCTTTCTCATGCCTCTACTCGAAATTAGAGATGTAAATGGGTCAATATTAAGTACTTCCTCCATCCCAAAATGTAAAGCGCCTAATCTTTAGTCAAAAGTCAACATATTCTAAGTTTGACCAAATTTATATATAAAATATAAACATCCATAATATCAAATCAATATCAATAGATTCACCATAAAGTATAGTTTCCCAATATGTCCATTTAATATTGTAGATATTCGTATTTTTTTGTATATACTTCGTCAAACTTAGAAGATATTGACTTTTGACTAAATCTTAGGCACCTTATATTTTGGGACGGAGGTGGTATCTTTTATCCACTTCAGTTTAAAAGAATAAATTATTTTTTCCTTTTGTAAACTATCATATAAAAAGTCAGTTTATTTTTTAGTTAAAATAAATCAAATAAGTTCAAAATAAAAGATGAACTACCTCCAGTAGCAAGTAGCAACACAAAAGGCTGAGCGTACTCTAACTTCTTTGCTATCCCCGGGATAACAAGCTTAATTAGTAAGACCGTTCATGTAAAATAGCTCAATAAAAATAATTTTTCTAATTCTTAGTCGGCTAATTAAGTTAAATCTCAGTTAGGTGCTAAGCCACTATATTTGCATAACGGTTGCAACTGATTTTTTTTAGTAAGGTTGCAGTGAGATCTATTGGTTGCAATCAGTAAATCCGTGAGACTGCAACCGAGATTTCCCCCTTGCAAATTGAGTTGCAACTAAGATCGAATGACATCACCGACTAAGAATTAAACCGACCAAGAAGTAAGTTAATCGACTAAGAATAGTTAATCGACTAAGAATGAGACGCACCCAAATAAAAACTTTCCGCTTGACATTCTCAAAAAAAAAAACTTTCCGCTTGAGAAACCCATCCAAGCAGTTCAGTAACACATAGACACTGATCACATTTGGCATTAGTACGTGCACAGTAATTACATTGCGGAATAAACAAACAGTGCTACAAAATGGTAGCAGTATTTAGACAGTTTTACACAATATTTTGCATAAATCTGTGAAACTTGCAGAGTGGAGAGTATTTAAACCTTTAGTTTACCTTAATAAGAAGTGTAGATTTTTGGCTCCCAAGGCTTAGGGATCCTGATATCTTTTAAAAAATTAAATCATATTTACATGTTTTTTGAAAATTTGGCAACAAGTCCGAATGTAGCCAATATCATATCACAAGAATGCCAAAATATCATGTTTAAATACTTTGTATTCTAGGCTACACAAGAAAAAATTAGGATATTTTCAAATCTCTAAATTTTAGCAGAATTTATCATTTTTGTGCTGCCCACAATGTAAATAATCTCGATGGTAGGATATATCATTGACTATGTACTCTCTCCGTTTTAAAATATAAGATGTTTTAGATTTGTAAAGAAAATTATTGTACCTAGACTTGTTTTAGTGTGTAGATGCACTCTAAACCCAAATGAACTTACATATTAAAAAAATCTAGATATATTTGCTTCACAAAGCTAAAACATCTTATATTTTGAAAGAGAGGAAATACAAATCATTAAAAATCATTTTTGAGGAGCCAAATAGACCACCTTTCGTTGTAAAAGTACTTGAAGGAACCCAGGCAAGCAGTTCAGCAACACATAAACACTGATCATATTTTGCAGTAGCAGTACGTACACAGTAATTACATCATAGTACATTAAACAACAGTAGTACAAAATGGTATAGCAGTATTTTCGATGCAGAAAACTACGATGCGTATTGTGTACATGCATACACGATCGAGAAACAACACCACGTGACGTACGCGTCATCACACCACAACACTACGCCTCTGACTCTGGTTCTCCGGATCTGCCTCTCGTCCTCTCTAGGGTGTGTTCGGTTATAGAACCGGAGGAAACGGAGCAGAACGGTTCCATTCCGACGTTACGGGACGGTTTCGACCCCATGTTTGGTTTAGAAATAATCGAAAAATGGAATGTGGTTCTATTTCTTGTTTAGTTGGTGCAATGAGCAAAACACAGATAAAAAAACTGCTAAATATTCTTTTGATATAAGTCTAAACTTAACCCCGGAATCAAAATTGCAGATTAAAATTGGAGCCAAATTGCAGTAGCCTCCGTGCTTGGACACCGCCATGGTAAATCGAAGTCAATTTCCGTCGCGTTGTCTGTGCTAGATCGAAATCAATTGCCGCTGTCCGTCAAGATTGGATGCAATCGGAAGTCTGCTGCTGTGCGTGCTTGGCCGTTGTGCGTGCGTGTTCAAATCGGAATCAACAATTGCTGTTATGCGTGCTTGGCTGCCGCCGCTCGCGTGCTGGCCAGCCGCCGCTGTGGCCCGTGCTTGGCCGCTGCGCCGCCGCCTACCCGCCCGCCGCCGCGGCGCGGGTCTGACCACCGCTTGCCTAATTTCCGGGCACTACGCCCCTAATTTCCGTCGATGGGAGAAAATTAGTTGGTTTAGTCTAGCCTAATTATTTTTTGCTAAGACTATACGTGGGTTAGCGAGCCGTTTCTCCCACGTCCGTCCGAATCGGTCGAAGGGGATATTTCGTTCCGTTTCACCCAATTTCATAACCGAACACACCCTAGAGGATCCTGTAGTTCATGACGGCACGGCCCAGGCCGGCATGGCGAGGTCGCCGGCGACGGGGTTCATGCGGCCGAACCCACGGACGCACGTGGCGGCACCGGCGGCACCGGCGGCCATGGCCGCGCAGCACCCCGCCCCGGGCGTCAGCGCCAGGACCGGCCACGCAGGCCGCCAAGAGCTGCGCCGCAAACGGGGCCAGCATCGCGCCGGGCATCCGGTCGCCGCCAGCGCCATCACGGCCTCCGCCGCCACCGACCTGGCGCGCGCGATCGCCATCATCGCCGCC
The DNA here is from genome assembly GCA_030063025.1 of Avena longiglumis. Lineage (NCBI taxonomy): Eukaryota > Viridiplantae > Streptophyta > Magnoliopsida > Poales > Poaceae > Avena > Avena longiglumis. The sequence goes on from CP125975.1 coordinate 32,436,032, forward strand.
GAAGGCGCCCTGGTCTCGTCCGCCGACGAGCCCGGGCCGGAGACGTAGAAGGCCGCCGCGGTGAGCGCGGCCGAGAACGTCACGGCCACGGCGAGCGAGCGGAAGCCCCGCTTGGCGCGGCCCAGCTTCCTCTTCGGGTCCCGGCTGGTCACGCCGCCGGAAGCGGGCGTCCGTCCGGGACGACGTGGCGTCGACGTCCCTGACGGGGCGGCGGGCGATCGAGGCCTTGATCTTGGGCGGCGGTGGCCTCCATGGATGAATGGCTTACGGTAGCTAGCTTGATTCTGATCACTGCTTGGATCGGAGATCTTCCTTCTCTCGCGCGCGTCTGGTGAATGGATTCGCGAGCGTGATGCGGAGTAAAGCGGTCGCGGGGAGAAGTTAAGTCGCGCGAGGTTCGCTCGGGCCGGGACACGTACGTGTGGAGAGCAGGTGGCGCCGGAGGTGGCACGTGGCCAAGGGGCTCGATCGGTAAGAGCATCTCCACATCCGGAACTGAATTTTGGTGCGGTCGCCGAAAATCAGCCCGTACTTAAGGACTCGTTTTCAGCCAAATTTTGCCCTTTCTTATCCGGGCTATCCAGGCCGAACCCAGATTTCCGGGTACGCCCTGGGGACGCCGGACTCAGCGATATCGGCGAAGAAAAAACAATGCGCATGGACCCGCCGTGGCAGTGACGAAAGCCGAGTTGTCATCATCCTCGGAACCACGCGGCGACCGCCGGGCAATAACTGTTCGTCGCGTCGGCCACGCGTCACCGAATTACGGCGCCACTGTCGCGCCTCGGCTCCCGCGACGAACCGGCGGTCCCTAAGTTCCCGCCGTTTCAACTTTTCCCGCCCTCGCCGCTACACCCCTCCCGCCCTCGCCGCCAGCCTCGGCCTTTATAAGTCGTACCCCTCGCCGGCGATCTTCATACTCTCTCACATCTCCCCCGAACCACAAGCCCAACTCCGGCGAACTCTCCCCCTTTCCCTTCTCTCACCATGGGCGAACGTTACCCCGGCGACGGCGCTGCGGCGAACGGCTTCGGCTGGCGCACCCTCCAAACTTGGGAGGCGCGCATGCTGTACGAGGCGGGGTACATGTCGCCGCTGGACACGCGGATGCCTCCGAGCTGGACGCTAAGCGCCGGCGGCATCCCAATCCCGTCGGGGCCGACGCCGGAGGAGCTGCCGTACGATGTACAGGAGTACATCGCCGGCATGGACAACCCCGCCGAGGCGGTGAGCGCCGACGACCTCACCTACTGGGCGCACTTCTTCGAGGAGCGGCGCCAGCAGGAGCTCGCCCGCCACGAGGGGCCGTCGGACGAGTCCCCGCCGGCGCGCAAAAACTCGGCAGGCGGCGGCGTTGGTGGAGTGCACCAGGGCGTACGCTCGCCGCCGTGCTGGACCACATCAACCGCGGGAACAACCCGCGTCTCGGCTTCCCGCGCAACCCCACGCCGGCGGTCAGGTCGGGCCGGCGTGCGCCGGCGAACTGGGCACCGAGGAGGATGCCGAGCATGAGCTCGACCTCCTCCGCTTCGGCGTCCCACTCTTCCGGCAGCGCGCCGCTTCGCACGCCGACGGCTGTGAAGCGCGAGGCTGCCTCGTCGGCGCGCTCACCGCCGCGGACACGCGCGCGACATCGTCATCGGCGAGCCGTCTGCGCCTACGCCGCCAACGGGCCACCTGCGCCTACGCCGCCTCAAGGCAGAAGGCTCGGCGTCGGCCGAGGACGTCGCCTTGAAGATGGTGCTGGAGCAGTCGCTCCGCGAAGTGCCGTCGCTTACGCCGACACTGTCGCTGGTCGAGCCCTCCTCGTCGGACATCCTGGAATGGTCCAGGAGGGACTGGGAGACGACTGAGCGTCAGCGCATCCTCGGCCTACAGTAGCAGGCCGAGGAGCAGGCCGCACGGCGTCGGGCGCTGTCTGGGCGTGAGCTCGCCTACCAAGGTGCCCCGCTCTACGTCCTGGACGACGACGACGAGGAAGCAGGCTCGTCCTATCAGCCATGGAGGTACGACGACCCTGGCCAGGGCAGCTCCCGCCAGAACCAGTCGCCGAGCGACGACGACGACGGCGGCGAGGATGACGGCCGAGCCGACCCCGGCTACACGTCGTTCTACGGCAACTTCGGCATGTAGGACGGCGAGGAGAAGGCACCGGTGGCGGCCTTTTATGTTTATTTACGTACTAGCTAGTTTAAATTTGTTGTAATCCGCCTATATTCGCCCAACTTAAGAAAATCGCATGAATTTTAGCCGAACTTGGGGACTCGGTCTGGATACGCGGGCGGGAAAATGGGCGTACTGAGGCCGAAAACAAGTCCAGTCCGACCGAAAAACAGGCAAATTTCGCCCTGGTTCGGCCAACGGGTGAAAATGCTCTAATCTATCCATTGTTTTCGGCCAGGTGACTGAGGCGAGGGATTAGGGGCTTCTGGAGCTAGTGGAGGTGACTAGGAAGGAGTACTCGGGGACTGGTGTGTTCTTCTCATCATTTTTCTTCGGTTCTTTGTTGAGGGGAGACGGTACACAACAGTTCCTGTGTCGTGTCAATTTATGGGCTTGTAAGTTTTGTTTTGACCCTTTTGGTTCAAGAAATGTGCATGCATTCAAAATCGAGGAGATGATGAGAAAAACTGAACGGGAGCTCTTCTGAATTTTTCTCTCCCACATCCCTCCGCTCTCTCTCGCCCCTCTCCTATAACTATGACTCCCCGGGATTCTAGGGCCGCCCCCTCCCCTCTCCTCTTCGTCAACGGCCGATGACGAGAACGTGAGGGTCCATCCACCCGTACAACAGGCCGGGCGTTATGCCAATGTTTTGGAGCGGGGTTGTGGTGCTTGCGGGCTGCATCAGGCTGGTTTCAGTGGTCTCCCTCCTCCCCGTGGTGCTCCAGTGGTTGAAGCGGAGTAGAGAGGAGAGGCACCGACGCCATCTCCTTCCATAAAGCCTTGGAGGTTTCTCCAGATCATGCTCTGGAGGAGTTTCGATGTGCATGCGATGTGGATGTTCCTGCTAGCTCTTCATCTTCTTGCTAACCATCGTGGAGATGGTAGAAAGGAGCCGAAGCTCTACGTCGAGTTGTACGGCATGGATCTATAGCTAATGCATGCCTTCAGGAGTTCATTAGTGGAGAACGATATGCGACAGCAATGGCCATCTTGCCTTCCTATGTTTTTTTTATGGCCGGTAGGCGACCCTCCTCAGCCACGTACGTGTTGGCTCTTCAACCTCCTAAGATGTACAGAGAGCTAGCTGGTCCCTCAAAGATCGACCCCAACTCCGACAATTGGCTGTACATCTTCTACACTAGTAGCAGCAATGATGAGGAGTGTAAAACTATTTTTGTTTGAGTGCGGCCGGCCAACACGTCGCGGGGAATTAACCGTACGTACCTGGTGATTTTAACGAGATGCCTGCTACTTGGTAACCCGACGAGATGCCTGCTTGCAACAGCTGCTCTGCCAGAAGATGCCTGTCGTTAAGATTTCATTTCCTATGCTACGATTGTATGCATATTTTCCAAAGATTACAATTCAAATTTTGCAAATATCAAGTTTGTATGCAAACTGTGAGATGTTGCTATGTGTACAACGTCCTATTATAGGTCATTTGGAATTTTGCTAGTGCCCTATTATACATTTGCTAACGGGTGTCCTATATTTTTCCCTAAAACTAGAAAAGTGGTGTCCTATCCTACTTTTTTGACCATATTTTAAGTCATCTATTGGAGATGCTATAACACATTGGTTTGAAATATCCCCTAGCGGGATTAAGAGCGAAGTTACCATAAAACAATGAATTCTTCTATAGCTGTGAGCAAATCGTAGTGTTTATCTGTCTCTGCACTTGGGCCCGTCTGTATGGGAATTTGCGCGCGTGTTGTTGTGGGCAGCTGACCCGCACTCTAGCCTTAGCTCCAACCTAAACCGCTCCCCTCCCCACCGCTCAAGAAACCCGGCTCGAGCCCCTGTCGTCGCCCCAGGATCGGGTGAACCCGCGGCCTCCCGACGAGGTCCTTTCCGGTGGAGACGCTGCGGCCGGCTCCACCATAGGGATCGGATTTGGAGATGCTGGAGCGTGTCGATCTCATTGAGGAGCGATCGAGGAGCGAACAGGAAGGCAGGCCTTCATCACTGTCAGAAATAGCAGCGGGGGAATACGACACCACAATTTCCTTACCGTTCGCAACTACCTTCATGGAGGAGGTAAAATCATCAACAGCCTAGATTCTCGCTTCCTGCGTGCTAAATTTGCCCCCTCTCACTTCCATCTGGTGGTCACCACCATCTTTTCCAGGTCGCACGGAGGCCGGCCGTCCAGTTCAGGTGAGAAGGAACCAAGAAATTCCACCGTACTCCTCCTATTTTTCCCTGTCTGCTCTGCTTTCACCAGTCGTTGCTACTCCGTAATAAAGCTGCGACCAAGATCCTCCTCGCCAACTCGAGCTGAAAGTGGGTATCAATGTCCTACACCTGCCTCTCCCTCTTAACCTGTTCTGATGCTACCAGTTCGTACATGTACCAGCAAATGTAAAGGAGCGGTTTTCCATTATAGATGGCATGGATGCTTGAGGTGTTCGTTTCTTCTCTAAATCTAGCTACCGTTGTTTTTTGAATGGTCGGTTGCCTTATTTCTGCATCGCTTCAGCAGAACTTCATTGTTTACAGTAATATAATTGTGGCCTAAATGATAATAATTAGCTTTATTTGACATATCCCTTGCAAAAAAGAAACTTGGTTTGACTTATGTCTTCTTATGCTTTACCATTTTAGATGTAGAAATTTTCTTCTCATAATTGCATTTCATCTATTCATGTATGCTTAAATTTGATTTCACATTTTTATTCAGTTTCAGACATTCACTTGGTGTTTTTTCTGCAAGTGCCTCTACAAGGAAGGACCGGAAGCAAATACGGAATCACAACGTAGTTTAACCGGGTGGAAAGGTAATATTGGTTTCTTTGATTTTCTTGACTTCAAACTTTGCACCATCTCAAAAGTTTTATCTGCAACGGGCTATTAAGAAGCTTCATAAGCAATCTGCTATTAAGAAGCTGCATACACTACCAAAGCTGGCTATGACAAGGGAACAAAAGAAAATTGAAAAGGTGTGCTTTTTTATTTCGTCGGGCACAATGAGGGACACATGACATCTCTTCCTTATGTGATATTTTACTCAATGAATCCCAAGGTAACCCAAGCCATCTTTGATTACTGTCATTTTCTATTTTTATAAGGCTACCTGATAGCCAAGTTGTTGTCTAGAAAATTCTAATTGTTTACAGCCTGCTATATTCAGCAATAACAAAATTTGTATTAGTTTGAAGCGGACCTCTCTTACGGCTGAGGAAAAAACTGATTGGTAATCACTATCTGTTTCCTACAATGCAGTTTTACTGATCGAGTTCGCCCCTTAAAAAAAGGGTCATTTTCAAGTGGCTTTTAGGTGTGAATTTAGGTATAACACATCGCTGGTTGCCTTAATTGTTTCCGTGCATTCTTAGTTCATATTGTATTTGGTCAAATGACAAATCACTATAGCATAACTGAAATCAATATGATGGTTATAGCATAAATGTTGTCTGCTTGCCTTCTTCTACTTTACACATAATGTGCAAAGTTCTCAAACGGAACTCTCATGTTGTTGAGGAAGACCTGTAATCACTAATCTATTTTCTACAATTCAGTTTTACTGATCGAGTTCACCCCTTAAGAAAAATGGGTGACTTTTAGGTGTGAATTAAGGTACAACACAATGCTATTTGCCTTAATTGTTTCCGTGCATTATTAGTTGATATTGTACCAGATCAAATCAATATGATGGTTATAGCATCAATGTTGTCTGCTTGCTTTCTTCTACTTTACACATCATGTGCAAAGAACCGAAAAAATTAGTTCTTTTAACAAGCATGTCACGTCTTTAGTTTGGATTTTTTTTGGTTCGAGAATGGAGAGATGTACTATGCGATTTCAACTGATTATCAGAATAGCTTCAGGCTAAAATGACATGTCACTTTATAGCCCATACTATATCTAGACCATATGCTAGGGAGCCATTTCTCACAATTTTTTTGTGCTGGTGGATTACCATACAGGCCTTGATGTTGATGTCAAATTTATGTCTACAAGAGGTAATAGGCTTCCGTCAATTCTTACTACATGGGAATCTATTTTTATACGTACGCACACTCAGCTATTTCAAGAATAAATCTTTGGGTTTAAACTCCAAGGAGAACACGGCTGTGGAGCTGAATAGAGAGTTGTCTCCTTAAACTGCTACTAAACAAAGCTTGCATCCTGATGGATTCCATGGTTTAGTAAACATTAAAGGGAGCATACCTAGCAACAATAGTAAAGCGTAAAGCTACTAAGGAAAGGAAATTTTGTTCAAAAATTAATGAGGTACAATGATACATCTCTTCATGGTTTTATATTTCCCAGTGCCAGCTGGATAAGCTCTCGAAATAGGCTTTCGCCCGCTTTATAAATAAAGCAACCAGGTGAGACCGCTGCTGGGCCAGACAGCACAACGCCCAAAAGAACAGACGCAGCATGATACAAGAAGCACAGACAAACATGTCCAAAAAGAAAAGGAAACACAAATGGCAGTGAGTCGACTAAACAAGGGCGATCCGAGACCGCTGCGCCCACCGGCTATGTCCCACCACGCTCCAAGCCCTCCGATGCACCCGTACCAAGCAGCACCCTCGCGGAGGGAGGCGTCGACGCTCGACGCAGCTGCCCGGACCAGTGAACTGGTCCTAGGGTTTCCCCCGGTACTCGGGGCACATAGGGAGAGGGATCTCCACGACGCCCTCCAAGAAGGAAAGGCGCCACTCGAAAGCGGCACCACGGCAGTGTCGGCTAAGCCGACAAGGATTTCTCCCGATCCCCTCCCTACCAAGGCGCCCCGAGGCACACCGGAGCACCACCACCAACCTTGCCACCCACAAGCCTGCGCCACCACGCTCTCAAAAACACCCTCGCCGTCTCTTCGAGGACCTTGGAGTGTGTCCTGCAAGACGGAGGACAACGCCGTCGCGGGACGAGGTACCGCAGCACCGAAGCCGTGCGGAAGGGACCAACCTCCACCACCAAGAGGTGGTAGTCGACCGGACAGGGTATCCGGGGCACACCAGGCCTCGCCGGGCCTGGCCGGGCCTAGAATGGACCCGTGAAGCCCCAGTCATCCCGCTGCAACAGGCAAGGCACGATAGCGCAGTCCCAAGTCCTAGCGGTGTCGCCGCCTCCATCTCCAGTAGGTGCAGCACCCGCCAGCAGGGCGGCCCACCCAGGCCCGAGGGGCCCAGATCTGGGTCGAGCCCTAACCCACGCCGCCGGAGCGCTCCACCTCGCAGCAGCCTGCGCCGTCACCCCGCCGCCCTACCGGCCGCGCGCCAGACCGCCGCCTGCGGAGGAACTGTCTCACCGCGCGCCGCCAAGCCCGACCCGAACTGACCCAGATCGGGCCCAAAGGGCCCAGATGTGGGCCTACAGGGCATCACCGACTGGCGGACGAGCTTGAACCAGCCACCAACTGGCGGCGCCGCCACGACGCCACCATCCAAGCAGCCGCCAGAGCCATGGAGCACCACCCGGAGCCGAGCCACCCCACGCGCGGACGCCTCCGGAAGGAAAAGCGAGCCGCCGCCGACGCCCGGGCCTTGCTCATGACGCACGCCGACGACGGCGGTGAGGGAGGAGGTGGGGGAGCTACGGAGGAGAGCAGCGGCGGCGCGACCAGACGCCCGCGCGGGGGGCTAAACCCTAAACCCTAAACCCTAAACCAGCTGGATAAGCTATGCCAATAATATATTGCTATCCCAGATTTGTACCTCATTTTGATTGCAAAGCCCCGTGTTTCTTATGTTCTTTGTAGATGTCCCTCATTTTGATGTATGCAACTCCTAAGTTTACTGATTGTTCTTTTGTAGATGGCAATTCATCACAGGCTATGTGAAATTTGTTCTGCCTACGCTTCTTTTGTTTTGGGATTTTCGTTGCTTCTTTTCTGTCTTTTATGGTTATGTTTCTTGGGTCCGTGTCTAGGCAGACCAAAGAGCTAGAAGAATTGAGGTGCCAATTAGATTAGTTTGCTCCAATCCATTTATTAGGTTCTAATTAGATAAATATGCTTTGAGTGAGATTTGAGCTAAGAAATAGCCTGAACCTCACAATACTCAGTGCTCCCGGAACATTGTCCGGTCAGCCACGAACAATTAAGGCAATGCTGGCATTGTCGAATATGTAATTTCAATTTGTTCATATTAGAAATTGAAAAATACACTTCTATATATGTCGGACCAATTCTATGGTGTATATTTTTCCTACCATATTTATAGTTCATAGCAATTTGTTGAAAGTGAAGAAAATGTTAGATGTCGGGTATGTGCCAATGTTGCCAATAAGTTATCCAAAAATCAGAAGTTCATGATATAAAATTTCCTACAAGGAGCGTATATAATAATTTTTGAATCTGTAGTGAAATTATTGTTAGATACTGATGTTCCCTTTTTGGGAATAGTACAATGTACCACTGGCTCATTATGATGCAAGTTGGCACTCCTCTTGGAGTTGGGAATTTAGAAGTAGAACATGAGATACATAATTGGTAATGTGATCGTAGAATCAAGCTGGTTTGTTGGTTGCCTCATTTTCACTTTTAACCAATTTTGTGCAGTTTAGAATTATTATATGTAACTATACTTCACCAAATTAGCCGCTACTTCTTTCTGAACCATCAAGTCCACTATGAACAGAGCCTATAATTTATGTTTGGAATGACACTGATTACTTATTAGTTCCATTTTCACCATACTATCATCATCATACATTACCTCTCGGGTTACTTAACTTTGTGGTTGTATATCAGTTCAGTTTAAATGGACTACCAACTCAGCTTTATTTGTTGTAATCCCCACCTGAAAAACACCATGTGTTGCGACCACATGGCGCAATGTTTCTTAGTGCATAGAGATTTTGGATAAAAACTATCATGTTATATCAGACATGCTTAGACATGCTGAGGCTGTATAAACAACATGCACATTGAGCTATTTCAATTTCTGCCTACATACTACCAAATAGCTATTTAAATTGTATATCCGAAATTAATATGCTTACTATCTTCAAGGTTACCATGCATAGTACTCCCTCCGTTTTAAAATATATGTTTTAGCTTTGTGAAGCAAATGTATCTAGACTACTTTTAGTATATAGGTTCACTCATGTTTGGAGTGAATCTACACACTAAAACAAGTCTAGATATATTATCTTTACAAAGCTAAAACATCTTATATTTTAAAACGGAGGGAGTATGTTTTAGTTTCCTTTACACATAAATCATAGTTTCTTTAGTACTTAACAATAGGGAGGCATGGTTGATGAATATTTACAATGTGTTATCTATGGAACCAAAAGCTTCAGAAATTAATTTCTCTACTCTTTAGAAGATGAATATGCAATCTAACGTGAGCTTCTAGCAGGAAAAGCCTACTTTTGGAGTGGATAACGATTTTATTCTATCCTTTTGGTTGTTTCATGTTAACTTTTGTTTTTCTGATTTCCTCGCCTTTTCCAGGTATTTCCAGGGAATGTTCTGTGGACCTGGAGTTTTCGTCTTTTCTGGATGTAAATGGTCCCTCGGCTGCTTGGTTTCTTTTGAAAGAAGAATTTCTTTCCACTGCGCCCAGCCGAGATCCTTGGGTTCGTCGGCAGTGTTCTGTTCTGCATTCTTCTGCACCATGTTGTTCTAGACTGAGTGATTTGCTTTTCTTTGTTAATTTTAGACTGAGTGATTTTCTTTATTTATTAATTTTTGTCGGCCGCTCTCTTCAATTTGGCCAGGTAGTCCACTGAATGTTTTGTCGATTCTACCTATGACCTTTCTTTTACTTTACTGGTTGTTGGTATACCTGATGATTTTTCTGGTTTATGCCTTCGCGTCTTACCATTCATTTATTTTAATTTGGTCTTTGCCATGTTGTGTTGTCGTCTCTCTGTTCACTGTTTCAGTTAGTACTTCTTTTGTTCCTGTTGATAGGGCTTCTGCCAATCGATCGGAGCCGTAGATTCACCCAACAACATTATATCACTGTTGGGAGCAAGTGTCGTTTGTTAGGCACTACCTGTTGTTCCCTCTTTGTTCTTCGTTGTTTTGTAATGGCACACATAGTTTGTACAATGCAATAATACCTATTGTGATAATATGTTTTATTTGGCTATGTATTGCACTATGTAATGGGAACCAGTTTCTTGACCGTCCACTGCTGAATACGGTACAAACACTAGAACTAAGCTTCAAACTGACAGCTGATGACGACACCTGCTGAAACACCCCGCAGGCCAGGTCGTGGGACAACGTGGGGCAGGCGGCGCGACGAAGCGCGCATGTTCTTCTAGTTTGTATAGAAGTTCTTACAACTTCTGTGTATCATCATTCATCTGGTAACATCACGCTTTTTTATTATAAATAAAAAGTTATTTATGTACTTGACAGAATTTCATGTTGTTTCTATGGTGTATCGCATCTCCATTCCACCACCATCAAATATATCTTTAGAATCCTACCCAACATTCATAGCCCATCCCGTTCTTGCACTCGTCATTATTGTCTATCTTTGAGCTCGACTTTGGCAGTAAGACTAAAGCACTTGGCAGTAAGACTAAAGCAAGTTAATCACCACCGAATATCAGAGTATGGAGTGTGAATGAGGAAATTGAATTGGATTCATGGGTGTAGATGCACCCATTGTCCAAAAAAGATACTTCAAAAGATTTGAAAATGTGATAAAAAAAATTAGGTGTACATGCAGACATTTTATATCCAGGCACAAAGTTTTGCAAAAAAAATGCGTTTTCTTGGATTGTGTAAAAAAGACATTTTTATGCACTCTAAAGTAGTTTTTCACAATATTTTTTTTTTGTCTTTTTACACATGGCACAAGAAATGTCTTTTTACTACAAAACTTTGTGTGAGAATATATGATGTTCGGATATACAACTGGGAATTTTTTAGAGACAATCTAAAATAGATTTAAAATGTATTTTCATAATAAGTGCATTTAGACCTGCGACACAAAACACCATATGTCCGTGTGAATGATGCTACTTATAACTCATTGTTTGTGCATTGGAGGCAGAGAGCAAGGAGTAAGAGGTGAGTATGTACTTGGTAAGCATGAAGGTCAATATATATGTTCTGTATGGAAGAATACATAGATATATGTCTTGTCTAAGCTTTAGTGCTCTTCGTCCGAATTTGGGAGCATAAGAAGGACATACATGTGTTCATCATTGACTTAGAGAAGACATGCGAAAAGATACAGAGGTCGGTCATGTGGTGGGTGTTCGAGAAAAAAGTCTCTGCGAAGTAATTACCCTCATCAAAGTTATGTACAATAATGTTGTGACAAGTGTTCATGTAGATGATAGTGAGAGCAACACCTTTCCAATCATGATAGGACTACTTCAAGGGCAAGCCTTGATCCCATACATTTGTATGTTGATGATGGATGAGGTGACAAAGATATACAAGGAGATATATTGTGGTGTGTGCTCTTGGGTGATGATGTGTTGCTAGTAGATAAAACTAGGGTCGGTCCTTAGTAGGATATTTTAGAGCTATGAAGGAAGACTTTTTGGAATCCAATGGTTTAGAGTTAGTAGTACCAAGCACAATTATATTAGGCGCACCTTTAGTAACATCGGGTGCTATGAGGGAATGTTAGTCTATAAGGACAAATAATGCTTAAGAGGGGGGCATTTTGATACTTGTGGTCAACGTTGCAAAGCAATGGTGGTATCGACTAGTATGTTTCCACAAGATCAATTCAAGGTGGATGCATTACAACATGTTTGGTGTGCCTTGACGCTCATAAACATTGAGGCATACGTCTAGTTTCCGCACTCGCGCGGCAAAAAAAGAGGTCAAAGTTAACTATGTCGGAAAAAGTTTTTAGATGACTTTTTTTTGGCTTGGCACATCGATATTCGCCAAGCTAGTGCTTTCGGGGCACCGCAGAGGTTGCATCTCGGTATATTACCAAAGAACGACAAAACTTTAGTGCCGTGTTATAATATACATCTGCAATAATCAATTTATATTGCTAATTCCATTGAAATTGATTTATTTTTACTTTATTGATATAAGACATATTCATTACATCACATTACACTGGAGAAATATCCTATCTAACTAAAAATACATATTGAATTAAATGAAAACAAGTAATCATGCATATGAAGCATAGCAATAGTTAGCTGGAGCATGATATGATAGGCAAATGACATAATTGATATATCTAAAAAGTGTTGTATTATCATAGCCATCACCCACCAGTCTGTATAAACGGCTGATGCATCGAGCAACATTGCCAAGTTCGAAACAGAAGGCGCGAGCGAGAAAAAAGTTCTACATGCACACATTTCTCTAATGAGATGCTGACATGTGGGACCCAGCAGCGTGACCAGACAGCAGATTCATCGAGCAACATTAGCTAGTTAGGAACATGGTAGCGCTAGAGAAGAAAAAAATCAATTATATACACATGATTCTTCTAATAAGATGCTAACATATGGGACCCACAAGCCAAAATAAACGGCCGATGCAGCGAGCAACGCTATCAAGTTAACACGGAGGCGCGACCGAGGGCAAGAATTCCATCAGACAGACGTTTCTTCTAATGAGAGTATGACACGTGGGGCCTAGCTGCGTGATTATGCATTTGGCAACGTGATACGTCGTAAACGTATCTATAATTTTTTATGTTCCATGCTTGTTTAGTATCAACTTTGCTTTTCTTTGCTTTGTTTACACTTTGAGGTATTTTTATATGTTTTCCGGAACTAACCTATTAACAAGATACCACAGTGCCAGTTGCCTTTTTTATGCTGTTTTTGGTTCCAAAAAAGCCAGAAAAGAAATATTCTCGGAATTGGACGGTACAAAAGTCAAAGTCAATATTTTACCAGAAGACTCACGGAGCGAGAAGATGAGACGCAGAAGGGCCACAAGGGTCCCACACCCCCTAGCCGCGCGGGCCAGCCCAGGTCGTGCCTGGGGGGGTGGCCACCTCGGGCACCCCCTCGGCCTCGCCTCTTCGCCTATAAGAGCCCCCCGATACCAAAACCCTAAGTACCCGATCACTTCTCCACAAAACAGTCTGTAGCCGCCACCACCATCATCCCTAGATCGGGGGGGGATCTGAAGGTGTAACAACCCTAGTTTTATTAATGGTAATTAGGAATTATTTGTGCATTCATGAGCATCATATCCAAAATGTATGCAAGAAAGAAAATAATCACAAAACCCTAAACCCTAGTCCCCTCTCTCTCTCCTTGAAATCACTTCAAAAGGTTTTAAATGTTTTTTTGAAAACCTACCAAAATGTGGAGCCCAATTGGTTATGAGGGCCCCATAGTACTTTAAATATTTATAAAACTCTGTGGCATTTTTGAAATGTCCAAAACAGTTTGGTATTTGAAATTACAAAAGAGAAAACAGAAATATAAATGGAAAAACAATTTTTGCAAATAAAACAGAGCCAGCAAGCCATAGCAGGCCGACCCAGCTCGCCCTCTCCTCCCTTTCTCTGCCGCTCAGCGCGTGCAGCCGCAGCCCAACCGAAGCCCATGTGCGGCCCAGGCCCACTTACCCCTTCGTTGTCTTCTTCCTCCCTGAGCCAAGCAGGTGTGTGGACACGCCGACGCCGTCTGTTGCCTCGCCGCTGTGATTCGCGCCACCGCTGTGGTTCCCTCGCAAGGATAAGATCGCCACAAGAACCGTCGTGATCCACTTTCTCTCTCCCCATACCCATCTCACTCTCTCTCGCCCTCTCTGTTGTTTTTCCCCTTCGGCCCGAACCCTAGCTCGCCGGGAACCTTCTGTCGCCGCCGTTTGAAGCCTCCCCGAGCCCCGACGAGATGCCCTGGAGGACCGCTGTGCTCCCCTCGTACACCCCTGGAAGGAATCGTCCACGGGAGCCCGCAATCGAGCAGTCCGTCCGCATCTTCCCCGACTCCGGTCGCCGCGTTCATCGTCGATTTTGGCGCCCTCCGTGCACGCCTCGCCTCGCCGACCCCTCCGTCGTGTTGCTGGTGAGCTCGTGAGCATGCCAGTGCTCCCCCCTTCCTCCATCACCCTCTCGTTCTTCTTCCCCACGAGCATCTCTGAGCATCGCCGCCGTTTGTCGTCGCCAGCCAAGCTCCGACGACCATTCGAGGGCAACGCCACCACCATTCAACTCACCTCGACGCCCTCTTCCCAAGGATCCCAACGACACGTCCCCACGAGATCTAGATCAACCGATCGATCAAGGATCTGCAAGGATTGTTCATGGATGACGTCAGCATGATGTCATGCCTGTGCAATATTCTCTTTTTCTTTTCTTTTATTAATTTCTGAAATCATTTCTGTAGTTAATAAATATCTGACACGTGGGCCCCTGTTGTAAGTCAAATAAATAATATCAGAAATGTTTTCTGATTAAATAAAATGTATAAGTATTTCGAAAATGTAAAATTATTTTATAATATTCTAAAAATGATTTAAAATGAATTAAAATTGTAGAAATTCATAACCAATTCATTTTAAATCAGAAAAATACAAATAATATATCAAAATGTTCAGAAAAATGAGATCTAACTCTTTAAGCCATAATCATGCATTGTTCAACAAGTTGAATTGCAAGATTAATTAGGAGAACAAAATAAACCCCATAGGTGATTCCGAAGATCCCCTGTTCTAGGGTTTGGACCTTTCGGACTCCGTTTAAAATGATCAAGCATGCTTTAGGGTTTATTACAATGCAATTTAACTTGTCATACCTGTTGGAGATATGCCCAAGAGGCAATAATAAAGTGGTTATTATCATATCTTCACACTTATGATAAATGTTTACATACCATGCTATAATTGTATTAATCGGAAACATTAATACTTGTGTGATTTGTAAACTAAAATAAGAGTCCCTAGTAAAGCCTCTTGTTAAACTAGCTTGTTGGTTAATATATGATCATGGTTTCCTGATCATGAACATAGAGATGTTATTAACAATAGGATCATATCATTAGGAGAATGATGTGATGGACATACTCCGATAGATAAGCGTAGCATAAAGATCAAGTCATTTCAATAAGTTCAATTGCTATATGCTTTCTGATACATAGTAACCTAATTCCTTCGACCATGAGATCATGCATATCACCTTTGCCGGATGGATGCTTTGATGACATCAAACACCACACCGTAACTGGGTGGCTATAAAGGTGGCATTGAGTGTTCGGAAAGTATTGGTTGAAACACATGGATCAAGAGTGGGATTTGTCCATCCATATGACGGATAGATATACTCTAGGCCCTCTCGGTGAAATGTCATCCAATTAGCTTGCAAGCATGTGACTGGCTCACAAGGGATCACATATCACGGGAACGAGAAAAGATTACTTATCGAACGAGGTTGAACTAGGTATGCGGAGATACCGACGATCATAACCTCGGATAAGTAAACTATCGTGAGACAAAGGGAAATTGGTATCGTATGTAAGTGGTTCATTCGATCGCAAAGTAATCGAGAAATATGTGGGAGCCATATGAATTTCCAGATTCCTCTATTGGTTATTGTTCGAGAAGTGTCTCGATCATGTCCGCATAATTCACGAACCGTAAGGAGGCACACTTAAGGATTCGACGTTGTTTTAGTAGTTATGGTATTATGAGAAAGAGACCGAATGTTGTTCGAGTCTCGGATGGGATCCGGATATCACGAGGTGATCCTAATGGTCCGGAGAATAAGATTCATATAAGGAAAGTCCTGTTTGAGTTCGGGAATGATTCGGTGTTTTCATCGGAATGTTCTAGAAGGTTCCGGATTGTCCCAAGACTCGGGGAGGGTACATGAATGTGTCATTACATATTGAATGATTGCATCATGTACTAAGTGTTCTTGTTGTTCCAAAATCTGAAAGTCAAACCGCCAGTTTGAAAGTCAAGCAGCTAAACAGAAAGCGTGGAAAACAGAAACTGTGGGAAACAGGGAAACAAGCAAGAGGTGGTTGGAACCGACTTGGGAGGAGTCCTCAAGCCAAGCACGCCAACCAAGGCCTACTTGGGAGGACTCCTCCACTTGGCCGCCCTCCACCTATAAAAGGAGGCAGGGCCTCCTCCTCTAGACACAAGTTCCTATCCTCTAATCTCCGGTTTAGAGCCGTTTTGGTTTAGAGCTTCTAATTGCTCTAGCCTGCGGTTTAGAGCCTTCTAATTGGTGTGTATAATCCCTAGACCACTAATAGCTCTCTCTCATATTCCACCATACTCGCTCCGCTTAAGCGAAGCCCGGGATCTCCTCTACTGGTACCACGCCAGTTGTCTTTCGGAATCGCGAGGAGAGTGCTACAACCTCCACTTCTTTGGAACAAGGGAGAGTAAGGTCTTCGCGAGTACGAACGTGTGACCGATCATGAAAGCGCTTAACGCAGCCTTGGAAGGATCGTCTACACGATCTTGAGATCGGGAAGAGTACGACTACATCACCCACCAGAATCCGCTCTCGTTAAACACTTTGGAATCTTCGAGGGTAAGTTATTCCATCGACTAGTTGCTACATTCTAGTAGATAGATCTTGGCTTGTTTGTTTGTATGCGATAGAAATTTTTTGTTTTCCATGCTACGAACCCCTACAAAGGGTATCGAGCCGTGTCTATATGTAGATCTGTTGCAGTAGAACACAATGGTCATTGTGGGCGTTGATGCTTTTATTGTCGATTGCTTCTTGTGTACTTTGCATCTTGCGGTATGTTGGGATGAAGCGGCCGCTAACCTTACATGACATCGTTCATGAGACTTGCTCCACGCTTGACATGCAACTTGTATTGCATAAGTGGCTTTATGGTGCCTGTTTCTCCTAGCATAGTTAAGATCCAATTTACAACGGTGATCAACAATGCTAGTATCAATGTTGTGGTTCTTGTTCGTAAGTTAGAACGACACTTATTGAAAGCCCCAAACCACGTAAAATATGCAAAGAAAGTAGAGGCGTCTAACTTTGTTTTGCGGGGTGTGATGATGTGATATGGCCATGATTGTGATTATATTTGATGTATGCAATGTTCCTTATTGTAAGTTGGCAACCGGCAGAGCCATATGGTTGTATTTAATTTATGTTAAGACCCGGTGTCTATTCAAAGTAGTTGTAATAGTTGAAGCGGTGGGCGACAACCATGGAGAAGCGTCATTGACCTTGATGCAATGCCGGTGATGATGGAGATCATGTTCGTGCTTGAAGATGGAGATCGGAAGCACAAAGAAGAAAGGCCATATCATATCACATATTATTGAATTGCATGTGATGTTAATCCTTTATGCATCTTGTATTGCTTAGTAGACGACGGTAGCATTATAAGATGATCCCTCATGCACATGAATTTCAAGTCATAAAGTGTTCACCCTTAGTTAGCATCGTTGCTAAAGCTTGTTGTTTCGAAGCACCACGTGATGATCGGGTGTGTTAGATTCTGCAAGTGTATACAACGTGAGCAAGCCAGATTTGCTCATGCAAAAACGAAGGTTTGATCTTGACGAGCCTAGCATGTACAGACATGGCCTCAGGAACACGGATTACCGAAAGGTAGAGCATGAGTCATATAGTAGATATGATGAACATGTTGATTGTTCGCCATTGAAGCTATATCAACTCTCGTGATGATCGGTTTTGATGTGGTGGATTTGGTTCGTGTGATCACTAAAACAATGTGAGGGATATTGTTTTGAGTGGGAGTTCACCAAGATTAATTTAATTATTAATTAGAACTCAATTTATCATAAACTAGATCAAAGTGAATTTGCATAGTTGTTGTAGTCATTGGCATCCGTTTACCACCTTGCGCTTAGTTATAATTGAGATGATAGAACTATAGAATTCTGGTTAGTTACTTTACGAACTGGTATCGTATTGAAGTGTTAATCTAAAGTTTAAAAGTCCTATTGCAAACTTTCAGTAAGTTCCGGTTACTCCATGAAGTTTAATAATTAGTATTAAATCAAGAGTAACAATTCCAAGTGTTAGTATATAAGTATCATGTTTGTCTCCATGATTCTTGATATTCAAAGGATTCCCCTAATATCAAGGTTATCTAAGGATCTGAAAGAGTTGTTTCAGAAACTATGATTTGTGGAAGATATTGTGATATCTGAAACGAAGTTTTGGTTGCAACATGATAGAGTATAATATGGCTAAAGTCATGTTCTCATATTTGATGAGAATTTGCAAAAGGTTGGAGACACTAGTTGTCCTAAACCTCCAAAAGTTTTTGGGAGAGCAACATTATACTCACGATTCACCGTTACAAGCTAAAAGTAGCTTGATCATGGATAATTCCATGATAAGGGTGAATATTTGATGTAGGTAAAATATTTACTACACCAAGAGATTACTAAAGAAAGGAATTTGAAAGAACACCAAACATTTGATGATGGTGATCTACTTCAAAGTGAAAGTCCAAAGACATTGGTATTTAACTATACACGCTTTGGACTATATGTCATATGTATGACTCCACTATTGATGTTGATAGATTCTTTCAAACAGAAAAGGAAATATTGGAAGAAAATCTCATAAGTATATGGCAGAAAGGAAAAGACTAGAATTGTTCAGTTTAAGTATATAGATGATATACATGTTATGGCTATATTCTTTGCTTATTAAACAATGTGGTTCTCAAGTATTTGATACTGAATTTGTTGGTATGAATCGTCATACGAAACAACACAATTCATGAACTACAATGGCCTAATTAACTAGCAAAAGAATATGTGATGATGTTCATCGAGAACAAATAAAGGGTTATTGTGTTGCTCGTTAAACATCAAAAGCTTGCCTTCAAAGATTTGTTTTATCAGGTATTATGAGAACAAAAGGGTTGTTCAAATAATTGTCGTAATCCATAAAAGATGGATTCGCAAATCTCGTTGGAGACATCACATCCATAAAAATAGTGCTAAAAATGTCGAAAGACAAATTGATTGAAAGATCACTTAGGAAGTGACATCGCCGTTTAAATTATATTGGAAAGAAAACATGAAGAAACTCCATGTGGATGGAATTTTGGAGTCTTTTGATTTTTTGATCAAATGACGCTCATGAAACTTTCCTAGAGATAATTAAAACTTCGTTCATAGGCCAAAAAGGAACGAATGACTAGCTTACTGGAACTTATACATATTGTTGTATGAAGTCCATTATGTGTAATCAAGAGCGATGGATTTCAACTTCATATGCTTTCTCCGAAAATTTGAGTGAATATATGAATATTTACTTAATAAGGATAAAGTATGAAACATTTGAAAAGTTCAAAGACTTTCAAGATGAAGTGAAAAATCATTGTAACAAGAATATGAATAGTTTATGATAAGATCATAAAGGAAGATATTTGAGTTACAAGTTTAGCATAATATCTAAGATTTAAGGAATCGTTACGTGGATTTGCATTTCCCGAAACACCATAAGAGTATGAAGCGTTCGAGATATGTAATTAAACCTTGTTTGACATGGTAAGATCAAAGGTATAATTCATAAAACTGCCATTATATTTTAAAGATTAAAAGCTTTAGAGATTACCGTTTTTCCACTGAAAAGAGCTCCATCATAATCCGTTGAAATGACACCATATAAAGTTATGGTTTGGGATAAAACCCAAGTTGTCCTTTCTTAAACATTGGTTTGCTATGCATAAGAAAGATGTTTGCAACCAAAGTCGGATGAACCTGTCTTTGTATAACTGTTAAGTATTCCTCCATAACACCAGAGACAAAAGTGTTTGTTGCTTAGAACGTCAAGTTTCTTTGAGAAGGAATTTTTTGTGAAAAGTTAAGTGGGAGGACAATAGAACTTTGATAAGGTTAAAAGAACCTTAGCTATATGTGCAAAGTTGCGCAGCGCCGAAAAGTGTTCCGGAGGCAGCAACAATGCTCATGGCTCACGTGCCTCAAGGGTTGTGGTCACGGAGATCTAAGTTCCTATTGAAACAAGTAGATCGGGTAAACAATTAAATACCAAGATTTGAGGGTTGAATCATTATTTGAGAACAATGAACCGACTACATGCAAAGAAGCGATGATGGGCCCTGACTCCATCAAATGGCTTGAAGCCATAAAATCCGTGATAGTTCCATACACGAGAAATCAAGTTTTGAACTTGAAGGACCCTCGAGAAAGGTGTAAGACCTTACAGTTGTGTTTGGATCTATAAATAAATAGACATGGATGTTGCACATCTATGAAATAGTCGACATGTTGGGAAAGAGTTCACAACAATGTTCAAAGGTTGACTATGACAAGATCTGATCTTTCATAGCGATATTTAGTCTAGACGGATTAGTGTAGCAACCACTACATATAATTTTATTATATGGTAGTTGAATAAACAAAACAAGTTCTTCTAATAGAAGGGTTACCTAGGACGTGTGCATGACACGGTCCAAAGGGTTTTTGTTAAAATTCAAGGATGCTAAAACATATGCAAACTTCAATGGTTGAAGTAAGCATAGGAGTTGGAATCTTCATTGTGATGAAACTGTTAAAAGAGTTTAATTTCATCGGAGACAATGAAGATGCTTGCATTTGCAAGAAATTAAGTGGGCGCTAAGACATGTTTCTAATACATTATGTGGAAGACATATTGTTGATTGGAAATAATGTATCTTTTATTAACACATATTAAGAATTTCATCCCGATGAAAGACTTAGGCAAAACCAAATATTTGGCATCAATAGGCGCTAATATGGTTGTGCAGTACATAGACAAGATATTGAATGAGTTCAATATAGAAACTACAAGAGAGGTTCTTGTCGCCGAGAAAGGATTGAATGAGTTCAATGTTGATGATATATTCAAGTGTATTGACATTTGGTAAAGTGAAACAAATAATCAAGTATAGATTGATACTTGATGTATGAAATCACAAAGTATTTATATCAATCATACTATGATATGTACAAATCAGATATGTCCTATGCTCTAAATGTTGTGAGCATATACCAGAATGATTCATAAGATGATCATTGGACAATAGTAAGGATATTCTTATGATCTTTTGGAAGAACTAAGAGTATAATATTTGTAGAAGTGACAAATAGATGGTTAGTTCATTGTAAAAGTACTACATTGATACTAGTTTTGTCACAAAGTACAAATTAAGTTTATCTCAATCTAAAACTAAGGGTGGCACAATATAATGGAAAGTGAGTTCCATAATGGATTTGGATGAGTTCCAAAGTTAAGACATTGTGATGATACTACAACAAAAGGCTAAGTATATGACTGCTATTTTAGCGACAAAAGAGCATTTGTGTCAAATAGTTTGTTATCAAACTAGGTGTAGTTCACAGTGGGATAATACTATGAAGATATATTGTGACAATATTATCAACATGTTTTAACCCCAAAGAGCTAAAGGTCACACCGAAAGACCAAAATTATACAAAGCCATCTCATTAGAGAATGAGTGATGCGTAGAGACGCAAAGACATGCAATTACACACGGATCTGAAGTGTCGATCCGAGATCGTTGACCACTAGCAATCGTGTACATACAACCGGAAAGCCATAGGTGTTGAATACACAAAGGTTTGAAACTAGATTATTGACTCTAGTGCAAGTGGGAGACTGTTGGAGATATGCCCAAGAGGCAATAATAAAGTGGTTATTATCATATCTTCACACTTATGATAAATGTTTACATACCATGCTATAATTGTATTAATCGGAAACATTAATACTTGTGTGATTTGTAAACTAAAATAAGAGTCCCTAGTAAAGCCTCTTGTTAAACTAGCTTGTTGGTTAATATATGATCATGGTTTCCTGATCATGAATATAGAGATGTTATTAACAATGGATCATATCATTAGGAGAATGATGTGATGGACATACTCCTATAGATAAGCGTAGCATAAAGATCAAGTCATTTCAATAAGTTCAATTGCTATATGCTTTCGATACATAGTAACCTAATTCCTTCGACCATGAGATCATGCATATCACCTTTTGGGATGGATGCTTTGATGACATCAAACACCACACCATAACCGGGTGGCTATAAAGGTGGCATTGAGTGTTCGGAAAGTATTGGTTGAAACACATGGATCAAGAGTGGGATTTGTCCATCCATATGACGGATAGATATACTCAGGCCCTCTCGGTGAAATGTCATCCAATTAGCTTGCAAGCATGTGACCGGCTCACAAGGGATCACATATCACGGAACGAGAAAAGAGTACTTATCGATACGAGGTTGAACTAGGTATGCGAGAGATCAAGCGATCATAACCTCGGATAAGTAAACTATCGTGAGACAAAGGAAATTGGTATCGTATGTAAGTGGTTCATTCGATCATAAGTAATTGTAGAAATATGTGGGAGCCATATGAATTTCAGATTCCTCTATTGGTTATTGTTCGAGAAGTGTCTCGATCATGTCGCATAATTCACGAACCGTAGGAGACACACTTAAGGATTCGACGTTGTTTGAGTAGTTATGGTATTATGATAAAGAGACCGAATGTTGTTCGAGTCTCGGATGGGATCCGGATATCACGAGGTGATCCGGAATGGTCCGGAGAATAAGATTCATATAAGGAAAGTCCCGTTTGAGTTCGGTAATGATTAGGTGTTTTCATCGGGAATGTTCTAGAAGGTTCGGATTGTCCGGCACTCAGGAGGGTACATGAATGTGTCATTACATATTGAATGATTGCATCATGTACTAAGTGTTCTTCTGTTCCAAAACTGAAAAGTCAAACCGCCATTTGAAAGTCAAACGGCTAAAAGCAGAAGCTGGAAAGCGACTGTGGGAAGCGAAGCTGTGGGAAACAAGCAAGAGGTGGTTGGAACCGACTTGGGGAGGAGTACCTCCAAGCTGAGCGCCAACCAGGCCGACTTGGGAGGCTCCCTCCCTGGCCGCCCTCCCCTATAAAAGGAGGCGGGGCCTCCTCCTCTAGACACACAAGTTCCTATCCTCTAATCTCCGGTTTAGAGCCGTTTTGGTTTAGAGCTTCTAATTGCTCTAGCCTGCGGTTTAGAGCCTTCTAATTGGTGTGTCTAATCCCTAGACAACTAATAGCTCTCTCTCATATTACACCATACTCGCTCCGGCTTAAGGCGAAGCCCTGCGGGATCTCCCCTCTACTTCCGGTACGCCCGTTGTCTTTTGGAATCGCGAGAGAGTGCTACAACCTCCATTTTCTTTGGAACAAGGGAGAGGAAGGTCTTCGTCGAGTACCGAACGTGTGACCGACTGCGGAAGCGCTGCCAGAACGCAACGCCGGAAGGATCGTCTACACGATCTCGAGATCGGGAAAAGTACGACTACATCACCCACGAGAATCCGCTCTCGTTAAACACTTTGGAATCTTCGAGGGTAAGTTATTCCATCGACTCGTTGCTACAATCTAGTAGATAGATCTTGGCTTGTTTGTTTGTATGCGATAGAAAAATTTTGTTTTCCATTCTACGAACCCCTACAATACCATCATCCTTGATTGAGCATTGCATCGATGTCATGTGTTGATTGTTTCTCTTCCTTTCCGGTGTTTGGTTCTTCTCCGATAGAATACGATATCGAAATCGAGATCAAGTCCAAGACTGAAGACAGAGATCAACACCGTCGAATCTCGAAGACCAATACTTGACCAACTGTAATAAAGTCAAGTACCAGATGTCTGAAGCTCTGCTTTCTGGTTATCAACAGACAAAGGCAAGTGAAGCCCCACACATACATATGAATCCTATGCTTTCAAAGTATTTACATTCTTGCCATGTGCAGACGATTCCAAAGTCTTTTATCGGTAGATAGAGTAGTCCTATCTGATGCATGTCACCTTTTAAGCCTATATTCCCTGATCCACTGCTCCTAGCATAACTAGGGTTTGGCCTGTGAAGCATTGTTAGAGCTATTACATCTATTGTGCTTAGCCATGCTTAGATGTTACCGCTGGTCCATCCGATTGATGAATCAGATCTGTGAATGAACCTAGTTGGATAGGATGACGTGGTATGATGAGAGATGGATAATAAACATGCTAAGGCTTGTATGGGAGGCCACGTGAGTTGTGGTTTTTGCAGTCCCATACTTGCCACCCTTAGGACCCGATGTTCTTTCCTCTTGAACCAAGACGAGCGTACAGCCACACGGGGGCCTGGAAACCCCCTCGACCAACTAACTTGCCGAGTGGATTCCATGAGTCACATAGTTCGGGATTTCCATTCGACATACGCATCTTGGTTGTTCTTGAATGGAGGTGAAGGAGATGCATTCATAACAGGTAGATAAGTGTGGCCGGAAACAAGAGATGTCCGGCATCCGTAATCTTGAACCCTGCGCACATCATTAGGGACCGACTTCGGTACCCGACTCGTTACGGTGGCATATCCCTAGTGCATGACTCATGGTCTCGGCGAAATAAAGGTAAAGGTCGTGTCTAACCACCCTCTGTCGGCCTTCCAAGAAAGAGGGCTAATTTAAGGGTTTCGCAGCATAGTAAATCAAAAAAAATCTACGGATGCAAACGGGAAAGCCAAGATCTAATCTAGGAGATGCAATCAACGAGAGGGGTAGATGAGATCTTCATACCCTTGAAGAAATCGCACAGCGGAAACGTTCAACAGAACGTGGTTGATGTAGTCGTACTAGCCGTCTCCTCCTCGCGGTCCGATCCTATCCGATCCTACGGTGCAAGTGGCGGTGCCTCCGAGAGATGCACACGTACGATGCCACGACGTCTCCTCCTTCCTTGGTCCAGCAAGTGGGGTGAGAGACGGATTGGATCTGCAGCACGACGGCGTGGTGCTATGGTGGAGAGTTTCTGCAGCAGGGCTTCGCCTACACGCAGTCGGGAGAGAGAGAGAGAGAGAGAGAGAGAGAGAGAGAGAGGAAGGGCAGCAGCTGGCGGCTAGGGTTTGGGGTGAGGGGAGGGTGCGCTCCCTGCCCACCTTATATAGGGGGCTGGACGGCCCCCTTGGCCCCTCCTCCAAGCCCTAGGGAGGCGGCCCCAAGGATGGAGTGGGGGGGCAAGTCTCCCCCCCCCTTCTAGAAGGTTTCCCTAGGGTTTCCCCTAGGGTTTGGACGGCTGGGCCTATGGGGCCTTGTGCCCCTGGCCCAAAGCGGCTAGGGCACTCCCTCATAGGCCCACGCACCCCTCCGACAAGTGGGGCCACGTTGGTCCCACTTCGGAAGCTTCTAGAACCTTCCGGTACAATACCGAATACTCCGAAACGATTCCGAAATCCAAAAACTGCTTTCCTTTACATGAATCTTATTCTCCGGACTATTCCGGAACCTCTCGTGATGTCCTGGATCTCATCCGAGACTCCGAACAAAAACTCATAAACCAATTATCCATTCTATCCCAGCGTCGAGGCACGTTAAGTGTGTGACCCTACGGGTTCGAGAATATGCAGACATGATCTTCTATGAATAATCAACAGCGGGATCTGTAAACTCATATTTACTCCCACATATTCATAGATGATCAATCAGATGAACCACGATACCAGGATTCAATTAATCCCATATATATATATTCCCTTCATCACGCGATATTTTACTTGCCCGAGATTCGATCGTTGGTATCGGTGTTGGAGATATGCCCTAGAGGCAATAATAAATGTAGTTATTATTATATCTTTGTGTTTATGATAAATGTTTACATTCATGCTATAATAGTATTATCAAGGAAACATTAATACTTGTGTGATTTGTAAACTTAAATTGAAGTCCCTAGTAAAGCCTCTTCATAATACTAGCTTGTTGGTTAATAAATGATTATGGTTTCCCTATCATGAACATTGAGATGTTATTAACAACAAGATCATATCGTTAGGAGAATGGTATGATGGACATACTCCTATAGATAATCGTAGCATAAAGATCAAGTCATTTTAATAGTTCAACTGATATATGCTTTCTGATACATAGTAACCTAATTCCTTCGACCATGAGATCATGCTTATCACCATCACCGGAAGGATGCTTTGATGACATCAAACACCACAATGTATCGGGTGGCTATAAAGGTGGCATTGAGTGTTCGGAAAGTATTGGTTGAGACACATGGATCAAGAGTGGGATTTGTCCATCCATATGATGGATAGATATACTCTGGGCCCTCTCGGTGGAATGTCATCCAATTAGCTTGCAAGCATTCTTGGCTCTGAGGGATCACATATACGGGAACTAGAAAAGAGTACTTATCGATGTGAGGTTGAACTAGGTATGCAGAGATACCGACGATCAAAACCTCGGATAAGTAAACTATCGTGAGACAAAGGGAAATTGGTATCGTATGTAATTGGTTCATTCGATCGCAAAGTAATCGTAGAAATATGTGGGAGCCATATGAATTTCCAGATTCCTCTATTGGTTATTGTTCGGAGAAGTGTCTCGATCATGTCCGCATAATTCACGAACCGTAGGGAGACACACTTAAGGATTCGACGTTGTTTGAGTAGTTATGGAATGATGAGTAAGAGACCGAATGTTGTTCGGAGTCTCGGATGGGATCCGGGATATCACGAGGAGATCCGGAATGGTCCGAAGAATAAGATTCATATAAGGAAAGTCCTGTTTCGGGGTTGGAGAATGGTTCCGGTGTTTTCATCGGGAATGTTCTAGAAGGTTCCGGAATGTCCGGCACTCCGGAGGGGAAGGGTACATGAATGTGTCATAACAATTTGGAATGGTTGCATCATGTACTAGGTGTCATCGCTGAACAAAATAAAGGGTTAAATCAAATCCTAGTTTGAAAAGTCAAACGCCAATTTGAAAAGTCAAACGGCTATTTTGTTTGGTGGAGTTAGAGTAGGAAACCTACTTGGGGAGGAAGTCCTTCTACCTCCACCGCCGGCCAAGGAGGCCGAGTTGGGGAGGGACTCCCTTCCCCTTGGCCGCGTCCTCCCACCTATATAAGGAGTGGCAGGGCTGCCCTTCCTAGACCTACACCTTGCCCCTCTAAACCCTAACCCTAGCCGCCGCCCACCATAGCCGCCGCCCTAGGGTTTCTCCCAAGCCGCCGAGTTGGGGCTTCTACTTGCCCTAGACGCCGGCCTAGCTCCCCCTACTTGGTGTGTCTAAACCCTAGATCACCGAGGGCTCTCTCATAGTCCACCATACTCGCTCCGGCTTAAGGCGAAGCCCTGCGAGATCTCCCCTCTACTTCCGGTACCACGCCGCCATGCTGCCGGAATCGCGAGGAGAGTGCTACAACCTCCGCTGCCTGCTAGAACAAGGGAGAGGAAGGTCTTCGTCAGTCCGAGCGTGTGACCGATCAGGCTGCGGACGCAGCCTTGGGAAGGATCGTCTACAAGATCTTGAGATCGGGAAGAGTCGACTACATCACCCACGAATCCGCTCGTTAAACACTTTGGAATCTTCGAGGGTGAGTTATTCTATCGACTCGTTGCTACAATCTAGTAGATAGATCTTGGCTTGTTTGTTTGTATGCGGTAGAAAATTTTTATTTTCCATGCTACGAACCCCTACAGTGGTATCAGAGCCGTGTCTATATGTAGATCTGTTGCACGAGTAGAACACAATGGTCATTGTGGGCGGTGGTGCTTTTATTATCAATTGCTTCTTGTGTACTTTGCATCTTGCGGTATGATGGGATGAAGCGGCCTGGGCTAACCTTACATGACATCATTCATGAGACTTGCTCCACGCTCAACATGCAACTTGTATTGCATAAGTGGCTTTGCGGGTGTTTGTCTCTCCCATTATAGTATAGATCCAATTTACAACGGGCACTTGATAGTTCAAACATCAACGTTGTGGTTCTTGTTCGTAAGTTAGATCGACACTTATTGAAAGCCCCAAACCACGTAAAACATGCAAAGAAATTAGAGGCGTCTAACTTTGTTTTGCAGGGGTGTGCAGTGATGTGATATGGCCATGATTGTGATTATATTTGATGTATGCAATGTTCCTTATTGTAAGTTGGCAACCGGCAGGAGCCATATGGTTGTTTCTTTAAATTCTGTTAAGACCAGCGTGTCTATTCAAAGTAGTTGTAATAGTTGAAGCTGGTAGACGACAACCATGGAGCAGCGTCATTGACCTTGATGCAATGCCGGTGATGATGGAGATCATGTTCGTGCTTGAAGATGGAGATCGGAAGCACAAAGAAGAAAGGCCATATCATATCACATATTATGAATTGCATGTGATGTTAATCCTTTATGCATCTTGTATTGCTTAGTTAACGACGGTAGCATTATAAGATGATCCCTCATGCACATAAAATTTCAAGTTCTAAAGTGTTTATCCTAAGTAAGCACCGTTGCTAAAGCTTGTTGTTTCGAAGCACCACGTGATGATCGGGTGTGTTAGATTCTGCAAGTGTATACAACGTGAGCAAGCCAGATTTGCTCATGCGGAAGCTAAGGTTTGATCTTGACGAGCCTAGCATGTACAGACATGGTCTCGGAACACGGATCACCGAAAGGTATGAATCATATAGTAGATATGATGAACATGTCGATTGTTCGCCATTGAAGCTACATCAACTCTCGTGATGATCGGTTTTGATGTGGTGGATTTGGTTCGTGTGATCACTAAAACAATGTGAGGGACATTGTTTTGAGTGGGAGTTCACCTAGATTAATTTAACTATTAATTAGAACTCAATTTGTCATAAACTTAGTCTAAACTATTGCAAATATGTTGTAGCTCAATGGCGGCCCCTACCATCAATTTTAATGCGTTCCTAGAGAAAGAAAAGTTGAAAAACAATGGAAGCAACTTCGCGGATTGGTTCCGCAATTTGAGGATTGTCCTCAATGTTGGTAATTTGACCTATGTCTTTGGATGCACCCATGGGTGACCCCTGCGGTGATGCTCTTGATGAAGTAAACGTTTACCTCGCTCGGAAGAATCGGTACTCACGATTCAGTGTGCTATCTTGTATGGTTTAGAATCGGAGCTTCAAAAGGTTTGAGAATTGAGACCACATGATATTGTCTATGAACTCAAATTGATCTTTGAGACTCACGCCGGCTTGAGAGCTATGAGGCTTCGAAAGTTCTTTAAGCAAGATGGAAGAGGGTAGCTCCATCGGTGAGCATGTGCTTAAGATGTTTGGGCGCATAAAAACTTCAAAGCTTGGGTATAGTGATTCCTAATGCTTTGGGATTTCGTGTCCTCCAATCACTACCACCAAGTTACAAGAACTTTGTGATGAACTACAATATGCAAAGCATGAACAAGCGTTGCGAACTCTTCTCCATGTTAAAATGCGAAGTGGAGATCAGAAAAAGCACCAAGTGTTGATGGTCAATAAGACCACCAAATTCAAGAAAGGCAAGTCTAAGCAAAGGGACACTTCAAGAAGGGTGGTAAGAAAGTTACCGCACCGATGAAGAAGACCAAGGCTGGACCCAAGCACGATCTGAGTGCTTTTACGCAAGGGAGAAGGTCCTTGGATCGGAATTGCCCAAAGTACTTGGCGGATTTGAAGAGCAACATCAAGAAGAAAGGTATATCCGATATACATGTTATTGATGTGTATCTCACTAGTACTAAATAGTAGTGCACAGGTATTTAATCTTGGTTCGGTTGCTCAAATTTGTAACTTGAACAGTCTTTGCAGAATAAGCGGAAGCTAGCAAAACGAGGTGACGATGCGGCGTGGGAAGCGGATCAAAGGTTGATGTGATCGCGGTCGGCACGCTACCTCTTCATCTACCATCGGGATTAGTTTTATACTTAAATAATTGTTATTTGGTGCCTGCGTTAAGCATGAACATTATATCGGGATCTTGTTTATTGCGAGACGGTTACTTGTTTAAGTCCGAGAATAATGGTTGTTCGATTTATATGAGTAATATGTTTTATGCACATGCACCTTTGATAGATGGTCTATTCTTATTGAATCTCGATAGTGGAAATACACATATTAATAACATTGAAGCTAAACGTTTGAAATTGAGCGATAACTCGACCTATATGTGGCACTGTCGTCTTGGTCACATTGGAGTGAAGCGTATGAAGAAACTCCATTCTGATGGACTTCTTGAATCACTTGATTTCGAATCACTTGAAAGATGCGAAGCATGTCTGATGGGTAAAATGACTAAGACTCCATTTTCTGGTATGATGGAGCGAGCTACGGACTTATTGGAAATCATACATAGCGATTGTCGTGGGAATGGTCACGGCAGATGCTGCAATCGGCAGCGAGTAGTAGAACGAGGGGCAAGGGCGGCCAGCCATCTGCGGTGCGAGATGAGGGCAAAGACACAGGGTTTTACCCAGGTTCGGCCCCGGAATAAAGACCTACTCGCTAGATTGTATTATGGAGGTGTTTACAATGGGCGAGCTCGGCGTCTAGGCGGCGGTCGCTTGGGTGTATGAGGCGTGTCTCTACTCACCCCATAGGGAGGTTTATATAGGCTCACCTCCCTAGGGTTTACATATCTCAACCGATTGATTCTGACTTGATGTCGTTTAACCTAGTCCGACTGGGCCTATCTACTACTGGGCCTTGACTTCCAATCGCTTGGTACCTTGCTGGGCTTTGATCCACTCGCCGTTCTGCAGGCCCACTCGCCAGCCCTTGGGCCAGTCGGAAACGTCCCGCTGAGTATACCCCAGTAGGCGTATCCCCATCAGTAGTCCCCGAGGCCGTCGTTGATTAGGCGTAAGTGGCTGCTGGCAGTCGGAGTATACGGCTTCAAAGTAGGCATCCAGTCGAATCGTCGGAGGGCTCCTGTATGAAGGAAAATCCGTGAACCGAGTCGCATCTTGGTAGTCGAGCCAGCGGGACGCGATCATGTGAGTGACCTAGCGAGCCGAGTGGCTGGAGGTGGACCGTCAGGCGTGGTCAAACTAGCCGTTAAGGTAACTCAACGGTAACTTTTGGCGTAATCATCGCGCGGTAACGGCCCCCCTGATTTGGCGGGTAACTCCCGCTATATAAGAGGAATGGCAGGCAATCGTAGAGCCAACTGCCCACCACTTCTTCCGAGTGCGCGCATTCTCTTTCCTTTGCTCCTTGATCCAATCGACCCGAAATCCTCCGACCTCCAACCAACCTCTCGGCTATGGCCCTTCCCACCGAACCATGGGGCAGGTCCAAGTGCACGAGGGCGCAGCTGGCCTCCTTCGAGGAGGCCGGAATCCTGCGAGCCGGCTGTTGGCGTATCCCCGCAGCCGGAGAAACGAACCCGAACCCGCGAGAGAGGGAGTTCGTCTGTTTCACCAGTCATCTCGAGCGGGGGTTAGGGTTCCCCACGTCTTTGTTCTTCCGGCGTTTTTGCGCCTACTACGGGCTCCAGCCCTCAGATCTGGGTCCCCACAGCATCGAGCAGCTCGCCATCTTCGTGGCGTTCTGCGAGTGCTACTTGGGCTGCCGGCCCTACTTTCCCTTGTGGCAAGATCTGTTCCACGGACGGATCAGCCGCGAGGAGGCGGGCCCAATGCTAGCCGCGGCGGCGTTCAACTCAAGTCCAAAGCTTCCTTCTTGATCCGATCTGCGGCCAAAGCAGCGGCGGATGGAAGAAGTCATGGTTCTACGTGACCGAGGCGACTCGGGAGGGGAGGCGGCGATCCGCGGTACTCGGCCAACCGTTCCGAGCCACGCCATCTCCAGTCGGCAAGCTTCCCGGCGACCAGCGGATGGTCGTCGATGAGATGCTCCGGACCATCCGTGGTGCGAAGAAGAAGGGCTCAGACGATAAACTTGTACAATTGTTGGCTTGGCGGCTCGTTCCGCCTAACGCGACCATTACATGTATCGATTACGGGCGGGGAGACTCGGCAGCTTTGCATCGACGAGTGGAAGCTGGAGGACTATCTCCCAGCGTTGAAGAAGATCACCAGGCGGTATCGCGGACGCGCAGGCCGGGTCCCCTACACCGAGCGTCCGGCTCGACGGTAACTTTATCTTGTTCGCGATCGCAGCATGCGATCGCGGTAATTCTAACTCGTTTTCGTATTCATCGCAGCTGTTCCAAGTGGTGGAAGGTGGCTCCCTCCGCGATGAGCGAGCGGGGCCATCCGCCCAGATACAAGCGAATCGCCACCCGCCAAGGGCAACGGGACGACGAGGACGAGTCCGAAGAGGAAATTGCCCGCTGGTCCGAAAGACCCGCGGCAACGTCGGTAATCGAGCGGCGGGAGCCTCGGCGTCATGATGATGACGACGAGCTCCGAGACCACCTCGCCGCCAGGCTCCTTCAAGAAGAAGAAGAAGGAGAAGGTGAGGCCCCTGAAGAGGAAAACGAAGCCGCCGAGGATGGCCTCACCGCCGCACTCGACGAGCAGCTCTGATGCTCACAGCTCGGCCGATGACGGCGCAACCCCAGCGACAACCGCGCTAGATGCGCCGACTGTGGAAGTGCCGCTGGCCTCGATGCCCCCGCCATTTTCACCAGGCTCTGAGCTGGGGAAGGCTCCAGCCGCGGCGACTTCACCTCGCAAGGAGGTTCCGATTGGGGCGGCTTCGCCCCGCAAAGAGGCTCCGGCCGTAGCGACTCCAGTTCGCGAAGAAGCCCCTGCCGAAGGTATCCCAGAGGCGCCAGCCGCAGCCTCAACAACGAAGAAGCCATCCGTGTCTTGGGCACGCGACGTCCTGGAACTAGGGCTCGATGCCGCCAACCGGGCCCTGGAAAAACCGGCCGCCTTATGCGAGCTACGCTTCATCCGATTGCCAAGTGAGTGCAATCGGCCTTCCTATTTTCCATAGCTATTTCGATTGTCTTTTCTTGATTCGATCGCGGGACGGAGTGAAAAGATGGGCCACCCGACCGTGGCTAAGGTACCCTCCGCCGCTAGCGAGGAGGATCCTTCCCGTAAGAGGAAAGCGGACGGTCGCCGCCTCGGAAGGCAACAAGAAGGCCAAGGGCGACATCGTCACCGTCTCACGGCGACACGGCGGCCGCGGCGGACCGCGATGGAAACACGCGTCTCTGAAGGGCGTTTCCTTGCCTAGACGGAGGAAGCGACTTCCCTTGGGCGGGTGCCTAGATCGCTACCTTCCCGCTTCGTGACCAAAGCGGCCCACGGCGAAGCGGCGCTCCGAGCCTCGCTCCGAGGCTGCCGCTGAAGTCGACCAACGTCGCGGCTGCCGGCTGCTGCGTCTGGGCGCAATACAACTCCATGGCATGCTTGGTGCAGCCATCCGGTACCTCCGGTCCCGAGGATCAGGTCGGTGCTTAGCGGCTTGATTCTTATAATTTCGTTTTACTTTCGCATCCGGTCCCGAGTGCGTCTGCTAAATTTTAGCGGGTGTGCGAGGAATTCGTGATCGCGGTCCCGAGTGCGCCGCGCTAAATTTTAGCGGGTGGGCACGAGTATTCGTGATCGCCATCCCGAGTGCGCACGCGCTGAATTTTAGCGTGTGGGCACTGAGTAATTTTCGTTTTTACTGACTTTGATGATGTGCAGGGTCTGCAGCTGGAGTCGGCGGAGCGATTGGCTGCGAAACAGCGTGCTGAGAAAGAGCTGGCCACCATTCAAGAAGCGAACAAGGAGCTTGGGCTGTTGCTGCGGAGAGGGGCTCGCCAGAGCTTGTCCCTCTTGGTAAGTTGGTGGCGGTCGATCTGCGTTGAGTCTTCCGAGCGGTGGTCGCCGACCTCGGCGCCGAATCGCGAGGCGAGAGAAGAAGCAAGCTCGTGACGAGGCGAGCTAAGGCCGCCATTGCGGCCGCGGAGGAAGACCGCAAGGTGTCGGAAGCCCTCATTGCTGGGCTTCAGGA
The DNA here is from genome assembly GCA_030063025.1 of Avena longiglumis. NCBI lineage: Eukaryota > Viridiplantae > Streptophyta > Magnoliopsida > Poales > Poaceae > Avena > Avena longiglumis. Next base: position 32,469,771 of record CP125975.1, read on the forward strand.
TGACCACACGTCGCTTCAGTGCTTCATCACGGGACTCGCCCGCCCGTTGCTTGGTGAGTGCGTCTTCCCTTTCTATCAGTTGTAGTGTTTGTGGTGTCCATGGTACTCATAATTGTCTCCTTCTCGCAGGTCGTGTTATTGGTAGCCAAGAAGAAGCGAGCTCGCTTGACGCGAGGTAGTGCGTAAGCATGCTCGTAGACTCGGCAACGCTGTCGGCGACGTGCATCCGCGCCTACCTTCAAGAAATGTCGCCCACGGAGGTTATTCCCAGTGACCTCGTTGAGGTGTGGGAGTATTTGGAGAAGGCGCCCGCGGTCGTTGAGTTCATGACGCGGTCGGCGTTTCGGCGTGGAGCGTCGACAGCGCTGAGCCTTGGACTCGCCCACTTCCCTGAGGATTTCGACCTCGACGATGTGACGAGTGGGTATCCTTCGTCGGTGGCGGTGGACCTGTCCGAGGTTCTCAAGTTGCAGGAGCGTGCCGCACGTACTCGGGCGTGTCGGCGATGGGCGACCTCCTTCCCTACCGAAGCGGTCGTCGCGCGACGACCCGAGCCGCCGCCGTGACTTCAAGGTTGAGCAACCTTTCCGCCGGCGATGGCGGGTGGCTGACGTATCCGTCAAACCCGTACACCGCGTTCATCCGTAGGCGCCGGGATTCTGGCGAGTCGTCGTCAAAGCCTGCAGAATAGGGTAGTTTGCCTGGATGTGTTAGCAGCAGTTCTGCCACGCGGGCATAATTTGTAATATAAGACAATGCAATATGCGATTGAATGGGACGTCGTGTCCATTTTGCTAGTTGTTTGTGTGTTTTGGATTGATTTTGGACGAGTCCCCGAGCGCGTCCGCCCTTTTGTGGGGTTCACCTCGTATATGATGTTTGTTGTTATCATGTGTTTTGTTAGTTTAGTCGACTCGCCCGAGCTCGGAGAGCCAGTCGCAAGGCGACTCCCTTGAGTGCTCTGTACTTTACCGTTTTCCCGTACGCGAACGGGGTCGGGTAGCCGAGTCCTCGAGCGTGGTACTTGGTAGTTCTAGTCACGACTCGAGGGTGGTTGAGGACTTAGCGCGTTGGTGTGAGCGCGTCACTCCTGCCTGGCCCGGAGGGTCAGTCGCGTGGCGAGTCCTGGGCATGCTCTCTTACTTGGCGTTTTCCCTGACCGCTCGCGACGAACTGGTTTTCAGTCCCCGAGCGTGGTACTTAGCCGTTCGAGTCGCTATGCCGAGGATGCGGAGGACCAAGGTCGCTGTGAGAAGCGAGGGCAGTTGTCTTGGTTCGTAAAACCAGTCGAGCTAGGCGACTCCAATGGGGCTCCGGATTGGCGTTTTTCGTGGACGACGCAAGACCTGAAATGACTCAGTGCTCTTACATCGCACTACTTAGCCGTGCCGATCGCTGTACCAAAGGTTGACTTCTGCATTTTAGCATGACGCTGTTATTACGAGTGCGAGTGGCACAAGGCATGGAGAGTAGACGCAATTTGCGGTAACCGTTTCTTTTATTTCATAGCGACTGGAGAGTACATGTGTGGGGTTCTAGGAGTAGAACTTCCGGAGGAGATTTACATTCCATGGCCGCTTGACGTCGAGTTCGCCGTCCCCGCGGACGTCGATGAGGTAGTAGGCGTCGTTGCCGAGTACGCGTCCGATAGCGAACGGGCCTTCCCACGGGGGGGAGAGCTTGTGCATGCCCTTCTTGTCCTGGATGAGGCGTAACACCAGGTCGCCTTCCTGGAAGGTGCGGGTTTTCACCCGTCGGCTGTGGTAGCGGAGTCCTTGCTGGTAAATGGCGGTGCGTGACCGGCGGTCGCGTGCTTCGTCGAGCTGGTCGAGCCCGTCTTGGCGGGCCGGTTCGTTCGACCTCCGTATAATGGGCGACCAGCGGAGAGTCGTGTTCGAGGTCGGTGGGCATGACGCCCGGGCGTAGACCATGAAGAAGGGAGTGAATCCCGTCGATCTGTTAACCGAGGTGCGGATTCCCCAGATGACGGAGGGCAGCTCTTCGACCCAGCATCCAGCGGTGCGCTCGAGTGGTACTTGGAGTCGCGGCTTCAGGCCGTGGAGGATGCTTTGGTTGGCTCGTTCCGCCTGGCCGTTGGATTCCGGGTGGGCGACTGACGCGAGGTCGAGCCGGATGTGGTGCTCTTCGCAAAATTCGGCCATTGCTCCCTTGGCGAAGTTCGTGCCGTTGTCCGTGATGATGCTGTTGGGGAACCCGTAGCGGTATATGAGCTCGCGTAGGAACTTAGTGGCGGTCTTCCCGTCGCATTTCCGGACTGGCTTGGCCTCCACCCACTTCGTGAATTTGTCGACGGCGACTAGCAAGTGGGTGTAGCGGAGGGCCTTCTTGAAGGGCCTACCATGTCCATGCCCCACACGAATGGCGGTGATGGGGATTGTTTTGGCCTTGCTCGATGCGTGCGTCGATTGGCGTGCCGGCACCGGCGCATCGTTGGGCGATGTCGACAGCGTCGGCGTGTCGCGGTGGGCGATGAAGCCGTGTCGCATAGCCTTGGCGACCAGGGAGCAAGCGGCGTGGTGCGCGATCGCTGAGTGGATGTCGTGGAGGATTTTGCGTCCTTCACGGTTGGGCGCAACGTTGGAACACGCCGGTGACGCCTTCGCTTGTAGCTCGCCGTCGATGATGGTGTAAGACTTGCATCGGCGATCATTCGAGCGCTTGTCGTCTGCTGGCAGGGTGCCGGTTTCCAGGTAGGCGATGTAGGGCTTGGTCCAGTCGTCTGGCTCGGTGATGAGTGCGACCAAGGCTGCCTCTGGTTGGAGTGGGACGCCGATGTCGATCTCCCTTGGAGGCGATGGCTTGAGATTGTGTCGAGGAACACGCGGCGGGTGGTGCGAGTCGAGCCGACCCGATGCGAGAGGGCGTCGGCCTCCTCGTTTTCGCTGTCGATCCACTCGGCAGAGTAGCCGTGAAGTGGCGCCCAAATTATCCACCTCTTGGCGATGCGCCGCCATGGTAGGGAGATGGCGTCGCGGTGCGGCGACTTGTCCCACGAGGTCGAGTCTCCGTAGCATCGGAGGCGATTGACGCTCATCTCCTTGCGGCTCGCATGCGTGGAGTAGGGCCTCGTATTCAGCCATGTTGTTGGTGCGGGTGGTGAATTCGAGGCGGAGGATGTAGCGGAGCTTGTCGCCTTTGGTGAAGTCAGCTATCCCGCTCCTGCCGTCCGCGTTCTTGGACCCGTCAGTGCAGGCTCCGATGTGGAGGTACGGTGGCTTCTCTGGTCTGGGCCTCCTCGATCGGCGATGAAGTCTGCGGTGCTGTGACTTAATCGCCTCGTGGCTCGTATTTAATGTTGTGGGCCGATCTCGGCCCCTTGGCGACCCGCCCGGTCGCCTCGCGATTCGGATGATGTCTTGTAGAGGCGCCGAGAGGCACCGTGATCGGGTGCTCCTGGAAGTAGTGCGGCAGGCGCCGCTGAGCCCTGAAGACCGCGTATACTAGCTTTTGGTACTGTGGGTATCGCTGGCGCGACTCGGTGAGGACCTCGCTGATGTAGTACACCGGCCGCTGGACCGGGCGCTCCTTTCCTTCCTCTGGTCGTTCGACAACCATTACGGCACTGACGGCCGGACGCGACGTAAACCAGCATAGGCTCTTTGTCAGCGGGTGCGGCGAGTAGTGGTGCGGCGAGTAGCACCTTTTTAAGGTCGCGGAGCGCGTCGTCCGCCTCCTTGTCCCACTGGAAGGTGGGGTTCTTGCGCATCAGGCGGTATAGGGGCATCGCCTTTTCGCCCAGGCGGGGGATGAAGCGACTGAGAGCCGCTACACGCCCGGCCAGCTTCTGGACGTCACGCAGGCACTCGGGTTTGCCGAGCCGGGCGATCGTGTCGATCTTCGTTGGGTTCGCCTCGATCCCTCGTTTGGAGACGACGTACCCCAGTAGTTGTCCGGCGGGTACACCGAAGGTGCACTTGCCTGGGTTGAGCTTTATCTTGTACCTCCGCAGATTGGCGAAGGTCTCCGCTAGGTCGGCGAGTAGGTCGCCTTGGCGAGCGGATTTCACGACCACGTCGTCGATGTAGACGTGGATGTTGCGGCCAATTTGGCTCGCGAGGCATTCTTGCATGCACCGCTGGTAAGTTGCCCCGGCGTTCTTGAGGCCGAAGGTCATGGCGGTGTAGCAGAAGGCTCCGAATGGCGTGATGAACGCCGTCTTCTCCTCATCCTCGACAGCCATTTTGATCTGGTTGTACCCGGAGTAGGCGTCGAGGAAACATAGCGACTCCGAACCCGCGGTTGAATCGATTATCTGATCGATCCGCGGGAGGACGAACTGCTCCTTTGGGCAGGCGCTGTTCAGGTTTGTGTAGTCGATACACATTCTCCAGGTCCCGTTTTTCTTCTCGACCAGGACTGGGTTTGCCAGCCACTTGGAGTATTTGATTGGCCGGATGAAGCCGGCAGCGAGTAGACGCTGCACTTCCTCGGCGATTGCTCGACGGCGTTCTTCATTGAAGGGCCGTAGCGGCGCTTGGTGGTCGCACTTTGGGGTCGGCGTTTAATTTGTGCTCGGAGCTCCTAGGGACACCGGGCATGTCGGAGGGTTTCCATGCGAAGATGTCCCTGTTCTCACGGAGGAACTCGATGGCGCGCCTTCCTATCTGGGCTCATGCCTGTCCCGATCGTCACGGGTGGAGTCGCTGGGACCAGCTCGGCGGTGCGAAAGCGTCATGGCCTCAAAGGTTGACGTGTTTGCGCCCTGAGTTGGGCTTCTTGAGTATTGTGGGGTCGTCATGGTTGACCCGCTTGCGTATTGGCGAGCTCGTCGGCGTGATTAGTCTCTGCCGCGATGACGGCGTCGGCGGTTCGGCTCCTTTGGCCTCGCATTCGGCGGCCATGTCGGGTCGCCGTTGATGGTGATGACGCCGCACGCGGCCGGAGCTTCATCGCGTTATGCAGCGTGGTGGGCGCCATGAATTTAGCGACGCTGGCGCCCGGGACGCAGCGATGGTAAGGCTGTCGAAGGGCACCAGCTCGAAGACGATCCGCCGGTGCGGAAGTTTGCGGAGTACGAAAGTGACGGGTAGCGTGACTTTGCCGATCGGATACGCCTTCCGACCGGGGGCGATGCGTGGAACGTGGTGTGGGTTGTCTCGATCATCGATCGCAGAGCCGCAACCGCTGAAGGTGTCGAGGTAGAGGATGTTGATGGAGCTGCCGCCGTCCATTGTCTTGGGGATCCAGATCGCCAACCTTGGCTTGACCACCAAGGCGACTCGCCCCGGTACTCGATGCGTGGCGAGTGGTCTTGCGGCTCGGTGATGGGTTGTTCCGACCAGTTCGAACCGGGGACGTCTGTTTGGGCCACCGCGTTGACGGCGGCGGGCGATGACCTTCTTTTCGCCGTGTTGAAGCCGTGAAGGTGTGGAGCGAGCCGGCTACTTTGCGAATTTTCCACCATTTGGCGGGTCGTTGTCGGTGTCCTCCGCGTCGTGCGTGCCTTCTCGATTTCCACGAGGTGTGGCGGTCGGCGGTGGTGTGCGTTGCGGGCTTTCCTTCCTGCTGTGGAGCACATGGTTGGTTAAGGAGGGCGCGATCGAACCTTGGCTTGTTCTTGTAATTGCCGCCATCGCGTCGTTGCCCTCCGTCGCGGCGGTAGCTCTTGGGCTCGCGTTGTGCGTGCCCGGTTAGCGCAAGTCGACTCGCCCGTTCTGGTGCTTGCACTGTGAGGCGGGTGCCGCTGTAGCGTCGTCGGTTCGGCGTCCGCCGTCGTTTGCCGCCGTCGGCGTTGCCCTCTAACTCGTCGTCGATTTCCTGGTTTGGATCCTCCTCGGCGTCGTTTGGCGATCTCGAGGAGGTCGGGGATGTTGTCGAGTGTGCGGGCGTGTCGCTTGAGCTTGGCGACTAGAGGCTCGTGGCGGCACGAGGTCTTGAAGCAATGGATCGCGGTGTCGGGTGGATGCCGACCGCGTTATGCGAGCTCTTGCCACCGTTGGACCCGATTCTTGGGTCGACTCGCTGGGTCCCCGGACGCATCGTTCAGTCCTCGATGGTGGTGGCGGGTGTAGGAGCACTCGAAGTGCTGACGGCGTCTCGCATTTCCTCCCGAGTCGATATTGTCACGGGGGCGTGTTGATCCATCGCTGCACGTCCCTCCATCATCAGTGGGAGGTAACGGGCGGCGAGTAGGTCAGTGTGACCCGCGATCCCCATTGCCATGAGGTATGTGTCAAGCCAGACTGCGGGGTCGTACGAGGAGTCGTATTTTTCTATCTCCTTTGGCGCCTTGAAGTTTGGCGGGTACTTCTCGCCTCGGATCATTGGTCCAAAGCACTTAGGCCCGAGTCGACTGAGCGACCCCATAGGTTCGCCATCGCGGCGATTAGTTAGGGTGTGCCGCAAGTCGTCGTGCTGGCGTGCGCGCCAGCTTTGGTTGTTGATGATGTGGGTGCGGGCGTCGATGGGTTGTCCGTTAGCGGCGACGAAGTTGGTCGCCGGCCGGGGATCGTTGGTGGAGAGTGCCACGTTCGCGGGTCGGTGTTGGAGCTGCAGTGGCTCTGGTGGCGGGCAGTTGAGGGTGTTTGCCGCCGCTGGGCGGCCGCTAGAGGCCGCTCTGCTTCCCGAGGAACGCGAGTATACTCGACCTTGCGAGTCGGCGCTCTTTTCGCTCCACGGCCTTCGAGCAGGGCCTTGACGATCGGATCCGTAGGCGCCGTCGCCGGTGGCCGTGATGCTATCGGCTGCTGCTCGGCCTGCCACGAGGTTGTCCATCGGGGTGGAGAACAGTGGGAGGCCGTTTGCATCTCGCTCCCGTGAGGAAAAGACTATCCGCGGCTGGTCCCTGGGAGGGGTGCGGTTGGGTGGTGGTGGGGCACCCATCACCGTCGATCCTGGCGGGGGCCGGGCGCTTCCTCCTGGTGGCGCGTTCTCGCAGATCGCACGCTCGGCTATGCGAAATGGTCGTTTTGCCGGTTCAGGCACGCCCTTGAACGGTGGGGTTCAAACATGACCTGATCCGCTGGTGGTAGCGTGACAGCTCTGCCGCCACCTTTCGGCGGAATTTTTCGCTCGGCCGCTCTTGCCGCCTCGCCAGCTTTCAAGCGGAGTTCCTCGACCTCCGCTGCCGTGGCGTTAGGAGGGATTAGTGGAGAAAGGTCCTCCGGCGGATCGGTGCGGTGGCCATGTAAGCCAGCGTGTGGCAACTGGCTCCTTCATGGAGGTCGGTGAATTCTCCGACCCGGAGTCGAATTCGAAGATTCCGAGGATGGAGGGGTCCTCGAAGTCTTCCGCGTTGGAGACCTGGGCGATGGAGCCCGCGGATGAGGCCGCGGTGATGGATCCGGCGAGTGACGCCGGGGTCGCCGAGTCGGCGTCATCGGCGAGGGCCGCATCTTCTGCGGCCGCTGAGTTCCCGGCCACGTTGCTGTGGGCCGAGTTGTACTCGGAGGCGAGGCGGCGGATCGTGCGAACCTGGCTCTCGGAGAACCGATCACGTGGTGGCGACTCGCGGATGCGAGCCGAGTCCTCCGAGACGATGACGTCGGTGAGGCCGACGAAGAGGCTGATCGTGCCGATTGGCAGGATCACGCTGGGCGTGACGGGTCGCACCGCCGGGACGTAGCTGCTCGGCAAGATCTGGAGCATCTCGCCGATCGCTATCATGCGACCGGTGGCGACCGTCTCGTTGATGGGCAGATTGGATCTCGCCCGCGAGAACACCGGCCAGGCCCCACGGTGGGCGCCACTGCGTGGGAATGGTCACGGCGAGATGCTGCAATCGGCAGCGGTAGTAGAACGAGGGCAAGGCGGCAGCCATCTGCGGTGCGAGATGAGGGCAAAGACACGGTTTTACCTGTGTTCTGCCCCAGGGTAAAGACCTACTCTGCTAGATTGTATTATGGAGGTGTTTACAATGGGAGAGCTTGGCGGCTAGGCGAGTCGCTTGGGTGTATGAGGAACGTGTCTCTACTCACCCATAGGGAGGTTTATATAGGCTCACCTCCCTAGGGTTTACATATCTCAACCGATTCGATTCTGACGATAATCGTTTAACCTAGTCCGGGCCTATCTACTACTTCGGGCCTTGACTTCCGATCGCTTGGTACCTTGCTGGGCTTTGATCCACTCGCCGTTCTACAGGCCCACTCGCCAGCCCTTGGGCCAGTCGGAAACGTCCCGCTGAGTATACCCCAGTAGGCGTATCCCCATCACCGATGTGTGTGGTCCAATGAGTGTAGCATCGCGCGGTGGTTATCGTTATGTTCTTACCTTCACGGATGACTTGAGTAGATATGGGTATATCTATTTCATGAAACATAAGTCCGAAACTTTCGAGAGGTTTAGGAATTTCAAAGTGAGGTTGAGAATCAACGTAACAAGAAGATTAAATTTCTGTGTTCTGATCATGGAGGTGAATATCTAAGTTACGAGTTTGGCGAGCATTTGAAGAAATGCGGAATACTTTCACAATTGACACCGCCGGGAACACCACAACGTAATGGTGTGTCCGAACGTCGTAATCGAACTCTCTTAGATATGGTTCATTCTGTGATGTCACTTACAAATTTACCACTATCATTTTGGGGTTATGCATTAGAAACAGCCGCATTCACTTTAAATAGGGCACCATCTAAATCCGTTGAAATGACACCGTATGAATTATGGTTTGGGAAGAAACCTAAATTGTCGTTCCTTAAAGTTTGTGGTTGTGAAGCCTATGTAAATAAGTTACAGCCGGACAAGCTTGAACCCAAAGCGGAAAAATGTGTCTTCATAGGATACCCAAAGGAAACAATTGGGTATACCTTCTATCATAGATCCGAAGGCAAAATCTTTGTTGCCAAGAATGGATCCTTTCTAGAGAAGGAATTTCTCTCGAAAGAAGTGACTGGAAGGAAAGTAGAACTTGACGAGGTTGTCGAACCTTCTCTCGAACATCAGAGTAGCGCAGCACCGGAAGAAGTTCCTATGATGCATGCACCAATAAGAGAGTAATCTAATGATGATGATCATGAAAATTCGGTTATAGTTGCTACAGAGCCTCGCAGGTCAACGAGAACTCGTACCACTCCGGATTGGTATGATCCCGTTATGAGTGTCATGTTGGTGGATAACACCGATGACCCTGCGACATATGAGGAAGCGATGATGAGCCCAGATTCCAATAAATGGCAAGAAGCCATGAAATCCGAGATTGGATCCATGTACGAAAACCAAGTATGGACTTTGGTGGACTTACCGGATGGCCGGAAGGCTGTCGAGAATAAATGGATTTTCAAGAAGAAAATAGATGTTGATGGTAATGTTACTGTCTATAAAGATCGACTTGTCGCAAAAGGGTTTCGACAAATTCAAGGAGTTAACTACGATGAGACTTTCTCACCAGTAGCGAAGCTAAAGTCTATGAGGATTATGTTAGCAATCGCTGCATATTATGATTATGAGATATGGCAGATGGATGTCAAAACAGTGTTCCTCAATGGAGACATTGATGAAGAGTTGTATATGATGCAACCCAAAGGTTTTGTCGATCCTAAAGATGCTAACAAGGTATGCAAACTTCAACGGTCCATCTATGGATTGAAGCAAGCATCCCGAAGTTGGAATCAACGTTTTGATAAGGTGATCAAAAGTTTTGGTTTTATACAAACTTATGGAGAAGCTTGTATTTACAAGAAAGTGAGTGGGAGCTCTGTAGCATTCTTAATACTACATGTAGATGACATATTGTTGATTGGGAATGATGTACACCTTCTTAATAGTGTCAAGGAATATTTGAATAATAGTTTTTCAATGAAAGATCTTGGCGAAGCAGCTTACATATTAGGCATAAAGATTTATAGAGATAGATCGAGACGCCTAATATCATTGTCACAAAGTACATATTTGGACAAAGTTCTAAAGAGGTTTGGAATGGAAGATAGCAAGAAAGGGTTCTTGTCCATGTTGCCCAATACGACCTTGAGTAAAACTCAAAGTCCAACAACGACAGAAGATAGAGAAAGGATGAGTAAAACTCCCTATGCCTTAGCCATAGGATCTCTAATGTATGCCATGCTATGTACTAGACCCGACATTGCTTATGCTGTTAGTTTGACTAGCAGATATCAAAGTGATCCAGGAGTGGATCATTGGACAGCGGTCAAAAACATCCTTAAGTACTTGAGAAGAACTAAGGATATGGTTCTTTCTTATGGAGCTGATGAACAGCTCGTTGTTAATGGTTACACCGATGCTAGTTGGAACACCGATCCGGATGATTCTAAATCACAATCTGGATACGTATTTACTTTGAATGGTGCAGCAGTTAGCTGGAGGAGTGCAAAGCAAAGAGTTGTGGCGAGATCTTCAACTGAATCAGAATACATGGTTGCTTCGGAGGCTTCGCAAGAAGCGATATGGATGAAGGAGTTCATTACAGAGCTTGGTGTGGTTCCAAGTGCGCTGGACCCAATGTCTATCTACTGTGATAACATGGGCGCCATAGCCAATGCGCAAGAACCAAGGTCACACAAGAAGCTGAAGCACATCAAGCTACGTTTTCACGCTATTCGAGAACATGTCCAAGATGGTGACATAAAGATTTGCAAAGTACACACATATCTGAATGTGGCGGATCCGTTGACTAAACCTCTCCCGAGGGCAAAACATGACCAACACCAAACTGCCATGGGTGTTCGGTATATTACCATGTAATCTAGATTAGATGACTCTAGTGCAAGTGGGTGACTATTGGAGATATACCCTAGAGGCAATAATAAATGTAGTTATTATTATATCTTTGTGTTTATGATAAATGTTTACATTCATGTTATAATAGTATTATCAAGGAAACATTAATACTTGTGTGATTTGTAAACTTAAATTGAAGTCCCTAGTAAAGCCTCTTCATAATACTAGCTTGTTGGTTAATAAATGATTGTGGTTTTCCTATCATGAACATTGAGATGTTATTAACAACAAGATCATATCGTTAGGAGAATGGTATGATGGACATACTCCTATAGATAAGCGTAGCATAAATATCAAGTCATTTTAATAGTTCAATTGCTATATTCTTTCTGATACATAGTAACCTAATTCCTTCGACCATGAGATCATGCTTATCACCATCACCGGAAGGATGCTTTGATGACATCAAACACCACACCGTAACTGGGTGTCTATAAAGGTGGCATTGAGTGTTCGGAAAGTATTGGTTGAGACACATGGATCAAGATTGGGATTTGTCCATCCATATGATGGATAGATATACTCTGGGCCCTCTCGGTGGAATGTCATCCAATTAGCTTGCAAGCATGTGACTGGCTCACAAGGGATCACATATCACGGGAACGAGAAAAGAGTACTTATCGGTAACGAGGTTGAACTAGGTATGCAGAGATACCGACGATCAAAACCTCGGATAAGTAAACTATCGTGAGACAAAGGGAAATTGGTATCGTATGTAAGTGGTTCATTCGATGGCAAAGTAAATCGTAGAAATATGTGGGAGCCATATGAATTTCTAGATTCCTCTATTGGTTATTGTTCAGAGAAGTGTCTCGATCATGTCCGCATAATTCACGAACCGTAGGGAGACACACTTAAGGATTCGGCATTGTTTGAGTAGTTATGGAATGATGAGTAAGAGACCGAATGTTGTTCGGAGTCTCGGATGGGATCCGGGATATCACGAGGAGATCCAGAATGGTCCAGAGAATAAGATTCATATAAGGAAAGTCCTGTTTCGGGGTTGGAGAATGGTTCTGGTGTTTTCATCGGGAATGTTCTAGAAGGTTCCGGAATGTCCGGCACTCCGGAGGGGAAGGGTACATGAATGTGTCATAACAAGTTGGAATGGTTGCATCATGTACTAGGTGTCATCGCTGAACAAAATAAAGGGTTAAATCAAATCCTAGTTTGAAAAGTCAAACGCCAATTTGAAAAGTCAAACGACTATTTTGTTTGGTGGAGGGAGAGTAGGAAACCTACTTGGGGAGGAAGTCCCTCTCCCTCCACCGCCGGCCAAGGAGGCCGAGTTGGGGAGGGACTCCCCTCCCCTTGGTCGCGCCATCCCACCTATATAAGGAGGGGAAGGGCTGCCCCTCCTAGACCTACAATTTGCCTCTATAAACCCTAACCCTAGCCGCCGTCGCCCACCATAGCCGCCGCCACCCTAGGGTTTCACCCAAGCCGCCGAGTTGGGGCTTCTACTTGCCCTATCCGCCGGCCTAGATCCCTCTACTTGGTGTGTCTAAACCCTAGATCACCGAGGGCTCTCTCATAGTCCACCATACTCGCTACGGCTTAAGGCGAAGCCCTGCGAGATCTCCCCTCTACTTCTGGTACCACGCCGTCGTGCTGCCGGAATCGTGAGGAGAGTGCTACAATCTCCGTTGCCTGCTGGAACAAGGGAGAGGAAGGTCTTCTTCGAGTACTGAACGTGTGACCGACAACGGAAGCGCTACCGGAACGCAGCGCCGGAAGGATCGTCTACACGATCTTGAGATCAGGAAGAGTACGACTACATCACCCACGAGAATCCGCTCTCGTTAAACACTTTGGAATCTTCGAGGGTGAGTTATTCTATCGACTCGTTGCTACAATCTAGTAGATAGATCTTGGCTTGTTTGTTTGTATGCGGTAGAAAATTTTTGTTTTCCATGCTACGAACCCCTACAATCGGCATACCTAGTTCAATCTCGTTCACGGTAAGTACTTTACTCGTTCCATAATCCGATATCACTTTGTGATCAACTCCTTAACCACGTGCTTGCAAGCGGTGTTGATATCGATTATCGAGTGGGCCCAAAGTATATCTCTCCGACTCGGGAGGGACAAATCCCATCTCGATACATACAACCCAACAAGTACTTTCCGATCACCTAAGATACACCTTTATGATCACCCTCACATAGGATGACGATTGATGACCTCAAAGCTTTCTTTCGATACCAGGGAGTTGCATTATCTCATGGTCTAAGGAATACAATATTTGACATAGGAAAAAGCTTCGCAAAGATGAACACGATGACATGATCTAATTGCTCTGCTTGATTTGGGTCTGTCCATCATATCATTCTCCTAATGACATGATCTCATTATTAATCGACAACTCATGTCTATGGTTAGGAAACCTTAACCATCATTAATCAATGAGCTATTCCATAGAGGCGTACTAGGGACACGGTGTTGTTCATAAACCACACAAGTATCAAAGTTTCCGCTTAATACAATTCTAGCATGGAATATAAACTTTATCATGAACAAGAATTATAACAATAACATCTTTATTATTGCCTCTAGGTCATAATTCCAACAGTCTCCCACTTGCACTAGAGTCAATAATCTAGTTTACATCTGGCAACAATCTAACACCCATGGCATTAAGGTGCTGATCATGTTTTGCTCGTGGAAGAGGTTTAGTCAACGGATTTGCGACATTCAGATCCGTATGTACTTTGCTAATCTTCAGATCTCCATCTGTTATATAATCTCGAATTATATGAAAGCGGTGGTTGATGTGCTTGGTATTTGGATGATATCTTGGTTCCTTAGCCAGTGCTATGGCGCCAGTGTTGTCGCACAATATCTCCAGTGGGTCCAAGGCACTTGGAACCACACCAAGCTCAGTGATGAAATTCCTGATCCAAACTCCTTCACTTGACGCTTCTGCAGCAGCCATGTATTACGCTTCTACTGTAGATCCCGCGATCACGCTTTGCTAGCAGCTTCTCCAGCTCACAGCTCCTCCATTCAAAATATAAATGTATCCTGTCTGAGATTTAGAATCATCCGGGTCGGTGTCGAAACTAGCGTCGGCATAACCTTTTACGACGAGCTGCTCATCACCTCCATAGACCAAGAACATTTCTTTATTCCTATTTAAATACTTTAGGATGTTCTTTACAGTTGTCCAGTGTTCCACTCCTGGATCACTTTGGTATCTGCTCGTCAAACTAAGAGCATTGGACACATCCGGTCTAGTACACAGCATGGCATACATGATAGAACCTATGGCCGAGGCTGGCACTTTGCTCATAGTTTCTCTATCGTTTACCGTAGCCGGACATTGAGCCTTGCTTTCATTGAAAAACATTGGTATGCTTAACGATTCGGTCCATAAATGGAACGCTGAAGTTTGCATACCTTATCAGCATCCTTAGGATCGACAAAACCTTCGGGCTGCAACATATACAACTCTTCATCAATGTTGCCATTGAGGAACGCAGTCTTGACATCCATTTGCCATATTTCATAATCATGAAATGCAGCAATTGCTAATAAAATCCTAATGGACTTAAACATCGCTATGGGAGAGAAAGTCTCATCGTAGTCAACACCTTGAACTTGTCGAAAACCTTTCGCGACAAGCCGAGCCTTATAGACAGTAACATTACCATCCGTGTCCGTTTTCTTCTTGAAAATCCATTTGCACTCAACGGCCTTACTGTCACTAGGAGGGTCCACCAAAGTCCATACTTGGTTTTCGCTCATGGATCCCAATTCGGATTTCATGTCCTCTAGCCATTTCTCAGAGTCTGGGCTCATCATTGCTTCCTCATAGTTCGCAGGTTCACTGTTGTCTACTAACAAGACAGTTAAGACAGGCTTGTCGTACCATTCAGGAGTGGCACGCGACCTTGTCGACCTGCGACGTTCAGCAGTAGCATCGTTCGAAGTTTCATGATCCTCGTCATTAGCTTCCTCTCTTGTTGGTGCAGACGGCACTGGAACAATTTCGGGTGTTGCTCTACTCTCAAACTCGAGAGAAGATTCAATAACCTCTACCTTCCTCCCACTCACTTCTTTCGAGAGAAACTCCTTCTCAAGAAAGGATCCGTTCTTTGCAACAAACACTTTGCCTTCGGATCTGTGGTAGAAGGTATACCCAATCGTTTCCTTAGGGTATCCTATGAAGATGCATTTCTCCGCTTTGGGTTTGAGCTTGTCCGACATAAACTTCTTGACGTAAGCTTCACATCCCCAAACTTTAAGAAACGAAAACTTAGGTTTAGCACCAAAACATAGTTCATACGGTATCGTCTCAACGGATTTAGATGGTGCCCTATTTAAAGTGAATGCAGCGGTTTCTAATGCATAACCCCAAAATGATAACGGCAAATCTATAAGAGACATCATCGATCGCACCATATCTAATAGAGTTCGATTCCGGCATTCAGACACACCATTGCGATGTGGTGTTCCGAGTGGCGTGAGTTGCGAAACGATTCCGCTTGTTTTAAGATGCGTGAGAAAATCATAACTCAAATATTCACCTCCACGATCGGATCGTAGAAATTTAATTTTCCTGTTACGATGGTTTTCCACTTCGTTCTAAAATTTTTTGAACTTTTCAAACGATTCAGATTTATGTTTCATTAAATAGATATACCCATATCTACTTAAATAGCGATATCCACCGCGCGTCGAAACACTCATTGGTCCGCATACATCGGTATGTATGATTTCCAACAAGTCTGTTGCTCGCTCCATTATTCCGGAGAACGGGGTTTTGATCATCTTGCCCATGAGGCACGGCTCGCACGTGTCAAATGATTTAAAATCAAGAGACTCCAAAAGTCCATCAGAATGGAGTTTCTTCATGCGTTTTACACCAATATGAGCTAGACGGCAGTGCCACAAATAAGTTGATTTATCACTATCTACTTTGCATCTCTTAGCCTCAATGTTATGGATGTGTGTTTCATTGCTTTCGAGATTCAGAAGAAATAAACCATTCACAGCAGGTGCATGACCATAAAAGATGTTATTCATATAAATAGAACAACCATTATTCTCCGATTTAAATGAATAACCATCTTGCAATAAACACAATCCAGATATAATGTTCATGCTCAACGCAGGCACATAATAACACCTATTAAGGTTTAAAACTAATCCCGAAGGTAAAACTAAGGAGAGCGTGCCGAAGTCCATCACATCAACTCTTGATCCATTGCCAACGCGCATAATCACCTCATACCTTGCTAGCCGCCGTCAATTCCGTAGCTCCTGTTTCGAGTTACAAATATTAGCAACTGAACCAGTATCAAATACCCAGGCACTACAACGAGCGCTAGTAAGGTAAACATCAATAACATGTATATCAAATATACCTTTAATGGTGCCAGCCTTCTTGTCCACTAAGTACTTCGGATAGTTGCGCTTCTAGTGACCCTTGTCCTTGCAATAGAAGCACTCAGTGTCCTACTTAGGTCCAGACTTGAGCTTCTTCTCAGCAGGGGCAACGCGCTTGCCGCTGCCTTTCTTGAAGGACTTCTTTGCACCCTTACCTTTCTTAAAGCTAGGGGCCTTGTTGACCATCAACACACGATTATCTTTCTTGATATCCACCTCCGCAGCTTTCAGCTTAGCGAAGATCTTAGTGATCGTATCAGTGGAACCAATCTGATTGTGAGTAACTACAAAACCTTTGTAGCTAGGAGGGAGTGATTGCAGAACTCTGTCAATCTTGAGCTCTTCTGGAATCTTGTAGTCCAGTTGCTCAAGACGTTGAGTGTAGCCCGACATCTTAATGGCGTGCTCACTAACAGAACTCCCTTCCTCCATCTTGCAGTTAAAGAACTTCTCAGAGATCTCATATCTCTCAGAACGGGCCTGAGTCTGAAACATGGTTTTCAGTTCCTCAAGAATCTCAAAGGGCCTGGCGAACTCCTCAAAACAATTTTGAAGGTCTGATTCCATAGCAAACAACATGGTACTATTAATCACTCCATAATCATCTTTGCGTGACTGATAAACAGCTTTTTCATCAGCCGGCGCATCAATAGCAGGGGCGTCACCTAGCGCTTTCTCAAGGACATAGTCCTTTTGTCCGCCAGCGAGAATGATTCTGAGATTGCGGAACCAGTTGGTGTAGTTAGACCCATTATTCTTAAGCTTTTCTTTCTCAGCAAAAACGTTGAAGTTGAAGTTGGACTTAGCCATTTGATCTACAAAATTTGCAAGTACAATTTAGACAATGTTCATGATAACTAGTTCAACTTAATCAAATTACTAGATGAACTCCCACTAAATTCAACATCCCTCAAGTTGTTTAGTGAACACGATCCAAATTCACCACACCTAATCCGATCTTCATGAGAAGAGATGTGGTTCCAATGGTGGACAACAAAGTGTCGATCATATCATTCATATGACTCATGCTTAACCTTTAGGTTCGTGTGTTCCGAGGCCATGTCTGTACATGCTAGGCTCGTCAAGTCAAACCCAAGTATTTCCGCGTGTGCAAAACTGGCTTGCACCCGTTGTATGTGAACGTAGAGTTTATAGCACCCGATCATCACGAGATGCTTGAACACGACGAACTTTCGCAACGGTGCATACATGGGTAGAACACAATTTTATCTTGATCTTTAAGTGAGGAATCATCTTATAATGCTACCGTCGCGATCTAAGCATAATAAGATACATAAAAGGATAAACATCACATGCATATAATTTTATGTGACATGGTATAGCCAATCTCCGCGCAATGATCTCCATCTTGTGCGCGCCAACATGATCTCCATCACTCCACCATGATTGCCTCCACCACGAATAGCAACTACAACTATTGATAACTACTTAGCGATAAAGTAAAGCTATTACATGGTGTATAAGAAGTTGACACACAGGTCATACACAATTATAAAGACAACCATATGGCTCCTGCCGGTTGTGTACTCATCGACATGCAAGTCGTGAAATATTAAAAAACATGATCATTGCATACAACATACACATCACGTCTTGGGCCATACCATATCACGAAACACTCCCTACAAAAACAAGTTAGACGCCTCTACTTTGTTGTTGCATGTTTTATGTGGCTTATGGGAGTAACAAGCTAAGAACGATTCTTACCTACAGAAATCCACAACGGTGATATTATGGTTGCTAACATCCGGTGTAAATCCCATGACTACTATAGTGAGAGAAACTGGCATCCACCAGACGCATGTGTGGAACAAGCCACACGTCAAGTGCGGAGCCGGTCTCGCGAACGAGGTCGCGTAAAGTTGGCCTGGACCACTTCGATCTCACTATGTTGCGCCATAAGAAGTACACAACAAGAGGCTTGCAACAGAAAACATCAACGCCCGCAACAAGCATGTTGTGTTCTACTCGTGAAACACATCTACGCATAGATCTAGCTCTGATACCACTTAAGGGTTTCACAGCATAGTAAATCAAAAAAAATCTACGGATGCGAACGGGAAAGCCAAGGTCTAATCTAGGAGATGCAATCAACGAGAGGGATAGATGAGATCTTCATACCCTTGAAGAAATCGCACAACGGAAATGTTCAACAGAACGTGGTTGATGTAGTCGTACTAGCCGTCTCCTCCTCGCGATCCGATCCGATCCTACGCCGCAAGTGGCGGCGCCAACGAGAGATGCACACGTACGGTGTCGCGACGTCTCGTCCTTCCTTGGTCCAGCAAGTGGGGTGGAGAGATGGATTGGATCTGCAGCACGACGGCGTGGTGCTATGGTGGAGAGTTTCTGCAGCAGGGCTTCGCCTACATGCAGTCGGGAGAGAGAGAGAGAGAGAGAGAGAGGAAGGGCAGCAGCTGGCGGCTAGGGTTTGGGGTGAGGGGAGGGTGTGCCCCCTGCCCACCTTATATAGGGGGCTAGCCAGCCCCCTTGGCCCCTACTCCAAGCCCTAGGGCGGCGGCCCCAAGGGTGGACTGGGGGGCAAGTCTCCCCCTTCTAGAAGGTTTCCCTAGGGTTTCCCCTAGGGTTTGGCCGGCTGGGCCTATGGGGCCTTGTGCCCCTGGCCCAAAGCGGCCAAGGCACTAACTCGTAGGCCCATGCACCCCTCCGACAAGTGGGGCCACGTTGGTCCCACTCCGGAAGCTTCTAGAACCTTCCGGTACAATACCGAATACTCCGAAATGATTCTGAAATCCAAAAACTGCTTTCCTTTACATGAATCTTATTCTCCGGACTATTCCGGAACCTCTCGTGATGTCCTGGATCTCATCCGACACTCTGAACAAAAACTCATAAACCAATTATCCATTATATCCTTGTGTCGAGGCACATTAAGTGTGTGACCCTACGGGTTCGAGAATATGCAGACATGATCTTCTATCAATAATCAACAGCGGGATCTGGAAACCCATATTGACTCCCACATATTCATCGATGATCATATAGGATGAACCACGATGCCAGGATTCAATTAATCCCATATATATATTCCCTTCGTCACGCAATATTTTACTTGTCCGAGATTCGATCGTTGGTATCGGCATACCTAGTTCAATCTCGTTCACGGCAAGTACTTTACTCATTCCGTAATCCGATATCACTTTGTGATCAACTCCTTAACCACGTGCTTGCAAGCGGTGTTGATATCGATTACCGAGTGGGCCCGAAGTATATCTCTCCGACTCGGGAGGGACAAATCCCATCTCGATACATACAACCCAACAAGTACTTTCCGATCACCTGAGAGACACCTTTATGATCACCCTCACATAGGATGACGTTTGATGACCTCAAAGCTTTCTTGTGATACCAGGGAGTTGCATTATCTCATGGTCTAAGGAATACAATATTTGACATAGGAAAAAGCTTCGCAAAGATGAACACGATGACGCGATCTAATTGCTCTGCTTGATTTGGGTCTGTCCATCATATCATTCTCCTAATGACATGATCTCATTATTAATCGACAACTCATGTCTATGGTTAGGAAACCTTAACCATCATTAATCAATGAGCTAGTCCATAGAGGCGTACTAGGGACACGGTGTTGTTCATAAACCACACAAGTATCAAAGTTTCCGCTTAATACAATTCTAGCATGGAATATAAACTTTATCATGAACAAGAATTATAACAATAACATCTTTATTATTTCCTCTAGGGCATAATTCCAACACTAATGTACTGGCATTAAGAGAAGGTTAGTACGTGTGGGTAAAGTTGTACACCCCTGCAAGGTTATTAATCTTTTTGAAAAGCCGCGTCCACGGTTATGGACGACTTGGGAACGGACGTGAAGATCATAGAGAACTTGAACCTAATCGTAAAACTTGGCAAGTTAAATAATGTGTGCTTAAGGATGCTTCCTCGGGGATCGAGGGGGTGATCCTAGATAGGTTCAGCTGATGATGATTTGTTGGATATCAAAAGATGATCAAAGCTAGAGATACAGCTCTCTCATCCCCTTTAAAATATTCTGATTAGTCGAGATTCCTCTCCCTCTTGTTTTACAAAACAAAGATGGCTTTATGCAAAATAACTCCACCAGCCATAATTCTTGCGGAGTACACCCTGTACTTACCCTTGCTTCATTGATACTTTTGCAGCAGAGTAAGTATTACCATAAAAGATGAGTTCTTCACGGCATCGATATCGACGAGTAGCTTGGGGTTCCCAGCCGGTAGTCTGGGATCTATGGATTAGACGCCATCGTTATGCCTCAGGCCTCTTAGGACATTTGTTAAGTTTGCTATACTTAATAGCATAATTTGCCTTCCGTTGTTTGATGTTTATGGTCAGTTGACATGGTTATACCCCGCGGGTACACGATATCAGCATACCTGGTCCAGCCCAATGAAGGCCCATGGCAAATATACGCCGACCCATGAAGACTTTCGGGTGGCCAAGGCCCATGACGCCTTTGGATCCTTGGAGAGCAAGACTAGAGTAGATAGAAAATTCAAAGGGGTAAACCCTAAAACACAGAACCGACCGGTGCATGCACAGGACACCTAACTCTATATAAAGGCTAGGAAGGCACGACCTAGATCTCTCACCTCATACTTTCGCATACACACCTCCACGCCAGATTGCATCTGCGCACCCCTGTAACCTTCGGTTCCGCCGTAATCAAGAGCAGACAAGTAGGAGTAGGGTTTTCCCTCCAGGTGCCTGAACCTGGGTAAACCTCGTGTCCCGTGTTGCTTGTTTGCTAATCGTTCTGCGATCTCCAGCATCCCCATCTTCTCCAAAACCCAAGTCCATAACAATGGGCATTGACGAGATTAAACCTCGTCAATTGGCACCGTTTGTGGGAACTGGGGACGCTGATTGTGCGATCGTGACGGTCCCAACCCGAGCGATCTACAACTCCGCGGTGACAGAGTCATCTCCTCTTCCGCGCCTTCGACTTCACCGCCCACTCACCGGCCACCATGAAGGACTTCGAGCCCGTTGGCGACGGACTCGAGATCCTATTCGGGAGCTTCTGCTTCCAGGTGGGGCAAACTGGCACCCTCCGCCTCCCAGAGCGGGTGCCCCTGCCATCAATCAGGCATGCTTCATGGGCCCCACATCCTGTGCTACGCACATCGCCATCAACAAATGAGTCCTATGACAGCAGCAGCTGCAACTCAGATCTATGCAATCCACCATCGGAGGAAGGAACCTACGGTTCCGGATCCAAAAGCTGTGGCAGCAGCGATCCAATCTACGAGCGTTACCAATGCGCCGTAGTCATCCAGAGTGACGTGGATCAGCGAGCGCCCAACCCGCCACCTAACCCGCCATCTAACCCTTGAGAAAGAAATGGCGGGAGCAAGCTTGATCCCCACCCGACGGGGACGACGCTGGTCAGGTCATCCGCCTCAGCAAAGAAGGATGTGCCCAAGCACGCGACGCCGTGGCGGGTAACTCGATCCTGCCTGCAGACGCCTCACGGGACCTACTGATGGCATACCACTTGCTCCTAATCGAGGAGCACAAGAAGCAGGTCAATATGCAAGAGGTGCTTGACAAACGCAAGCAAGCAGCCTCGGAGTCCAGTGCGCGACGAGCTGCACTCTCCGCCATGGGCATCGGCTCCAGCTCAAACGGCAACCACGACAACAAGCACCATTCCCGGATGAAGAACATGGACCCCAAGGAGCGTCGCGAGGTGACTCGGACCCTCAATGCATCCTTCATGGAGATGGATGCCGACGTCAACATTATCCCGAAAACGCCGCAAGCTGCGATCATGGCAGCCACCGCGTACCTCGCGTCCCACCCACCTCCGGAGGGGGACCCGAAAAGATCCATGCACAAATCCGCACTTACCGGACTCGGACTCGTCGGAGCTGCGCTCCACGAAGAAGCTCCTACGGAGCCGAAGAAGAAAGCTACGGTCAAGTTCGACCGCAGCCCCACACCTTCATCCGAAGATGAGGACCATGACCTTCCTCAATGGCGCAATAGCTCGCGCCATCGCAGCCGCGATTACGACGCCAGAAACGCGCTCACACATCGCAAAATCGACAAAGCACGAGCCAAGCGCGCATGCTCGTCTGAATCCGAGATGGATGAAGACGAAGGAGAACACTACGGAGCCCGATGCTTCAGCAGGTCTGTTCGACGGACACGGATGCCGTGAAATTTCAAGCTTCCTTCGTGTCGTGGGAATGACCACGGAAGATGCTGCAATCGGCAGCGAGTAGTAGAACGAGGGGCAAGGGCGGCCAGCCATCTGCGGTGCGAGATGAGGGCAAAGACACAGGGTTTTACCCAGGTTCGGCCCCCCGGAGGGTAAAGACCTACTCCTGCTAGATTGTATTATGGAGGTGTTTACAATGGGCGAACTCGGCGACTAGGCGGCGAGTTGCTTGGGTGTATGAGGGAACGTGTCTCTACTCACCCCATGGGGAGGTTTATATAGGGTCACCTCCCCTAGGGTTTACATATCTCAACCGATTCGGTTACATCTTCGGTAATCATTTAACCTAGACCGACTGGGCCTATCTGCTCGCCTGGGCTTTCAACCTCCAGTCGCCTGATACCTTGCTGGGCTTCGATCCACTCGCCGTTCTGCAGGCCCACTCGCCAGCCCTTGGACCAGTCGGAAACGTCCCGCTGGGTATACCCCAATAGGCGTATCCCCATCAGTAGTCCCCGAGGCCGTCGTTGATTAGGCGTGAGTGGCTGCTGGCAGTCGGAGTATACGGCTTCAAGTTGGCATCCAGTCGAATCGTCGGCGGGCTCCTGTATAAAGGAAAAATCCGGTGAACCGAGTCGCGTCTTGGGCGAGTCGATCCAACGGGCCGGTCTCGGCGAGTGACTCAACGAGCCGAGTGGCTAGAGTTGACCGTCGGCGTGGTCAAACTAGCCGTTAAGGTAACCGGTAACTTGGGCGTAATCATCACGGTAACCCCTGACTTGGCGGGCAACTCCTATATAAGAGGAATGGCGGGCTATCGTAAAGCCAACCGCCCACCATTTTCTCCGATCGCACATCTTCCTTCCTCGATTCCGCGATCCAATCGACCCGCAATCTTCCGACCTCGAGCAGATCCTCACCATGGCCCTCTCCACCGAACAGGGGCGGACCAAATGCACAGGCAGGTGGCCTCCTTGAGGAGGCGGAATCTGACGGCTGGCGTATCCCGCATGAGGAAACCACCCCAACCCGCGAGAGAGTTAAATGCGCTTCACTAGCCACCTCGGCGGGGTTAGGGTTCCCACATCCTTGTTCTTCCGGCGCTGCGCCTACTCGGATCCAGCCCTCGGATCAGGTCCCCATAGTATCGGCAGCTCGCCATCTTCGTGGCATGCGAGTGCTACTTGGCTGCCGCCCTATTTTCCCCAATGGCAAGATCATTCCATGGACGGATCAGCCGCGAAGGCGGCCCAATGCTAGCCGTGAGCTTGACTTTCAACTCAAATCCAAAGCTTCCTTCTTCGACTGATCTTTGCCAAAAGCGGCGGTGAAAAGTCATGGTTCTCGTGACGAGGCGACTCGGAGGGCGGCGGCGATCCAGCGGTACTCGGCTAATCGTTCCGAGCCACGCCATCTCCAGTCGGCAAGCTCCCCGACGACCAGCGGATGGTCGTCGACGAGATGCTCAGACCATCCGATGCGAAGAAGAAGGGCTCAGACGGTAAACTGTACAATTGTTGGCTTGGGCGGCTCGTTCCGCCTAACGCGACTCATTACATGTACCAGATTACGGGCGGGAGACCCGACGAAAGCCTGCCTCGCCGAGAGTGGAAGCTGGAGGACTACCTCTCAGCTGAAGAAGATCACCAAGCGACATACTGACGCGGTGCCGGGTGCCTCCCTACGCTGGCGTCCGGCTCCGACGGTAATCCTTTTATCTTGTTCGCGATCGCAGCGTGTGCGATCGCGGTAACTCTAACTCATTTCGTGTTTGGCCTTGCTGTTCCAAGTGGTGGAAGGTGGTTACCACCCGCCGACGAGAGCCCGAGCCATCCGCCCGGGACACAAGCGAGTCGCCACCCGCCAAGGGTAACGAGGACGACGAGGACGAGTCGAAGAGGAGATTGCCCCACTGGTCGAAAGACCCGTGGGCAACGTCGGCCGAGATCGAGGCGGCGGAGCCTCGGCGTCATGATGACGACGAACTCCGAAGACCACCTCGCCGTCGAATACTCCCTGAAGAAGAAGAAGGAGAAAAAAGGGCGAGGGCCCCGAGAAGGAAGATGAAACCGAAGGTGGCTTCACCGCCACACTCAACGAGCAGCTCGATGCTCGAGCTCGGCGGTGTGGCGCAGTTCCGGCGACAACTGCGCTGAATCGCCCTCTGAAGCTCACGGCCTCAATGCCTCCGCCATTAGCGTCGGTTTGAGGGCTAGGAAGGCTCCGGTCGTGGCGACTTCGCCTGCAAGGAGGTCCCGGCGGTGGCCTCGCCCGCAAGAAGTTCCGCGGTGGCCCCAACTCACGAGGCCTCACGAAAGGCGCCCGAGGCGCCAACCGCTACGTCAACATCAAAGAAGCCGTCAGATCCGGCCCCACGTCCGGAGTCGGGGCTTAGTCGCCGATTAGGCCCCGCCAGCTGGAAAAACCGCTGGCCTTCGTGCTGCGCTTCATTCCAGTCGCCAAGTGAGTGCATTCGGCATTCCTTATTTTCATTTAGTACTTTGATTTTCTTTTATTGATTTGATTCAATGTGCAGGACCGGAGTGAAAAATATGGGTCACCCGACCGTGGCCAAGGTATCCTCCGCCGCTGGCGAGGAAGACCCTTCCCGCAAGAGGAAAAGTGACGAGGTCGCCGCCTCAACGGAAGGCAAGAAGGCCAAGGCGGCGACATCGTCACCGTCTCGATGACGCGGCGGCGCCTGGACCGCAGTGGAGGCAGCGTCTCTGAAGGCGTTTCCTTGCCCGGAGGAAGCGACTTCCTTTGGGCGGGCGCCTCGGTTGCTACCTTCCCCGTTTGTGACCAAAGCGGCCCGCGGCAGTGGGGTGCGACCCGAGCCCGCTCGAGACCACCGGCTGAAACCGACCAATGTCGCGGGCTGCCGCGCCGCTTGCGTCTGTGGGCGGTACAACTTCACGGCATGCTTGGTGCGGCCATCCGGTACCTCCGGTCCCGGATCGGTCGGTGCTTAGCGGCTTGATTCTTATAATTACTTGTTTTGTACTGAATCCGGTCCCGAGTGCATATGCGCTAAATTTTAGCGGTATGCCGAGGAATTTTCTTGATCGCCGGTCCCTCGAGTGCGCACCGCTAAATTTTAGCGGGTGGGCCGAGGAATTTCTTGATCGCCGGTCCCGAGTGCGCACCGCTAAATTTTAGCGGGTGAGGAATTTTCTTGATCGCCGGTCCCAGTGCGCACCCGCTAAATTTTAGCGGGTGGGCCTTGAATTTTCTTGATCGCCGGTCCCAGTGCGCACCGCTAAATTTTAGCGGGTGGGCACTGAAATTTTCTGATCGCCAGTGCGCACCCGCTAAATTTTAGCGGGTGGGCCGAGAAGTTTTCATGTGTCTTGACTTTGAAGATGTCACGGTCTGCAATGAGTCGGCAGAGCGATTGGCTATGACGGCGTCTTGAAAGGCCGCTCTCCGAAGCAAACAAGGAGCTTGAGGTTGTTCTTCAGCGGAGGTGGCTCGCCAGAGCTTGTCCTATTTGGAAGCTGGGCGGTCTGATCGTTAGGCAAGCGTAAGATCGCCGACCTCGGCCGAACTGCGGGAGGCAAAGAAGAAGCAAGCTCGGCGACAGGCGGCGAAGGCCGCCATTGCCGCGGAGGATGACCAAGGCGTCTGAAGCCCTCATCGTTGGGCTTCGGACCGATCATCTCGCTTCAAAGTTTCATCACGGGACTCGCCCGCCCATTGCTTGGTGAGTCGTCTTCCATCTTTTGGTTGTACTGTTTGTGGTTTCCATGGTACTCATACTTGTCTCCTTCTCGCAGGTCGTGTTATTGGCTGCCAAGAAGAAGCGAACTCTCTTGACGCGAGGGAGTGCGTAAGCATGCTCGTCGACTCGGCGACGCTGTCGGCGACCTGCATCCGTGCCTACCTCCAAGAGATGTCGCCCACCGAGGTTATTGTTGGAGATATGCCCTAGAGGCAATAATAAATGTAGTTATTATTATATCTTTGTGTTTATGATAAATGTTTGCATTCATGCTATAATAGTATTAACAAGGAAACATTGATACTTGTGTGATTTGTAAACTTAATTTGAAGTCCCTAGTATAGCCTCTATACTTCACTAGCTTGTTGGTTGATTAATGATTGTGGTTTCCCTATCATGAACATTGAGATGTTATCAACAACAAGATCATATCGTTAGGAGAATGATATGGTGGACATACTCCTATAGATAAGCGTAGCATAAAGATCAAGTCATTTCATTAGTTCAATTGCTATATGCTTTACGATACATAGTAACCTAATTCCTTCGACCATGAGATCATGCATATCACCTTTACGGATGGATGCTTTGATGACATCAAACACCACACCGTAACGTGGTTATAAAAGTGGCATTGAGTGTTCGGAAAGTATTGGTTGAGACACATGGATCAAGAGTGGGATTTGTCCATCCACATGACGGATAGATATACTCTGGGCCCTCTCGGTGGAATGTCATCCAATTAGCTTGCAAGCATGTGACTTGGTCACAAGGGATCACATATCACGGAGCGAAAAGAGTACTTATCGGTAACAAGGTTGAACTAGGTATGCGAGATACCGACGATCATAACCTTGGGTAAGTAACATATCGTGAGACAAAGGGAAATTGGTATCGTATGTAAGTGGTTCATTCGATCGCAAAGTAATCGTAGAAATATGTAGGAGCCATATGAATTTCAGATTCCTCTATTGGTTATTGTTAGAAGTGTCTCGATCATGTACGCATAATTCACGAACCGTAGGAGACACACTTAAGGATTCGACGTTGTTTGAGTAGTTATGGTATTATGAGAAAGAGACCGAATGTTGTTGAGTCTCGGATGGGATCCGGATATCACGAGGTGATCCGGAATGGTCAGGAGAATAAGATTCATATAAGGAAAGTCCCGTTTCGGAGTTCGGGAATGATTCCGGTGTTTTCATCGGGAATGTTCTAGAAGGTTCGGATTGTCCGGCACTCCGGGGGGGAAGGGTACATGAATGTGTCATTGATCATTGAATGATTGCATCATGTACTAAGTGTTATTGCTGTCCCAAATAAAGGATTAAATTGAATCCTAAAACAGAAAAGTCAAATGTCAGTTTGAAAGTCAAGCAAAACAAGAAACTGGGAAACAAGCAAGAGGAGTTGGAACCAACTTTGGAGGAGGTAGGACTCCTCAGCGGCCTTAGCCAAGGCCGACTTGGGAGGGACTCCTCCCTCCACTGGAGGACCTCCCTCCCATAAAAGGAGGGCGGGGCTCCTCCATAGACTTTACTTTCTACTCTAGATCTCCGGTTTAGAGCTGTTTTGGTTTAGAGCTTCTAATTGCTTTAGCCAACAGTTTAGAGCCTTCTAATTGGTTTAGAGCCCTCTAATTGGTGTGTCTAATTACTAGGCCACTAATCCTCTCTCTCATAAGCTCCACCATACTGCACCGGCTTAGGCGAAGCCTGCGGGATCTCCCTCTACTTAGGTACCACGCCAGTTGTCTTTGCGGAATCGCGAGAGAGTGCTACAACCTCCATTTTCTTTGGAACAAGGGAGAGGAAGGTCTTCGTCAGTACGAGCGTGTGACCGATTGAGCGCTTGCGGAGCGTGGCCTGGAAGGATCGTCCACGATCTTGAGATCGGGAAAATGCGACTACATCACCCACGAGAATCCGCTCTCGTTAACCACTTTGGAATCTTCGAGGGTGAGTTCCTCCATCGACTCGTTGCTACAATCTAGTAGATAGATCTTGGCTTGTTTGTTTATATGCGATAGAAAATTTTTGTTTTCCATGCTCTGAACCCCTACGAGGGTATCGAGCCGTGTCTATATGTAGATCTGTTGCCGAGTAGAACACAATGGTCATTGTGGGCGTTGATGCTTTTATTGTAGATTGCTTTTGTGTACTTTGCATCTTGCGGTATGTTGGGATGAAGCGGCCGGGCTAACCTTACATGACATCGTTCATGAGACTTGCTCCACGCTTGACATGTAACTTGTATTGCATAAGTGGCTTTATGGTGCATGTTTCTCCTAGCATAGTTAAGATCCAATTTACGGGTGATCAACAATGCTAGTATCAATGTTGTGGTTCTTGTTCGTAAGTTAGAACGACACTTATTGAAAGCCCCAAACCACGTAAAATATGCAAAGAAAGTAGAAGCGTCTAACTTTGTTTTGCGAGGGTGTGCGATGATGTGATATGGCCATGATTGTGATTATATTCGATGTATGCAATGTTCCTTATTGTAAGTCGACAACGGCAGGAGCCATATGGTTGTCTTTAATTTACTGTTAAGACCTCGTGTCTATTCAAAGTAGTTGTAATAGTTGAAGCGGTGGGCGACAACCATGGAGAAAGCGTCATTGACCTTGATGCAATGCGGTGATGATGGAGATCATGTTCGTGCTTGAAGATGGAGATCGAAGCACGAAGAAGAAAAACCATATCATATCACATATATATTGAATTGCATGTGATGTTAATCCTTTATGCATCTTGTATTGCTTAGTAGCAGCGGTAGCATTATAAGATGATCCCTCATGCACAACAATTTCAAATCATAAAGTGTTCACCCTTAGTTAGCACCGTTGCTAAAGCTTGTTGTTTGAAGCACCACGTGATGATCGGGTGTTCTAGATTACGCAAGTGTATACAACGTGAGCAAGCCATTTGCTCATGCGAAACTAAGGTTTGATCTTGTGAGCCTAGCATGTACGCACATGGTCTCGGAACACGGATTACCGAAAGGTAAAGCATGAATCGTATAGTAGATATGATGAACATGATGATTGTTCGCCATTGAAACTATATCAACTCTCGTGATGATCGGTGTTGATGTGGTGGATTTGGTTCGTGTGATCACTAAAACAATGTGAGGGATATTGTTTTGAGTGGGAGTTCACCTAGTTTAATTTCATTAATTAATTTGAACTCGATTTGTCATAAACTTAGTCTAAACTATTGCAAATATGTTGTAGATCAATGGCAGCCCTACCATCAATTTTAATGCGTTCCTAGAAAGAAAAGTTGAAAAACAATGGAAGCAACTTCGGATTGGTTCCGCAATTTGAGGATTGTCCTCACAATTGGTAATTTGACCTATGTCTTTGGATGCACATTGGGTGACCCACTGCAATCGCTTCCGATGAAGTAAAGAATGTTTACCTCGCTCGGAAGAATCGTACTCCATAGTTCGATGTGCTATCTTGTATGGTTTAGAATCGAGCTTGAGAAAAGGTTTGAAGAGTCGGACCCACATGATATTGTCGAGGATCTCAAATTAATTTTTGAGACTCATGCGGCAATTGAAAGCTATGAGGCTTGAAAAGTTCTTTAAGCGCAAGATGGAAGAAGGCAGCTCCGTCGGTGAGCATGTGCTTAAGATGTCAGGCACATAAATAAACTTCAAAGCTTGGGTATAGTGATTCCTAATGCTTTGGGGATTTACCGTCCTCAATCACTACCACCAAGTTACAAGAACTTTGTGATGAACTACAACATGCGAACATGAACAAGGCGTTGCGAACTCTTTGCCATGTTAAAATCTGCGAAGTGGAGATCAAGAAAGAGCACCAAGTGTTGTTGGTCAATAAGACCACCAAATTCAAGAAAGGCAAGTCTAAGCAAAGGGACACTTCAAGAAGGGTGGTAAGAAAGCTGCCACGCCCGAAAAGAAGACCAAGGCTGGACCTAAGCACAGGCCCGAGTGCTTTTCTGCAAGGGAGAAGGTCCTTTAAGCGGAATTGCCCAAAGTACTTGGCGGATCTGAAGAGCGGCAACATCAAGAAGAAAGGTATATCGATATACATGTTATTGATGTGTATCTCACTAGTACTCGTAGTAGTGCTGGGTATTTGATCTTTGGTTCGGTTGCTCATATTTGTAACTCGAAGCAGGTCTTTGCGAATAAGCGGAAGCTAGCGAGGAGCGAGGTGACGATGCGCGTGGGAAACGGATCAAAGGTTGATGTGATCGCGGTCGGCACACTACCTCTTCATCTACCATCGGGATTAGTTTTATACTTAAATAATTGTTATTTAGTGCCTGCGTTGAGCATGAACATTATCTCAGGATCTTGTTTATTGCGAAGCGGTTACTTTTAAGTCAGAGAATAATGGTTGTTCGATTTATATGAGTAATATGTTTTACGCACATGCACCTTTGATAGATGGTCTATTCTTATTAAATCTCGATAGTGGAAATACACATATCAACAACATTGAGGCTAAACGTTTGAAATCAAGCGATAATTCGACCTATATGTACTTTGTCGTCTTGGTCACATCGAGTGAAGCGTATGAAGAAACTCCATTCGATGGACTTCTTGAATCACTTGATTTTGAATCACTTGAAAGATCTGAAGCATGTCGATGGGAAAAATGACTAAGACTCCATTTTACGGTATGATGGAGCGAGCTACGGACTTATTGGAAATCATACATACCGATGTGTGTGGTCCAATGAGTGTAGCATCATGTGATGTTATCGTTATGTTCTTACCTTCACGGATGACTTGAGTAGATATGGGTATATCTATTTCATGAAACATAAGTCGAAACTTTCGAGAAGTTTAAGGAGTTTCAAAGTGAGGTAGAGAATCAACGTAACAAGAAGATTAAATTTCTACGTTACGATCGTGGAGGTGAATATCTAAATTCTGAGTTTGGCGAGCATTTAAAGAAGTGCGGAATACTTTCACAATTGACACCGGGAACACCACAACGTAATGGTGTATCGAGCGTCGTGTCGAACTCTCTTAGATATGGTTCGTTCTATGATGTCA
This sequence comes from Avena longiglumis, assembly GCA_030063025.1. Taxonomy (NCBI): domain Eukaryota; kingdom Viridiplantae; phylum Streptophyta; class Magnoliopsida; order Poales; family Poaceae; genus Avena; species Avena longiglumis. The sequence goes on from CP125975.1 coordinate 32,500,829, forward strand.
CTTACAGATTCCGCTATCATTTTGGGGTTATGCATTAGAAACAGCCGCATTCACTTTAAATAGGGCACCGTCTAAATCCGTTGAAACGACACCGTATGAATTATGGTTTGGGAAGAAACCCAAATTGTCGTTCCTTAAAGTTTGGGGATCTGAAGCCTATGTAAAGAAGTTACAAGGACAAGCTTGAACCCAAAGCGGAAAAATGCGTCTTCATAGGATACCCAAAGGAAACTATTGGGTATACCTTCTATCATAGATCCGAAGGCAAAACATTCGTTGCTAAGAATGGATCCTTTCTAGAGAAGGAATTTCTCTCGAAGAAGTATTTGGAAGGAAAGTAGAACTCGGCGAGGTTGTTGAACCTTCTCTCGAAATTGCGAGTAGCGCGCACGGAAGAAGTTCTGTGGTGCCTGCACCAATAAGGGAGGAAGCTAATGATGATGATCATGAAACTTCGGTTGAAGTTGCTCTGAGCCTCGGAGATCAACGAGAACTCGTACCACTCCAGTTGGTATGATTCCGTTATGAATGTCATGGTGGTGGACAACACCGATGACCGAGACATATGAGGAAGCGATGATGAGCCCAGTTCAATAAATGGCAGAAGCCATGAAATCCGAGATTGGATCCATGTACGAAAACCAAGTATGGACTTTGGTGGACTTACCGGATGGCGGAAGGCTGTCGAGAACAAATGGATTTTCAAGAAGAAAGCAGATCTTGATGGTAATGTTCATCTATAAAGCTCGACTTGTCGCAAAAGGGTTTCGACAAATTCAAGGAGTTGACTACGATGAGACATTCTCACCATGGCGAAGCTAAAGTCTGTGAGGATTATGTTAGCAATCGCTGCATATTATGATTATGAGATATGGCAGATGGATGTCAAAACAGCATTCCTCAATGGAGACATTGATGAAGAGTTGTATATGATGCAACCCAAAGGTTTTGTCGATCCTAAAGATGCTAACAAGGTATGCAAACTTCAGCGGTCCATCTATGGATTGAAGCAAGCATCTCGAAGTTGGAATCAACGTTTTGATAAGGTAATCAAAAGTTTTGGTTTTATACAAACTTATGGAGAAGCTTGTATTTACAAGAAAGTGAGTGGGAGCTCTGTAGCATTCTTAATACTGTATGTGGATGACATATTGTTGATTGGGAATGATGTAGACCTTCTTAATAGTGTCAAGGAATATTTGAATAATAGTTTTTCAATGAAGGATCTTGGCGAAGCGACTTACATATTAGGCATAAAGATTTATAGAGATAGATCGAAGCCAAATATCATTGTCACAGTACATATTTGGACAAAGTTCTAAAGAGATTTGGAATGGAGGAAAGCAAGAAAGGGTTCTTGCCCATGTTGCTATCGACCTTGAGTAAAACTCAAAGTCCGACATCGGCGAAGATAGAGAAAGGATGAGTAAGACTCCTATGCCTCAGCCATAGGATCTCTAATGTATGCCATGCTATGTACTAGACCCGACATTGCATATCTTTGTTAGTTTAACTAGCAGATATCAAAGTGATCGAGGTGGATCATTGGACGTGATCAAAACATCCTTAAGTACTTGAGAAGAACTAAGGATATGGTTCTTTCTTATGGAGGTGATGAGCATTTCGTTGTTAATGGTTACACCGATGCTAGTTGGAACACCGATCCAGATGATTCTAAATCACAATCCGGATCGTATTTATTTTGAATGGTGCGGCGATTAGCTGGAGGAGTGCAAAGCAAAGCGTTGTGGCGAGATCTTCAAGCGAATCGGAATACATGGTGCGCCGGAGGCTTCACAAGCGATATGGATGAAGGAGTTCATTCTGGTGGGTGTGGTTCCAAGTGCGCTTGTGGACCCAATGTCTATCTCTTGTGATAACATGGGCGCCATAGCCAATGCGCAGAACCAAGGTCACACAAGAAGCTGAAGCATATCAAGCTGCGTTTTCACGCTATTCGAGAACATATCCGGGATGGGGATATAAAGATTTGCAAAGTACACAGATCTGAATGTGGCGGATCAGTTGACTAAACCTCTCCAGGGCAAAACATGACCAACACCAAAGCGCCATGGGTGTTCGGTATATTACCATGTAATCTAGATTAGATGACTCTAGTGCAAGTGGGAGACTGTTGGAGATATGCCCTAGAGGCAATAATAAATGTAGTTATTATTATATCTTTGTGTTTATGATAAATGTTTGCATTCATGCTATAATAGTATTAACAAGGAAACATTGATACTTGTGTGATTTGTAAACTTAATTTGAAGTCCCTAGTATAGCCTCTATACTTCACTAGCTTGTTGGTTGATTAATGATTGTGGTTTCCCTATCATGAACATTGAGATGTTATCAACAACAAGATCATATCGTTAGGAGAATGATATGGTGGACATACTCCTATAGATAAGCGTAGCATAAAGATCAAGTCATTTCATTAGTTCAATTGCTATATGCTTTACGATACATAGTAACCTAATTCCTTCGACCATGAGATCATGCATATCACCTTTCTGGGATGGATGCTTTGATGACATCAAACACCACACCGATGTGATTGGTTATAAAAGTGGCATTGAGTGTTAGGAAAGTATTGGTTGAGACACATGGATCAAGAGTGGGATTTGTCCATCCACATGACGGATAGATATACTCTGGCCCTCTCGGTGGAATGTCATCCAATTAGCTTGCAAGCATGTGACTTGGTCACAAGGGATCACATATCACGGAACGAGAAAAGAGTACTTATCGGTATCAAGAACAAGGTTGAACTAGGTATGCGAGAGATACCGAAGCGATCATAACCTTGGGTAAGTAACATATCGTGAGACAAAGGGAAATTGGTATCGTATGTAAGTGGTTCATTCGATCATAAATGTCGTAGAAATATGTAGAGCCATATGAATTTCCAGATTCCTCTATTGGTTATTGTTCGGAGAAGTGTCTCGATCATGTACGCATAATTCACGAACCGTGGAGACACATAAGGATTGACGTTGTTTGAGTAGTTATGGTATTATGAGAAAGAGACCGAATGTTGTTCGAGTCTCGGATGGGATCCGGGATATCACGAGGTGATCCGAATGGTCCGGAGAATAAGATTCATATAAGGAAAGTCCCGTTTGAGTTCGGGAATGATTAGGTGTTTTCATCGGAATGTTCTAGAAGGTTCGGATTGTCCGGCACTCCGGGAAGGGTACATGAATGTGTCATTGATCATTGAATGATTGCATCATGTACTAAGTGTTATTGCTGTCCCAAATAAAGGATTAAATTGAATCCTAAAACAGAAAAGTCAAATGTCGGTTTGAAAGTCAAGCGCCAAAACAAGCGTGGGAAACAAGCAAGAGGAGTTGGAACCAACTTTGGAGGAGGTAGGACTCCTCCGGGCGCCAGCCAAAGGCCGACTTGGGAGGACTCCTCCCTCCCCACAGCGCCAGGACCTCCCTCCCATAAAAGGAGGCGGGGCTCCTCCATAGGCTTTACTTTCTACTCTAGATCTCGGTTTAGAGCTGTTTTGGTTTAGAGCTTCTAATTGCTTTAGCCAACAGTTTAGAGCCTTCTAATTGGTTTAGAGCCCTCTAATTGGTGTGTCTAATTACTAGGCCACTAATCCTCTCTCATAAGCTCCACCATACTACTTTGCTTAAGGCGAAGCCTGCGGGATCTCCCTCTACTTGGTACCACGCCGTTGTCTTTCTTAGGAATCGCGAGAGAGTGCTACAACCTCCGCTGCCTCTTTGGAACAAGGAGAGGAAGGTCTTCGTCAGTACGAGCGTGTGACCCATTGCGGGCGCTCTTGGGAGCGATGGCGCTGGAAGGATCGTCCACGATCTTGAGATCGGGAAAATGCGACTACATCACCCACGAGAATCCGCTCTCGTTAACCACTTTGGAATCTTCGAGGTGAGTTCCTCCATCGACTCGTTGCTACAATCTAGTAGATAGATCTTGGCTTGTTTGTTTGTGCGATAGAAAATTTTTGTTTTCCATGCTACGAACCCCTGATTATTCCTGAGTGACCTCGTTGAGGTGTGGGAGTACTTGGAGAAAGCGCCAGCGATCGTAGAGTTCATGGCCTTGATCGGCGTTTCGTCATGAGCGTCGGCGATATGAGCCTTGGACTCGCCCACTTCCCAGGACTTGATCTCGAAGATGTGACGAGTGGGTACCCTTAAATCGTCATGGCGGTGGATCTGTCGAGGTTCTCAAGCTGCAGGAACGTCTTGCCAGCGTACTCGAGCGCATCTGGCGATGGGCGACCTCCTTCCCTACCGAGAAGCGGTCGTCGCGTAAGCGACCCAGCCGCCATCGACTTCAAGGTTGAGCAACCTTTCCGCTCGGCGATGGCGGGTGGTGACGACGTATCCGTCAAACCCGTACCGCGTTCATCCGTGGCGCCGAGATCTTTGGCGCCTCGTCGTCAGCTGCAGAATAGTGTAGTTTGCCTAGATGTGTTAGCAGCGATTCTGCGAGTAGGCATATTTTGTAATGTAAGACAATGCGATATGCGATTGAATGGAACGTTGAGTTCATTTTGCTATTTGTTTGTGTGTTTTGTGTTGGTTTTGGGTGAGTCCCAGCGTCCGCCCTTGTGGGGTTCACCTCATATCGATGTTTTGTTGTTTATCATGTGTGTTGTTGGTTTAGTCGACTCGCTGAGCTCGGAGAGCCGGTCAAGGCGACTCCCATGAGTGCTCTGTGCTACCGTTTTCCGTCTGTGAACGGGGCGGGTGGCCGAGTCCCGGCGTGGTACTTGTAGTTCAAAGGCGCGACTCGAGGTGGTTGAGGACTGGCGTTGGTGTGGCGCGTCCTCTGCCTGGCCGGTGGGTCGATCGCGTGTGATCCTAGGCATGCTCTCTTACTTGGCGTTTTCCTGTCCGTCGAAAGGCTGGTATTCAGTCCCGGCGTGGTACTTAGCCGTTGAGTCGCTATGCCGAGGATGCGGAGGACCAGAATTCGCTGTGGGAAGCGAGGCAGATGTCTTGGTTCGTAAAACCAGTCGAGCTAAGCGACTCGATGGGGCTCCGGATTGGCGTTTTTAGGCGATGCAAGACTGAAATGACTCGGTGCTCTTGCATCGCACTACTTAGCCGTGCGGTCATGTACCAAGGTTGACTTGTATTTTAGCATGACGCTATTAATTCTGGTCACAGTGGCACAAGGCATGGAGAGTAGCGAATTTGCGATGCCGTTTCTTTTATTCATAGCGTTGGAGTACATATGTGGGGTTCTAGGAGTAGAACTTCCGGAGGAGATTTACATTCCATGGCCGCAGCGTCGAGTTCACCGTCCCATGGGACGTCGGCGAGTAGTAAGCGTCGTTGCGGTCTGCACGCTCAATAGCGAGCGGGCCTTCCACGGAGGGAGAGCTTGTGCATGCCCTTCTTTTCTGGATGAGGCGTAGCACCAGGTCGCCTTCCTGGAAGGTGCGGGTTTTCACCCGTCGGCTGTGGTAGCGGCGGAGTCCTTGCTGATAGATGGCGGTGCGCGATCGGGCGAGGTCGCGTGCTTCGTCGAGTTGATCGAGCCCGTCTTGGCGGGCCAGCTCGTTTTCGGTCTCCGTATAGTGGACGACCCGCGGCGAGTCGTGTTCGAGGTCGGTGGGCATGACTGCTTGGCCGTAGACCATGAAGAAGGGAGTGAATCCGTCGACCTGTTGACCGAGTGCGGATTCCCGGATGACGGAGGGCTCGTCAACCCAGCATCCGGTGCGCTCGAGTGGTACTTGGTCGGCTTGGGCCATGGAGGATGCTTTGGTTGGCTCGTTCCGCTGGCCATTGGATTCGGGTGTCGACGGTGGCGTCGAGCGGATGTGGTGCTCTTCGCAAAATTCGGCCATTGCTCCCTTGGCGAAGTTTGTGCCGTTGTCCGTGATGATGCTGTTGGGGAACCCGTGGCGGTATATGAGCTCGCGTAGGAACTTAGTGGCGGTCTTCCGTCGCATTTCGGACTGGCTTGGCCTCTACCCCGCCGTGAATTTGTCGTGGCGACCAGCAGGTGGGTGTAACCGGAGGGCCTTCTTGAAGGGCCTACCATGTCCATGCCCACAGCGAATGGCGGTGATGGGGATTGTTTTGGCGCGAGCTTCGTGCGTCGTCTGATTGGCATACCGGCATCCGGCATCTGGGCGATGTCGGCGCGTCGGCGTGTCGATGGGCCAATAAAGCCGTGTCGCATAGCCTTGGCGACCGGGGAAGCGGCGGCGGCGTGATGGCGCGATCGCTGAGTGGATGTCGTGGAGGATTTTGCGTCCTTGACGGTTGGGCCGCGTTGGAACACTCGGTGACGCTGCGCTTGTAGCTCGCCGTCGATGATGGTGTAAGACTTGCATCGGCGATCATTCGAGCATTTGTTTACGTCTGGCAGGTGCGATTTCGGTAAGCGATGTAGGGCTTGGTCAATCGTGCGGCTCGGTGATGAAGTGCGACCAAGGCTGCCTCTGGTTGGAGCGGGACTCGATGTCGATCTCCTTGAGAGGCGATGGCGTGAAGATTGTCGAGGAACACGCCGGTGGTGGTCGAGTCGAGCCGACCCAATGCGAGAGAGGCGTCGGCCTCCTCGTTTTTCTCTGTCGATCCACTCGGCGAGTGGCGATGAAGTGGCGCCACCTTGTCCACCTCTTGGCGATGCGCCGCCATGGTGGGGAGATGGCGTCGCGGTCTGGCAACACTTGCCCTGCTTGGTCGAGTCTCCGTGTAGCACCAAGGCGATTGATGCTCATCTCCTTGCGGCTCGCATGCCGTGGAGTAGGGCCTCGTATTCAGCCATGTTGTTGGTGCGGGCGTGAATTCGAGGCGGAGGATGTGGAGCTTGTCGCCTTTGGTGAGGTCGGCTATCCCGCTCTGCGTCGTCGCGTTCTTGGACCGTCGAAGTGCAGGCTCGATGTGGAGAATGCGGCGGCTTCTCTGGCTGGGCTTCTTCCCGGTCGGCGAGGAAGTGCCGATGCCTGCGACTTAATCGCCCGCCGTGGCTCGTATTTAATGTTGTGGACGCCGATCTCGACGGCCCTTGGCGACCCGCCGATGCGCCTCGCGATTCGGATGATATCTTGTAGTGGTGCGAGGCGACCATGATCGGGTGCTCACGGAAGTAGTCTTGGCGGGCGCTGAGCCTGAACGCGTATACCAGTTTTTGGCGTGGGTATCGTTGGCGCGACTCGGTGAGACCTCGCTGATGTAGTACACGGCCTGGACGGCGCTCCTTTCCTTCCTCGGTCGTTCGGCGACCATTACAGGCTGACGACAGCGCTCGGACGCCTTGACGTAAACCAGCATGGGCTCTTTGTGAGCTGGTGCGGCGAGTAGTGGTGCGGCGGTAGCACCTTTTTAGGTCGCGGAGGCGTCGTCGCCTCCTTGTCCCCTTTGGAAGGTGGGGTTCTTCTTGTCGAGCGGTATAGGGGCATCGCCTTTTAAGCGGGGATGAAACGGAGAGCCGCTACTCGCCGGCCGCCACGGGCGTCGCGAGCACTCGGGTTTTGCCGAGGCGATCGTGTCGATCTTCGTTGGGTTTGCCTCGATCCCTCGTTTGGAGCGGCGTATCCGATGGTGCCGGGTACACCGAAGGTGCACTTGGGATTGAGCTTTATCTTGTACCTTCGCAGATTGGCGAAGGTCTACGCTAGGTCGGCGGTAGGTCGCCTTGGCGGCGGATTTCCACGACCACGTCGTCGATGTAGGCGTGGATGTTGCGGCCAATTTGGCTCGCGAGGCATTCTTGCATGCAGCTGGTAGGTTGCTCCGGCGTTCTTGAGGCCGAAGGTCATGGCGGTGTAGCAGAAGGCTCCGAATGGCGTGATGAACGCCGTCTTCTCCTCGTCCTCGACAGCCATTTTGATCTGGTTATACCCAGAGTAGGCGTCGAGGAAACACAGCGACTCGAACCAGCGGTGGAATCGATTATCGATCGATCCGGGAGAATGACTGCTCCTTTAGGCGGTATTTGTTCAGGTTTGTAGTCGATACACATTCTCCGGGTCCCGTTCTTCTTCTCGACCAAGGCGGGCTTGCCACCACTTGAGTATTTAATTGGCGGATGAAGCGGCAGCGAGTAAACGCTGCACTTCCTCGGCGATTGCCGTGGCGTTCTTCGTTGAAGGGCCGTAGCGACTGCTTGACTGGTCGCACTTTGGGGTCGGCGTTTAATTTGTGCTCAGCGAGCTCCCTAGGGACACCAGGCATGTCGGAGGGTTTCCATGCGAAGATGTCCCTGTTCTCACGGAGGAACTCGATGAGCGCGCCTTCCTATGTTGGGCTCATGCCTGTCCCGATCGTCACCGTCTGGCTGGAGTCGCCTGGGACCAGCTCAACGGTGCGAGTGTGCGTCGTAGCCTCAAAGGTTGAGGTGTTTGCGCCCTCTGAGTTTGGCTTCTTGAGTATCGTGGGGTCGTCGTTGTTAACCCCGCTCGCGTATTTGGCGAGCTCGTCGGCGTGATTAGTTTACTTGGCGATAGCGGCGTCGGCGAGTTCGGCTCCTTTGGCCTCGCATTGGCGGCCATGTCGGGTCGCCGTTGATGGTGATGACTCCGCATGGCCGGGAGCTTCATCGCGTTATGCAGCGTGGTGCGCCGCCATGAATTTGGCGAACACTGGCGCCCTGGGGCCTTGATGGTAAGGGTTGTCGAATGGCACCAGCTCGAAGGCGATCCGCTCGGTGCGGAAGTTCGCCGAGTACGAAGGTGACGGGTAGCGTGACCTTGCCGATCGGTGCGCCTTCCGACGGGGGCGATGCCGTGGAACGTGGTGTGGGTGGTCTCGATCATCATTGCGGAGCGCGGCCGCTGAAGGTGTCGAGGTAGAGGATGTTGATGGAGCTGCGCCGTCCATCGGTGTCTTGGGGAGCGATGTCGCCAACCTTGGGCTTGACCACCAAGGTGACTCGTCACGGGTACTCGATCGTGGCGAGTGGTCTTGCGGCTCGGTGATGGGCTGTTCCGACCAGTTGAGGCGGGGGCGTCTGTTTGGGCCACAGCGTTGGCGGCGACGGCGGCCATGACCTTCTTCTCGCCGTGTTGAAGCCTGTGAAGGTATGGAGCGAGCGGCTACTTTGCGAATTTTCCGCCATTTGGCGGGTCGTTGTCGGTGTCTTCCAGCGTGCCGTGCCTTCTCGATCTCCACGAGGGTGTGGCGGTCGGCGGTGGTGTGCGTGGCGGGCTTTCCTTCCCTGCTGTAAACGCACATGGTTGGTTAAGGAGGCGCGGGATCGAACCTTGGCTTGTTCTTGTAGTTCCCGCCATCGTCGTTGCCCTCCGTCCGGCGGTAGCTCTTGGGGTCGCGTTATGCGTGCCCAGCGTTAGCGGCAATCGACTCGCCCGTCGTTCTTGGCTTGCACGTGAGGCGAAAATATGCATGCGTATCGTCGGTTCGGCCGCCGTCGTTTGCCGCCGTCGGCGTTGCCCTCGGACTCGTCGTCGGCGTCTTGGTTGGGATCCTCCTCGGCGTCTGGTTTAGCGATCTCGAGGAGGTCGGGGATGTTGTCGAGTGTGCGGGCGCTTGAGCTTGGCGACTAGAGGCTCGTGGCACGAGGTCTTGAAGCAATGGATCGCGGTGTCGGGTGGATGCCGACGCGTTATGCGAGCTCTTGCCACCGTTGGACCCAGTTATGGTCAACTCGCGGGAGTCCCTGGCATCGTTCAGGTCCTCGATGGTGGTGGCGGGTGTAGGAGCACTCGAAGTGCCCGAAGGCGTCTCGCATTTCCTCCCGGAAGTCGATCATCACGGGGGCGTGTTGATCCATTGCCCGCACGTCCCTCCATCATCGATTGGGAGGTAGCAGGCGTAGTAGGTCGATGTGACCGCGATCCCCATTGCCATGAGGTATGTGTCGAGCCGGACAGCGGGTCGTCACAGTCGTATTTTCGATCTCCTTTGGCGCTTTGAAGTTTGGTGGGTACTTTTAGCCTCGGATCATTGGTCCGCACTTGAAGCCCTAGTCGGTGGCGACCCATAGGCTCGCCATCGCGAGTAGTTAGGTGTGCCGCAAGTCGTCGGGCTGGCGTCTTGGCGCCAGTTTGGTTGTTGATGATGTGAGTCTGGCGTCGATTGGTTCTCCGTTAGGCGGCGAAGTTGGTCGGCACAGGATCGTTGGTGGAGAGTGCGCGTTGGTCGGCGTTGGAGCTGCGATGGCTCGGTGGCGGGCAATTGAGGGTGTTTGCCCGCCATTGGGCGCTTGAGGCGCCACCGCTTCGAGGCCGTATACTCGCCTGCGGTCGGCGCTGCTCTTTTGTTCCACGGCCTTGAGTAGGGCCTGACGTCTTGGATTTGTAAGGCCGTCGCGGTGGCGCGATGCTATCGGTAGCTGCTCGGCACCACGAGGTTGTCCATCGGGGTGGAGAACGATGGGAGGCCGTTAAGCGTATCGCTCCGTGAGAGCGACTATCATGGCTGGTCCACAGGAGTGCGGTTGGGTGGTGGTGGGGCACCGCCGCGTCGATCTGGCGAGGCGGTTGCTTCCCCTAGTGGCGCGTTCGCGGATCGCGTGCTTTCGGCTATCTTGGCGTCGGGTCGTTTTCGTCGTCGGTTCAGGCGCCCACAGCGGTGGGGTTCGGCGTGACCTGATCCTGCTGGTGGTAGCGTGGCAGTTCTGCGTTTTCACGCCGGCGAAATTTTTTTTCGGCCTGCTCTTTCGCGTCTTGCCTCCGCCAACTTCGGCGGAGTTCCTCGACCTCCGTCGCCGTGGCGTTAGGAGGATCGAAGTGGAGAAAGGGTCCTCCGGCGGATCGGTGCCGGTGGCCATGTAGGTCGCATGGCGGCTGGCTCCGTCGTGGAGGTCGGCGGAGTTTCCGACCAGTCGGTCGAAGATCCAGGATGGAGGGTCCTCGAAATCTCCGTTGGAGACTGGGCGATGGAGCCAGCGGATGAGGCGCGGTGATGGATCCGGCGAGTGGCCAAGGTCGCCAGTCGGCGTCGTCGGTGAGGCAGCGTCTTCTGCGGCGAGTTCTCGCCCGCGTTCTTTGTGGGCGAGTTGTACTGAGGCGGGCGGTGGATCGTGCGGATCGCTCTCGGAGCCGATCGCGTGGTGGCGACTTCGCGGATCTGAGCCGAGTCCTCCGGCGATGGCGTCGGTGAGCCGGCGAAGAGGCTGATCGTGCCGGTGGCGAGATCACGCGTATTAATGACGTCGCGCCGCGGGGCGTAGCTGCGGCAAGATCTGGAGCATCTCGATCGCTATCATGCGGCGGTGGCGGCCGTCTCGTTGATGGGCAGATTGGATCTCGCCGCGAGAACACCGGCGGACGGCCAGGCCCCGGTGGGCGCCAGCGCCGTGGGAATGACCACGGCGAATCTGCAATCGGCGAGTAGTAGAAACGAGGGCAAGGTGTAACACCCTGAATCGGCCTATGCAAGTTTTAGCAAAACTCGCCAAACCGCATAGAAGCGATTGAAGGTGCCCAGCACTTTAAATGCGGGTGGAAAGCAAAGTAATAACATTACACAACAGTCCTCGATGGGACCCACAGAACAGATATATATACAGCAGCGACTCAAAGAGTCAAGAAATATACGGTACAAAGATCCAAATCACCTTGAAAACGATGGGGCGTCCGACTACGGACAAGATGCAAATGGGGCTAAGAGCCCTGAAGAATAACCAATGGCGTCCATAACCCTGCCCAGGCCAAGCCGGAAGGGTAACCACCTTCTTGGCGTCGATCTCAAAACACTGCTTAAACAAAGGGGTGCGACAAAGGGCAAAGGAAAAAGAAGGAGCGTCGATCTTGAGGCCGATTGCAGCGAGGCTAGAATTCGGTCCTCGCCTACATAGGTATGGTGGGTGAGCGGCAGCGAGCACTAAACAACCTATAGAGACTCGATACAACTGGCGGCTATCAGAGAGGGGTGAGAAAAACCTATTCGGATCCAACCTGATACTATCATCAATCAAACCCATCCTGGCGTTTCCCCCTCGAGACCAAACGAGGAAGTCAACCGAAGAACTCACACAGTTGGCAGTTTTACTTATTCAGTTATAGTTGCGGCGCTTTACTAGTCAGGTTTAGATAATCATCCTGATAAAAATAGGCAGTGGGCACTTTTAGTTAGCCATTCCGTTATAGTGGCAAAAATTACTAATCAGGTACAGATAGCATGAGATAAACCCCAAAACCCAGCAGTTGTTGGTACTTTTACTTAGCCATTCCGTTGTAGTGAAGCTGATTACTAATCATATCGGAAACAAGTCAATTTAAAACAGTAAACTTTAGTTATAGTTGTCTATGATCAGACACTGTGCTCCAAGTCGTCCATAACCGCGGACACGGCTTCTCGAAAAGATTTAACCTGCGGTGCACCAAAGTATCCACAGGCACTTGACCCTTTTTGCGGATCGGTTAACATACACCCATCGGTATGTCGGCGGGGCCTAAGTCACGGCGTTCCCGGACCCAAAAGCAAGCAGGGGCCACCCCACTAAGTACACCCACGAAGTCGGCGGTCTCGAGACGGACTTAGGGTTTGCGACAATGGCGATGACGGCGGGTCCCCAATCGGGGGCTGTCTCAGCGAAACATTCCGCTTCAAAAGATGATTGTGCAGTACCTCGCACAATTTAAATACAGAAAGTAGCATGGCATAAGTACAAGATCGTAAATAAAACCTCAAACTAGTTGTGGCCCCCAGTACAATACTTTGAAATCAGGTAATTATCAATGGGGGGCCCATATCTCCCCACCTGTGGTTAGCGCTCGATCTGGCAGTGTCAAGAACTCGGTCCTCGGGACACAAGTGGGATCGGAAACCAAAACTTACCTATCACCCGATGCCTCCGCTTAACTCAATTTTAGTTGTTAGCAGGAATTAAAGTGATACAATAATTAAAGCCATGATCATCTCCAACGTCGACATGCGCAATTCTCCAACAAAGGTGGTACTTGACGACAAGCAAAACACTTGAGCAAGCGACTACGACCTTGGTCCAACTATCTACCAAACAACAGGAATAGGATGTGTCCAAGGCTATATATGGCTGCAAGGGATATCACGGGCATAATCTAAAGCATCGCAACACGATAGCAAAGATCAGGGAGGAAGTAAATACTAGCAAAGTAAGATAGGTAGAAAGGGGAGATGCTCTTTGAAAACATTGCCGAAAGGTTCGAATCAAGATCGGAAAGCTCACATCAACTCAACGGCCTTATCCGCGAAGAACCAAAACACTAGAAGAAACACCGGATGCAATATTTAATACAACGGCAGAAGATCGGCATGATGCATGTATGATGTATGGCATGGCAAAGGTGCGGTGCAAATAGGTCAGATTAAGCGGAACCGGGGTCCCGACAATTAATTAGATGGTTCAAGTTATTTAGAACCCCCGCAGTTTTAAATGTTGTATTAGCAAGGCAAGATAAGATACCGTTTCGCTACACAAGTTTAAATGAGGCCAATATGAGACTAGATTTGCCCGCATATGGGCCCCATATTTAATTATTAGGTGAATCGGCGTAAGGCCCCCAAACCACATGAATGTATGCAAGTATGACAATTAAATATGCAACAAATTGATATGTTATATAATAGGGTTCGAGGAAAAGGGGTCACACATCAGAGGGGGCTCGACGGTCTTGGGTTCCGGGGTTCGGGGTCGGTCTCAGGGTTCGACGGATCTGGGGTTCGGGGTTCGGCGGAAGCGTTCACGAGGGAGTACTTGTCGCACAGGTTTTCTTCGGGTTCTCTGTCGATGATCTCGTCGTCGAGAAGAACTTGACGGGTCCGCGTGTCGGGTCGGTCTTGGCGTTCGGGCCGAAGCACTTGGCGTTCCGCGCCGATGTTCTTATCGTCCGGGTTCTCGGGCATCGCATCCGAGAGGGAGTACTTGGCGTTCATCGGTTCCATGTCGACGACCTTGGTTTCCACGATGGCGAACTCGGTGTATCCGTGGCGTGGTTCTTGTCGGGGTTCTCGGCTCCGGATCCTTGAAGCAAGTCATGGCGTTAGACTACGGTCTTGTCGCATCCGCGATCTTGAGCGGTTAGCCGGTCTTGGCGTGCGGGCGAAGAACTTGGCGCACCGGTTTTCTCGGCGTCCTCGGTTCCGATGTAGATCTCGTCGTCCTCGAAGGGGTACTTGTCGTATCCAGGGAGAAGGACTCGCGTTCGGTGGCGATCTTGGCGGGTTTCGGGTCCGGTCTCCGGTACATCGGGTACGGTACGGACTACGGAGCATGCGGCGCTTGACGTGGTCCATCGGGCCGGAGATCTTGTCACATCCTCGATTCATAACTTGGGAGTTCCATCTTGAAGCCCTAGGTAGTTAGGGCGGCGACAGCGAGGCTTGGCAATGGCGACCTTGCTCGGGGAGGCGGCGGGCCAGCGGGGTAACGCTTCGCGGAGAAGCGCTGAGTGCAGGGCGCGCCCAGCGAACTGGCGGCAGCTCTGCAGAGGATGCCTTGCGGTCGGAGGTCGGCGGGCGCAGCGATGCGGTGAGGCAGAGCGGCGGGCACCTGTGGCGGGCGGCAACGCGCCGAGGAGGCGGCACGCGGCGGCTGAGGCGGCCAGGCCGGGCGGGCTGCGAATGAGGAGGAGCAGGCGGCAGCTCAGCCTTGACAGCGGCAGCTTGGCGGCAGCGGCCGGCCAGCCAGGGAGGAAACGGAGGGCAAGCGGCGGCAGTTGGTGGATGGTGAAAAGCGCCTGTGGCAGCCGAGTCTTTGAGGCCTTGAGGTTGGCGAGATGGTGGCCAGGCCGGAGTCAGGCACGCAGGTTAGGGGTGTGACTGGCCATGCGGGTGGGGAAGCGCGGAGAGAGAGTGGCAGGCGGCGAGGGACCCGAGGCCTCTGCGGGGCGCTTGAGGCGGGGAGAAGCAGCTGGCTCCGGTGGCGTGAGGTGGGGAGGGGGAAGGAGGTGGCCGGCGGCGGTGGTGGCGAAACCAGGCGGGGACGGGGTCGGGGGGAGGCTCGGCCTGGGGGAGGGCCGGAGGTTGGAGATGAACAGGGACCGGCGCGCGGGGCAGGTGGGATTCGTGGGGGGGCCCGCGGGGTGGGTCCCGCGTGGGGGCGCGTGCGTGAAGGCGTGTGTGTGCTGGGGCTGCTGCGTGTGCTGGCGTGTGTGGGGGGTGGGGGTGAGAGAGAGGAGAGAGAGGGGGAGGGTTGGGCCATGTGGCATGGTGGGATTGGTGGATGGGGGAGGGTGTGCTGAGGTGGCGTGCAGGGATAGGAGGGAGTGAGGTGGCCAGGGGAGAGAGGGTAGAGAAATGGGTAGTTTTAGGATTACTAGGGGCAGACTAGTTGGACCGATCTGGTTTTCTGGGGCGGTCGTTCGGGTCGTTCTGGCCCGTTCGACTGCCCCAACTAAAATAATAAAATACTTTATTTATTTTAACAGACCGTTTGCACAACATTTTTAATTAAAACAAAATATTCCGGGGACCGGGCTTTGCAGTTGAATTAAGATGGGGCGTTTGGAAAACAAATCGGGCGTTACGAAAATAGTTTTTGGCAAACAACGTATGATGACGACGATGCAATGCACAAATTCAACGCGATTTTCTAGTAGTGGTTTTTGCGGGATGCCACACAAGGGCGGCCAGCCATCTGCGGTGCGAGATGAGGGCAAAGACACAGGGTTTTACCCAGGTTCGGCCCCCTGGAGGGTAAAGACCTACTCCTGCTAGATTGTATTATGGAGGTGTTTACAATGGGCGAACTCGGCGACTAGGCGGCGAGTTGCTTGGGTGTATGAGGGAACGTCTCTCTACTCACCCCATGGGGAGGTTTATATAGGGTCACCTCCCCTAGGGTTTACATATCTCAACCGATTCGTTACATCTTGATAATCATTTAACCTAGACCGACCGGGCCTATCTGCTCACTTTGGGCTTTCAACCTCCAGTCGCCGATACCTTCTTTGGCTTGATCCACTGCTGAGGCCCACTCGCCAGCCCTTGGACCAGTCGGAAACGTCCCGCTGGGTATACCCCAATAGGCGTATCCCCATCACTTCGGATACTCCGAAGTTCGACGGCACATAAGACCCCAAGGCGTGGCTCAGCGACCACTTGTCGTCCGTCAAGCTGCACGGTGGAAACAAGGAAACCGCCATGCAATGCCTTCAGATTGAGTTGACAGGCGCAGCTCGGATCTGGCTTAGTAGCCTATCTTCAGGATCCATCCGAAGCTGGGAGGAGCCGGCGTATAGTTTCGTCCGAAACTTCAAAGGCACCAGCAAGAGGCCTGCCTCGATCGAGGAGTTGCGAGCCTGCACTCAACGAACGGGCGAATCCATTCGCTCGTACATACTGCGCTGGTCCAACACCAAGAAGGCGCACATCTCGGAAGAAAGGGCCATCGACGCCTTCAAGGACGGCGTCATGCGCCAGGACTTCAAGGAAGAACTTGGGCGCGTCAAGCCCAAGACACTCGACCACCTCATGGACATCGCCAACAGGTGGGCCGATGGCGAGGACTCCGTCCACCGAGCGCACTCGAAGGAAGAGGACGACTATGGACGACGACAAGAATGCCGTAGCAAGAGGAGATCGCGCATCTACGACGATCGCGATGGACCCGACATGGTCGCGGCTGGCTACGCCAACTGCCGCAGCGACACCAACCGCAACAGCGGCGGATATCGCGGAGGCAATTTCCGCGATGGAGGACGCCCAACACAGTCGTGGCAGCGCCGCGGTCGCGACGACGGACCCTCGGCATACGAAAAACTGTCGGGTCAATGCACCATCCACTTCTACATCGACAAGCAGGATGGTAAGAAGAAGGCAAGCCACATGCTCAAGGACTCTCGCGAGTTCCAAAAACTCAGCGAAAGCATGGCTTAGATGAGGCAGCAAGCCCCAAACCCTGGATTTGGGAACGTACCCGCACCAGGCGAGATAGCGCATGGAGCTCCTCCACCGCCACATGTAGGAGGCCCGAACCACCCAGTCGCACCAGCACAGAATAATGGTGGGCACGGGTATCCTCCACCGAAAGGAGCGCTGATGATCCAGAAGGGGCGCCCAACAAATAGGATGCAGAAGAAAATCACCCGTCAGATCAACCTGGCCGTGACAGCTCCACCCACCATCCCTGAGTACCTCAGCGGCTCGGAATCCTGCATCACGTTCGGCCGTTCGGATCACCCTTGCCAGGTCCCTCTCCCAGGTCATGTTGCCCTGGTGCTTGAGGCGCAGATCGGAGGTTTCGAGATGAGCTGCGTCTTCATGGACGGTGGCAGCAGCATCAACCTGATGTTCGCAAGCACCCTAGCAGCAATGCGAATCCCGCTGTGCAACCTGGAACAGTCAGACACAACGTTCCATGGCATCGTTCCAGGAAAGGGCATATTCCCCCTGGGAAAGATATGGCTCGACGTCATCTTCGGTAAACCGGACAACTTCCGATGCGAGAGGCTCGAGTTCGAAGTGGTGGACTGGCCATCACAATACCACGCCATCCTCTGGCGTGTAGCATTCTCAAGGTTCCTGGCAGTACCACACTACGCGTACCTGCTACTCAAGATGCCAGGACCCGGTGGCGTCATCACGGTCCATGGGAGCTTCACCCGATTGGACCACTGCGACAGGGACTTCAACAGAATCTCCTAGTCATTCGGCATGCAAGAGGAGCTCATAAGACTCCGCGAGGTGACGGACAATGGGGCACCCCCAGTCGCACGACAAAACGCACCTGATATGTCTTTAGATTCCACCGTCAACACAAAGAAGGTGCAGGTCCACCCGACGGATGCATCCAAGACGGCGCTGATCGCCAATGATCTCAGCCCCGCATAGGAAAGCGCGCTCGTCGAATTTCTCCGTGGTATTGGAAATCTTCGCTGGTGTCCTGCGGACATGCGGGAGTTCGAGGAATTGACAAGCACGCACTCAACGTCTTTCGGCGCCAAGCCCGTTAGCGATCCATCCGGGCTGTCAGGCCCGGGCGAAGCCGCAGGGATCGAAGTCAGCAGACTACTCGCTGCAAACTTCATCGGGAGATTAAAAGCGAGTAGCGCCAATACAGTGATGGTCCCCAAAAAGGACACGGACATCCTACGGATGTGCGTGGACTTCACATCGCTGAACAAGCACTGCCCAAAGGACCACTTCCCTCTCCCTCGGATCGATCAGATCATCGATTCAACTGCAGGATGCGATAAACTCTCCTTCCTCAACTCCTACTCAGGCTACAACCAGTTTCGACTCAAGGTCGAAGATCAGGAGAAAACGGCGTTCATCACGCCATTCGGAGTATTCTGCTACAATACAATGCCCTTCGGGCTAAAGAACGCGGGTGCCACGTACCAGCGGTGCATGCAGGCATGCCTGAAGGACCAGATCGGTCGCAACGTCCAAGTCTATGTCGATGACATAGTCATCAAAACCAGGTAGGCGAGAACGCTCATAGACTATCTCTGCGAGATGTTCGATAATCTCGACCGCTACAGGATCAAGCTTAACCCTGAAAAGTGCGCCTTCGGCGTCCCATCGGGCCAGCTGCTTGGTTACTTCATCTCCCAGCAAGGGATCGAGGCGAACCCGAAGAAAATACGGGCCATAATGGCCATGGAGAAGCCGAAAAACCTCAAGGGAGTCCAGCAGCTTGCAGGACGAATAGCGGCATTAAGCAGGTTCATCAGCCGCATGGGCGAAAGCCGCCATTCTACCAATTGCAAAGCGAGAAAAATCGAGTGGATGCCTGAGGCGGATGATGCATTCTAAGATCTAAAGCGGCTGCTCTCTACCTCGCCCGTCTTGGTCACGCCAAAGGAACACGAGCCCCTACTGTTGTACATAGCAGCCACACACCAGGTGGTGAGCATCGTACTAGTGGTCGAGCGACCCGAAGAAGGCAAGACCCATGGGGTCCAACGCCCAATCTACTACCTCAGCGAGGTATTGACGCCAACAAAGCAGAGGTACCCTCACTACCAAAAACTCGCCCACGACGTGTTCATGATGGCTCGTCGGTTGAGCCACTACTTCCAGGAGCACCAGGTGATGGTCGTCAACGAGGCACCAGACAGCATCTGAACAACCCGGAGGCCACGGGCGTGGCCTGTACGGAGCATCGAGTATCACCTCTCGACATCATCTATGAGAAACACCACTCGATCAAGTCTCAAGTCCTCCGGACTTCCTTGTACCTTGGATGGGAGCTGCACGGCCGGACACCGTGATCATGGGCGGATGCACTTCTCACGGCGGCGTGATGCGGGCGAGTCATCTTGACCTCCATGAGGCGATAAGCTGAAGTACGTCCTCCGGATGAAGTTTCGAGCTTCCAACAATGAAGCAGAATATGAGGCCCTCATACACGGCATGAGGATGGCAAAGATCTGCGGCGCAACGCGCCTAGTCATCTATGTTGACTCCAACCTCGTCATCCAACAGACAATGAACGAATGCGACGCGCACGCCGCCAACATGATTGCGTACCGCGCACTCTACAACGCACTCGAAGGAGACTTCGACGGCTGCGAGCTTTGGCACGTTGGAAGATAAAGCAACGAGGAGGCCGACAGACTCGCCAACATCGGCTCCACCTGCGCACGGGTGCCGCCAGGTGTGTTCCTCGAACAGATCTGCGTGCCATCCATCAAGCGGAAATTCCCCTAGGCTCCACCTACGCTACCCGAAGGTCAGGACACAGAGGTCGCCGTGGTCAACCTGATGCAGGTCATGGCAGTCGAAGAAACTTGGACCCGGCCGTACCTCCAGTACTTGATAGATGGAGAACTGCCTGATAGCCCGACGGATGCCCGACGCATATCTCGCAGGTCCAAAGCCTTCACCATCATCAATGGCGAGCTGTACAAGCGCAGCATTTTGGGTGTACTACAAAGGTGCGTCACCATCGGCGACGAAAAAACCATCCTCCAAGACATCCACGAGGGCATCTGTGGCCATCATGCAGGCAGTCGCTCCCTTGTCACCAAAGCTCTACGAGCTGGATTCTACTGGCCAACGGCCATGAACGACGCCAAGGACATTTTCCGAAGATGCAACGGGTGCCAACGGTTCGCCGACAAACCGCACGCACCCGGGTCAGAGCTCAGGCCCATACCTTTAGCCTGGCCTTTCGCCCAATGGGGCCTCGACATGACCGGCAAGCTGCCAAGGTCCTCGAAAGGAGGACACGTCTACCTCCTGGTCGCAGTTGACAAATTCACCAACTGGATCGAGGCCATGCCGGTCACTAACCAAAAGGGAAAAAATGCCGTCAAGTTCTTTGAATCCATTGTCTACAGGTTCGGCGTGCCACATAGCATCATCACCGACAATGGATCGAACTTCATCTCCAAAGAATTCCAGGACTTCTGCGAAGGCCTCGGAATCAATATCACATATGCCTCAGTGGCGCACCCGCAAACAAACGGGCAGGTGGAGAAGGCCAACGGCCTAATCGGCACTGGCATCAAGAAGCGCCTAATGAGCCCACTCGAGCGACTCTCTGGAGCCTAGACGAAAGAGCTACCCTTCGTCCTATGGAGCTTGCGTACCATGCCAAACAGCTCAAACGACTACACGACGTTCTTCATGGTGCATGGAGCCGAAGCCGTGCTACCAGCCGAAGTACGCCACCAGGCCCCCTGGGTCGTCGCTTACAGTGAAGCTGAATCCACGGCTGCACTCAAAGACGCCGTTGACACACTCGACGAAGCGTGAGACATAGAAGCATCTCGATCAGCGGTGTACCAGCAGAGTCTCCGCAACTACCACAGCTAACGGCTGCTCCCAAGGTCCTTCGTCGAAGGAGACCTAGTCTTGCGACTCAAGCAAGAGCGACCGAAGAAATTCGAGTCGCCATGGGAAGGACCCTACATTGTCACCGAAGTCATCCCAGGTGGCGCCTATCGCCTCAAGCACGTGGAGTCTAGAGTCGCATACTCCAACCCATGGAACGTCGCACAGCTGTGACGGTTCTACCCCTAGCTACCTCCCTCTTTACTTTCAATAAGGCTATTCAGCCAAGGCTACTAAGCCGAATAATGTACCTCCTCCATTACGATATGAATAAAGCTAAGTGTCTCGCCCCAAAATTTTGTTTACTATTCGCGCTTTACTCCATGCTACAAACGCACTCGGGGGCTCCCCCCACCTCACGATTTAAATCATTGAGGATAACACGTGTACACACAGTAGGCGACCATGTCAGAGCTAACGAGAAGGACAAGTATCTGAACAAAGCACTACGTGCTAAACACAACCAAACCTTTATAACAAAGGCAAAACACGCCCGATCAAATGTATACAAATTTTACATTTATATTTTTCGGTACTACCTATTACGAAGAATAACGAGCACGCTGCTCAAACAGATCTCTGATCATTGGCATCTTGCCTTCTGACGCATAATGCGGACGCATATCCCACTCGCCACCATCTGGCCGAAGAGGCGGCCCAGCCGCCACAACAGATAGATCTAAATCTGGGTGATGTAGCCTCACAAGGGAAAGCGTAGCCTTTACCCCTGCGACGAGCTGATGCCGCACCAATTCCTTGACATGATGCATGTTCCAAAACTTCAACAGCAGACCAGAGAGAGTTGACGGCGCATCATCCAGCGGAAACATCACATGTAGAACCGACACGAGTGAAGTCTTCACCTGACGAAGCAATCGCGATACTTGGTGAACGCGATCTTGCACCGTCGCAAGAACCATGGCACGGTCACGGTCCATCCAGAAGAACCCGCCGGCTTCCATGTCCTGCTGAGTTAAGCAGTTGATCCGAACAGCAACACGCTCCTTCTCCTCCCTTGAGGCAATGTTAGCATCTGCAGTACGTGCAAAAGAGTAAGATGAAATGCCAACAGGCGCATCCGAAGTAACGGGCAATAGCTCGAAAACTCACACTGAAGCTACTCGGACAAGCGAACCAACTCCGCCATCAAGTACTCCTCTCTGGCAACGCCTCGATCCGCCTTGGATTTCCAAACATCAGCGTGGCCACGCACCCCAAGCAACTCTTTCTCGAGGCTACGGATACGGTCTCGAAGAAACGCAAGCTACGACACATCATCCAGGGATGGCCGCAGCTGCGCTGCAGATGAAGTATCAACGGGATCATCACCCGAAGGACCCTAAATTAACAGAAAGACAAAGACATGAACAAGCGGTTGAAGGAGCACGAAACTCAGCAAATTCATTAAGTGCAGCAAA
This sequence comes from Avena longiglumis, assembly GCA_030063025.1. Taxonomy (NCBI): domain Eukaryota; kingdom Viridiplantae; phylum Streptophyta; class Magnoliopsida; order Poales; family Poaceae; genus Avena; species Avena longiglumis. The sequence goes on from CP125975.1 coordinate 32,522,922, forward strand.
AGCCACTACGTGGCACAAGGATTGTTCATCAAAATATTTACAACAAAAGAAGCTCCAACTATCCTACAGCTACAACGCCTACGAAGCGGCACCCTGAGTCACCTCAGAGCCGGACTGCCTTGCCTTGGCTTCCCCCTGCTGCCTTAGCGCGTACTCGGCCAGCAGATCAATCAGCTTTGGCCCGTAACGCTTACAGTGAGTAGCATAGATGGCGAAGGCTACCTCGGATCCGTCAGTAGTCGTCGGCATCCGAGACGTGACCTGATGAAGGTCCAGCTCCGCTCCAGCCTCCAAGGCCATTGCCAGCCCGACGGATGCCCCGATGCCTTTCTGCTTGCGCTTATGCGCGGTGCTTGGTGACGGCGCCTCCGCCCGGGCATCAACATCTTGAGGCCCCGCGGGGATAAACTCCTTGTAAAGCGCCCAGGACCTCCTTAGCCTTGGCAAGCGAGTTGGCAGCGGTCTTTGCGGCGGTCTTCGACCGCCGCGATAGCTTATCATCGAGCGCTCCGTGCTCGAGCACCGTGATCAAACTTCGATGCCGACATCTAAGAAAACAAAGGAAGCAGAATGAACAAAAGCACTGCAAAAGAAAGACAAGGAAATCAAAAAGATGAAGGTGGAGGTACTCACCCGAAACAGCCTTGGCAACCGCCATAAGCTTGCCGGCCACCTCTCTCGCGCGCGAAGCCGTGGCGGTGGCGAGCTGCTCCTCGCGGTTTGTAGCCTCCTGCTGCAGGCGCTCTTTAGCCTCGGTCGCGTTGGACAACTCCATCTCGAGGCGCTCCCTTGCACCAACGGCGACCTCGGCCTTCTTCTCCGCTTGACCAAGGCTCTTTTTGAGAGCATCAATCTCACGAAGGGAGGTGTTGTGATCCTCTGTAGTAAGCAATACAAATGTCGGTTAGAAGGATAAGAATGCAAGAAGAAACAAAGACCAAGGCATAAAAATACCTTGAAGTTGTTTAAGGCTGGCCTCCAGCGCCAGGTGCTGCTGCACTAGTTGGTTGGCACCATGCACAAAAGGCTGCAAAAAAGAACTAATAGTCAAAAGAAGGGCTCGGGGGCTACGCCCAAAAGAACGAGCAGAAGTAAGTGACACATACGAAAAATGCTCGGGGGCTTCCCCCGATACTCAAAGGAAAATAACCTACAGATGCCCGGGGGATCCCCCCGAGGTGGGAAGAAAAGAAAAAATCCATAGATCATCCAAAAAGGCTCAGGGGCTCCCCCCGTGGCAGAAAGCAGAATTACTTACATGATTCGACGGCGACTCCGAAGGTCCGCTCGCAGCCTTCTGAGGCGTAAACACCTGAATCTCCTGCGGAAAAGGGTCTGGAGCAGCACCTTCAGAAGTGGCCACCGTCTGAGGAGGAGGAAGCACGACCTTCGACTCCCCCATCATCTCCCGAGCACCATCACGGGAGGAGTCGTTGGAGGAGTGACTACACAATGACAAATTAGCTAAGCGCAAGGTAAATAGACAAGAAAAGGCAATGCAGGGCTAAGGAAACTTACGAGTCAAGCTCGCTCAAGTCGAAGACAGGAGGGGTCTTCCGGACATTCTTCTCCTCTTTCTTCTCTTCCTTCTTTTATTCCTTCTTCCGCTTCGCCGGCGGGTGCGGTGCCACAGCCCGCACGGGAACGACAGGAATTGGAGAGGAAGAGACCCCATGCCAATCACTGTGACGTTCAAGGCACATCGGGTTCCTAGGCGTCGGCGGAGTTGAGGCATCCGAAGACTCGCTGGAGCTCCGTGTCCGCTTACGAGTGTGGTCCTCGCTCGACTCGCTGGCCTCTTTAGCCGGAGATCGCGCCGATGGCAGCTCGGACATGGAGTCCACCACTTCATTGTACGGTGCAGCCGGAAACAATTCGGGAAGCGGTGACTACATGCCCGACACCTTGAACTCCTGCACAAAAAGAAGAAAATCTATCAGCAGACAAATAAATACAAGTAAAACACAGTCTAAAATAGCGCCACGCGCACGTCCCAGATCTACACCCGTGGAACCGGACGAGAAGCGGAAAACGGAGAAGTCAGCGACTTCCCCGGGATATCCTCTCCAGCCTTGAACTTCAGCAACGGGCGAAGGACTCCGTCGAGATCTCCCTTGGAGAATTCTTCAGCCGAAACCCTTGTCGGGTCACGACGACCAGCATAAAGAAACATCGGGTGCGCCCGAGCCTGGAGCGGCTGCACCCGACGTTTGAGAAAAGTGTGGATGACATCCACACCGTTCACCTCCTTATCCGGAATCAGCTGGAGATCCTCCACTCGACGATAGAGACACTCTATCTCCGCTACCTCACCATCCAAGATCTGGCTCTTCGAGGACCTCTTCGGCTCGATCTTTTGGGAGGGGTCGAAAGGAGCAAGACCAAAATCTTGCCCAGCCACCGTGGAGTTGCGGATGTAAAACCATCGCCTCCGCCAGTACTAGACAGATTCGGACATGGAAAAAGATAAGAAAAGAAGATTGGGTTTGTGGGAGATGATGCAACCCCCAATGGGATAAACACCATCAGAACCAGATAGCCTCTTCACGGAATACAGTTTCCGAAAGAGGACAAAGTGTGGCTCGATACTGAGCCAGAACTCGCAAAAAGTGATGAAACAGGCGACGTGAAGAAGAGAGTTGGGGGATAGGTGATGCAGCTGGATGCCGTAAAGAAAAATCAGTCCACGAAGGAAGTTTTGGACTGGGAAGGTGTCGTGGGAATGGTCACGGCGAGATCTGCTGTCAGCGTGTAGTAGAAACGAGGGGCAAGGCCCGACCATCTGCGGTCGAGATGAAGCGAAGACACGAGGTTTTACCCGAGTTCGGTTGAAGGAAAGACCTCTGCTAGATTGTATTATGAAGGTGGTACAATGGGCGAGCTCGGCGGCTAGGCGAGTCGCTTGGTGTATGATAGAACGTATCTCTACATGCCCGCAGAGGTTTATAGGCTCACCTCCCTAGGGTTTATATCTCAACGAATCAGTTAAGGCCTCGGTACTCGTTTAACCTAACCCGATCGGCCTATCTACTACTTTGAGCCTTGACTTCGATCGCTTGGATCCCACGCCAGCCTTCATCCGATCGTAATCCTGCGAGCCCACTCGCCCGTTCTTGGGCGATTGAAACGTCTGCTGGGTATACCCGGTAGGTACATCCCATCGGTAGTCCCCGAGGCCGTCGTCGATTAGGCGTGGGTGAGCTGGCTCTTGGATCGAATATCTGACTTGAGTAGACATCGGTCGAATCGTCGGCGGGCTCCGTATAAAGGAAAACTAGTCATCTGATCGCGACTTGATGATCGAGTCGTGGCTCTTGTCATAGTGATTGGGTGGCGAGCGGTGGCTGAAAGTTGGACCGTTAAGCGTGGTCAAACTAGCGTTGGGGTAATCAACGGTAACTTCGGCGTAATCACCGCGTAGTAACGTCTCCGATTTGGCGGGTAACCGCTATATAAGGGAATGGCGGCGATCGAGAACAACCTTCTCACCATTTCCTCATTGCCGCGCACTTTCGCCTCCCTGCATCACGATCAGCGAGAAATCTTGAGCCCCCACAAATCTTTCCGCCATGGCCCTCTCCACGAACCTTGGGGTAGATCTAAGTGCACGGGCATGGCTTCCTTTGAGGAGGCCGGGATCCTGCGAGCAGTGCTGCGCATCGGCGGAGAGGTGACCCGGCTGCGAGAGGGAATTCATGCTTCACCAGCCATCTTGAGCAGGGGCTAGGGTTCCCGTCCTATTCTTCGCCTGCGCCTACTACGAGATCAACCATGGATGCAGGTCCCCACAGCATCAAGCAGCTCGCCATCTTCGTGGCGTTCTGCGAGTGTTACTTGGGCTGCCGGCCCTACTTCCCTCTATGGCAAGATCTGTTCCACGGACGGATCAGCCGTGAGGAGGCGGGCGGCCCAATGCTCGCCGCGGGCGGCCTAACCTTCCAGCTGAAGTCGAGGCTTCATTTTTCGACTTGATGCTGCCAGTCAAAGCGGCGAGCGACTGGAAGAAGTCGTGGTTCTACGTTGCCGAGGCGACCCCGGAGGGCGAGACGGCGATCCCGCGGTACTCCGCCAACCGGTCCGAGCCGCACCGTCTTCAAGTCGGCAAGCTCCCCAACGACCAGCGGATGGTCGTTGACGAAATGCTCCAAACCATCCGCGGTTTGAAGAAGAAGGGCCTTCAGACGATCAACCTATACAACTGCTGGCTCGGGCGGAGGCTCGTCCCTCTGGCTCGGCGCGACCACTATATGTACCAGTACACGGGCCGGGAATATTCGACGAAGGCCTGCCTCGCCGAGTGGAAGCTCGAGGATTACATCCCAGCACAGAAGAAGATCACCCAGGCGGTGTGCACAGACGCTGGCTGGAGTCGCCCCTACACCATAAGCGTCCAGCCAGCGGTAATCACCTCACTTCATTCGCGATCAGTTTTTGCAATCGCGGTAATTCTAACTTCATCTTGCATTCTTTGCATTTGTTCCAAGTGGTGGAAGGATGGCTTCCTTGGACGGCGAAATTGCTCGTCCGTCGGGTATCGTGATCGCCTCCGCCAAAGGCGATTCCGGGAGCGACAAGAACAATGACGACGACGAGTCCGAGGAGGAGGTCGCCCTGCTGGTTCGCAAGACCCGTGGGCAGATACAGCGTGAGCTTGAGGCGAGTAAAAGCCTCGAGTGTCACGATGACGACGAAGAACTTCCGGAGACCACCTCGCGCCGCCAGGCTACTCCATCGAAGAAGAAGAAGAAGAGAAGGAGGCAAAGGCCCCTCCGAAGAGGAAGACGAAGCCGACGAGGCCGGCCTCGCCACCGCACTCGACAAGCGATTCGGCGCTGGCCAGCTAAGGGCCAGGCGCCGCCCGGCAACGACCATGCTGGATCGGCCACCGTCGGTGCCGCAGCCGATGCCTCCGCCATTCGCCCGATCTACGGGCTGGGGATGCTCACCGGCTGCTGGCCGCCTCGCGAGAGGCTCTGCGAAGATGTCGAGAGGCTCGGTCGCGGCCTCGGCAGCGAAGAAGCCGTCCGTGTCTTGGGCACGACGTCACGGAGATGGGGCTCGGCCGCCCGGGCCCTGGCTGGAGAAGCCGGCCCGGCCTCACTTGCGGAGCTCGCTTCATTCCAGTCGCCAAGTGAGTACAATCACCTTCCTTTGTCTTCCATAGCAGCTTGAATTATCTTGCTTACATGATTGATGTATAGGACCGGAGTGAAGAGGATGGGCCACCCGACCGTGGCTAAGGTGTCGTCCGTCGTCAGCAAGGAGGATCCTTCCCGTAAGAGGAAGGCAGACAAGGTCGTCGTCCCTATGGATGGCAGCAAAAAGGCCAAGGGCGATGACGTCGTCACGATTTCTAACGACACGGTCGGCGGCGCGGAAGCCCGTAACGAGCGGGACGCGTCCGAAGGGCGCTCCCTCACTGAGCAGCCGAGCCGACCTCCTTTGGGGCGGGTGCCTCCATCGCGACATTCCCGCGCTTCATGGCCAAAGCGGCCGCGGGGAGTGGAACTTCGCCCTCGAGCCGTGCACCTGGGGTCGCCGATGCGGAAGTCGACCAGCGTCGAGGATACACGCCAGCCCTCCTCGCGTCCGTGGACGCGATACAACTCCATGGCATGCTTGGCGCAGCCATCCGGTATCCGGTCCCGAGGATCGGTCGGTGTTTTGCAGATGCGATCCTTTTGATATAATTGTTACTTTCGCGTCGGTCCCAGTGCGCGTCGCTGAATTCAGCGGTGGGCGCAAGGATTTTTGATTGCCGGTCCCGAGTGCGCTTTTCGCTGAATTTCAGCGGGTGGACATAGGAAGTTTTGATTGCCGGTCCCAGTGCGCACTCGCTGAATTTCAATGGTGGACACTTAGGAAGTTTTGATTGCCGATACCAGTGCGCACTCGCTGAATTTCAGCGGGTGGGCACTTAGGATGTTGCTTTAATTAACTGTTTGAGCGATGTGCGAAGTGCAGCGTGAATCGGTGACCGATTGGCGAAGCTCAGCGGAGAAAGGCGGCAGCCGTCCAAGAGGTGAATAGGGGGCTCCAGGCGGTTGCCACGAAGGCGGATGAAGCTCGCCAGGGACTTGTCCCCGCGGGTGAATTAGCGGCGGCGCAATCGGCTTTGAGCTCGGCTGAAAAGCGGATCGCCGATCTCGAGCGCGAGCTGCGGTAAGCGAAGGAAGAAGCGAGCTTGGCTGATGGACGGGCCAAGGCCGCCATTACAGCCGCCGAAGAAGATCGTAAAGTGTCGGACGCCCTTGTTGCTGGGCTTCAGGACGACCATACTGCGCTTCAACGCTTCATCACGGATCTCGCCCGCCCGCTGATTGGTAAGTGCATCTGCATCTGCCAGTAGCTTGTGCTTTTTTGTGATGTCCAACGTACTCACTGTTGTCTTCTACTCGCAGGTCGCATCATTGATAGCGTGGAAGAGGCGAGCTCGTTCGACGCGCGGCAGTGTGTGGGCACGCTCTTCGACTCGGCGACGTTGTCGGCAACATGCATCCGAGCCTACCTCCAGGAGATATCACCCACGGAGGTGATTCCCAGCGACCTCGTCGAGGTGTGGAAGTACTTGGAGAAGGCGCCCTCGGTTGTTGAATTCATGACGCGGTCGGCGTTTCGACGCGGAGCAGCAACTACTCTTAGCCTTGGACTTGCTCACTTCCCAGAGGACTTCGACCTCGACGTGTGGCGGATACCCGCCGTTGGCGCGGTGGAGCTTTCCGGTGCTCAAGTTGATGGACCGGCGCGCGGCGTACTCGGGCGTGTCGGGCAATGGGCGACCTCCTTCCGTGCAGGCGGTCGTCATATGCGACCCGAGCCGCCGCACCGGGATTTCAAGGTCGAGCAGCCTTTCCGCGCGACGATGGCGGGTGAACTGACGACGTACCCGTCAAACCCATACACGCCGTTCATTCGCAATCGCCGGGGTGCTGGCGAGTCGTCGTCGAAGCCTGCAGAGTAGGGTAGTTTGCCCTGAGGCGTTAGTAGAAGGTCTGCCGTATGGGCATATTTTGTAATGTGGGACAATGCGACATGCTATTGAATGAGACATCGTGTCTGTGTTGGAATTTGTCATGTGTTTTGCGATTGTGATTTGAACGAGTCCCCAAGCGCGTCCGCCCTTTTGTGGGGTTTACCTCGTGTGTGATATGTTTGTTGTTTTTGAATGTTTTGTTATTGTGGTCTACTCGCCCGAACTCGAAGAGCTAGTCGCAGGGCGACTCCCTTGAACGCTCTATACTTCACCGTTTTCCCTTGCGCGAACGGGGTCGGGTGGCTGAGTCCCCGAGCGTGGTACTTGGTTGTTCTAGGCGCGACTCGAGGGTGGTTGAGGACTTGGCGCGTTAGTTTGGGCGCATCACTCCTGCCTGGCCCGTTGGGTCAGTCGCGTGGCGAGTCCTAGGCATGCTCTCCTACTTTGCGTTTTCCCGAGCCGCTCGCGATGAACTGGTCGTCAGTCACCGAGCATGGTACTTAGCCGTTCGAGTCGCTATGTCGAGGATGCGGAGGACCATGGTCGCTGTAAGAAGTGAAGGCAGTTGTCTTGGCTCGTAAAAGCCGATCGGCTAAGGCGACTCAATGGGGCTCGGGTGGCGTTTTCATGGACGATGCAACACACGAGGTTACTCGGTGCTCTTGCACCGCACTACTTAACCCGTTCGATCGCTGTACCAAAGGTTGACTTGCGGTTAGCCGGGCGTTATTACGAGTGCGAGTGGCATAAGACATGGAGAGTAGGCGCAATTTGCAGTAACCGATTCTTTTTATTTCATAGCGACTGGAGAGTACATGTGTGGGGTTCTAGGGGTAGAACTTCCGTAGGAGGTTTACATTCCATGGTCGCTTGACGTCGAGTTCGCCGTCCTCGCGGACGTCGATGAGGTAGTAGGCGTCGTTGCCAAGTACTCGCCCGATGGCGAATGGTCCCTCCCACGGAGGGGAGAGATTGTGCATGCCCTTCTTGTCCTGGATGAGGCGCAACTCCAGGTCGCCTTCTTGGAAGGTGCGAGTTTTCACCCGCCAACTGTGGTAGCGGCGGAGTCCCTGTTGGTAGATTGCGGTGTGAGACCGAGCGAGGTCACGTGCCTCGTCGAGTTGATCGACTCCGTCCTGGCGGGCGAGTTCGTTCGCAGCCTCCGTGTAGTGGACGACCCTCGGCGAGTCGTGCTCAAGGTCGGTGGGCATGACTACCTCGGCGCCGTACACCATCAAGAAGGGGGTGAATCCTGTCGACCTATTGACGGAGGTACGGATGCCCCAAATGATGGAGGGTAGCTCCTCGACCCAGCACCTGGCAGTGCGCTCGAGTGGTACTTGGAGTCGCGGCTTCAGGCCGTGGAGGATGATTTGGTTGGCCCGTTCCGCCTGGCCGTTGGATTCCGGGTGGGCGACCGACGCGAGGTCGAGCCGGATGTGGTGCTCTTCACAGAATTCGGCCATGGCTCCTTTGGCGAAGTTGGTGCCGTTGTCCGTGATGATGCTGTTTGGGAACCCGTAGCGATATATGAGCTCGCGTAGGAATTTAGTGGCGGTCTTCCCGTCGCATTTCCGAACTGGCTTGGCCTCCACCCACTTTGTGAATTTGTCGACCGCGACCAGCAGGTGGGTGTAGCCGGAGGGAGCCTTCTTGAAGGGGCCTACCATGTCCATGACCCACACAACTAATGGCCAGGTGATGGGGATTGTTTTGAGCGCTGAGCTCGGCACGTGCGTCTGGTTGGCGTACTTCTAGCACCCAGCACACCGCTGGACAATGTCGACAGCATCGGCGTGTGCGGTGGGCCAGTAAAAGCCATGTCGCATAGCCTTAGCGACGAAGGCGGCGGCGTGGTGGCGCGATCACGAGTGGATATCGTGGAGGATCTTGCGTCCTTCGGCGGGTTGGACGCAGCGTTGGAACACGCCGGTGACACTGCGCTTGTGGAGCTCGCCGTCGATGATGGTGTAGGACTTGCATCGACGGGCGATCATCCGAGCATCCGTCTCTTACGCGGCAAGGTGCGGCCTCGAATGGCGATGTAGGGCTTGGTCGATCATCGGCTCGGTGGCGAAGTGCGACCAGGGCTGCCTCCGGCTGTAACAGACTCCGATGTTGATCTCCTCGGGGAGGCGATGGCTTGGTTATTGTGTCGAGGAAGGCGGCGGGTGGTGCGAGTCGATCCGACCGATGCGAGAGAGGCGTCGGCCTCCTCATTCTTCCGCTGTCGATCCACTCGGAGTAGCCGTGAAGTGTCGCCCAACTTGTCCACTGCTTGGCGATGCCGCCATGGTGGGGAGGCGGCGTCGAGGTGCGGCGACTTGCCCGAGGTCGGAGTCTCCGTAGCAGCGTAGGCGATTGACGTTCATCTCCCTGGCAGCTCGCATGCCGTGGAGTAAGGCCTCGTACTCGGCCATGTTGTTGGTGCGGTGTGAAGTCGGCGGAGGATGTGGCGGAGCTTGTCGCCCTTTGGTGAAGTTAGCACGATCCCTGCGCTGCCGTCGCGTTCTTGGAGCCGTCGAAGTGCAGGCTCCGTAATGGAGGTATGGCGGCTTCTCGGCTGGGCCTCTTCCGGTCGGCGATGAAGTCTGCTGGGGCTGCGACTTGATCGCTTTTCGTGGCTCGTGTTGATGTTGTGGGCGCCCGATCTCGGCCCACTTGGCGACCCGCCGGTCGCCTCATGATTCTGAATGATGTCCTGCGATGGTCTTTGAGAGGCGACCGTGATCGGTGCTCCTGGAAGTAGTCGGCGGCGCCGTGAGCTCTGAAGATCGCGTATACCAGCTTTTACTGGGTACATTGGCGCGACTTCGATGAGACCTCGCTGATGTAGTACACCGTTCGCTGTCTTGGCGCTCATTTCCTTCCTCCGGTGCTGTCGACCATCACGGCTAATGGCGCGCTCGGAAGCCGCGGCGTAAACCAGCATGGGTTCTTTGTCGGCGGCGGCGGTAGGTGCGGCGGTAGCACCTTCTTGGTCGCGGGCGCGTCATCCGCCTCCTTGTCCCCTTTGGAAGGTGGGGTTCTTAGCATCGAGCGGTATAAGGGCATCGCCTTTTCGCCCAGCGGGGATGAAGCGGCGAGCCGCTACTCGCCCGGCGGTTCTGGACCTCGCGCGAGCACTCGGGTTTTCGGCAGGCGATCGTGTCGATCTTCGTGGGGTTCGCCTCGATCCCTCGCTTGGAGAGCGTACCCGATGGTTGTCCTGCTGGTACACGAAGGTGCATTTACTGGGTTAAGCTTTATCTTGTATTTTCGCGGTTGGCAAATGTTTCCGCCAGTCGGAGTAGGTCACCCTGGCGGCGGACTTCGACCACGTCGTCGATGTAGCGTGGATGTTGCGGCCAATTTGGCTTGCGAGGCACTCTTGCATGCACCGGTAGGTCGCCCGGCGTTCTTGAGACCGAAGGTCATGGCGGTGTAGCAGAAGGCTCCGAATGGCGTGATGAACGCTGTCTTCTCCTCGTCCTCGACTGCCATTTTGATATGATTGTACCCGGAGTAGGCGTCGAGGAAACATAGCGACTCCGAGCCCGCAGTTGAATCGATTATCTGGTCGATCCGCGGGAGGACAAACTGCTCCTTTGGGCAGGCGTTGTTCAAGTTTGTGTAGTCGATACACATCCTCCATGTCCCGTTCTTTTTCTCGACCAGGACTAGGTTTGCCAGCCACTTGGAGTATTTGATTGGCCGGATGAAGCCTGCAGCGAGTAGACGCTGCACCTCCTCGGCGATTGCTCGGCGGCGCTCTTCATTGAAGGGCCGCAGCGACTGTTTGACGGGTCGCACTTTGGGGTCGGCGTTTATCTTGTGCTCAGCGAGCTCCCTAGGGACACCAGGCATGTTAAAGGGCTTACATGCGAAGATGTCCCTGTTCTCACGGAGGAACTCGATGAGCGCGCCTTCCTATGCTGGTCTCATGCCCGTCCCGATCGTCACCGTCTGGCTGGAGTCGCCTGGGACCAGCTCGATGGTGCGGGTGTGCGTCGTCACCTCGAAGGTTGAGGTGTTTGCGCCCTCCGAGTTGGGCTTCTTGAGTATAGTGGGGTCGTTGTTGTTGACCCCGCTCCCGTACTTAGCGAGCTCATCGGCGTGGTTGGTCTCCGCGATGATGCGTGTCGATTCGGCCTTTGGCCTCGCCTTTCGGTGGCCATGTCGAGTCGCTGTTGATGGTGATGGCCCGCCGGCGGGGAGCTTCATTGCGTTGTGCAGCGTAGTGGTATTTGCCATGAACTTGGTGAACGCTGGCGCCCAGGGCCTTGAGCTAGGGGCTGTCGAAGGGCACGAGCTCGAAGACGATCCGCTCGGTGCCGAAGTTTGCTGGTGTGCCGAAGGTGACTGGCAGCGTGACCTTACCGATCGGGTACGCCTTCCGACCGGGACGATGCCATGGAACGTGGTGTGGGTTATCTCGATCATCGACTGTGGGAGCATGCCGCTTTGAAGGTGTCAGTGCAGGATGTTGATGGAGCTGCCGTCCATCAATGTCTTGGGAGCGATGATCGCCGACCTTAAACGACCACCGGGCGACTCGACACAGGTACTCGATGCGTGGCGAGTGGTCTTGGCGGCTCGGTGATGGGCTGCTCCGACCAGTTGAGGCGGGCGTCCACCGCCAGCGTTGGCGGCGGCGCGGAGATGACCTTCTTCTCGCGCCGTGTTGAAGCCTGTGAAGGTATGGGCGAGCCGCCACTTTGCGAATTTTCCGCCGTTTGGTGGGTCGTTGTCGAGGTCCTCCGTGCTCGCCGTGCCTTCTCGATCTCCACGAGGGTATGGCGGTCGGTGGTTGTGTGCGTTGCGGGCTTCCTTCCCTGCTATAAACGCTGCGGTTGGTTAAGGAGGGCCGCGGGTCGAACCTTGGCTTGGCCTTGTAGTTGCCGCCATCGGCGTTGTCCTCCATCGCGCGAAGCTCTTAGGCTCGCGTTATGCGTGCGGCGTTGGCGGCGAAGTCGACTCGCCCGTCATGCGGCGCTTGCGGTGGCGAGTATTCTTTGTAGCGTAGGTCGGACCGTCGTCGCTGTCATTACGCTTCGTCGGCGTTGACCTCGACTTCGTCGTCGATTTCCTGGTTTGGATCTTCCTCCGCGTCCGTTTGGCGATCTCGTGGAGGTCCGGGATGTTGTCGAGTGTGCGAGTGTCGCTTGAGCTTGGCGACCAGGGGCTCGTGGCGACGAGGTCTTGAAGCGATGGATCGCGGTGTCCGGTGGATGCCGCGTTGTACGAGTTCTTGCCACCGTTGGACCCGCTATGGGTCGACTCGCGGGTCCTGGGCGCGCTCGCTCGGTCCTCGATGGTGGTGGCGGGTGTAGGAGCACTCGAAGTGCACGAAGGCGTCGCGCATCTCCTCCGAGAATCAATCATCACGGGGAGGTGTTGATCCACTGCCTGCAAGTCCCCTCCATCATCAGGGGGAGGTAACGGGCGGCTAGCAGGTCGGTGTGGCCTGCGATCCCCATAGCCATGAGGTATGTATCGAGCCAAACGACGGGGTCGTACGAGGGGTCGTACTTTTCTATCTCCTTCGGCTCATTGAAGTTTGGCGGGTACTTCTCGCCTCGGATCATTGGTCCGAATCACTTGGGGCCGAGTCGACTGAGGGACCCCATGGGCTCGCCGTCGCGACGATTGGTCAGGGTGTGTCACAGGTCATCGGGCTGGCGTGCGCGCCAGCTTTGGTTGTTGATGATGTGAGTGCGGGCGTCGATGGGTTGACCGTTGGCGGCGACAAAGTTGGTCGCTGGCCTGGGGTCGTTGGTGGAGAGTGCCGCGTTCGCGGGTCGGTGTTGGAGCTGCAGTGGCTCCGGTGGCGGGCAGTTGAGGGTGTTTGCCGCCATTGGCGCTTGAGGCGCTTTGCTCCCAAACGCGAGTATACTCGACCTGCGGTCGGCGCCGTTTTGCTGCTCGGCGGCCTTTGCGGCGAGCTCGACATCTTGGATCTGTAGGGCGCCGTCGCCCGTGGCCGTGATGTTGTCGGCTGCTGCTCGGCCTGCCACGAGGTTGTCCATCGGGGTGGAGAATAGTGGGAGGCCGTTTGCGTCTCGCTCCCTTGAGGAGACTACTATCCACGGCTGGTCCCTGGGAGGTGTGCGGTTGGGTGGAGGTGGGGCGCCCATCGCCGTCGACCCTGGCGGGGGTCGGGCGCTTCCTCCTGGTGGCGCGTTCTCGCAGATCGCGCGCTCGGCCATGCGGGACGGGTCGTTTTCGTCGTCGAAGTTCAGGGCGCGCCCCTGAACGGTGGGGTTCAGGCGCGACCTGATCCGCTGCTGATGGTAGCGCGATAGTTCCTGCGTCGTCACTTGCTCGAGGCGAAATTTTTCGCGCTCGGCTTGTTCCTTGCGCATCGCCTCCGCCAGTTTCAGGCGGAGTTCCTCGACCTCCGTCGCCGTGGCGTTAGGAGGAATTGGGGTGGAGAAGGGGTCCTCCGGCGGCTCGGTGCCGGTCGCCATGTAGTCGCGTGGCGTGGCGGTTCCGTCGGAGGTCGGAGTTTTCCGATCCGAATCGGTCGAAGATCCCGAGGATGGAGGGTCCTCGAAGTCTCCCGTTGGAGACACGGGTGATGGAGCCAGGGTGAAGCCGCGGTGATGGACCGGCGGTGGCCTGGTCACCGAGTCGGCGTCGTCGTTGAGGCGCGTCTTCTGCGGCTGAGTTTTTCCCGCGTCGGCGTGGGCGAGTTGTACTCGGAGGCGGCGATGGATCGTGCGGATCGCTCTCGAAGAGCCGATCGCGTGGCGGCGACTTCGCGGATGCGGCCGAGTCCTCGAGACGATGGCGTTGGTGAGGCCCGAAGAGGTTGATCGTGTCGGCCGGCGGGATCACTTTGTGCGTGTGGTCGCGCCGCGAGGGCGTAGCTGCTCGGCAAGATTTGGAGCATCTCGCGATCGCTATCATGCGATTCGGTGGCGACCGTCTCGTTGATGGGCAGATTGGATCTCGCCCGCGAACACCGGCGAACCGGCAGGCCCCACGGTGGGCGCCCATTGGGAATGGTCACGGCGAGATCTTTGCAATCGGCGAGTAGTAGAAACGAGGGCAAGGCGGCCAGCCATCTGCGGTGCGAGATGAGGGCAGACGAGGTTTTACCGTGTTCGCCCCAAGGGTAAAGACCTACTCTGCTAGATTGTATTATGAAGGTGGTACAATGGGCGCTCGGCTGGCGGCGAGTCGCTTGGGTGTATGATAGAACGTATCTCTACGCCCTTGAGGTTTATATAGGCTCACCTCCCTAGGGTTTACATATCTCAACCGAATCGATTAAGGCCTCGGTAAGTTTAACCTAACCCGGTGGGCCTATCTACTACTTTGGGCCTTGACTTCGATCGCTTGGATCCACGCCAGGCCTTGATCCAGTCGCCGTCCTGCAGGCCCACTCGCCGGATCTTGGGCCAGTCGGAAACGTCCTGTTGGGTATACCCCGGTAGGCACATCCCCATCAGAAGGAAAAGCCCCGAAGAACAAATGCGAGTAACATAACCCGAAACCCAGTGGGGGGACAGGGAATTACCTCGTTGCCAGGGAGTTTGACGGCCTCCCTATCCTTCGGGATTAAGCCTCGCTCACGAAGTTTGCGGAGATCACTCTACCGCATCTCCGATCGCCGCCAGCCACCGTCGGTGACACGGGTAGCGGTAGAAATTTTCTTTCCACCAGCAGCGCTAGTGCCAACCGCAGAAGAATATTTCTTAGGATTCCCCATTGCGGTGCAGCGGCGTCGGCGATGAGAACGTAGAATCAAAGAAGGAAATATCCGAGGATATTCCAGTGCGCAGCAAAGAAAGCTCAGAGAAGATTGGAGCAGTGAAACAAGAATGGCTGCGGTGAAAACAGACTAATTTTTTCCCCAATGATTATAAGGACGAAGACGATGCACGATAACCGTCCATCAAGAAGACCTAACGCCAACGGCAAGATCTAACCATACATGTGTCAGCATCGCAACGAACCATCGCTTACACACCTTCCACTACGCGCGGAAATCGAGGCCACGCCGTAATTATCTCCACGCCGCGCGTGACTGGTCAATTCAAGGTCAGAAGGTGGGACCCATGTTCGTCCAGTCACGTCATCTCTGGCGCAGCAGATGCTTGAGGTCACCGATCGTCAGCACTGACGTCATCAATAGCTATACTAGCAAAAGTCACAATTCTACGGCTACAAAGCTAAGAGTACTCACTCGAATCTACGATTCGACTAACTACTCGGGGGCTACTCCTATCAGGAACGCTGGCCGCGCACCCGAAAATGAACAAAACATTACAGCATGAACTATTTCTTCGAGTCCTACGTCGAGTCTGCGACTCCACTACGGACTCGGGGGGCTACTCCCATAGGGAGCATGGATTTCAAGAAACCGAAAAATTTGTGTCCTATCGACCTGAAGATGAACAACGGCTGAATCAAAGTCTCTGCTCGAGTCTACGACTCGAACAGACACTCGGGGGCTACTCCCATAGGGAGCGCTGGTCGCGCACCCTATGAATTCTTCGACTACGATCCTTCGGATCAGCATGCAACATTTTTTCGGCAACTTTGACCTAATTAAACGCTAAGTGAGCAACATTCTCCTTGGCCACTTGAAACACCTCCGCGGTGATAAACATTCGGATGTTGTGTCTGCGACACAAAGATAAGACCTACAGATATCATCTGATGGCCTGGTAACGCACATGACTGCGCTCTGCTAGTATGAATCCGTGCCAACAGGCGCGATGAAAAATCACGACGGACGCGTTGGGTATATCATTTAATTTCACTGGAATTCCACTCCTATAAGTCCTCCACGTCCTGAGTCGAATTACGCCAGCATATGTTCCGGGTTCGAGTCGAGGGACTCGAACCTGAAGAAGATCGTGTTGTTTTGTCCTAAGACAGTTAACTGACCCCGGTCCGTTGGGAGAGTCAGGCACACGCATCAACAATCCCTACACATTTCTCTTGCAAGACAGAGTTGCACCCGAAGGATTGGAGAGTCCTCAGCCGAATCTATGATTCGACTGAACACTCAGGGGCTACTAACATGGTTATACCCCGCGGGTACACAATATCAGCATACCTGGTCCAGCCCAAGGAAGGCCCATGGCAAATATACGCCGACCCATGAAGACTTTCGGGTGGCCAAGGCCCATGACGCCTTCGGATCCTTGGAGAGCAAGACTAGAGTAGATAGAAAATTCAAAGGGGTAAACCCTAAAACCTGTAACCGACTCGGTCTGTGCCTGGGACCTGCCTAACTCTATATAAAGGCTAGGAGGGCATCTCTCACC
Organism: Avena longiglumis; assembly: GCA_030063025.1. Lineage (NCBI taxonomy): Eukaryota > Viridiplantae > Streptophyta > Magnoliopsida > Poales > Poaceae > Avena > Avena longiglumis. The sequence continues at coordinate 32,539,158 of CP125975.1, forward strand.
TCATACTTTCGCATACACACCTCCACGCCAGATTGCATCTGCGCACCCCTGTAACCTTCGGTTTCATCGTAATCAAGAGCAGACAAGCAGGAGTTGGGTTTTCCCTCCGGGGGCCTGAACCTGGGTAAACCTCGTGTCCCGTGTTGCTTGTTTGATAACCGTTCGGCGATCTCCAACATCCCCATCTTCTCCAAAACCCAAGTCCATAACAATGGGCATTGACGAGATTAAACCTCGTCATCAGTGACCTTTGCTTGTAATATTTTGGGTTATCTGCTCAGTTATGAGCTCGCTGTAATAAATTTCGTGTCGTAGGGTCATTGTTGTGTTACCGATTTTCTCTCTGTACGCTTTCGAGATTAGGTTAGGCTTATGTTCAGACAAAGGTCTGGGATTTGTGTAGCCTTAATCCCGGGGGTGTCACGTCTTTTGGTATCAGAGCAGTATCGACTGCAGGAAACCTTTCTACTAGTCGATGTTGAGTCTAGTACTTGTGAAAACTATTTTCAAAGATGAAAACTATGTGCAAAAACTCTGGTATGCTTCCTTTTCTCTTTATCCAGTTTCGCTCTAACTCTGGGTCACCTTATCTTGTGTTGATTTGGAAAAGTTTTGCTATCTCGTCTCTTTCTTGAAAGCTTAGGTGCCTTTTTAGGCATGTCGTTTCTCAACCAATTGACCTAGTGTTGAGTCTCTAGAGTCAGTAGTGTGTGTTCCTTGATCCCCTTGTTCCGTTTGAACTGAGAGATTTCTTTCCATCATGATCTCCCTATTTTAAGGGTCCACAACATCATGTTTATGGTCCCACAGTGATCTGTTCTAGGCCTCGAAGTCTCCTTTCGCCTCGTGTGCCTTCTTTTTATTTGTTTGGGTACTTCATAAGTTATATCTTCTTTTGAAAGCTACCTCGTGATTACTATATTGCAGTGTACGCTGATACGTTGGAAACGTATCTATAATTTTTGATGCTCCATGCTTGTTTAGTATCTACTTTACTTTACTTGTCCACACTTTGAGGTGCTTTTTACATGTTTTCTGGTACTAACCTATTAACAAGTTGCAACAGTGTTAAATGCCTGTTTTCTGCTGTTTTTGGTTTTAGAAAAGTTAGTAAAGAAATATTCTCGGAATTGGACTGGACGAAGGACAAGGTCAATAACTTCTCGTGGGGAACAAGTCCAGAGGGGAGCCCGGAAGGCCATCCAGGGGGGCCAGACCCACCCTAGGCGCGGGTGGGCCCTAGCCAACGCCTGGCTAGGGTTTGGCGACCCTGGCCGCCTCCCGGTCTCGCCCCTTTGCCTATAAGAAGCCCCCGATACAGAAACCCTGAGTACCCGATCATAAATCCACGAAACCGTCTGTAGCCGTCGCCACCATCATCCTTATATTGGGGGGATCTGAAGTTCTTCCCGGCACCCTGCCGAAGGGGAGATCATCCCGGAGGCCTTCTCTCCGGTATGATTCGTGAGTAGTTCCACCTTGGACTATGGGTCCATGTAGTAGCTAGATGGATGTATCTCCTCCTTTGTGCTTTCATGCATAGATCTTGTGAGCTCCGTTCATGATCAAGATCTAATCATGCATGTTGTGTTTGCGGGGATCCGATGGATATTGATATTATTATGTTGGTTTGATTAATGGTTTTATATTATGATTCTATCATGTCTGTGTTGTTTGTGATCTTGCATGCTCTCCGTTGCTAATGGTTATCTTGGCCAAGTAATTGCTAGTGACTCCAAGAGAAAGTATTTATGCTCGATAGTGGGTTCATGCCTCTAGTTTCCAAGGGAAGTGACAATAATCTCTTCGATTGTATATGTGTTGTTGCTACTAGGGAGAAAACAACGGTCTCTTGCTCATGGAACATGTGGACTGTTTACCTTACACACTCTGCTTAAAGCAGTTGTCTGTTGCTTGCAACTTAATACTGGAGGGGGGTCGGATGATAACCTGAAGGTGGACTTATAGTCATAGATGCAGTTGGATGACGGTCTATGTATATTGTTGTATTGCCCAATCAACCTCATAGGATCTTTCTGGCTAGTAATTGCATTGTTATGCCTTGCTTAGTTCCTGTCAATTGCCTCGCTGTTATTTGTTTACCCTTCATGCCATGTTGTTTATCTAAGGAGAGCACCTATAGTGAACTATGGACCCCGGTCCAATCTTTACCATTGATACATCTTCCACTGTTACTTGTTTACTTGCTGCAAATCATTACCTTCCACACCATACGTTTAATCCTTTGTTACAGCAAACCAGTGAGCTTTACAACCTCACTGATTCGTTGGGGCAAAGTCTTGAGTTTGTGTTGTGCAGGACTCCATGTTGTTTGCAACATGTGTGTGACATTTCCTTCCTCCTTCTCGTTCGATAACCTCGGTCTCAACTGAGGGAAAACTTGCTGCTTGCTGCTTCACACCTTTCTCTTGGGGTTTCCAACGAAGCACTTCCACGTCAAACACCAGGCGCCATCAAGCCTAGTGTCGTTACCGGGGAATCTACTTCAACCTCTTCCACCTCGTCAAGCGCCATCAACAAGTTTTTTGGCGCCGTTGCCGGGGAGGCTAAGGACGTCTTCACTAGGGGAGTCCTTCACTTCCTTTCTCTTTACTTTGTTTTTAGTTTGCTTTGTTTCTTTTGCTTGGTTTTGTTTGCCTCTTTCCAAAAAACTCAAAAAAAAAAGTCTAGCTTGGTTTGCTTGCTTTATTCAAAAAACACAAAAAAAATAGTTCCTACTCTAGTTGTTGGTATGTTGCCTTGCTTAATCATGCTTTATATCAATGGATGGTTTCTTTGAAACTAGCTCTTATTGGCAAGGTGGGTTCACGGAAGAACAAAAGTATTATTATAAGGAACACCGTTTGTCACAAAAAGGGAAACACTTATGGGAACAAATTCATAAGTTGAATACTATTGCTAGAGACGTGTGCTCTACTTATAATGTTACTTATTGCTTTGATAAGTCTTGTTGTTGTAGGAGGTATAAACACCTGCCTTTTCAATGTGAGTATAATGATAATGTTACCATATCTTCTTATGTTAAGGGAAATTATGACTTTTATGATGTGGAACAAATTGAAGAATTTATTGCTTTGAAGGGTGCATTTGAACTTGCTAATTTTCTTGAAAATACTGATGATGCACCTTATGAACATGAGGTTTATGAGATACTAAAATTCTGCTTTGATAATTACAAGGAATCAAATGGCTATATTCTTGAATATTTTAATAGATGCTTTCCACAAATGGAAGAGACTAATGCCTTGCAGGAGCCTATGGAAGAAGAAATTGTTGAAAATGTAAGCTCATTAGATGAAAAAGAGGAGGAGAGTGATGAACAAAAGGAGGAAGAATGGATCTACCCATGCCTACCTTCTAATGAGAGTAACTCTTTACCTCTTATATTATTTGATTGTCCCCCATGCTTTCCAAAGAAGGACTGTTATGTTCCCGTCGATCCTTTTGAAATATCTACTTTGGATAGAACCTGTGAAGGTTTTAATCCCACTATTTTTGAGCTTGATAGAAATTATGTGTTTGTAGATCATGAAAAGCCTGCTTTATGTGATAGTTATATTATTGAGTTTATTCATGATGCTACTGAAAGTTATTATGAGAGAGGGAAACATGGTCTTATGTATCTCAACAATATTAAGTTTCCCCTCTTCATGTTGAAAATCTTGAAGTTGCACTTGTTTTGTTTTCCCATTCTTGTTACTATGTGCTTCTTTGATTTATTTTCTTACAAGATTCCTAATAGGAAGTGGGTTAGGCTTAAATGTGTTTTCAATTTGCTTCTTGATGCTCTCTTTGATTTCAATTCATATTTCTCATGAGAGCATCTTCTCAAACTTTCCGTGCCTAACTTAAAGGCGTTACAGAAAAGTACTTGTTGGGAGATAACCCAAGAGTTTTATTGAGTCTTGGAAGTTATTACTTCCGTAATGGCCTCTCCTTATCCTTTTTGTTTGATTTTTGTGCCAAGAATGACCTCTAATGAGAGGGAAGTAAGATTTGGGGAGTTGCTGTCCCGAAACAGATTTCTGTCCTCCACCAAAAAAAATCGTGAGGAGGCTCTGTAACTTAGATTGAGCTCAAAATTTACGAATAAATCCCCCAGTATGTTGGATAACTTTCTTTAGTTCAACACTTTTTTATTTGAGCAACATAAGATGTCCGAAAAAATTCGTTTATACCTGCTGGTCTGTTTTGACAGATTTCTGCCATTATTTGCATTTGCTTCTTATTGATTCCTTTTTGAGCTCTCTTCAGGTAAATTGAGTTTCTTTGAAGGAGTTACTACAGTAGCTTGTTTTTTTAGTGAAAAGCCTTGCTGTTCCAAAGCTTTGCTAGTGGTCTAATATCTTTTGAATAAGCTAATGTTGCTAATGAAGATTGTGTGAAATTTTATATGAAGGAAAAAAATTCAGGTGTAGAGAGAGAATGATGCAATTAGATGAAGAATGGACAAAAGATCAAGCTTGGGGATGCCACCATGGTGTCACCCCAAGAAATATCCAAGAGTTATAAGCGTCAAATCTTGGGGATGCCAAAGGCATCCCCTTCTTCATCAATAAAAAGCTCAGGTCTATCTAGACACTTTGTTTTTATTGTTTCATGCACAGTTGTGTTGTTCTTGGAGCGTATTAGTTTTCATTTGCTTTGCTTAGTTTGCTTTAGTAGTTTGGACCCCCATTCTCGCTGTGTTATTTTGCAAATAAGGTTGCTTGGTGTTTGGAAAGGAGTAGTAAGTTCTTGCTTGAAGTGCAAGAGGAGCTTGCATTGACTATGACTTAGACTTTGGCATGACATGCTAGGCGTTGTTTTAGCATTATGCTTAGTGATTATTGTTGTAGCATGTCTTGTTACAAACAATTGGTATTGCTTAGTGTGCCTTGAAGAAATTCTGCGTTGTTTTAGCATGCAAAATCATAGTATTGTGGTATTCTCCTTTGATGTTTTGCTTGAGTTGACTTGGAACATGCTCACACCATGTTATGACTATGACAAGTCACCATTAGCCTCTATGATCATTTAGTCCTTGACTTGTAGTACCACTCTTTGCTTTGATTAGTTTGCTTTGTTTTATTGCATAATTATGGCCATTATTGCTCTCTTAGTTGGTTGCTCCCAGTCTTTTGCTAGCCTCCACTTGTATGAGTAAGTTCTACTCATGCTTCCAACTCCCAAGAAACCAAGTTATTCCAAAGTGTCCACTATAAACTCCTATGCATGGTGTGTTATACCATTCCAAGTATATTCTGGTTTTCAACTATCTTCCAATTAAAAACTCATTTGTTATGTGAAAACTTAGTGATTAAAGCCCTCACGAACTTGATGGCACACTTTATTCTTTGCCTCTAATAAACTTGAACCATTGTGACAACTTTGTTGTATATGCTTGCACTTATAAGTTGGAATTAGCAGAACCGTGCTGTCACGGGGAACATTTTCAACATTGCACTTGTACCTTGTTGTACTCAGTTGATATCATGTTATTTTGTCTATGGATGTCACCGGTGTGAAATAAAGAGGGAACTTGTAAGTCCATGGAGTTTGTATCCTGTGTTAGAGAAACGTCTGGGCCGCTAGCCTAAGCCATGCCTAATCATGGTGGAAACTTGCAGCATCACCATAGCGACATCTATGAAGCATTCTTCTTATAAAAAAAGAGATACACATTGATAAAAGAGGAAAGAGAGAAAAAGCACCATATTCCTATGGTACATAAGAAGAATTGCTAAGATGCTCATTGTTTGCTTGCCTTGTCATTTTGGTTATGGGAAAGCTCCTGTGCCATTTGCACGGGGTACCCCGTTGGCGGTTCTCAATGATATGCACATACTTACAAAGGCAAGAACTTACCTGGACCCAAAGTTGAATATGCATGAGGTGTGGCCCTCGTATTCAAGGGGCATGAGATTGCCAACTTATACTTCGTCAAGCATATACTCCAGCTTTGCCACTTTAACCTTAACCACTTCAAGATGCTTATGATAGGGGCAATGAGGGCTGAAAGCTAACTAGTATCGTAATTTTTGGAAGCTCTTTTTGGAACTTGTAATCCCTGCTTACTTTACAAAAAGGCATTTCTTCCACCATTATTTGAGTCTCCACTTTCTACCTCTAGGCACCATTAAGAGAGCATAGTTGTCATTCTATGTGCAATGTTCCAAAGCTTATTAATTGATGCATATTGTATTATTACTTGTTCATGTGCTATCTGTTTCTAGTCACCCTTGTGAACTTTGCAGGTGTCATGTGCATTATATTGCTACTCTATGAGGGACAAGCTGATTGCCACTATGCTATGTTTTCTGCATGTGAAACAAACAAATGTTTTTCAATGCATATTATTCATGATCTTTGTTTGTAGCTTGCCATGTTGCATGCATAATTACTATGTCCTATTGTAGAACTCCATCTTTCATGCACATGTTTAGAGTTCATTGATCCCAGCTTTCAATGTTTGCAAATGGTTGGATCTTTATTGTGAGGGTGCATGTCACCTCAAAAATCATTCTTTTATCACTTACCTACTCGAGGACGAGCAGGGGTTAAGCTTGGGGATGTCGTTGGAAGCGTATCTATAATTTTGATGCTCCATGCTTGTTTAGTATCTACTTTTCTTTACTTGTCCACACTTTGAGGTGTTTTTACATGTTTTGGTACTAACCTATTAACAAGTTGCAACAGTGCGGATACTGTTTTATGCTGTTTTGGTTTCGAAAAGTTAGTAAAGAAATATTCTCGAATTGGAGGGACGAAGGACAAGGTCAATAACTTTCCGTGGGGAACAAGAAGTCGGAGGGGCTCGGAGGCGGCCAGGGGCGGACCCACCCTAGGCGCGGGTGAGCCCTAGCGCCTTGGCTAGGGTTTGGGCACCACGCCTCCTCGGTCTCTCCCTTCGCCTATAGAAGCCCCGTCTGAAACCACAGTACCCGATCGGAATCCACGAAACTGCATGGCCGCCACCATCGTCCCTAGATCAGGGGGGATCTGAAGTTCTTCCCGGCACCCTGCTGGAGAGGAGATCATCCCGGAGGCCTTCTCTCCGGTATGATTCATGAGTAGTTCCACCTTGGACTATGGGTCCATGTAGTAGCTAGATGGTTGTATATCCTCCTTTGTGCTTTCATGTATAGATCTTGTGAGCTCCGTTCATGATTAAGATCTAATCTATTTGTAATCATGCATGTTGTGTTTGCGGGGATCCGATGGATATTGAGATTATTATGTTGGTTTGATTAATGGTTTTATCTTATGATTCTATCATGTTTGTGTTGTTTGTGATCTTGCATGCTCTCCGTTGCTAGTGGTTATCTTGGTCAAGTAGTTGCCAGTGACTTCAAGAGGGAGTATTTACGCTTGATAGTGGGTTCATGCCTCTAGTTTCCAAGGGAAGTGACAATAATCTCTTCGGTTGTAGATGTGATGTTGCTACTAGGGAGAAAACAACGGTCTCTTATTCATGGAACATGTGGACTGTTTACCTTACACACTTTGCTTAAAGCAGTTGTCTGTTGCTTGCAACTTAATACTGGAGGGGGTTAGGATGATAACCTGAAGGTGGACTTCTAGTCATAGATGCAGTTGGATGACGGTCTATGTATATTGTTGTATTGCCCAATCAACCTCATAGGATCTTTCTGGCTAGTAATTGCATTGTTATGCCTTGCTTATGTGGCATCCCGCAAAACCACTACTAGAAAATCGCGTTGAATCTGTGCATTGCATCGTCATCATCATGCATTGTTTGACTGCATCATTTGAAAAGCCTAGTTTTGAATGGTACAGAAACCTCTCTTTATTATAAAAGGCAAAACCCCGAAGGTATCGGATATTTTGTTTCACCTAAAGACTTTTTGCAAAGTGGTTCTGTCTTTAATCAAAGAGGACCAAACAAACACACTTTTGAAAACAGCCCTGCTAAATCCTAGTTCCACCCAAATCCTATCTACCCACCAACCAAAACGTGCCACCTCCCCCCTCTCACCCAAAACATACCCACCTGCCACCTCATCCATCCACCATCCCACCTCTCCCCTTTTCTCACCCTGTCCTCTCTCACCCACCCTCTCTCCTCTCTCTACACCGCATGACATGCCCGGACCCGCCAGCCCTAGCACGCCTCCACACCCGCTACACGTCCCCACACCGCCACGCAGCAAGCCGCCCTGCCCCTGGGCCCCACGCCCACCTACCGCGTCCCTGCCCGCGCCCCCGCACACGCACTCCCCGCGGGACCCCACGCGCACGACCCGAGCGGCCTCCCTCACGCGTTCTGCCCCGCCTCTCTCCCTTTCTTCCTCTCCGCGCCATTGCCGCCCGTGAAGCCCTCCCCACCCTCGCCACCCTCTCTCCGTTCTCCTCCCACCGCCTCCCTCACGCCTTGCTGACCTTGCTCCCTCCGGTTATCTCCTCGAGCTACTCGAGCCGAGCCTCTCGCCTCGACGCAACCCGCACCCTCGCCTCCACGCCAACCGCCGGCGCGTTCTCCCAGCTCGCCCTGTGCAGCCCGACCTGCCGCCAGTTCGCCGGCTGCTTGCCGCTGCCGCTGGCTCCGGCCGCCGGCCGACCCGTCGCCGAGCCGCTCGGCCGTCGCGCCCAACCCCGCCTCGGCCCGTCTTCCAGTGGCGTGGCGCGCCAAGCTTCCCGGCCGGAAGCCACCCTACGTCGCCGCGAGCTGGCCGCCCGAGCCGCTCCGCCAGCCATCAGCCGCCGCCCGACGCCCGCCGGCTGCTCCTGGCCGTTCCCCGTCGCCGCCTGTCCCCAGCGCGCTCGTCCGCGCAGGACCCACCTTCGGTCCACGCCGCCCCTGCCGCCAAGCCCGACGCGCCGTCGCCCTCGAGCATCTCCTCGCCGCGCCTCTGGTGCTGCGTGAGTGGAAGTGAGGCATGTTGAACGTCCGAAGATCACGCGGCCCATGTACATCTCGCCAGTATCTACCTCACGGGCGCCAAGTACTTCGTCTTCGAGAACTGGTGCATCAAGGTCGTGCCGATGCGGTACCTCTAGAAGGCTACCGGATTGGATCCAAGTTCTCCATCGATATCAAGACCCTTCCCGAAGCGGACCGTCGAGACCACGAACCACGAAACCCTCGCCAAGACCTTCAATGCCGAGACCGAGTCCGACACCGACAACCAGGACCGAGGAACCGATACGATCGCCATCCTGGACCCCAAGGACTTCCTCAGGGACATCGAGCGACAAGGTCGTCTCACGGAATCCGAAACGCGAACCGACAAGATCTCCGCAACGACAAGCTCGTATCCCGAATGCCATGACCGACAACATGACCCGAAGACCCCGGATGCGCCAAGACCTACCCCGATACCCGAGAACGGAATCGTCGAACCCTGGACCCTGTCGAACCCTGGACCCTGTCGAACCCCGGACCCCGGAAACCCCAAGACCGTCGAGACCCCTCAATGTGTGACCCTTTTCCTCGATACCCTATTTTTTAAATGATATCGACTTGCTGCATTAAATCATTCATCTTGCATGCATATCATGTGGTTTGGGGGCCTTATGCCGATTCACCTAATAATTAAATATGGGGCCCATATGCGGGCAAATCTAGTCTCATATCGGCCTCATTTAAACTTGTGTAGCGAACCGGTATCTTATCTTGCCTTGTTAAAACAACATTTAAATTGCGGGTTAGCTATACAACATGAACCACCTAATTAATCGTCGGGACCTCGGTTCCACTTAATATGACCTAATTGCATCGCACGTTTGCCATGCCATGCATCATACATGCATCATGCCGATCTTCCGTTGTATTAAATATTGCATCCGTGTTTCTTCTAGCGTTTGCTTCTTCGGATAAGGCCGTTGAGTTGATGTGAGCTTCGTCCGATCTTCGGGAAAACCTTCGACAATGTTTTCAGCAGCATCTCCCTTTCTACCTATCTTACTTTTATAGTCTTTATTCCTCCTGTTGATCTATTGCTATACGTTGCGATGCTTTAGTTTCCGTACCCGTGATCAACCGTGCAGCCCTATATTGCCTTGGACACACCCTATTACCTGTTGTTTGGTAGATAGTTGGACTTGCGCGTCGTAGTTGCTTGCTCAAGTGCGGATGTGTGTCGTCATATGCCACAGTTGCTGATGTAATGCCTCATGTTGATGTTGGAGATGATTCTAGTTTTACTTATCGTCACTTTAATTTCTGTTTAACAACTAAAATTGAATAAGCAGAGGCATCGGTGGGTGATAGATAATATTTGGTTTCCGAACGCCCACTTGTGTCCCGTAAGACCCCGAGTACTTGATACTTGTTCCTTGATTTATCGCGCTATCCACATCCGGGAGGTATATGGGACCCCCCTGAGCCAGAGCTTGATTCATTCTTATTTCTGGGGGCCACAAACTAGTTTGAGGTGTTTTTGCTATCCTGTACTTATGCCATGCTACTGCTTTATTTACGATTGTGCGAGAGCACACTGCATGCTGTTAGGATTTGTGACCCGTTACGTGGTATCGATAGCCCCGTTTGGGGACTGCTGTCGTTACCGCCGCCCCACAAACTTTGGGGTCCGTCTCGAGCTAGCTTACTTTGCTTGGGTGTACTCCAAGGGTGGCCCTGAAATATTTCGAATCCTGTGATTGTTCGATCGTGAAAGCCTCGGTTTTGATTTGGTTTTTCCGAGGTCGATCGAGCGTGTGTTGCTATTGGTGCACCCCGGCTGGGTAAAACTTTCTGAAAGCCGTGTCCGCGGATATGGACGACTTGGAGCACAGTATCTCGATCATAGACAAGCATAACTAAAGTTTATTGCTCTAAATTTGACTTATAATGACTAGTAATCAGCTTCACTATAATGGAATGGCTAATTAATACTGCCCACAATTGCTTGTTTGGTTGTCGCTTGCGACAAATGTATCTGACTAGTAAGTATTGCAACTACAACGAATTAGCTGAATAAAAGTACCAACAACTGCTGGGTTTTGGGTTTATCTCACGCTATCTGTATCTGATTAGTAATTGTTGCAACTATAACGGAATGGTTAACTAAAAGGGCCCACTGCTTATTTTATCAGGACGATCATCTATACCTGACTAGTAATTGCTGCAACGATAACTGAACAAATAAAACTGCCAACCGCGTGAGTTCCTCGGTTGACTTCCTCGTTTGGTCTCGAGGGGGAAACACCAGGATGGGTTTGTTTGGTGTTAGCTTCAGGTTGGATCCGGATAGGTCATTCTTACCCCTCTCTGATTGCCGCCAGTTGTATCGAGTCTCTATAGGTTGTTTAGTGCATCTTTGCCGCTGGCGATCCACCATACCTATGTAGGCGAGGACCGCCATTCTAGCCTCGCTGCATCGCCTCGATCGACGCTCCTCTTTTCCTTTGCCCTTTGTCGGCACCCCTTTTGTTTAAGCAGGGTTTGAGATCGGCCAGTTAGCGAGGATACCCTTCCGCTTGGCACAGGCAGGTTATGGACGCCATTGGTTATTCTTGGGGCTCTTAGCCCCATTTGCATCTTGTCCGTAGTCGGACGCCCCCTCTTTCAAGGTGATTTGGATCTTTGTATATTATATCTCAGATTCTTGGCTCCTTGAGTCAGCTATATATATATCTGCTCATGGGTCCCATCGAGGACTGTGTAATGTTATTACCGTTTTCCACCCGCGAAAGTGCTGGTGGGCACCTTTGAATCGTTTCTATGCGGGTTTGGCGAATTTTGCTCAAACTTGCATAGGTCCGATTCGAGGGTGTTACTGAGTGGTATCGAGCTCGGCTATGATACGATACAAGTCCAGCCTGTAGGATAACCTAGCTAACGGCCGAAGTAGAGTGTCAAAACTATTTTTGCAAAATCGGTTGGATAGTTCTGGTTAGGTCTAATTTTACTCCTTACCCCTCTGCTATTCTCCTCTTACCTCGACGTGTTTGAATCTTCTCTCTTCTCTCTCTTCGAGTCCAGGAATTCTCGTGGTTGGGTATCCGTCGTACCTTTAGGGTTTCGCTTCTCCCTTTTGTAACGGAGGTGCTACGATCATCCATCTGCAACTTGTCTGTTGCACCCTTCCTCCAATCCTTTGTTCTTGAGCTCTTTATCCCTATGTGTTCCTTGCTGGATATCAGTGTCGTTGAAAAACATATGAGAAGGACGAGCATTGGTGAAGTTGGGGTTAACCTTGAGCATGTGTTGTTCATGCCAATGGAACCATCGCGAAAACCTAATCACTGTGTCTTTCATACGATTTCCGCTGGCATCATCCCTTTGTTCCGGATACCGCCTATGAAGATCTTGATCTAAATCTCGAGAGTTGAGTTGCGATTCTCCTACCCATGTATAGAGTTGATAGTTGGGTCCGGATGGATGATCACCCTACCGACTTCTGCTTTCGCTCTGTACATCGAACTGGTGGATCAATGCGACTTCTCCTCTTCTAATGGAAGTTAGAGGTGGCCTTATCGTTTGGCACCTCTACCTTCGTCCTTTGTTCTCCGGAGTGTACCCTCGACGATCAGGAACAACGACCCATTGTTGGTGGTGTCGCCGATTTCAAGATGGAGGAGGAACCCTCGTTAGTGGTGTCGCGAGGATCTACACAAAGCGTGAAGACGGAGAACGCCGACCTTCCTTCCGGTACCATGAGGCGGATCTCGAGGGCGAGATCCATTGTTAGTGGTGTCGAATTGTGGCATCCCGCAAAACCACTACTAGAAAATCGCGTTGAATCTGTGCATTGCATCGTCATCATCATGCATTGTTTGACTGCATCATTTGAAAAGCCTAGTTTTGAATGGTACAAAAACCTCTCTTTATTATAAAAGGCAAAACCCCGAAGGTATCGGATATTTTGTTTCACCTAAAGACTTTTTGCAAAGTGGTTCTGTCTTTAATCAAAGAGGACCAAACAAACACACTTTTGAAAACAGCCCTGCTAAATCCTAGTTCCACCCAAATCCTATCTACCCACCAACCAAAACGTGCCACCTCCCCCCTCTCACCCAAAACATACCCACCGCCACCTCATCCATCCACCATCCCACCTCTCCCTTTTCTCACCTGTCTCTCTCACCCACCCTCTCTCTCTCCTCGCCACTGCCCGCAGATGCCCCGGACCGCTCGCCCCACCTAGCACGCTTCCTCCACACCCGCCACACGTCCCCACACCGCCACGCAGAGCAAGCCGCCCTGCCACGCCTGGGCCCCACGCCCACCTACTGCCCCGCCCCAAGACACGCACTCCCCGGGACCCCACGCCACGACCGGCCTCCTCCCTCACGCTGCCCGCCTCTCCTTTCTCTTCCTCCTCTCGGCCCGCCGTGCGAGCCTCCCCACCCCTCGCGTCGCCGCCACCCTCTCTCCGTTCTGCTCTCCTCCCACCGCCTGCCTCCTCACGCCCCAGCGACCTCGCTCCCCTCCGGTTATCTCCCCTCGAGCTCTTTGAGCGAGCTCTCCGGCCTCAACCAGCCCTCGCCTCCGCCAACCGCCGGCGCTGTTCTCCCAAGACCGCCTTGCCGTTCTCACGCCCGCTGCCGACTCAACCAGTTCGCCGATCAGGCTGCGCTGCCGGCTGCCGCTCGGCGTAACCTCGCCCATGCCCAACCGGCCGCTTTCGTCTCCCAGCGTGGCGCCGCCCAAGCTTCCGACGCGGAAGCCACCCGTCGCCGAGCCGCCTCGCCGGAGCCCCGCGAGCTCGCCCAGCCGATCATGCCGCCCGGCGACGGCCTCGCCGCCGGCTCGCCGCTGGCCCATCGCCGCTTTGTCCCAGCGCTTCGTCTGCCGAGGACCCACCTTCGGTCCACGCCGCCCCTGCCGCCAAGCCCGACGCGCCGTCGCCCTCGAGCATCTCCTCGCCGCGCCTCTGGTGCTGCGTGAGTGGAAGTGAGGCATGTTGAACGTCCGAAGATCACGCGGCCCATGTACATCTCGCCAGTATCTACCTCACGGGCGCCAAGTACTTCGTCTTCGAGAACTGGTGCATCAAGGTCGTGCCGATGCGGTACCTCTAGAAGGCTACCGGATTGGATCCAAGTTCTCCATCGATATCAAGACCCTCCCCGGAGCGGACCGCCGAGACCCCTGAACCCTGAAACCCCTCGCCAAGACCTTCAATGCCGAGACCGAGTCCGACACCGACAACCAGGACCGAGGAACCGATACGATCGCCATCCTGGACCCCAAGGACTTCCTCAGGGACATCGAGCGACAAGGTCGTCTCACGGAATCCGAAACGCGAACCGACAAGATCTCCGCAACGACAAGCTCGTCTCCCGAACGCCATGACCGACAACATGACCCGAAGACCCCGGATGCGCCAAGACCTACCCCGATACCCGAGAACGGAACCGTCGAACCCTGGACCCTGTCGAACCCTGGACCCTGTCGAACCCTGGACCCTGTCGAACCCCGGACCCCGGAAACCCCAAGACCGTCGAGACCCCTCAATGTGTGACCCTTTTCCTTGATACCCTATTTTATAAATGATATCGACTTGCTGCATTAAATCATTCATCTTGCATGCATATCATGTGGTTTGGGGGCCTTATGCCGATTCACCTAATAATTAAATATGGGGCCCATATGCGGGCAAATCTAGTCTCATATCGGCCTCATTTAAACTTGTGTAGCGAACCGGTATCTTATCTTGCCTTGTTAAAACAACATTTAAATTGCGGGTTAGCTATACAACATGAACCACCTAATTAATCGTCGGGACCTCGGTTCCACTTAATATGACCTAATTGCATCGCACGTTTGCCATGCCATGCATCATACATGCATCATGCCGATCTTCCGCCGTTGTATTAAATATTGCATCCGGTGTTTCTTCTAGCGTTTGCTTCTTCGCGGATAAGGCCGTTGAGTTGATGTGAGCTTCGTCCCGATCTTCGGGGAAAAACCTTCGACAATGTTTTCAGGCGAGCATCTCCCCCTTTCTACCTATCTTACTTTTATAGTCTTTATTCCCTCCTGTTGATCTATTGCTATCTGTGTTGCGATGCTTTAGTTTCCGTACCCGTGATCAACCGTGCAGCCCTATATTGCCTTGGACACACCCTATTACCTGTTGTTTGGTAGATAGTTGGACTTGCGCGTCGTAGTTGCTTGCTCAAGTGCGGATGTGTGTCGTCATATGCCACAGTTGCTGATGTAATGCCTCATGTTGATGTTGGAGATGATTCTAGTTTTACTTATCGTCACTTTAATTTCTGTTTAACAACTAAAATTGAATAAGCAGAGGCATCGGTGGGTGATAGATAATATTTGGTTTCCGAACGCCCACTTGTGTCCCGTAAGACCCCGAGTACTTGATACCTGTTCCTTGATTTATCGCTATCCACATCCGGAGGTATATGGGACCCCCGAGCGAGCTTGATTCATTCTTATTTCGGGGCCACAAACTAGTTTGAGGTGTTTTGCTATCCTGTACTTATGCCATGCTACTGCTTTATTTACGATTGCGAGGAGCACACTGCATCGCTTAGGATTTGTGACCCGTTTACGTGGTATCGATCCCGTTTGGGGACTGTCTTTTGCCATCACCGGCCCCACAAACTTTGGGGTCCGTCTCGAGCTAGCTTACTTGCTATGGTGTACTCCAAGGTGGCCTGAAATATTTCGAATCTGTGATTGTTCGATCGTGAAAGCCTCGTTGGGTTTTGATTTGGTTTTTCGAGGTCGATCGGCGTGTGTTGCTATTGGTGCACCCGCCGGTAAAACTTTCTCGAAGCCGTGTCCATGGATATGGACGACTTGGAGCACGATATCTCGATCATAGACAAGCATAACTAAAGTTTATTGCTCTAAATTTGACTTATAATGACTAGTAATCAGCTTCACTATAATGGAATGGCTAATTAATCGCCCACAATTGCTTGTTTGGTTGTCGCCATGCGACAAATGTATCGACTAGTAAGTATTGCAACTACAACGAATTAGCTGAATAAAAGTACCAACAAGCTTGGGTTTTGGGTTTATCTCACGCTATCTCATATCGATTAGTAATTGTTGCAACTATAACGGAATGGTTAACTAAAAGGCCCATCGCTTATTTTATCGACGATCATCTATACCGACTAGTAATTGCTGCAACGATAATCGAACAAATAAAGCGCCAACCGTGAGTTCCTCGGTTGACTTCCTCGTTTGGTCTCGAGGGGAAACACCGGGATGGGTTTGTTTGGTGTTAGCTTCGTTGGATCCGGATAGGTCATTCTTACCCCTCTCCGATTGCCGCCATTGTATCGAGTCTCTATAGGTTGTTTAGTGCATGCCACGCCGCCACCACCATACCTATGTAGGCGAGGACCGCCGAATTCTAGCCTCGCTGTCTTGGCCTCGATCGACGCCTCTTTTTCCTTTGCCCTTTGTCGGCACCCCCTTTTGTTTAAGCGGGGTTTGAGATCGACGCCGTTAGGGATACCCTTCCGCTTGGCTCAGGGGTTATGGACGCCATTGGTTATTCTTCGTGGCTCTTAGCCCCATTTGCATCTTGTCCGTAGTCGGACGCCTCTTTTCAAGGTGATTTGGATCTTTGTATATTATATCCAGTATTCTTGGCTCCTTGAGTCGCTATATATATCTGCTCGTGGGTCCCATCGAGGACTGTTGTGTAATGTTATTACTTCGTTTTCCACCCGCACGAAAGTGCCTGGTGGGCACCTTTGAATCGTTTCTATGCGGGTTTGGCGAATTTTGCTCAAACTTGCATAGGTCCGATTCTGAGGGTGTTACAGCTTAGTTCCTGTCAATTGCCTCGCTGTAATTTGTTTACCCTTCATGCCATGTTGTTTATCTAAGGAGGGCACCTCTAGTGAACTATGGACCCCGGTCCAATATTTACCATTGATACATCTTCCACTGTTACTTGTTTACTTGCTACAAATCATTACCTTCCACACCATGCGTTTAATCCTTTGTTACAGCAAACCGGTGAGCTTTACAACCTCACTGATTCGTTGGGGCAAAGTCTTGAGTTTGTGTTGTGAAGGTCTCCACGTTGTTTGCAACACATGTGTGACATTTCCTTCCTCCTTCTGGTTCTATAACCTCGGTCTCAACTGAGGGAAAACTTGCTGCTTGCTGCTTCACACCTTTCTCTTGGGGTTTCCAACGAAGCGCTTCCACGTCAAACACCAGGCGCCATCAAGCTTTCTAGTGTCGTTACTAGGGAATATACTTCAACCTCTTCCACCTCGTCAAGCGCTATCATACGCTTTGTCACTCAAGTAGTAGTTACTCCTTTCTTTGGGTTTTAACCCTCGGACTTGAACCTAAGATCCCCGATTGTGCTGTATTCTGGTGTTGTGAATCTTGTACATGAAGCTGACCTTTAACCCAAGATCCATTTTGTTGAACCCTGTCGCTAATGTTCACACATTACTTCAGGATGGCTAGTACCTTCTAGTATAGCCTTCAAGCTTGTGGATATTGTCGCTATTGAACAATGGCGATAAAGGACTTCCTCTACCACTAGCTATGTCAGATGTTCTTTAATAGAACCAAATAGATCACAATAAGTGTGCTCTTCGCGAGACTCACATCTGTATTCGTGACTCTGCCACACCTTAACCCTTCCTGCATTGGTCTTCGGAATTATTCCCATTCGAGGTTACCATGGAGTTGAGAAATGCCGTAACCAAAACAAGTCAATTCCTTACTCCGAAACGTGAGAGTTTACGAACTTCGGGGATGAAGTTTATTTTAAGGGGGAGAGTCTATAACATCCCAGCATTAGAGCTTAGAAATAAGCTGAACCCAGGTGTGTGCATTGAATTCATGCATAGAAAATCTGAATAATTTTCGCGCTTTTGAACAAAACTTGTCAAAGTGATTGAAGCTTCTCTCAACTTGATGGAATTGAAGTAGATCATCAAGTTGACTGCGATAAGTTTCAATATGACCTTTGTTAAAACCTTATTTTGGGTAAAGGAGATTTGATCTAAGGGTAGATCAAATATAATAGAAGTTAAACCCTAATACCTTACTTAATGATTTATATTTGATCCTTAAGTAATCATATCCTAGTATTCATTACACAAGTCATGAATACCAAGTTATAAATATAACTTAAGTAATAGGATTGTAACAACTAAATATTGACCTATCTTAATCTCATCTACTTATACTATGAGTATCATTGTAATACTTAACCTTAATTCTTTAGTGAGATTGATTAGGAAGGAAACCAATTCAAAGACCATTCACCACATATCTTTCTTTCCATATCAATATTTATCATCTCTAATGAATTTTATCTTAATATCTGTTGTTCATCAATGTTGAGTAATCAACTATTGATTCACAAATTCTTAAACTATCAATTCTTGATCTACCAACTCTTGTCCTTATCATAGCATCCACTCTAAACCCTTTAGAGAAAGAAGTAAGAAGAGATAGGTGGTAATGCTAGTTTTAAATATCATCTATAGGATGGGAGAGTTGGAAGAGAATTGGATCAATGTGATAATTGATGGAGTTAACTCACTCCTGAAATGATAGAAGAGTTAATTGGGATATATATTTGTATGGTAACAAAGAGGATTACAAGGATGAATATTGAAGAAGGTTACCATGAGTAATTATATTGGATCAAGTAGGTATAGTCAATGAATAATATCTCTTAGTCCAATAGAGATAATTAGAAGATAATTATAATACAACTGTAATGTTGTATTGATGAAAGCCTTGATTAGCCAACTAGAAACCTAAACTATAAAGGATCAAAGGAAGGGGATGATCATGCTTTAGTCACCAAGATTGAATGCTTATATCATCTATAAGTGACATTGGTGGATAGAACATGATTGAAACCTAGTAAGGATATGTTATCCTAGGATTAGCCTAACAAGTCACCATGATATAATACGAAGTTTGAAAATAAAGTACTAGAGTAAAGTAAATATAAGATAGTATGATTAAGATGAAGCTAGAGTAGCATGAAGTTATTGAAATAGTATTATTCCTCTTAAAGGATAGTAAGCTTTTGAGGAGAGTAGAATTTGATATATAAATTTACTGGAGTAATATTAGTGGTGGATGATTAAGGAAGTGTATAAATGGAGTTAGAAGTAACTACTTGTTGGATTGGAGATTATCAGCAGTAGAGTAGTTGATATAACCAAGTATGGATATGAGAAGATTATGAAAGCTTTAGAGTCAAGCTCATTAGATTTACAAATGGATTTAGAAGAATAAAAGGTGGATAAGAATATTTTTGTGCAGTAAAACTCATTATGTTAATACATAATGATGGATATGAAGGAGTAGAATATCTAGGAAAAGAATTCCTTAATTAGAAGTCAAGAATCATGGATTATGGAGGATAGGAATTCTTGGTAAAACACTCAACTTTAAATATTTAACCAAACATAATATCCATTTCATATTATTGATCTATCATCTTATTTCCACAATGGTTTATAGGAATACTTTCCTATAGTAATCACTGAAGCATATCTTTGACATTTTCAAACATTCAAATCATATATGCCTTGAAATTATAGTTATCAATTCTCTCTCATAATTCATTCCAGAGAATAACTTTCTATTTTAAAGGGGATATCATTAAAGATCACAAACATAAAGACAATATGTTTACCCATTAATCTTTACTCACATCAGCAAAAGAATATAAGTGTGTTAAGTACCCTAAACCCTAGGGTAAGCATTTACAATTCAAACACTAACTCCTATGTTAGTTTTAATAAAAAATCTATCCATTGCTATTTCCTAGATTCATGGGAATAATATTACTATATTAGTTCCCTAAGAACCTTATGTGTCATATAATAAGAAAAGGATCACCATACATATACATTACCCTCCAAACTATAAATTAACTAGAACTAAATTTTATAAATAAATAAGGAAATATAATATAATAAAACCCATGGTTTATTATAGAAAGAAAATAAATAACAAAGGCCTTTCCAAAATATCAAAAAGGGTGCATATAAAGAAAATAAAGAAACATAACAATATATAATAAAAGTTCACAAAAAGATACTAAATACATTTTAGTATTGCTGCAATTATCTAGAAGATAAATTTCTATAGGAAAATTAAAACCAAATGTGAAAAGATAAATTTGGAATAGAAAAAGAAAAAGGAATAAAGAAGGAAAAAAAAACAGAAGTAAACCTCCTGGCCCGTGGCCCATTTCTCCCTCACTCTATCTACTACCCATAAGCAGCCCTAGCCACCATCTAGCAAACTTTGCTGCAGCCCGAGTTGGCCCATGTGCGGCCCAGCGTCAGCCCGTACCGGTTCGTCGTCGTCTTCCTCGACGTCACAAGAAGCTCTCTGTAGGCTTCGCCGTCGCTCGATGCCAATCAACGTCGTCAGTGAAATTGGACCGCCGTGATGCTCGCTGTCGCCCTGGACCTTGCTGATAAATTGTTCCGCACTCTCCCCTATCCATCCATACCAGTATCACTCGCTCTCGTTCTCTCCATCTCTCTTCCGCATGAACACATAAACCCTAGTTCGACGGAGGTGCTTGTCGTCGCCGCTAGAGACCACCCCTCTACCATCTGAGCTCGCCTATGAGTTCGCCATATTTGACTCATTCATCTCCCTGAAGGAATTGAGCTCTCTAGTCCGTAATCGAACCCGACGACTTCAATCTTCCGTCGGTCACCGTCGACCATGGCGACGCTGTTCGACCTCACCTCGCCTTACCACCACCCTCTTCGCGTTCCTGGTAAGTTTTAAACCGAGTGGCCCATTCCGATTTGTTCTTTGAACATCACAACACCGTGACGTCGCTCACCTCTATCCGCTGCCGTAGATGCTTGTCGGAGCTAGTGCTCCGGTAACCATTCCGGGGCGGCGCAGCCACTATTTAGCTCCCCATCACATGCTCTTTCCAACAAGCCTATCCACTGCCCCGCGCGCGTACTAGATCGATCGATCCTCAACCAGTGAGGATCAACTCGTGTGATGTCAGCATGATGTCATGCCTACATCAGATCCCAACCACGTCAGCTAGTTTGACCAGTCCTTGCTAGCGTGGCGTGTGACGTGGCCCCTGACCCATATGTCATTGTCTATGAGTAGGAATAACTCCGGTAACAAAAACATTAATCTAGTTGGGCATGCCATGTGGCCTATGGCCCACCAGTCAGTGACTGTGTCTAGGTTTAGCTTGGTGTAGAAAGTATTTCCTGTTTAGGAAATAAATAAACAATATACATTCAAACACAAATAAATTCCACAAATTAAATTAAATGATTAAATCTTAGAAATTTAATAACTTTTGTTTTATAATTCAGAAAAATATGTGTAATATATGAAAATGTTTAGAAAAATAAAATCTACAACTCAAAACTATTATCAAACATTATTATGATAACAATTTAATTAATTATTATTTAATAAATATTTTATAAATAATAAAACTTAGATAATTCATTTTTTAATATTGGTAAATGTTAAAAAAAATACCAAAAATCTTAGCAAAATAAGAACTATAATTAAAACTATAATCATGCATTATTATTTCACCTAACTAAATATTTTTTATTTATTAAGTATTTATAAAATAATAAATCTTATAAAAATCATAACTTATTATTATTAAATCACAAAGATAAATGTAATATACCAAAATGATCACAAAAATAATACCTACATGTTAAAAATATAATATTCCACTTTTGAGGTAAATAAAAATTTAAAAGACTTTAATAACTTGAATTTAAACCTATTTCCTTAATTAATAATTCATATAAGGGTAAATAAAATTTGCTAATATTTTAAAAATTAATCAATTGTGTCTAATAAATAGTATTAGTCTTGAATATTGATAGTATGAAGTCAAAATGGCTTAACACATTCTAAATGCAATTTTATTGAATTATCCTTCAACCATAAGTGTAGATTATTTTATAAAAGGATCCTTATCCAATATAAAATCTCCAAGCATAATTTGTAGTGAAATAAAACCTATTCATTTACTTTAACCACAAGATTATAATCATACTAAAACACCATAGTGACTTCACAAGTAGTCACTAACATGGGTTACTTATTCACAAACCATAACCACATCTTTATGAAAAGATAAATGATTTCACTCCAGTATAATGATAAGAAACCACTACTCAAATAAAAGTATAACCATTCTTAAGTAACTTTAAGGAAACAATATAAAATACACAAGGTACAAATAACATAAGCAATATACCTTAAGTCCATCTATGTCTTTAAAGTTAACTTTAGTCTACAATACTTCAAATGCTATGCTAAAGACTTTGTTATGTATTTTATAGTTAACTTTGGTCTGTTATAATTAAGTTATAAGCATCTCAAGTCCAAACAATTCAAGCAAGCATAAACAATATCAGTCACATTCTATTAATCCTATTCTAAAAACTATCAGGATTGTTTAAACCTTAATAAAGAAATCTTTTCTTCAAAAGTTATTCGTTTTGCCACTTAAGTCAACAGATGACAATTAATCGTAATCACATTACTTTATACTTTACTTCTATACTTAGGATTGATAACACTTAAGTTCTTTATAAGGGACATTACTTGTAAAGTGAAATTTGAAGATAAACAATTATGATGTAAACAATCTTAAGTAGCATTCCATATATGTGTATCTTATTGTTGTATAAATACGTATTGTTCACACACACTCACAAGCCTTAATAAGAAGCACAAATAAGAAACTAATCTAAAAGGGAAACACATTCTAAGAAAACCAATTCTAGTTTCCAAACCCTAGATTAACATTATCCTTGGGATTCGAGTTTATCAATTTGCATTACATTACTTATGCATAATAGCATCTTGCTTCTTTAAACATTAGTCTTTACCGGACCAACGATGCCGATTTCAGATATTGGATCTTATATTGTCTTGAAGATCGTGAGTGCATAATCTTGCAATCACAAAAGGAAAGTTCACACTTGCTCATGTCCTTTGATTATTTTCAGTAAAGTATTTTACAAATCCAGTGTGCCATCACCTGCATCTGAAAAAGGTCAGAAAACACTATTTTCATAATAATTTAATTATAGGTTATTTACCATGAGGTAATAACCTACTATGAAAGTTTCGGTGGTAAAGGAACATATTATCTAGTACTTAACAACCAATGTCGCCAGTGATTCTTGCGTCGTATATTACGCGTTAATCATGAGATTTGGAATGAGACGGAGAAGTTAGTTGTATCCTTTTCCTCTCATATGGACGCAAGACAACCTTAACGTGGCGTTGTGATTTCTTGTGCGGATCCAACATATGGGTGGGCACCCTTATGCCCCACACTTTTGGTGTCTAGATTATCTATGAATGGTGTTTAGGGGTATAGTCCATTTAATATGGTACTTGCCCGTGCATCACCAGGTCATAGAGTCTTTGAGAACTCATCAGGGTTTTAGCCTGCCCGAAAGGGGGCTTAACGGAGGTGAGCCGGCTCCGAAGGATCGTGCATATATATGGGGTCGCGGAGAGGGCAATGATTGACTTGGATCATCTACTGGGCCCCACACCATAGGAAGTGTGGAGGGAAAGATCGACCGGTTGTGCAACAAGGATTTGATCTCTCATGGGTAAAGTAACGCACCTCTGCAGAGTGTAAGAACCGTAACTTGTTACTCCTTGTTCTGGAAAGGAGCTGCGAACACGGCGGGAAAGGAACTCCATGAAAGTTCTGGTAAACCCGTGAAGGCTGACGGACATAGCTTTTCAGAATAAAAGCAACCTTTAAAGAAATGTTTACGAAAACCTGCGTTGCCTACGACCTACGGTCTCTGGCTGTAGATATAGTGCATCAAACACTCCTTTTCTAGTAAACTTGCTGAGTACGCTCGTACTCAACATATCTTCTTAACCCTTGCTAGATTCTGAAGCCAATACAGACGACGTGATGCAGCCCGACCTACGGTCGTTACTACATCAAGGTCTCCAACTTACGCCAAGTCGTCATGGACACCAAAGGTGAATCCGTTCCTCTATGCGAGCCCACTTCCTACCCTAGTGAATGGCATGCTACTTCATACTCCGTCACATATGCATGATAGGTTCACACCGACCAGTACGGAGGCAAGGGAGGAAGCCCGGAACATCAAGCCCGACAAGACGGAGGCTTGGAAGAGGAGCGGAAGAAGGCAGTCGATAGCTGCCAGTCCAAGCGGTACTACCGGTTGTCGGAACGGTACTACTACGTCGTGATACTACCGCCCCTTCTACTCGCTCTTGGCGGCTCCAACGGATGCTCCAAGACCGCATAAGCGGTACTCTACGGTGCTAAGCGGTACTACGGTGATGACCCGGTACTACGGTCCTAAGTCCCGACTCTAGGTCATGTCTGCACACTGGTTGAGCCTGACCCATGTATTCCCCTTTACCTACCTATTCGCCTAGTTTATCCCCAAACTACCCTTGTTTAGTGGTGGCCTATAAATAGAGCCCCACCCTCATGTATCCCTTAGGCATAGATGATAGACTAAATACAACCCCATTGTGGAATCTCTAGTTTTGCCTCATCCCTTTACCAAGGGGACCGACTATCGTCACCAACCTCGATTGGACTTTGCATCACGCATCCATCGTTGAACAAGGCCTTGGAGTTCATGTCTCGTCTCCAAGTTGTCAAGACCCTCCCAAGGTGTTCTTCCTCTCCGATGTGGATCGAGGGAGCACGTTGACCGATCTTTCCTTGCGAGGATTCTATCGGACCGGTGGCCGTTTGGGAGCAATCGGCCTTGTATCGTGTGAGTTTTGCGTGTGTTCATCGTGTTCTTCGTGAGGTGTGTGTTCGCTTCCGCTACCTTCTCCCTTTCCCCTCGCTTTCCCATCGATTAGACCACGAGATTCGTGAAGATCGGGCACCCAAGAGGTTAACCCCTCCATCATCTGGTATCGTGACTTTTGGTTGCCTGATTTCTCTTGATTTGGTCTTTTCCCCATAAATTGAAAATTTCACCAAAACAGCCCCAATTCGTGTTTTGGATCGATCATGATTTGAGTGCGTTTTGGTAGGTTTTGATCCGTGGATTGCTTGCTAAACTTGTTGATCTACCTTCCTTTGCGTTCCCATGGCCTAATTCCTTGATTTCCCTTCGATTTGGTGTTTTCTTGAAGATTTTCCTTAAATCACCCCAAAATCGCGCAACGCGTCAAATCTGGGGTCGCTAGTCCAAGCGGTACTACGGGTCCAAAATCCGGTACTACCGCATAACCGGTACTACCAGGCCCAAAGACCGGTACTACCGCCCATACAGATCAAAACAGCAAGTTCAGTTGACCTCTCACCGTTTTGAGCATAACTTTTGCATACGAACTCGGATTTTTGTGTTCTTTAGCTCGTTTCGAAGAGGAGAAGGAGCTCTACATCATCATCCACGTGGTTCATGCTATCTAATCCATACAAATTCCGTGAGCAAGGCGGAATCCAACAATAAAGGGTGAAGATCGTCGACGAAAGGTATAAACATTCCGCGTCTTCTCCCCACTTGCATTCCTTTGTGACCCCCACTATCTTTGCGAGCAAAAAACACCTATTGAGACTAGTTCCTCTTATGACTTCTTGGGCTATGCACATTTGATACCTTGTAGAATTCCGAGCAAACATTGTGAGCGCTATCTCATATAGTTATCTTGTATAGTTGTTGGCACAAGGAAGAGGCAAGTGAAAAAGAAATACAAAGAAAAAGAGTGATACAAAAAGAAAAAAAATTGAAAAAAAGGAAAGAAAAGAAAGAGATATACATGTGCCTCATAGTATAGGAAGCGCAAGCTCGATGAACATCATATAGGTGGTACTTATTGTGCATATCTTGTAGCCCACCAATCTTGTGCAATCGAACTAGCGTCTCTCCTTGTACTTGTGTGACACGAGATTATAGTCTTCGCTAGGTAATCATTTGGTTCTTAGCTCACCTTCTCCGTCGCACAAGTCCTATTTATCCCACCGTGTGTGTTTCCTTGTACATATCTCCTATCTTGTGGATTAACTTGTTTGCTTTGTGATCATTGTGGTTCTTTACTTGCCATTACAACATCTTGATTTTGGATTTGTTCATGAAATGCCACATTCCATACCTATCCACCATAGGCCTTGTGTGTGTTTGTTTTTTTGGTTCGTAGTTGGTTTTGGTGTTCCGCGTGAACTTCACTTTGCTTGGTTTATTGCTCTCAAGTGTGGCCACTTGTACGATACGATCTTCCAAGGTAAAGTAAGGTTTGACGTTGTATCCCTAACTCCTACTACCACTTCCATATACACCACTTGGTCTTGTGCATCATGTCTAGGGACTCCAGAAACGAGGATGATATCTATGAAGAATCCCTGATGAGCCACCATGACTACGACTCCACAAGTATAGAGGACATGACGGAGCACAACACCGACAATGGCTCCGCATGCTTTGAGGACCCGGAGCACTCCACCTACGACGACTCCACATGCATGGAATACATGGAGCTCTACGTCGACAATGGCTCCTCATGCATGGAGCCTATGGAGCACTACACCGACAATGGCTCCACATGCTTGGGTGATATGGAGTACTACACCAACAACTACTCCCCAAGCATGGACTACTTCGAGTGCGACATCGATGACGCCTCACCAAGCATGGAGGACACGGAGAACTTCATCGAGTTTGATGGCTCCTCCACGAGCCATGAAGAATTCCTCCACCGCGTGGAGATGGAAGCCTACTACGCCAAGCAAGAGGAGGCGCATCATCAAGATTCCATGACCTTCAAGGCCAAGCGTGCCACACCAAAAGGCACCACCTACTTCGATGATACACCTCCAAGGCGACATGTGCCACCACCTAGATGGCGTCAAGCGCCACCATCTCCAAGGCACCAAGCTCCATCACCTCCAAGGCGTCAAGCTCTACCATCTCCAAGGCGCCAATCTTCATCACCGCCAAGGCGCCAAGCTCCAACTCCTATCCAAACAAGAGTGGCGTACAAACATCATATGCATCAAGAGGCGCCAAGAAACAAGACTCTTCATCAACAAACATCCTCTCATGAGCATCGCCACCATAAAGAGGATACAAGACATCGTCAAAGGCATCTTCGCCATAAAGAAGAAGAATTCATGATGAGCACCAACCATAATGCTCAAGCAAGCTCAAGAAGGCACCACAAGCACAAGAAGAGTGCCAAGGCAAATGATCATCGTCGCGAGTGTCATGTGGACGACCAAGTGCGCCACCTACATCAACCATCGGCATGGCACGCCAATGACCTCCGTCGACACCATCATAGGGCACCTTCAAATACTCGTGCCACCACCACAATGGCACCAAGAGCAAGCCTTCCTCCACGCCATCAAGCTTCAATGCCTACGCTTGACTTCCACAACCTCGCCAACGAGGAAAATGTAGACCTCTACTTCGCCAAGTTGGGTAGCATGAGCCTACCTCCACCACTACTACAAGATGGCCACAAGACGGTCGAGCATGGTATTTTCCCTTCGACCATGGAGGCGAGCAATGATGCCCATCTTATGGCATCCAACCTTGAAGGCGACAAGGTCAAGAATGGTGAGCATGGGATTTTCCCTTCACCAAAGGAGGCGCATGGAGTTGAGTAAACCGAGCCTATCCCCATATGCTTGAGTGATGACGTGGTACCAATACCATGTGAGTATGAGAGCCACTTAGCCCACTTGAGTGAGAATAAGAGTGAGAGGAGTGCCTCCACCTTATGTGAGATTGAGTGCTTCCACTTGGAGGGCATGAGCGATACTACTAGTGAGTTGAGAGTGGTAGTTGATAGGTCAAGTGAGACCATTTCGAATTCTAACAACTTACCCTCTACCTCTAGTGTGTTCTCTTGTGTTGTACTAGGTTCCGCTTGGGATACCTCTAGTGTGTTCTCTTGTGTTGTGCTAGGTACCTTTCATTTGGTTTGTTTGCAAATATATTGTTTTTGCTTCCGCTTGGGATACTCATATTCCCATGATATTTGCTTTCGATGATTTGTGTGTGACATCCAACATGTTGAACAATTTCTCTTTCCAACATGGATGAAGACGCGCCAAGTCATGAAGCAATGATGCCTCAATTGGATAAGATGTACATGGTGCACGAAGATGATGTTATGCCATGGCTACATCAAGAAGACGAAGTCGTCCACAAGGAGGCCACTACTACCACAAAACCCACTTCATATGAGAGGTATGACCAAGGTAAAAATAAGGGTGTTGATGATGCCATGATCCCACTAGTGGACATGATGAATTGTGAGGATATGCATGCTATGGATGATACTTGTGACATTATATATGCTTCATCCACTTTCCCATGTGATGATTTGCCTTTACATAATATTGATCATGTGGAATTGTTTGATTGCGATATCATTGCCATAAACATGCCATGCTATGCATCTTGTGTGTATCCTCCAATTGCTTTGGACTTGCCTTGTCATGCTAGTCATTCAATTTCTCCCGTTGCTTGCGATAAGATGAATGCTTGCTATTTCACTTGTTTTGCTTGCAACAATATTGATCATATGCGTTATAATGAGATGGCCCCCATAGCTTTCTCAATTTTTGGAGATTTTGATGATTGCCATGATAAGCATGTTCCCCACTTGCCTACTCACCATGCATCTATTTCATACTTGAATGACATTAATGGTGATGTGCACAAAAAGAGATACATCATGATGGATGATGTGTATCTCTACCATGCACACACGTTCTTCCTCTTACATATGATGTGTGTAGGTACCCGCACGAGAATGTCAACCTCGGTTGAGCACGAGTTAACAAAAAGAGCTCTAGAGAGCATCCCACAAGTGAGTTCAAGATCGAACCCAGCTCTGATACCTTTTGCATGCTTTGCATCTTTCATGTTGGCAAATTGCTCTTTCATATGGTTTGATTGCAAGCATGTTAATGGTATTATCTCCCCTTGTGACATTCATGTTTCTTCGCATCTAGATAATGATGTTTTGTGTGTTGCAACAAAAATGTTGAACATTTTCTCTTTCCGATGTTTTGGGTGCAACCACAATTCCATTAAGAGCATGTATTGTCATGAGAGCTTCCAAGAATCTCGTCTTGTTGTTGCAACAAACATAAGGACCACTTTATCTTTCATTTGGTTTGTTTGCAAATATATTGTTTTTGCTTCCGCTTGGGATACTCATATTCCCATGATATTTGCTTTCGATGATTTGTGTGTGACATCCAACATGTTGAACAATTTCTCTTTCCAATGGTTGGTTTGCACACATAATGATGTTTCTTTGGACATTCTTCCTTGTGTGTTTTTGCCGAATTCTCCTATTCTTGCGTCAAAGATGTTGATTGAAATTTTGATCCAATGTTTTGAGTGCCCCACTACTACATTGTATGGAGTTTTTGAGTTCCCACATTTGGATGATGTTCAAATGATTTCCATGCACTTTGACCTTGCATATGCAATCCATTTGCTATACATGCATTGTACTAATAGTGTTGTGAACAATAATGGACATGCCACATTTGACATGCTCCTCTATCACGCACGAAAATATTTTGCTTGGTCTTTGTTGTGTGAAGGTACAAGTGCATACACGTCAACCTCTATGGACGATATGTTGACAAGAAGAACCGAAGAGAGTTACCTATGGCTACACTTCTTTGAGCTATATCTACAAGCTAAGGTGATTTCCTTCTACTTGAGGACTCATGCTATAATCTTCATGAATTGGCTACGCTTTGAGTGTTGCTTTGATTTTGTTGTGAGCTTTGTAGGCTTCAAGGAAGGTGAAGGAACATTGAAGTGTTGTCAAGTCAATCTTCCCGAGGACGACTATAAGGTGAACCCCAGGATCAAGAAGGTCTCTCGACCGCTTCTACTTTGTGATGAGCATGTAGAGTCGAGGACGACTCTTTTTGAAGGGGGGGGAGATGATGCAGCCCGACCTACGGTCGTTACTACATCAAGGTCTCCAACTTACGCCAAGTCGTCATGGACTCCAAAGGTGAATCCGTTCCTCTATACGAGCCCACTTCCTACCCTAGTGAATGGCATGCTACTTCATACTCCGTCACATATGCATGATAGGTTCACACCGATGACGGAGGCAAGGGAGGAAGCACGAACATCAAGCCCGACAAGACGGAGGCTTGGAAGAGGAGACGGAAGAAGGCAGTCGATAGTCGCCAGTCCAAGCGGTACTACGGTGTCGGACAGTACTACCGGTCGGTGATTACTGCCCCCTTCTACTTCATCGACGGCTCCAACGGATGCTCCAAGGCCTTGGTACTACCGTGCTAGAGCGGTACTAGGTGATGACCGGTACTACGGTCCTAAGTCCCAGACTACCGGTCATGTCTGCTGCGCACCAGTTGGGCCACAGCCCATGTATTCCCCTTTACTTACCTATTCGCCTAGTTTATCCCCAAACTACCCTTGTTTAGTGGCTGGCCTATAAATAGAGCCCCCACCCCTCATGTATCCCTTAGGCATAGATGATAGACTAAAGATAACCCCCATTGTGGAATCTCTAGTTTTGCCTCATCCCCTTTACCAAGGGGACCGACTATCGTCACCAACCTCGATTGGACTTTGCATCACACATCCATCGTTGAACAAGGTCTTGGGTTCTCGGTTTCTCGCCCCCAAGTCGTCAAGACCCTCCTCAAGGTGTTCTTCCCTCTCCGATGTGGATTTGAGGGAGCACGTTGACTGATCTTTCCTTGCGAGGATTCTATCGGACCGGTGGCCGCCGTTCGGGAGCAATCGGCCTTGTATCGTGTGAGTTTTGCGTGTGTTCATCGTGTTCTTCGCAAGGTGTGTGTTCGCTTCCGCTACCTTCTCCCTTTCCCCTCGCTTTCCCATCGATTTGACCACGAGATCCTTGAAGATCGGGCACCCAAGAGGTTAACCCCTCCATCACGACGTCTACATTAAGTTATGCTCCAGGAATCATCATCAAAAGCTCAACCTCTTCATTGAAATCAAGGAAGTCAACATATACATCAATTAAAGTGAAGACGAAGTTGATGATTAGGTAGGAATATAATCTCTAGCCATAGAATCTATTTATGTAGTGTATTGCAATAACAGCAATACCAAACCATTAGTTCTGATACTACTCTTATTAGTATGATAGTTTTTGAGATGTTTATTTCTGATTCTTCTTTGTAAGAAGTTTCTTTCTCTCTCTTTAACCTAGAGTGTTCTCTGGATCTTGTGTAAAGAGTTGAGTTGTAACCTATAGTCATGTCTTGGACCTGCTGTGTTTCTATTGTACCACTCTGAGGGATGTAATACTAGTGAACAATGTTTCATTGGTGTTATGTCAACGACTATAGTGTACTACATCATGTAGTGGTATGCTGGGTCACCGCATGATCATTCTTTCCCGTTGATTCAATGCAAAGAAGACAATCTTATCTGTAGAAATATGCATATGTATATAGATGTATTCAGAAAACAACAAAAGACAATTTTGTGATACAACTTGTCATCATTCTTCCCTATTGATTCAGATTGTACCACCGAACCTATACATTTTAGATAAATCTGACTGCACCAATCAAGTTAATCAGAGCAACTTTGTGGTACATAGACGCTAGCGAGTTGGACAGGACCAGGAGCTTGCGGCCGGGAGCTGGACGTGACCACGGAGCTGGACACCACCGAGCTCTCCTAGCGCCTGCATCACATGACGAGCGGGGCAGCGTCATGACTCCATCACACGACGCCGCCTCAACTCCACGGACACTGCTGAGCTGTATGCAGACAGGAACTTGGCGCAGGTGAGCTTGCCCAGCGTCGGCTTGAGACGACAATGGGGTAGCCGAACCACTCCCGAGGGAGGTGCCGCCGTCTCGCCCGATCTCGACCCCCGTGATTTCAGGCGGCGTCTGCCCCCGGCAAGCAGGGCAAGGTGGGACGACCCAGCGGCATCCCACCGAGGGCGACCAGAGCAGCAGAGGACTTCGAGGGGAGTGGCGGACGCTAGGGATGCTGGAGACTAGGGAGCGGTGGATGGCCGGACGCCGGAGACCGCGGGGACAAACAAGATTTGATTTTGAATCGGTCAAATTTAAAACGATTTGACTATTTTGGGGAGTTTTTTGCAAAATCAAATTTGAACTGGGTGGGGAATGAGTCGACATCTTTTCTTGGACGGAGCGAGTAGTATATAGAGATTACTGTTTAGGGTCACGCTACTTTTTTTTTGAGCGGATTTAGGGTCACGCTACTAGTATGGAATCTGCTCATAACTGGGTCAAGCCCACTACTGCAACGAAAGCCCACTTAGGTCACGGGAACGAGAGGACTAAAACCCTACCCCGTCGCAGTATATATG
The DNA here is from genome assembly GCA_030063025.1 of Avena longiglumis. Taxonomy (NCBI): domain Eukaryota; kingdom Viridiplantae; phylum Streptophyta; class Magnoliopsida; order Poales; family Poaceae; genus Avena; species Avena longiglumis. The sequence goes on from CP125975.1 coordinate 32,571,433, forward strand.
TCTCTGAGCCCTCGCTTCCCCCCACTCTTTGTCATCTCAGCGGCGGCGCACAGAAGAAGAAGAAGCAGGAGGCGGCGGCGGCGCGAGAAGAGAAGGCGCACGTCGACCTAGTCCGAGCTCGCAACCATGGTGAGCGCTTCCCCTCTTCCCCATCCGTTGCTCCCACCTTCTTCCGTTTTTTAGATCCGATCCGTAGCCTCCTCGGTCCGAATGTGTAGCTCCGCCTCTGGGTAGATGATGTAGAGACAGAGATCCTTGGGTTATGTTGCTCGTGTTCTTGTCTCGGTAGATTTGTTGGTTTTAGGGTTGAAATTTCAGTGGTCGATGGTTCGTAGCGAGAACAGCCCGTGGTTTACTTGTTCCTGCTCCGAGAGATTTAACCCTTTTAGGCATGTATCGTTTCTGTAATTCACTTGCTTGAGTAGATACCTTGTGCCTGTACAGTTTTGTATATTTTGGCGCTCCTGATTTGTTAAGCACCATGGGTTCTAGATTGTAGATCAGTTTCATCTGTTGTAACAATGGTCTGCAAAGCATGTTGTTTTCTTTGAGGAAATTCGTGAGACAGCGGCCTAGGGAATGGTATATATCCTGTTCTGTTTACATCTGCTTGCTGCTTAAGTTGATGTAACTCATGTTTGTGCCTTGTATCAAGTTCTTTTGTTGCATCAAAATTATAATATTATCTCTGTAAGTTTCTAGTTTGGAATATGGAAGTAGAACTTAGATTTTCTTCAGGTTCTTAACACACCATCTTCTACCATTAGTTTCCCTAAGATTATTATTGGAATCACCATACTTTACTGATCTGTTGCTTTTGTTTTGATGTGTTATTAATTGATATGTTTGTTTACATTTAAACAGGCTCGTGGTCTCAAGAAGCATTTGAAGAGGCTCAATGCCCCATCACACTGGATGCTGGACAAGCTTGGGGGAGCTTTTGTAAGTCCACCGGTTCTTCTAGCTTGTGCTTCTATAGATATTTAAGATGTTTGTGCTCTGTTATCTGACTCTTGTTGTCTGTTGATTGCAGGCCCCCAAGCCATCATCTGGTCCTCACAAGGCCAGGGAGTGCTTGCCTCTGATCCTCATCCTCAGGAACAGGCTGAAGTATGCTCTTACCTACCGTGAGGTGCAGTCCATCCTGATGCAGCGCCATATCCAGGTTGATGGCAAGGTCCGCACTGACAAGACCTACCCTGCTGGTTTCATGGGTAAGGACGCAACTTCAAAATGTTCACTGGTGTATGTTTGATGCTTACATTGTTTCATTTTTGATGTTTTGCTTTCTGTTGTCTATCAGATATCATCTCCATCCCCAAGACTGGTGAGAACTACAGGCTTCTGTATGACACCAAGGGCCGCTTCCGCCTTCATGCTGTCAGGGATGAGGATGCCAAGGTTAGTTCTATATCCTCATCTGTAGCTCTTATGATGCTCTTGCTGTACGCTATTGTGTTAGCTTCTCTTGTTTTGTTTTGTCATATCATTTAGTTAATGGTCTGCTTGATCTGCGTGTTTAACCTATTTGTCCATGTCAGTTGCACTGCTGTGTATTGATTTATCTCCCTTGCAATTTATCCTAACTATTACTTGTCATTCTTTTATGCCAATTGTTGCTGATTCCAACATAGGTTTAAATACTGGATTACTGTCTTGATCCATTTTGTCATCTTTCACTCTTATAATTACCTTACAGTTTCTCATTTATTTACTACTAAAGTTTCATTGTTAGTGTATTTACTTATTTTTTCTTGGTTTGCAGTTCAAGCTTTGCAAGGTTCGGTCAGTCCAGTTTGGACAGAAGGGCATTCCCTACCTGAACACCTATGATGGCCGCACAATCCGCTATCCTGACCCACTCATCAAGGCCAATGACACCATCAAGCTCGACCTTGAGACCAACAAGATCGTTGACTTCATCAAGTTCGATGTTGGCAACGTCGTCATGGTGACTGGTGGGCGCAACACTGGGCGTGTTGGTGTGATCAAGAACAGGGAGAAGCATAAGGGAACCTTCGAGACCATCCACGTTGAGGATGCCCAGGGCCACCAGTTTGCCACCCGTCTCGGCAACGTGTTCACCATCGGCAAGGGCACCAAGCCGTGGGTGAGCCTCCCCAAGGGCAAGGGTATCAAGCTCACCATCATTGAGGAGCAGAGGAAGAGGGATGCTGCTGCTCAGGCTGCTGCCAAGGCTTGATTCTGATGCGTCGATTCGTTTTGCATGAGTTTATCTGCAAGGATATAGAACTATGTTCCCAGAACTATTGTTTTTAAGTTTTGCCTGATGTTATGCTGGTTTTTGAACCAATGGCTGCTGCTAGGTGTAATGTGACAGTTTACCTTGTTCAAGTAGTATTTCTATCCTCCTGGTTCTGTTCTTGTTTGTGTCAAGTTGGGAGTTACGATGGTTTTGATTAGATGCACTGAAGTGAAGCTTTTCTAATATTTGCTCTTTGCTTCTCAAGTTGTCCATTTTATGGTAAAGTTTCTTTCTCTGTTACGTTGCTTCAGTTTGAGACATCCATTTGAGCCTTAGAATTTAGAGATTTGTCTTCTGAAACTAGTACCGCAGAATAGATGAAGATTGTTTCCTCTCAAATCAGTTCCCATCTTAGCCTTAGAAATCAGTTTGTTTGCTCTCTAAATTTGATGAAGTTTGTTTCTCTTTGATGGCGTCGTATCCTATGAATCCCACCAGTTCGTGTATCCTGCATCCGAACTGTCGATGACCACCCTGAACAAAATCGTAGTGTTATCGATGCTTCCACGGTGGTGATTTTCTAAAAACAAGCCCGCTTCCTCCCTAACTCAGCCCTTCCAATTTGCACAGGCACCCCTGCTATTTCTTTGTGTAATTCATCAAGATTCTTATTTGTCCAACTGTTTATTTTAGTGGTGAGTAGATGCAATGAATTACAGTTTTTCTATCAGGTGTCGAAGCTTGCAGCAACAACATGTTTCAGCAAGTACCCTTTGTAAATTGACATGAATCATTATCGATTGTAGCTTTGTTTTCAGTTCTTACTCTGTTGTAAGGACTGCAAAATACTTCTGAACACTTTAACCAAAGCTTTTTTTTGCTGCATCTGTGTACATCAGTTCCACCCGAGCTATTTTGCTTCACCAAAGTTGAGAGGACCCTCCAAAAGAAGAGGTTCATAAATCTGTATCATGATAAAGGCTTATGCATTAGGTGAATTTCCATATGTTCCTAGTCTAGTTACAACCATTTTTATTAGGTCAATATATCAGAACATCTATGGCTTGATTCAGTCATTATTAAGTCACCCAAGAACACCTCAAATTGCAAATACGAACAAGGCATTATGAAATTGTTTTTTCCTCGTATTTCCATCCACAACAACTTACACTCACTTCTTTCTCAAAATACAATGTTCACCAACGGTGTAAATTCACACGGCCAACAATTGCTTACATGCAGTACACACACCCAACAAAGAGCAATGGGAATTGATTAGCTATTCAGGAGGACAATCTGCAAGCAATATTAGATACACTAGACAGGACCGAGGAATATTCAGTCTGTAGCAGGCCAATGTTACGTGAGTCTGTAGCAGGCGCGTGTCGTCATAAGTAGGTCATCAGGGGAACCCACGGGATGAATGTGCAGTGTGTAAGCCGATGGTGCGGAGGCGGCGAACGCCGGCGGTCTCGGCGTCAGGGACCGGCGACAGGAGGATCTGCTCCGGCCGGGGCGGCACAGACCTGGATAAGGCACGAGAGATCACGTCGGGGCTGTCGAAGGGCATCTTTTCCGCTTCCGGCTATCATAAGATACGACGCCGTCGATCATAGCATAATCATAAAAACAGTAATTGTCCAGAGTTTGCAGTAGAGTTTTCATTCGTCCATTTCTCTATAACAGCTATAAAAAGGACACTGACATTTCTTGATCAAAATGCAACCTTAAGCCTTCTAATACATCTACGACCATTTAACAAGCTTCCACAATCAGCCAATGCAGTGTCATATCTGAATCATGTACTCTTTGCACATCCATGGTCCAAACAGTTAAGCAGAACAATGTAAAAACCGTTTATTTGACACACGAAACATATAATCCGTTGATATATCCATGAATAATAACAAGTCAGTAGATTCACTAGACACTGCGGCACACCCAATTTCGAAAATACAAGACACGAGCTCCAATCATGTATGTCACCAGAAACAGCAGCAGCATTCCTCCAGCATGCAGCAGCAGCATAGAGCAGCTAACCTGCGAAAGGAAATATAGCAAGGTCAAATGCAATAAGGAACAGGAAAATGGAATGAAAATACTGTGGGCGTTATTTCTGGAACGAAAATCTGTATCAACACATAGTCTTGCGTAGTATGAAATTAAGGCATGTCCACTTTTTTCAGGTCGTGATTAATCTTACCTCCAGTTACAAGTTTAACACCACTTAGAGGTATGGTATTACTTCGCATGAGAAAGAAAACTCTAGACTAATCCACAAGTTCAAGATTTGGTGCCCAAAATGATGTGCAGGGTGCAGCCACCAGTCGTTCTACACGTGGTATTACTTTGCATAACACACTGACAACAGTTTTCCGTTTGGGTTTCACCCAGAGTAATAGATAGCATACTGAAACTAGTTAATCACATGCACTTCTTTAGGGATGTTTCTAGGTGGACATGAACCATTGATCCAAATATTTGACAAAATGAAGATCTATCAGTTATTTGAGAATGCCGCTGCCAAGATCAACAACTGTCTACAAGTCTGCATAAGGAAACAGCATGGCCTAGTCTAGCAGACACATTCTGCCTCCATTCTCTTTTAGTTGTCGATTTAGAATGTAAAACTGCAGTGCCCAAATATGTGCAAACAATATGTCAAGTAACCATGATAACCAATGGAGTTAACGACATCAATAAATAGAATAGCATACTGCAAAAATCATTATGCATTCCTGTTAAGAGTGTGGCGGTATCACGAAGCTGTGTACTACGACAGATTTCGATGTGGAGACAGATACACAACAGTATATATCAGTAGTTCCGTGCACATTAGGCCTAAAACATGCTTTTGTTTGTTAGGTGCTCTGTACAAAACCAAATCATGCTGCCGTTTCCAATAGTACATACAAGACTTTTCGTTATCAGGTTTTTGCATAGGCAACAACTACTGAATTTTCTGTTCACATTAGTTCAGCCAGCACCGAAGAAATCCCAGGAGGACCTAAAATCCCAATCCATTTATATACTTCAGGTTTTGCAAATGTAAACAATTTTATAAGATCCGAAGACCTCAACTCTTACAATCAGCTCCCAGTATCCAAATCCATAGGGAAAAACTACAGAACTGGCGGAATCTGAACAAGAACTTAACCACAGCGAACCAATCCCATGCCCAAATTTGACAGGATGTGTTAAGACTTAAGAACAAGGGTTGCATTACCATCCTTTGAGGAAGCCGAGGCAGCAGTCATCTTCGTGGTGGTGATGGTGACCATGGTGGTGGTGATGGTGCTCCTCGACGTGGTGGTCATGGTGGTGCCCGTGGCCGTGGCTATGATGGTGGTGGTGGCCACCGTGCTGCGGCGGGTAGTAGTAGGGCGGCGGCTGCTGGGGCTGCCCCTGGTTGAAGTATCCCTGGTACCCGGGAGGCGGCTGCTGCTGCGGCGGCGGGTAGTACGGGCCCTGCGGCTCCCCGGGCGCCGACGGCGGCGGGTACACCGGCGCATACCCTGCAAGCCCACGGATCAACAAACCAAGATTAGACCCTGCCCCAACATCTCGGCATCATCGGAAACCCAGCACACGTTTCCCAATCGATCGGGGGAAAGCTGAATCGGTGCCAATTGGCTGAATTTGGGGGAAAGAGTCAGGGGGAATTCGGGAGAGGTGAATCGGGGGCGGGGAATTTGCCTGGCGGAGGCTGCTGGTAGCTCATCGTCTCTCGGCGTCGGCGGCCGATCCCCTGGCTTCGTTTTGGTGATCCTGATGTGCGGCGGAAGGGTCGGGCTGCTTGGTTGACGCCGGGACGGAGCGAGGCAGAAGTAAACCGCACGCAGACTTCCTTGCAGAGTTCCACTTGGCAAGGGATAAATAAATATTTGAACCAGAGCACAACAAAAGCTGGAATAGCTCAGTTGGCCAGAGCGTGTGGCTGTTAACCACAAGGTCGGAGGTTCGAGCCCTCCTTCTAGCGTTTTTTATTATTTTTGTCCTCACGCAGTTCCTTTTGGCAAAATCGATCATGTATTTCCGTATATACCAGATGGAACCGATCATGTCTCCGTATAATAATTACCGAAAAATAGTACAGTACACCAGATGGAACCGACCGATATACAACTCGATCTGGTCTCACCTCGATTTATAGGCCCTAGCTACCTGCACTGCATCCATATGCTACCGCTCGCCATCTTTTCTTTGAAAGCTACCGCTCGCCATCTTTTCTTTGAAAAAAAAGAACTCTGCTGCGTGAGTAGCGGGTCATGGAGGCCGACCACGAGTCTGGATGGCCGGACCTGCCGTCGGATCTCATGGGCCTGGTTCTCGGGCGCCTGCCGTCCCTCGCTGACCATGTCCGCCTCGCCACGGTCTGCCGTCGCTTTCGCTCCACAATCACGCTGCTTCCCTGGATCCTCTTACACGACGGCACACTCTTATCCCTATCCAGCAACGTGCCCGTGTACCAGGTGCCTCTCCCCGACACCGACGATGCCTCCTTCTATGGTGCCGGCGAGGACAGTCTCTTCCTCGTGCACCGTGACGGCCGGTGCTCCCTCCTGCACGCGCTCTCCGGCGATACCACCCACCTCCCCGAGCTAGCCGCGGTGCTGCGGAGGTATGACATCCGGGAGGACCACGTGCGCAAGGTCGTGATGTCCAAGTCGTCGAGTCATGGCCCCATCATCGCCCTCCTCTGCGACTTCCTCCGCAACCGCTGGGTCATCCTCTCGACCTGTCGGCCAGTAGGCAAAACTAACTCGTGCCTCAAGGCCGTGATTCTCACGGAGATACACGACATCGCCTTGTTCCAAGGGAGCCTCTACGCCATCTGCGGCCATCGCCTCTTCGCCTTTGACCTCCGCTTCGACAAGCCAACGCCACCAGGCCACAAACCAGACTACATAGGCGGCAACATTATGTGTGGACAAGGGCTTGACAGTAACCTGGACTATCCACGCGGGATAGAGCAATATCTAGTCGAATCCAATGGCAAGCTCCTGCTGGCGGCAATGCTGCGGATTGAAGGTGAAAATGGCCAAGACGATGATGACATGCAAGAAACGAGTAAAACGACCCTATTCAAGGTCTGGGAGGCCGACATGAGCGACCGCCGGTGGAAGGAGGTCGACGGAGGCCTGGACGGCCAGGCCCTCCTCGTGTCTCTTGCATGCTCAAAGTCCGTGCCTTCCGCTACGATCGACGGTCTCCATGGAGACTGCGTCTACTTCATCCACCACCAGCACTATGACCCTATGACGCTAGGCACAGGTGTGTACAACATGCGGACAAAAACGTCCATGCCATTGCCGCAGGAGCTCACGCCATTGCTCCGGGAGCTGACGCCTCTGGCCGATTGGGGGCGCATCGATCATATGTGGCATGGTTATAAACCCAATAGGCGGTTCCCCACATGGTTTTTCCCCAATATATAATGCTAAACCTACGGAAGGTGGAATTTAGGGGAAAGGGGAGTTTGACCCCAAGGACGAAGCGGTTGACGCAAAACCCTGGAGGACGTGGACCACATTTTTCGGTGTTCCATATTGGATGAGTAAGTGGGATCATGTAGAATAATCCCGTCAGCGTTATAACATTGAGTTTTCTCCTGTTAAATTTGGATCCAACTCCTCGTTTAATTGGAGTACTACTTTCTCGCTTTATAAATATAAAGACGTTTCTGAAGCATGTTCATATCTATCCCGAGGATCGGGTTAAGTCCCACTCTCCTGAGTTGTTGTTGTTGTAGGGTGATGATCTTTTTCTCGGTCTTATATATGCTTCTCATTATCAAAAGTACATTAGAGTACACATGTGCCACATTCAGAAAAGGGGTTCATTCAAAAGCACATGAGATGACCCAAGTGCAATTTTCAACTCTGATTTATAGGGATTCCACCCACCAAATGGTTTGTTTTACTCACCAAAAAATATCATCCATTCCCCCCTAAAAAGGAACAAAATTATCAATTGAACCGAGAGGGGCGCTCCAGGGAGCAAATGCTCCTCGATGAATGAGAAATGTTTGTTAGAGATAGAATTAGTTACGGCTTAACCAAACCGTATCAAACATGTAGTCCTATTAGTGTACGGTACTTGGTACCAAGAAAACTCCTGTACGTAAACCTCTTGTACAAGTCGGTCTTTACCGATCTCTCTGTCTATATTAATACATGCAGATCCCTCGATTGTTGTATCGACGGGAATATCAAACTTTGTCATGGTATCAGAGCCACCTCTTCCGTAGACAAAATCCTACCGATCCAACTACTCCAACGATCCAAAGATCTCCCAAGATCAGCGCGGGTATGGCGACGTCTTCAAGCCCAACTGAAATCAATCTTGGTTCTCCGCCAACCGAACTCCTTACGCGGAGCAACTTCCCTCTATGGCGCGCGCAGGTTATGCCGAAAATACGCGGCGCACAACTCACAGGCCTTCTTGACGACACCGATGCAGCGCCGTCGAAGATCATGGCCGTAGCAAATTCATACAAAGAAAAGGAGCCGACGATGGTTCCTAACCCCGAGTACAGATCCTGGTTAGCCCGGGATCAGAAAGTGCTCGGATATCTCCTTAAGTACCTCTCCAAGGAGATTCTCATGCATGTCCTCCGGATGGAGCACGCCGCCGATGTCTGGAAAGCGGTGGAAGACATGTTCACCACGCAGAGTTTGTCGAAAGTTACAAACCTCAGAATTGCGTTGGCTAACACCAAGAAAAATAATCTCTCAACCCCAGCGTTCTTCGCCAAGATGCAAGGCTTTGCAGATGAGTTGGTTGCTACGGGAAAACCGCTTGATGATGCTGAACTCGTCTCCTTCCTCCTGGCAGGACTCGGTGGTCGCTATGAATCCTTAATTGCTGCTCTTGGAGTCGTCAAAACTCCTATCTCTGTTGCTGAACTTCTCAATCAGGTCCAATCCTTTGAAAATTACCAGGCGCTGAACGCCTCTACCAATGATGGTGGGTTTGAGAGTTCTGCCAATACCGCAGCAAGGACAAACTACCATGGTGGTGACTACCGACCGCGCAACAATGGTGGTCGAGATGATCGTCGCAGCTATGATGATCGCCGTGGTGAAAGACGCCAAGATGATCGACGTCAAGATGATAGACGCCGAGATGATCGCCCCGCTTCTTCAACAACAATCAAGGGGGCGGTAGTGGAGGACGAGCGCCAGCTGGAGGAGGTCGTGGCCGTGGCCGTGGCCGCCGCCGTACCACTCCTTGGGTTGATATCACTTGCCAGATATGTGGCAGAGAGGGTCATGCTGCAAAAGATTGCTGGTATCGCTTTCAAGATGATGATGATTTTGAGAAAGCACATGCTTATGGTATTGATACAGACTGGTATTCGGACACTGGAGGAACACATCATGTTACTAGCGAGCTGAACAATTTATCAGTTCGTGACACGTATCAAGGACGCGACAAAGTCAACACCGCCAGTGGACAAGGTATGGATATTTGTCATGTTGGTAATTCGATAATTCATAATCCTGTTCAACCTTTCAAACTTCGCAATATTATCCATGTTCCTAATGCTTCCAAGAACCTTCTATCCGTTCATCGATTTGCCCTTGATAATCATGTCTTTTTGGAGTTTCACCCATATTTCTTTTTTATCAAGTCGGATCACGAGAAAGATTCTATATAGAGGGCAGTGTATTGGTGGTCTATATTCTCTTATTTCATCATTGGTTGGGTCATCTCATGAGAAGCATGCGTTCCTTGCCTCCAAGCCATCACAAGCGAAGTGGCACAGTCGTCTCGGTCATCCTTCGTTTCGAGTAGTTATGCAAATTCTTAGCAAGAATAGACTTCTTTTTGTTAGAGATTCAAGTCCAAATTCTATTTGTGATCCTTGTCAACAAGCTAAAAGTCATCATCTTCCCTATCCAGTGTCTACTAGTGTCTCCACTATTCCTCTTCAGTTAGTTTTTTCTGATGTTTGGGGTCCTGCGCCAACTTCGGTTGGACACCACAATTACCATGTAAGCTTTATTGATGATTATAGTAAATTTACTTGTATCTATCTTCTCAAGAAAAAGTCTGATGTTTTTTTTGCCTTTGTTAATTTTCAAAAGCTTGTTGAACGCAAACTCAATAAAAAAATTCTCAATGTGCAATCTGATTGGGGAGGAGAGTATGTCAAATTAAATTCCTTATTCCAAACACAAGCTATTGCTCATCATGTGTCCTGTCCTCACGCACATCAACAAAATGGTGATGCTGAACATAAACATCGTCATATTGTTGAAGTTGGTCTTTCCCTTCTTGCACATGCATCTATGCCTCTAAAGTTTTGGGATGAAGCTTTTCTTACCGCCACATATCTCATAAATATGCTTCCAAGCAAAGTCATTAAGAGTTACAGTGTTGATTGATTCTATATTCTTACAATACTAAGAAGAGCCGCAGAACGAGCCCCCGTGTCGTCCCCCAAGGCGGCACCAGGGTGAAACCCTAGCCGCCGGAAAAACTTCAAGCCAGTAGCCTCTCCTTCCGCCGCTGCCGCCGGCAAGGGCCACGGTGGTGGCGGGCCCAGGTAAGGTCTTTGGCGTGTGGCAGATCTCCGGTGGCGGTTGGGGACGGCGGCGAAGATCTTCTGCGTGCGGGATCTGGGGCGGCGACCCCGATCATGCGACGGCGGTGGCGTTCCTTCGGGTGTGGTGTCAGCGGGGGGTGGAGTTCTTCTGCTCATGGCCATGGCGGCGCCCGGTCCGCAGCGGCGGAGACTTCCCTTGGGCATCCACGCTTGAGGTGGAGGCGGCGGCCGTAGGCCTAGGCTCCCGCCTAGACCCGCCATCGGTGCGGCCTTTGGTCACCTAGAGGTACGTGGGGAGGCGACACGATGCTCGCGGTCGACCATGCTGGTTTCCAGTGGGATGACGCGTGCGTGTGGTTCGGTCGTAGACTTGCCTCCTTTTCCGCCGGAGGGGGTCGGTCGGCGGGCGGCGGCGTGGGGGCCTGCCGATCTGCCCAATAAAGGGGGCGATCCTTTAGGGCTTCTCGCACTTGGAAGATGGTCTGCTTGATGTCGGCTCTCATTTTCTGGCCGGTGACGAGTTCCGGAAGGCTCCGCCGGCGATCTCTTTTGCGCACAAGTTGCCCGCAGATTGCTGGATCGGGTGGGACTCGGTCGTGTGTTCCTGTTTCAAAGGAGCGACACGAAGCTGCCAACATGGGACATGTCGGTCTTCGATTTCCATGGAGGACACAGTGGTGGAGAATGTCAGTCGGCTGAGATATGAAGTTACTGATGGTGGGCTAAGTCTTGGTGGTGATGATGACTTTACTTGATGACTCTTGACTTGTAGCAGCGACAGTGAAAAGCGGGGGCAGCAATACAAGAAGAGTACAGGGTCTTATCTTTCAGGGTGAAAATCCAAGGTCTGGCCTTAACTGGTTGTGCCTGGCAATGGTCTTGAAGGCATTGTTTTGAGAGAGATAGACTTGCTCCAATGTGAAAATCCAAGGTCTGGCCTTAATTGGTTGTGCCTGGCAATGTTCTTGTTGAAGACATTGTTTTGTGAGCACGACTCTGGGTGCTGTCTTGGTGGTGTTTGGTGTTGCAGTTACAATGTCTTGATCACCGTAGCGGGATCTTTTATTTTTCTGTTCTTCTAGTTCTTTTGTAATAGGGCTGTGTGCATCCATAATGTTTTTAGAACATTGCGTTGTTGCAGAGGCCGGGTGTAATTGGTATCTTTCGTGATATTAATATATGCTCTTTTCCAAAAAAAGCAAAGTCATTAATAATAATACACCCATCCATCGTATTTTTGGAACTTCGCCTGTAGCATCCCAATTGTCTAACAATTGTAATGCTACTTGGTCTAGTAATATAATGGCTACTTCATATATATAATTGTTGCATCATCATTATATCATGCTCATGCCATCATGCCACCTTGCATTTGAGCATCATATAAAACCCTTTTCATTTTGGATCTCCTCTCATATGCATCATTAATTGTATTTGCCTCTTGATATTGTATTTGGTTATTGATATATTGTTTAAATGCCCAAGTTGAGTTGGGGCATATCTTTTATTCCACTCCACTACCCTTTCTTTCACCACCTTACAATTCCACCATCCCATTATCCATGAGCTTGTAATTATTTTTCTTTTGGTATTTAATCTAGCTCATGGGAGATAGGGTGGGTCCAATTCTACAAATCCTTCTGCTTGGCCTTATTCCACTTTTGGAAATGCATAAGAATAATGTCATGTTAATAATATTGTTTTCACAAGAATTTATTCATGACAATTATCATTTTTGCATGGGCCATGCAAGAGTATTCCTCACCTTTAACCATTTGTTTTTCTTGGGTTTAGTGATCCATTCTTTGTGGGATCATCTACATATGTCTCCACCATCTCCATAATCTCATCTACACCATTTGTTCCTTTCCTTTCCTTATGCAAATGAAGCCTTTCCCCTTAATTCTTTTCCTTCTCTTTTCCTTGATTACTTTTTCACCTCATCTTAGCCTGGATCCAAGCCCTCCCCTCACTCCATGGCTATCTTTGTTCTATATCAAAATTTTTGCAAAAAGCTTCCAAAAAGAGGTATTTCTTAGGTTTGTTTAAACCTGCAACAAAACAAAACAAATCAAAACAGTTTTTGTTAAAATAAAAAGAGTTAAAGAGAGGAAAAAGAAAACCTTACCTGCAGCCCAGTAGCAGTACCAGAGCAGCAGCCACCAAGCCCAGGCGGCATCCAGCAGAAGCAAGGCCCACTCGGGGTCCTTCTCTCCCTCTTCTTGGCCCAGTACCCCCCTTCGATGCCGTCCTGTTCTTCTTCTCTGCATCTCTCTCTCTGACAGTGTGAGCAGCTGCAGGTAGGCGTCGCCCGCCGTGATCCTCGTCATCCCTCATGCCGCGCTCGTGACCCCCTCCTTTATCAACCCTGGTTCCCCCCTAGAACCCTAGCTTTCTTCCTCCCTCGCGCCGCAGCCTTTTCCTTATCCACACCTCTCTGTTTTGCTGCCATGGCCGCCGCCTTGCGCCACTGCCCGCTGTCGGGTATGTCGTTGCTGAGCACCGTGGAGTAGCGGAGGAGTACCACCTACTTCCTCCACGTCGAACCGCAGCGATGTGAGCAGGTCGTGCTGTGAGCTGTCCTCCCGTCATCGTTCTCGGGTGGACCTGCGGGCGCGGCCATCTTCGTCCTCGCCTTGCCGTCATCCCCAACCACCCCCGAGCCCTCCGAGACCACCGCCGGCCTCGTGGTAAGCTCCCCTCTCCATTTTCCACCTTACCGCCTCATCTCTGCCTCTCTATCGCCATCGCTGCCACCGGAAAACTCTACCGCGCACTCGCCTAGTACTCCCCAGGTTCAGAACAGCCGCGTGGTGAGTTTTAGCTAGCTACTGCAACGGTAGCCGCGCCTCTGTTCCCGTCCAGTTTAGGTACCCCTGCATCCCCGCCATCGAGAAACCCTTGGCAAGAAACAAACTAGGATATACCCTCTCTGCTCAAGATCAAACCGCGTCCAAAACCATCCCCAGATCTGCTCGAAAACATCTCTAGAAGATCAGCTAATCTTCTTATAAATCTAAAACATGTCAACGATTTTTGGGGCCGCGTTGTCTCCTCTGTTCATCGCAAGATCGGTTCGTCCACAGTCCATCCTAGCAAGTTCTTTTGACACCTGGTTGAAGCCTGATGTTCCAGCTCTCCAACTAACCAAACCGCGTCCGATTTGGTGTACCGCAGCCCTCCAGATCTTCCTCGAAAGTTTGCCAAAATTCCGGTGTTCAGTTGTCCAACATTCAGTTTCGTCAGTGAAGCCCATGTCCTTTTGCATCCAAGCCCCTTGCGTTTCTAGGCCTCAACCCGCACTCCCTAGCTGCGCACACGTGTCGCCTCCTCTACGATCAGCGCGCGCGTGGCCCCGCAGTAATCCCGGCCCCGCTAGTCAGTCTCTGTGGGTATGCTGTAAGTGAGTGAGAAAAGCTTTTCTGCGCGCGTGTTGTCCCAGTCAGCATCGACCCCACTGGTCAGTGTCTGTGGCTAGATTGGGCTGAGTAACAAAAGTCCAGGAACCTTTTCTGAATTCAAATTCAAACTTTTCCAAATCAATTCAAATTCAAATTTTCAAATCTGTTTAAACTTAAATTAATTCATAACTTTCAAATAGTTTGGAATTTGAATTCAAACCTTATATGAAAACTGTTTTGTTTTTGAATGTCAATTCAAATCTTTAATCAAATATTTTCAGAATTGATTTAAAATAGTCAAACCTTTGACTTTGACTTAATTGACTAATTTTGACTTTAAAATAAATTTAAATTCATAATTCCAAATAATACAAATAATATATGTTTTCAAATCAGAAAAATGTGAGGAATTCAAATATGCCATCCAAAATATATTTTGAGCACTTAAAATTTCAAGTTGAATTAAATTACAACAAAATGCCCTTCTCCCTTAATTAATTAATAACTTTTGATTTATAACTCCAAATTTAACAAATGATATGTCTAAAATGATCATCTCGACGAGACCTTTCTGTTTATGCATTCCATGTTCTAAATTGCAGCATGCATCATATAAATATAAAGTATACAACAACCAATATGAGTATAAAATGTGGCCAAAACTCAATAAAATGTTTATTTCTTGTATTCTACACCTCACCCCTGCCATGCTACATTATTGCCATGCAACTTGTGCATCATTCATCATGGAATGATTGTTTGCTTGTCGCATTTTATTCATATGCTTGTGCACTGTATTTATGTTGGCCCTTGTTTGTTTGGTTCTTCTTCGAATAGGCCGAAGCGGGGATATATCAAGAAACCCAGGAGCACTACCCAGATCCTTCTCTCGCTTCAACTGAGCTGCCAGGCAAGCACTACCACATGCTTGCATACATATAGTACCTATTGCCTCTATCTTACTCTTGCATCATTGAGTCGCGATTGCATTAAACTGAATCCCAAGTACTGCATAGCCTTTACTTTTAAACCCCACCGAAGCTTGTTCCCCCATCCCATGAGCCATTACTACAGGAGTTGTTTGAGCCATGCGGGTCGTAGAACAGCATGTGTAGGGTATGTGAGTGTCTGGTGGATAACGAGGTACCTAAACAACTTAACCTGAGTAGTAATGGGATAACTAATGAAAGTGGCACCGGTGAGCAATATCTGCTATTTGGTTTTTCCTGCTCACTTGTGTCCCGTAGGACCCCGAGTACTTGATACCTGTTCCTTGAATATTCGCGCTATCCACATCCGGGAGGCTTATGGGACCCCCCTGAGCCAGAGCTTGATTCAGTCTTATTTCTTGGGGCCACAAACTAGTTTGAGGTTTTGTTTACTATCCTATACTTATGCCATGCTTTACTGCTTAATTTACGATTGTGCGAGGAGCACCTGTACTGTTTAGGTAAGCGGAGTGTTTTCGCGGTATCGACAAGCCCAGTCACATTTTCGGGTTCCCAGTCGTTTACAACCACTGGCGCAAACCTTGAGTCCGTCTTGGAGTCACTAACCGTTGGTGTACTCAATGGGTGGCCTCAAATATTCTGAATCTGTGATTGCTTTGTCCTCAAGGCCTCGTTGGGTTTTGATTTGGTTTTTCCGAGGTTGATCGAGTGTGTGTTGCTATTTGTGCACCTGCGGTAAAACTTTCAAAGCCGTGTCGCGGTTATGGACGACTTGGAGCACAGTTCTCGATCATAGACAAGCATAACTAAAGTACCGCTGTAATTTGACTAAGTAACTGACTAGTAAATAGTACAGCACTCATGGAATGGTTAATAAAATTGCCAACGGATGGGGGTTGTTAGTCCGCTTCCTCGTTGGTTAGCGAGGAGGAGGATGGATCGATGGTACTCTCGTTATAATCATTATCACTATTTCACGGACATCCGCCGTCAATCTTTGGTTAGGCGGATGGTTAGCGTATCTATAGAATTGTTAGGGTTTATCTTTTGCAATTCGTCACCCGGGTTGTGTCCCCTTTAGAGGCATAAAGACTTCTTTAGTACCCTAGGGTCTCACACAATAAATTGTTTGATTCGGATGAGCAGTACACTCACGAGATGGATAATGGGTGGAGGAGACGATGTGGGCAACGATCGTTCGGTGTAGAGATTCCGGAGCGGGATCCGTGAGATCTGTGTAGGCGGATGTGCTTATTTATGGGGCATCTTATGCCGATTTGCTTCTTATCCGTACTCGGATCTTGTTTGCCGCTTCCGCCTGATACTCTGATGTTTGATGTATGAGGAGATATCCTAGACTATTATATCTATCTAGGACATTTGAATCTTGCCGTATGGCGTTGCTATATTTCCTTTCTTTTTAGATGGAATGGCTCGATGTCTTTGTTGTATGGTGGCTTGCATACATACTCATTTGTGTATGTAGTTGATCCTCCTTTTGCCGATTCGCGCCCGTTCTTGTCCCGATGATTGGAAATGGTTGGGACGGCCGAAAGGTCTACCTGTGAGTGGCATTTGGGCCCCACCGTACTATTTCAACCATTTCCGCTCATCCAGGCTTGTAACTAGGAGCGTAATTCACCGAGGTAGTTACATCGCCCAATTACTCTTCTCTTCGTGTTTTTGGATGCGCTTGTTGGCCCAATCTTTGTCCATACAATAAACGAAAACTTGCTTTTCATTCCAAGCGATGTGTCTTCTTAGGTTATAGTCCTAAGCACAAAGGGGTCATTTGTCTTGAGGTTGCTACAGGGCGTGTCTATGTTGTTGGAATTATGCCCTAGAGGCATTAATAAAGATGTTATTATTATAATTCTTGTTCATGATAAAGTTTATATTCCATGCTAGAATTGTATTAAGCGGAAACTTTAATACTTGTATGGTTTGTAAACAACACCGTGTCCCTAGTACGCCTCTATGGACTAGCTCATTGATCAATGATGGTTAAGGTTTCCTAACCATAGACATGAGTTGTCAATTGATAATGAGATCATATCATTGGGAGAATGATATGGTGGATAGACCCAAACAAAGCAGAGCAATTAGATCGTGTCATCGTGTTCGTCTTTGCGAAGCTTTTCCTATGTCAAATATTGTATTCCTTAGACCATGAGATAATGCAACTCCCTGGTACCGGAAGAAAGCTTTGAGGTCATCAAACGCCATCCTATGAGAGGGTGATCATAAAGGTGTCTCTCAGGTGATCGGAAAGTATTTGTTGGGTTGTATGTATCGAGATGGAATTTGTCCCTCCCAAGTCGGAGAGATATACTTCGGGCCCACTCGGTAATCGATGTCAAGACCGCTTGCAAGCATGTGGTTAAGGAGTTAATCACAAAGTGATATCGGATTACGGACGAGTAAAGTACTTTGTGAGCGAGATTGAACTAGGTATGGCATGCAAGCGATCGAATCTCGGGCAAGTAAAATATCGCGAGATGAAGGGAATATATATATGGGATTGATTGAATCCACATCGTGGTTCATCCGATATGATCATCGATGAATGTGTGGGAGTCAATATGGGTGCCCAGACCCGTTGATTATTGATAGAAGATCATGTGCATATTCTCGAACCCGCAGGGTCACACACTTAACGTATCTCGGACGCTAGGATAGATTGGATAATTGGTTTATGAATTTTTGTTCGAGTCTCGGATGGGATCCGGATATCACGAGAGGTTCGGAATGGTCGGAGAATAAGATTCATATAAGGCGGTCAGTTTTGGAGTTCAAATTGTTCCGGGTTAATCGGTATTGTACGAAGCTTCTAGAACCTTCCGGAAGGGACCAACGTGGCCCCACCCGGGAGGGGCATGGGCCTATGAGGGAGTGTCCTGGCCGCATTGGGCCAGGGGCACAAGGCACCATAGGGCCCAGCCGATCCTAGATAAGTTTAAACTCGTTTAAACTAGAGATAGGATTTCTAGATAAGGGAGAGTTTAAATCGTTTAAACTAGAGATAGGATTTCTAGATAAGGGAGAGTTTAAATTGTTTAAACTAGAGATAGGATTTCTAGATAAGGGAGAGTTTAAATTGTTTAAACTAGAGATAGGCTTGGAGGAGGGCTGGCCGCCCCCCCTCTATATATAGAGGGGTGGTGCGCCCCCTCCCCCCACTACACACACACCTTCCTCCAAGCCCTAGCAGCCTTGCTACCTTCCTCTCTCCCTCCCAACTGTTTGTAGGCGAAGCCCTGCAGCAGAAATTCTCCACCATATACACCACGCCGTCGTGTTGTAGATCCAATCTATCTCTCCACCATACTCGCTGGTCCGAGGAAGGAGGAGACGTCGAGTCTTGCTGCGTGTGCATATCACGGAGGCACCGCCACTTGTGGTGCTAGATCGGATCGGATCGCGAGGAGGAGAAGCGAATACTACATCACCCACGCGTTAAACGCGTTCCGCTATGCGAATCTTCAAGGGTATGAAGATCTAATCCAATCTCTCTTGTTGATTGCATCTCCTAGATTAGATCTTGGCTTTCCCTCTGTTCGCATCCGTAGAAAATTTTGATTTACTATGCCGCGAAACCCTTCAGTGGTATCAGAGCTAGATCTATGCGTAGATGTGTTTCACGAGTAGAACACAACATGGTTTTTGCGGGCGTTGATGTTTTCTGTTGCAAGCCTCTTGTTTGTGTTCTTCTTATGACGCGGGATAGTGAGATTGAAGCGGTCCAGGCCAACCTTACGCGACGTCGTTCGCGAGACCGGCTCCGCACTTGACGTGTGGCTTGTACCACACATGCGGCTGGTGGATGTCAGTTTCTCTCACTATAGTTGTCATGGGATTAACACCGGAGTTTGGCAACCATAATATCACTGTTGTGGCTTTCCGTAGGTAAGAATCGTTCTTAGCATCTACACCCATAAGCCGCGTAAAACATGCAACAACAAAGTAGAGGCGTCTAACTTGTTTTTGCAGGGAGTGTTTTCTGTGATGTGGTATGGCCCAAGATGTGATGTGTATATTGTATGCGATGATCATGTTTTGTAATGTTTCACGACTTGCACGTCGATGAGTACACAACCGACAGGAGCCATATGGTTGTCTTTATAATTGTGTATGACCTGCGAGTCAACTTCTTATACGCCATGTAATAGCTTTACTTTATCGCTAAGTAGTTAGCAATAGTTGTAGTTGCTATTCATGGTGGAGGCAATCATGGTGGAGTGATGGAGATCATGCCGGAACGCACAAGATGGAGATCATTGCGCGAAGATTGGCTATACCATGTCACATAAAGTTATATGCATGTGATGTTTATCCCTTTATGTATCTTATTATGCTTAGATCGCGACGGTAGCATTATAAGATGATTCCTCACTTAAAGATCAAGATAAAAACTGTGTTCTCCCCAAGTATGCACCGTTGCGAAAGTTCGTCGTGTCCAAGCATCACGTGATGATCGGGTGCTATAGACTCTACGCTCACATACAACGGGTGCAAGCCAGTTTTGCACACGCGGAAATACTTGGGTCTAGCTTGACGAGCCTAGCATGTACAGACATGGCCTCGGAACACAAGAACCGAAAGGTTAAGCATGAGTCATATGAATGATATGATCGACACTTCGTTGTCCACCATTGAAACCACATCTCTTCTCGTGATGATCGGATTAGGTGTGGTGAATTTGGATCGTGTTCACTAAACAACTTGAGGGATGTTGAATTTAGTGGGAGTTCATCTAGTAATTTGATTAAGTTGAACTATTTATCATGAACATAGTCTAAGTTGTACTTGCAAATCATGTAGATCACATGGCCAAGTCCAACTTCAACTTCAACGTTTTCTTTGAGAAGGAAAAGCTTAGAAACAATGGGTCTAACTTCACCAATTGGTTCAATCTAAGAATAATTACTGCGGACGAAAGGACTATGTCCTTGGGAAAGCGTTAGGTGACACCCACACTATAGATGCGCTTGTTGGTGATGAAAAAGCTGTTTCGATCACGCAAGGATGATTATGATTTGATTAAGATCGTCATGTTGTATCTTTGTGGAATCGGATCTTCAAAATCGTTTTGAAGAGTTCGGGCCCTTTGAGATTCTCGAGGAGCTGAAAACATGTTTTGAGACTCAACCCGTTAAAGCGATATGAGATCTCTAAGAAATTCTTTAACTACAAGATGGAGGAAGGAGGTCCGTTAGTGAGCACGCCATTAAGATGTCGGGCTACACTCAACGCATTGAGCAAGCTGGATGCAAGATTCCGGAGGAGCTCAATATTGACACTCCTAGCTACAAAAGTTTTGTAGTTGATCTCAATCAGTTGGTTCCACCGATATGATCATTGAGCTCTTTGCTAAGATGAAAGTAGCGGAGTTGAACATCAAAAGAATAATCATGTGTTGATGGTCGCAATCCCCCACCTTTAAGAAAGGTAAGGGTGCAAGGAAGCCCTTCAAGAAAGGCAATGGCAAGCGCGTTGCCCTGCCGAGAAGAAGCTCGTGTCCGTCCAAAGCGGACCCGAGTGCTTCTATTGCAAGGACAAGGGTCCTTTGGGCATCGCTGCAAGTACTTAACGGACAAGAAGGGTGGCACCATCAAAGGTATATTTGATATACATGTTATTGATGTTTTCCTTACTAGCTCTCGTTGTAGTGCACGGTATTTGATACGGTTCGATTGCTAATATTTGTAACTCAAAGCAGAGCTACGGAATGAGCGGCTTGCGAGGGATGAGGTGACGATGCGTGTTGGCAACGGATCAAGAGTTGATGTGATGGCCGTCGGCACGCTCTCCTTAGTTTTACCTTTGGGATTAGTTTTAAACCTTAATAAATGTTATTATGTGCCTGCATTGAGCATGAACATCATTTCCGGATCGTGTTTATTGCAAGACGGTTATTCATTTAAATCGGAGAATAATGGTTGTTCTATTTATATGAGTAACATCTTTTATGGTCATGCACCTCTTGTGAATGGTTTATTTCTTCTAAATCTCGAATGGGATGAAACACACATCCATAACATTGAGGCTAAGAGATGCAAAGTAGATAGTGATAATACTACTTATTTATGGCACTGTCGTCTAGGTCATATTGGTGTAAAGCGCATGAAGAAACTCCATTCTGATGGACTTTTGGAGTCTCTTGATTTTGAATCATTTGACACATGCGAACCATGCCTCATGGGCAAGATGATCAAAACCCCGTTCTCCGGTATGATGGAGCGAGCAACGGACTTGTTGGAAATCATACATACCGATGTATGCGGACCGATGAGTGTTTCGACGCGCGGTGGATATCGCTATTTCCTCACTTTTACCGATGACTTAAGTAGATATGGGTATATCTATTTAATGAAACATAAATCTGAAACATTTGAAAAGTTCAAGGAATTTCGGAGTGAAGTGGAGAACCATCGTAACAGAAATATTAAATTTCTACGATCCGATCGTGGAGGTGAATATTTGAGTTATGATTTTCTCACGCATCTTAAAGCAAGTGGAATCGTTTCACAACTCACGCCACCGGAACACCACAGTATGCAATGGTGTGTTCGAGCACTGAATCGAACCCTATTAGATATGGTCCGATCAATGATGTCTCTTCTTGATTTGCGTTATCATTTTGGGGTTATGCATTAGAAACCGCTGCATTCACTTTAAATAGGGCTCCATCTAAATCCGTTGAGACGACACCGTATGAACTGTGGTTTGGTGCTAAACCTAAGTTGTCGTTTCTTAAAGTTTGGGGATGCGAAGCTTACGTCAAGAAGTTGATGCGGACAAGCTCGAACCCAAAGCGTAGAAATGCGTCTTCATAGGATACCCTAAGGAAACTATTGGGTATACCTTCTATCACGTAACCGAAGGCAAAGTGTTTTGTCGAAAGAACGGTTCCTTTCGGAGAAGGAGTTTATCTCGAAAGAAGTGAGTGGGAGGAAAGTAGAGCTAGACGAGGTTATTGAACCTTCTCTTGAATTGGAGAGTAGCGCAGACCGAAATTGTTCGATTCACTTTGCACAACAATAGAGGAAGCTAATGACAAGGATCATGAAGCTTGGACGATCTTGCTCTTGAACGTCGCAGTCGACAAGGTCGCGTGCCCCTCTGAGTGGTACGGCAACCCTGTCTTGTCTTGTTGGTAGAAGACGGTGAACCTACGAACTATGAGGAAGCGATGATGAGCCCGGACTCGAGAAATGACTGAAGCCATGAAATCTGAATTGGGA
Source organism: Avena longiglumis (assembly GCA_030063025.1). NCBI lineage: Eukaryota > Viridiplantae > Streptophyta > Magnoliopsida > Poales > Poaceae > Avena > Avena longiglumis. The sequence goes on from CP125975.1 coordinate 32,593,788, forward strand.
TCCATGAGCGAAAACCAAGTATGGACTTTGGTGGATCCTCCTAGCGAGAAAGGCCGTTGAGTGCAAATGGATATTCAAGAAGAAAAGCGGACGCGGATGGTAATGTTACCGTCTATAAAGCACGGCTTGCAAAAGGTTTTCGACAAGTTCAAGGTGTTGACTACGATGAGACTTTCTCTCCGTAGCGATGTTTAAGTCCATTCGGATTTTATTAGCAATTGCTGCGTTTCATGATTATGAAATATGGCGATGGATGTCAAGATCTTTCCTCAATGGGAACATTGATGAAGAGTTGTATATGATGCAACCCGAAGGTTTTGTCGATCCTAAGGATGCTAGTAAAGTATGAAAACTTCAGCGTTCCATTTATGGACTGAAGCAAGCATCTCGAGTTGGAACCTTCGTTTTGATCAAGTGATCAAGAGTTTTGGATTTGTTCCAAATTGCTACTGAGCTTGTATCTACAAGAAAGTGAGTGGGAGCTCGGTGGCGTTTACGTGCATCGTGTGGATGACATATTGATTATCGGAAATGACATCAACATGCTTAACGATGTGAGCAGTTATTTGAACAAGTGTTTTCAATGAAAGACCTAGGTGAAGCTGCTTATATATTGGGCATCAAGATCTATAGAGATAGACAAAGGCCTGATAGCTTTAAGCCGAGTACATACCTAGACAAAGTTCGAAAAGGTTCGTAATGGATAATGCAAAGAAAGGTTCGGTGCCTATGTTGTCGTAAGATATTGAGCAAGGCTCGGTGTCCATTACGGTAAATGATAGGAAGCTATGAGCAAAGTGCCTTATGCCTCGGCCATAGGTTCCATCATGTATGCCATCTTTGTGTACTAGACCGGATGTGTCCAATGCTCTTAGTTTGACGAGCAGATATCAAAGTGATCCAGAGTGGAACATGGACAGCCGTGAAGAACATCCTAAAGTACCTAAATAGAACTAAAGAAATGTTCTTAGTCTATGGGGTGATGAGCGACTTCGTAAAAAGGTTACGTCGATGCTAGTTTCGACACCGCAAGGATGATTCTAAATCTCAGACGGGATACGTGTATATTTTGAATGGAGGAGCCGAGTGGAGAAGCTGCAAGCAAAGCGTGATCGCGGGATCGATCTACGAGAAGCGGAATACATGGCTGCTTGAAGCGTCAAGTGAAGGAGTTTGGATCAGAAACTTCATCACTGAGCTTGGCGTGGTTCCAAGTGGATTGGACCCACTGGAGATATTGTGTGACAACACTGGCGCCATAGCACTCACTAAGGAACCAAGATATCATCCAAAGACCAAGCATATCAACCGCAAGTTTCATATAATCCGAGATTATATAGCAGATGGCGATCTGAAGATTAGCAAAGTACATACGGATCTGAATGTCGCAGATCCATTGACTAAACCTCTTCCACGTGTAAAACATGATCAACACCTCAGTGCCATGGGTGTGAGATTGTTGCCAAATGTAGACTAGATTATTGACTCTAGTGCAAGTGGGAGACTGTTGGAATTATGCCCTAGAGGCAATAATAAAGATGTTATTATTATAATTCTTGTTCATGATAAATTTTATATTCCATGCTAGAATTTTATTAAGCGGAAACTTTAATACTTGTGTGGTTTGTAAACAACACCGTGTCCCTAGTACGCCTCTATGGACTAGCTCATTGATCAATGATGGTTAAGGTTTCCTAACCATAGACATGAGTTGTCAATTGATAATGAGATCATATCATTGGGAGAATGATATGGTGGATAGACCCAAACAAAGCAGAGCAATTAGATCGTGTCATCGTGTTCGTCTTTGCGAAGCTTTTCCTATGTCAAATATTGTATTCCTTAGACCATGAGATAATGCAACTCCACAGTACCGTAAGAAAGCTTTGAGGTCATCAAACGTCATCCTATGAGAGGGTGATCATAAAGGTGTCTCTCGGTGATCGGAAAGTATCATTGGGTTGTATGTATCGAGATGGAATTTGTCCCTCCCAAGTCGGAGAGATATACTTGGGCCCACTCGGTGTCGATATCAACACCGCTTGCAAGAATGTGGTTAAGGAGTTAATCACAAAGTGATATCGGATTACGGAGCAGTAAAGTACTTCTGTGAACGAGATTGAACTAGGTATGATGCAACGATCGAATCTCGGGCAAGTAAAATATCGCGAGACGAAGGGAATATATATATGGGATTGATTGAATCCTGGCATCGTGGTTCATCCGATATGATCATCGATGAATGTGTGGGGGTCAATATGGGTGCCCATACCCCGCTGTTGATTATTGATAGAAGATCATGTCTGCATATTCTCGAACCCGCAGGGTCACACACGTAACGTATCTTGACGCTAGGATAGATTGGATAATTGGTTTATGAATTTTTGTTCGGAGTCTCGGATGGGATCCGGGATATCACGAGAGGTTCCGGAATGGTCCGGAGAATAAGATTCATATAAGGCAATGCAGTTTTTGGAGTTCGGAATTGTTCCGGGTTAATCGGTATTGTACCGGAAGCTTCTAGAACCTTCCGGAAGGGACCAACGTGGCCCCACCTTCCGGGAGGGGGCATGGGCCTATGAGGGAGTGTCCTGGCCGCATTGGGCCAGGGGCACAAGGCCCCATAGGGCCCAGCCGATCCTAGATAAGTTTAAACTCGTTTAAACTAGAGATAGGATTTCTAGATAAGGGAGAGTTTAAATCGTTTAAACTAGAGATAGGATTTCTAGATAAGGGAGAGTTTAAATTGTTTAAACTAGAGATAGGATTTCTAGATAAGGGAGAGTTTAAATTGTTTAAACTAGAGATAGGCCTGGAGGAGGAGCAAGGGCTGGCCTCCCCCCTCTATATATAGAGGGGTGGTGCGCCCCCTTCCCCCTTACACACACACCTTCCTCCAAGCCCTAGCAGCCTTGCTACCTTCCTCTCTCCCTCCCGACTGTTTGTAGGCGAAGCCCTGCAGCAGAAATTGTCCACCATATACACCACGCCGTCGTGTTGTAGATCCAATCTATATCTCCACCATACTTGCTGGTCCGAGAAAGGAGCAGACGTCGAGGTGCTGCACGTGTGCATCTCACGGAGGCACCGCCACTTGTGGTGCTAGATCGGATCGGATCGCGAGGAGGAGAAGCGAGTACGACTACATCACCCACGTTAAAATGAGCGTTCACTGTGCGAATCTTCAAGGGTATGAAGATCTAATCCAATCTCTCTTGTTGATTGCATCTCCTAGATTATATCTTGGCTTTCCCTCTGTTCGCATCCGTAGAAAATTTTGATTTACTATGCCGCGAAACCCTTCATATGTGTCTCGTGATGTTGTTTTTGATGAGGCGGGTTTTCCTTTCAAAGAACTTCATCCTAATGCCGGTGCCCTACTTCGTAGAGAGATTCTTTTGCTTGACCAAACTCTCTACAATGTTGAACATGGGGGTGAATTTATTGATGATCCAACATTGACAAATTCTACTAATCCTACTGTTCCTGAGTTTTTACAGCAAACAAAAACAAGAACCGTGCAAAACGGCGCAGATTTGGTTCACAATGGAATACATCAAATAATAGCAGAAGACGACGAGTCAGACACTGTTGGTTTTCCGACCCAATCTGCTCCAGTATCGCCCCAGTATTCATCCTTGAATCGGTCATCGGCAGCAGCCAGCGCGCCAGACAGGTCTGACACAACCGCGTCTCCATCAGGAGGAGGGACTGACTCCCGAGGTTCATCTGCGGGCGAACGGAGTGGCACACATGAATTCTCCCCTGCAGCCACACAGTCCACGGGATCAAATGCAGGCAGCCTGGCCGGTGCAATGCCACGATGGGACAACAACAGGGGTACCTCTCCTTGCTCACGTATAGATGAGAATAGCTCACGTTTGGGTGAGAGTAGCTCCACTAGATCCTCAGGATCTTCTGCGCCACAAAATACAGCGGCAACTGATGCTTCTCCTGCTACGTCCACTCGTCCTATGACACGTGCATCTCGTGGACAGTCCCGTCTCCAGGATTTTGGGGCCCCGGTGCGATTTATAAAAATGGTGCCTTAATTTTTATACACATTCAACAACTAGTATAACAAAATCACACGTTTAATTTATATTGTATAACTTTTCGAATGTGCTATAAAATACAATGTCCAAATAAATACCAAATATTCATTCTAAAATAATAAATATAGCATCAAAGAAATAAAACGAACCTCATGAATCTACCAAAAAGCATCATCCGCCGGGTATTTCTTGAAATAAAATCTTCAATCATAGCATTATAGTTGATCTTCTCCAAAATATCACTCTCAAGTGCAATAGTCGCCAATCCACTGAGTCTTTCTTGTGCCATAGTAGAACGCATGTAGGATTTCAGCAACTTGAGTTTAGAAAAGCTTCTTTCCGCAGATGCAACAGTAACATGAATAGTTAAAAAAAATCTGTATGCAATATTAGCAACAGCCAAATACGGACGCTTCTCCAGAAACTTCAAAATATCAGGAGGACCCATAGATTTCTCAAGTAAATCTAGAAAAAATTAAGTCAACTAATATGCACTGTAAAAAACATCAATTATTTTCTACTAATTCCGTATCGAAAGCATGAGTACTGAGTAAATTATTTTCTTCTAGTTTCGTATATATATAAGTCTCCTGCCAACAGATTCTTAGTTCTTACCGATTTTGCGTTGCAACGTTGTAGTCTGGCTCCAAAGTCCAATCGGCAATCAGTCGTACTCGTCTCCTGCTCACGGCTGCGCGCATGCACTATCAGGAAGGCCGAGACTCAGCTGTGGCCTTATCGAACGATTGGCTGGCGGCTAGCGGTGAGTAAATAGGCCGCGGCGATCTTGGGAAGGAGGTCGGGAAGGAAGAAGCGAGGCAACGCGAGGGCCGCTGTCTGTCGATCTCATCATCTGCTTTCGAGGCGACGCGAGGCCATCTGGTGTCTTTGGGCACAGGCCGACGGCGAAGTACCAGGGAACTGCCCAAAATCGGGGGCCCTCCAAAATCGGGGGCCCTGTTCGGTCGAGCATACCGAACCTGCTCATCGACGGGCCTGCTCGTGGAATTGTTAAATCAAAGGAGTACATAGATGGTACAATCCGATGGTGTTTATCCTCTATTTCTGATGAACCATTAACTCTGCAGGATGCTTTATCAAATAGAGAATGGAAGGAAGCTATGGATGAAGAGTATAACGCGCTTATGAAAAACAAAACCTGGCACTTGGTTCCTGAAAGGCGTGGTGCAAATGTTATAGATTGCCGTTGGGTATACAAGATAAAGAAAAGATCTGATGGTTCTGTTGATAGATACAAGGCAAGGATAGTGGCTAAAGGGTTTAAGCAACGTTATGATATTGATTACGAAGATACCTTTAGTCCTGTTGTTAAAATTTCTACTATTCGACTTGTTTTGGCCATTGCTGTTTCCAGGGGTTGGAGTCTACGATAGTTGGATGTTAAGAACGCGTTTTTACATGGTGTTCTGGAAGAGGAGGTCTATATGAGACAACCACCCGGCTATGAAAATAAAAATAAGCCACATTATATATGCAGGCTTGACAAGGCATTATATGGGTTGAAGCAAGCCCCTAGAGCATGGTACTCTCGCTTGAGTTCTCGGTTGATAAGTCTTAGATTTATTGCTTCAAAGTCTCACACTTCATTGTTTATCTATCACAAACTGAATGTCACAATTTATATGCTCATTTATGTTGATGACATAATTGTTGTTAGCTCATCTGAGGATGCAACCAATGCTTTACTTAAGGATTTGACCAAGGAATTTGCTTTGAAGGATCTTGGAGAGCTTCACTTCTTTTTGGGCATTGAGGTAAAAAAGGTAAATGATGGCCTTGTGCTAAATCAGGCAAAGTATGCTAAAGATGTTCTGTCTCGTGTGGGCATGCTAAATTGCAAAGGCTCAACAACCCCTCTGTCATCTTCAGAAAAAATTACAGCCCATGAAGGAGAGTTGTTAGGGCCAGATGATAGTACTAAATACAGATATATTAAGCATACTCTCAGTGTAGGACTAACTTTCATGAGGTCTAAGTCCGCTTTCATTAGTGCCTTTTCAGATGCTGACTGGGCAGGTTGCTTGGATGATCGTATATCAACTGGAGGTTTTGCTATCTTATTTGGACCCAATCTTATTTCATGGAGTGCGAAGAAGCAAGCTACAGTCTCTCGATCTAGTACGGAAGCAGAATATAAATCTGTTGCAAATGCTACAGTTGAAGTGATATGGCTACAATCTTTGCTTAAGGAACTTGGAATCAAATCAACACAGCCACCGTGTTTATGGTGTGATAATTTGGGATCAACATACTTATCAGCAAATCCAGTGTTTCATGCAAGAGCCAAACACATAGAGATAGATTTCCATTTTGTTAGAGAGCGAGTTCTTAATAAGCAATTGGAAATTTGATTTGTTCCTTCAAAGGATCAAGTTGCTGATGGATTCACGAAGTCTCTACCAGTTCGTCAGTTTGAGGAATTCAAACATAATCTCAACCTACGAGGTTGTGATTAAGGGAGGGTGAAAGAACATTTCTTAATCCCTAGTGTTTTGTGTGTTAGATAACAATACCAAGGATCATTTAATGTGTGTTGAAGTGTTGCAGCTCAGAACTCTGCCTTTGGGGGCGGATAATCCGGCCCCACCAGGGGTGGATAATCCGCCCCTCCCAAGCAAGCGCAAGCCCGGAAGGGGCGGAATGTTGGCGGATTCTCGGCCGGATAATCCGCCTCGAGGCGGATAATCCGCCCTCCTCATCGCCATGGCGCAAGCCCGGAGAGGCGAGTTTTGGCGGACTTTCGGCTAGGCGGATAATCCGCCTTAGGGGCGGATTATCCGCCCCCAAGATATTCTCCAAGTTTCACCAAGGCGCAAGCCCCAGAGGCGGAGTTTCCCGAGAATCCGCCCTTGGGCGGAGTTTTCGAGGCGGATAATCCCCAAGTGGGGCGGATAATCCGCCCCAAAGTTGTCTGTGACGAGATCGGGAGGGGTATTTAAGCTAGCAATCCCCCTCCTGCCAGAACCCTTGATTCATCTCGAAAAAGAACAGATCAGATCTCAAAACTTCATAAAAGAGTGCTCCACCTAGATCCATCCAAAGGCCCCATCCCTTGGGGAATCGAAGGAGGAGAACTCGATCTTCATCATCAACAATCAAGCGCTTCATCTCCTCTCCATTCATTTGGAGAACCTCCGATCTAGTATTTCTTGCAAAGATCTAGATCCTTGTTTTTGTTTATATTGATAAACCTTGTTTTTGTGACAAGCTTGTTGTCATCCCGGGAGCCCCCAATTCGGTTGTGGGTGTGTGCCCCGATAGTGTTGTAAAAGGCACCGGTTCCCGCCTCGAAGGGATCCAATAGTGGAGAAGGTGGATCAGGCCTCTCGTGGCGAGATCCATCGAAGAATAGGGTGAGGCCTATTGTGGCGTGGTGGTCTTAGAACCGCCCACCCCTCCAACGCAGATGTACTTCCCTTAACAAGGAAGGAACTGCGGTAAAACAAATCCCTGTGTCTCCGCGTGCTCCACTACGGTTTCCTCGCTCCTCTTTTACGTGCTTAGTAGTTAGGGTTACATATAGGGAAATTCTCGTAGTTGCATATCTAGAGAATTTATTTTGTGTCAAGCCTAAAATTGAAAAAGTATTATAAAATTGGTTAACACCTATTCACCCCCCCTCTAGGTGCCCATACGATCCATTTCAATTGGTATCAGAGCCTCGGCTCTTATTTCGGGCTTAACCGCCTAAGAGAAGTATGGGTTCCAAGGGAGATGGGAGTGATGCTCCGGAGGTAGTCACCATGAACGATCTCAAGACGTTGGAAACAACCTTGGTGAGTTGAATGGAGGCTAAGATGGAAGAGATGCGTCAATTGATAATGCGTCTCTCCACATCCGCGGCATCACCTCCATCTAACTCTGAGGATACCACTCCACAATCCAAGGAAACGGGTAAAACTGTTTCCAAAGATAACGAAGTGGTAGGTGATGATACTAGTAAGAGCTCCTCCTTGAAAAAGGATAGCGGTAAGGATGGATACAATGAGGTTTCTCATGTGTATTCCCCTGATCCGCCTATTCCTCACCCACACATACATAATAGGGGTGATCCACCCAAACTATCAGCTTCTACTTTCTCTCAATGGCAATTTTTGATGAAATCTCATGTGTGCAGTTCCTCCATAGAGTTGTGGAAGATCATCGAAAATGGTCTTCACGTTGGAAATCCTAACAATCTCACAAGGAGAGAAGTGGTCGATAGCCAACTCAATGCTACAGCTCTACACATGATACAGCTTGGTGTGGGTGATAAAGACATGCCACACATTCAGCATCTTAGCACAGCTAAAGAAGCTTGGGATGCTCTTACCGAGCTCTTCATCGGAAATGAAAGTATGAGAAGGAATAGATATGATGCCTTGAGCAATGAAGTGAAGGATTTTATATCTTTGGATGGAGAAGACCACGAGGACATGTATAGGAGGCTCAAGGCAATAGCTACTACCTTCAGAAACCACGGCGCAGCTCATGTTGATGATGCTTGGATCAAGCGCAAGTATGTCAGTGCTCTTATGCCATTTGAGCCCACAGATTTGAAAAGTCTCCAAGGTAGGCATAATTATCACCTCATGTCATCCAATGAGGTAATGCAAGAAATGGCCGCATTCAAAGTGGCTGCCAAGAATGTCAAGATGCTCGTGCTCGAGCTATGGGGATGCAAAAGGGGTCAACATGGCTTTGAAGACTAGTGTGATTGATCATGATGAATATGCGGTAGAAGGCCTAGGCATCCAAGATATAAAAAGGATCCACGGACAATACTTGGCTCTTTATGCAAGAAACTTTTGGAAAGATCCAGCCAAGGCTAAAGCTGAACTAGATCGCAAAAGTGGAGCCTATGGAAGAAAAGAAAATGGTCCCAAGTGAGAACATGCTTTAATTGTGGTGACCGGTTGCACTTAAAGTGAGTGTCCATATCAAAGTAGAGAGGATAATGGAGGAAGACTCATTTTCAAGGACAAATCAAAAGCTCCACGTAAGAAAGCTTTGTAAAGAAAATGCTCCTTTCAAGAAGCAACCAAAGATTGTTCTAGTAGCTCAATAAGAATATTCATCGGGAGTGAAGATGAGGGCGAGGACGATAGCTCTCAAGAGGTGGCTGCTATAGCCACCACATCTACATCAACATCACTCTTGACTCTCCAAAGCGAAAACATCATCAACAAGAATCCTACTTGTCTCATGGCAAGAAGCTCAGGTAACTTCTTCTAACTCTTCCTTTCCCAAGGCTATGATAGACATGGATGATCCTGCTAGTCTTAAGGTTAAAGAAGAGATTATTGCCTTGGATTATTTCTATACTAACTTGCAAGGTGAACACAAAGTTCGTTTTGAGGCTCTTATGGATCAGTTGGCCCAAAACGAAGCACTCCTCGAAGAAAAGGGAAGAATTGAAAGGGAGGATGCAATGGAAATTGCATCCCTAAAAAATGCTCTTGAAGAAGAAGAAGAAGCTCGGGTCTCTCTTGAAGAGAGGCTTGAGTCTATGGAAGAGTCACATGAAGAAATTGTGACTAAACTCGTTAAGGAACGTGACAATGCGGTCACCAAGGCAAAGAAGTTAAAGAAGGAAAGGATTGACTTTGGGGCTGCTCATGATAGACTCTCCGAGGAATTGGAGAAACTTGACAATGCTCACAAGGCGTTGAAAAACGAGTTCTCTATCCTCAATGAGTCACATGATCAGCTTCAAAGTCGATTGGCCGAATATGATACTCCTATGCTTGATGAAGTCCTTGACAAGCAAAGGTCAAATCATGGTAGAGAGGGACTTGGGTATGTCACCAAGTCCAAGAAGAAGAAAACCAAGAAGAACAAGACCAAGAATGTGCAATTAAAGACAAGCACTGCTGAGAAGGTTGTCACAAAAGACAAGACTAATAATATTGGTTTTGCAGGGTCTCAAAATCCGAATTATGAACTCTTTTGTGATGATTATGGCGATGTTTATGCTTATTATGTTGGTCCTTTTGATGAATATATTGCTTGGTCTATTTGGGTCCCAAAGACCCTTGTGACTAACATGAAAGGACCCATTGAAAAATGGGTACCTGAAACCAAGAAGTAATTTTCTTGCAGGGCTATGCTTCCGGTGGGTCGAAATGGGTGCTCGATAGTGGCTGCACTAGTCATATGACCGGAAGCAAGGAGATCATCACGGAGATGCGTCCAAATCTTGATAATATCACAGTCTCCTATGGTGATAAGTCTAAATCTCAGGTATTGGGTCTTGGCAAGGTTGTGGTTGCCCACGATATCTCTCGTGGACGCGTCATGCTTGTTGAGACCCTTGGCTACAATCTTCTTCTGCGTGCCCTTGGCAAGATGGGTTTCTTTGCTTTTATCGATGTTGATTTTGTGGTACTCTTATGGAGCAAGTCTCTAAAGGTCGCTTTCGTTGGATACGTCGAAAATGACAGTATGTGGTGGACTTCTGGGAAAACCACTTGGTCCGATGTGTCTATTCGGAAAGGCCGGCGTGGGCTGGCTATGGCATCGCGTTTAGCCCATGTCAACATGAGAACTTTGCAAAGTCTCCAAAGGGTGGCCACATTCTTGGACTAAAAGACAATGTCTCTTTTGCCAAAGATCGTGTTTGCAGGGCCTGTGTTGAAGGAAAAATGCATGATTCTCCCCACAAGAGGAAGACTATTGTGTCATCGAAGAGGATCTTGGAATTACTCCATGTGGATTTATTTGGACCTCCTTCTCATGCAAGTCTTGGTGGGAACAAATATTGCTTGGTCATCGTCGATGATTACTCAAGATATACATGGGTATATTTCTTCAAGCTGAAAAGTGAGACTCAACAAACTGTCATCGACTTTGCCAATGAAGTTCAACGTCAACACAATGTTCCCATCTTGGCAATTAGAAGTGACAACGGCACAAAATTCAAGAACTACACTTTAAACGAGTTTCTTAGCGAAGAGGGGATTAGACACCAATATTCCATGTACACCCCTCAACAAAATGGTGTAGCCGAGAGGAAGAACCGGACTTTGATGGATATGGCAAGATCTATGCTAGCTGAATTTAAGTCTCCTTATAATTTTTGGGCTGAAGCCATATCCACTGCTTGTCACTCATCAAACCGGCTTTACCTTCGGAAGATCTTGGACAAGACCCCATATGAAATACTTACCGGCAACAAACCCAACATCTCATACTTCAGGGTATTCGGGTGTAAGTGTTTTTTTCTTATTAAAGGTGTTCGTTTGTCAAAATTTGAATCCAAGGCTTTAGAGGGTATATTTGTTGGTTACGGTGCCGAATCCCACACTTATAGAGTCTACAACAAGCTCACTGGGATTGTTGTAGAATCTTGTAGTGTGGAGTTCGATGAAAATAACGGCTCCTTTGTAGGGCAAGTTGATGTTTGTGATGCAGATGTTGAAATACCCCAAGATTCCATTAGAAGAATGGGCGTGGGATTTTTCCTCCCCATTGAGGAACCCCTTGTGGCGGATCGGGAAGGACAATGCTCCACTCAAGTGGAGCCCTCATCTTCACAAGATCAACAAGCTCCTACTGTTGGAGAAAACTCTGCACCAACACCGCAACCTGCTGAAGATCATCAGTCTCCTGGACAAGATGGTAGTCCCAGGCCGGATTATCCGCCCCCTCCAAGGGGCGGACAATCCGCCCCTGGCACTCCAACTCGTACCAGGGGATCCGAAGGAGAAATCAACATATCTGAAGCTCCCAGGCCGGATTCTCCGGCCCCCAGGGGCGGATTATCCGGCCATGGCTCTCCAACTCCAGTCAGGCTTTCTCAGGAAGATGGTTCTGGTACTTCATCTCCCAGGCCGGATAGTCCGGCCCCTCCAAGGGGCGGATTATCCGGGCCTAAAGAAAATGTTCAGCAACAATCTTCTGGCAGTACCGGTGACCAAGATCAAGGGCAATGCAGTAATCAAGACAAGGATACAACAATTGAATCCACTCCTCCGAGAAACAATAAGGATATTGAGGCTCGTCGCAAGGCTCGTGCTGATCGCAACCTTGAACTAAGAGGTCACACTCTTGACAAGGTAGTTGGTGATCTACGACGAAGGGTATCCACTCGAAGAGAGCTTGCTAGCTTCGGTGATCATCAAGCTCACATTTCCATGGTTGAACCAAAGAAGGTTTTTGATGCTCTTGAAGACCCCGATTGGGTTGTTTCAATGCATGAAGAATTAAACAACTTCGAATGCAACAAAGTTTGGAAGCTCGTAGAAAAGCCAAAGGATTGCCGCAATGTTATCGGCACCAAGTGGATCTTCAAGAACAAACAGGATGAAAATGGCATTGTTGTGAGGAATAAAGCACGACTCGTGGCTCAAGGATTCTCTCAAGTGGAAGGAATTGATTTTGGCGAGACCTACGCTCCTGTAGCTCGCCTTGGGTCCATCCGTATCCTTCTTGCATATGCAGCCCATCATAATTTTAAATTACAACAAATGGATGTTAAGAGCGCTTTCCTTAATGGTCCTCTACATGAGTTAGTATACGTCAAGCAGCCCCCGGGGTTTGAGGACCCCAAATTTCTGAACCATGTCTACAAACTCGATAAGGCGCTCTATGGCCTTAAACAAGCCCCACGTGCGTGGTATGAGCACCTTAAAGAGCTTTTGCTAGACCGTGGATTCGAAGTTGGGCAAATAGATCCCACTCTTTTTACTAAGAAGGTCAATGGGGAGCTTTTTGTATGCCAACTTTATGTAGATGACATTATTTTTGACTCTACTAACCAAGCTTTTAACGATGAATTTTCAAAGATTATGACTGACAGGTTTGAGATGTCCATGATGGGTGAGCTAAGGTTTTTTCTCGGATTTGAAATAAAACAACTTAGAGAGGGAACCTTTATTAATCAAGCTAAGTACATCCAAGACATGCTCAAAAGGTTCAAGATGACGGATCTCAATGGCGTTGCTACCCCAATGCAAACAAAGTGTCATCTTGAGCTCAATCCCAAGGGTAAAGATGTGGATCAAAAGGTATACCGATCCATGATCGGCTCTCTCCTTTACCTCTGCGCATCTAGGCCCGATATCGTGTTAAGTGTAGGAGTGTGTGCAAGGTACCAAGTGTAACACCCTCAGAATCGGACATATGCAAGTTTTAGCGAAACCCGCCAAACCCGCATAGAAACGATTCAAAGGTGCCCACCAGGCACTTTCGTGCGGGTGGAAAACGAAGTAATAACATTACACAACAGTCCTCGATGGGACCCACAGAACAGATATATATAATAGCGACTCACTGAGTCAAGAATACAGATAGACGGTACAAGATCCAAATCACCTTGAAAAGAGGGAGCGTCCGACTACGGACAAGATGCAAATGGGGCTAAGAGCCCTGAAGAATAACCAATGGCGTCCATAACCCCTTGAGCCAAGCCGGAAGGGTAAACCTGCTAACGACGCCGATCTCAAAACCTGCTTAAACAAAGGGTGCCGACAAAGGGCAAAGGAAAAGAGGAGCGTCGATCGAGGCCGATGCAGCGAGGCTAGAATTGCGGTCTCGCCTACATAGGTATGGTGGATCGAGCGGCAAGGCATGCACTAAACAACCTATAGAGACTCGATACAATGGCGGCAATCGGAGAGGGTAAGATAGACCTATCCGGATCCAACGATACTAACATCAAACAAACCCATCTGGCGTTTCCCTCGAGACCGGACGAGGAAGTCAACCGAGGAACTCACCGCTGGCGGTTTACTTATTCAGTTATAGTTGCGGCAATTTACTAGTCAGGTGGAGATAGTCATCTTGATAAAGTAAGCAGTGGGCAGTTTTAGTTAACCATTCCGTTATAGTGGCAACACTTACTAGTCAGATACAAATAGCATGAGATAACCCCAAACCCAGCAGTTGTTGGTACTTTTATTTAGCCATTCCGTTGTAGTTGCAATACTTACTAGTCAGGTACAATGGTCGCAAGCGACAATCCAAACAAGCAATTGTGGGCAGTATTATTTAGTCATTCCATTATAGTGAAGCTGATTACTAGTCATTATAAAGTCAAATTTATAGCAATAAACTTTAGTTATGCTTGTCTATGGTCGAGATACTGTGCTCCAAGTCGTCCATAACCGCGGACACGGCTTTCAGAAAGTTTTACCCGGCCGGGGTGCACCAATAGCAACACACGCTCGATCAACCTCGGAAAAACCAAATCAAAACCCAACGAGGCTTTCACGACAAAGCAATCACAGGATTTAGAAATATTTCAGGGGGCCACCCCTTAAAGTAGAACCCGCAACGAAGCCGGCCGGCTCCGAGACGGACTTAAGGTTGTGGGACGGCTGTGAACGACTGGGAACCCGAAAGTGTGGCTGGGCTTGTCGACACCGCGGAATCGTGCCACGATCCTAACGATGAAAGTGTGCTCCTCGCACAATCGTAAATCTGAGTAGCATGGCATAAGTACAGGATAGTAAATAAAACCTCAAACTAGTTTGTGGCCCCAAGAAATAAGACTGAATCAAGCTCTGTCTCAGGGGGGTCCCATATACCTCCCGGATGTGGATAGCGCGATAAATCAAGGAACAGGTATCAAGTACTCGGGGTCCTACGGGACACAAGTGGGCGTTCGGAAACCAAATATTTTCTATCACCCACCGATGCCTCTGCTTATTTCAATTTTAGTTGTTAAACAGGAATTAAAGTGAGCGATAAGTAAAACTATGATCATCTCCAACATCAACATGCGGCAAGGCTCCAACAACTGTGGCACTCGACAACACGCAACAGCACTTGAGCGGCGACTACGGTAGCAAGTCCAACTATCTACCAAACAACAGGTAATAGGAGGTGTCCAAGGCAATATAGGGCTGCACGGTATATCACAGGTACGGAAAACTAAAGCATCGCAACAAAGATAGCAATAGATCAACAGGAGGGAATAAAGACTATAAAAGTAAGATAGGTAGAAAGGGGAGATGCTGCTTTGAAAACATTGCCGAAGATTCAACCGAATATCGGGGCGAAGCTCACATCAACTCAACGGCCTTATCCGCGAAGAACCAAAACACTAGAAGAAACACCGGATGCACTATTTAATACAACGGCAGAAGATCGGCATGATGCATGTATGATGTATGGCATGGCAAAGATGCGATGCAATTAGGTCAATATTAAGTGGAACCGGGGTCCCGACATTAAATTAAACGGTTCAAGTTGTTTAGCTACCTCGCAATTTAAATGTTGTTTTAACGAGGCAAGATGAGTTACCGGTTCGCTACACAAATTTAAATGAGGCCAATATGAGACTAGATTTGCCCACATATGGGCCCCATATTTAATTATTAGGTGAATCGGCCTAAGGCCCCCAAACCACATGAATGTATGCATGCAAGATCAATTAATATGCGATAGTTGTATTATATTATAAAATAGGGTTTCGGGAAGGGGTTCACACATTAGGGGTCTCGACGATCTTGGGGTTCCGGGGTTCGGGGTTCGGTCTCAGGTTCAGGGTTCGACGAGATTGGTCTCGGATAACGGAGGTGGATCTTGGCGTTCCGGGAAGCCGGACTTGGTTCGGTGTCGGGGCGCATCGGATCTTCCGGGTCGGTGTCGTTCTTATTGTCGCGAAGATCTTGTCGGGTCCGCGGGTCGGGTCGGACTTTGCGTCCGGGGTGAAGCACTTGGCTGCGTCAGTGTCCTTGTTGTTCGTGTTCTTGAGTATCGCCTCCGGGAAGGAGTACTTGTATCATCCGGGGAGATCTTGATTCGGTTTCGGTTGAAGTGCTCGGAAGCAGATCTTGGTTGTCGGCGATTCTTCGGGTTCGTCACCGGGGTCTTCCGGTTCCATGTCGAAGTGCTTGCCGTCCTTATTCTGTGAGTGGCGAGATTCTTGAACAACTTGGTGCCCCTGGTCTTCAGCTCCAAGTAGATCTTGCACCCGACGCTAACGATCGTCGGCAGACTTGGGCCCGATATCATCGCGGCATGGGCAGCAGAAGAACTTGATGTATCTTGTCATTGGTTGAACTTGACGGTCCCAAGACGAACTTCTTGGAGGTTCCAGCGGTGCGGTGCTCTTGGTCTCGGCCAGGAACAGAGGAAAACTCGTGAAGGCGGTACTAGGTGCGGCCCGGGGACTTCAGCGGTGCAGACGGCGTCATGGCACGCTGTGCGGCGCGAGAGCGCTTCGAAGCGAGGAGAGAGCGGGGCAGGACGGCGAGTGCAGTGCGTGGCGGAGGGAAGCGGAGGCGGAGACGGCGAAGGTGGCAGCCAGCTCACTTCGGCGAAGCGCTGAGATGGAGAAGCAGGCTCATGGCGAGGCGAGGGAGGCGAGCAGCGCGTCGCCGGAGAAGCGAGAAGGGCATGACGCAGGCAGCCGAGGGAGGCGGCGTCTTGGCGGGAGGACGCCGCGGGCGAGCGCGGCCGGCAGGCAGCGGGCAGCTCAGGCTGGAGGCGGGCGGAGCCAGCGTGCAGTGGGGAGGTTGCGGAGGGAGCCGGAGCGGAGGCGAGGCGGAAGACGGCGAGAGCGGAGGCGGGCGAGCGGAGGCCAGCCAGCGTCGGCTTGCGCTGCGGAGGGCCGGACGCATCCGGGCGGGAGGAAGGGAGAAGGTGGGGGGAAGAGGGAGCCGCGGGAGAGAGGAGGGTCGGTGGGGAAGGTGCGGAGGCGCGGCGGGGAGGGTCGCGCGAGGTGGAGGCGGCTGAGGACGCCTTCTGGGCGCTGAGCGGAAGGCGGCGGGGATGCTGTGGGGCAGTGGCGCTCAGGCGAGGGAGGCGAGGTGGGCGGAGGCCGAGGGGATCAGGAGGCAGCCGGAGCCTCATGGCCGGGGAGGAGCTTGGGAGCGGGAGGGTGCACGCGGGGCTCGGGGGGCTCGCGGTGAGGAGGAAGAGAGAGGAAGAGGGAGGCCGGGGACAGGGGTGCCAGGGGTGGGGCCAGGAGACGGTGGGACCCAGGCGGGGTGGGGATCTGCTGTGGGGAGTGCGTGCGTGCGGTGTGTGTGGGTGTGTGGCCTGCGTGTGTGGTTGTGTGTGGGGGTGGGAATAGAGAGAGAGGGGGCTGCTGAGGTGGCAGTTTAGGATTGGGTAGAGGGGGAGAGAGGGTGAGGTGTCAGGAGGGGGTTGGTTGGGATGAGGTGGAGGGGGTGCGGGTAGGATAGGTTGGGTGTAAAAAGTATTAAGGGATGGACCGATCTGTTTTGTACGGGGGTGGTCGTTCGGGTCGAATCGGCCCGTTCGACTGCCCCCACTAAAACAATTCAAACTTTTATTTAATTTGCAATACATTTTCGTAAATAGTTTTTAGACAAACAAAATATCCGGAAGCATCCGGGGGTTTAATTTGAAATAGAAGGAGGACTAGTTTCAGAAAACCATAGACTTTCGCAAATAGTTTTTAGGCAAGATAATATGCATGATGATGACGATGCTCAAATGCAATGTGGCATGATGACATGAGCATGCGGTCATGATGATGCAATGCACAAAAACAACGCGATTTTCTAGTAGTGGTTTTTGCGGGATGCCACAATTCGACACCACTAACAAGGGATCTCGCCCTCGAGATCCGCCTCATGGTACCGGAAAGAAAGCCGGCGATCTGATCCTTCGCGCTTCGTGTAGATCCTCGCGACACCACTAACAAGAGGTCGTTGTCCGTGATCGTCGAGAGAACACTCCGGGAACAAAAGGTCGAAGGTAGAGGTATCAACAAATAGAGCCACGCCTAACTTCCGTGGACGGAGTAAAATCGCGGGATCCACTGATTCGATGTACAAGCGCGAATGATAAGAGTAGTCGGATGGTGATCAGTCCATCGCGCACCCAAACCATTACTCTGCACACGAATAGGCGGATTATGCAACCAACT
The DNA here is from genome assembly GCA_030063025.1 of Avena longiglumis. Taxonomy (NCBI): domain Eukaryota; kingdom Viridiplantae; phylum Streptophyta; class Magnoliopsida; order Poales; family Poaceae; genus Avena; species Avena longiglumis. The sequence continues at coordinate 32,611,689 of CP125975.1, forward strand.
CTCGGAATTAGATTGAAGATCTCGACAAGCGAGGTTCGGAACAAAGGAGTGATGCAGACTCTGCATCGGATCTGGCGTAGATGATGTCCTCGCGTCGGAAAACACCGGAAGGACCAAACAAGGAACAAAGAATGGTAACACCGTAGACGGATTCATCAGGCAGCTTGAACACCGAACGGTAGAACACCGTTATCAAAGAAGGAAGCGAAACCACAAGGTGCGTGAACCCAACCACGAAATCCACGGACTCAAGAAAAGATAAGAGAGCGATTCAAAACACGTCGAGATAAGAGGAGAGTAGCAGAGGGTAAGGAGTAAAATCAGACCTAATCGTAACTATCCAACCGATTTTGCAAAATAGTTTTGACACTCTACTTGCCGTTAGCTAGGTTATCCTCTGAAATTTGGACTTGTGGGGTATCGCAACTGCTAAGCTCTGATACCACTCTGTAACACCCTCAGAATCGGACCTATGCAAGTTTTAGCGAAACCCGCCAAACCCGCATAGAAACGATTCAAAGGTGCCCACCAGGCACTTTCGTGCGGGTGGAAAACGAAGTAATAACATTACACAATAGTCCTCGATGGGACCCACAGAACAGATATATATATATATATATATATATATATATATATATAACAGCGACTCACTGAGTCAAGAATACAGATAGACGGTACAAGATCCAAATCACCTTGAAAAGAGGGAGCGTCCGACTACGGACAAGATGCAAATGGGGCTAAGAGCCCTGAAGAATAACCAATGGCGTCCATAACCCTGCCCAGGCCAAGCCGGAAGGGTAACCCTGCTAACGACGTCGATCTCAAAACCTGCTTAAACAAAAGGGGTGCCGACAAAGGGCAAAGGAAAAAGAGGCGTCGATCGAGGCGATTGCAATGAGGCTAGAATTCGGCGGTCCTCGCCTACATAGGTATGGTGGACTGAGCGGCAGCGGCAGCATGCACTAAACAACCTATAGAGACTCGATACAACTGGCGGCAATCGGAGAGGGGTAAGATAGACCTATCTGGATCCAACCTGATACTAACATCAAACAAACCCACCCTGGCGTTTCCCCCTCGAGACCGGACGAGGAAGTCAACCGAGGAACTCACACCGTTGGCAGTTTTACTTATTCAGTTATAGTTGCGGCAATTTACTAGTCAGGTGGAGATAGTCATTCTGATAAAGTAAGCAGTGGGCAGTTTTAGTTAACCATTCCGTTATAGTGGCAACACTTACTAGTCAGATACAAATAGCATGAGATAACCCCAAACCCAGCAGTTGTTGGTACTTTTATTTAGCCATTCCGTTGTAGTTGCAATACTTACTAGTCAGGTACAATGGTCGCAAGCGACAATCCAAACAAGCAATTGTGGGCAGTATTATTTAGTCATTCCATTATAGTGAAGCTGATTACTAGTCATTATAAAGTCAAATTTATAGCAATAAACTTTAGTTATGCTTGTCTATGGTCGAGATACTGTGCTCCAAGTCGTCCATAACCGCGGACACGGCTTTCAGAAAGTTTTACCCGGGGTGCACCAATAACACACGCTCGATCAACCTCGGAAAAACCAAATCAAAACCCAACGAGGCTTTCACGACAAAGCAATCACAGGATTTAGAAATATTTGGGGCCACCCTAAGTAGAACCATAGAACGGGCCGGCTCAGGACGGACTTAAGGTTGTGGGACGGTGAACGATCGGGAACCCGAAAGTGTGGCTGGGCTTGTCGACACCGCGGAATCGTGCCACGATCCTAAAGATCAGTGTGCTCCTCGCACAATCGTAAATACAGAAGTAGCATGGCATAAGTACAGGATAGTAAATAAAACCTCAAACAAGTTTGTGGCCCCAAGAAATAAGACTGAATCAAGCTCTGGCTCAGGGGGGTCCCATATACCTCCCGGATGTGGATAGCGCGATAAACCAAGGAACAGGTATCAAGTACTCGGGGTCCTACGGGACACAAGTGGGCGTTCGGAAACCAAATATTTTCTATCACCCACCGATGCCTCTGCTTATTTCAATTTTAGTTGTTAAACAGGAATTAAAGTGAGCGATAAGTAAAACTATGATCATCTCCAACATCAACATGCGGCAAGGCTCCAACAACTGTGGCACTCGACAACACGCAACAGCACTTGAGCGAGCGACTACGGCGCGCAAGTCCAACTATCTACCAAACAACAGGTAATAGGAGGTGTCCAAGGCAATATAGGGCTGCACGGTATATCACAGGTACGGAAAACTAAAGCATCGCAACAAAGATAGCAATAGATCAACAGGAGGGAATAAAGACTATAAAAGTAAGATAGGTAGAAAGGGGGAGATGCTCGCCTGAAAACATTGCCGAAGATTCAACCGAAGATCGGGGCGAAGCTCACATCAACTCAACGGCCTTATCCGCGAAGAACCAAAACACTAGAAGAAACACCGGATGCACTATTTAATACAACGGCAGAAGATCGGCATGATGCATGTATGATGTATGGCATGGCAAAGATGCGATGCAATTAGGTCAATATTAAGTGGAACCGGGGTCCCGACATTAAATTAAACGGTTCAAGTTGTTTAGCTACCTCGCAATTTAAATGTTGTTTTAACGAGGCAAGATGAGTTACCGGTTCGCTACACAAATTTAAATGAGGCCAATATGAGACTAGATTTGCCCACATATGGGCCCCATATTTAATTATTAGGTGAATCGGCCTAAGGCCCCCAAACCACATGAATGTATGCATGCAAGATCAATTAATATGCGATAGTTGTATTATATTATAAAATAGGGTTTCGGGAAGGGGTTCACACATTAGGGGTCTCGACGATCTTGGGGTTCCGGGGTTCGGGGTTCGGTCTCAGGTTCAGGGTTCGACGAGATTGGTCTCGGATAACGGAGGTGGATCTTGGCGTTCCGGGAAGCCGGACTTGGTTCGGTGTCGGGGCGCATCGGATCTTCCGGGTCGGTGTCGTTCTTATTGTCGCGAAGATCTTGTCGGGTCCGCGGGTCGGGTCGGACTTTGCGTCCGGGGTGAAGCACTTGGCGTTCTGCGTCAGTGTCCTTGTTGTTCGTGTTCTTGAGTATCGCCTCCGGGAAGGAGTACTTGTATCATCCGGGGAGATCTTGATTCGGTTTCGGTTGAAGTGCTCGGAAGCAGATCTTGGTTGTCGGCGATTCTTCGGGTTCGTCACCGGGGTCTTCCGGTTCCATGTCGAAGTGCTTGCCGTCCTTATTCTGTGAGTGGCGAGATTCTTGAACAACTTGGTGCCCCTGGTCTTCAGCTCCAAGTAGATCTTGCACCCGACGCTAACGATCGTCGGCAGACTTGGGCCCGATATCATCGCGGCATGGGCAGCAGAAGAACTTGATGTATCTTGTCATTGGTTGAACTTGACGGTCCCAAGACGAACTTCTTGGAGGTTCCAGTGCGGTGCTCTTGGTCTCGGCAGAACAGAGGAAAACTCGCGAAGGCGGTACTAGGTGCGCCCGGGACTTCAGCGATGCAGACGGCGGCGTCCATGCACGGGCGGCGCGAGGCACGGGCGCCGGGGCGAGGGAGAGAGCGGAGGCAGTGCAGCGGAGGGTACGTCGCGCGGAGGAGGAAGCGGAGGCGAGAAGGCGGAGGTGGGCAGCCGCTCAGCTGGCGGGCGAGCGCCGAGATGGAGAAGACGGGCTGGCATGAGGCGGGGCCTTGAGGCGCGGGCGTAGCAGAAGAGGCGGCAGCGAGCCAGCGTCTGGCGGGCGGACGCCGGCCGGGCCAGCGTGGCGGGCAGCGGCGAGCTTCGGGCCTGGGCGGGCGGGCAGCGTCTGGCGGGAGGTTGCGGAGGGCCGCGGGGCGGCGCGGAGGCGAGGCACAGCGAGCGAGGAAGGCGGCGGAGGCGGGCGGAGGCGGCGGCGGCGGCTGTGGAGGCAGGCGGGGAGGAAGGGAGAAGGTGGGGAAGAGGAGCCATGGAGAGAGGAGGTCGGTGGGGAAGGTGCGGAGGCGCAGGGAGGGTCGCGCGAGGTGGAGGCTTGGAGGACGCCTTCGCCGAAGGCCGGGGCAGGCGGAAGGCGGCGGGGATGCGCGGGGCCGAGGTGGCGCTCCGCGGGGCGAGGAGGCGAGGTGGGCGGAGGAGGCCGGAGGGGGATCCAGGGAGGCAGCCGACGGAGCCTCGCGGCCGGGGAGGAGCTTGGGAGCGGGAGGGTGCACGCGGGGCTCGGGGGGGCTCGCGGTGAGGAGGAAGAGAGAGGAAGAGGGAGGCCGGGGACAGGGGTGCCAGGGGTAGGGCCAGGAGACGGTGGGACCCAGGCGGGGTGGGGATCTGCTGTGGGGAGTGCGTGCGTGCGGTGTGTGTGTGGGTGTGTGGCCTGCGTGTGTGGTTGTGTGTGGGGGTGGGAAGAGAGAGAGAGGGGGCTGCTGAGGTGGCAGTTTAGGATTGGGTAGAGGGGGAGAGAGGGTGAGGTGTCAGGAGGGGGTTGGTTGGGATGAGGTGGAGGGGGTGTGGGTAGGATAGGTTGGGTGTAAAAAGTATTAAGGGATGGACCGATCTGTTTTGTACGGGGGTGGTCGTTCGGGTCGAATCGGCCCGTTCGACTGCCCCCACTAAAACAATTCAAACTTTTATTTAATTTGCAATACATTTTCTTAAATAGTTTTTAGACAAAAAAAATATCCGGAAGCATCCGGGGGTTTAATTTGAAATAGAAGGTGGACTAGTTTCAGAAAACCATAGACTTTCGCAAATAGTTTTTAGGCAAGATAATATGCATGATGATGACGATGCTCAAATGCAATGTGGCATGATGACATGAGCATGCGGTCATGATGATGCAATGCACAAAAACAACGCGATTTTCTAATAGTGGTTTTTGCGGGATGCCACACCAAGCCGCTCCTAAAGAAAGCCACTTAGTGGCGGTCAAGCGAATCTTCCGATATTTGGTTCATTCCCCAAATTTTGGGTTATGGTATCCCAAGGGTTCAAGTTTCTCTCTGTGTGGTTACACCGATTCAGATTGGGCTGGTGACAAAGATGATAGGAAATCAACCTCTGGTGCATGCCAATTCTTGGGCAGGTCTCTAGTGTGTTGGTCATCAAAGAAACAGAATTGTATTTCACTCTCAACCGCCGAAGCTGAATATGTTGCTGCTGCAAGTGCTTGTACTCAATTGTTATGGATGAGGCAAACTTTAAAGGAATATGGTGTCAATTGTGACAAAGTGCATCTTTTATGCGACAATGAAAGTGCTATCAAAATTGCTTACAATCCATGCAAAGATACAAGAACAAAACATATAGAGATTCGCAACCACATTATTCGGGATCATGTTGCTCGTGGAGATATTGCTCATCCTTTGTGAGCACGAAGAACCAACTTGTCGATATTTTCACGAAGCCCCTCGATGAAGCAAGATTTTGTTATTTGCGAATGAGCTAAATATCTTAGATTCAAGGAGCTTGGCTTGACTATTCTTGCACACTCACTTGCTCTTATTCATGTATTTGGTTTAGATGCGGGCATAGACATAGGGGAGTGTGGTCCTAATTGATTGGGCCAACCTCCCCATAATGCCGAAAGCAAGTAAAATCATTTCCCTTAATATCATTTTGTGATATGTGGGTCATCGATGAGCATTGGTTTTGAACTCAAGATACATCTTCGCGGTGTCATGCCATGCGCTCCAACATGGTGGATTCGGCCACCGCCCTCTTCCTCGAGAAGAGTTGGTTTTTCATGGGTCTCGTTGGATTTTCTTGCATACCTTTTGTTCTTATGGAAAACACACTCAAATTTGGCTTTTAGAATAAAACTTCGCTCTTCTTCCTTTTTGGCGTTTCGATGCCAAAGGGGGAGAAGTAGTTCTATTAGGTCTCGTGGATTTGCAAGGGTAGGGCACAAGCTCTTTGATTTTAGTCGTTTTTCATTTGCTTGCTTGTGCCTTTTCTAGCGTGAACGTGTTTGCTTTTTGTGATTGTTTGTGTAAGACTATGTCGTACTCCACTGTTTGGTACTATGTTTGGTATTCATGGATTTCTGGATTTATCTATCATGGACCCCATGGAATTCTGGAATTATGGAGCATATTTGATGACATATGGATTCATGGGATTATCTATGTATGCCTAAGCTATATATTCCGGTGGTATGTCATTTTTTTTCCAAACCTTAAAGTAGTGTTCTACCTAGTGTGTGTATTTGTATTCAAATGCAAATCTTAAATATGCACACATCTTGGGGGAGCGTCTTTCTTTATCTAAGGTGGCACTTGCCGGTTTCATTGCAAATCCTAGTATTGTCATCTAACACCAAAAAGGGGGAGATTGAAAGAACATTTCTTAATCCCTAGTGTTTTGTGTGTTAGATAACAATACCAAGGATCATTTAATGTGTGTTGACGTGTTGCAGCTCAGAACTCTGCCTTTGGGGGCGGATAATCCGGCCCCACCAGGGGCGGATAATCCGCCCCTCCCTCTGCCCAAGCAAGCGCAAGCCCCAGAAGGGGGGGCGGAATGTTGGCCGGATTCTCCGGCCCCGCCGGATAATCCGCCCCTCAGGGGGGGCGGATAATCCGCCCCTCCTGCTCATCGCCAAGGCGCAAGCCCCAGAGAGGGGGCGGAGTTTTGGCCGGACTTTCCGGCTAGTCCGGATAATCCGCCCCTTAGGGGGGCCGGATTATCCGCCCCCCAAGATCTTCTCCAAGTTTCATCAAGGCGCAAGCCCCAGAGAGGGGGCGGAGTTTCCCTCGGAGAATCCGCCCTTGGGGCGGAGTTTTCAGGCGGATAATCCGCCCAAGTGGGCGGATAATCCGCCCCAAAGTTGTCTGTGACCAAATCTGGGGAGGGGGTATTTAAGCCAGCAATCCCCCTCCTGCCAGAACCCTTGATTCATCTCGAAAAAGAACAGATCAGATCTCAAAACTTCATACAAGAGTGCTCCACCTAGATCCATCCAAAGGCCCCATCCCTTGGGGAATCGAAGGAGGAGAACTCGATCTTCATCATCAACAATCAAGCGCTTCATCTCCTCTCCATTCATTTGGAGAACCTCCGATCTAGTATTTCTTGCAAAGATCTAGATCCTTGTTTTTGTTTATATTGATAAACCTTGTTTTTGTGACAGCTTGTTGTCATCCCGGGAGCCCCCAATTCGGTTGTGGGTGTGTGCCCCGATAGTGTTGTAAAAGGCACCGGTTCCCGCCTCGAAGGGATCCAATAGTGGAGAAGGTGGATCAGGCCTCTCGTGGCGAGATCCATCGGAGAATAGGGTGAGGCATATTGTGGTGTGGTGGTCTTAGAACCGCCCACCCCTCCAACGCAGATGTACTTCCCTTAACAAGGAAGGAACTGCGGTAAAACAAATCCCTGTGTCTCCGCGTGCTCCACTACGGTTTCCTCGCTCCTCTTTTACGTGCTTAGTAGTTAGGGTTACATATAGGGAAATTCTCGTAGTTGCATATCTAGAGAATTTACTTTGTGTCAAGCCTAAAATTGAAAAAGTATTATAAAATTGGTTAGCACCTATTCACCCCCCTCTAGGTGCCCATACGATCCATTTCAGAGGGTGTTAGAGATAGAATTAGTTACGGCTTAACCAAACCGTATCAAACATGTAGTCCTATTAGTGTACGATACTTGGTACCAAGAAAACTCCTGTACATAAACCTCTTGTACAAGTCGGTCTTTACCGATCTCTCTGTCTATATTAATACATGCAGATCCCTCGATTGTTGTATCGACGGGAATATCAAACTTTGTCATGGTATCAGAGCCACCTCTTCCGTAGACAAAATCCTACCGATCCAACTACTCCAACGATCCAAAGATCGCCCAAGATCAGCGCGGGTACGGCGACGTCTTCAAGCCCAGCTGAAATCAATCTTGGTTCTCCGCCTACCGAACTCCTTACGCGGAGCAACTTCCCTCTATGGCGCGCGCAGGTTATGCCGAAAATACGCGGCGCACAACTCACAGGCCTTCTTGACGACACCGATGTAGCAAATCGAAGATCATGGCCGTAGCAAATTCATACAAAGAAAAGGAGCCGACGATGGTTCCTAACCCAGTCTGAGATCCTGGTTAGCCAGATCGAAAGTGCTCGGATATCTCCTAAGTACCTCTCCAAGGAGATTCTCATGCATGTCCTCCGGATGGAGAGCACCACGATGTCTGGAAAGCGGTGGAAGACATGTTCACCACGCAGAGTTTGTCGAAAGTTACAAACCTCATAATTGCGTTGGCTAACACCAAGAAAAATAATCTCTCAACCCCAGCGTTCTTCGCCAAGATGCAAGCTTTGCAGATGAGCTGGTTGCTGCGGGAAAACCGCTTGATGATGCTGAACTCGTCTCCTTCCTCCTGGCAGGACTCGGTGGTCGCTATGAATCCTTAATTGCTGCTCTTGGAGTCGTCAAAACTCCTATCTCTGTTGCTGAACTTCTCAATCAGGTACAATCCTTTGAAAATTACCAGGCGCTGAACGCCTCTACCAATGATGGTGGGTTTGAGAGTTCTACCAATGATGGTGGGTTTGAGAGTTCTGCCAATACCGCAGCAAGGACAAAGTACCGTGGTGGTGACTACAGACCGCGCAACAATGGTGGTAGAGATGATCGTTGCAGCTATGATGATCGCCGTGGTGAAAGACGCCAAGATGATCGACGTCAAGATGATAAACGCCGAGATGATCGCCCTCGCTTATTCAACAACAATCAAGGGGGCGGTCGTGGAGGACGAGCACCAGCTGGAGGAGGTCATTGCCGCCGCCGTGGCCGCCGCCGTACCACTCCTTGGGTTGATATCACTTGCCAGATATGTGGCAGAGAGGGTCATGCTGCAAAAGATTGCTGGTATCGCTTTCAAGATGATGATGATTTTGAGGAAGCAAATGCTTATGGTATTGATACAAACTGGTATTCGGACACTGGAGCAACACATCATGTTACTAGCGAGCTGAACAATTTATCAGTTCGTGACACGTATCAAGGACGCGACAAAGTCAACACCGCCAGTGGACAAGGTATGGATATTTGTCATGTTGGTAATTCGATAATTCATAACCTGTTCAACCTTTTAAACTTCGCAATATTATCCATGTTCCTAATGCTTCCAAGAACCTTCTATCCGTTCATCGATTTGCCCTTGTTAATCATGTCTTTTTGGAGTTTCACCCATATTTCTTTTTTATCAAGTCAGATCACGAGAAAGATTCTATATAGAGGGAAGTGTATTGGTGGTCTATATCCTCTTATTTCATCATTGGTTGGGTCATCTCATGGGAAGCATGCATTCCTTGCCTCCAAGCCATCACAAGCGAAGTGGCACAGTCGTCTCGATCATCCTTCGTTTCGAGTAGTTATGCAAATTCTTAGCAAGAATAGACTTTCTTTTGTTAGAGATTCAAGTCCAAATTCTATTTGTGATCCTTGTTAACAAGCTAAAAGTCATCAGCTTCCCTATCCAGTGTCTACTAGTGTCTCCACTATTCCTCTTCAGTTAGTTTTTTCTGATGTTTGGGGTCCTGCGCCAACTTCGGTTGGATGCCACAATTACTATGTAAGCTTTATTGATGATTATAGTAAATTTACTTGGATCTATCTTCTCAAGAAAAAGTCTGATGTTTTTTCTGCCTTTGTTAATTTTCAAAAGCTTGTTGAACGCAAACGTAATAAAAAAATTCTCACTGTGCAATCTGATTGGGGAGGAGAGTATGTCAAATTAAATTCCTTCTTCCAAACACAAGGTATTGCTCATCATGTGTCATGTCCTCACTCACATCAACAAAACGGTGATGCTGAACGTAAACATCGTTATATTGTTGAAGTTGGTCTTTCCCTTCTTGCACATGCATCTATGCCTCTAAAGTTTTGGGATGAAACTTTTCTTACCGCCACATATCTCATAAATATGCTTTCAAGCAAAGTCATTAATAATAATACACCCATCCATCGTATTTTGGAACCTCGCCCAATTACTCTTCTCTTCGTGTTTTTGGATGCGCTTGTTGGTCCAATCTTTGCCCATAAAATAAACGAAAACTTGCTTTTCATTCCAAGCGATGTGTCTTCTTAGGTTATAGTCCTAACCACAAAGGGGTCAAGTGTCTTGAGGTTGCTACAGGGCGTGTCTATGTGTCTCCTGATGTTTTTGATGAGGTGGTTTTTCCTTTCAAAGAACTTCATCCTAATGCTGGTGCCCTACTTCGTAGAGGGATTCTTTTGCTTGACCAAACTCTCTACAATGTTGAACATGGGGGTGAATTTATTGATGATCCAACATTGACTAATTCTACTAATCCTACTGTTCCTGAGTTTTTACAGCAAACAGAAACAAGAACCGTGCAAAACGGCGCAGATTTGGTTCACAACGGAATACATAAAATAATAGCAGAAGACGACGAGTCGAACACTATTGGTTTTTCGACCCAATCTGCTCCAGTATCGCCCCAGTATTCATCCTTGAATCGGTCATCGGCAGCAGCCAGCGCGCCAGACAGGTCTGACACAACCGCGTCTCCGTCAGGAGGAAGGACTGACTCGCCAGGTTCATCTGCGGGCGAACGGAGTGGCACACATGAATTCTCCCCTGCAGCCACACAGTCCACGGGATCAAATGCAGGCAGCCTGGCCGGTGCAATGCCACGATGGGACAACAACAGGGGTACCTCTCCTTGCTCACGTATAGATGAGAATAGCTCACGTTTGGGTGAGAGTAGCTCCACTAGATCCTCAGGATCTTCTGCGCCACAAAATACAGCGGCAACTGATGCTTCTCCTGCTACGTCCACTCGTCCTATGACACGTGCATCTCGTGGAATTGTTAAATCAAAGGAGTACACAGATGGTACAATCCGATGGTGTTTATCCTCTATTTCTGATGAACCATTAACTCTGCAGGATGCTTTATCAAATAGAGAATGGAAGGAAGATACAGATGAAGAGTATAACGCGCTTATGAAAAACAAAACCTGGCACTTGGTTCCTAAAAGGCGTGGTGCAAATGTTATAGATTGTCGTTGGGTCTACAAGATAAAGAAAAGATCTGATGGTTCTGTTGATAGATACAAAGCAAGGATAGTGGCTAAAGGGTTTAAGCAACGTTATGATATTGATTACGAAGATACCTTTAGTCCTGTTGTTAAAATTGCTACTATTCGACTTGTTTTGGCCATTGCTGTTTCCAGGGGTTGGAGTCTACGACAGTTGGATGTTAAGAACGCGTTTTTACATGGTGTTCTGGAAGAGGAGGTCTATATGAGACAACCACCCGGCTATGAAAATAAAAATAAGCCACATTATATATGCAGGCTTGACAAGGCATTATATGGGTTGAAGCAAGCCCCTAGAGCATGGTACTCTCGCTTGAGTTCTCGGTTGATAAGTCTTAGATTTATTGCTTCAAAGTCTCACACTTCATTGTTTATCTATCACAAACTGAATGTCACAATTTATATGCTCATTTATGTTGATGACATAATTGTTGTTATCTCATCTGAGGATGCAACCAATGCTTTACTTAAGGATTTGAGCAAGTAATTTGCTTTGAAGGATCTTGGAGAGCTTCACTTCTTTTTGGGCATTGAGGTAAAAAAGGTAAATGATGGCCTTGTGCTAAATCAGGCAAAGTATGCTAAAGATGCTGTGTCTCATGTGGGCATGCTGAATTGCAAAGGCTCAACAACTCCCGTGTCATCTTCAGAAAAAATTACAGCCCATGAAGGAGAGTTTTTAGGGCCAGATGATAGTACCAAATACAGAAGTATGGTCGGTGCTTTACAATATTTAAATCTCACGAGACCTGATATTTCCTTCATGGTTAACAAAGTGTGTCAGTATTTACATGCTCCCACTACAGTGCATTGGACAGCTGCCAAGAGAATCTTACGATATATTAAGCATACTCTCAGTGTAGGACTAACTTTCATGAGGTCTAAGTCCGCTTTGATTAGTGCCTTTTCAGATGCTGACTGGGTAGGTTGCTTGGATGATCGTAGATCAACTGGAGGTTTTGCTATCTTATTTGGATCCAATCTTATTTCATGGAGTGCGAAGAAGCAAGCTACAGTCTCTCGATCTAGTACGGAAGCAGAATATAAATCTGTTGCAAATGCTACAGCTGAAATGATATGGGTACAATCTTTGCTTAAGTAACTTGGAATCAAATCAACACAGCCACCGTGTTTATGGTGTGATAATTTTGGAGCAACATACTTATCAGCAAATCCAGTGTTTCATTCAAGAGCCAAACACATAAAGATAGATTTCCATTTTGTTAGAGAGCGAGTTCTTAATAAGCAATTGGAAATTTGATTTGTTCCTTCAAAGGATCAAGTTGCTGATGGATTCACGAAGTCTCTACCAGTTCGTCAGTTTGAGGAATTCAAACATAATCTCAACCTACGAGGTTGTGATTAAGGGAGGGTGTTAGAGATAGAATTAGTTACGGCTTAACCAAACCGTATCAAACATGTAGTCCTATTAGTGTACGATACTTGGTACCAAGAAAACTCCTGTACGTAAACCTCTTGTACAAGTCGGTCTTTACCGATCTCTCTATCTATATTAATACATGCAGATCCCTCGATTATTGTATCGACGGGAATATCAAACTTTGTCAATGTTAAAATGATATCAACGCACACGATGGTCTCTTTTATGTGCATGAGCAGTAGTGTTGGCCGAAATTCGCTTTGGCTTCCGACTCCCGCCTCCTGGACCAAACAGCCAAGTCCAGATGGCAGCCCATGTGTGTATATTGCTTTGACTTCTTCACTGTATCCTGGGTATTGAACAGTGTGTTAGCGCACTTGGGAAAAAGTCTATTCTAAAAGATACATGTTTTAGAACGTTAAGGACTATGCTTACAGTAAAAAGAGAACCATTATTATCACAAGTATACATGTTTTGAACGATTAAGGGCTATGCTTCAAAGAAATAAAAAGAGCTCAGTTTGGTTCCAATATACCACAAGATTGTTTCCATTTTTAGTAGATAATTAAAACTAGGAATTTGTTGCCATCGAAGCAAACATATATGTTTGAAAGTACAAATGGATTTGCTCCTAAATTATGTGAAGTCTTCTTCTAAAAAATGGACATTTGCTCTCATGAATCAGCGCGCATGTACCACGATCACCTGCTTCCGAAGAAATGGACATCTGTTTCAGAATCAATAAAGTTTGCTTCCCACCAAGTTCGAAACAACATGCCACAAACAGTTTAGTAGGAGACAATCAGATTCTGCCTCCCTCATGGTGGCAAAAGGGTGGACTGAAAAGCGATGGATTTCAAAGAACATGTTAGGCGGCATGAACATCTTATTTTGCATAGTTTTTACAACTAAAAAAGTTAAGAACGCAATCTCTCTCTACCATCAATAAGAAAAGGAGAATTCATACTTCCTCCGTCTCAAAATAGATTTCTCAGACTTATCAAAATTTGGATGAACTTATATACTAAATAGTGTCTATATTCATCCAAATTTTAAAAGTCTAAGACATCTATTTTGAGTCGGACGGAGTAGATGTGATGGCCGGCACATTTGAAACACAAGTGAAGAATATAGGATGTAGTTAAAAAATATCTTAAAAGCCTGGAAACAGATATACATACTTAGGAAGCTCTAGTTCCAGTGCACTGATGTAAACAACCTCACGAAAACCCTCCTCCCAGGCCGCCTCCCTCCCTCGCGGCTCCGGAGGACCCTTCCTCCAATCCCTCCTCTCGAGGCCGATCTGCAAGCAGCGGTCGCCGCTGCCGCCGGCGATGGCAGTGGTGGCGGCGCCCACCCCGTCAAACGACGGTGGACTGGTGAGGTGGCATGTTACCATCATTGGATTTTTTTTGTCAGTTCATGGTGAAGTCAGTGGTGGAGAATGTCATGAAAGCAGAGATTTGAGGGCTAGCACAGTTGGTTCGAGCCTTTGGCGCTGAGTAACTGGCTTGGTGATCCGTGATTTGTAGCAACAACTTGTTAGTGGGGGCGGCAGCACAGGAGACGTTCAGTGTCTAATCTTGCAGGGTGAAAATCCAAGGTATGGCCTTAATTTGTTGTGTCTGGCAATAGCCTTGTTGAAGGCATTATTTTGCGAGCAAGGACTTTCTTCACGGTGAAAACCTAAGATTTATGATCGGACGACCACGACGCTTGTGCACTGTTTCCTTATTGGAGGCGTCGCTTTAAGAGAAGATGGACTTCTGACGCTGTTCTGGTGGTGTTAGTACTGTTGTTATAGGGAATAGATTGTTGTAGCAAGGCTTTTCTTTTTTGTAATTTCTCTTTTTATTTTTTGGTTGTGTACATCCGTAATACCGCTAGGACACTGCATTATTGCAAATGCTGAGTGTAATTGGTATCTTCGTTGATATTAATATATGCTCCTTTCCAAAAAAAATGTTCCAATGCATTTTACCTGGATAGCATGTGTAGGATTTATAAGAAGCATATGAATACAAACTCAAGAAGCATGGATGTAGTATCAACCATTAGATCTCTTATAGAGCTATCCATGGAAAATTGGGAACGTGAGCCTGTTTGTTGGAGTCTGCTGCACCTGCTGCCGCCGGTATGTGCCTGCGCACAAGGCGAGCTGCCTCCTCACGGTGCTTGGTGATGGCCATTGCCGTCAGACTCTACGGTGGAGGGGAAGGTGTCGGCCTGGATGGCTGGATGCGACACAACGGGGAGAACATGACGACGAGGATGAAAGGGTTGTGTGGCGGCGGGGAACAATTTGAGAGAGACGTTTTGGGAAGGCAGACCGGCCATAAAAGTTGGGATTGCTGGTCAACGGACACACGTAGTTAACGGGAAAAAGATATACAGTAGTATGAGACACGGAGAGGCCATTCTATGGAGATGTGATGGACGGCTTTAGATCGGTCTGATTGTTGGCTTCCCATCGGATTATGATATGTAGTACTACTAGTGTTTACCTAGCAATAAAGGCACACAACAATCATCTACACAGATTTCCTATAGTTTTAAAATACAATAATTATTTTTTGTTGTCTTGCCATCCTTAATCCTTGATGAACGAGCAAACTCTAGCTTCACGATACACCTTTCCTGAGCGGCAGAAGTAACCCTGCTCCGGAGCGCAGTGCGAGTCGTCGGAGCAAACGCAGAGTCCTTCAATGGCGCAACCCTTCTTGACGATGTTGGGACTCCCATCAATGCCGAGCACCTCATCGCTCCATTCGCTGGAGAAGAGCCCGTCGGGATCGTACCTATCCTTGACCGACAGGAACTTATCGGCTTTGGGGTACTTAGTGATGGCACCGTCAAATGCGAAGTTGCGGTTCTTGCCCCAGTGCGGCAGTCCGCCATACTTGTTCAGCGCCATCTGCTCGATCTCGTCCACCACGTCCGCGTACAAACGCGGGGTACCATAGGTGTGGCTCCGGTAGTAGATGACGTCCAGGTCGATCGAGTCCTCGGGCTTGCCGAGGTAAGCGGAGGAGGCCTTGACGTAACGGAGCACCATGCCCAGCCTGCCATCAACACCGGTGCAAAACATGTCTGGATTGAGGTCACGTATCCTCTGCATGTCGGCGACGAGCGCCGGCGCATGGGAGAGCGGGATGCTGAAGCCGGAGTTGTAGTAGAAGGAGCCATTGATGCGTGGGTCCCAGGCACAGGAGGTGAGGAGGCCGTCCTCCGGGCTGTTGATACATGTGCCAGACGCTTGGATGCGGTGCTGGTACCCGACCACTGGGTACCCGGTGAAGGAGACGCCGTCATTCGTGAAGCCGTAGGCCTGCTGCTCCAGCGTGGACGCCTGCAGCTGCGCCGCCGCGCACCGGGCGGTGTCATTGCTGTCCTTCAGCTGCATCAACTCCTCGGCAGCTCTGGCGGCGACGAGCATCTCGGTGGGGCTGGCGCGAAAGATAAGCAGGTCGCTGAGGCCATTGCCCAGTGTGGATACGTCTACACGGTCATCCTGGCGGTACATGACCTTGCCCTCCCGCGGATGCCAGGTCAAGTCGGCAAACTCGTGGAGGGTGCCCCAGCGGGCCACCTGGTCCGCCATGTCCGAGTCGTCGCGCTTCACGAACGTCAGCGACCGTTTGAACAAGGGCTCCAAGGCAAATGTTACCTGAGAGATGACGCCGAGGACACCAAGCGAGACCTTCGCGGCGTCCAGGTCGGGGTCATCGGCGCCTAGCTCCCTCACCACGGCGAAACCCCGGCTAGCCGGGGCTGGCGTCACGATCCTTAGCCCGACCACGTACTCGTGCACGGCGCCTCCCTTGCCCCACAACGAGCTCCCGTGCGCGCCGGTCGCCAGGAGCCCGCCGATGGACAGGCCGTAAAAGTACGGCGCGTTCGGCAGAGCGAGCCCCGCCGCTGCCGCGGCCGCGATGAAGTCCCGAAGGACCATGCCGCTCTCCACCGTGATGTGGCGCCTCCCGGCGTCGATGCGCACCGTCCGGTTCAGCCGCGCGGTGCTTATGAGCGTGCCCTCGCGGCCTCCCGGACACGAGAGCTTGGGCACGCTGTGCGCGTGCCTGGTGGCCACCTTCATCTTGCGTTTGGCGGAGGCCGCGGCCGCCACGGCCGCGACGAGCTCCTCCTCCGTGCGCGGGTAGGTGACGTTGGCGGCGTGGCAGATGGCGCGGTCCGTGTAGGAGCCGTACGTGTTGGTGACCGTGCAGTTGGAGGTGCCGTTGGTGCAGACCACCGTGTCCGCCGGAGGGCTGCAGCTACAGAGCTGCACAAGGCCAACCCCTAGGGCTAGGAGGAGCACCGGAAGCAACCTCTCCTCCATTGCTCTTCTTTGTCCTAGCGACATTTGCTGCTTCTTGAACAACGGATACTACAATTTTGTGTGGAGTAGTACGAATTAAAGCTTGAGTTCGTGCTTGTTGCCACTAGACAAAGCAAGCGAGGCCTTAAATAGGCACACGTGCTTGTTTCCTCGATCGACACCGCATTCAACATGCATGGCTGCGTGTGATAGCAGCCCTAGAGATACCAACAGGTTGTAGACATTTCCATACCTCACGTAGGTGACCGAGGATTCAAACGTCGGACGAGATGCTGCACTGCATGTGGTGCGACCAATGATTGTTGTGAAAAATTTTATACTCCCTCCGTCGAATTAATTAATCCATATTTGTCTAAATAGAGATGAATCTAGACGAAGTTGAGTCAATTAATTAGAACATTAGAACAATTAGAACATTGACCGGAGTAACACCATAAATGTTCAACGCTTCAACGAGCAGCCGTGAGACTCACAATTTCCATTATGCTCCAAAAAAGTATAGCGAAAATGCTGTCCGGTTTGGTCAGAACGACTTGTTGTTGAAATACTACTGTCAGCAACACTGCTGGCTGACTTTCCTGGGCAGATGCAAGTAAAGACTTCCACAAGCAAAAGGGAAAAAAAAGGAGACCCTCGTTATTGTTTTATTCTCTATGCACCTAGCAGACACCTATTTTTTAGGAAAATGATACTACTCCCCCGGAGGATTTTCCGTGACTTATCCCCCGGGTCGTACGCGCGTGAGGCTGCCTTATCTCTTCCCTTCCCACACAGCGCACGCAAAAGCTTGACCGCACATCCTTCTTCCACCTCCATGCCCGTGCGCGCTCTATCTCGTCGCGCCGCTGGGCCTACCTCAAACAAGCGGCGCCAGCTGCCTCGTTTCTCCGCCCGGCAAGCCTCATCCCAGCCCGTCTCCTCCGCCGCGAGCTCGACGAGCAGATCGCTGCAGCTCCTGTAGCGTCGCCTCGTGCGCCTGCCTGGTGCTTCTCCGGCGGATCGCCCCTTGCCCAACAGCTTGAGCCCGCCCGCCTGCTCCATCGGCGAGCACGGCCCCGTCTGCCATCCTAGCACTAGCAGCGCGCAACCCCCAGAGATGTCGCCGCCAACGCCTCCTAGACGCACCCCTTGACACCAACTAATCGAGGCGATGGTGGCGGGCGGAGCTGGCCGGGAGAGAGCTCACGCTGAGCTCGTCTGTGCAAAGGGAGAGGACCACCTACCATGTGCTGCTACGACATGGAGGTGTGCTACCTGTGGCCAGCGGCTATGCTACAAGCGGCGTCAAGTTTTGCTACTAGTCGGCGGCGACGCTACACGTGTGATTAGGATTTGCTACCTCGGCATATTTTTTTTGCTATGTATTCATATATTTTTTGCTACTTTCATATAATTTTTTTGCTACAACCAATGTCTATGATTTTGCTACGAGGTCTCTGGTTTGAGTCTCGGGCGATGTCTCCTTTGCTACACTAGAAAAAGTTTTTTGCTACCACCGTTTTGTGGTTTTGCTACAATAGCGTTTTGTGGTTTTGCTACTAATGATTTTGCTACATTAGTTAAAAAAATTTGCTACATGGTCTCCGGCGAACTCTCCGACGAGGTCCAATCTGTTTTTCTATTTCTGGGTCAAACCGTTTTCTGCTACAGTGTAGCAAAAGCGGAACGTATGTAGCAAATGTTGGTCTGAGTGTAGCAAAAAGGGGATTTAGGTGGACACGCGTCAGCAAGAGGACCCAGGGGATCAGAAATTTTTATCTCCCGGGGGACGCGTAGTACGACCCTATTTTTTATGGGAGTCAAATGAATGTGCCCGAAGGCTGTACTCGTCGTTTTCATTGACAAGTAGTACAACGGAACATGCTATAGCAGACGCCTGCATATTATTTTTTATCATAGTCAAATACATGTGCCCTTGTTATATAACTTCACAGAAATTTAACAAAAGTGATACGGCGTACAGAGATTAGAGATCCAGAGCCTCTAGACGCCACGACTAGTAAGAGCATCCTACTTTAACTTGCACTCGTATATCGGATTCAGACTTTCAGTGATCTAAGAACAAAATCCGTATGCTAAAACATCCTTAGTCACTGTATGTATGTCTTCTTCGACAACATAAGTGTCTACTCAAAATTGTTCCGAAAGGAAGCAACATTTTTTTATTTCCACAAAACAATATCTTTTTACCAGAAATGTCAATGTTTTTCTAATTTATAGCAAGAGTGCAATGGTGTATCCATGAATTGTACTTGTTGTGATGTGTTATAGCGGATTTTGTCCGCCATTCACAATGTACTACGCTCAATTTTTGAAAGATGTTTAATTTTTATAAATGTTCAAATGTCCTGCTTAAAGCCTCTCCTATTTTTTGAACGTTGGGCCGCGAGCTGTGTGGGTCCAGAACGACGGCGTTAGTACAAGTTGTTAGGGCATCAACTATGTACGTAAAAGAACTTGTCCATAAGCTCGAACCCACGTATCACACCACAAACTTATTGATTACATCACAATGTATCTAGTTGAACTTGTCTATAAGCTGACCCCACATGTCAGTTAAAGTTACACACATGCATGAGAGAGGAGAAAAATTAAAATAGTATTCTATTGCTTATGGACAACCCACAAGCTTGTAGGTCACCTTAAGGGCCGTTCAATACATGGGAATTTCACGGGAAAGCTATTCCTCTGGAAAAATTTCCTATGCTAGCGTTCGGAGCAAATGAATGGTGAACAGTGGTTTGGAGGAAAAGTTCCTATCCTACACCGATTTCAGCAGATTCCAAGGGAATGAAAAAATCCACACCAAACCAAGGTTTTGGCGGAAGCCCGAGGCAACCTATGGCTACACCCATGTGAACACAAATAAAATAGTACATTTCATTGAAACCATGCATGAGATGTAGACAAAAACGGTCACTGTTTAGACAAATAAAAAATTGTAGCGTACTTAACAGTAGAACAATAACGTTTTTCTCGGTAGATGTTTCCCTTCAATCCGGACACCCCTGGTGGTACCGTTTCCTCTGTTTTCTCATTCCTATGTTTTACAAACATGTTCCTTTCCTATTCCCTCGTTGCTCCCAATTTCTATGTTTTGCTTTCCTCCGTACCGAACAGGTCCTAAGGTTCTGAGCTTATGCATAGCTTATTGATAGCCTTTACTATGTATGTGAAACTCTTTGTTGACTATTTTTTGCTTATGGATAGCCTTGTTGTCCACATAGTGTCATAGTGGATACCCTTAGGGCCTCAATCTGTACCGACAAAGATGAAGATGGCTGGTTCTTACTTATAGATATTGTTGGAAGTAGGCCAACACATTGTTCAATACTTGGGATACCGTGGAGAATACAACACAATATACACAGGGGCTACCATATGGACTGGGCGGATTGGTCCAGCAGACGGGGGCACCTGCACTAGGGAGCCAAAGCGAATTTCTACCGCTCATGCACATAGAAGACATCATGTGCACTGTAAAAAATATTATATCATTTTAACATTTATCACTCATCCAGGAGCATTTGCTCCCTGGAGCGTCCTTCTCAGTTCAATGGATAATTAATTGAGGTGTGCTTCGGTGTCTTTCCCTCAAACTTAAGTTTGGATGGAACACTTTTTTTTTGATTTGTTGAAACTCATATCTAGGCCTTATATATACGAATGTACTCGGTTGAGTTAGGTATATTTCATGTTCCCACCGGTTGATCCCATCGTCCCTTATCGAGATCTATGTGTTTGTATGCCACGTTTTTAAATTTTATTGCTGCTCCATAAGGTCAGTCACAAACTCACTTGTGAATGAAAAAACAACTGAGTTGCACCCCATTTGCAACTGATAAAGACAAGTCACTCAGTTGCGGCCCCACTTGTAACTGTAAAAATAACTCAATTGTAACCTCATTTGCAACTAGAAAAGACAAAGTACTTAGTTGCGACTCCACTTGCAACTATAAAAACAACTCAGTTGCAACACCATCTGCAATTGAAAAGACATGTATAACTAAAAAATATCATCCGCAAACTCACTCGATATTAAAAAATATCAATTGCAAACACCATTGCAACTGGAAGTCTCGTTCGCATCCTCACTTGCAAATGAACCTCACTTGCAGCCCCACTTGTAGCTAAAAATATCTCAGTTGCACTTGTAACTGAAAAATCGTAATTACAACCCTATTTGCAACTGAAAAAGTGAATCGGAGTTTCACAAATTCTTGATCTACTAATGTCATTTCAATATTAGTTGCAAGCGGAGTTGCAATTTATATAAAAAGTTACCAGTTACGATCTCACTTGCAACTCATTGGACAAATTAAAAAATATTTCAAAATTTTATGACAAATAATGTGGTTTCAATCTTAGTTGCAAGTCAAGTTGCAACTTCTATAAGAAATCCGGTCGGACTATAAAAGGAATCGCGATTTCAAAATTTTATGTCAACTAATGTGGTTTCAATCTCAGTTGTGAATCAAGCTACAACATCTATAAAAGAATTCTAGCGGACTATAAAAGGAATCATGATTTCAAAATTTTATGTCAAATAATATGGTTTCAATCTCAATTGCAAGTCAAGTTGCAACTTCTATAAAAAGAATCCTACTGGAGAAAAACACGGGTGCGATGTCAAAATTTCTCGGTCAAATTGATGTCATTTCAATTTTAGCAGCATGTCTATTTGCTACATGTATAAAAGAATCTCAGTTGCAACTCACCGGACAAAAAAGCGAATTGCGGTTAAAAAAAAGGTCAATTAATGCCATTCGATCTCAGTTGCAAGTCTAGTTGCAACTTCTATAATAAAATATAGCAGACAAAAGGCGGATCATGATTTAAAAAATTCTCGATCAATTGATGTCAATTTTATCTCAAAATATCGCAGCCTGAAAAAGTATATATCTCTCTAAAATGCTATTTAGATGAATAGGCTCTACCACACCTAATATATATACACAAAAATGTTTGCTCCCTCTCTGTATAAATTGCAGCCAAGTATTATCTAGTAAAGAGATGACAATGCGTCTTAGTAGGAGCGACACGTGAAAATTAACCCCAAAAAAACCAAGTATGGAAAACGTCTACAATGCGAAAGATCAAAGCCACAAAATCCAAATCTATTTCTCGGCGGTCATACATATTTAGTATCCCCACAAAGATAAATCATTTTACAAAAAAGAACAAACACAAAAATAACAAAAAATTAAAAATTTCCAGCAGCGAGGGCGCCACCCACAATTACCTCATGGCTGCCCGGTTTAGCTTGGTCAATCTAAGTAAGCAAACAAAAAGAGAGAAGACGACAAACAATAAAATAAAAGACGAGGCCCAGTTATTATTAACTCAATAACGACGATAGGCAAAACAACATCTACAGACAAAACAACCCAACGATGCGGGCCAGCTCAATGATCAACGCAACATGCAGGCTAGCTGAACAACGAGCTACACACGCACTAATCTTGACGACGGACCAAATCAATGCTATATAAACTAGCTGTGACGTAGCTTACGTCACAACTAGCTGTGTTTTAGCGATTCCGTTTTGATAATGAGAAGCATATATTAGTCTATTTGATGTTTCTTATGTGACTTCACTAGAGGAAAAAGGGCCATCCGTTCGCGACCCCTCGGAGCATTAGTCCCGGTTGCGCCACCAACCGGACTAATCTTTGCGCCCCGGTTGGAGCGGGCACGGGCCGGGGCATGAGTCCCGGTTGGTAGGCGTCTCGTTGGAGCTACCAACCGACTAAAGGTTTGGCCACAACGCGTGGCGCACGCACCTTTAGTCGGTTCTTGGCTTCAACCGGGACTAAAGACCCCTGCCTCTATAAATGTAACGCCCAGCCCTCTGCCTCCACTGCTTTTTGAATGGTGTAAGGTGTGAGGGTGTGTGCTAGTTTTTTTCATGCATGCATTGAAGGTGTTTGTTGAAATGTTTGAGTGAAAAATCCGTGAATTTCTCATAGAACAAAAATATAGAAGGTGTCCGAGACGCACTTGAGCTTTCTCCTCTTTATTTCCTCGATCGAGGTTAGCAATCTTATCTTTTCTAGGTCATTGATATAATTCATGTCGGTGTGAATTGGTTATTTCACTATTTATAATGTCCTGTTTTTGATAAACTTACTTATATGATGCGATGAGCGTCGGGAATGGATACGGTGACCGCGGTAGCCGGTATATCAAAGGCGTGGATAAATTTATCGATGTGGCTACGGCAAACAAAGAGAATGGATTTATCGTTGTCCATGTGTTCAATGTCGGAACAACAAGGAGTACTCTTCCTCGAAAATCATTCGCGCCACCGATTATGAAAGGTTTCATGCCCAACTATAATTGCTGGACCAAGCACGGGAAAGAGGGTTATGATGGAAGATGGTGAAGAAAAGATGATGATAACAACTATCATCATATGTTTCCTGAATACTGATGATACTACAATGGAAGACAATGGAGAGGAAAAAGGTGAAGAACGGGCATCGATGAGCCGTGATGAACTTGGTAGGGTCATTTCCGATGCAAAGCGAGACTGTGAAACAGAAAATGAGAAGTTGAAGTTAGAGGGCATGTTAGAAGATCACAAAAAATTGTTGTACCCAAATTGCAAAGATGGCAGCACAAAGCTCGGTACCACTGAAATTGTTGCGATGGAAGGCGAGTGTGGTCTAACCGACTCCTCATTTGAAAAGATGCTGAAAATAATGAAGCAAGTTTCCAAAACATAACGAACTTCCCGAGAGTACCTCTAAGCAAAGAAGACTCTCTCCTCCGGGATTAGATGTGCAAAAGATACATGCATGCATTAATGATGCATCCTCTACATGTAAGGAGTATGAGAATTTAGATAAATGCCCGGTATGCAACGCGTTGCGGTATAAGATCAGACGAGATGACCCTGGTGATGTTGAGGGAGAGCCCCTCCGGAAGAGGGTTCCTGCTAAGGTTATGTGGTATGCTCCTATAATACCAAGGTTGAAACGCATGTTCAGAAACAAAGAACATGTCAGGTTGTTGAGATGGCACAAAGAAGACCGTAAGAAAGACGGGGAGTTGAGACACCCTGCTGATGGGTCACAGTGGAGAAAAATCGAGAGAGACTTCCCAGACTTTGCAGGTGACGCAAGGAACTTATGGTTTGGTCTAAGTACGTATGGCATGAATCCTTTTGGGGAGCAGAGCTGCAGTCACAACACCTGGCCCGTGACTCTATGTATCTACAACCTGCCTCCTTGGTTGTGCATGAAGCGTAAATTCATTATGATGCCAGTGCTCATCCAAGGCCCGAAGCAACCGGGCAACGACATTGATGTGTACCTTAGGCCATTAGTTGAAGAACTCTTACAGTTGTGGGGCAAACCAGGTGTACGTGCGTGGGATGAGAACAAACATGAGCCATTTAATCTACGAGGGTTGTTATTCGTAACCATCAATGATTGGCCTGCTCTTAGTAACCTTTCAGGACAGACAAACAAAGGATATAAGGCATGCACCCACTGTTTAGATAAGACCGAAGGTACATATTTGCATAAATGCAAGAAGGTTGTGTACCTGGCGAATCGACGATTTCTTCCGACCAATCATCCGAAGAAAGAAAGGCAAGCATTTCAAAGGTGAGGCAGATCACCGAAGAAGCTGAACTCCCGGGTGATGATGTATTTGGTATGGTCAAGGACATAGAAGTAATCTTTGGAAAGGGTCCCGGCGGTCAATCAGTTCCGAACGACGTCACTACAGGACACGCACCCATGTGGAAGAAGAAATCTATATTTTGGGAGCTGCCATATTGGAAAGTCCTGCGTGTCCGCTCTTCAATCGACGTGATGCACGTGACGAAGAATCTCTGCGTAAACCTGCTAGGATTCCTAGGCGTGTATGGGAAGACAAAAGATACACCTGAAGCACGGGAGGACCAACAAATTATGAAAGACCCAAAGAACATGCATACAGATAACAAGACGGATAAAGGGCGTCACTTAAGTCGTGCCAGCTATGCTCTTACCAAAGCAGAGAAGGAAATCTTTTTTGAAGTCCTTTACAATATCAAGGTGCCGTCGGGCTTCTAATCTAATATAAAGGGGATAATAAATATGGCAGAAAAAGTTCCAAAACCTGAAGTCTCATGATCATCACGTGATTATGACGCAGCTTGCTTCCGATTGCATTGAGGGGCTTCTACCGAAAATGTTCGAGTACCCATTGTGAAGCTGTGTGCATTCCTCAATGCAATATCTCAGAAGGTAATCAATCCAGATATTCTGCCAAGGTTACAGAAGGATGTGGTACAATGTCTTGTTAGTTTTGAATTGGTGTTCCCACCATCCTTCTTCAATATTATGACGCATCTCCTGGTTCATCTAGTGGAAGAGATTGGCATTCTCGGTCCGGTATTTCTGCACAATATGTTCCCCTTTGAGAGGTTCATGGGAGTCTTAAAGAAATATGTTCATAACCGTGCTAGATCAGAAGGAAGCATCTCCAAGGGATATGGAACAGAGGAGGTCATTGAGTTTTGTGTTGACTTTATTCCTGACCTTAAGCCGATTGGTGTTTCTAACTCGCGGCATGAGGGAAGACTAAGTGGAAAAGGCACGTTGGGAAAAAAATCAATGATATGTAGGGACGGGGATTCTTTCACTAAAGCACATTATACAGTTCTACATAATTCCACCTTGGCAGCTCCGTATATCGAGGAACACAAGAATATTGTACGCTCCAAAAACCCGGGGAAGCCTGAATCATGGATTACAGATGAACACATGAAGTCTTTCGGTGGTTGGATGCGGACACATCTCTTGAATGACACCACTGTTGGAGATCAGCTATACTTGTTGGCCGCGTCACCATCTTCTACTGTATTGAATTTCCAAGGGTACGAAATAAATGGTAATACATTCTACACGATCGCCCAAGATAAAAAGAGCACCAACCAAAATAGTGGTGTCTGCTTTGATGCAATAGATGAGAATGGACAAAAGGACACATATTATGGTTACATAGAGGAGATATGGGAACTAGACTATGGAGTCTCTTTTAAGGTCCCTTTGTTTCACTTAAATGGGTCAACTGAATGGGGAAGGGGTAAAGATAGTCCAGTTGTACGGAATGACAACAGTGGATCTCAACAATCTTGGTTATAGAGATGAACCATTCGTCCTACCCAATGATGTGTCTCAGGTTTTCTATGTGAAGGACATGTCCTCCAGACCAAAAAAAGAAAAAAATATGCAAACGAATACATCATATGATGAGCCAAAGCGTCACATAGTTCTTTCAGGGAAAAGAAACATCGTGGGAATTGAGGACAAGACAGACATGTCAGAAGATTATAATAAGTTTGATGAAATTCCGCCCTTCACAAAGGAAAACGCCCAAGCATTCCGTTAAGTAAAGAAGATGCTCCATGGTTACGTCTGAAGCGGTCATAAGGAATGACATATGCCAAGAAGTTCATTCTCATATTATGTAAATCTAGTTCATGTCTTTCGCGGTTTGTGGCTTGACCGAAGGATATCTTTCGCGTTGTGGCCTTTAGTCCCGGTTTTGTAGTCTCGCTTTTAATATTAATAAATGTCTTGAGTGTTAGTCCCATTTTGTGGCTGGACCGAGTGCCTCTATGACAGTTTCTTGGAGATGCCGAGGACTGGGCTCAAGCATCTCCTGAAACTGGTCGTAGTGGTGTCCCTCTCTCGAAAACCATCTTGCAGCTTGTAACTTCACTAACTAGATCAATACGCCTGAGCTAACTAATTTCACATATTAGAGTGCCTCTATGACCAGTTTCTCGGAGATGCCGGAGGACTGGCCCGGCAAGATCTCCTCAAACTGGCCGCAGTGGTGTCCACGCTCTCGAAAACCATCTTGCAGCTTGTAACTTCACTAACTAGATCAATACGCCTGAGCTAACTAATTTCACATATTAGGAGTGCCTCTATGACCGTTTCGGAGATGCCGGAGGACCGGGCTCACGGCATCTCCCCGAATCGACGTAGTGGTGTCCTCGCTCTCTAAAACCATCTTGGATATGCCTCAAACTGGCCGGAGGACTGGACTCACAAGGATGCATATTTATAGTACAAGCAGCTCGGCATAATGTCGACACTCACGACATAATGTCGACACTCACCCCTATTATTAGTGCGGACTCATCTTTAGTCCCGGTTGGTGTCTCCAACCGACTAAAGTTCATCTTTAGTCCCGTTGGTGACACCATCCGGGACAAGGTACAACCGCACGACATAATGTCGACACTCACCCCTATTATTAGTGTTGTCCGCCCACTGCTGCAATCCTTCACGGTTGGTTTCTCCAACCGAGACTAAATATGAACCCTCTCTTTATATAGGCATTTCCTCTATTTATTAGGTAACACTTAAGACATTTATTAATATTAAAACCGACAAATCGGGACTAGCTAACACTCGTGCCTAAAGCCGCCCCTTTAGTCATAATCATGCCTAGTCCTATAGTACGCAGCTTGTGGTCTTCATCGTCGTCGTCATCATCATCGCCATCGCCACTGCCACTCCGGGATCCTCGGCCCATCCATGGCATATACCAGGGCCATTCCAGCCTCGGATTCACGGCGTGGGAGAGGGGTCTCCTAGAAGACGATGCCGCCACCGCCGGACAAAGCAGGGGGCCTGTGGCGGGTGGACTCGTGGCACCGTGGCGAGGATGGTCTCCCCGATGTAGCGCATCACTGATGATAGTACGGTTCTCCCACCACAGACGACGGCCGACCGTTGTGGTTCACCGGTGGCGGCCATCACCCTCGTACTGGCGAGCTCCCTTCCCGCCTATTAGCGAAGAAGGCATTCCAGTGTCATAGTTGTCGGGATCCCACTGGGGATCCATCCGCTGCTCCGGCGTGAGCTCGTGGTAGAAGTGGTTTGTGATGGCCGCCTGATGTGCGGAACCTTGAGGGACAGGAGGGACAGAACCCTCCAACACAAAGATCCAGTAGGCGGCGGTACCCGGTGGACAAGGGTAGTTGGAGGCGCACAGCGCCTCGGTCTCCTCGAGGGTCAGAATGGCCCAGTAGGCGTTGTCCATTGTTCTAAGTTAGGAAGGTGTGGATGTGTGGATAGCCATGACACGATCACCCTAAATATAGAGGGAAAGGGCGGGAAAACTTGGCGTAAAGCTTTGGGAAATGGCGGGAAATATCTTTAGTCCCGGTTAGTGACTACATCCGGGACTAAAAGCTCTAGTAGAAAGGAAAGGGCGGGAAAACTTGGCGGGAAGAGGTGGAAATGGCGGAAAATATTTTTAGTCCCGGTTTGTGACTACATCCGGGACTAAATGTGTGCCGAACAATGATCATGTTTCGAAAAAACCTTCACAAAATGACCTATGATGTTTGAACAATGATCGGCAGAAGTGGGTCCGGTTTGTACTACGGTACATGATCTACCGCCGTGATTTTTGAAAAATCATTTTAGACTCGCAATATGTGGTTTCTTCAGAGATCCAATGCAAGTTCTAACAATGCTCCCCTTATCTTCATGCACACCGGTTCGACCATAGTTAGAAATTCAGATAATTCAAAACGGCATAATAAATTCAAAAAATCCGAACAATGAAAATCCTTGGCGTAGTGTCATATTATGTTACATAGTTGAAAGGAAAAATACGGACTTGGTATATTGATCATGTTTCAAAAACCTTCACAAAATGACCTATCATGTTCGAGGTTTCATGGCTTTCGGTCCAAATGACCGATGTTATGTCTGAATCACGGCATAGTTTGTGATGTTGTGCCCATATTATGCATGTGTGTGGACATTGGTATGGAGAACAATGTTGCAGGAGGAAGTTTTCCTTTTGTCGCACGGAAAAGCCCTTTTCCATTTTCCGAGCGTAAAAAACGGTCGCTTTTGTGAAGTAACCACCAAAATGCCGCTTCGAATGCTACCGTCCTATTTTCCTAAAATACTAGACCACCTTACATGGACTATATCCCAACCGTACATCTCAAACCTTTTCGTCCATCCCGTAAAAGGACAAATGTCTGTAGAATCGGGAAGTGGGTCCTTTGTACTAGTACATGATCTACCGCCCGTGATTTTTTGAAAAATCATTTTAGACTCGCAATATGTGGTTTCTTCAGAGATCCAATGCAAGTTCTAACAATGCCCGCCCTATCTTCATGCACACCGTTCGACCATAGTTAGAAATTCGGATAATTCAAAGCGGGCATAATAAATTCAAAAAAATCGAACAATGAAAATCCTTCGTGGTGTCATATTATGTTACATAGTTGAAAGGAAAAATACCAGACTTGGTATATTGATCATGTTTGAAAAACCTTCACAAAATGACCTATCATGTTCGAGGTTTCATGGCTTTCGGTCCAAATGACCGATGTTATGTGTGAATCACGGCATAGTTTGTGATATTGTGCCCATATTATGCATGTGTGTGGACATTGGTATGGAGAACAATGTTGCAGGAGGAAGTTTTCCTTTTGTCGCATGGAAAAGCCCTTTTCCATTTTCGGCGCAAAAAAAGCGGGTCGTTTTTGAAGTAACCACCAAAATGCCGTTTCAGAATGCTACCGTCCTATTTTCCTAAAATACTAGACCACCTTACATGGACTATATCCCAACGGTACATCTCAAACCTTTTCGTCCATCCGGGTAAAGAGGACAAATGTCTGGAATCGGCGAAGTGGGTCGGTTTGTACTACTGGTACATGATCTACCGCCTGTGATTTTTGAAAAATCATTTTAGACTTCAATATGTGGTTTCTTCAGAGATCCAATGCAAGTTCTAACAATGCGTCCCTATCTTCATGCACACCGGTTCGACCATAGTTAGAAATTCGGATAATTCAAAGCGGGCATAATAAATTCAAAAAAATCCGAACAATGAAAATCCTTGGCGTAGTGTCATATTATGTTACATAGTTGAAAGGAAAAATACCAGACTTGGTATATTGATCATGTTTGAAAAACCTTCACAAAATGACCTATCATGTTCGAGGTTTCATGGCTTTCGGTCCAAATGACCGATGTTATGTCTTGAATCACGGCATAGTTTGTGATGTTGTGCCCATATTATGCATGTGTGTGGACATTGGTATGGAGAACAATGTTGCGGGAGGAAGTTTTCCTTTTTGCATGCGGAAAAGCCCTTTTCCATTTTCCGAGCGCAAAAAGCGGGTCGTTTTGTGAAGTAACCACCAAAATGCCGTTTCGTAATGCTACCGTCCTATTTTCCTAAAATACTAGACCACCTTACATGGACTATATCCCAACGGTACATCTCAAACATTTTCGTCCATCCGGGTAAAAGGACAAATGTTTAGAATCGGCGAGAAGTGGGTCGGTTTGTACTACAGTACATGATCTACCGCCTGTGATTTTTGAAAAATCATTTTAGACTCGCAATATGTGGTTTCTTGGAGATCCAATGCAAGTTCTAACAATGCGTCCCCTATCTTCATGCACACCGGTTCGACCATAGTTAGAAATTCAGATAATTCAAAGGGCATAATAAATTCAAAAAAATCCGAACAATGAAAATCCTTGGCGTGGTGTCATATTATGTTACATAGTTGAAAGGAAAAATACAGACTTGGTATATTGATCATGTTTAAAAACCTTCACAAAATGACCTATCATGTTCAAGGTTTCATGGCGTCCCTATCACTTCTTATGTTTAAAGTTTTTCTAAATTCCAAATTGATATTAAAAATATAAGTTAATTCATTTTAATTGTAAATGGTTCATATTTTAAATGGTTACATTAATTATTTTTAAAGCAGAAAATGTTTTTGAATTATTTATTTAGATCCAAACACTTTTTATGTTTAAAGTTTTTCTAAATTCAAATTAATATTCAAAAATATAAGTTAATTCATTTTAAAAGGTTACATTAATTATTTTTAAAATAGAATATGTTTTGAATTATTTATTCAAATCCATACACTTCTTATGTTCAAAGTTTTCTAAATTCCAAATTGATATTAAAAATATAAGTTAATTCATTTTAATTATAAATGGTTCATATTTTAAATTGTTACATTAATTATTTTTAAAGCAGAAAATGTTTTTGAATTATTTATTTAAATCCAAACACTTTTTATGTTTAAAGTTTTTCTAAATTCCAAATTAATATTCAAAAATATAAGTTAATTCATTTTAAAAGGTTACATTAATTATTTTTAAAAATAGAATATGTTTTTGAATTATTTATTCAAATCCATACACTTCTTATGTTTAAAGTTTTCTAAATTCCAAATTGATATTAAAAAATATAAGTTAATTCATTTTAATTGTAAATGGTTCATATTTTAAATGGTTACATTAATTATTTTTTAAAGCAGAAAATGGTTTTGAATTATTTATTCTAATCCAAACACTTTTTATGTTTAAAGTTTTCTAAATTCCAAATTAATTATCATTTAAAAACAATACAAATTTAAACCCCAAAATAAAAATAAAGTAGAACAGAGAGAAAATATAAAATTTTTTGAAAGCAGAATATGTCGGTTGGAGCCACCAAGGGACTAAAGACTTCTAGCGCCAACCCTTGGTCTGCTGAAAATATTGAGTATAGGTCCGGTTGGTGGCTCAATGGACGTATGCCTTTAGTCCCGGTTGGAGCCACCAACCGGACTAAAGGCCCTTCGTTATAACTGGGTGCCCTCTCTTCTTCTTCTTCTTCCCATCTCATTCATCGGCGCATACAGGAACCCCCACCCCTACAACGCCGGTTGGCCGCCGAGCTCGTCGAGGAGCTCCGCCGTCTTTGGGCTGGTCTCTCACGCCAAAGGAATCGTCCCCGGCCTTAATCAAGCTCGCAACCCATCTTCCCGAGCTCATTTGCGTCGATTCGCCTCGCCACCCTTGCTTCCCGACCCCGCATCGCGTTCGTGGTGAGCCACTGGTGCTCTAGCACCTCTTCACGCTCCCTCGCTCTCTAGCTCTACGCTGACGACCATCTGCGCCCGCCTCGCCTGCTGTTGTGCTCGTCGCTCGACGACCAATAATGGCGGCGACCACCATATGGTTCGCCTCGGAGCTCTTTCGAATGCGCATAGCCCAGATCCTTGCCTCCCTCCGTGGTCATCGTCGACCACTGCGTGCCGCCGCCTTGGTCCCACTGCCAGCCTTAGAGGCTAGGTGCCTCTATGGTCTTGAGTTAGCCGTGGCTGGTCCAGTGGAGGCCGAGGTGGCCACGCCCCTCTGTCGACCATCGTGGCTAGGTGCCCAGTCCTGCGTGGAGGCCGAGGTGGCCAGGCCCCCTCGACCACTGTGTCTAGCGCAATGGCGGTGTAAAAAAGTGTTTTCTGTTTTGTTTAAATTCAGAAATGGTTTAATTAAATCCATAAATTGATATAATATTGTAAATTCAATAATTAATTATTTATAACTCGAAAAATACAAATAATATATCAAAATGTTCAGAAAAATGAGATCTAACTATTTAACCTATAATCATGCATTGTTCAACAACTTTCAAGACAAGTTTAATTAGAAAACAAAATCAACCTCTCATATACTCGGAGTTTCACGAGTTAGGGTTTTCACCCTCGGAACCCCGTTTAAATTGCCGAGCATGTCTTAGGGTTACTTTTAATACAAATTAACTTGTCATATCATTATCCTTGTCATACTATGGTGCAAAAGGTTTAAACATTTGATTTAATAATTTGAATTTGAATAAAACACCTAAATTCAATAACTTTTAATCTGTAATTCAGAAAAATACAAATAATATACCAAAATGTTCAGAAAAATGAGAACTATCTATCTATGCCATAATCATGCATTGTTCAACAACTTAAATAACAAGTTTAATTAGAACACCCTAGTAACCCTAACAGGTGATTCCGGAGTTCCTTGAGTTAGGGTTTGCGCCCCTCGGAATCCCGATTAACTTGTCGAGCATGCTTTAGGTTTACATTCCAATGCACATTAACTTGTCGTATCATCATCATTGCTTTAGCATTGCATCGATGCCATGTGTTGATTGTTTCCCTTTCTTTCCGGTGATTTGGTTCTTCTCGGTAGAATACGATATCGAGATCGAGATCGATTCCAATATGGTATTTTGTTAGTATCTAGTGTTACCTATCTGCTGGATAGTTTCCCTTTTGTAGCCTTATACTCATGTTCCCCTCTCATATGCATCAGGGTTTCTCGAACTAGGTTTTACACCCCTCGGAACTCAGATATTGATTTTAGTTGATTTTAGCTAGAGTTACCTATCTACTACGGTTTCCTTTTGTAGCTAGGTTTAGGGTTTCTCTTCATTTTATTATTGTGTATGTATATATTAGGGTTTCTCTTTAACTTTCTCCTTTAGCTTTGACTTATTCGTTTTCCACCTATGCGTAAAATATGGACCCACGTCGAGGCGAAGAAAAGGAAGAGTTGATCCAAGGTGTGATCCGTGGGAAGATAATTTAGACGTATCAACGTTTACGAACAACTCCGGTGAGGGTGATCCTCTTTTACCGGAGTAGACAACTTGTTTGAGGTTGAAGGTGTTGCCTTCCATGAGGAGAAAGCGATGCCTTGTGTAATCGAGAAGACGACCGCTCGGCAAGGTGCATGTAATATAAATCAATTCATTAATTAATCATCTGCTATCTATATAGAAATAATGGTGATCTTTCTTCTTTTAGCCCTCGGATCGAAGGAATCTCTTGAAAAGAGCGACGAGGCCCAACCAAAAAGTTGCAAGACCATGAGAGGTTCGGGATCGAAGATGTCATTGTAGGCAATCGACAGCGACTCCGAAGTTGTCGCAACCAAATTTGTGGCACAATGCGAATGTCGTTAGGGACTTAATCCCGATCACCATTAGAAATTGGAATAGGCCTGCTAATGCGGATGAAGAGGAACATGTTTATTTGTCCCTAACCACGCCAAAGATTTCTTGTGGAAGAGGCTCATGGTTAATTTCAAACTACGAAGATAGAGCTGGATCCAAATGCGGAGGATCCGATTGAGGACACCTTACAACATGGGAGAGCCATGGAGGCTAAGGTCGGAGTGGGATTTGAAGAAGATGGCCTAGTGTTTCACCAACTGGAAGAAAAGATTGCACCTTGACTATGTCGTGAAAAGAAGACTCGATTTCAAGAATATTCGTTTGAGAAGATAAAACCATTCGGGATGAGTTTGTGGAATACAAGAAATCGAGAAAAAGCTAAGAAAATGTCCGAAACGAATAAGCTGAATCTTTTAAGAAGAAGTATCACCATACTATGGGGCAAGGTGGCTACAAGGTTGGCATTCCTAAGTGGGAGAAACTTGAGCAGGAACTGCGTGATAAAAATATCACCCTAGAGACAGACGATTGGGTAGAACATGCAAGGAATTGGTTTTACGGGCATGGGGGCACGTTGGACTCGGAAGGGAGGTGTATATATAACATACGACATAAAGAAGACCCGTTGCCAATCGAGAGGATGAGAAAGGCAGTAAAGGCTGTTAAAGATGGGGACTTCATTCCCGATAGAGAGAATGATGAGCTCACACTCGCCCTTGGAAATAAGGAACATGATGGACGAACACGAGGCACAATAGGCTCCCAATCATGGAGGACTGGGTTTCCCGAAGAGAGGAAGAAATATCCTGATAGAAGCCGTCAGAGGAGTAAGGCGGCAGTTGAAGCGAGAAAGAAGCGAATGCGTTTAATTGAAGAACGATTAAAGAAACAACAAGATGACATTAACTCACTTAAAGAGAAAAGTACTACCGGCCCATCTCAGCAGCACACTGCATTCGATGCTACCGGCCTATCGAATAATGGAAAAAGCAGTGTGGCTTCCACCGAGGTCCCGGGTGATGACAATGGCGATGCCGATGATGCACCGACGATGGCTCCTGTTGGCTACCCAGTGGATGATATCACAGAGATGACACACTGCGAGCTACATGTCAAAGTTGTGAACATATCAATGAAGGTGGCGGTCGGCTATGCCTTACCAATTGGACCCACACCAACTTACCACTGTCGTCCGGTTCCAGAGGGCTACGCTATTGTCGGCGTGGATGAAATCATGCCCACCTTTGAGGTTTTGGATCTTCACTACCCTGCTGGTGAAGGGGATGTGACTGTGCTGGGTGACGCAAAAAACGTCACCATTCTATGGCCGAAGGATTGTATCGTGCTTCGAAATCACACGCCAAGGCCATCTTCGCCGCCGCCTCACCCGTCTCCAGCGAGGTCGTCGCCGCCGCGGCAGCCGTCTTCGTCGCCTCACCCGGCTCCGTCGCCTCACCAATCTCCGGTGCAGCCATCGCCGCGGGAGCCATCGCCGGCGCCTCAGGATAAAAAGCGTAAGCGCATCGCTCTTGTCGTCGTGGCGATCGCGAAACGTAAACAAGAGCCTCTTCCAAAAGTATCAACGGTTCCTCCCAAGAGAGCTTATGGTATCTTGAAGAGGAGATGCGGCGATCGTTGATGCGGAAGCACAGCGTTTTTCGCTATCTTTGAGGCAGCCGAAAGAGCGAGTTCCCAGACCAAAGAAGAAAAAGCCAAAGTGTTGAAAATGCTAAAGACTCTTCATCAACCCGAGCCAAAGCTGTCATCGGACTATGAGCGTTCTATTCTCAAGTCACATGCAGCAAAAAGCCTCAAGAGCAAGATCGATGCAAGCGGAAATCTGTTGCCCAGCTCGGAGAACAAGCAAAACAGACTTGCGCCCCTCTCAAGGTGATTTCTCAAACCAATGTGGGTCGAGCAAATATGGGGCGAAGAGCGGTATGATCCAGAGGTAGTTGCACTGTCTGGAAGCTGCTGCTCAAGGTATGAGTATTGCCAGTACTTATCCCGTTAGAGTTCTTCCCGTGAGTGAAGTAGCATACCAATACCGATCTGGAAAACCTCTCGTCAAACCTGAGGAGGTAAACAATCTTCCAACAAAAATGCAAGATTGCATAACTGGTACATGCATGCCACAAGGGCCGGGGCTAACTGGATAGTGCTGAGGGTTACAAAAAAGCATCATGGGAAAGATAAGGATGACATGATATCCATTGAATTTGATGAACTATTTCAATTATTCAATCAAGACGCCTTGGACAAATCGATCATGAGTGCCTATTGTCTGTAAGTACTAATTCTGTAATTAATTTAGTCTCCATCTATAATATTTTGTTTATTGCATGTATATAATCATACTTTAATATGCAGAATGAAGATTCTCGAATGCAGCAGAGGACAAATCTATGACATTGGCTTCATTGACCCATATTGGGTTCATGAAGCTAATCTCTAATAAGCCCCGGATACGGAGGATAATATAGTACCGCGTTAAGGTTTCAAGAAACCAAAAGGAAATACTATTTCCTTACAACTTCCGATGAGTGTTATTGTCTTGTATACACTTTCTATTTCGCTTACTCGATGTTAAGTATATAATTGATTAGTTCTGCATTCGCAGTACCACTATATTCTGTTAATCATTCAACTTGACAAAGGCGTGTACTAGTCATGGACTCGAAACATAAACCCTTGAGACGTGGAAGGACATGCAGATACTTCTCCAGCGGTAATTCTAATCATTACGACACTATATCGGCAACGTTCGTGAATTTTATGATATCAAGTACTTAATAACTTATTTTATTCGTTTTCTACGCGGGCAGCGCTTGGAAACGGTTCACCAAGAAGGCTAGGGGTGTTTGGAAAGAGGAGCTTACATTTCAACCACTAGATGTAAGCACCACTAGCTATATCCGCGCATCTCTTTGATTCTAGTTTTGATACAGTTATTATCATGCTTGATTATTATTTTGATTGAACTCTGTTGTCGTAAAGTGCCTGACGCAGGGACCAGGTAACAATCTATGTGGATACTATGTATGCGAGTTCATCCGGCAGACGTGCGATGAAAAGGGCAGAAATTTAGAGCAACTCCACGTACGTAAACAATTTCTATAGTTTTTAATTACAATCAAATTATGTTTAGTTTCATATTCATATAAGCTGACTCCTTTTTTAAATCAGATCGAACGTCTACGGGACGGTCTTCTGCCAAAGGATCGCATACGAGCAATACAGGAGGAATTGGCGGGATTCTTGGATGCAGAAGTCCTAAACACACAAGGGGAATACTACTCGGCTGTGTATAGACAATAGAAATTGTAAAAATAGCAACTTTCAAGAAATTGGCCGGTAGCATCGAATAGCAACTTTTGTATGTAGTGCATGAACTCGATCCGTGTATTGAATGTAATGTTGTCATGATGATCTTGTGTAATATAAGGTTCCTTCATTGATAAGTGCAAAACACTAAATAAACAATAAAACAACCTAAATGAATTCTCTGCCGCGGCACAAAAGTGGCGAAAATGCCCATGACAACAAAATGTGCCAAAATGAATTCTCTGCATGCGGAGAAATGGACCAAATCTCTGCCATGACAGAGGTTATTAGTCGGTTCGTGTTACGAACCGGACTATCTCCACCCCTCGCTCTGATGCCGCATTATTTGTCGGTTGGTGGGGCAACGGGACTAATGGTTGAAACTTTAGTCCGATTGCCCGTCGGTTGGGCAGCAACTGCGACTAATAGCCCTTACCAACCGGGACGCATGGGCCCTTTTCTACCAGTGCTTAGAAAAGATCATCACCCTACAGCAACAGCAGCTCAGGAGGGCGTGGCACTCAACCCGATCCTTGGGATAGATCTGTACACGTTTCACAAACATCTTTATATCTAGAAAGAGAGAAAGTAGTAAACTAAATGAGGAATTAGAACCAACTTCAACAGGGGATAGATATGAACACGCTTCAGAAACGTCTTTATTTATATTGAGAAAGAGAGAAAGTAGTAGTACTAGTAGTATATTAAACGAGGAATTAGACCAAACTTCAACAGGAGAAAACTCGGTGTTACAACTTTGACGGAATTAATCTATATGATCCCACTTGCTCATCCAATAAGGAAGACAGAAAAGTGTGGTGCACGTCCTCCAGGGTTTTGCGTCAACCGCTTCCTTCGGTTCAAGCTCCTCTTTCCCGCAAGTTCCACCTTTCGTAGGTGTAGCATTGTTGGGAAAAAACCATGCCGGAAACTGCCTATTGGGTTTATAACCATACCGCATGTGAGCGATGCGTCCCCAATCGGCCAGCGGCGTCAACTCCCGCAGCAATGGCGTCAACGCGTGCGGCAACGGCATGGACGTTTTTGTCCGCATGTTGTACACACCTGAGCCTAGCGTCATAGGGCCGTTATGTCGGTGGTGGATGAAGTAGACGCAGTCCCCATGGAGACCGTCGACGGTGGCGGATGGGACGGACTTTGAGCATGCAAGAGACACGAGGAGCGCCCGGCCGTCTAGGCCTCCATCGACCTCCTTCCACTGGTGGTTGCTCATGTCGGCCTCCCAGACCTCGAATAGGGTGGGTTTCATGGTTTCTTGCATTCCATCATCGTCTTGGCTGTTTCCGCCTTCAGTCCGTAGCATCGCCGCCAGTAGGAGCTTGCCATTGGATTCGACTAGATATTGCTCTCTCCCGCGCGCATAGACCAGAATACTATCAAGCCCTTGTCCACAGATAACGTTGCCGCCTATGTACTCTGGTTTGTGGCCCGGTGGCGTTGGCTTGTCGAAGCGGAGGCCAAAGGCGAAGAGGCGATGGCCGCAGATGGCGTAGAGGCTCCCTTGGAAAAAGACGATGTCGTGTATCCTCGTCATAATCACGGCCTTGAGGCACGAGTTAGTTTTGCCGGCTGGCCGGCAGGTCGAGACGATGATTCCGCAGCGGCAGAGGACGGCGACGATGGGGCCATGGGTCGGCGAGGACTTGGACATGATGACCTTGAACACGTGGTCCTCCCGGACGTTGTACCTCCGCAGCACCGCGGATAGCTCGGGGAGGTCGGTCGTGTCGCCGGAGAGCGCGTTCAGGAGGGAGCACCAGCCGTCGCGGTGCATGAGGAAGAGCGTGCCCTCGCCGGCGCTGTAGCAGGAGGCATCGTCGGTGTCGGGGAGAGGCACCTGGTACACGGGCACGTTGCTGGATAGGTCGAAGAGGGTGCCGTCTTGTAAGAGGATCCAGGGGAGGTGCGGGAGCGGGGGCAAAAGCGTGATGGTGGAGCGGATGCGACGGCAGACGGCGCCGAGGCGGACGCGGTCGGCGAGGGACGGCAGGCGCCCGAGAACCAGGCCCAGGAGATCGGACGGCAGGTCCGGCCATCCAGACTCGTGGTCGTGGTCGGCCTCCTCCATCACGCTATTATTCCTCACGCAGACCCCGACGACTGGTAGCGTATCGATGCGGTCATATGCTAGGGTTGTATATATCTCAGTTCCATCTGGTACAATTATATTTGGTAATTACAGAGCGACTCCAATACTTACCGCAACTTAAACGCGCTCGATCGGCTTCACGAAAAAACGCACGCCTTCTTTTCTTACCCTGCTAATCAATCCGGATGTTGATCGAATTTACTTAGTACTAGCTTTTTTTCTTCCCAATGTTTGACATGATCGATTTTGCCACAAACTGCGTGATGGCAAAAAATAAGGGTGTGTCTAGGACATCAATCTTAATTGCAAGCCCACTCGTGTTTAAAAATATTTTAGTCGTATAAATCTTTTTTTTTTCAAAAATTTCATCAATCTATCAATAAAAATAAGGACAGGCCTACGCGTCCCCCGGGGGATATGTGGTTTTTATCCCCCGGGTCTCCAGCCAACCACGTGTTCTCTATTTAGATTCAAAATCCCTCTTTTGCTATATTTGCCTCGTTTTTGCTACATTTGCCTCGCTTTTGCTACATTGTAGCAGAAAACGGTTCGGTCTAGAAAAATAAAAACATACTGGACCTCGCCGGAGATTTCGCCGGAGACCTCGCCGGCGACCGTGTAGCAAAAAAGTTGTGCTAATGTAGCAAACCCGACCTCGCCGGAGATCTCACCGGAGACTTTCACCGGAGACCTCGCCAGAGACCATGTAGCAAAAAATTTATGCTATTGTAGCAAGAGTACAAAATGTATGTAGCAAAAACTTTACACTTTTGTAGCAAATTCATAAAACGGTTGTAGCAAAAAAAATTAACAATTATAGCAAACACGATGTCACCAGAGAAGACGCCGCCGTGCCTCTGTAGCAAGGCCGTTGTGCCCTGTGCAGGGCTTTGCACCATTTGTAGCAAAACGCTATCACCGGAGAAGGTGATGTCGCACCTGTAACAAGGATAAACGTCGCCTTAGAAGACGATTCCATACCTCTGTAGCAAGGTTGGCATGCCTTTGTAGCAAGGTTGTCGTGCCTTTGTAGCAGATCCTCACACCGCTTGTAGCAAAAGGCGCCTCCCCTATACCTTTCCTCCGACGTGCCTATGTAGCGAGGCCGGCATGCCTATGTAGCAAGCCCTTTGACAGCTTGTAGCAGAGCCTCACACGGATGTAGCGGGGGCAAGGAGTAGCACCGCCATCGAGGCGGGGCAGCACCACCACCGGCGCCAGTAGCACATGCCACCGCAAACCGGCACAAAGCCACCATCGACGCGAGCAGCACAACTCGTCGACGGCCGGATCTCATGCCCATGGCGGGGGATCTGCCCTTTGACAACTCGCTTTCCGGCGACGGCATCGACGGGGCCGCGTATGAAGGGAAGCTGGCGAGGGCCGGTGCCGCGGGGATCTTGCTGTCGGCGATGCCGGCGGAGGCGGGGTGGTTGGTGCTCGACGAGGCCGGTGACGGCGGGTCGCGTTCGCGCCTGGACATCGCCAGCAGGAGGAGCACGATGGCGTTGCCGAGGACGAACACGAAGCGCGAGCTGAACAGGAGGCTTCCCGCGATGCGCACCGCGAACGGACCCGGGGGATCGATCCCCCGGGGGAACCGTATCATTTTCCTAAAAATAAACATCATAGGGAGGTATAAAAATAATTAAAATTACAAATCAGTCCATTAACCACGTATCAACGACTACAAACGAGTCGAATGAGCGCCGTCGCCCTCCATCACTAGAACCGAGCAAAAATTGCCGTAGTCTATCTACTAATTTTCCTTAAGTTTGGTTCGTCCATACCAAATTTTCCGTCCGCTTATTTTTAGACAATTTTGCCCCTGTCTGTTCGTGGTATTTACCTCTTCTGTCACCGCCAAGTCATAGTCCGGTTCTTTCCTCGTGAACGTGTTCTCCCTCGTTCCCCAAGCCTGGGCTCCATCGACCACCCCGCCAAGACGACACAGCGTCAATACGAATATGTGTTAGACTACTAGAACACACACACGACACCGTTCCGTGTCCTATCGGCTCGTTACCCAAGCCTGGGCTCCATCGACCACCCCGCCGCCACAGATCGTCCTGGTCGTCGCATGCCACCTCATGCAGGTGCTCGCCTCCGCCGGCGAAGGAGTAGCTGATCACGACGCTAATCCCGGCAAACGGATACCTCCAGCTAAGTACGGCCCTCCTCCTCCACCCTATGTCCAGGCCAGCCTCCGACGGCCACAGGTCGAACCGATGCAGGACTGGCGGGCTAGCCAGTGACCGCGGCCGGCGGGAGGGGCCTGTCACAGCGGCGGGAGGCAAGAAGGACGAGCTGGTGCTTGCCTGTCCTGACCGGAGCATTTAGCTGCAGTTTTAAAATATAAGATGTTTTAGGTTTGCAAAGAAAATGCATTTAGACTTGTTTTAGGTTCGTTCCAAACATGAGTAAACCTACACACTAAAACAGGTTTAGATACATTTTCTTTACAAACCTAAAATATCTTATATTTTAAAACGGAGGGAGTAAGAGATAAGAAATTAATTAAGAATGCCCCAATTTCTTCACTGTCCGGGAGGCTCGTGCATCGACTTGTGTACCCAGTGCGCACAAACCCCGCAGCTGAACCAGCTCTTCTGCGCCTCGCGCTCCCTGCAAACTGCCGCCGTCCATCGTCTATGATTGCGGCCTCCGCTGTGGGTCCTCGCCTCCCCATCTTCCGCGTCGACATGCAGTGACCTAGGCCGGCTGCGGCGCTCCTACATCTGAGGCAGTAGAACTGTGATGTGCGATGTGCGAACATATTCGGCAGCGGCGAGGTGCTGCAGCCGGGCGGGCGTTTGGATCGGCCGTGAAGTCAACGTTCCGATGTAAAAATCAAGCTCCACCAGATGCGTCAATCCCTGCAGATTTATGCAGCTCACCGAGAAATTACTCGGTGAATCACCGTTATAGGCTTCCCGCATCGCCATCGGCGGTCCATTGGGCCAATACCCAGAGCTCCCAGCCACTCAGAGCCGCCCTTCATCTGTTCCCAAGCCACCACAGGCGGACGAGAGGGGGCAACATATACTGCCACCGCCTTCCATACCTGTTAGCTGGCCATAGTGCCGTCTGGCCGTCTCCTATCTCCTTCTCACTACAGAAGCGAAGCTACTGCTGCTACAATATGTTGCCCTCCGCTTTGCTTTGTGTCTACAAAAGTACAAATCGAGCTGCCGCTGCTACGAATTCGATTGCCCAAGAAATAGCACATAGAGATAGAGATAAAGGAAGCACAGTTGGTAAAAAGTAACACTAGAACATCTGGTGGAGAATAAGGTCACGGCTTTGGTCAATGGCCCACTGGTAATTGTCTATTATTTGACTATATATATATATATATATATATATATATATATATATATATATATATATATATACATGTAGTGCCTATAATCTAGCTATTTCCGTGTGGATCCTTTGTTATGGATCAGGTAATGTCCGGCGATCTCCGTGTTCCCGGTCTCCCTCCCTCGCGTGTTCTTCGACCGGGTGGGGCGGGACCTCCTGGTGGAGCTCGACGAGGAGGTGCCGGGTCCTGGAGGACCTCCCTCCCCCACTCTGTCCCCGACCCCCGACGCCGATGGTGGGCGCCGGGATGAGCGTCGGGGTGGGGGTTCGGAGGACAGCGACTCTGGGTCCGACCCCGAGTCTCCCCTCACCACCGACGCCTCGCCTCCCGCGCCGTCCCTGCCGCAGAAGGACGCCGCCGGGGGCCCCGTCGCCCTCCTCTGTGCGGCCTCTCCCTCGGGGCTCCCCCCTCTCTGGCGCCCGCCAGCTGGCCCAGGTCGATGTTCCCCGCGGTGTCTGCTCCGACCCGTCTCTGTCCGTCGCCCTCGCCATCTCCCAGTACGGCTCCAACCTTGGCGCGGGAGTGGGACTGACCCCGGTCGTTCCCCCGACGGCGCTGTTACCCTCGGATGAGGACTCGTCGGGGAGCGTGGGGCTGGTGGTTTG
This sequence comes from Avena longiglumis, assembly GCA_030063025.1. Lineage (NCBI taxonomy): Eukaryota > Viridiplantae > Streptophyta > Magnoliopsida > Poales > Poaceae > Avena > Avena longiglumis. The sequence continues at coordinate 32,654,631 of CP125975.1, forward strand.
CTCCCCCCAGTCCCCTCGTTCCCCGGGGTTGGTCTGCTACTCCCTCGCGCCGGATACTCCGGACCCCTCGGCGTTGGCCCCTGGAGACGTGGGCCTGCGCTCCCCGGGGGTGGGTCTGAAGCCCCGCCAGGCCAAGACTCCCAAGCCTCCTCTGTCGCCGCCGTCCCGTCACAGTGTCCGCCTCGCAGGGGCACGAGCTGGTCTCTCTGGCCCGGAACCGACGGTGGCCGAGCGGGCCGCTCTTCGTGTCGCGGCACGGGATGAGATCTCAGGTACTCCTTCTTCTCCCTCTGCCCGCCCCCCTGAGCCTGGGCCGTCTGGTACGCCTGGGTCTTCTTCTTTCTGCGTCTTGTCTGAGGTGTCGCTTGCCCACCTGGGGGAGGTGGCTGATGATTGTGGTATCGTTTTTCGCGGTGAGAAGGGTCCTCGGGCCGAGCAGCTAGCGGCCATTAAGGCGCGGGAGAGGTACGCGGGTGCGATCGCTGCGGCCCGAGCTCGCGATGCTCGGGAGCGTGAACGCTCCCTAATCCTGGCCGAGGCTGGACCATCTGGTCCTGGCCCCAGCAGGGATCCCCCTCCCGCCCCTGCTGAGGTGGAGGTAGCCCTGGAGCATGCCCCTAGGGGTAGGCCTCGGGGCAGACCTCCCAAGGCTGCCGCTTCCCGCCCCCGGACCGGTCGTGCTTTGTCGGCCCCCACTAAGGGGGCCTCCGAGGCGTGAGGTCCCATATGGACCTCATCCGGGCCTTCCGGGCGTTCATCTGGAACATCCGGGGGTTCGGGAACGATGGTCGCCGTCGGCAGATCAAGGAGTATATTCGCTTGGAATCGCCGGATATTGTCGGCCTCCAGGAGACGATCCGCCAGGACTTCTCCATTGCTGAGCTTGAGGGTCTCTCTCGTCACAAGTTCTGCTGGACCTGGCTCCCAGCCCATGGCCACTCGGGAGGCATCCTCCTTGGGGTCAAGGAGGATACCTTTGAGGTTGAGGATATGGACCGCGGGGACTTCTTTGTGAGCATGTCCCTCTCCCATAGACAAACCCGTTTCAAATTTGAAATGGTCATTGTCTATGGCCCCGCGGACCATAGGAGATCCGCGGAGTTCCTGCTCGAGCTGAAACTGAAAGTGGAGCGGGCTGAGATCCCAGTGGTCGTGGCCGGGGATTTCAACCTCATCCGCGCGGCCGAGGACAAGAGCTCGGCGAACGTGGATCTCCCTAGGATGCGGATGTTTAATGACTGCATCGCGGACCTTGCTCTCCGTGAGATCGCGCGGGTGGGTGCTAGGTTCACGTGGACCAATAAGCAGCTTGCCCCGATTCGTTGCGTCCTCGACCGTGCCTTTGTCTCCGTGGACTGGGAGGTGATGTTCCCGCTCTGCTCGCTGAGGGCTGTCACGCGGATTGGCTCCGACCATACCCCCCTTCTCCTCTCCTCGGGAGGGGGCAGCCCTCCTAGACCGAACCGCTTCCACTTTGAGTCCTTCTGGCTGCAGAAGCAGGGATTCGTGGAGGCAGTTCGGGCCAGGTGGCTGATGGCGGCCTCCTCCCCTCCCCGTGCTCACTCTGCGGTGGATATTTGGCATCACTGCACTAAGGTGGCCCGCCAGTTCATGCGCGGGTGGGGAGCCAACTTAGGGGCGGAGCTCCGTGCCCAAAAGGCCTCTATTCTGCGGGAGATTCAGGACTTAGACCGGGAGGCTGACCTTGTTGGCTTGTCAGCTGAGGCCTGGGCCCATAGGTACTCCCTGGAGACCTCCATTATGGAGATCTACAGGGGAGAGGAGGCGTTCTGGCGCCAACGGAGTCGCCAGAACTGGACGGTCCAGGGGGAATCGAACACGGCCTACTTCCATGCCATCGCAAATGGTCGGAGGAGGAAGTGCTCGATCCCCTGCCTCTGGGAGGAGGGGGTCCTGTTGGAATCCCCGCAGGCGCTCTCCTCTCATATCTACTCCTTCTACAAAGCCCTCTTCGCTGCGTCCGAACCCTCGGGCATCTCGCTGGCGCCTGACTTCTGGACGGATGGGGCGCTGGTCACCCCGGCTGAGAATACGGACCTGACTCGACCGTTTCTTGCTGAGGAGATATCGGCAGCCCTAAACTCTATGAAGACGGGTTCGGCCCCCGGCCCCGACGGCCTGCCGGTTAGCTTCCTACAGGCTGTCTGGGTCCAGGCCCAGCCGGTGATCGTGCGTTTGTTCCAGGAGTTCTACACAGGGACCCTGGTGATGTCGCGTCTGAACTTTGGGGTGATCACTCTGATCCCCAAGGTGGTTGGGGCCACTGATATCCGCCAATTCCGCCCTATCACTGTGATCAATGTCATCCAGCGCCTCTTTGCGAAGGTCTGCGCTCTCCGGCTAGCTCCTGTGCTGGAGAGGCTCACCCACCCCCTCCAGTTCGCCTTCTTGAAAGGACGCCTCATTCACGATGACGTCCTTGCCCTTCATGAGATTATCCATGAGGTCAAGTCACGACATCAGAAAGCGGTGTTTCTCAAGTTGGACTTCCAGAAAGCCTACGATAGGTTGGGAGAGGTTTCGCGCGGTCCTGGAAAGGAGGGGCTTTGATGACCGTATGGTCTGCTGGATCATGCAGTTTGTGATGAGTGGGAGGACGGCGGTCAACATCAATGGGGAGATTGGCCCCTACTTCACCCCGTCCTGTGGGGTGAGGCAAGGGGACCCGATTTCCCCCCTTCTCTTTAATGCCGCGGTGGATGCCCTTGCAGATATTTTGGATAGAGCCAAAGTCGCTGGCCACATCACGGGTGTGGTAGGACATCTGATCCCGGGAGGGGGTATTTCGCATCTGCAGTACGCGGATGATACCTTGATCATGACCCAGGGCTCGGATCTCGACATCCGGAATTTGAAGTTTCTGCTTCTATGCTTCGAGGCCATGTCAGGTCTCTCGATCAACTTCGATAAGAGCGAGGTCATGGTGCTAGGCTTTGACGACGTCGAGCGGCAGCGGATTGCTGACAACTTCAACTGCTGCTTGGCGGAGTTCCCCATTACCTACTTGGGGTTCCCCGTGCGAGGGTCTAGGGTGTTGATCAAGGACCTCGCCCCCTGGTTACGCGGGTACGTTCCCGAGCGGAGCCGTGGCGCGCGCGTCTCACCTCGAAGGGGAGCAAAACGGTCCTAATCAATTCATGCCTCTCGAGTCTTCCCATGTATCAGATGGGACTTTACCTGCTGCCCGAGGGAGTTCATGCCGACTTCGCTAAGGAGTTGTCGCGATTCTTTTGGGCAGCGCGGGACGGTCACCAGAGATATCATATGGTGAAGTGGGCGGACGTATGCGCCCCCAAATCTTTTGGGGGCATAGGTATCCTGGACTCCCGCCGCTTCAATGTGGCCCTGATGTTGAAATGGGTCTGGCGTATCTTGAGGGACGACGGGGGTTTGTGGCTCCAGATGATCAAGGCCAAATACCTCCGGGGTCGCCCCCTCTTGGCGTGCGAGCGGCGGGAGGGGTCTCAGTTCTGGAGATCCATCCAGGACATTAAGCACTACATCGGCCGTGGGATCTCTTTCGTGGCTGGGGACGGTCAGGGGACCCGATTCTGGCTCGACCCTTGGTTGTTCTCGGTACCCCTGGGGATCCAGTTCCCCGCCCTCTTTGCGATCGCGGCTTCCCCGGCGTCGCTTGTCGCGGAGAACTTCCGGGATGGCTCCTGGAACCTCCTTTTCCGCCGCGTCTTCAACGTGGTGGAGACGAGCGAGTTCCAGAGCTTGTTGGAGTCCCTGCCCGCCTCCCTCTCTGAGGATAAGGATGCGGCCACTTGGCTGCTCCTCCCCTCAGGGGAATTTTCGGTGAGCTCGGCCTATAAGGCCCTCTTTCCGGCCCCCCTTTGGAAAGCCCCCTTGCCACTTAGCATTCGTATCTTTGTCTGGCAACTTCTCAGGGACCGCTTGCCCTCGGGGGTGGAAGTCCTCAAGCGTTTTGGTCCTGGCAACGGCCGCTGACCCCTATGTGGGACACCGGAGACGTGTGCCCATATTATGTTCTCGTGCTCTGCGGCTCAGTTCCTCTGGAGTTTTTTTCGCGAGGCTCTGGGCCCGGCTTGGCAGGCGCAGGATTTGGGAGAGTTCCTACAGGCCCAGGCTAACCGGACCGGAGGAGGGCGCCGCCTCTTCTGGCTCCTCTTCGCTGCCCTAGCCTGGACCCTGTGGAATGTGCGCAACAAGATGGTGATCGAACGGATTTTCCCCACCCGGGCGTCTGACTCTGTTTTTTCTGTGCTTGCCTTTCTCCTGCAGTGGTCCCCCCTGGTGCGCCCGCGTGACCGCGCCGGGTTCGAGTCTTCGCTTCAGGCGCTACGTACGGCGGCTTTCCCCCTCACGGCTCCGTCGGCAGCCGCCCACGCTCCTCCCCCGCCTCCTTCGCCTTGAGGGCCGCCATGTCGGCCGCCGTCGTCCGTGGAGCTCCCCTCCTTTTTTGCCTTTTCGTCTTGGGCTGTGTTGTGTTGTGGCCCCAGCATCTATGTGACTTGTTGCTGTTCTTGTTCTTGTTTTTCCTTTGGCTTCGGCCGGGTGGGTGGTGTTTTCGGATATGTACTTGGATGTTGCTTTATATATAAAGCGGGGCGCGAGCCTGTTTCGAGAGATGAGATGTTAAACTTTTAAATCAATGAAAATACAAGTGCAAAGGCATATGAACAGGGAATGAAATACGACAGCTCTCAACGACCGGCTCGCCCCCGCGGGCGACCGGTCGTGTCGCCAGCCCTCCTAGCTCGTAGCAGCCCTCCCCGTCTTCTCCCTCCCGCCGTCGTCAGCGGCTGGCGCTGGTCTAGGACCGGACGACGCTGGCGGCGGCGGCCCCCAGTCATTACCCTCCTATAGCCTCTCCTGCACAGGACGACGAGGCCATGGGAGGTGTCCCCAGGAGCGGCGGAGCTTCGGGCGTTGGCGAGGGTGGTACAGGTGGCGCAGGTCCTGCTGTTGGCGGCGGGGAACGGCTCCTCACTGGTGGAGCTCGGAGTTCCGATCTAGATCTGGGCCCGCCGGGCTTAATCTGGGCATGGGCGGGCTGCCCAGTGCGGTGGTGGCTCTCCTGATGGACGGTGAAGAAGGAGCTCGTGCGGGGCTTGGCGGTCTCGATGGCGCTCTTGCTGCAGTGCGGCGGCGGGGGCTTTACGGGCCTCTTTGGGATCGGCTGGGCCGGAAGGCCTGGTTTGCCCCTTGTGCTACATCCGGTCAGCTGCCGCCCTCCAGCGGCGGAGGTAGTTCTCTCCCGCGTGCTATTTCCCCGCCGACCTTGCCAAATTTCTTATTTTTGGTCTACCGGCCTCGCAATCGGAGCCACGGTGCAATGATGGCAATGACTGCAAGAACATGGTGGCGTGCGTTTGTGGACGGCAAGCTTGGTGGAGCAAAGTGGAGTGTCCGGGGGTCTGGTTCTTTCGGGGGTCGGGAGAAATGCTTGCCATCTCGGCACCGATGTGGTGACACCTGTGGGTGTCACTGTCCTTTCTGAAGGGCGTCGGGTGTACCCCCTCCCCACCCCCCGTAGCGTACCGGGGGAAACCCTAGAATGCGTTCCAGGGGGAACCCTTGGACTGGTTGGGGCAGTAGTGTCGTCGTCGTCGCTTTCCTTCTTGGAGGTGCTGCTTGGTATGCAACGCTTCAGAGTGCTAGGAGCGAGGTGGAAATTCTCTGGGGGCGCAGCGGTGGCGAGTCACCTCCTTTTGCGTTGCACCGCCGGTGTTGGCATTGTTTTTCTCTTCCGTTTCTTTTTTGTTTCTTTTGGATTGGTTGTGTGATGTCTGCCCCAGCAGTGATATTCTAGATGTATCGGTTGTTTGCTATATTAATATAGCGGGGCAAAAGGCTGATTTAAAAAAAAGGCATATGAACAGAATGGAGAAGTGGAGTGGAACAAAAAAAAGAGAGAGAGGGGAAGGGAGGGAGATGCCTAATATATCACTATATGAATTGTAATCATGTCCTTGTGTTCCTCACATGTTGCTAATCCAAAATAAATATTTATTAGTGTATTTAGAATTTTGATAGCCCGTAGTGTATAGTAGACAAGCGGGAAGTTGTTGTGCGAAGGCCTCAAAGGACCTGCTCATTATAGCGACAACCATCGCCAATTATGATATATGTAAATCAGAAGAGACTAACATGAAATCACAGGAACTAACATGAAACCCGACTAGATCCTAAGAGAGCCGCTGAACATACGAATTCACGCGCTCTACGTCGATGCTACACGCATCACCAGAGCGAGGATAGGAAGGAAGGTCCTCCGTTACGTCAAGGCCTCCTCTGCTTACCTCGGCAAGCCCGAGGACTCGATTGACCTGGATGTCATCTACTACCGGATTCACAGCTATGGTATCTCGCGTTTGTACGCGGACGTGGTGGACGAGATCGAGTAGATGGTGCTGAACAAGCATGGCGGACTGCCGCACTGGGGCAAGAACCGCAACTTCGCATTTGACGGTGCTATCACTAAGTACCCCAAAGCCGATAAGTTTCTGCCGGTCAAGGATAGGTACGACCTGGACGGGCGCTTCTCCAGTGAGTGGAGTGATCAGGTGCTCTGCATTGATGGGAGTCCCAACATCGTCAAGAAGGGTTGCGCCATTGAAGGACTCTGCGTTTGCTCCGACGACTCACACTGCGCTCCGGAGCAGGGTTACTTCTGCCGCTCAGAAAAGGTGTAAATGATTGTTGTGTACCTTTATTGCTATTACTATCCATGTAGTATTCAGTAATAGCTCATTTATGTTTAAGGCGTCAAAATGTACACATCACGGCATGTAGAAGAATAAAACATTTCATGAGTATTTCTTTCTTCATTTGGTCTTTTCGTGGGAAGGGCCTAGTATGCTTTGCTGCGCCAATTTTTGTTTTCGTCATTTGATTTTTGTCATCGGTAAGCACAAGGTGACCGGCTGTTTGGTCTCTTTTTTGTACGGCTCATGTCAACCATATCTTGTAACCAACAATTGAAACCATATCTGCTTGCACTTATCTCCTCTGCATTTGTCCTGTATATTCTCCACCGCAAGACTTTTTTTTTTCATGGTATAATACATGTCTCATTTATATCATAAAGATCATAGTACAAACCTCGTAAATACCAACCTGACAAAACTGAAAAGACAGCAGAATGCAAGACTTTGCACAAAGGACCACCGGCCAAGAAATAAAATATAATCCAGACCAAAAAATATTTTGAGCTTGACGCCAACACCGCCACCTGCCTTTCGCACCACAATAGCAGCCACCAAAGGAAAAAAATAATAGATCACCTCCTCATTCGACCTCGATGCGACTCCATCGTTGATATGCAACTTTGTGAACCTTCAAGGTGGCCTACAATATCAGGGTATCGTTGTGAAATTACGTTATAGACATACCACTAGGGGGCCCTCACACGTGCGACTCGTATATTTAGTCACACGTGTAATGTCAACAACCAGATTTTTAATCCCAGATGCATGTTATGCCATACATCGCAAACCCAGAATTACCATTTTTGCGAGACATAACAGATTTGGATATCACAGTACATCATCCATTACAAACCATACATAAGGTCTTACACAAATAAGGATCTCATGATCCAGTTCTTAATAACTCAAACAGCGGAATAACGTAATAATAAAGGTAGCGTAGGCGAAGCTCCATCTTCGGAGTCACAGGCAATGCTGACGATAGGAGATGATCCTAGTTGTCGTAACCTTCCTGGGGTCCATCATCTTGGTACTCCTGGGGCAAACCTTCTTTCAGGCTGAACACGACGCTGCTGCTGAGCTGGGGCATTTGCATTGGGGGCTGTGGCATTCTTCTTGGGGCACTCATTGGAGTAGTGAACCTTATTTCCATAGTCATAACAAGTCACTTGTGACTTGTCCTTTGCTGCAACAGGCACAACATTGCTTCCAGTCCTCGGGGCAGTGTTGGTGGCAGCATTGTTGTTGTTGAACTTGGGTGGTGCACAGTTGAAATTTCCAGAGTTGCCGGGGTTGTTGTGATTTCCTCCGAGCCTCGGATTTCCACGGTTGGGATAGGTCGGACGGTTCATTGGGGGTCGGTTGTTTCTCGGGGCAAATCCTGGAGATGGGTTGGGGCGATACTTTGGGGTATGATGGGTTCCTGGCTGATGCATCATGCGACGCTTGCGGTTCTCGCTGGCTTGGTTGATCTTTCCTTCCATCTGGATGGCAGAGTCGACAAAGGCTTCAATATCCGCAAAGGGGATATTGACCAACACCGTCTGCATCTCATCATGCAAACCATTCAGGAATTTTTCTTTCTTCTTGGCTTCAGTGTCGATCTCATCCGGGGCATACCTACCTAATGACAAGAATTTGTCACGGTATTCCACTACGTTCATCCTTCCCTGCTTCAGTTCTCTGAATTCATCTCTCATTCTCTTGATCAAACCCGGTGGCACATGGGTTCTGCTGAACTTGACCTTGAATTCCTCCCAGGTCATCATCTGTCCTCCGGTCATTGCACGAACGCTGTTCCACCATTCTCTGGCATCTCCGGCTAGATAGTGGGTGGCGAATAGCACTTTCTCGTTGGCTTCTACTCCGGCGACTTCTAGGTTGTTCTCCATGGTCTGCAGCCAATCATCTGCGTCTAAGGGCTCTTCTGACTTAGTGAAAACAGGTGGGTTGGTGTTCTGCAAATTTTTGAGCTTAGATCCATGGTTGTCCTGATTTCCTTGGCCTTAATTGTTGTTGGCCATCTGAGCTATGTGCTGAAGGGTGGCTAAGTTGGCTTGACGTTCCGCTCTTTCAGCTTCGCGGTCAGAAACCAACATTTGCAGGATCTGCAACATCGGGTCCGGGGATGAACCACTTCCTCTGCGTGGCATGTAAAGATTGAGATAGATCATGAGAAAAGAAGGAAATTTCTAATATTCAGGGACTTTGGAAAGTTCTTAAAGTTTGACTCAGATTTTCTAGCAACTTGCTTTTCATTCATTCATTCATAGCACACGATACAAACACACACCACAACAAAGGAAAACAGATGGTCTTAAGAACCATTCTGGAAACTACGATACAGTGGGACCTAATACAACTCACTAACGCTAGTGCTCAAGTGCTACTACTCCTCGGAGTCGGTGTAGTCGTCATCCTCATCATCCTCATCGTCATCAATGAAGGCAAAATCATCCTCATCGGTGAAGAAGTCCATGGCCTGATCCTCCAGAAAATCATCATCATCGATGAGATAGGAGTAGGGGTCTCCACGAAGATCTTCTCCGGCATTCTCCCTTTCCTCCAGCTGCATGTCTCTCTCGTGGATGGTCTCCTCCAAATCCGAGATACGGTGGCAAAGACGGGCAATGATGCGCTCCTTCTTGTCAAGCTGACTGCGGCGAGACTTGCGATCCTTTGCTAGCATGGCGATGGTCTGATCCTTCGTCTTGATGATGGCGGACTTGTGGTTGGAGTAATCACGGGCATTGTCCAACTCCTGCTGACGATCATACATCATGAAGCTAAGGTGGTCCAACTGGGTCTTCAGCTCAGGGTGGTATGGGGCTTCCAGTGGCTGTCCCATATCATCACGCCTTGGACAAAACTCAAAGCGGGTACCCTTGATCTGGTTGATACTCTGCCCACACAGACGGGCAAGAGATTCCTGCATGGCCCAGGCAAGTCCATCTAGCCAGTTGTTTTCTCGCAAGGTGAACTGAATTCCCTATGCAGTGGGAGGTTCAATCTTTCCTCGGAGACTTGCAACAATTAGCCACTGCAGATCTTCTCCTCCTTGATCATTGAGCCGAGCTCCGAAGAACTCGGGGTGTGTACGCTCCAGAAGTTCTGAAAGCTGGTCCAAATCCCGCTCAAAGAAGAGGTCTCTTCCATTCCCCAACTGATAAAATTTGCTGTACTTCACGTCCATCTATAAGAATGTAGGATGAGTAAGTTAGTAGAGTGATCAAGTGTGTCAAATTTTATATATTTTGCAAGAGTTTTTGAGGAACATGAATTTTTATGAAAGAATCAAAGTGATAAGAATGGGAGTAAGTTTTTGTAAATATTTGCTTCCTTTGGTTTTGAAACTAAGTTTTTGATTCAAACGTCCAGTCTAACTAGGGTCTCCTATGGTCAGGATGGCTCTGATACCAACTTGTCAACACCCGAATTTTTTATCCCAGATGCCTGTTATGCCATACATCCCAATCCCAGGATTACCATTTTTGCGAGACATAACAGATTTGGATATCACAGTACATCATCCATTACAAACCATACATAAGGTCTTACACAAATAAGGATCTCATGACCCATTTCTTAATACAACTCAAGAAGCGGAATAACGTAATAATAAAGGTAGAGTAGGCGAAGCTCCATCTTCGGGGTCACAGGCAATGCTGACGATGGGAGATAATCCTAGTTGTCATAACCTTCCTGGGGTCCATCATCCTGGTACTCCTCTTCATAGTCTGGCCACGGGAATAGCCAGGGACAAAGCCATGAGTACTCTTTAAGTACTCGCAAACTAATACTAACAAGTGAAGGGGGGTTTTGTAGTAGGACACTAAGCTCTAGGGTTGTTTTGCAAAAAGCCAGATTTATCTCTACAAAGTTCAGAAGCAAGAAAAACTAGTTGAAGTTTTATAACACCTAAGTGGGAACTTGTATTTTATATCACAACTCTGTTGTGGTCAAGTCAAAATCTCAATTCATTTCACAAGTCATTTTGAAAACATCTGACGGGGGAAACAGTATGGCCACTCCAACTGTCCATAACTGCGGACACGGCTATTCGAATAGTTTGACACTCTGCAGAGATTGTACACTTTCACCACAACATTCGATACATCCGTTAGGAACAAATCCTGAATTCACCATACTCAGTATGCCGATAATCAATCCTAACCTTTCCATTACACGCCCTAGTATAGGCACCTCTCCTGTGAGTTTGGCCTCCCAACCATGACCAACTGTCATCTTGGGTACTGCACAAGTGGACAATCTTCACAAGGTAGCCTCAGCTCAAACCTTGGCCGTGAGGGAACCCATACTAAGGTATATAAGTTTCCAGTCAAGTCCTACCCAATTTTCGGGTATTGTGGTTGTACGGTAAAAATTGGAATGGTATCGCATCTAGACAACCATCAGTTTTAAAAAGGGCTAAGGCTCATGCCTCAACATTTTCATCACCAAAATCATCTGGTGTTGGGAAACACATGTCAAAATATTTTAGTAGAATGACTCATCATTCTAAGGTTTTCATAGCCATTTTCACCAAGTATTCCCATCTAAAGTTGATCAATTTTTATGCTTAGCACTAGCATCTACAAGTGGGGTAAGTACTAGTGAAGGATGGTAAACAAGTGGAGTTTAACTAAGTTCAATCTCATACCTTAGGATGACATCAAGATTATCTAGCTTAGGCCAAATTTAATGCTCTTTATGCAACCTTAAATTATCTTCCTAGAATCTACATGTTACTTAAGTAAACTCTAAGAGAAAGCTTTGATAAAGAAATAAAGTATAAAGCTTGCAAGTAAAACTAGGATTGGGTTATCAAGTGGATAGGATCACATATGCTTAAGGCATATAGTTGGCATGGTAACAAGCAAGTATTAGCTTGCATAAGTAGGGTATCTTGCAAGGGTTAGCTTGCCAAATAACCTAGTAGTATTAGGCTTGCCTTGTGCAGAGCAGTGGTTGAAGTTCTCCTCGGCTTCTTCTTCGTAGTATCCTCCTTCCTCCTCGTATCCTTGGTTGGTACTAGCGTTTATAAATAAGTACGAGGTACACAATCACCAAACAATACTTAAATATTTTCAATCATCACACAAAAGGGTACTATATATGATCTAGCATCATCACCTAGATTACAAGATTAAAGCATTTGCCTTATTTATTTTAATTTGAGAAAAGTAATTTCTACTCATTGAAAAACTACTTACGATTTAATATTCTCCAACTCAAACATGGGATCATGTTGACACATGTCATCACCATATATTTCAGTACATGGGAATATGATTTAAAGTGGTGTCACAATTTAATAAAGTTTAACCTTTTTATTTTAAATAATTAAAGTGACTAGAAATGCCTATGTGACATTCTTTTATTACTTGAACATCATTTCTGTAACTAAACCCATATGTTTTTATATATTCTGAAAGGTATGATCAAATGTGATTTTTGAGAGTTGGAATCAACTCAAAAGCTATTATGGTTGAAATTTGAAAAATGTTTGAATGCAGAAAAGCTTCTGACTTGTTATTTTTACCAAGGGTGATATACAGATCCAAATGGTTTGAATCCAACGGGCTTGGATTAAGCATTTCAGTACCTTTCTAACAAAATTAGTTTCATGCAATTTGGTTCACTGAATCGAGCTAAGTTGATTTTTGAAACTGGGTACAGAACTGAGTTTGAACTAAAATAGAAAAAGCTAAATTCAAACGATTGGGCTGCGCGGGAAATGCTAATGGGCCGGCCCAGTGTCACTCCGCAGCGCGGGGCTCAGCTGACAGGGGGGTTCCTCCAGTCAGTGGCTCATAACACGCGAAGCGGTACGGGGCAATGTGGTGCGTTGGATTAGAAGTGAGATCAACGACTGAGGGTCGTCGTCGACGATGAACATGTCACCGGAGATCTCGAACCCTAGAGGCTCGGTGGGGGTGCATAGGGGGCATACCGGGGCTCCAGTGACGATGGCGAGGCGGGCAAACGACAAAGTCGATGGCAGCGAACTCAGGGATGGTTGCGGCAGCTCCCGGGGTGGTCGAAATCAACGGCTCCCTTCTTCTCCAGAGGCGGCCTGCTCTGGCGCAATTCTGGCGAGCTGATGCTCTTCGTGCTCCGGCTAAGGGGTGGAATGATCAGTGAGGTGAGGGGAGTGAGATGGTGTGAAGAAATCGAGCAGGGGTCGTCTCCTTTTATAGGCTAGATGGCGACACCGAGAGGGATGGGAAGGCGACCGTGGCGACACGGCTATGGCCGGCTAGAGGCATGGTTGCGGTTGGCGATCGACGGGCGGTCTCCTAGCGATGCTCTACAGCTTAAATGCGCGTGTAGGGGCGGTGGCAATTGGTCGGGAATGTGCGGTGCTCTGCGAGGCAGAGGCGGCGAACTGTTGGAATTATTCCCTAGAGGCAATAATAAAGATGTTATTATTATAATTCTTGTTCATGATAAAGTTTATATTCCATGCTAGAATTGTATTAAGCGGAAACATTAATACTTGTGTGGTTTGTGAACAACACCGTGTCCCTGGTACGCCTCTAAGGACTAGCTCATTGATCAATGATGGTTAAGGTTTTCTAACCATAGACATGAGTTGTCAATTGATAATGAGATCATATCATTGGGAGAATGATATGATGGACAGACCCAAACTAAGCGAAGCAATTAGATCGTTTCATCGTGTTCATCTTTGCGAAGCTTTTCCTATGTCAAATATTGTATTCCTTAGACCATGAGATAATGCAACTCCACGGTACCGAAGAAAGCTTTGAGGTCATCAAACGTCATCCTATGAGAGGGTGATCATAAAGGTGTCTCTCGGTGATCGGAAAGTATCTATTGGGTTGTATGTATCGAGATGGAATTTGTCCCTCCCAAGTCGGAGAGATATACTTGGGCCCCTTTCGTGTCGATATCAACACGCTTGCAAGCATGTGGTTAAGGAGTTAATCACAAAGTGATATCGGATTACGGAAGCAGTAAAGTACTTGCTATGAACGAGATTGAACTAGGTATGACGGTGCAACGATCGAATCTCGGGCAAGTAAAATATCGCGAGACGAAGTGAATATATATATGAGATTGATTGAATCCGGCATCGTGGTTCATCCGATATGATCATCGATGAATGTGTGGAGTCAATATGGGTGCCTGCACCCGCTGTTGATTATTGATAGAAGATCATGTCTACATATTCTCGAACCCGCAGGTCACACATAACGTATCTCGGCTAGGATAGATTGGATAATTGGTTTATGAATTTTGTTCGAGTCTCGGATGGGATCCGGGATATCACGAGAGGTTCGGAATGGTCGGAGAATAAGATTCATATAAGGCGGTGCAGTTTTGGAGTTCGGAATTGTTCGGGTTAATCGGTATTGTACCGAAGCTTCTAGAACCTTCGGAAGGGGACCAACGTGGCCCCACCTTCGGGAGGGGCATGGGCCTATGAGGGAGTGTCCTGGCGCATTGGGCCAGGGCACAAGCCCCATAGGGCCCAGCCGATCCTAGATAAGTTTAAACTCGTTTAAACTAGAGATAGGATTTCTAGATAAGGGAGAGTTTAAATCGTTTAAACTAGAGATAGGATTTCTAGATAAGGGAGAGTTTAAATTGTTTAAACTAGAGATAGGCTTGGAGGAGGGGCAAGGGCTGGCCGCCCCCCTCTATATATAGAGGGGTGGTGCGCCCCCTCCCCCCTACACACCTTCCTCCAAGCCCTAGCAGCCTTGCTACCTTCCTCTCTCCCTCCCGACTGTTTGTAGGCGAAGCCCTGCTGCAGAAATTCTCCACCATATACACCACGCCGTCGTGTTGTAGATCCAATCTATCTCTCCACCATACTTGCTGGTCCGAGGAAGGAGGAGACGTCGAGGTGCTGCACGTGTGCATCTCACGGAGGCACCGCCACTTGTGGTGCTAGATCGGATCGGATCGCGAGGAGGAGAAGCGAGTACGACTACATCACCCACGTTCCGACGAACGTTCCATGCGAATCTTCAAGGGTATGAAGATCTAATTCAATCTCTCTCGTTGTTTGCATCTCCTAGATTAGATCTTGGCTTTCCCTCTGTTCGCTCCGTAGAAAATTTTGATTTACTATGCCGCGAAACCCTTCAGTGGTATCAGAGCTAGATCTATGCGTAGATGTGATTCACGAGTAGAACGCAACATGGTTGTTGCCGGCGTTGATGTTTTCTGTTGCAAGCCTCTTGTTTGTGTTCTTCTTATGACGCGGGATAGTGAGATTGAAGCGGTCCAGGCCAACCTTACGCGGCATCGTTCGCGAGACCGGCTCCGCACTTGACGTGTGGCTTGTTCCACACATGCAGCTGGTGAATGTCAGTTTCTCTCACTATAGTTGTCATGGATTTGACACCGGAGTTTGGCAACCATAATATCACCGTTGTGGCTTTCCGTAGGTAAGAATCGTTCTTAGCATCTACTCCCATAAGCCACGTAAAACATGCAACAACAAAGTAGAGGCGTCTAACTTGTTTTTGCAGGGAGTGTTTTCTGTGATATGGTATGGCCCAAGATGTGATGTGTATATTGTATGCGATGATCATGTTTTGTAATGTTTCACAACTTGCATGTCGATGAGTACACAACCGGCAGGAGCCATATGGTTGTCTTTATAATTGTGTATGACCCTGAAGTCAACTTCTTATACGCCATGTAATAGCTTCACTTTATCGCTAAGTAGTTAGCAATAGTTGTAGTTGCTATTCGTGGTGGAGGCAATCATGGTGGAGTGATGGAGATCATGGAACGCACAAGATGGAGATCATTGCTTGAAGATTGGCTATACCATGTCACATAAAGTTATATGCATGTGATGTTTATCCTTTATGTATCTTATGATGCTTAGATCGCGACGGTAGCATTATAAGATGATTCCTCACTTAAAGATCAAGATAAAAACGATGTTCTCCCCAAGTATGCACCGCTTGCGAAAGTTCGTTTCCAAGCATCACGTGATGATCGGGTGCTATAGACTCTCGCTCACATACAACGGGTGTAAGCCAGTTTGCACACGGAAATACTTGGGTCTAACTTGACGAGCCTAGCATGTACAGACATGGCCTCGAAACACAAGAACCGAAAGGTTAAGCATGAGTCATATGAATGATATGATCGACACTTCGTTGTCCACCATTGAAACCACATCTCTTCTCGTGATGATCGGACTAGGTGTGGTGAATTTGGATCGTGTTCACTAAACAACTTGAGGGATGTTGAATTTAGTGGGAGTTTATCTAGTAATTTGATTAAGTTGAACTATTTATCATGAACATAGTCTAAATTGTACTTGCAAATACTGTAGATCCAATGGCCAAGTCCAACTTCAACTTCAACGTTTTTGCTGAGAAAGAAAAGCTTAGGAACAATGGGTCTAACTTCACCAATTGGTTCCGCAATCTAAGAATCATTCTGTCTGGCGGACAAAAGGACTATGTCCTTGGGAAAGCGTTAGGTGACCCCCTCACTGCAATCTACTGGCGGTGATGAGAAAGCTGTCTATCAGTCGCGCAAATATGATTATGGTGTGATTAAGAGCACCATGTTGTTTGCTATGGAACCGGAACTTCAAAATCGTTTTGAAACCTATCCCGAGCCCTTTGATATTCTCGAGGAGCTGAAAACCATGTTTCAGACTCAAGCCCGTTCTGAGAGATATGAGATCTCTGAGAAGTTCTTTAACTACAAGATGGAGGAAGGGAGTTCCGTTAGTGAGCACGCCATAAAGATGTCGGGCTACACTCAACGCCTTGAGCAACTGGAATATGCGATTCGAGGAGCTCAAGATTGACAGGTTCTGCAATCACTCCCTCCCAGCTACAAAAGTTTTGTAGTGACTCATAATCAGATTGGTTCCATCGATACGATCACCGAGCTCTTCGCAAAGTCAAGGCTGCGAGTGGACATCAAGAAGGATAATCATGTGTTGATGGTCAACAAGCCCTCCTTTAAGAAAGGTAAGGGAGCAAAGAAGACCTTCAAGAAGGGCGGCGGCAAGCGCAATGCCCCTGCTGAGAAGAAGCTCAGGTCTGGTCCCAAGCCGGACACTGAGTGCTTCTATTGCAAGGACAAGGGTCACTGGAAGCGCAACTGTCCGAAGTACTTAGCGGACAAGAAGGCTGGCACAATCAAAGGTATATTTGATATACATGTTATTGATGTTTTCCTTACTAGCCCTCGTTGTAGTGCCTGGGTATTTGATACCGGTTCAGTTGCTAATATTTGTAACTCGAAACAGGAGCTACGGAATAGACGGCGGCTTGCGAGGGATGAGGTGACGATCTTGGCGTTGGCAGCGGATCAAGAGTTGATGTGATGGCGTCGGCGAGCTCTCCTTAGTTTTACCTTCGGATTAGTTTTAAACCTTAATAAATGTTATTATGTGCTGCGTTGAGCATGAACATTATTTCCGGATCATGTTTATTGCAAGACGGTTATTCATTTAAATCGGAGAATAATGGTTGTTCTATTTATATGAGTAACATCTTTTATGGTCATGCACCTCTTGTGAATGGTTTATTTCTTCTAAATCTCGAAAGGGATGAAACACACATCCATAACATTGAGGCTAAGAGATGCAAAGTAGATAGTGATAATACTACTTATTTGTGGCACTGTCGTCTAGGTCATATTGGTGTAAAGCGCATGAAGAAACTCCATTCCGATGGACTTTTGGAGTCTCTTGATTTTGAATCATTTGACACATGCGAACCATGCCTCATGGGCAAGATGATCAAAACCCGTTCTCGGTATGATGGAGCGAGCAACGGACTTGTTGGAAATCATACATACCGATGTATGCGGACCGATGAGTGTTTTGACGCGGTGGATATCGCTATTTTCTCACTTTTCTTGATGACTTAAGTAGATATGGGTATATCTATTTAATGAAACATAAATCTGAAACGTTTGAAAAGTTCAAAGAATTTCGAATGAAGTGGAGAAGCATCGTGTAAAGATTAAGTTTCTACGATCCGATCGTGGAGGTGAATATTTGAGTTATGATTTTCTCACGCATCTTAAAGCAAGTGGAATCGTTTCACAACTCACGCCACCGGAACACCACAGCAATGGTGTGTGCGAGCAGAATCGAACCCTATTATATATGGTCCGATCAATGATGTCTCTTCTTGATTTGCGTTATCATTTTGGGGTTATGCATTAGAAACCGCTGCATTCACTTTAAATAGGGCTCCATCTAAATCCGTTGAGACGACACCGTATGAACTGTGGTTTGGTGCTAAACCTAAGTTGTCGTTTCTTAAAGTTTGGGGATGCGAAGCTTACGTCAAGAAGTTGATGCCGGACAAGCTCGAACCCAAAGCGGAGAAATGCATCTTCATAGGATACCCTAAGGAAACTATTGGGTATACCTTCTATCACAGAACCGAAGGCAAAGTGTTTGTCGCTAAGAACGGTTCCTTTCTTGAGAAGGAGTTTCTCTCGAAAGAAGTGAGTGGGAGGAAAGTAGAGGTAGACGAGGTTATTGAACCTTCTCTTGAATTGGAGAGTAGCGCAACACCTGAAGTTGTTCCAGTGCTGCCTGCACCAACAATAGAGGAAGCTAATGACAAGGATCATGAAGCTTCGGACGATCTTGCTCTTGAGCGTCGCAGTCGACAAGGTCGCGTGCCCCTCACTGGTGTACGGCAACCTGTCTTGTTGTCTTGTTGGTAGAAGACGGTGAACCTACGAACTATGAGGAAGCGATGATGAGCCGGACTCGAGAAATGGTGGAAGCCATGAAATCCAATTGGGATCCATGGCGAAAACCAAGTATGGACTTTGGTGGATCCTCCTAGCGACGAAAGGCCGTTGAGTGCAAGTGGATATTCAAGAAGAAAAGCGGACGCGGATGGTAATGTTCATCTATAAAGCACGGCTTGTCGCAAAAGGTTTTTGACAAGTTCAAGGTGTTGACTACGATGAGACTTTCTCTCCCGTAGCGATGTTTAAGTCCATTCGTATTTTATTAGCAATTGCTGCGTTTCATGATTATGAAATATGGCAGATGGATGTCAAGACTGCTTTCCTCAATGGGAATATTGATGAAGAGTTGTATATGATGCAACCCGAAGGTTTTGTCGATCCTAAGGATGCTAGTAAAGTATGCAAACTTCAGCGTTCCATTTATGGACTGAAGCAAGCATCTCGGAGTTGGAACCTTCGTTTTGATCAAGTGATCAAGAGCTTTGGATTTGTTCCAAATTGCTACGAAGCTTGTATCTACAAGAAAGTGAGTGGGAGCTCGGTGACGTTTCTGGTACTATATGTGGATGACATATTGATTATTGGAAATGACATCAACATGCTTAACGATGTGAAGAGTTATTTGAACAAGTGTTTCTCAATGAAAGACCTAGGTGAAGCTGCTTATATATTGGGCATCAAAATCTATAGAGATAGACAAAGACGATAGCTTTAAGCCGGTACATACCTAGACAAAGTTACGAAAAGGTGCAGAATGGATAAGGCAAAGAAAGGTTCAAGACCTATGTTGTCGGGTAAGATATTGAGCAAGGCTCGGTGTCCACTACGGTAAATGATAGGAAGCTATGAGCAAAGTGCCTTATGCCTCGGCCATAGGTTCCATCATGTATGCCATCTTGTGTACTAGACGGATGTGTCCAATGCTCTTAGTTTGTGACGAGATATCAAAGTGATCCAGGAGTTGAACACTGGACAGCCGTGAAGAACATCCTAAAGTACCTAAGTAGAACTAAAGAAATGTTCTTAGTCTATGGGGGTGATGAACAGCTTGTCGTAAAAGGTTACGTCGATGCTAGTTTCGACACCGACAAGGATGATTCCAAATCTCAGACAGGATACGTTTATATTTTGAATGGAGGAGCTGTGAGCTGGAGAAGCTGCAAGCAAAGCGTGATCGTGGGATCTACAGTGGAAGCGGAATACATGGCTGCTGGAGAAGCGTCAAGTGAAGGAGTTTGGATCAGATACTTCATCACTGAGCTTGGCGTGGTTCCAAGTGCATTGGACCAACTGGAGATATTGTGTGACAACACTGGCGCCATAGCACTCGCTAAGGAACCAAGATATCATCCAAAGACCAAGCATATCAACCGCAAGTTTCATATAATCCGAGATTATATAGCAGATGGAGATCTGAAGATTAGAAAAGTACATACGGATCTGAATGTCGCAGATCCATTGACTAAACCTCTTCCACGTGTAAAACATGATCAACACCTCAGCGCCATGGGTGTGAGATAGTTGCCAGATGTAAACTAGATTATTGACTCTAGTGCAAGTGGGAGACTGTTATGCCCTAGAGGCAATAATAAAGATGTTATTATTATAATTCTTGTTCATGATAAAGTTTATATTCCATGCTAGAATTGTATTAAGCGGAAACATTAATACTTGTGTGGTTTGTGAACAACACCGTGTCCCTGGTACGCCTCTAAGGACTAGCTCATTGATCAATGATGGTTAAGGTTTCCTAACCATAGACATGAGTTGTCAATTGATAATGAGATCATATCATTGGGAGAATGATATGATGGGAGACCAAACTAAGCGAAGCAATTAGATCGTTTCATCGTGTTCATCTTTGCGAAGCTTTTCCTATGTCAAATATTGTATTCCTTAGACCATGAGATAATGCAACTCCTGGTACGGAAGAAAGCTTTGAGGTCATCAAACGTCATCCTATGAGAGGGTGATCATAAAGGTGTCTCTCGGTGATCGGAAAGTATCATTGGGTTGTATGTATCGAGATGGAATTTGTCCCTCCCAAAGGCGGAGAGATATACTTGGGCCCACTCGTGTCGATATCAACACCTTGCAAGCATGTGGTTAAGTAGTTAATCACAAAGTGATATCGGATTACGGACGAGTAAAGTACTTGCGTGAGCGAGATTGAAATAGGTATGGCATGCAGACGATCGACTCTCGGGCAAGTAAAATATCGCGAGACGAAGGGAATATATATATGGGATTGATTGAATCCTGGCATCGTGGTTCATCCGATATGATCATCGATGAATGTGTGGGAGTCAATATGGGTGCCCAGACCACGCTGTTGATTATTGATAGAAGACCATGTACGCATATTCTCGAACCCGCAGGTCACACATAACGTATCTCGACGCTAGGATAGATTGGATAATTGGTTTATGAATTTTTGTTGAGTCTCGGATGGGATCCGGGATATCACGAGGTTCGGAATGGTCGAGAATAAGATTCATATAAAGGCGTGCAGTTTTTGGAGTTCGAATTGTTCCGGTTAATCGGTATTGTCTGGAAGCTTCTAGAACCTTCGGAAGGGGACCAACGTGGCCCCACCTTCGGGAGGGGCATGGGCCTATGAGGGAGTGTCCTGGCGCATTGGGCACAAGGCCCCATAGGGCCCAGCCGATCCTAGATAAGTTTAAACTCGTTTAAACTAGAGATAGGATTTCTAGATAAGGGAGAGTTTAAATCGTTTAAACTAGAGATAGGATTTCTAGATAAGGGAGAGTTTAAATTGTTTAAACTAGAGATAGGCTTGGAGGAGGGGCAAGGGCTGGCCGCCCCCCTCTATATATAGAGGGGTGGTGCGCCCCCTCCCCCCTACACACCTTCCTCCAAGCCCTAGCAGCCTTGCTACCTTTCTCTCCCCCTCCCGACTGTTCATATACACCACGCCGTCGTGTTGTAGATCCAATCTATCTCTCCACCTTACTTGCTGGTCCGAGGAAGGAGGAGACGTCGAGGTGCTGCACGTGTGCATCTCACGGAGGCACCGCCACTTGTGGTGCTAGATCGGATCGGATCGCAAGGAGGAGAAGCGAGTACGACTACATCACCCACGTTAGCCAGGCGTTCCGCTGTGCAAATCTTCAAGGGTATGAAGATCTAATCCAATCTCTCTCGTTGTTTGCATCTCCTAGATTAGATCTTGGCTTTCCCTCTGTTCGCTCCGTAGAAAATTTTGATTTACTATGCCGCGAAACCCTTCACGAACTCCGCGGCGAGCGGTGGCTACGCGGTACGGGCGATGAAACAAACATGTCTGATGGTCTCCTGGGACGGTGGGGTGCATGCTGGCGGGTGACGAGGGCTCGAGGTGGTCGGGTTTTGTGGGAACGTCGCGTGCTCTACGGTGCGCGTCGGCATGGTCGACAGCGGCGCGGGCGCGGCGTTCCTGGCGGCTCTGGTCTCTGTCTTCGAGCTAGGGCTGGTCGAGAAGGGACGGTGAGGCATGGGCTACCTCCCAGACAAGGTTGGCACGGCTAGTTCTTCTCCTAGCTTGTCCACACTGGGGTGACATGGTGAGGCTCGGCCTGCTCACCATTGATGACAATGGCAAGCTCACAGTGGTGCTATAGGTTAGTTAAAGGTACTAGGTGATCTACTAAGGCTAGTTGTAACCAGAGAGGGAACAAGGTTGGCCAAAACACTGCTCAAAATAGTGTTTGTGATTTAGTTGATTTGAATCTGCAACCTGTTTGATGAAATGTCTGCAAGAACTTTATTTTTGAATTTTGAAAAGATTTTTGGTGGGTTTGCTAGGCATGTGTTGAGGATTCTGTGGGTTCTTGGGTTTTGAAAATTGAGTTGGTTTGAGTGGTTTTTGAAATAATGGGATCTTCCCATATGAGATAGATTCAATTTTAAACTGTCATTTAAACTTGATATTTGAATGTTTCTAGATGATCACAAAGTGGGCCTTGGTACCTTATTATGAATACTATCAAAGGGTGCAAGGATCCATACATGTTTATGTTGAGTTTTGAAAATTAGAGATAGCCAAAGTAGGCATGGGAGTTAATTTGGCAAAAATGACCATTCACTTAATTTATTCATTTTGAGTTGTTTGTCTTTGGGAAAAGTTTGGGGATTGTTTAGATGATGTTTATTTCACCTAAGAATCATTTTACAAGCAAAGAAACATAGAACCATGGCAATTCAAAAGAATCCAAATTTGAATACACACATATGAATGCTTTCATATTTTTAGTTGGGAAAGTTTTTGTTAATCCTATTTTTGATGATTAGAGTTTGATGATCCATGTTTAATATTTTTGGGATGTTACATGTAATGTCATGTTGGACAGTTAAGCGCTTTGCTATGGATTTGGACTAAGCACTGCAAACTTAGAACATGTATAGTGCAAGATGGTTAGGGTGGTTCTTAGAAAAATAAATTGGTTTTTTTAAAACACCGGTGTTTATTTATACTAGGTAGATGCCTTATTAAACGCCTCTTCTACAGAAATAAGCACCAATGCTTAACAAAATGGTTGGTTTATTGTTGTAAGCACTCCTCTAAGTTACATGGCCTTAACATGCTGGTAGACATGTCATTGATCTTCGGTTTCATATGAATAAACATGTACTCCATATGTTGGTTCAGTTAAAAACTTAACAAGAGCACTTGTTCAAGAACCTGGTTTGCCAAGACATATATTTGTGCATCATGTTTTCAAACAATGACCTATAGTTCTCAAAAGAACACAAATAAATGTGCATGCTTTGACAATTAAAAGGTAACTGAACTGAAAAGAATTAATTAAATAAATATTAATTTAGATGTAGGAAAATTTGTGAGTGGGCACCATGACAAGTGCACACCCACACTTTTTTGACCTTTTCTTCTTCGTATCTCTCAAACTATATAACATATGCATCTGAATATAGTGCATCTTATAATAGTGACATGTGGAGACTCTCAATTATTAAAATATGGGACAAAAATAACAATCTGAATAACTGAATATTATAAACATACAATTTATAAACCTCACTTTTAATAGCATTCCATTTAGAGTACCTATATAAATGAAGAAATTAAGTGTTGCATCAACTCAGAAACATAAGACTTGCCAAGAAGAAGAGAGGTGGGAGACAGACTAACTAAGCCATTCGGTCTAGAATCTACATTTGTGTAACATCCCAAAAATATGAAACAATGATCATCAAACTCTAATCACTAAAATTAGGGTTAATAAAAACTTTGATTAAATAAAAACCAAATGAATGCATGTGTATGTGATGATTTGATAAATGCATGAATGAACTTGTGTGATTCAACTAAATAGTAAGGAATGGTTCAAAGATGAATATAACATCATCTAAAACATTTCCAAGCAGAAACAAATCAAGAGAAAATAAAAAACAAATCAAATAATGCAAATGGTCATTTTTTCCAATCTTGCTCACTAGGTCACTTTGAGTGTTTCTAGTCCAAGATTTCAAACAGAAACTTTTCCAATTCTTTTTACCCCTTGCAAGACCAAGTAAAAGTGAATCAAAGTCCACCTTTCAAACTTGCAGAAACATTTAACAACCCCATTCAAATGGCAATTCTAAATTGAATCTTTAACATATGTGAAGATCACACCTTTTCAAAACCCAACCAAACCAGTGCCCCTTGACCAATCCAACTAACCAGATACTCCCTAGTATGTGCCTAGCAAACCCACCAAGTTTGAATCCAAAATTCAAATTTGAATTTCTTTCGGCCATTTCATCAAACACCTTCTGGGCACAAATCAAATTAAACAACAAACACTATAGTGAGCAATGTTGTGCCAACCTTGTCCCCTCACTAGCTCTCACTACACTCTCAGTAGATCATCTAACTAGTTTAACCAGCTCTAGCTCACTGTAAACTTAACAATACCTTCAATAGTGACCATGGCCGAGACCAATTGCCAACCCCAATGTCGACAGCAAGCTACAAGCCTAACTAGGCTCGCCAACCTTGTATAGAAAGCACCCCACCGTCCACCGCCACCCCCTGTCCAATGATCGAACCCTGCTAGCCACTAGACCACCGAAACGCGCGCGACCATTCTCTCTGCTGCCATGTCGAGAGAGCGCCAGAGCGCCGCGCTCGACACACTCGCACAAACCGCGCCCTGCCTTTGCCGCTCGCGTACGTGATCACCACCGCACCAGGAACCGCCCAGACATGCTCGTTCACCGCCGCGCGACCAGGAGCGCCTGTGCGCCATTAAGACTTCCGTCGGAGCCGCCCAGAGCGTCAACGTGTTCCGACCGATTCACACCGCCCCACGACTCGCCATCAAGCCGTTGAGCTTCGCTAGGAGGCAATGCACCGTCCCCTACCTTCAGCCATGCCGTTAGCTCGCTGTGCAGCCGACCCCGACGAGCTCAGCCCGTACCCTTCGGTCCCCTTCAGCCACTATAAAAGCAGGCCTCCTCCACTCGTTTTCTTCACACCAGTTCACTCCTCACCTCTCACTGATACCCCCCACTCACTCCCGGAGCAAGGCGACCACCAGGTGGCCGGAATTTCACCGGAGTTCGCCGCTACAGAGGAGGAGAGGCTCCGTCGATTGGAGCCGCCCCAGGAGAAGCTGCCGGTACTAGGAGAATCGCCGTCGTCGACTTCGTCGTTCGCCCCCGTCGCCGACCATCGTCTGAGCCCCGGTGAGCCTCCCACGACCCCCGCCTGCCGCGCTAGGGTTCTGTCTCGCCGGCGTTGTTCGACGTGGACGATGAACCAGAGCAATTCGATTAGAGTTAGATCATGCGGCCTAGATCACCCCGTACCGCTTCGCCACTCATTGTCTCACTGACGAGTGGGGTCGCTCACTTAACCAGCCCGCGCATGCGCTGTGCATAGTGGGTCGGCCCAGTTAAACCTCCCGCGCAACCCAACAATTCAAATTTAGTTTTATTCATTTAGTTCTAAACTTAGTTCTATACCTAGATTCAAAAATCAACCCAGCTCCATTCACTGAACCAAAATGCATGAAACCAATTTTGTTAGAAAGGTACTGGAATGCTTAAATCAAGCCCATTGGATTCAAACTATTTAGATTTGTAGATCACCCATGGTAAAAATAACAAGGCAGAAGCTTTTCTTCATTCAAACATTTTTCAAAATTCAACCATAAGAGCTTTTGAGTTGATTCCAACTCTCAAAAATCACATTTAACCATAACTTTCAGAATATATAAAAATATATAGGTTTACTTACAGAAATAATGACCAAGTAATAAAAGAATGCCACATAGGCATTTCTAGTCACTTTAATTAAATAAAATAAAAAGGTTAAACCTTATTAAATTGTGACACCACTTTAATTCACATTCCCATGTACTAAAATATGTTGTGATGACATGTTTCAACATGATCCCATGTTTGAGTTAGAGAATATTAAATCTTAAGTAGTTTTTCAATGAGTAGAAATTACTTTTCTCAAATAAAATAAATGGGACAAGTGCTTTAATCTTGTAATGTTAGTGATGATGCTAGATCATCCAGTATGAACCTTTGTGTGATGATTAGAAATAGTTAAGTATTATTTGGTGATTGTGTACCTCGTATTTATTTATAGACGCTAGTACCGACCAATGATACGACGAGGAAGGAGGATACTACGAGGAAGAAGCCGAGGAAAACTTCAACCACTGCTCTGCACAAGGCAAGCTTATACTAATATCCTAGCAAGCCAATACTTGCAAGCTACTCATCAAGCAAGCTACCACTTGCAAGCTCTACTTGCAAACTTATACCCATTGAATGATACCTCATCCTAGTTTTACTTGCAAAGCTTAAGACTTTATTTCTTTATCAAAGCTTTCTCTTAGAGTTTACTTAGTGACTTGTAGATTCTGGAAGGATAACTGAAGATACCATAAAAAACATAAAATTTGGCCTAAGTTAGATAACCTTGATGTCATCCTAAGGCATGAGATTTTACTTAGTTAATCCTCACTTGTTTATTACCCATAATTAGTATTTACCCCCACTTGTAGATGCTAGTGCTAAGCATAAAACTTGATCAACTTTAGATGGGAATACTTGGTGAAAATGGTTATGAAAACCTTAGAATGATGAGTCATTCTACAGAAATGTTTTGACATGTGTTTCCAAACACCAAATGATTTTGATGATGAAAATGTTAAGGCATGAGACTTAGCCCTTTACAAAACTAATGGTTGTCTGGATGCAATACCATTATAATTTTACCGTACAACCACAATAACTCAAAATTGGATAGGGCTTGACTGAAAATTTATATAACTTAGTATGGGTTCCCTTGCGGCCAAGGTCTGAGCTGAGGCTACCTTGTGAAGATTGTCCACCTGTGCAGTACCCAAGATGACACTTGGTCATGGTTGGGAGGCCAAACTCACAGGAGAGGTGCCTATACTAGGGCGTGTAATTGAAAGGTTAGGATTGATTATACACATACTGAGTATGGTGAATTCAGGATTGTGACTGACGGATGTATCTAATGTTGTGGTGAAAGTGTACAATCTCTACAGAGTGTCAAACTAATCAAATAGCCGCATTCGCGGTTATGGACAGTTGGAGTGGCCATACTGTTCTATCATCAGATGTTTTCAAAAGGACTTGTGAAATGATTTGTGACTTTGACTTGACCACAACAAAGTTGTGACATGAAATTCAAGTTCCCACTTAGGTGTTATAAAACTTTCAACTATCTTTCTTTGTTTATGAACTTAGTAAAGGTAAATCTGGATTTTTGCAAAACAACCCTAGAGCTTAGTATATCCTATTCAAAACCACTTCACTTGTTAGTATTAGTTTGTGAGTACTTAAATAGTACTCATGGCTTTGTCCCTGGCTATTCCCGTGGCCAGAATATGAAGAGTAGTATCAGGAGGACGAACAGCAGGAATGTTACGACTCCTACGATCATCTCCCATCGTCAGCATTGCCTGTGACCCTAAAGGTGGAGCTTTGCCTACGCTATCGTTACTATTACGTTATTTCGCTGCTTGAATTGTATTAAGAACTGGATCATGAGATCCTTATTTGTGTAAGACCTTATGTATGGTTTCTAATGGATGATGTACTGTGATATCCAATCTATTATGTCTTGCAAAAATGGTAATCCTGGGATTGCGATGTATGACATAACAAGCATCTGTGATTAAAAATCGGATGTTGACAAGTTGATATCAGAGCCATCCTGACCATAGGAGACCCTAGTTAGAATGGACGTTTGAATCAAAAACTTAGTTTCAAAACCAAAGAAGTGAGTATTTACAAAAACTTATTCTCATTCTTATCACTTAGACTCTTTCATGAAAATTCATGTTCCTCAAAAATTCTTGCAAACTTACATAAAATTTGACACACTTGATCACTCTACTAACTTACTCATCCTATATTCTTATAGATGGATGTGACGTACAACAAGTTTTATCAGTTGGGAAATGGAGGAGACCTCATCTTTGAGCTTGACTTGGACCAGCTGTCGGAGATGCTGGAGAGTCCGCACCCCGAGTTCTTCGGAGCTCAGCTCAATGAACAGGAGGGAGAAGATCTGCAGTGGTTATTTGTTGCAAGTCTCTGAGGAAAGATTGAACCCCCCACTGCAGAGGGAATTCAATTCACCTTAAGAGAGAACAACTAGCTCGATGGACTTGCCAGGGCCATGCATGAAGCTCTTGCCCGTCTGTGTGGGCAGAGTATCAATCAAATCAAGGATACTTGCTTTGAGTTCTACCCAAGGCGTGATGCTATGGGACAGCCACTGGAGGCCCCATATCACCATGAGCTGAAGACTCAGTTGGACCATCCCAGATTCATGATGTATGACCGTCATAAGGAGTTGGAAAATGCCCGCTCCTACGTCAACCACAAGTACGCCATCGCCGCCAAGAAGGATCAGACCATCGCCATGCTAGTAAAGGATCGTAAGTCTTGTCGCCGTCATCTCGACCAGAAGGAGCGCATCATTGCCCGTCTTCGCCATCGGATCACGGATTTGGAGGAGACCATCCATGAGAGAGACATGCAGTTGGAGGAGAGGGAGAATGCAGGGGAAGACCTTCGTGGAGACCCCTACTCCTATCTCAGCGATGATAATGACTTTCTAGAGGATCAGACCATGACTTCTTCACCGATGAGGGTACCCGCTTTGAGTTCTACCCTCGGCGTAGCTATTTTTCCTTTTATCTCATTAATCTTTAAAAATCATAACTAAATCATTCTAATTTGAAAAAATACAAATAATATATCAAAATTTCCAAAAAAAATAAGATCTATCTATCTACACTCAAATATTACATATTTTTTAAAAAAAATTAAGTGAAACATAAAACATTATATGCTATTTCATTAGACAGAAAGTGGGTCAGATATGAACTACAGGTACATGATCTGATGCTCATGATTTTTTACAAAAATCATTTTTAGGTTCACAATATGCTATTTCATCAAAGATCCATTTCAATTTTAGCGAGGCTCAGCCCTGAGCTAAGATCTTCATGCCTACCATTCGACAATGTTTGACGCTACTTTCAAACGGACATAAGAAATTCAAAAACGATCCAAACAATGTGATACCTTCGCGTGGTATCATATTATGTGACATAGTTGAGAGGAAAAATAGCAAACTTGATATATTGATTATGTCTAAAAAATCTTCACAAAATGACCTATCTCATTTGAGGTTTCCTGGCTTTCGGGTCAAATGACCAATATTATGGCTAGAATCACGACATAGTTTGTGATAAGTTGTTATGGATATCATATTTGGATTTCTCTCATTTTTTATCAATTTATACATATATAGTCGAATTCCAAATTACGGAATAAAAAATATTAATTATTCCATATTAAATATAAAAATACAAAAAAAATTATTATATTTTTATTTGAATTCAATAATATTTTTACTTATTCATTGTTGTTTACTTAAATAATTATTTGTAATTTCAAAAAAATACAAACATGTGACATGATGATATAAGAGCTAATAGGATTGGTATGATAGTATTGACAATAAGGTATATATTGCTTTATGGAAACAGATTCTGAAGGAGCGGAAAAGTTAAGCGTGGTGGGAGTGAACTAGTGAGGATGAATGACCAACCGAGAAGTTTGACTAAGACTGCAATTTAACCAAAGATTATGTGTAATTAGTGTTAGAATGTTTCAAGTGAGAGATTAGTGAGTCAAACAATTCAAAGATTATAAAAATTGAATTTTTTTATTTTTTCTAAAAATTATTTTTGCTACCGGCCGTTAGGCTATGCCGACGGCCGCTATGCCGAGGACAGCCGTCGACGTAGCCTACGCCAACGGCTTTTCAATATGGTATGTCGATGGCCTTCGGATGCTCTGCCGAGAGGGATCTTCGCCGAGGACCACCGTCGGCGTGTTTTTGTCCTACGCCGACGGCCTTTAGCCCTCGGCGTATCACACGTCTAGTGAGTACTCAATCGTCCCATGCAAACTTGGCATAACATCCTGAGACATCTCCTTCCAGTTAATCCCAGATCAAGTATATTGACGGTTTCCTAATTTTTAGGGATTGTAACCGATCGAAACGGGATTGCCTTCGCACCAAATAATGCAACATATTGAGTTTCCTAATACACTTAAAAGGGATGAGCTTCTTGCTAGGGTTTTTCCATTGATCCAACTCAATGCAGCAAAACACAAATCGTACAACTAGCCATTAGCCTGCGGTTGCACGTACTGCACCGATGGGTCGTCCGATGCCGGTCCGCTTCACCCCTCCTCCTGCTCTAGCACCGTCGTATGCACCGGCACCGACACCTCCATCTCCATGGCATCCTCCGCCGCCGCCGCCATCCTCACATCGAGACAGGGGGTTCATCGTGTTTCTCTTTCTCGTCGGTGCCTTCGTGGTGTCTCTATTCGGATTTTTCTCCAGCGGCCCCCCCGAGCGGGACCGCGAAAATCACAATCGCGCCGACGCAGCAGTAGCCGCCGCCGCCGCCCCTCCGCCGCCGCCGGGGGCGCTGCCGGTGCCGCCGGGGCTGCGACCTAGCAGGCACTTTCAAGAGCTGCGTCTTCGCCAGGAGAGGGCCACAGATCCGGCGGCGCGTCGTCTACCGGCGTTCCAGTACAACCGGTCGGTGAAGCACAACGCGACGGGCGGAGGGGAAGAGGAGGCGGCGACGTGCCCGGTCTGCCTCGGGGCGTTCGAGCTCGGGGAGATGGTGCGGCTGCTGCCGCTGTGCCTGCACCTCTACCACGTGGAGTGCATTGACCTGTGGCTGGAGGCGCACTCCACCTGCCCGATCTGCCGCTCGAACACCGTCCCGACGATGGACGCTGCTGCCCGGCTACCGCCTGTGTAGGCTAGATCTTTCCCGGCGAGGTGCGTAGATACTTGGCCAGATAGCACTCCTTTAGTGATCTCTGATTGTTCTTGATGTATGATTCTCATGCATCTGTTTTGCTAGAGATGACAGCAACACGTATCTAAGAGATGCAACTTAATTTACTTCCTCTGTCAAGAAAAGAACGTCACAAATTTATCAAGTTTCTTATATATTTATGTAGTACTACATTAAAATTCGTCTATATACGAAATCATAATAAATTTGCGATATCTAATTCGGGACAAAGCGATTAAATTATACACTCCTCCAATCTTTTTTAGATAAAAGTTATAACATGCCCGACTTTTAACTTAAATAAAGCCGACAATTTTACAAACAAATTTTACACGCTGCGGCATATACAACTTAGCCAAAAAAAAAAAAAACTAGGTCGAACCTAACCAAAAGGATAGGAAACGGGGACGGCCTCCCCACTAACAGATGGAGGGACTCATAGTCCAACATCCAACATAGACAGATAGCTTGTTTGCTCACTTGGCACCATGTAGACTCACTACAGGAATAATAAGAAACGCCGACGGCCTTCTTTTAAGCCGACGGTGTAACTGGGCGGGCTCGTCAGCTGGGCCAGGTGGCTGTCGGCATAGAAAAGCCGTCGGCGTAGGGCGAAAACCCCTGACGGCCGCCGTCGGCGTAGATAAAACCGTCGGCGTATGGGGCCACGTGTCCCTACCACCCGTCCCACCTGACGGTTGCGGGCAACGGCGTTAGGCGCGTCAATACGCCGACGGCCAGGCCGTTGGCCTATCTGGCCAGCACGTTTAAGCCGACGGCAATGCCGTCGGCCTAGGTAGGTACTTTTACTACTTTATTACTCCAAATTATACAATTTAAATAGTTGCATAATTTATTTCCCACTATAATTTTAATATAGATGTAATTTATAAATAACTTGGTGATTGTAAGATAACAACCCGTATCCCACCACCCACATTGAATAACGACGCGAATCTTCCGGAACCCGATGATAAGCATAAATGTGAAATAAAAAAAACAAAATACACATATAGTGCACAATTACAACAAAAATATTAAAGATATATCTCATTTTTTATGGACCACGGGGAACCGAAACCTCTCTATTGGGGAAACCCTAGAAACCCCTCTCTTTTGGGGACCCTCGGGCATTGAACTCACTATTTGGAGAAACCCTCCACCGAGTGAAGGTTATCGCATGTACGCTTGTAAAGGCCAAAAAAGTATATTGGTATGACATAAACAAACCTAAACTACCGTCCATGTTGCATGCGATAACACTTAGAGAAGTGTGCTAGACATGTAGGAGTAGGCTCCCGCCGCGGGTCAAACGAGGGTAGACCGGTGGAACCTTGGGCCTATCCTTGGTTTTCCATGTAGATATGACCTAAACAAACCTAAACCACCAAGAGAGTGTGTTGTTCAACCCTCTTATGGAGAATGCTACGGGGGTAGACCCGCGGGTCCCTCGGATTAGGGTTTCGTCGGAAAAGGACCGCCCGAGTGCCGGGATGCCACGGTAACATGCGTGTGGCCCTAGCATACATGCACAAGGGTGGTGGATTTCCCCTAGATGGAAAACCTAGCTCCCGGGTGTGACCGTCCACGTTGCATGCGATAACACTTAGAGAAGTGTGCTGGACATGTAGGAGTAGGCTCTGTCATGGTCAACGAGGGTAGACCGGTGGAACCTTGGGCCTATCCTTGGTTTTTCATGTAGATATGACCTAAACAAACCTAAACCACCAAGAGAGTGCGTTGTTCAACCCTCGTACGGAGAATGCTATGGGGGTAGACCCGCGGGTCCCTCGGATTAGGGTTTTGTCGGAAAAGGACCGCCCGAGTGCCGGGATGCCACGGGAACATGCGTGTGGACCTAGCATACATGCACAAGGGTGGTAAATTGCCCCTAGATGGAAAACCTAGCTCCCGGGTGTGACCGTCCACGTTGCATACGATAACACTTAGAGAAGTGTGCTGGACATGTAGGAGTAGGCTCCCGCCGTGGGTCAAACGAGGGTAGACCGGTGGAACCTTGGGCCTATCCTTGGTTTTCCATGTAGATATGACCTAAACAAACCTAAACCACCAAGAGAGTGCGTTGTTCAACCCTCGTACGGAGAATGCTACGGGGGTAGACCCGCGGGTCCCTCGGATTAGGGTTTCGTCGGAAAAGGACCGCCCGAGTGCCCGAGTGTTGGGTGATATTATACTTGATGCCTCTCGTTGCTGATAGTAGATAATTATTATGTTGCTAGTATTATCAGTTGGTCTTTGTTCCAGGCTTCCAGAACAATGTGTTTACTCTTGATGCCTCCCGTTGCTGATAGTAGATAATTATTATGTTGCTGGTATTATCAGTTGGTCTTTGTTCCGGGCTTCCAGAACAGTGTGTTTACTCTTGATGCCTTCCTCCGTTTTAGGATTCAGACGTCCTCGTTTTGCGTGTTTTTTCTTTGACCAAAAATTACTCTAAATACGTAAAGAGTTTTGGTATAAAACTAGTATCACTGGAAAGTATTTTTCAATACGAATCCAACGTTACTAATTATGTATAATATAATCAAGATTTTGTTACTCAATTCTTTTGGTCAAACTTTACTTTAGAAAGCGTGTACACCTTGAGCCTTGAAACGGAGACGGCACTCTGGCGTCGTCGGTAGTTCCTTTGATCCCTTTGGATATAACTAATTATTGATTATTACTTGGATCAGGTTGCAGTTTTTCTTTTTCTCTGAACCGTGCGTGGTGTGAAATAAAGTGACCCATGCTTCATCATGGCTTGTTTTAGCCTTTCAAAACGATAGTACTCCCTCTGATTTCATACGGACAAAGTGGACACTGACCTTTGGTTTTTGGGTTTGGAACGCATCACCAGATGTACGCATTAATTGCTTAAAGTCTCTTGTCGGTGTTTGTATCAAATTTAATCTTGGTGTGACGGTGGTTGTGAATTCAAGGAACAAACAAATTAAAGGGACATCTATGAAATGTTGCACTAGCTAGCCGACTTATTAATACTACCTCTGTTAGGGATTGTTAGGGATTATAAGGCCTATGGACCACTTTGATAGTAGGATTAAGAAAATCAATAGCTCACCCTCTTGATTATATGCACCAATAGTTACACATGCATGAGAGAAGATAAAGAAAAAGAAGAACATGCATTGGATGAGAGAGGCTAATAAATGAAAGAGGACTTGTAAAACCTAACATTTAAAAAAAGCTCTTAGGCCTTATAATCCCTAACGGAGGAAGTATATATGGTGGGTTGCGTGCGAGATGGATGGATGGGCTCATCTTTAGTCGTAACTCAGACTCTTGCATTTACCGAGGAAGGAAAAAAGAAGAAAAGCGGAAGATGAATCGGGTCAAGGTTTGAAAACGAAGAAAATTTAGCCGCCTGCCAACAATTAAGTACCCGATTGAGCGCTATGCATAGGCTCCCTCCCAATTAATGATGAAGATTTCCACGTTTTAGGCCCGGAATCGGATCCTTTGCCGTGTCGAAATTGCTTTGCATCCGATATTTTCTATACGATTTTTGTACGACCCTGCCATCTACTGGCCCATGTTGATGCTCTGATGCAAACGAAGGGCCATGGGTTGCGTCGTACAAAAGTCGGACAAGAATCCGTCGTACGTATAGCAGTTCTCTTGCCGTGTGGTGCATTATTTTACTCCGGATTTTGAGTCCCGCGATGTGCTTATTAATTTATAGCTAGGTAGATTTACATAGCGCTCGATCTGTTTTTTTTTTTTTTTAAAAGAGAGAGATGTTTTAGTCTTTCTTTGAAATACATGTATTGTTTAGGCGTCTTTTAGTGTGTATGTTTATTTATTTTGCTCCGAATTACCTACACAGGAAATGTGTGTAGGTGATAGTACATGTGTATGAGAAAAAGACTAATAAACATCTCAAAATATTTGAGAAGGAGTGGAGTATATACGATCATACCAACGTACGGAGTTCCACGATCGAGGGTGTATTTTTAATGCGGGCCAAGCTAGGAAGGAAGCAGCGATGGATACTAGTAGTGCTCCCTCAGTCCTCCGGCCGGCCGCGTCGAGGCCGGCTTTGAGACTCGAAAGAAAGAAAAACAATGCATGGACTCGCTCATCGATGATGGAGCAGAGGCGTAAGTTTAAAACTTGGAGCGGCTAGCGGAAAAGAAAAAGACGAACCGAACGTGCGTACCGGTTCGGTTCGGTTCGGTTCGGTTGATACTCCTGCGCGTGCACCATGCACCCGTCCACAACATCTCTTTCTCTCTCCGTGGCTGCGCGTGGGACTCCACAGCTAGCCTTTATTACTTCCCTTAATAGAATCCCCTAGATACAGACTCTCAGCACGTAGAGATCCACTCGTGTACGGTAGAAAAGCCGGAGTCCCTCTCCTATAAATTATTTTCCTTAAAAAAAAGAGGGGTTACATTATACTATATAGCACTTCCAAAGTGCTCTTTCGCCCGTAAGACTTGACATTTCGCTATTGTGTCTACATATGCTCTAGTCACTCGTGTTTTATTTGTTTTAGAAAAAAGAGAAATTACTTTCCCAGGTTCGTGTAATATCATTCGATTTTACTTATTAGTATTTGAGTCGAGTGACTTCTTCTGTACATGCTCACCTATTTGGTTGGCTTTAAATTCCTTTAATTTGCAATACAAAACCGCCGTGCATAGTATTTGAATCCTGATACGAGGGATTCACATGTTAGTGCGTCAGACAAGCTAAACGTAACTGTGGAGAAATCTGTCGAGCAGGCCCGGGCCCACAGTGGTGCCAATTGTGCCAGCGGCACAGGGCCCACGATTTTGAGGGGCCTAGAAAAATGTATATATGTACGTATACAGCCTTCCAGTCCTTGTATAGCTAGCTAGCTACCGTCTACCGCACCGTTGTATCTCGTGCGCGCGGCGCACGCCTGGGCCGTATCTCGCGCGGTTGCTGGGCTGTATCGTTGCGTTGCTGCTGGACGACAAACCAAGTCCTGATCGATCAGTAGAATCCTAGTATTCCACAGTTCCAGTCTTGCCAACACACGCACAGAACGCTAAGCGACGACATGAACCGACGAGGCGAGTCGGCATCTCGGCTACACCACGACATGCAATTCAATCGATCGAGGCCACGGCGAATCGGCGACGAGCGACACGGTGAGAGGTGACCGACCGGCTGTAGTTTCTTCAACTATTCGTCGCCTCAATTCTCATCGGCCGATCGTGAAAACAAATAATCCCTTCGACCTAATTTAGTTGACTCATATTTATCTAGATTTATGTATCTAGGCTAAAACATGGCTAGATATATCTGAATCTAGACAAATCTAAGTCAAGTAATTTGGATCGAAGAGAGTACTTCTAATTTCAGATTATATCCATACTTTAATTTTATTCTTCTGTTTCAATAATACAGCTTCGACATAGGGAAATATCAATCTGGTTCTCAGAAACGTAAGAGAAAAGAAAAGAACAGAATTTAATTAAATCTCAAAAAGGGGCTATGGAGAAGTTTATTATAAAAGAAGCATCGGAAGTGTCATCTGGTAATTGATCCTTTTATCCTTGCACTTGCAATTGTTCCTTACAATCATTCTCGAGATGGCCAGACAGATACAAAGAATATTGAGGCACAGGAAGAACATATTGATGTTAACTTGAATAATTCACTTGGCACGATGTTGAATATAGATATGATTCTCAATATATGCAATTGTTACGCAAATATATTCTGTAGTATACATTAGAATTATTTATTTATTCAAACTTTTGTGTGAGATAGGGCCCTATTTTAAATTTTCGCACGGGGCCTCGGATTTTGCCGGCCCGGCTCTGCTGTCGAGTGCTCACAACCGAGAAGCAGCACAAGGACTGGCTAGACAAAAAAAAACACCGAGAGTGAAGAGCACGAAGCATTGGTTGTATTGCATGAGGATTAATCATAGTATGACAATGCGGTGGAGGCTGACCTCAGTCTTATAACGTCCAACCTAGTTCACTAGAGGAAAAATGGCTATCCGTTCGCGACCCCTCGGAGCATTAGTCCCGGTTGCGCCACCAACCGGGACTAATGCTGGCATGCGTCCCGGTTGGAGCGGGCACGGGGCCAGGGGGCACGTCCCGGTTGGAGCCACCAACCGGGACTAAAGGTTTGGCCACAGCCACGTGGCGTGGCACGCACCTTTAGTCCCGGTTGCTGGCTCCAACCGGGACTAAAGACCCCCTGCCCTCTATAAATGCAACGCCCCAGCCCCCTCTGCCTCCACTCTGTTTTTTCGAATGGTGGAAGGTGTGAGGGGGTGTGCTAGTTTTTTCTCATGCATGCATTGAAGGTGTTTGTTGAAATGTTTGAGTGAATAATCCCGTTGAATTTCTCATAGAACAAAAATATAGAAGGTGTCCGAGACGCACTTGAGCTTTCTCCTCTTTATTTCCCTCGATCGAGGTTAGCAATCTTATCTTTTCTAGGTCATTGATACAATTCATGTGTCGGTGTGAATTGGTTATTTCACTATTTATGATGTCCTGTTTTTTGATAAACTTACTTATATGATGCAGATCAACGTTGAACCTCTATTGATTCCGTCAACATCGACATTTGGAGCGCGGCAACAAGTAAAATCTCTTTGCACTACAGGTTCCCGGGGATCTCAACCATATCATATACCACACCCTTTGAGGGTCATAAGATCATGAGAACACTATTTCGGCAATGCATGTAGGGCGACTCTACGCAAATTAATACCCAGATGACCAAAAGCAACAACACACGATCCTACAACTAGGCCACCTTATTTCTTTTTGTTTTGTAAGATTTTTTTTTTGCATCAATTAAAAACTAGGAAATTACATGAACTTCCATCAGTTCATCTACTACGAACTTACATAAACCAAGTAATAGAGTGTACAAAGGTCGAATAGAAACATAAAACAGAATTATCTATCATTTTAAGATGGCAGGGGTGGTTTTACGTCACTACAGGAAATTTGTTCTTTGCCGTGTAACATATAATGCACGGCAAAGGCCCAAAAAGGCACGGCAAAGGCTTTGCCGTGAGAAATTACACGGCAAAGACCGCACGGCAAAGATAAGGCCGGCAAAGAGTTCTTTGCCGTGCACCATACACGGAAAATCCTTTGTCGTGTGCTTGCCACCCCCGGACGGCACACAAAAGGTACTTGACGACGCCACCGCCGACGACGCCGTGATGGTGGGCCCCGTGAACCTTTGCCGTGCGCTTCCAGCGATGGACCCCACCACAACTTTGCCGTGCACCGCGCACGCCACATATTTTGCCGTGATTTCACATTTGCCGTGTGTTCTTATTCTGCCGTGTTTCTACCTTTGCCGTGTGTTTTATGGCAAAGTCTTTGCCGTGTGGTGGGCACGACAAATACCACCTTGAGCAGCCAGTTTGCCTGCCTTTGCCGTGCGTCTCTATGCCGTGTGCCTTTGGGCGGAATATTTGCCGTGTGTTCTTGCACGGCAAAGTGACTCCATTTGTCCCAAATACTCCAGTGCACAGTATGGCGACATGTGGCATCTTTGCCATGCGCTTATGCACGACAAAGGACTATTAGCTTTTTTGCCGTGCGTTTGTACACGGCAAAGGCCTAATGAATTTTGTTTGTTTGTTTTTATTTCATTCCTTCAATTCAAATATAAAATATAGCCATAAACAGATATGTTCATGACCACAGATAGATCACAGACATGCTCATGACCACAGATAGATCACATATATGTTCATAATAATCACATACAAGCTCAATGACCACAAGTGTGTCCATAATACTCACATACAAGCTCCATAACCACAAATACTAGATTTAGGGGTGCGCCTTGGCGCACCATCCCGGTATACTCATAGTTATAATGCGCTAAAATTATAAAAAGCGAATAGTAGTATGTTGAAAAGATAGGGCAAAAGAGAACATGTCCAGATATACAGAGGAACATCAAGTACGATCAGATCAGGCTCAGATTAAGCTGGCAGTTTTTTTGAATTCATAGGAATTGTGCAAGAATCTTCAAATCCTTTTTTCAATTGTCTTCCTGGACATTGTGGAGGGAGAGGAGCTTGGCGACGATAGGAGGCACCGGATCCCTGAAGAAAAACAAAGACCTGTCAATCATTTGGAGACTTGAGCTAGGGTCGCAATATTTCACAACCTAAGTGGAACTTCAGAAATTAATAAATCTGGTAAAATAGGGACCAACTAACAAAGATAGTAGGTTAGGTCTTTTTCTTTTTGCCATGTCCATCCATCGGAGAACATCATGGTATAAGATTTTTGAAAACATTTTGGTGGAGCCAGGAAGAGAATAAAAAAGGCTTTTCCGCTTGGGATTTAAGCTAACCATATAAAAGACCGTTAGATAATCCCTGAATTGTTGAAGGAAGAAAAATGTGTTGGCCTATAGAACTATAATTTCATTAGAAACATAAGAAAACGATATTTTCATACCACGTATTAAATAACATTCACTCCTGGTAAATACTGCAGTCAGTGACATGTTACAATCATAAAAGGATAAATGATAAACTCTTTGTATATGATGAATTCTCTTAGTGAACACATACTACAATTTATACTAAACAAACTAAAAGTAAAAGAATATTGTCTTTTTTAGGAAACCATGGGCAGAACAGAAAATAATATCCATTATCATCCATAGAGACAACTTGTTGATTCATAGGACAGAACTTTGCAAGATATAATGGACATAAAAATGCACCTACTTGCAAGGCTCTAGCTGACCATCTTATGACTTGTAAGAATTTTTCATCCAATCTAAAACATGGAACTCTACAACAAGATGAAACAAAATCAGAGGCATTTACAGATGGTGGCATGTACAACACGCATGCAAGAAGCAAGCCTTTGCCAAGTTTGCCTGGTCTTCGGGATCGGAAGCACTGCCCTCTGTTGATTGCTGAGAGAGAGAGAGAGAGAGAGAGAGAGAGAGAGAGAGAGAGAGAGAGAGAGAGAGAGAGAGAGAGAGAGAGGGATGCACCTTGGATCGAGCATACGGGCTTTCTCCTCGATGCAAGGACCAAGGCGATGCAGACAAAGATAGAGTACAACCAACTGGGGATGGAGGTGTCGGTGACGAAAGCAGAGGCATGGCTCCTTGGCGATATCTCGAGGCTGCATCGGTCCTCCAAAGAAATCTCGACCGCCCCTTTTTCTACAGCATGGTATAAAAATCATTGTGAGGCTGTAGTAAAAAGACAACTCATCGCGAAATTTGGAGAGAGAGAGAGAGAGAGAGAGAGAGAGAGAGAGAGAGAGAGAATGAGAGGGATGCACCTTGGATCGAGCATACGGGCTTTCTCCTCGATGCAAGGACCAAGGCGATGCAGACAAAGATAGAGTACAACCAACTGGGGATGGAGGTGTCGGTGACGAAAGCAGAGGCATGGCTCCTTGGCGATATCTCGAGGCTGCATCGGTCCTCCAAAGCAATCTCGACCGCCCCTTTTTGTACAGCATGGTATAAAAATCATTGTGAGGCTGTAGTAAAAAGACAACTCATCGCGAAATTTCTATGATATTTACAATAAAAAATTGGAAACACAAATATGCAAACTTCGTTCCTCGATGCTGAACTGAT
Organism: Avena longiglumis; assembly: GCA_030063025.1. Taxonomy (NCBI): domain Eukaryota; kingdom Viridiplantae; phylum Streptophyta; class Magnoliopsida; order Poales; family Poaceae; genus Avena; species Avena longiglumis. The sequence goes on from CP125975.1 coordinate 32,695,060, forward strand.
ATTGACCATATAATCAAGACCATATGTTTATCTTAATTACAAAGAAAACAAAAATAGCATGCCATGTACAGTCATTCATCTCAACATACAACAATGAATAAAGAAAATTAGAGACCTACGTAGGATAGTATCCAAATAGTCGAGAGATTATAACAGATCATAAACCACAAATTCTCAAAAACTAATTAAAGTTAATCGGAACTGAAGTCATTCAAGCAGCACATCGGAGCTGAAAGCCTGAAAACGAATCTACGCTAACAACCTGATCTATACTAACAAAGTTGAGAAATTATGGGGGTTAACTACCTTCAAGGAGGATTTTAGTGGATGACATGGTGTTAGAAGGGCTGGCCGCTGCTCACCATGGCTCGTCACTTTCATCAGGCCTCGTCACTTTCATCAGGTAGAATAAATCCGTGACTTAACTCTCAGCCTTGCATCCTCTTCTTCCTGTTATAATTTTTGCTCGCATATTTACACTACCCTAAATTCAGAAACGTGAGCACAAATCAAAAACATACCAAACCTAGAGAGAGAATTTGGGGACTTATCCACGAATCGTGCAGCAGCAGTGCCGTCGGCAGCCTCATCTGGTTGTGCAGAGGGAAGGATGCAACGCTCCCATGTAGCAGAGAACGCCTCCCGTTCCTCACAACATAATAAAATCTTCTCTCCAACCGCCCATCCCCTTCCTCCCTGATCGAGCTCTCCGAGCCGCCACCTGGGCCTTGCCCTGCCGCCGCTCTCTCCTACCTCCGAACGCCACCCGTCATCTCCCTCCTTCCCCCGCTAGAGCCCGCCTCGCCCCGAGCGCCACCACCGCGAGCGCCGCTGCCCTCGTCCCGAGCGCCACCCCCTGCAAAATTTGAGGTGAGGCTCAAGCCTAATGAAGCCTCACCGGCAAAATCGCCCTTGGCCATGGATCCAACCACATTAACATACAAAGAAAAGACGGGGTCGAAGGATTACCTGGACGGACGGACGGCGCAGAGGAGGTGAGGCCGCCAGCAGCCTAGGCGAGGGGCAGGCGGCGGAGGTAGGGAGGCGGCCGGAGGAGAGGCGCAGGTGGCGGGAGGCGCGTCGTCGTGGAGTCGGGAGCGAGCAGGCGAGGCGGCGGGTCGTCGTGGGTCGTCGGCGGAGTGGCGAGGAGACGGAGGTAGGAGGAGGCGTGCGTCGTGGGTCGTCGTGTGGCGGGGAGCCGGAGCGTCCAGGCGAAGCGGCGAGGAGGCGGCGAGCTCGACAAGCGGCAGGAGCGGCGGCGCGTGAGAAATGAGGCGTGTGTGTGGATCGGTTTGGTCAGGGAGAGGATAAGGTTTTTTTTTTTACCCCCAAAGAATTCTTTGCCGTGCGCGCAGCGTTTCATGACTGCACGGCAAAGGCGCCCTTCGCCGTGAGCCTCACAAGGCAAATAATTCTTTGCCGTGCACACCACACGGCACACAATTTTAACCTCTATGTACATCCATGGAAAATCAGTTTTAATTTTTAATTTTAAATTATTTATTTCTATTAATATTACTCCCTCCAACCCATATTAGTTGACTTGCATTTGTCTAGATTTAGATAAATCTAGACACTATTTATTATATAGGTTTATCCAAATTTTGACAAATCCAAGTCAACTAATATAGGTCGGAAGAAGTAGTTGACTTGGATTTGGCCAGATTCAAATGTATGTTATATCCGAATTAAGTCAAATCCAAGTCAAATAATATGGGTCGCAGGGAGTATAATAAACTATTTTTTCATTAACAAATAAACAAAAATATTAGTCAACCCTCGTAGTAAGATAGCTAGTATATCCTCACGGATATACTGGGGCCTAGAATGCGCCACAGGGTACCAAAGTTGGTTTTCCTTGTATCTATGTCCTAAACAAACCTTAACCAACAAAAAAGTACATTGGTGGAACCTCGTGCGGAGAAAGCTAGGGGGTAGACCTTCCCGGGGCCCGCACATGGCTGTTTTCGATGGAGAATGACCCCGGAACCCCGGGAACCCACCCAAACTTTCATGTGGTGCGGTGCTAGAAAACATGCATGTAGACCTAGTATACATGTAAAAGTGTTGTAGAAGTTCCATATATGCAAGACATATCTTCCCGGTGTGAGGTTCTTCACATTCAGTCGATAACACTTAGTAGATTCCTCGACCTATAGGGGAATATCCCGCTACGGGTATACCGGGGGCTAGAATGTGCCACAGGGTACCAAAGTTGGTTTTTCTTGTATCTATGTCCTAAACAAACCTTAACCAACAAAAAAGTACATTGGTGGAACCTCGTGCGGAGAAAGCTAGGGGTAGACCTTCCCGGGGCTCGTAGATGGTTGTTTTCGATGGAGAATGACCCTCGGATCCCCGGGAACCCACCCAAACTATCATGTGGTGCTAGGAAACATGCATGTAGACCTAGGATACATGTAAATGTGTTGTAGAAGTCCCATATATGCAAGACATATCTTCCCGGTGTGAGGTTCTTCACATTCAGGTGATAACACTTAGCAGATTCCTCGACCTATAGGGGAAATGTCCCGTTGCGGGTATACCGGGGGCTAGAATGTGCCACAGGGTACCAAAGTTGGTTTTCCTTGTATCTATGTCCTAAAAAACCTTAACCAACAAAAAAGTACATTGGTGGAACCTCGTGCGGAGAAAGCTAGGGGTAGACCTTCTCGGGGCCTGCACATGGCTGTTTTCGATGGAGAATGACCCCGGAACCCCGGGAACCCACCCAAACTTTCATGTGTTGCGGTGCTAGGAAACATGCATGTAGACCTAGGATACATGTAAAAGTGTTGTAGAAGTCCCATATATGCAAGACATATCTTCCCGGTGTGAGGTTCTTCACATTCAGGTGATAACACTTAGCAGATTCCTCGACCTATAGGGGAAATGTCCCGTTGCGGGTATACCAGGGGCTAGAATGTGCCACAGGGTACCAAAGTTGGTTTTCCTTGTATCTATGTCCTAAAAAAACCTTAACCAACAAAAACGTACATTGGTGGAACCTCGTGCGGAGAAAGCTAGGGGTAGACCTTCTCGGGGCCTGCACATGGCTGTTTTCGATGGAGAATGACCCCCGAACCCCGGGAACCCACCCAAACTTTCATGTGTTGCGGTGCTAGATAACATGCATGTAGACCTAGGATACATGTAAAAGTGTTGTAGAAGTCCCATATATGCAAGACATATCTCCCCGGTGTGAGGTTCTTCACATTCAGTCGATAACACTTAGTAGATTCCTCGACCTATAGGGGGAATATCCCGCTGCGGGTATACCGGGGGCTAGAATGTGCCACACGGTACCAAAGTTGGTTTTCCTTGTATCTATGTCCTAAACAAACCTTAACCAACAAAAAAGTACATTGGTGGAACCTCGTGCGGAGAAAGCTAGGGGTAGACCTTCCCGGGGCCTGCATGGTCAAGTTTCGATGGAGAATGACCCCGGAACCCCGGGAACCCACCCAAACTTTCATGTGGTGCTAGTAAACATGCATGTAGACCTAGGATACATGTAAATGTGTTGTAGAAGTCCCATATATGCAAGAGATATCTCCTCGGTGTGAGGTTCTTCACATTCAGGTGATAACACTTAGCAGATTCCTCGACCTATAGGGGGAAATGTCCCGTTGCGGGTATACCGGGGGCTAGAATGTGCCACAGGGTACCAAAGTTGGTTTTCCTTGTATCTATGTCCTAAACAAACCTGAACCAACAAAAAAGTACATTGGTGGAACCTCGTGCGGAGAAAGCTAGGGGTAGACCTTCCCGGGGCCTGCACATGGCTGTTTTCGATGGAGAATGACCCTGGAACCCCGGGAACCCACCCAAACTTTCATGTGGTGCTAGTAAACATGCATGTAGACCTAGGATACATGTAAAAGTGTTGTAGAAGTTCCATATATGCAAGACATATCTCCCCGGTGTGAGGTTCTTCACATTTAGGTGATAACACTTAGCAGATTCCTCGACCTATAGGGGAAATGTCTCGTTGCGGGTATACCGGGGGCTAGAATGTGCCACAGGGTACCAAAGTTGGTTTTCCTTGTATATATGTCCTAAACAAACGTTAACCAACAAAAAAGTACATTGGTGGAACCTCGTGCGGAGAAAGCTAGGGGTAGACCTTCCCGGGGCCCTCACATAGCTGTTTTCGATGGAGAATGACCCCAGAACCCTGGGAACCCAGCCAAAATTTCATGCGGTGCTAGGAAACATGCATGTAGACCTAGGATACATGTAAAAGTGTTGTAGAAGTTCCATATATGAAAGACATATCTCCCCGGTGTGAGGTTCTTCACATTCAGGCGATAACACTTAGCAGATTCCTCGATTTATAGGGGGAAATGTCCCACTGCGGGTATACCGGGGCCTAGAATGCGCCACAGGGTACCAAAGTTGGTTTTCCTTGTATCTATGGACTAAAAAAACCTTAACTAACAAAAAAGTACATTGGTGGAACCTCGTGTGGAGAAAGCTAGGGGGTAGACCTTCCCAGGGCCCGCAGACGGGTGTTTTCGATGGAGAATGACCCCCGGAGCCCACCCAAACTTTCATGTAGTGCTAGATAACATGCATGTAGACCTAGGATACATGTAAAAGTGTTGTATAAGTCCCATATATGCAAGACATATCTCCCCGGTGTGAGGTTCTTCACATTCAGGCGATAATACTTAGTAGATTCCTCGACCTATAGGGGAAATGTCCCGCTACGGGTATACCGGGGCCTAGAATGTGCCACAGGGTACCAAAGTTGGTTTTCCTTGTATATATGGACTAAACAAACCTTAACCAACAAAAAAGTACATTGGTGGAACCTCGTGTGGAGAAAGCTAGGGGGTAGACCTTCCCAGGGCCCGCAGACGGGTGTTTTCGATGGAGAATGACCCCCGGAGCCCACCCAAACTTTCATGTAGTGCTAGGAAACATGCATGCAGACCTAGGATACATGTAAAAGTGTTGTATAAGTCCCATATATGCAATACATATCTCCCCGGTGTGAGGTTCTTCACATTCAGGCGATAATACTTAGTAGATTCCTCGACCTATAGGGGAAATGTCCCATCTTGGGTATACCGAGGGCTAGAATGTGCCACAGGGTACCAAAGTTGGTTTTCCTTGTATCTATGTCCTAAACAAACCTTAACCAACAAAAAAGTACATTGGTGGAACCTCGTGCGGAGAAATCTAGGGGTAGACCTTCCCGGGGCTCGTAGATGGCTGTTTTCGATGGAGAATGACCCTCGGAGCCCCGGGAACCCACCCAAACTATCATGTGGTGCTAGGAAACATGCATGTAGACCTAGGATACATGTAAAAGTGTTATAGAAGTGCCATATATGCAAGACATATCTCCCCGGTGTGAGGTTCTTCACATTCAGGCGATAATACTTAGTAGATTCCTCGACCTATAGGGGAAATGTCCCGCTGCTGGTATACCGAGGGCTAGAATGTGCCACATGGTACCAAAGTTGGTTTTCCTTGTATCTATGTCCTAAACAAACCTTAACCAACAAAAAAGTACATTGGTGAAACCTCGTGCGGAGAAAGCTAGGGGTAGACCTTCCCGGGGCTCGTAGATGGCTGTTTTCGATGGAGAATGACCCTCGGAGCCCCGGGAACCCACCCAAACTATCATGCGGTGCTAGGAAACATGCATGTAGACCTAGGATACATGTAAAAGTGTTGTAGAAGTTCCATATATGCAAGACATATCTCCCCGGTGTGAGGTTCTTCACATTTAGGTGATAACACTTAGTAGATTCCTCGACCTATAGGGGGAATGTCCCGCTGCGGGTATACCGGGGGCTAGAATATGCCACAGGGTACCAAAGTTGGTTTTCCTTGTATCTATGTCCTAAACAAACCTTTACCAACAAAAAAGTACATTGGTGGAACCTCATGCGGAGAAAGCTAGGGGGTAGACCTTCCCGGGGCCCGCACATGGTTGTTTTCGATGGAGAATGACCCCCGCATGCGATAATACTTAGAGAAGTGGTGGACGTGTCGTTGGAAACTCCCTCTACGGGTCCAACAGGTGGAAATCGGTGGAATATTGGGCCCAACCTTGGTATTCTATGTAGATATGGCCTAAACAAACAAAAAATCACATTGCACAACCCTCGTATGAAGAGAGAGCTAGGGGTAGATCCCCGGTTGCCCCGAAGACACTAGGGTTTCGATGGGAGACAGCCGCTGGAGCTCCGAAATCCGACCAAACCATATAATTAAAGTGTCCATAGATGCAATATGGGTTATATTTGAGATAAAATATGCGCTAAAAGAAAACAAAGGCAAAGAAGGGATGGAAATGGCAATAAACAGGTCTTTGCCGTGGAAGGTGCACGGCAAAGACACCTTTGTCGTGTACGGTGCACGGCAAAGACACCTTTGTCGTGTAGATTACACGGCAAAGACCCTCGCTCGTTGGACAAAACTCGCGAAAATATTTCGCGCTTTGAATAAAATAAATGGCGCGAATGTTTCGCGCGTTGGACAAAATAAATAGCGGGAATATTTCGCGCAGAAATAGAAATTTGCAATTCAAAACTTTGCTGTGTCTGACGGTGAGACACACGGCAAAGGCCTGCCGTCAACCCGGGCCGTGAACTACGCTGTATGGTGGGCCCAACAAAGGCAATGCGCCGTGTGATTTCTTTGCCGTGGGCTATTTTTGGGCTTTGCCGTGAATTTATTCTTTGCCGTGTGTCTAGGCTGAGGTTTGCCGTGAGGTTGTCGGATGCCGTGTATCGTATAGGGTGCCGCCGTGCAGTGCTTCTTTGCCGTGCGTTGTGTTGTGGGGTCGCACGGCAAAGAGGTATTTGCCGTGCATCCACGCACGGCAAATCCTAAGTGCACGGCAGCGCCCAATTTTCCCGTAGTGCGTGCCGGCAGTACATCCGTGTAGCAAGGCCGGTAAGGGAACGAACCATAGGCAGCACAAGCTGCTTGAACGTTGTCATTTACGAGCTCGTAGACGTCGCCTAGATACTGAATCCTCGACGTGTCGATATGATACACCACCACGACACGCATAAGTACGAGGATGAGGGCCCACTTATGCGGATGGAATCCCATGATTTCGCAGCGCCCACCCAACGCCAGGGCAGCGAGGTGGGTTGCGCCTTCGACCACATCGATGAAGTTGTCCTCGTCGAAATCCCAGGAATCTTCGGAGCCACCTCTGCTCCTAAGTTCTTCTAATTCTTCGTAATTGTCCCCATCCTCCACACCATCATAATTTTCATCCTCGATCGTATCGTTCTCACAGTTTTCCTCGTTGTCTATGTGTTCTCCATAGTTAGAATCTTGGAACAGGCTGACTAGTTTGTCCTGGCCGCTTTGAACCACCCCCATGCCACCCTTGGTTGTATTGTAAGAGGCTCAACCATATGACAGTACTGGTTGAGGCTGGCATGGTGAAATAGCGTCCAGCCTACAAAAATCGTTCGTGAGTGGCTAAGTTGGCGAGATTCATTGTTTTTGAAATTGTAGCATGTTTTGGACGCGGCCTACAAGGCCGCTTTTGCGGAACACTTGGTGACGCTCGAGACGTGGTCGCAGACCCGAGCGGCCTACGAGCAGTGGGCAGAGTTACGCGATGATGTAAGTTTAAGTCTTTATTTTAGCAAAATATGACAAGTCTCGCATTTCCTAGTTTGAATCTTTATTTCTGCAACGCCTCACATCTAAACTATCTTGCAGCTTTTGGAGAGGTTTTATGGCACTGGAGAGCGAGCCACTCTACCGCCACGGCCACCTAGGCCAGGGCCGCAGCCAATCTTCCCATCAAAGGACGAATATGCTTTGACCTTCTACTCAGGACCCCGGTAAGTTATTTGCCAAACCGGTTGTTACAACAAACCTGTGCCTTGGTGGTTGCTAACTCTGCCTCAAACATGTAGGGACCGGGATGCTCCAGCAATACACACTTTGGCCATCCTGATGCCTCGCCGACTATCTCGCGCGCGATGACACCGGTTCATACCAGCCGTGCTTCTCCTGGTGCTTCCGCTGGTGGTGGTGGTGGCGGTGGCGGTGATTCTCCTTCTTTCCATCGTGCTGAGGGTGGCAGTGCTTCTCCTTCTACCGGTGGTGGTGGTCATGGCGGTACCTCTCCTTCTTCCGGTGCTGGTTCGACGGCGGCTACTCGACGTCAAGCTTCACCTTTCTTCGCGCGGGGAGACATGGGTCTCTCGAGTAGCTCTCCGGAGGTGTAGGGATGTGCATGTGTTAGGATGCACTTAGAGATGTACCTATGTGTGGATGTACTAGCTATGTTGTTTGGATGAGGATGTACCTATGTATGGATGATCTAGTTATGTTCTTTTGACGATGATGATCTTATGTTTGTGCATGTACTGTGTCTGAAATCTGTGTCTGGAATCTGGGAATATATAATTTGCAGGAAATGAAAAAACCAAAATGAAAAAAAAATTGCCAAGGCCTAAGCCGACGGCAATGCCGTCGCCGTAGACCAGACCATATGGCACATAATAAGTTTGCCCGACGGCATTGCCGTCGGCGTCACTGCGCGTGTGGCCTAGAGAGCACTCTTTGCCCAACGGTGATGCCGTCGGCGTCAGTGCTGAGCGGCCCAGCTGGCAGAGTAGGGTCGACGGCCAGGCCGTCGGCGTATCCACACTCGTAGACAGCCACAAGGGAGGCACGTGTCCCCTTAGGCCGACCGCATAACCGTCGGTGTATAGATCACTGCGCTAATGGCCGTTACCTGCTCTAGGTGGGCCCTAGGTGGGCCTAGGCCGACGGGAATCTATACGCCGACGGGTTATTGGCATACGCCTACGGCCTACTACGCCGACGGCCCCCGTCAGGCAAGCCTACGCCGACGGGTCCTGTAGTGACTATAGCCGTTTTAGTTCGCTGGCCATCCAGTCGAGGTCCTCAATGTCCCTTGCCTTGGTGTTTACCTTCCACGGCCACATAAAGACCATCGTTCTGTAGATAATGTCAGTTGGATGTCTAATTATTTTAGACTCGATTGCAAGCTTATTTTGCACATGCCAAAGTGCTCAAGATTGTGCCACAAATAAGAACCATAGTAATCTTTGGGGGCTGTCCCGAGAAGGCCTGAAGTATCGCAAAGAATTGTTAAATTTTTGTGATTTTTTTTTGAAAATCAAAAGTACGAATTTTAAAAATCTCAAATACCGAGAGCACTACAGTTAGGGTGCTGCAAATATGTGTTGGTATAGCTCGCATTTCTGCAAAGATTTGTCTTCATAGGCTTAAAGTAAGCACCCATGTGGACTGGGGACGGTCCATAGCATGGAGAAGAGAGGCGGCCACCCTAGGTACTGCATTGCTAGGGTGATAGACTAGTATGTATCTTGCTCTATTTAATTAATTTGTAGTTTTTTCATTTAATTTTTCAACTCGATCAGTGTGTTCTTATTTGGGGATGATGTGTGTTTTTACTTCTTAATACTACTTAAATAAGGCACATGCAAATACGACCTATGAAATGAGTTCACTATTTTTTGTTTATTCTTGTCTTGGAAGTATTTCCTGAAATTTTGACTATCTAAGTGAATATCAGAAGCTTCAAGGCACAAACTAGATAGTTTGTACAAAAAACTAAAAATAAAAGAACTCATAATTATTTAGCCTATTGTATGGCAACTCATTTTGAGAATTTCACAGCGATATGTTTCTACCAATTATTTAGACACATATTTTTTTTCAAAATTATGTTTCATATGTATCCAGATGCTATTATTCTGTTATTTTATATTTTTAAAGTTCAAATTTAAGAAAGTCCCTCTATTTGTTTGAAAATTCATTCTATAATGGCGTTGTAATCTTAAATTCTGTCTTCGATACCTCAGATTTTCTGAAATTAGGTTCGTGAGAATTTTCCAAAAGTTTATTAAAAAGCAGAAGCATGGTTTAAACTTTTGGTAAGAAAATTATAATATATACACTAGAACCACCCCTAGTTAGGATATTTCTCTGAGTATGTTTTAAAGATCTCTATCTTGACATTTAATTATATCAAAATATATACATCGATACACATACAAAGACAACCCTTATGCATTACTAAATAATTTATTCCATAGTGGATAGTTAATTGAATAGGAAATTTTATTACCACATTAATTTAAATTTAGAACAATCAAACTATTAAGTGATACATTACAACTTAATAATAAAGAATACTATAATCAACTTACAAACATTGTTATGTGATTAATTATGGCATCTAACTAAATAAAATTATGCTAATGCTAGTGTATAAAATATAAATTCAAACAAGTATAATAGTTTAGTATAAAATATATTATTTTTGTTTGCCTCGGTCCTATTTTTTGTTTGGAGCGGCCCCCGGTTGTGAAATACCATCTCCAAGGTCGATTGTTGTGCTCGCTTGAGTTATGTGGACCTAGGTGCACGTATGATGCATGGTATTAGTGTGTGATGTACCATGTTCGTGCGTACAAAATTAATGAAGTAGTTTGAGTTAGCTTACTGAACACAATCTGGATATGTTTTATGTCTTATAAACCAAAATTAAAAAGACAGAAGTAAGACCAACAAAATAGGCTAGAAACATGCATGTCCCAACTGGCTCAGAAATCAACATAACCACATTGGAATGTTCTTAAGTTACACTAAGTCAAAAAATGACGCCTCCAAGGAGACGACAAAGTAAAAGACAGCGTTGTCCTCCGATCTAGATGGCATATCTAGGTTTGCACCCTAGATAAAGGATTGGAGGGGTGATTAGACTCCACTATAGTGCCATCAAGAAGGAAATGATTCCCGTGAGCATTGTTGTAGCCCGCACCTACGAAGTCGAGCAAGACTTTCATTGGAGCACCATGACAGAAACACCATCAGACTATCGCATGGATAGCCAACGTTGTTCGCCAGAAAAATGTCACTTCGTTTCGCGGCTGACGCCGCCACACCGTCGCTCCAACCATGACACCAAGACCCCAACACTGCACCATGAAGGGCCAAGAACTGTGACTTCCCCAGAGCCCAAATCTGCCTGCTCGGAATGCTAAACCAGGCTCTAGCCACCATCGAGGCCCATGGTTGAGGTCAAAACCTTCTACTGACCTCGCCCAAGGCTAGCACCAACGAGGGTGAGGCACTGCCCCCGAGACAAGCTCGCCTGTAGCCCACAAGAAAACGATACCGAGAAGGTTTTCGATGCCAGCATCTTGGCATGCTCGTACCAGAAGGAACGGGAGCTCCTCCACTCAGGAGCTATGTATCCTTTATGATCCATTTGCGAACAACAATCGCATGTACTGTAGAAAATTCAGGCAGCGATGGCAGCAAGGATGGCCTTGGAGGATATATGATAACACTAATTAAGGGTCTAACTTTTCTAGCTATTTTTATTATAATTTTCTGAGTATCTTGTCAATTAGTAGGAAACTGTTGGGAATATGCCCTAGAAGCAATCATGTATGATGTAATTCCCAATGTATTTATAAAGTTATTAAGTTATGCTTGTATGAACATTTAATGTATATTATTGAATATGTGATTCAGTTGTGGAACTATACATTCATGTTATTCATACTAAATATCGTTGGTCATTGAGGTTGTGCTGGACACACAACTTAGACTAATGTGAAAGTTGGCTGATGACTCAGTTCCACTTGTCATGGGCATGGTGATGCCATTCCAACTTACACGAATTTGGATAAAGACTTTAGCAAGTTGGATTGATCCATATTTAGATACAATATGGGCACGACAACCAAGGGTGGTTATGAGTACTTCATTACCTTCATTGATGATTTGAGTAAGTATGAAAATATCTACTTAATGAAACATAAGTCGTAAGCCTTTAAAAAGTTAAAACAATTTCAGAATGAAGTACATAATCAACTCGGCAAGAAAATAAAGTTTCTTTGGTCGGACGGATGAGGCGAGTACATGAGCCACGAGTTTGATGAACATATGAGGAGTTGTGGAATAGTTCCTCAACTCACTCCACGAGGAATGCCGCATAGGAACGGTGTCTCGAAATGGTGGCATTGGACCTTGTTGGACATGATACGATCAATGATGAGTCGGACATATCTGCCTTTATCATTTTGGGGTTATTCTATAAAAACTGCAGCGTTCACTCTAAACAGAGTACCATCAAAGTTGCTAGAGAATACACTCCATGATATGTGGATTGGCAATAAGCCAAGTTTGTCTTTCCTTAAGATTTGGGGTTGTGAAGCATTTGTTAAGCGACTTCAGCTGGATAAGCTCAAGGCCAAGTCAGATAAGTGTATTATCATGGGGTATCCGAGGGAAACCTTGGGTTACTACTTCTATAACCGAGAAAAGGGAAAGTGTTTGTCGCTCGGAACGCTGTCTCGGGGAGTTTGTGGAAGCACAGTGCAGCTCAAAGAAATTCAAGAGGAACCGACTAGTAGCGTGCCGGCAAAATCCTTAGAGCTTGAGTTGGTCGTGGTAGCTAAGCCGGCAACTGCACCAAAACCGCGAAGATCTGCCGGATTGCGAAGTGTTCGTGATGTATTACTATTAGACAGTGATGAGCCGGCAACTTATTCGGAAGCGATGGTGGAATCTGATTCCGAGTCATGGCTTCGAGCCATGAGATCTGAGTTAAATTCCATGGATGAAAATCAATTTTGGAACTTGGTTGATCTGCCAGACGGTGCAAGACCCGTCGAGTGCAAATGGGTCTTTAAGAACAAAACTGATATGGATGGAAATGTTTCTATCTATAAAGCATGGCTTGTCGCAAACGGGTTCGAACCAGTTTAAGGAGTTGACTGCGATGAGACTTTCTCACCCGTAGCGATGCTTAAGTCAGTTTGGATCTTGTTATCTATAGCAGCCTATTTCGACTATGAGATATGACATATGGATATCAAAACGGCTTTCTATAATGAAAACTTAACCAGGACGTGTATATGATACATCCCAAGGGTTTTGTCAATCTGGATAATGCTGATAAGGTATGCAAACTTCATAAATCCATTTATGTATTGAAGAAAGCATCTCAGAGTTAGAACATTCGCTTTGATGAGGTAGTCAAATCGTTTGGCTTTATCAAAAGTGACCATGATTCTTGTTTATACAAGAAGTTTAGTGGGAATAAGGTAAACTTTATGATCTTATATGTGGATAACATATTATTGATTGGAAATGATGTCCAGATGTTGCAAGAAACCAAGGAATCATTGGAAAGGAGTTTCTCAATCAAAGACTTGGGTGAGTGATGCATGTAAAATGCATACATGAACTTTGTAGTTTGTTAAGATGTTTTCCCACATATTTGCATCATATATAATGTTATATCCATGTTTTATATTGATTTTTGTGGATTTACCAATGATCCCCTTTATTTTGGCTATAACCCGGAAGGGCAGAAAAACCATATTTTTGATGTTTCACGACCTATACAAAGTCAAATGGACCTGCACTTTTGGGAATGCCAATATTTATCCACGAGAAGCATATAGAGCACAAGAATCCCACCAGGAGGGCCAGGAGGCCCAAGATAGCCTAGGTGGCGCGCCCAGCCCAGGTAGGCGCGCCACCTATGCTATCTCCCTCCTCGATCGTCCGATCGCATCAATTATTTTGCCCACAGAGTTTTCTTGACCTAAAAATCCCTATAAAAGAACCCCCAAGGAGTCCTCGAGACAGAACATACCAGAGACAGAAACACCACCAAACAGAGCTAGATTCGACGAAGATTGGAGGGAGAAACTCCGTCGGAGCCACCTTCGGGGGGATCTCCATCCTATCCAACATCTCCAACATCATCACCATGACGAAGAGGGAGTAGTCCACCTCTGGGCTATGGGTTTGTGGCAGTAGCTCGATCTCTCTCTCTCTCTCTCTCTCTCTCTCTCCTGTTCTTCATAGATCTAGTACCATATGATCTTCTCTACATGGTTATGGTCATGTTTGTAATTCCTATGTGGTGGATCTTTGTTCTATGATTTGATATTTGATATTGGGATATTTTGTGTAAGATGTGTTGATAGATGCATATCATGTACCCCGTTCTTAATTTCTTGTTTTGGCCAAACTTGTATGCAAGAACTTGTATGGGGAGAAGTGTGTATTAGATGGAGTAGCTTGGTGGTAGGGATTGAATTGTGGCAAACAATATTTAAGATCTACTTTGGTTTTTATCTTTATTTTGGTTCCTCACTAGGGATAAAGTGAAATCATGTGCTATAGTTATCATGCTACGGTGTGATAATCTTGTTAGATCAGGGTAGCATATTTGTATTTCAAAACATCATGTTATATTACTTAAAGCTATACTTTACATGTTGTTTGAAGAGGATAAGACAAATACCCTTCCATGACCAGAAGAAACCTTGTGCTTGACAACCACTTGGTGGAGTTGGAATTTTCGATATGTTACTGCAAGGAAAATTAATTAGATTGAGAGAGGGTCGTGTAATTCTAGGTCCAGAAGAGCATATTGTAAGTGGCACCATTCTTTTTCTCATGCTACTAATGATTGTAATGTGTTTCGTCGACAGGTGCAATCGGCCATTAATGACGAACTATTGATGTTTATAGAAGGTTCTAAAATAAAGCTTGATAGTGACCCGTTTCCTATTAATGTAATTGAAGTTGAGACAAAGAAGATGCTTATTCGGTCGGATCAGGCCGAGTCCGAGAGAGAGAAGAATCTTGTTGATAATAATACTCCTCCAAGGATGATCAAGCCAAAAAATCCAGAAGTAGGAGTGTGGAAGGTCAATGGAAAAAAAACTAGCTCCAAGACCGAAGCCGACTGTTAGCATGCTGGAAAAATACACATCGCGCAAGACCAGCAATGTGTTTAATCAACTTGGAGGTAATAAACGTCCGAGATCTCCTTCTGGACCAAGAGGTCATGAGCAATGGAGAGGGAATTTGTATGACCAGCAACCCTGTTTTCCAATGGATCCGACATATTTGGAGGTGTCCACCTCCGATGTATCCTCAGTTTCCTCCATGGGCGCCATATCCTGCATGGCCAGCGGGTTATTTTCAGCCGGGATGGATTGGGCCGAGGCCTACGTCCAGACCACATATGCATGAGAAAAGAGCTCGTTTCGATCACGAGGCTCGGTTGTGTGATGCGATCGCTATACAAAGGAACCAATCGCCAAGTCGCGGTGTAGGTGGCAAGAATTATAATAGTGGCAGCCAGTGCATTTTGTGTACCGAAGCGTACTGAACCGACGATTGTAAAAAATTCAGAAGATTCAGATGTGTCTTGTGGTTTGAATTTTGGTGAACACCAATCAGCTGAAGCTATCGTTGGTAATTCGGAACAAGTAACATTGTTGGTGCAGGTTACGCTCTGAAAGTAGCTATTGACAGAAAAGACGGGGGTGAGCTACAACAAAAAGTATCTAATCAGTTTTTGGAGGGAGTATGTATGGAGCCTCGCTTGCATAATGGTAAAAAATAAAGTACCTTCCATGCCCACTACTACAAGTCACAAACTTGCTTTAGTTGATATGCATACTAGTTCGTACGTGAATTCAAGTGGTGGCAGCCATAAAGTTGGACTTGTTGGTGGGTTTAATCGGCAAGGATATTTTTCGGGATTATGACTCCTATGCGACGTCTTTACGTGGAATTGGAAGGAAAGCGACATCGTTGAAAAGAATAGCTCGCATGCGACGGTTGTGAGGCAGCTAATATTCCAGGGCCACACGGGCCTTAAAACAGTCGTAAGGACACATTTAACTTAGTTCCAAGATTAGGGTTAAGCCAAACCGGTTGGTTGGGACAACCAGTCAAGCCAGTCAAACCAATAGCTTCCGACCGAGAGCGCGCGTCACACTGACTGTAGCTTCCCCGATGGCGGCGGACCTCACCCATCGTTCTCGGCGGCGGCACGGCAATTAATTTAGGCGGCGGCGCTTTCGTTCGACGACGAAGGTGGTGAGTACCATTTGAAAGCTAATTCCTCTCCAATTCTTCTCAATTCGAGATCTGAGCGTGCCTATTGATGCTAGATTGTGGAGGCGAGGGTGTGCTGAACGGGGCAAGGGGGAACGATATGGAGCATGTAGAGGGGACTTCTAATCGGTATATCCCATATCTCTGCACTTAATTTCTCTAAGGTTGAGCTCTTTGTTCGCTTCCGCTAGCTCACAGTGCGCGCCAAAAATAGGGAAGACGATGTTGCGCGCCAAACCTTCGAATTTCGCATCAATTTCTTTCCCTCTAGGGTTGTTTTAGTTGATGGCAGCACCCAGATCATTGAGAGAGACACGGTTGTTAAATGGGAGGTGGAATTAGAACATGTTGATCCCCAAGAGCTAATAAACATGGGAGAGGAGGCGGTGAGGAAAATGGTGGAAAAAATTGGGGATAGTGTGGTTTGGAGGCCAGAGCAAGAAGTTTCTTTGTTACGATTTAATGATTACAAATATGACTATGTTAGGGTTGAGACAGGTGAACATATAGTTGATGAAATCGATGAGCGAAACGGTTGGACAAGCAAAACTGTTCTGTTTTTAGCACAACTCATTGATCTGGAACCTGATTTGAGGGTTGGATATGTGGCCTCGAAGCTGGCTGCTCAGATGGTCGAGGATGATTGGGATGCACAAAGGCAAGTAATGCCTATACTTACTGAGTTGGAAGTGTTAACAGTGGAGGATGATGATGCTAATGCACAAGGGGAGGCTGCAGATGGTAATGCACAAAGGATTGTAACTGTTGATTGAAATTCAGTTGAGATACATGCCGGACTGATTTGGTCATCGCACCAATAGATGACATTGAAATGGCAAAGCTTTTTAGCATTCCAATAGATGATAGAGACAAGGAGAAGAAGAGGGATGAAGCTACAAATGATGATGACAATCATTTAAGAGATGAAGAGGAAGATATAGATCTAGAGTTGTTGGAAAATGCTGCAGTTCATGTAGATGATGCACATGATGATGAGATAGTAACAGTTTATGACAAAGAGGACCCAGTTATTGAAGTTGGGAGATTGTTTCCAAGCATGGATGAATTCAGGATGTGTTTCAGGACATATGCAGTCAAACGTGAGTTTGCTACCAAGACTATGTGGACTGATAAAAAGAAGTTCTATGCAAAATGCATAGGTTATGATGGTGGTGCCAAGCCTTGCAAGTGGTATATATCTGCTAGACTCCAACCTGATGGAAGGACAATAAGAGTGAATCAAATTCCAAAACCTCATACTTGCATTACAAGTTCTCAAACAGTTACAAAGATGACATCACAATTATGGGTTGCAGAAAAGATCAAGCCCATTTTAGCCACAACACCAAACAACACTGCAAAGAGACTGAAAATAGACTTGGAAAAGCAGTACCCCATTAAGTTGAATTATACTACAGTGTGGAAGGCAAAGCAAAGGGCAATGAAAGAGCTATATGGTGATTAGGCAAATACCTTTCAAATGCTTTATAACTTCAAAGCAGAAGTAGAGAAGAGGTCACCTGGCAGTGTTGTGGAGCTAGATACTGAGGTAACAACTGATGGGAAAGTCTTCTTCTCTAAATTCTTCATGGCTTTAAAGCCATGCATCGATGGCTTCAAAGCAGGGTGCCGTCCATATTTGAGTATAGACTCATCTTTCTTGACTGGAAAGTGGAATGGTCAACTAGCAGCATGCAATGCTTTAGATGGATACAATTGGATGTTCCCTGTAGCTATTGGCATGTTTCGGTCTGAGATAGAGGCATCATGGACATGGTTCATGATGAAGTTGAAAAGATGCATAGGGCCAGTCTCTCCATTGGCAGTGCACACAGATGCAGGTAAAGGTTTAGAAAATGCAGTGAAGATTGTTTTCCCTCATGCTGAGCAGAGGGAGTGCTTCGGCCATATGTGGATGAATTTGATCAAAAAATTCAGAGGAGATGATTTTGGACGCATGTGGCCAGCAGCAAGATCTTACACCAGGCAGACACATTCATATCACCTTGAGAAGATTAAGGCGGCATGCTCTGATGAGGATAGGGTCAAGTTTTGTACATGGTTGGAAACCTACCATTCTCTTTTATGGTACAGGTCTGGTTTTAACACTGCCATCAAATGTGATCATATCAACAATAATTTGGCAAAAAGTTTCAACAACAAAGTGAAGGAGTTAAAAGACTTGCCTGTCCATGACATGGTTGACCAGATCAGGATCATGATCATGAGGTTGTGGGAATTGAGAAGAAGGCTTGGTGATGTTCTTCAAGGAGATAAGCTTCCTGATGTTGTGCAGCAGGTGGTCAACAGGAGCAGAAATCTTGCACATTTGCGTGTTGAGAAATACTCATTGTGGGGTGCTGAAGTCAGAGATACAAAGACTGGTAGGAGGCATGTTGTTGACACTCAATTGCATGAATGCACATGCCTTGAGTGACAACACACTGGGAAGCCTTGTGAGCATGCCATACTTTTCTTGGCCTCCAAACACAAGCTAAATATGCACCCATATTTGCATGAGTATTATTCTATAGCAAAATTCAAGGCTGCATATGGAACACCAATTCCAGCACTTACAGATCAGTCTCGGGGCACAAGTGGACATTCAGTTCTCCTTGTGTCCTCCTTTGATGAAAAGAAAGGTCAGGCCCAAGAGTAGATTCAAGGCTTGGTTTGAGAAAGGTGGGAGCAACAAGAAGGGAAAGAAAGATGAAAAGAAAGATGCCAAGCCAAAAGGGCCCAAAAGGTAAGAAGAATAGATGCAAACTCTGTGAAGAACTTGGACACCGAGCTGGCTCTACCAAGTGCAGATACACTGCTGAAAAGCCAAAGTATGTTCATCCAAAATCTATCCCATTTCTTGTTGATGATTTTTCTCCCCCAGCTAACTTGCTTGTTTTCAGGAGGAAGCATGGAGAAAAAGGCCCACCTCTTGTTGTTGACGAATGCTGGCCAGTGAAAAGGGCAAGAATCAATGGCCAAAGAAAGAAGAGAACTAACCAGATCATGTTTGGTGCTGCTGAGGTGCAATCTGAACTTGTTTTGGAGGATGATGTGCAAACTATTGAGGCTTTAGGGCACAGCGTTTCTGATCTGGAAGCTCTGGTGCAAAATGAGGGGCAAAATGAGCCTGTTGTTGAGGCTCTAGTGCAAAATGAGCCTGTTGTTGAGGCTCTGGTGCAAAATGAGCCTGTTGTTGAGGCTCTGGTGCAAAATGAGCCTGTTGTTGAGGCTCTGGTGTCGAGGTTTAATCTCGTAAATGCCCATTGTTATGGACTTGGGTTTTGGAGAAGATGGGGATGCTGGAGATCGTGGCACGGTTAACAGACAAGCAACCAGGGGACACGAGATTTACCCAGGTTTAGGCCCCCGGAGGGAAAACCCTACTCCTGCTTGTCTGCTCTTTGATTACGGCGGAACCGAAGGTTACAGGGTGCGCAGATTCGATCTGGCGTGGATGCGTGTGCGAAAGTATGAGTCGAGTTGCCCTAGGACGTGCCCTCCTGGCGTAATTCAACTCAGGCCGCGGAGGACTTATAGGAGTGGAATTCCAGTGATTTTAATTGGTGTACCCAACGCGTCCGTCGGGATTTTCATCGTACCTGCTGGTACGGATTCATACTAGCAGAACGCAGTCAGGTGCGTTGCCAGGCCATCAGATGATATCTGTAGGTCTTATCTTTGCGTCGCAGACGCATCATCCGAACATTTATCACCTCGGAGGTGCTTCGGGTGGCCAAGGAGATTGTTACTCACTTAGCGTTTTGTTGGGGCAGAGTTGCCAAAAAAGTTTTTGCATGCAGATCCGGAAGATCGCAGTCGATGATTTCATAGGGTGCACGACCAGCGCTCCCTATGGGAGTAGCCCCCAAGTGTCTGTTCGAGTCGTAGACTCGAACGAAGACTTTTAGTTCAAGCATTGTTTCAATCATTAGGTCCGCAGGACTCGAAAATTTTCGGATGCTTAAATCCATCCTCCCTATGGGAGTAGCCCCCGAGTCCGTAGTGGAGTCGTAGACTCGGCGTAGGACTCAAAGAAGTAATTTTATCCTCATTTGTCTGTTGGGTGCGCGGCTAGCGCTCCTGATAGGAGTAGCCCCCAAGTATTTAGTCGAATCGTAGATTCGAGTGAGTACTCTTAGCTGTGGAGCCGAAGTGGTGCTAGTATAGCTTTTGATGACGCGGTTATTTACCGATGACCTCAAGCGTCGCTACGCCGGAGATGACTTGATCGGACGGGCGTGGGTCCCACTTGCTGACTTTGAATTGACCGGTCACGCGCGGCGTGGAGATGATTACGGCGTCTCCTCGATTTCCGCACGTAGTGGACGACGTGGTATCGACGGTTCGTTTTGGTGCTGACACGTGTACGGCCAGATCTACCGTTGGCGTTAGGTCTTCTCGATGGACGGCCAGCGTGCGTCGTCTTCGTTGTTATAATCCCTGGTGAAATCGTGGTTTGTTTTTCACCGCAGCAGTTCATCTATTCACTGCCTCCTCGTTCTTGAGGTATTCTTGCTGCGCGCTGAGAGTTTCCTCCACATTTCCTTTGTCTTTCTTCGTTGGCAACGCCACCACCGCCGTAGCGCCATGGGGAAAACAAAGAAGTCCTCATCTGCGGTTGGGACCAGCGCCCCGGAGGCAAGAAGGGCACCGCCACTGCTCGCATCACCGACGGTGGCTGGCGGCGATCAGAAACGCGGGAGAGCGATCTCCGCATAAGCTGCGATGAGCCTGATCCCGCAAGACACGACGGCCGTGAGGCTCCCCGGCAATGAGGTAATCCCCCGTCCCCCATCTGGGTACCGGGTTATGTTTGTTGCCTTCGTGATTCGCGGGTTTTCTTTTCCGGTCCATGACTTCCTCCGTGGACTGCTCTTTTTCTATGGGGTGCAACTCCATCATCTGTCTCCCAACTCCCTTCTCCACATTGCATGTTTTATCACGCTTTGAGAGTGTTGGATTGGCATTGAGCCGCACTTTGGCCTCTTCCGGAAGATTTATTCTGTGAAGAGGCAGTCTGGTTCGGATGGTGTGTATCCCATTGGGGGTTTCATCATCTCCCTCAGTCCCAATGTGCAATTATTTTCCTTTTCCATGTCCGAATCTGTCCAGTACTGGCGGAGGAAATGGTTTTACATCCGTGACTCCGTACTGCCTGGGCAAGATTTTCGTCTCGTTCCTTTTGACCCCTCCCAATTGATTGAGAAGAAAAGATCCTGGAAAAACCAAATCTTAGACGGTGAGGTGGCGGAGATAGAGGCCCTGTACCATCGGGTGGAGGATCTCCAACTGATTCCTGAAAAGGAGGTGAACGGTGTCGACATCATCTGGACGTTTCTTGAGTGTCGGGTGCAACCTCTCCAAGCGAGGGCGCACCCGATGTTTCTTTACTCTGGGCGCCGTGATCCGACGAGGGTTTCGAGTGAGAAAATCTCCGAGATGGAACTTGACAAGGCTCTTCGCGCGCTGTTGAAGCTCAAGGCCGACAAAGAAATCCCGGGGAAGTCACTGACTCCTCCCTTTTCTTCGACGTTGGTCGTACCGAAGGTGTAGATTTGCGCACGTAGTGCTCGCCTTTTGTTTTTGTCAGCTGTGTACTTTTTCCTTTGTTTGCTAACAAAGTTCCTTTTCCTTTTGCAGAGCTTCAAAGTGCCGGGCATGGCACCACCGTTGCCCGAAAGGTATCCGAATGCCCCGGATAATGAAGTGGTGGATTCCGTGTCCGAGCTACCGTCAGCGCGATCCCCAGCGGAGGATGCCGACGAATCGAGTGACGACCATTCGCGCAAGCAATCACGGAGTTTTAGCGAGTCGTCAGATGCCTCGACTCCTCCGACTCCCAGAAATCCTCTGGGCCTTGAGCGTCATGATGATGTTCATGGGGGTTCTTCCTCTCCCCTTCCTGTCATTCCTGTGCGGGCTTCTCCTAATTGAGCGCGTTGGGCTCGTAAGTTTTCTTGTTGCCATTGTTGTCCTTTGTTCCCTTGTTATTTTTGCATCTGCGTTGATTGGTTCGTATGCAGGCAATCCTCCGACGGCTCTAGTGATGGTGCACTGGAGATGATGGGGGAGTCGAACATTGCGTCGCCTCCTCCTCAGACTGTGGCGACTTCTGGTGACGCAGCTCCAGTTCCTCCTGTGCAGGAGAGGCTGGTGGTTGCGCCTCAGAATTTCGCAGGCGGGCCTGCGGGTTCGCCTTCGGAGCACGTAAGTTTTTCTGCTTTATGTTACGGGGGGAGCCCCCGGGTGTCTTCGTATGCTGATGTTGTTTTTGCTTCCTTGTGTTGGGCGTAGCCCCCAAGTCCTGTTCTTACTGCTATTGCCTTTTTGCTGCAGCCTTTTGTCCAAGAAGCCAAACGGCTTGTGGAGGAACGCCTGGCGCTGGAGGCGAAACTGCGGCAGCTTCAAGGTATTCGTCTGCCTTGTAGTACTTCTCTTGTTTTATCCTGGTCCTGTTCTTTGACACTTGCTTGTTGTAAATGCAGAGGAGCATAACGACTCTCTCCGTGAGGTCGACGCTCTGAAGAAGAGCCTTGGCCAATCGGAGCAGAAGGCCGAAGCCGCCGCTGGTGCGAAAGAGCGCCTTGAGCTGGAGCTGACGAAGGCAGCCGAAGCGAAGGAGCGTCTGCAGCAGGAGGCTGCAGATCGTGAGGAGCAGCTGGCCACCGTTGCTGCTGCTCGTGAAAGAGGGGTGGCAGATAAGCTCATGGCTGCTGCCAAGGCCATTTCGGGTGAGTACAAGCTTTTGGACTTGTTTCTTTTTCTACGGATCTTCTTTTTATGCTGCCTTTCTTCATGTTTTTCTTCTTTTTTGTCTCAGATGCCGCAGGCATCGAGTTCGACCGCGGTGCTCTAGAGCACGGGAGTGCTCTAGATGATGCCACTGTAGCGGTCGAAGACCGCTGCAGCACCGTCGTCAACTCCCTTGCCAAGGCAAAAGAGGTTCTTGGTCGCTTCTACCAGGAGCTCTTCCCGAAGGGTGCATCCCTTGAAGATGTGGATGCCCTGGCAGAGGCTCTGTCAGCCGAAGAGCCTGCAGCGTACAAGCGCAAGCAGAAGGGCATCGGCGCGTCCGTCGGGCTGGCGATGGCCATGGCGGCTGGGGAGGAGCTGGACCTGCCCCAGATTACTTCTCGGATGCCGACGGCTGCAGATGGATCCGAGGTAGCCTTCGCCGCCTACTCCGCTCGCTGCAGACGATATGGGCCCAAGCTCATTGACCTACTGTCTGAGTACGCATTGCGGCAGCAGGGCGAGGCCAAAGCTAGGCAGTCTGGTTCTGAGGCGACTCAGTGTCCTCCGCCTTAGGCATAGTAGACGTAGGGTAGTTTGTAGTCTACTTTTGTTGTAAATATCTTTTGTAGTACCATCCTTGTGCCAATGGTGAACTTATATATTTTAATGAATTCCTCCGAGTTGTGCTCTATCCTTGGTGAATGTCTGTGTGCCTTCTTTTTACGCTGCTATAGGATCCTTGGTGCGACCCGTTGACACTTCATCCGGAAGGCCGTATGACCATCATTGGATGATTCCTCGCAGCTCGCTTTTCTTCGAGATCGCGCAGCTTGGAGAGAGATTTGCTTGGGTTACGCGTCGCGCCGACGCTTGGAAATCCAAGGCGACCGTGGTGCCGAGAGGAGTATTTGATGGCGGAGCTGGGTCGGCTGTCCGAGCAGCTGCAATGTAAGTTGATCCTTCTTTCGGGCTGTAGCTCAGTTCTTCGGGTGAGCCTGCTGACCTTATTCTTGTTTTGTGCGGTTATCGCAGGTGCCAATCTTGCTCCGAGGGAAGAAAAGGAGCGTATCGCTGTTCGAGTAAATTGCTTGACTCAACAGGACATGGAGGCCGGCGGCTTCTTCTGGATGGATCGTGATCGCGCCATGGTTCTGGCGACGGTGCAGGATCGTGTCTACCAGGTTTCGCGGGTGCTCCGCCAGGTGCATATATCACTTTCCTCGGTGTTGCACGTCATGTTTCCGTTGGATGCCGTGCCAACGACCCTTGCAGGTCTTCTGACGAAGTTTCGGAGTGCCAGCAATGTCAAGGAGCTGGTGCGGCAGCAGCTCATCGCAGGGGTAAAGGCTGCCTTGTCTCTTGTGAGGGTGCACCGCCCTGACGTCGATTTAGCTGCTGTGGCGACTGGGCCACCTCCACGACCAGATGGTGGCGAGTGGAACATGCGTCCGCATTACGCGGC
The DNA here is from genome assembly GCA_030063025.1 of Avena longiglumis. Taxonomy (NCBI): domain Eukaryota; kingdom Viridiplantae; phylum Streptophyta; class Magnoliopsida; order Poales; family Poaceae; genus Avena; species Avena longiglumis. The sequence goes on from CP125975.1 coordinate 32,719,190, forward strand.
TGTAAGGCAGTATGCCGAATAGATTGTAGATTTGTTTGAGCAGCGTGCTCAGGTTATTCTTCAGAATAGGTAGGACCTGAAAATAAACATATAGATGTAAAATTTGTATATTACGGCTGGGCGTTTATGTGCCCTTTGTTGTAAAGGTTTGCTTGTTTGTGAGCACGCAGTGCTTTGATTGAGTACGTGCCCTTTTCGTTTGCCTGACGTGGTCAGCTACTCGGGTGTACACGTTTTGTCCTCAGTCGATGAAATCGTGAGGTGGGGGAGCCCCCGAGTGCGTATGTAGCATGTAGTAAAGTTGCAGAAAATAGTCAACCGAAGGTTGGGGGCGAGGTACTTAGCTTTATTTATATCGTAATGGAGGAGGTACATGGTTCGGCTGAGTAGTCTTGGCTGAAAGCCTTATTGAAAGTAAAAAAGGGGGGTAGGTTGATACAGGTAGAATCGTCGCAGGTGCGAGACGTTCCATGGGTTGGAGTATGCGACTCCAGACTCCACGTGCTTGAGGCGATAGGCGCCACCTGGGATGACCTCGGTGATGGCGTAGGGTCCTTCCCATGGTGAATCGAGTTTGTTCGGTCGCTTTTGCTTGAGTCGCAAGACGAGGTCTCCTTCGACGAAGGACCTTGGGCGCAGCCGGCGGCTGTGATAGTTGCGGAGACTCTGCTGGTACACCGCTGATCGAGCGGCTGCTATATCCCGCGCTTCATCGAGTGTGTCGACGGCGTCTTCGAGTGCAGCCGTGGATTCGGCTTCGCTGTACGCGACGACTCGTGGAGCCTGATGGCGTACTTCGGCTGGTAGCACTGCCTCAGCTCCGTGTACCATGAAGAACGGTGTGTAGCCGGTGGAGCTGTTTGGCGTAGTCCATAAGCTCCACAGGATAGATGGTAGTTCTTTCGTCCAGTTTCCAGCTTTGTGCTCGAGTGAGCTCATGAGGCGCTTCTTGATGCCGGCGCCGATTAGGCCGTTGGCCTTTTCCACTTGCCCGTTTGTTTGCGGGTGTGCCACTGAGGCATACGTGATATTGATCCCGAGGCCTTCGCAGAAGTCCTGGAATTCTTTGGAGATGAAGTTCGATCCGTTGTCGGTGATGATGCTGTGCGGTACGCCAAACCTGTAGACAATGGATTCGAAGAACTTGACGTCGGTTTTGCCCTTCTGGTTGGTGACTGGCATGGCTTCGATCCATTTGGTGAATTTGTCGACTGCGACCAGGAGGAAGACGTGTCCTCCCTTCGAGGATTTTGGCAGTTTGCCGATCATGTCAAGGCCCCATTGGGCAAAAGGCCAGGCTATGGGTATGGGTCGAAGTTCGGACCCATGTGCGTGTGGTTTGTCGGCGAACCGTTGGCACCCGTTGCATCTTCGGACAATGTCCTTCGCGTCGCTCATGGCTGTTGGCCAGTAGAATCCTGCTCGCAGAGCTTTGGCGACGAGGGAGCGGCTACCTGCGTGGTGGCCGCAGATGCCCTCGTGGATATCTTGGAGTATGTCCTTGCCGTCGTTGATGGTGACGCACCGTTGTAGTACACCCGTAATGCTGCGTTTGTACAGCGCGCCGTTGATGATGGTGAAGGCTTTTGACCGACGAGATACACGCCGGGCATCTGTCGGGCTGTCTGGCAATTCTCCGTTTATCAGGAACTGGAGGTATGGACGTGTCCAGGTTTCTTCGATTGCCATGACTTGCATCAGGTTGACCATGGCAACTTCGGTGTCCAACTTTTCGGGTCCTTCATGACCTTCGGGTAGCGTAGCCCCCGAGTGTTCTGCTTCTTCGGGTGATCCCTTGGGAAATTTCCGCTTGATGGATGGCACGCAGATCTGTTCGAGGAACACACCTGGTGGTACCTTTGCACAAGTGGAGCCGATGTTGGCGAGTCTATCGGCCTCCTCGTTTCTCTCTCTTCCAACATGCCAAAGTTCGCAGCCGTCGAATTCTCCTTCGAGTGCGTTGTATAGTGCGCGGTACGCGATCATGTTTTCGGCGTGTGTGTCACACTCATTCATTGTCTGTTGTATGACAAGGTTGGAGTCACCGTAGATGACCAGGCGCGTTGCGCCACATATTTTTGCCATCTTCATGCCATGGATGAGGGCTTCATATTCGGCCTCGTTGTTGGAGGCACTGAATTTCATCCGAAGGACGTACTTCATCTTGTCACCTTGCGAGGAGGTCAGTATGACTCCTGCCCCTGCTCCGGCTTCGCGTTTGGAGCCGTCAAAATGCATTGTCCAGGACTGCGACATGTTTGGGGTGTCAAGCAGCTGCAGCTCCATCCAGTGCACTAGGAAGTCCGGAAGGACTTGATATTTGATTGCGTGTCGTTTTTCATAGACGATGTCCAAAGGTGATAGTTCGATGCCCCACAGGGCCACACGTCCTGTGGCCTCTGGGTTATTCAGGATGCTGTTCAGGGGTGCCTCGTTGACGACCATCACCTGATGCTCCTGGAAGTAGTGGCTCAGTCATCGAGCCGTCATGAACACGCCGTAGGCCAGCTTCTGGTAGTGCGGGTACCGCTGTTTTGTTGGAGTGAGAACCTCGCTGAGGTAGTAAATTGGGCGTTGTACCCCGTGGGTCTTGCCTTCTTCGGGTCGTTCGACCACGAGTACTGTGCTGACCACCTGGTGTGTGGCTACTATGTACAGCAGCAGGGGCTCGCGCTCTTTTGCCATGACCAAAACGGGCGAGGTGGAGAGGAGCCACTTGAGGCTTTCGAATGCGTCGTTGGCTTCTGGTGTCAACTCGAACTTGACTGCCTTGCGCAGCAGCTGGTAAAATGGTAGGGCCTTCTCGCCCATGTGGCTGATGAACCTGCTTAGTGCCGCTACTCGCCCTGCGAGCTGCTGAACGCCCTTGAGGTTTTTCAGCTTCTCCATTGTCATGATAGCTTTGATTTTCTTCGGGTTCGCTTCGATCCCTCATTGAGAGATGAAGTACCCGAGCAGCTGACCCGAGGGGACGCCGAAGGCGCACTTTTCTGGATTGAGCTTGATCCTATAGCGATCAAGGTTGTCGAACGTCTCGCGGAGATCGTCGATAAGTGTTCTTGCCTCCTTGGTTTTTATGACTATGTCGTCGACATAGACTTGGACGTTGCGACCGATCTGGTCCTTGAGGCAGGCCTGCATGCATCGCTGGTATGTGGCACCCGCGTTCTTTAGCCCGAAGGGCATTGTGTTGTAGCAGAATACTCCGAACGGTGTGATGAACGTCGTTTTCTCTTGATCTTCGACCTTGAGTCGAATCTGGTTATAGCCTGAGCAGGCGTCGAGGAAGGAGAGCTTCTCACAACCTGCAGTCGAATCGATGATCTGGTCGATCCGAGGAAGAGGGAAGTTGTGGCATCCCGCAAAACCACTACTAGAAAATCGCGTTGAGTTTGTGCATTGCATCGTCATCATCACATGTTGTTTGCATAAAACTATGTTTGCAAAGCCCGTTTTGTTTTCTAAAACGCCCCAACTTTTATTCAAACGCCAAACCCCCGGATGTTCCGGATATTTTGTTTGTCTAAAACTAGTTATAAAAGTTATTTGAAAACAAATAAAAATATTAAATTATTTTAGTGGGGCAGTCGAACGGGCCGAGTAGACCCGAACGACCACCCCTGTTTTAAATCGGTCCATTCAAACCAGCCCCACCTAAATATTGTTTCTCACCTAAAACTCTACCCACCCCAGCCTCCACCTCACCCCACCCAATCCCGAGCTGCCACCTCACCCTCTCCCTATGCCCCAACCAACCACACTATGCCACCTAGGCTAAACCACCTCCCCCTCTCTCTCCCCTCTCTCCTCACAGCCAGCCGGGCCCCACCCGGCCCCGCTCCACTCACCTCCCACCCACTCGGCCTCCCTGTCTCGCCTGGGACCCCTCCCACTCAACCCCACGCCACCTGCACCCCCACGCATCACCTGGCCCACCACCCTCTCCTCCCACGCGCCTCCTTCCTCCTCCTCCTTCTCCCCTCAGACCCACCCTGCCTCCTGCCCTTGCCGGCCTCCTCACCTCGGAGCACTGCTGACACCCCTCCGTCGTCCATCGCGCCTCCCCGCGCGCCTCCTCCCGCCGCTCTCGCCTCACTCATGGACCGACCTCGCGTCGCCGCCTCACGCCCGCCGCCTCCCACGAGCACTCCGCCTGGCCAAGCGCTCGGCCATGCCCCCGGCCTGGCGCCGCCTGCGCGCGGCCAGCGAACCTGCTCGCGTCGCTCGTCAGCAGCTCAAGACGACCAAGGCCGCCAGCGCCGCCCTCGAACCTCCCGCGCCGCCGCCTCGCTGCACTCGCCCCGAGCACGCCGCCCATGAAGTCCTCCTCCGCTCCAACCCGAACCTCCCGCCGCGCCGCTTCGCCTCCCAGATCCTCCGTCGCCGCAGCTACCCGACCCTGCGGACCCGCCTGCCAAGCCTCCGTCGCCCGGCTCCGCCTGGCCGCATCCCAGCCGCGGCCTCAAGCACCTCGAGCTCCTCGCCGCCCGCCTGTCCCCGCCCCGGGCTCCTTGCAGCCGAGCCCGCCCACCGAGCTTGGCGTGCGTGCCTCGCCGCTGCCGCTATCGCCGGGCGGGTCCCTCTCGTCGGCCTCTTTTCTTGCAGTCTTTAGTGTGGCGTCGTCCTCGTCTGCAAGAAGCCGTGACGAGTTTCGCTGCCAAGGTAGTCGGGAGGCCGGGCCAACAAGCTCGCCACGGACCCTTGAGCCCGAACCAAGTGACCCTCCTCGGATCCGATGATCGAACAACGCGCCTCTCAACGCCAAGCGCTTCTTCCCGGTCCCGGAGCCCAAGCCTCGACATCCCGTAACCGGTGACGCGCCAAGACACCCGTCGAACCCCGAAGGTCGAACCCCGAGGACCGGACGCGACAAGGTCTACCTCACGGACACCGAGAACTTCCCCCCTGAACGCCAAGTTCGTCGACACGGATACGACAAGTACCCCTTCGAGGACGCCGAGATCTACAATCGGATACACCGAGTGATGCCTCGAGGACGCCAAGATCTTCACACCGGACACCGAGTCCCCCGAGACACCGAATGCGACAAGTGCTTCGACCCGGACGAGACGACCGACAACATGGCCCGACCACCGCGAATGCGCCAAGCTCTACCCCCGATGTCCGAGGACGATCCCGTCTAGTTCGTCGAACCCTGGACCCCGAGACCAACCCCGAACCCCGGAACCCCAAGTTCGCCGAACCCTAATGTGTGAACCCTTTTCCGCCAACCCTATTTTATAAATGAAATATAACATTGTCGCATATTAATTGCCATCTCGCATGCATCTTATCATGTGGTTTGGGGGCCTTATGCCGATTCACCTAATAATTAAATATGGGGCCCATATGCGGGCAAATCTAGTCTCATATCGGCCTCATTTAAACATGTGTAGCGAACCGGCTCCATATGTTGACTTGCCAAACAACATTTAATATGCGGGGGTTTAAACAACTTGAACCGTTTAATAAGTGTCGGGACCCCGGTTCCGCCTAATATGACCTAATTGCATCGCACCTTTGCCATGTCATCCATCATACATGCATCATGCCGATCTTCTGCCGTTGTATTAAATAGTGCATCCGGTGTTTCTTCTAGTGTTTTGCTTCTTCGCGGATAAGGCCGTTGAGTTGATGTGAGCTTCGCCCCGATCTTCGGATGAACCTTTCGACAATGTTTTCAGGCGAGCATCTCCCCCTTTCTACCTATCTTACTTTTATAGTATTTATTCCCTCCTGTTGATCTATTGCTATCCGTGTTGCGATGCTTTAGTTTCCGTACCTGTGATATACCGTGCAGCCCTATACTGCCTTGGACACACCCTATTACCTGTTGTTTGGTAGATAGTTGGACTTGCGCGTCGTAGTTGCTTGCTCAAGTGCTGTTGTGTGTCGTCATATGCCACAGTTGCTGATGTATTGCCGCATGTCGATGTTGGAGATGATTCATAGTTTTACTTATCGTCACTTTAATTTCTGTTTAACAACTAAAATTGAAATAAGCAGAGGCATCGGTGGGTGATAGATAATATTTGGTTTCCGAACGCCCACTTGTGTCCCGTAAGACCCCGAGTACTTGATTCCTGTTCCTTGTTTTATCGCGCTATCCACATCCGGGAGGTATATGGGACCCCCCTGAGCCAGAGCTTGATTCATTCTTATTTCTTGGGGCCACAAACTAGTTTGAGGTTTTATTTCCTATCCTGTACTTATGCCATGCTACTTTCTGTATTTAAATTGTGCGGCGCACCTTTGTGTCGCTTAGGATCGGGACACGATTCCATTGTCGACAAGCCCAGCCACACTTTCGGGTTCCCGATGCGTTCACCGTATTACCCAAACCTTGAGGCCGTCTCGAGCTTGCTTACTCCGCGGATTCTACTTAAGGGTGGCCCCTGAAATATTTCTGAATCCTGTGATTGTTCAATCGTGAAAGCCTCGTTGGGTTTTGATTTGGTTTTTCGAGTTGATCGGCGTGTGTTGCTATTGGTGCACCCGACCGGTAAAACTTCTGAAAATCATCCGCGGATATGGATATGGACGACTTGGAGCACAGTTTCTTGATCATAGACAAGCATAACTAAAGTTTATTGCTATAAATTTGACTTATAATGACTAGTAATCAGCTTCACTATAATGGAATGGCTAATTAATACTGCCCACAACTGCTTGTTTGAAGTGTCGCTTGCGACCATTGTACCTGACTAGTAAGTATTGCAACTACAACGGAATGGCTGAATAAAAGTACCAACAACTGCTGGGTTTTATGGGATATCTCATGCTATTCCTATCTGATTAGTAATTGCTGCAACTACAACGGAATGATTAACTAAAAGGGCCCACTGCTTATTTTATCAGGACGACCCTCTATACCTGACTAGTAATTGCTGCAACGATAACTGAATAAATAAAACTGCCAACCGCGTGAGTTCCTCGGTTGACTTCCTCGTTTGGTCTCGAGGGGGAAACACCAGGATGGGTTTGTTTGGTGTTAGCTTCAGGTTAGATCCGGATAGGTCATTCTCACCCCTCTCTGATTACCGCCAGTTGTATCGAGTCTCTATAGGTTGTTTAGTGCATGCTGCCGCTGCCCCTTCAGTCCACCATACCTATGTAGGCGAGGACCGCCGAATTCTAGCCTCATTGTCTTGGCCTCGATCGACGCTCCTCTTTTCCTTTGCCCTTTGTCGGCACCCTTTGTTTAAGCAGGTTTTGAGATCGGCGTCGTTAGCGTGGTTACCCTTCCGGCTTGGCCTAGGCAGGTTATGGACGCCATTGGTTATTCTTCGTGGCTCTTAGCCCCATTTGCATCTTGTCCGTAGCCGGACGCCTATCGCTTTCAAGGTGATTTGGATCTTTGTATATTATATCGTATTCTTGACTCTTTGAGTCATTTATATATATCTGCTGTGGGTCCCATCGAGGACTGTTGTGTAATGTTATTACGCTTTCCACCCGCACGAAAGTGCTGGTGGCACCTTTGAATCGTTTCTATGCGGGTTTGGCAATTTTGCTCAAACTTGCATAGGTACGATTCGAGGGTGTTCTGAAGTGGTCCTTTGGCGGTGTTTATTTAGTGACGTGAAGTCCACGCATCCGCAGGATGTCCGTGTCCTTCGGGACCATTACCGATTTGCCAGCCACTCGCTTTCCTTGATTTCCCGGATGAAGTCTGCTGCAGTAATCTGTTGATCTCCTTGCCAATAGCTTCGCTCAGGGTCTGGCGCCTTCTTGGATAGACGCTGACCGGGGGTGTCTGGAAGACATTGAGTGCGTGCTCGGCGATTCACAGGAACTCCTGGCATGTCCGCAGGACACCAGCGAAGATTTCCAGCTCACGGAGGAATTCGACGAGCGCCTTCCTGCTTGATCGAGGTCATTGGCGATCAACGCCGTCTTGGAGGCGTCTGTCGGATGGACCTGCACTTTCTTGGTGTTGACGGTGGAGTCGAAGGACATGTCGGGTGCGTCCTGCCTTGTGACTGGGGGTAGCCCATTGTCCGTCTCCTCGCGGAGCCTTACGATCTCGTCTTGCATGCCGAAGGACCGGAGATTTTGTTGAAATCCCTATCGCATTGGTCCGGGTGAAGCTCCGTGGACTGTGATGACGCCTTGGTCTGGCATGTTGAGTAGTAGGTATGCGTGGTGTGGGACGGCCAGAACCTTGCGAATGCTACACGCCCCAGATGGCATGGTATTGCGACGGCGATCCACCACTAATTCTAGGCGCCCCGCCGAAAGTTGTCCGGCTTCCCAAAGATAACGTCGAGCCCTATTTTGCCCAGGGAAGATGCCCTTCCTCGACAATGCCGTGGAACGTTGTGTCCGATTGTTCCAGCTGCATTGCGGGATCCGATAGCTGCTAGAGTGCTTGCGAACATTAGGTTGATGCCGCCGTCCATGAAGACACGACTCATCTCAAGCCTCCGTCTGCGCCTCCGACTGAAAGCATGACTGGGCGAGGGATCCGCAAGGGTGATCTGCGCGAGTGAATGTGATGGGACTCGATCCGCTGAGGTACTCAGGGATTGCAGGCGGAGTTGCTATGGCCAAGTTGATTTGTCGGGTGATTTTCTTCTGCACCCTATTTGTGGGGCGTCCCTTCTGTATCATATTGAGTGCTCCTTTTGGTGGGGGGTATGCGACCCCGGCGTTGTTTTGATGGTGCGATGGTTGATTTGGGCCTCCAATAGGAGGCGTGGAGGAGCTCCGTGTGCTATTTCACTGCGCAGTGCGTTCAACGCAGGGATTGGAGCTTGTTGCCTCATCTGCACCATGCCTTCGCTGAGTTTCTGGAACTCGCGGCAGTCCTGGAGCATGTGGCTAGCTTTCTTTTTACCATCTTGTTTGTCGATGTAGAAGTGGATGGTGCATGGACCCAAAAGTTTGTCGAATGCTGAGGGTCCGTTGTCGCGGTCGCGGTGTTGCCACGACTGCGTTGGTCGTCCGTTGTCGCGGAAGTTTCCGCTGCGGTATCCTCCGCTGTTGCGGTTGTTGTCGTTACGGCGGTCGGCGTAGCCGGCTGCGACCATGTATGGGTCCGTCGCGGTCCTCGTAGACACGCGATCTCCTCTCGCTGCGGCGTTCGTGTCTTCGGCCGTAGTCGTCCTCTTCATCTGATTGCGCTCGCTGGATGCAATCTTCGCCGTCTGCCCAACTGTTGGCGATTTCCATGAGCTGGTCGAGTGTCTTGGGTTTTACACGTCCAAGTTTCTCCTTGAAGTCTGGGCGCTTGACGCCGTCCCTGAAGACGTCGATGGCCCGCTCTTCGGAGATGTGTGCTGCGGAGTTCTTGGTTGTAGACCAGCGTAGTATGTACGAGCGAATAGATTCACCCGTTCTCTGAGTGCAGGCTCGCAATTCTTCGATTGAGGCGGGCCTCTTGCTGGTGCCTTTGAAGTTTCGGATGAAGTTGTGGCGAGCTCCCGCCTTCGGATGGATCGATGATAGGCTTCTAAGCGGACCAGCACGCTTTGTTAGCTGCAGCTGAAGGCATTGCATGGCGGTTTCTTTGTTGCCTCCATGAAGCTTGACGGATGACAGATGGTCACTGAGCCAGGACTTTGGATCTTGCGTGCCGTTGAACTTCGGAGTATCCGAAGGAAGCTTGAAGTTGCGTGTCATCTGTGTTCGCCGAACGGATCTGCTAAAGCATCGAGCCCCGCAGAGTTCTCCTTCGTCTTCATCCATCTCAGATTCAGACGAGCATGCGCGTTTAGCGCGTGCTTTATCGATCTTGCGCTGTGTAACCTTGTCTCTGGTGTCGTAGTCGCTTTTTATGGCGGTGCGAGCTCTTCTTCCTTCGAGGAAGATCGTGCTCCTCTTCCTCTTCGGATGAGGGGGTGGGACTCCGGTCGCGCCTGGCCGGAGCTTTCTTCTTCCGCAGGAGCGTCTTCGTGGAGCGCAGCTCCGATTAGTCCTAGTCCGGTGAGTGCGGACCTATGCATGGCCCTTTTCGGGTCCCCCTCCGGAGATGGGTGAGCCGCGAGATACGCAGTGGCTACCATGATCGCGGCTTGTGGCGTCTTCGGGATGATGTTGCCGTCAGCGTCCATATCCATGAACGATGTGTGGAGAGTTCGGGTCACGTCACGCCGCTCCTTGGGGTCCATGTTTTCCACCCGAGAGCGGTGCTTGTTTCCCTGGTTTCCGTTTGTACTAGAGCCGGGTCCCATGGCGGAGAGCGCAGCTCGTCACGCACTGGACTCAGAGGCTGCTTGCTTGCGTTTGTCGAGCGTATCCTGCATCTTCACTTGCTTCTTGTGCTCCTCGATGAGGAGGTCGTGGTATGCCCTCAACAGATCACGTGGGGAGTCCAGAGGTAGGACTATTTCGCCTGCGACGGCACGGCGTGCTTCGACCCATCCTTCTTTGCTAAGTTGGATGAGGTGGCCACTGTTTTCCCCGTTGGGTGGGGGGACCGACTTCTTCCGTTCCCACCGTTTTCGCCGTTTCTGTCCTGCGGGTTGGGGTTGGGCGGCGGGTTAGGCGTTTCCTCGTCGGTTTGGATGACTGCGGCCTGAGATAGCGCCTCTGATTGGTTACTTGCCGCAGCTTTCGGATCCGAAACCGTAGGTCCCTTCATCCGAAGGTGGATCACACACATCGGAGTTGCAGCAGCTGCTGCTGTAAAACTCATCTGTCAATGGTGAAGTGTGTAGCACGGGATGTGGAGCCCTCGAAGCGGGCCTGATTGACGGCATGGGCACCCGCTCAGGGAGGCGGAGGGTGCCGGTTTGTCCCACCTGGAAGCAGAAGCTCCCGAACAAGATTTCGAGTCCGTCGCCTACGGGCTTGAAATCCTTCATGGTAGCCGGAGAGTGGGCGGTGAAGTCGAAAGCACCGAAGAGGAGATGATTCTCCGTTGCCGCGGAGTTGTAGATCGATCGGGTCGGAACCGTCACGACCGCACAATCAGCAGCCCCAGTTCCCACAGACGGCGCCAATTGACAAGGTTTAATCTCGTCAATGCCCATTGTTATGGACTTGAGTTTTGGAGAAGATGGGGATGCTGGAGATCGTGGCACGGTTAACAGACAAGCAACCAGGGGACACGAGATTTACCCAGGTTCAGGCCCCCGGAGGGAAAACCCTACTCTGCTTGCGCTCTTTGATTACTGGCGGAACCGAAGGTTCTGGTGCGCAGATTCGATCTGGCGTGGATGCGTGTGCGAAAGTATGAGTCAAGTTGCCCTAGGACGTTCCCTCCTGGCCTTTATATAGACTTAGGCAGGTCCCGGGCGTAGTCCTAGTCGGTTACAAGTTCTAGGGTTTTACCCCTTTGAATTTATTATCTCCTCTAGTCTTGCTCTCCAAGGATCCGAAGACGTCATGGGCCTTGGCCACCCGAAAATCTTCATGGGCCAGCGTATGTCTGCCGTGGGCCTTCCTTGGGCTGGACTAGGAATGCTGAAGTTACGTACCCGTAGGGTATAACCATGTCATCTGGTGCAAACTGACCATATTGTTGAGGCTCTGGTGCAAAGTGACCATGTTGATGAGGCTCTGGATCATGATCATGAGGTTGTTTGAGGAGGTGCAGGAGGTGAAGGAGACTCTTGGACGTGCTGTGAGGAGGCCAGATGGTAATGGTAAGAAAAAAAGAGCATAAACCTGTTGTGTGGTGTGAAACTTGTGAAGGAGAAGGAAACGAGGGGTAAGAAGAGCCAAAAGAAATAGACTTTGAATTTGGGACTTGTTGTTGTAAACATTTGTTATTGTAATAATTTGGCAGTTGTTGTTGTAAACATTTGTTATTATAATAATTTGTCACTTGTTGATAATTTGGACAAAATTCAAATATGATGGTAAATTTGAATTTCAACAAATGTAGCTATGTCACTTTTCTATGTTTGTATGAGCTTCCAACATTTTTCTCATATGTACAATACAACTCATACTCATCCTGATCCCTTTTGTGAAGTACAACTCACCCTTACCCAAAATGGGGTAGAAATGGGCTCCAAAGCTAGGGTAAACCACCCCATTTCTAAGCAAGTTTTTTTTGACCATTTCTAAAACCAAGTTTGATATTTTTCCTCAGAACTATGTCATATAACATGACACCATGCGAAGGTTTTGTATTTTTTGATTTTTTTTGAATTAGTTATGCCCATTTGAATGTTTGGTCAAACTTGAAGGGTTTTCATAAATATTCTTAGCTAGGGGCTGAGGCTCACAAAAATAGCATTGGATCTCTGATGAAATAGCATGTTGTGAACCTAAAAATGATTTTTACAAAAAATCATCAGCATGAAATCATGTACCTGTAGTTCATATCTTACCAAAGGCGAAGCTGCGGCCGGTGCTACCGGGGCTGTAGCACCGGTCCAGCAAAGTTGCACACCTGATTAGCTAGCATTAGAGCATCTTCACTCGCCTACCCCGCCGAAATTAGGTCAGGACGCCGAAAATCGGCCCAGTCGTGTACCCAGGGACATGTTTTCGTCCGAATTTCGGCGTGTTTTGGTCCGGCCTATCCAGGCCGAACCCAGGTTCCCTGCACGCCTGGGACGAAAAAAAAAGAGCCAGCTGCCGAGACAGTCCCATTCCCACCCACTCCACTCGTCCAGACTGCCGCGAAGAGCTCCCAGCGCCCCTATCGCCATGACTTTTCCACCACGCCGAGACATGCCCACGTCTCTAGATACGCTCGCCGTAGTTGCCACCCACCACGACGCCTTCTCCGCCGCCGCTCTCGCCGACATAGCCTCGTCGTAGCTCTGCTTCGCTACGTGCTCCCACCACCATGCCCGCCAAGTGTTCGGCATTTGGCCGGATTCAGCCATGGACTCCGACGATGACGAGATACTCGCCATTGACTCCGATGAGGACGAGATCCTTGCCATGGACTCTGACGACGAGGAGATGCTCGTTGTACTGCTAGAGGAGGAGAGCGCCGAGGTCGCCGAAGGTGAAGAGCACTTGCAGATCCTCGCATCGGTCGCCTAGCTATACATGCAGATGGCGAAGCCGAAGCGCGGTGGTTCGGCGCCAGGTCGCCAGAAGTGCAAGGCGAGACAAAGGATATGAGCCGAATTTGAACGGAAACGGGCGACCCGGAAAATCGGGCTGGGTACGTGAGTGAAAAACTGGGCGTACCCATACTGAAAACTTATGTCATCCGGCCAAAGTTTGGTCCGAATTTCGGTCTAGGTTACCCAACGAGTGGAGATGCTCTTAATTTAGGATATTAGTACCACCGGTCCCATTTAAAAACCAGCTGCATGCATGCATGTGTTCAGAGACTCGATCGGGCAATTTAGCATGGCTAGCGGCAGTGCTAGCTCCGTCCTCGGCTTCTATTTTCTGCTTTCTATGTTGCTCGGCTCCTTATAATTTCTCATATTCCTTATTGTCTTTGTGCGGATTTTTTTATCTAAAGCCGTTCTTGTGAGTAACTTATCCATTTTAATTTTCGTATTAGATTATTTATGTCAATCCACTTTACTTCTATGGTTCATCTTAGTTGCATGCTATAAATTATTTTACCCACTACAGATTAGTACCCGTCTTACTCTGTTTCTAGCTCCGCCACTGTATCTTACCCACTTCTAGCCGATTCGGTAGGATTTGTCTTTTTCATCAGGGATGAAATAAAAGGTTTGAGATACTTAAGTTGGGAAATTGTGCATGCTATGTGGTCTAGTATTTTTGAAAAATAGGATGTTACCATTTTGAAACTTCAATTTGGTGGTTGCTTCACAAATCCCCCTCTTTCGGCACTCAAAAAATAGAAAATGGATTTTCTGTGCGTCGAAAAGGAATACTTTGTGTTACAACATTGTTAGTCATCCCTGAAATGGATCGTATGGGCACCTAGAGGGGGGGTGAATAGGTGCTAACCAATTTTTAATACTTTTTCAATTTTAGGCTTGACACAAAGTAAATTCTCTATATATGCAACTATGAGAATTTCCCTATATGTAACCCTAACTACTAAGCACGTAAAAGAGGAGCGAGGAAACCGTAGTGGAACACGTGGAGACACAGAGATTTGTTTTACCGCAGTTCCTTCCTTGTTAAGGGAAGTACATCTGCGTTGGAGGGGTGGGCGGTTCTAAGACCACCACGCCACAATAGGCCTCACCCTATTCTCCGATGGATCTCGCCACGAGAGGCCTGATCCACCTTCTCCACTATTGGATCCCTTCGAGGCGAGAACCGGTGCCTTTTACAACACTATCGGGGCACACACCCACAACCGAATTGGGGGCTCCCGAGATGACAACAAGCTGCCACAAGAACAAGGTTTATCAATATAAATAAAAACGAGAATCTAGATATTTACAAGAAATACTAGATCGGAGGTTCTCCAAATGAATGGAGAGAAGATGAAGCGCTTGATTGCTGATGATGAAGATCGAGTTCTCCTCCTTCGATTCCCCAAGGGATGGGGCCTTTGGGTGGATCTAGGTGGAGCACTCTTGGATGAAGCTTTCAGATCTGATCTGTTCTTTTTCGAGATGAATCAAGAGTTCTGGCAGGAGGGGGATGGATGACTTAAATACCCCCTCCCCAGAACTGGCCGTTGCACAACTTTTGGGGCGGATTATCCGCCCCCCACTTGGGGCGGATATGGAAAACTCCGCCCCAAGGGCGGATTCTCCGGGGGAAACTCCGCCCCCTCTCTGGGGCTTGCGCCTTGTTGAAGCTTGGTGAAGTTCTTGGGGGGCGGATAATCCGGCCCCCCTGAGGGGCGGATTATCCGGCCAGACTGGAAAGTCCGGCCAAAACTCCACCCACTCTCTGGGGCTTGTGCCTTGGCGATGAGCAGGGAGGGGGGCGGATTATCCGGCCTCCCTGAGGGGCGGATTATCTGGTGGGGCCGGAAAATCCGGCCAAAATTCCGCCCCCCTTCTGGGGCTTGCGCCTGCTTGGGCAAAGGGAGGGGCGGATTATACGCCCCTGGTGGGGCCGGATTATCCGCCCGCAAAGGCAGAGTTCTTTTCCCTTTATTCTCAAATAGAGCTGCAACACTTCAACACACATTAAATGATCCTTGGTATTGTTATCTAACACACAAAACACTAGGGATTAAGCAATGTTCTTTCAATCTCCCCCTTTTTGGTGTTAGATGACAATACTAGGATTTGTAATAAAACCAGCAAAAGCCACCTTAAATAATGAAAGACGCTCCCCCTAGATGTGTGCATATTAAAGATTTGCATTTGAATACAAATACACACACTAGGGAGAACACTACTTTAAGGTTTGGGAAATAAGGTCATACACCGGGATGAGAATATAGCCAAAGCAAACATAGATAATCCCATGAATCCATATGCCATCAAATATGCTCCACAATTCCAGAAATCCATGAGGTCCACAATAGATAAATCCAGAAGTCTAAGAATACCAAACAAAGTGGAGTACGACATAGTCTTACATACACAATCACAAATAGCAAACAAGTTCACGCTAGAAAAGTCATAAGCAAGCAAATAAAAACGACTAAAATAGAAGAGCTTGTGCCCGACCCTTGCAAATCCACGAGACCTAATAGAACTACTTCTCCCCCTTTAGCATCTAAACGCCAAAAAGGAAGAAGAGCGATGCTAACGCCCCTGGAGATCAGAATTCACACCCAAATTTTAAAGAATCAAATCAATCAAAAGCCAAATTTGAGTGTGTTTTCCATAAGAACAAAAGATATGCAAGAAAATCCAACGAGACCCATGAAAAACCAACTCTTCTCAAGGAAGAGGGCGGTGGCCGAAGCCACCATGTTGGAGCGCATGGCATGACACCGCAAAGATGTATCTTGAGTTCAAAACCAGTGCTCATCGATGACCCACATATCACAAAATGATATTAAGGGAAATGATTTTACTTGCTTTCGGCATTATGGGGGGAGGGTTGGCCCAATCAATTAGGACCACACTCCCCCTATGTCTATGCCCGCATCTAAACCAAATACATGAATAAGAGCAAGTGAGTGTACAAGGGTAGTCAAGCCAAGCTCCTTGAATCTATGATATTTAGCTCATTCCTCAAATAACAAAATCTTGCTTCATCAAGGGGCTTCGTGAAAATATCAGCAAGTTGGTTCTTCGTGCTCACAAAGGATAGAGCAATATCTCCACGAGCAACATGATCCCGAATAAAGTGGTTGCGAATCTCTATATGTTTTGTTATTGTATGTTGCACGGGATTGTAAGCAATTTTGATAGCACTTTCATTGTCGCATAAAAGAGGCACTTTGTCATAATTGACACCATATTCCTTTAAAGTTTGCCTCATCCATAACAACTGAGTACAAGCACTTGCAGCAACAACATATTCAGCTTCGGCGGTTGAGAGTGAAATACAATTCTGTTTCTTTGATGACCAACACACTAGAGACCTGCCCAAGAATTGGCATGCACCAGAGGTTGATTTCCTATCATCTTTGTCACCAGCCCAATCTGAATCAGTGTAACTACATAGAGAGAAACTTGAACCCTTGGGATACCATAACCCAAAATTTGGGGAATGAACCGAATATCGGAAGATTCGCTTGACTGCCACTAAGTGGATTTCTTTAGGAGCGGCTTGGTACCTTGCACACACTCCTACACTTAACATGATATCGGGCCTAGATGCGCAAAGGTAAAGGAGAGAGCCGATCATGGATCGATATACCTTTTGATCCACGTCTTTACCCTTGGGATTGAGCTCAAGATGACACTTTGTTTGCATTGGGGTAGCAACGCCACTGCGATCCTTCATCTTGAACCTTTTAAGCATGTCTTGGATGTACTTATCTTGATTAATAAAGGTTCCTCTCTAAGTTGTTTGATCTCAAATCCAAGAAAGAACCTGAGCTCACCCATCATGGACATCTCAAACCTGTCAGTCATAAGCTTCGAAAATTCATCATTAAAAGCTTGGTTAGTAGAGCCAAAAATAATGTCATCTACATAAAGTTGGCATACAAAAAGCTCCCCATTAACCTTCTTAGTAAAAATAGTGGGATCGATTTGCCCAACTTCGAATCCACGGTCTAGCAAAAGCTCTTTAAGGTGCTCATACCACGCACATGGGGCTTGTTTAAGGCCATAGAGCGCCTTATCGAGTTTGTAGACATGGTTCGGAAATTTGGGGTCCTCAAACCCCGGGGGCTGCTTGACGTATACTAACTCATGTAGAGGACCATTAAGGAAAGCGCTCTTAACATCCATTTGTTGTAATTTAAAATTATGATGGGCTGCATATGCAAGAAGGATACGGATGGACTCAAGGCGAGCCACAGGAGCGTAGGTCTCGCCAAAATCAATTCCTTCTACTTGAGAGAATCCTTGAGCCACGAGTCGTGCTTTATTCCTCACAACAATGCCATTTTCATCCTGTTTGTTCTTGAAGATCCACTTGGTGCCGATTACATTGCGGCAATCCTTTGGCTTTTCTGAGCTTCCAAACTTTGTTGCGTTCAAGTTGTTTAATTCTTCATGCATTGCAACAACCCAATCGGGTCTTCAAGAGCATCAAAACCTTCTTTGGTTCAACCATGGAAATGTGAGCTTGATGATCACGAGCTTGCAAGCTCTCTTCTAGTGGATACCCTTCGTCAGATCACCAACAACCTTGTCAAGAGTGTGACCTCTTAGTTCAAGGTTGCGATCAGCACGAGCCTTGCGACGAGCCTCAATGTCCTTATTGTTTCTAGGAGGAGTGGATTCAATTGTTGTATCCTTGTCTTGATTACTGCCTTGCCCTTGATCTTGGTCCCCGTTCTTGCGGAAGATTGTTGCTGAACATTTTCTTCAGGCCCGGATAATCCTCCCCTTGGAGGGGCCGGACTATCCGGCCTGGGAGGTGAAGTACCAGAACCATCTTCCTGAGAAAGCCTGAATGGAGTTGGAGACCCAGGGCCGGATACTCCGCCCCTGGGGGCCGGAGAATCCGGCCTGGGAGCTTCAGAGATGTTGATTTCTCCTTCGGATCCCCTGGAATGAGTTGGAGTGCCAGGGGCGGATTGTCCGCCCCTTGGAGGGGGAGGATAGTCCGGCCTAGTACTACCAGCTTGTCCAGTGGACAGATGGTCTTCAGCAGATTGTGGTGTTGGTGCAGGATTGTCTCCAACAGTAGGAGCTTGTTGATCTTGTGTAGATGAGGGCTCCACATGTGTGGAGCATTGTCCTTCCCGATCCGCCACAAGGGGTTCCTCAATGGGGCGTAAAAATCCCATGCCCCTTCTTCTTATGGCATCTTGGGGTATTTCAATATCTGCATCACAAACATCAACTTGCCCTACAAAGGAGCCATTATTTTCATCGAACTCCACACTACAAGATTCTACAACAATCCCAGTGAGCTTGTTGTAGACTCTATAAGTGTGGGATTCGGCACCGTAACCAACAAAAATACCTTCTAAAGCCTTGGATTCAAATTTTGACAAACGGACACCTTTAATAAGAAAGAAACACTTACGAATACCACCTCAAGTATGAGATGTTGGGTTTGTTACCTAAGTATTTCATATGGGGTCTTGTCCAAGATCTTCCAAGGTAGAGCCGGTTTGATGAGTGACAAGCGGTGGATATGGCTTCACCCAAAAATTATAAGGAGACTTGAATTCAGCTAGCATAGATCTTGCCATATCCATCAAAGTCCGGTTCTTCCTCGGCTACACCATTTTGTTGAGGGGTGTACGCAATGAATATTGGTGTCTAATCCCCTCTTCGCTAAGAAACTCGTTTAAAGTGTAGTTCTTGAATTCTGTGCCGTTGTCACTTCTAATTGCCAAGATGGGAACATTGTTTTGACGTTGAACTTCATTGGCAAAGTCGATGACAGTTTGTTGAGTCTCACTTTTCAGCTTGAAGAAATATACCCATGTATATCTTGAGTAATCATCGACGATGACCAAGCAATATTTCTTCCCACCAAGACTTGCATGAGAAGGAGGACCAAATAAATCCACATGAAGTAATTCCAAGATCCTCTTTGATGACACAATAGTCTTCCTCTTGTGGGGAGAATCATGCATTTTCCTTCAACACAAGCCCGCAAACACGATCTTTGGCAAAGAGACATTGTCTTTTAGTCCAAGTATGTGGCCACCCTTTTGGAGACTTTGCAAAGTTCTCATGTTGACATGGGCTAAACGGCGATGCCATAGCCACATTACGTGCCTTTCCGAATAGACACATCGGACCCGAAGTGGTTTTCCCCGAGAAGTCCACCACATACAGGTCATTTTCGACGTATCCAACGAAAGCGACCTTTAGAGACTTGCTCCATAAGAGTACTACCAAATCATCATCGATAAAAACAGCAAAACCCATCTTGCTAAGGGCATGAACAGAAAGAAGATTGTAGCCAAGGGTCTCAACAAGCATGACGTCCACGAGAGAGATATCATGGGCAACCACAACCTTGCCAAGACCCAATACCTGAGATTTAGACTTATCACCATAGGAGACTGTGATATTATCAAGATTTGGACGCATCTCCGTGATGATCTCCTTGCTTCCGGTCATATGACTAGTGCAGCCACTATCCAGCACCCATTTCGACCCACCGGAAGCATAGCCCTGCAAGAAAATTACTTCTTGGTTTTAGGTACCCATTTTTCAATGGGACTTTCATGTTAGTAACAAGGGTCTTTGGGACCCAAATAGACCAAGCAATATATTCATCAAAGGGACCAACATAATAAGCATAAACATCGCCATAGTCATCACAAAAGAGTTCATAATTAGGATTATGAGACCCTGCAAAACCAATATTATTAGTCTTGTCTTTTGTGACAACCTTCTCAGCAGTGCTTGTCTTTAATTGCACATTCTTGGTCTTGTTCTTCTTGGTTTTCTTCTTCTTGGACTTGGTGACATACCCAAGTTCCTCTATACCATGATTTGACCTTTGCTTGCCAAGAACTTCATCAAGCACACCTTTGTCCTTTGTAGTGATGTCCTTGTTCACTTATTTTTCCACACTAGCATTTTTCTTGCTACTATATGGTGAGTTGAACGAGCTAGGAGTATCATATTCGGCCAATCGACTTTGAAGCTGATCATGTGACTCATTGAGAATAGAGAACTCGTTTTTCAACGCCTTGTGAGCATTGTCAAGTTTCTCCAATTCCTCGGAGAGTCTATCATGAGCAGCCCCAAAGTTAATCCTTTCCTTCTTTAACTTCTTTGCCTTGGTGACAGCATTGTCACGTTCCTTAACGAGTTTAGTCACAATTTCTTCATGTGACTCTTCCATAGACTCAAGCCTCTCTTCAAGAGAGACCCGAGCTTCTTATTCTTATTCAAGAGCATTTTTTAGGGATGCGATTTCCATTGCATCCTCCCTTTAAATTCTGCCCTTTTCTTCGAGGAGTGCTTCGTTTTGGGCCAGCTGATCCATAAGAGCCTCAAAACGAACTTTGTGCTCACCTTGCAGGTTAGTATAGAAATAATCCAAAGCAATAATCTCTTCTTTAACCTTAAGACTAGCAGGATCATCCATGTCTATCATAGTCTTGGGAAAAGAAGAGTTAGAAGAAGTTACCTCAGAGCTTCTTGCCATGAGGCAAGTAGCATTCTTGTTGATGATGTTTTCGTTCGGAGAGTCGAAGAGAGATGTTGATGTAGATGTGGTGGCTATAGTAGCCACCTCTTGAGAGCTATCGTCCTCGTCCTCATCTTCACTCCCGATGAATATTCTTCTTGAGCCACTAGAACAATCTTTGGTTGCTTCTTGAAAGGAGCATTCTTCTTTACAAACTTTCTTACGTGGAGCTTTTGATTTGTCCTTGAAAATGAGTCTTCCTCCATTATCCTCTCTACTTTGATATGGACACTCATTTCTGATGCGGTCACCACAATTAAAGCATGTTCTCATCTTGGGACCATTTTCTTTTCTTCCATAGGCTCCACTCTTGCGATCTAGTTCAGCTTTAGCCTTGGCTGGATCTTTCCAAAAGTTTCTTGCATAAAGAGCCAAGTATTGTCCGTGGATCCTTTTTATATCTTCGGGACAGTCCAGACCTTCTACCGCATATTCATCATGATCAATCACACTAGTCTTCAAGGCCATGTTGACCCCCTTTTGGATCCCCATAGCTCGAGCACGAGCATCTTCGGCATTCTTGGCAGCCACTTTGAAGGCGGCCATTTCTTGCATTACCTCATTTGGATGACATGAGGTGATAATTATGCCTACCTTGGAGACTTTTCAAATCTGTGGGCTCAAATGGCATAAGAGCACTGACATACTTGCACTTGATCCAAGCATCATCAACATGAGCTGCACCGTGGTTTCTGAAGGTTGTGGCTATTGCCTTGAGCCTCCTATACATGTCCTCGTGGTCTTCTCCATCCAGCATATAAAATCCTTCAGCTTCATTGCTCAAGGCATCATATATATTCCTTCTCATACTTTCATTTCCGATGAAGAGCTCGGTGAGAGCATCCCAAGCTTCTTTAGCTATGCTAAGATGCTGAATGTGTGGCATGTCTTTGTCACCCACACCAAGTTGTATCATGTGTAAAGCTGTAGCATTGAGTGGCTATCGACCACTTCTCTCCTTGTGAGATTGTTAGGATTTCCAACGTGAAGACCATTTTCGATGATCTTCCACAACTCTATGGAGGAACTGCACACATGAGATTTCATCAAAAATTTCCATTGAGAGAAAGTAGATGCTGAAAGTTTGGGTGGATCACCCCTATTATGTATATGTGGGTGAGGAATAGGCGGATCAGGGGAATACACATGAGAAACCTCATTGTATCCATCCTTACCGCTATCCTTTTTCGAGGAGGAGCTCTTACTAGTATCATCACCTACCACTTCGTTATCTTTGGAAACAGTTTTACCCGTTTCCTTGGATTGCGGAGTGGTATCCTCAGAGTTAGATGGAGGTGATGCTGCGGATGTGGAGAGACGCATTATCAATTGACGCATCTCTTCCATCTTAGCCTCCATTGAACTCACCAAGGTTGTTTCCAACGTCTTGAGATCGTTCATGGTGACTACCTCCGGAGCATCACTCCCATCTCCCTTGGAACCCATACTTCTCTTAGGCGGTTAAGCCCGAAATAAGAGTCGAGGCTCTGATACCAATTGAAATGGATCGTATGGGCACCTAGAGGGGGTGAATAGGTGCTAACCAATTTTTAATACTTTTTCAATTTTAGGCTTGACACAAAGTAAATTCTCTAGATATGCAACTACGAGAATTTCCCTATATGTAACCCTAACTACTAAGCACGTAAAAGAGGAGCGAGGAAACCGTAGTGGAGCACGAGGAGACACAGGGATTTGTTTTACCGCAGTTCCTTCCTTGTTAAGGGAAGTACATCTGCGTTGGAGGGATGGGCGGTTCTAAGACCACCACGCCACAATAGGCCTCACCCTATTCTCCGATGGATCTCGCCACGAGAGGCCTGATCCACCTTCTCCACTATTGGATCCCTTCGAGGCAGGAACCGGTGCCTTTTACAACACTATCGGGGCACACACCCACAACTGAATTGGGGGCTCCCGAGATGACAACAAGCTGCCAAAAGAACAAGGTTTATCAATATAAACAAAAACGAGGATCTAGATATTTGCAAGAAATACTAGATCAGAGGTTCTCCAAATGAATGGAGAGGAGATGAAGCGCTTGATTGCTGATGATGAAGATCGAGTTCTCCTCCTTCGATTCCCCAAGGGATGGGGCCTTTGGGTGGATCTAGGTGGAGCACTCTTGGATGAAGCTTTCAGATCTGATCTGTTCTTTTTCGAGATGAATCAAGAGTTCTGACAGGAGGGGGATGGCTGGCTTAAATACCCCCTCCCCAGATCTGGCCGTTGCACAACTTTTGGGGCGGATTATCCGACCCCCACTTGGGGCGGATTATCCGCCCCTGGGAAAACTCCGCCCCAAGGGAGGATTCTCCGGGGGAAACTCCGCCCCAAGGGATGATTCTCCGGGGGAAACTCCGCCCCCTCTCTGGGGCTTGCGCCTTGTTGAAGCTTGGTGAAGTTCTTGGGGGGCGGATAATCTGCCCCCGAGGCGGATTATATCCGGCACGGAAATCTGGCAAAACTCGCCCTCTCTGGGGCTTGCGCCTTGGCGATGAGCAGGGGGGCGGATTATCGGCCTCCCTGAGGGGCGGATTATCCGGCGAGGCCGAAAAATCCGGCCAAAATTCCGCCCCCCTTCTGGGGCTTGCGCCTGCTTGGGAAAAGGGAGGGGCGGATTATCCGCCCCCAAAGGCAGTGTTCTTTTCCCTTTATTCTCAAATAGAGCTGCAACACTTCAACACACATTAAATGATCCTTGGTATTGTTATCTAACACACAAAACACTAGGGATTAAGAAATGTTCTTTCAATCCCATTATAGACATGCATGCCCAATATGGGCACATTATCACAAACTATGCCTTGAGTCTAGCCATATCATTGGTCATTTGACCCGAAAGCCAGAAAACCTCGGAGGAGATAGGTCATTTTGTGAAGGTTTTTTTGAAATATGATCAATAGACCAAGTTTGATATTTTTTCTCACAACTATGTCACATAACATGACACCATGCGAAGGTTTTGTATTTTTTTGATTTTTTTTTGAATTAGTTATGTACATTTGAATGTCTGGTCAAACTTGTGAAACCCCGTTGACTGCATCCTAAACCCAGCTAACCCTAACACCGAATGAGGAACGTAGATCTAACCCTAGAGCGACACTGTGGCCGTCCGCGGGTGGCTCTGGGCGATCCGTGGAAGGGCTTGTTCTGCAACCTGATTGGTTGGCATCTCTTAGAAGGATTTCGCGGCTAGCTCTTGGCGATCCGTGGGATGGATGATTCTGGAATCTGGTTGGCTTCATCGTTTTTCCATGAACAGATAAGGTACAACGTGGCACACTCCATTGACCATTGGAGCGAGCGTGGCATGCGAGGGCGCTGGGCGGGGCGGGCTGCACCATGCATGCAGCTGCCCCTAGCGTCGCAGTCTAGCTATTTTGCGTGCAATAGCGCTGCAGCGTATTTACTCCCTCCGTCGCATTAAATAAGTGTACGTCTAACAACTTTCTTCAGTCAAACTTACTCCTCTCAGGTTTATTGTAATAAATGAGACTTTGCATGATACCACATCTATGTTATTTTGCACTATGGAGTAGTAACTTAGACTATTAACATATGCATGATACCACATCTAAGTTACTCCCACATACTCCCTCTGTCCGCAAATAAATTGAAGAGGCCATTGCTAAATGTTATTGGACTTGATTTCCGTGAAGCAATTTTTTCTAATTTAAAGTGCATTGGAAAGGTAGAAGTACACTTTTTGTGGACAAATTTTGAAGCCAAACGTACACTTATTTGTGGATAGAAGGAGTATGCATGTCAATATGACCAGCCTAAGAAAAAATATCAAAATCTAAAATATGTAATAAATATAACGTACAGCGTGTCACACTTCATTGACCGTTGGACCGAGCGTGACATGCGAGGGCGCTGGGCAGGGCGGGCTGCACCATGCATGCATGCTATGCAGCTGCCTCTCGCGTCGCAGTCTAGCTATTTTGCGTGCAACAGCGCTGCAGCGTATTTACTCCCTCTGTCGCATTAAATAAGTGTACATCGAACAACTTTCTTCAGTCAAACTTACTCCCATCCGGTTCATGCGCCATACAAAAAGTCAATATTTATAAATCTAAAATATCAACTTTGACTACGTATATAAGAAAAAAATCAAAATATAAAATATAGTAAACTTAGTTTTATACTCCCTCTATTTCGTCCAATTGACATCCCTCTGATTACTCCCCACCGATTTTTCTTGCGTGTGTAAAAACGAACGAGTTTGTTGCATGCGGTGTGTAAAAACGAACGAGTACCTTGGTACTAGATTCCTGCATTTATTACCGAGTAAATCAAGGCCAAATTCTATTTTCTCTTTTATTTTTCACTGCCAATGAACAGCCACCTTAGACATTTTTTCTCTCTTTCGCATTAATGCATGCATGCATGCAGGGGCTGGGGCGATGGTGCAGGGGTCACGTCGCATCCTAGCAATTTTTTTCTCTCTTTCGCATTGATCATGCACACGGCTACGCCCGCTGCCCACACGCAACGCAGCGCACGCGGTTGCGCCAACGCTGGATTCCCACGCCGCCCTTCAAGCCCCGCCCTCAATAAATAGGCAAAACGCCTTTGCCTCATCATCTCATCTTGCCCATCATCTTCAACCTCGAGTCCGTCCCTTTGCCTCCTCCCAGCCCCCAAACACTCCGGCGACCATGGCGACCTCCCCTCTCCGCTTCCCTTCCGACACCGAAGTTAGCGACGAGGACAACTACCCGGACCACAAGCAGGTCTGGGAGCAGGAGGCGCCCACGCGCCCCTAGCGTGGCAAGAAGGGACGCAAAGCCCCGCCCTTCCCCTGGGCGGAGGGCCCCTTTGTCCACAACCCCGTCCCCGGCGGCGGCAACCTCCCCGACGACGGCCCCTCCGAAGAGTACTGGAAGGCAGCGGAGAAGAAGGAGGCAAAGGAGGACGCTGCCTACGCCAGGTGGGAGGAGAAGCAGGCCAAGCGCGCCTTGAAGAAAAGGCGCAGACGCGAGGATGAGGAACGACGGGAGGCCAATCGCTGGGCCTTCCAGGAGGAGCAGCGACGACGGGAGCACCGGGAGAGGCTGGCGGACTGGAATGCCACGGCGGCTCGGAGGGTGGCGGCACCGGCACCGCCTCCACCGCCGATGGAGTAGGGTAGCTAGGGTTAGGGTTTAGGGGCTAGCCCAGGGTTTAGTCGGGGCGCCTATTCCCTTCTATATTATTGTACTTTTTTCTTTTTATTGTAATGTTATCCCAATGTTATCGATCCGGCTATCTAATATAAGGAATGTTATCCCAATATTATCTATCCCCTTGTTTTATTGTAATCTGTGTTTTATTGTATTGTCATTTGTCAAAACACCCAAACACAACAAGTGTATAAAACAAAAGACACAAAAACAAGTTCTCATATAATACTCGTGCAATATTTATAAAATGAGTGAAATTAGAAAATCTCAAAAGGAAGAATAAGTTAACGTAATGATGGTTGATTATTTTCAAACAACACATGGTTCATTTTCAAACAAGACATTTACATATTTACATAAGTTAAAGGAGCGCCCAAGTTATGTTAGTTAAATGGATTCCCTTGGACTTTATTTATATATTTACTTTCGCCAAAAAAATATTGCGACCTGAGCACGAGTATCTGCAGATCCACACGTCCCTATTTAGATTGTAACGTGAGTACCATTTTTTTCCCAATCAACATATAGTTACTATTGGGCCTGTATACGTCCATTTTGGCCTGGCTAAGTTCTATTTGGGCCTGGCCTTTTTCAATCCTCGTTAATTGTTTTTTTTTACTTTTCAACCCCTCCTCTGCACACGGACGCCCCCTGCACACTGATAAAAGAAACACTGACGAAACTGAAGGAACACTGATTTCGAAAACAGAGTAGCTAAAAATTAGCCCGAATTTGTGTTGCATTTTATTCAAGCCAAAGACATAGACCATTACATCCATTACAAAGCATCACTCGAACACTGACTGCGCTGTCTAATGACTAACGATCAGGAGATAAACTAATCCGAGAGAAATTACACAAAAATAAAAAAATCGGCCATCAGATTGTCCTGCTTCTTCAATTCGATGATTTGCCTTAGCTGCTTGTTCATCTTCTTCAGCTCGGCCTTCACTTCCGCATCCACCATAGTACGAGCGGAAATGGGGTTGCCACATCCCAATTTCTCCACCACGGACGGGTTTTCGAGCTCCCGGGATGCTATCTCCACCCCAATTCGCTCGATGTACTCATCAAGCCACTCAAAATTCCCACATTTTGGCAGTTCCTGAAATCACAGAGATGAACCCTAAATCCCAAATTCGATGAAATGCATGAAATTTCGAAAGAAAAGCGAGAAATTGGCGCTAGGAACACTCAGATCTCACCTTTCCCGGCTCGGGCTTGCTCTCACACTTCACAAATTCCCGGCCAATGTTGCCGTTCTTGTCGGTGGATGTGACAAGCCGCTTGAGCGTGATGCAGGGGCAATCGGGGCACCTCCTCATCAGCACCGCACCATACCGAGGCCATGAGCGGTGGAAGGAAGCAGAGCTCGACATCCCTTGTCGGCGTTGCCGCACTTGCTCGCCGGAGAAGAAAACGGAAGGGGATGAGATGCTGGAACGGTGGCGGGAGTGCTCGGGTGCGGGGACGGATCGGGGCCAACGGCTCTCTTCAACCACAGTGTGGGTCCCACGATATGAGGTGGACATTAGGTGAGTTCCGCCGTGACGTGGAGGCTGGGTCCCATCATGCTCAGCTGATTCGAATTCGTTGACGGTCTCATGGGGTTCAGTAGAAGTGTCGCACGGGAGCTATTTGCCGCTTCAGAAGTGTTGCATGCGAGCTATTCTTTGCAACGATGTCGATTTCCTTCCAATTCCACGTAAAGACGTCGCATAGGAGCTATAAGCCCATATTTTCGGCCAAAGACAGAACGTTCCTACCAAAAGCTACAGTACCTTCATATAAGCCGGAAAATTCAGTGGGCAGCAGAAACATGTCAGTTGCACCAGGAACTAAACCTGGACCTTAGTGGTTCCCGAGGGGTCACACACACACACACACACACGCACGCACGCACACAGAGAGAAACGACGTGTCCAGCGACTACGAGTGTCGGAAATCAGAGAGGAGATAACTGACAAGAGGCGCGATGAGTGGTTCAATCGAGCTAGACCAATGGTGGCGCCTACGAAAACTTGGAAGGAGAAATGCATCACTGTAGAGGAAAATAAAAATTCAGATGACGCGCCTACTGATGAGAATTCAGAGAGTAAAAATGAGGTGCCTACTGATATGGATGTTAATATGGTGTTCGCCTTGCCTGCTGATTTCCGTGCACCTGAAGCCGAAGTTGCAGAGCTTGTCCTTGGTCCAAAATATGCTACATTCGAGAAGCCGAAGAATTCCGAACAACACTTGGAGCCGATGTTTATCCAGGGACACATTGACAGTAAGCCTATTGGTTGCATGCTTGTTGACGGTGGTGCTGGTGTCAATATTATGCCTCTTTTGGTGTTTTCTAAATTAAACGAAATGGGAGCGAGTTAAGGAAGACCAACATGGAACTTATCAGATTTTCAGGAGAATTATCTAAAGCGAAGGGCATTATATCTATGGAGCTCACAGTCAGAATCAAGACAGTGTCGACTGCGTTTTTTGTTGTTGATGTCAAAGACCGCTAGAATATTCTTTTGGGGCGCGACTGGATCCATGCAAATTGTTGCATTCCGTATACTCTACATACGTGCTTAATTCAGTGGGTGTATGATTATGTGGAGATATTTGAGGCGGACAATTCATCTTGCATTGCTTTGACAGAGGTGTCGGTTGATTGGCAACACGGTGAAATGCAATGTTTGACCGGTAGGGATTTATCTGAAGGGTTTTGCAGCATAGTAAATCAAAAAAAAATCGACGGATGCGAACGGAAAAGCCAGGATCTAATTTAGGAGATGCAAACAACGAGAGAGATTAGATGAGATCTTCATACCCTTGAAGATTCGCACAGCGGAACGTTCGTCGGAACATGGGTGACGTAGTCGTACTCGCTTCTCCTCCTCGTGATCCGCTCCGATCTAACACCGCAAGTGGCGATGCCTCCGAGAGATGCACATGTGCGGCACCTCGATGTCTCCTCCTTCCTCGGTCCAACAAGTATGGTGGAGAGACGGATTGGATCTACAACGCGACGGTGCAAGTGGTGGAGAGTTTCTGCAGCAGGGCTTCGCCTACACGCAGTCGGGAGGGAGAGAGAGAGAGGAGGGCAGCAGGGCGGCTAGGCTTGAGGGAAAGGTGTGGGGGGTGGTGCGCCCCCAGCCCTCTTTATATAGAGGTGTGGGTGGCAACCCTAGCCCTTCCCCCAAGCCTAGGCCGACGGCCAAGGAGGGAGGAGTGGGGGGTGTAGGGTTCGCAGCATAGAAAACAAAAATTTTCCTACGATGTGAACTATATACCAAGATCTATCTACTAGATACAAACAACGGGCGGATGTATATCCGTAGAGAACATACCCTGGAAGACCGACAAAGCTTAACGAGTTCAACTCGTGGTTGATGTAGACGATCTCTTGCCGATCTCAAGATCGAGAGGAAGTCCTTGCGCCGCAAATCAGCAGCGCATCCGTGCTCCAACACACGTTCGAGGCACCGAGCAACCTCCGCCTCCTCTCTCCAGCGATGCAGCGGAAGCACAACTCTTTCTTGCCGAATAGCCACCGGGAATATGTATCTCGCTAGTCCGAGACCATGGGGGATAAATTCTAGAGGGGGAGAGAGATCCTTCACGAGGAGGTGTGAGAGACAAGTGAGGAGGGGGGCTCCTTTTATAGGAGGAGGGGGTAGGGCACCCAAGGGGGTGGCCGCCGGCCATGGGGGCTTCCCCCTCCCCTCCTTCATTCATGTGGGTGGACACTCCACTCACAAAATGCCCTTTAAAATCCCTCCACTCAAAAGTCCACTCAAATTCCCATTAAATTTCCACCAAATTTAATGCAAACTCTCATTAAATAAAACTCTTTTATTTTATTCAGAATTTTGTCAATTACTTTAATGACAAACATTCACAAATAACCCCTTTCTAGAATTCTATTTCACATGCATAACCACTTTATGCAATTTCACCCGAAAACCTGTTTCGGTATCTAGTGAAATAAATTCCTGCGCTTGTTCATTCTTTCGGCATGAAACATTTGCTCCAATTGGATGTCGGTGTCTCTTAAGTGTGTCACCCTACGGTTCGTGAATAATGCGGACATGATCGAGACCCCTCTCGGATCAATAATCAGAAGCGGGATCTGGAGACCCATACTGACTCCCACACATTGAACGATGACTTTCTTGTGATCGTCGGAACCTTTTACGCTAGTATCTTGATCCCTTTGTTTCACGATATATTACATGTCCGAGATTCGATCATCGGTATCTCCATACCTAGTTTGATATCGTTACCGACATGAACTCTTTTCTCGTTCCTGTGATATAACATTCTAGTGATCAAATCACTTGCTTGCAAGCTAATCAATGTGATATCACCGAGAGGGCCCAGAGTATATCTATCCATCATCGGGATGAACAAATTCCACTCTCGATCCATGAGCCTCAACATAACACTTTATTAGTTCTGAATCCATCTTTATAATCACCCTGTTACGGTGTGACGTTTGATGTTATCAAGAAACTCTTCCGGTGTTAGTGATTGACATGATCTCATGGTCTAAGGATTAGGATCACTTCGTAAGTTGTTATAGCAATATAAACTCAATGACTTTTATCGTAATGCTATACTTCGGATGAATGTTCATCACACCATTACACTAATGTTGTGATTCCGTTATTAACAACATCCAATGTCCATGATCAGGAAACCTTGATCATCTTGTTAATCAACGAGCTAGTTTATGAGAGAGGCATAACTAGGAACTTTACATTTGTTTATTAAACACACATGTATTAACGTTTCCGTATTAATATAATTATAGCATGCAAAATAAACATCTATCATATACTTGGAATACACATAATAAACATTTTATTATTGCCTCTCGGGCATATTCCCTTGATCTCCCACTTGCACTAGAGACAATAATCTAGTTACATAGTGATAAATCTAACACCCATTGAGTTCTGGTGTTGATCATGTTTTGCTCTAGGGAGAGTTTTAGTCAACGGATCTGCTACATTGAGATCCGTATGTACTTTACAAATCTTTATATCTCCATCCTTGACATGCTCGCGGATGGAGTGAAACCGGCGCTTAATATGCTTGGAATACTTGTGAGACCTTGGCTCTTTGGCATTGGTAATGGCACCATTGTTGTCACAATAGATCACCATTGGGTCCAACGCGTTTGCCACCACTCCTAGTTCGGATATGAACTCCTTCATCCAAAGCGCTTCTGAGCCGCTTACAAGCGACAACATATTCGCCTCCATTGTTGATCCGCTACCACAGGTTGTTTGGAGCTCCTCCAACTAACGCTCCGCCATTCATGAGAAATACGTATCCGGATTGAGACTTAGAGTCATCCGGATCGGTGTCAACTAAGCGTCGACATAACACTTAGCGACGAGCTCTTCTTCACCTCCGTATACAAGAAACATATCCTTAGTTCTTCGTAAGTACTTAAGGATATTCTTGACCGCTATCCGATGTTCGAACCTGGATCCGATTGGTACCTACTAGTCAAACTAATAGCATGTGCCACATCCGGTCTTGTACATAGCATGGCGTACATTATAGAGCCTATGGTCTGAAGCATAGGGACTTTGTCCATTATCTCTCTTTCTTCCGTCAAGCGGACTTTGAGTCTTACTCAATGTCTTGCCTTGCAACATAGGTAAGAACCCCTTCTTACTTCCGTCCATTTTAAACTTCTTTAAAATCTTATCAAGGTATGTACTTTGCGATAGCCCTATTAGGCGCCTAGATCTATCTCTCTAGATCTTTATGCCTAATATGTATGACGCTTCACCTAGGTCCTTCATTGAAAATTTGCTGTTTAGATAACTTTTAACACTGTTTAAAAGATCTATATCATTTCCGATCAATAATATGTCATCCACATATAATATCAGAAATGCCACATTGCTCCCACTCACTTTCTTGTAAATACAAGCTTCTCCATAAGTTTGGACAAATCCAAACTCTTTGATCACCTCATCCAAGCGGAGATTCTAACTTCGTGATGCTTGCTTCAATCCATAGATGGATCGCTGAAGCTTGCACACCTTGTTAGCATCCTTAGGATCGGCAAAACCCTTTGGTTGTATCATATACAACTCTTCTTCAATATTACCATTGAGAAACGCGGTTTTGACATCCATCTGCCATATCTCATAATCGAAATATGCAGCAATTGCTAACATAATCCTAACTGACTTTAGCATCGCTATGGGAGAGAAAGTCTCATCGTAGTCAACTCCTTGAATTTGTCGAAACCCCTTTGCGACAAGTCGAGCTTTATAGACGGTCACATTACCATCAGCATCAGTTTTCCTTTTGAAAATCTATTTGTTCTCCATGGCCTTTCGGTCGTGAGGTAATTCCACCAAGTTCCAAACTTGATTTTCATACATGGATTCCATCTCGGATTTCATGGCTTCTAACCATTTGTTGGAATCCGGGCTCATCATCGCTTCTTCATACGTCGCAGGGTCATCATTTTCATCAACCATGAAATTCATGACAGGATTTCCGTCTGACTCGGAGTTGCTGCAGCGTCTGTTTGACCTCTGAGGTTCGGTAGTACTCTCTTTCGTAGTTTCATGATCATTATCATTATTTCCCTCTTCAACAGGTGGAGCCAACTCCGGAACAACTTCCGGTGCTGCGCTACTCGCCATACTTTGAAGAGAAGGTTCCACAAGCTCTTCGAGTTCTACCTTCTGACTACTCACACCTTTCGCGAGAAACTCTTTCTCTAGAAAGGATCCATTCTTGGCAACAAAAACCTTGCCCTCGGATCTGTGATAGAAGGAATACCCAATAGTTTCTTTAGGGTATCCTATGAAGACGCATTTTTCCGCTTTGGGTTCGAGTTTATCTGGTTGAAGTTTCTTCACATAAACATCGCATCCCCAAACTTTAAGAAATGACAGCTTAGGTTTGTTTCCAAACCACAATTCATACGGTGTATTTTCAACGGATTTAGATGGTGCCCGATTTAAAGTGAATGCAACAGTTTTAGTGCATAACCCCAAAATGACAACGGCAAGTCCGTCAGAGACATCATAGATCGAACCATATCTAATAAAGTATGATTACGACGTTCCGACACACCATTTCGCTGTGGTGTTCCGGCAGGTGTGAGTTGTGAAACAATTCCACACTCTTTCATGTGAGTGCTAAACTCGTAACTTAGATACTCACCTCCACGGTCGGACCGTAGAAATTTGATCTTTCTATTACGATGATTTTCCACTTCATTCTGAAATTCCTTGAACTTTTCAAAGGTTTTAGACTTGTGTTTCATCAAGTAGATATAACCGTATATACTCAAATCATCCGTGAAAGTAACAAAATAACGATATCCACCACGCGCCGACACACTCATTGGACCACATACATCAGAATGTATGACTTCCAATAAATCTGTCGCCCGTTCCATTCAACCGGAAAACGGCGTTCTAGTCATCTTGCCCATAAGGCATGGCTCACATGTATCAAATGATTCATAATCAAGTGATTCCAAAAGTCCATCCGAATGGAGCTTCTTCATGCGTTTAACGCCAATATGACCTAGATGGCAGTGCCACATATATGCGGATATATCATCATTAAGTTTAATCCTTTTAGCATCAACATTATGAATATGTGTAACATTATCATCGAGATCTAATAGAAATAAACCATTCATCATCAATGCATGACCATAAAAGATTTCATTCATATAAATGGAACAACCATTGTTCTCGGATTTAAATGAATAACCACTTCGCATCAAACACGATCCAGATACAATGTTCATGCTCGGTCAGGCACCGGATAACATTTATTCAAGTTTATAACTAATCCGACGGCAAGTGGAGAGGCGTTAAACGGCGATCACATCAACGCTTGATCCATTGCCGACACGCATCTTGACCTCACCCTTGCTAGCGGTCGCTTGTTCAGCCACGATTCGAGTTACAAATATTAGCAACCGAACGGTATCAAATACCGTGTGATCTGAGAGCACTAGTCAAGTACACATCAATAACATGTATATCATATATACCTTTGTTTGCCTTGCCGGCCTTCTTTTACGCGGATACTTGGGCGATTGCGCTTCGATGGCATCCCCTTACAATAGTAGCACTCGGAATCGGACTTAGGTCCAACTCGGGGTTTCTTTTCAGCGCAACAGCTTGCCGCCTTACTTCCTTCCGTTTTCCCTTCTTGTCTTTCTTGAAACCAGTGTTCCTATTGATCATCAACACTTGATGTTCCTTTTGATCTCCACTTCGCAGTTTTAAGCATTGTGAG
The DNA here is from genome assembly GCA_030063025.1 of Avena longiglumis. Lineage (NCBI taxonomy): Eukaryota > Viridiplantae > Streptophyta > Magnoliopsida > Poales > Poaceae > Avena > Avena longiglumis. The sequence continues at coordinate 32,753,188 of CP125975.1, forward strand.
CTCGGGAGACTTCTTCATGCCTTGCATATTATAGTTCATCACGAAGCTCTTATAGCTAGGTGGCGGAGGCAGAACACGATGGATGCCTAAGTCAATGGGAATCGATATTCCCAAGGACACAAGCTTATCGGCGTAACCCGACATCTTGAGTACATGCTCACTACGGGCTGTGCTCTTCCATCATCTTGACTAAAGAACTTTTACGGCGTTGTAGCTCTCTACAACATGTGTGTCGAAAATCATTTTCAACTCACCCATTGTATCAAATGCATTGCCGTTTTCGAAACGCTTTCGAAGTTCCGGCTCTAGCCCATACAATATGCCGCAATGAACTAAGTTGTGGTCCTCCTGACGAGTCTGATAGACATTCTTCTCCTCGTGAGGGGCATCATCTAAAGGTGGGGGGCCTAACGGTGCTTCTAGCACATATTGCTTTTGTGCAGCAGAGAGGAGAATCCTCAAATTCATGGCCCATTCGGTAAAGTTGCTACCGTTCGTTGCTAGTTTCTCTTTCTCCATGAACACATTGAAATTAAAAGCAGGTGGTGCCATCTACAACAGAATTTGTAAAGTTTAGACTAAGTGTATGATAGATTGAGTTCAACTAATCTATATTACGAATGAACTCCCACTCAAAAACGACATCCCTCGTGCATTTTTGGTGATTACATGAACCAAATCCACTACACCAAGTCCGATCATCACGTGAGTCGGTATAGCTTCAAAGGCGAGCATCAAATGGGCATCATATCAACTATATGACTCATGCTTAACCTTTCGGTCCGTGTTCCGAGGCCATGTCTGTACATGCTAGGCTCGCGAAGTTAGAACCTTATTATTCGCGTGTGTAACTGTTTTACACCCGAAATATGGTCGTGGATCCAAGAACACCCGATCATCACGTGATGTCTTGGAGCGACGAAAACATAATCGGTGCATACTAAAGGAAGAACACATTATTATCTTGATATTGAAATGAGGGATCATCTTATTATGCTAACAAAGCGCTAAACAAGCAATATAAGATGCTATCAAACATCATATGTTTATTAGTGAAATGATATGGTTCCCGCAGATGATCTCTATCATGTGCATCGTGGTATGATCACTATCATACCTATATGTGTAAATCCAAGGTCTATGGATTTTACACGCTATGTGTGTTGTAAGAGTATCATCTCATACTTCTACTTACAACACTACCATATCATAACACTAGCCCAGCAACAATCTAAACTGGACGCCTCTAATTTATCCATTGCAAGTTTTACGTGGCTTAGGGCTTTCGAGATAGAACCGTTCTTACCTACGAACATGAACCACAACGAGGATAATGAAATTGTTGACAACTCGCTTGCAAAATAGATATTGACTATAGTAGGAGAGACAGACACCCGCTAGCCACTTATGCAAACTAGTTGCATGTCAAGCGTGGAACAGGTCTCATGTGCGAGGACATGTAAAGTTTGTCCGGGCCGCTTCATCCCACTATGCCACCAATATCCAAAATTACAACAAAGGAGCAACAACATGATCATCATCACCCACATACTCATATGTGTACTACCCGTGTAAAGTATCTACGCATAGATCCGCTCGATACCCTTTGAGGGTTCGCAGACATAGAAAACAAAAATTTCCTACGATGTGAACTATATACCAAGATCTATCTACTAGATACAAACAACGGGAGGATGTATATCCGTAGAGAACATACCCTTGAAGACCGACAAAGCTTAACGAGTTCAACTCGTGGTTGATGTAGACGATCTCTTGCCGATCTCAAGATCGAGAGGAAGTCCTAGCGCCGCAAATCAGCCAAGATCCGTGCTCGCACACACGCTCGAGGCACCGAGCAACCTCCGCCTCGCCCAGCGATGCAGCGGAAGCACAGCTCTTTCTTGCCGAATAGCCACTGGAACATGTATCTCGCTAGTCCGAGACCATGGGGATAAATTCTAGAGGGGAGAGAGATCCTTCACGAGGAGGTGTGAGAGACAAGTGAGGAGGGGGCCTTTTATAGGAGGAGGGGGCACCCAAGGGTGGCCGCCGCCATGGGGCTGCCCTCCCTCCTTCATTCATGTGGGTGGACACTCCACTCACAAAATGCCCTTTAAAATCCCTCCACTCAAAAGTCCACTCAAATTCCCATTAAATTTCCACCAAATTTAATGCAAACTCTCATTAAATAAAACTCTTTATTTTATTCAGAATATTGTCAATTACTTTAATGACAAATATTCACAAATAACCCCTTGCTAGAATTCTATTTCACATGCATAACCACTTTATGCAATTTCACCCAAAACCTGCTTTAGATCTAGTGAAATAAATTCCTGCGCTTGTTCATTCTTTCGGCATGAAACATTTTCTCCAATTGGATGTCGGTGTCTCTTAAGTGTGTCACCCTATGGTTCGTGAATAATTCGGACATGATCGAGACCCCTCTCGGATCAATAATCAGAAGCAGGATCCGAGATCCATACCGACTCACACATTCAATGATGACTTTCTTGTGATCGTCAGAACCTTTTACGCTAGTATCTTAATCCCTTTGTTTCACGATATATTACATGTCCGAGATTCGATCATCGGTATCTCCATACCTAGTTTGATCTCGTTACCGACATGCACTCTTTTCTCATTCCTGTGATATAACATTCTAGTGATCAAATCACTTGCTTGCAAGCTAATCAATGTGATATCACCGAGAGGCCCAGTATATCTATCTGTCATCGGATGAACAAATTCCACTCTCGATCCATGAGCCTCAACATAACACTTTATTAGTTCAATCCATCTTTATAATCACCCTGTTACGGTGTGACGCTTGATGTTATCAAGAAACTCTTCCGTGTTAGTGATTGACATGATCTCATGGTCTAAGGATTAGGATCACTTCGTAAGTTGTTATAGCAATATAAACTCAATGACTTTGATCGTAATGCTATACTTCGGATGAATGTTCATCACACCATTACACTAATGTTGTGATCCCGTTATTAACAACATCCAATGTCCATGATCAGGAAACCTTGATCATCTTGTTAATCAACGAGCTAGTTTATGAGAGAGGCATAACTAGGAACTTTCTGTTTGTTTATTAAACACACATGTATTAACGTTTCCGTATTAATACAATTATAGCATGCAAAATAAACATCTATCATATACTTGGAATACACATAATAAACACTTTATTATTGCCTCTCAGGGCATATTCCCTTCAGGGGGCAAGTTTCCCCCTCCTTCTAGAAGCTCCAATTAGGGTTTCCCCTTATTTGGCCGGCTGGGCCCTATGGGGCCTTGTGCCCCTGGCCCAATGCGGCCAGGGCACTCCCTCATAGGCCCATGCCCCCTCCCGGAAGGTGGGGCCACGTTGGTCCCCCTCCGGAAGGTTCTAGAAGCTGCAATACACCGATTAACCCAAACAATTCAACTCCAAAAACTGCATTGCCTTATATGAATCTTATTCTCGACCATTCGAACCTCTCGTGATGTCCCGGATCCCATCCGAGACTCAACAAAAACTCATAAACCAATTATCCAATCTATCCTAGCGCCGAGACACGTTATGTGTGACCCTTGGGTTCGAGAACATGCGTACATGATCTTCTATCAATAATCAACAAGGGTCTGAAACCCATATTGACTCCCACACATTCATCGATGATCATATCGGATGAACCACGATGCCAGGATTCAATCAATCCCATATATATATTCCCTTTGTCTCGCGATATTTTACTTGCCCGAGATTTGATCGTCGGTACCGTCATACCTAGTTCAATCTCGTTCACAACAAGTACTTTACTCGTTCCGTAATCCGATATCACTTTGTGATTAAATCCTTAACCACATGCTTGCAAGCGGTGTTGATATCGATTACCGAGTGGGCCCAAAGTATATCTCTCCGACTTGGGAGGGACAAATCCCATCTCGATACATACAACCCAACAGGTACTTCCCGATCACCTGAGAGACACCTTTATGATCACCCTCTCATAGGATGATGTTTGATGACCTCAAAGCTTTCTTCCGATACCAGGGAGTTGTATTATCTCCTGGTCTAAGGAATACACTATTTGACATAAGAAAAGCTTCGCAAATATGAACACGATGACACGATCTAATTGCTCCGCTTAGTTTGGGTCTGTCCATCATATCATCATTCTCCCAATGATATGATCTCATTATTAATCGACAACTCATGTCTATGGTTAGGAAACCTTAACCATCATTAATCAATGAGCTAGTCCATAGAGGCATACTAGGGACACGGTGTTGTTCACAAACCACACAAGTATTAAAGTTTCCGCTTAATACAATTCTAGCATGGAATATAAACATTATCATGAACAAGAATTATAATAATAACATCTTTATTATTGCCTCTAGGGCATAATTCCAACATTATCCGATTATGATTATATCAATGTTGGTAGAGATGGTTTTGTACCTATAAACGCACAAATGGCTAGCATAGCTCGGCTTAACAATTTAACTATATAAATTATGAGTAACGATGATCGTATTAAGTGGCTGCAAAGACACACCGATATGTATCGTTCCGGGAAGAACGATATGTATGAAACAGTTGAAGATTTTGGTGATATGGAGAAGCTTGGACAGGGATTCTCATCGGCTGATCCACTATAAGAAGTAGATATTGGTGATGGAAGCATTCCAAAACCTACATTTATCAATGCTAACATGGGAGCCGATCAGAAAAGCAAGGTATGTGCATTACTTAAAGAATTTGTTGATTGCTTTGCTTGGAATTATAGCGAGATGCCCAGTGTGAGTAGAGAATTATTTGAGCATATACTACCTATTAAATCTGGTTTTAGGCCACATAAGCAACCCCGTAGAAGTTTTAATTATAATTTATATGACCGCATCAAAGAAGAAATTGATCGGTTGATGAGAGCTGGGTTTATTCAGCCATGTAGATATGCAGATTGGGTTTCTAATATTATGCTTGTTGAAAATAAAAACACTAATAATATAAGGATCTGTGTTGATTTTAGAGATTTGAATAAATCTACTCCTAAATATGAATATCCTATGCCTATAGCCGACATGTTTATTAATGATGCTTCGGGACATAAAGTAATTAGGTTTTTAGATGGTAATGTTGGTTATAATCAGACATTTATGGCTGAATAAGATATGTCCAAAACTGCTTTTCGTTGCCCAGGTTTTGTTGGTTTATTCGAGTGGGTAGTTACGACGTTTGGTTTAACAATGCCGGCGCTACATACCACCGTGCTATGAATTTGATATTTCATGATCTTTTAGGCATAATACTAGAAGTGTATATTGATGATATAGTTGTTAAAAAGGATATGTTTGATAATCATTTAGCTGATTTACGTTTAGCTTTTGAAAGGATGTGCCAGTATGGTTTGAAAATGAATCCACTTAAATATGCTTTTGGTGTGTCGGCTGGAAAGTTTTTGGGGTTTATTATTCATGAGCAGGGCATAGAGGTAGATCCGACAAAAGTAGAGTCGATTAGAAAGTTGGAGGATCCCAAGTGTAAAAAGGATGTGCAGAAGTTGCTGGGAAAAATTAATTACTTGAGACGATTCATATCTAACCTTGAAGGAAAAATTGAATCGTTTGATCCCTTGCTTCGGCTATAGAATGAAGCCGAATTTACTTTGGGGGCAAAACAACAGGATGCCTTTAATAATATAAAGATATACTTGTTGAGTCCTCCGGTATTGCGAACATCCAAGTATGGTGTGCCGTTTAGGTTATATATTGATGTACACGATACGGTAATCGGCGCCGTGTTGGTACAATAAGACGACGGAAAGGAGTACATTCTTGCATATCTAAGTCGTCGTTTGCTCGACACCGAGACTCGATACATTTTTATTAAAAAGTTATGCTTATCTTTATATTATGCATGTACCAAGTTTTAGTCTTATCTACTTTCTAGTACATGTGTGGTAGCTTGCCAAGTCGACGTAATTAAGTATATGTTACAACAACTGATTCTTAGTGGTAGGATTGGAAAGTGGGCTTATGCTAATAGAATATGACTTAGTGTATGAATCGATGTGTGCTATGAGGGGTCAAGTCATCACTGATTTTATTATTGACCATAGAATTAAGGAGGAGGAAAATATTAATTATGTTAGTGTTTGCCCATGGAAGCTTTACTTTAGTAGATATGGTGTAAAAGATATAGATGCTTTTGGAGATTCGCTTCTAGTAGTACAGCAAATTAAGGGAGAATTTCAGTGTATTGACGGATTACTAAATAACTACTTGGAGCGATGTTTGGACATAATTAAATCTCTAAATATGTTCAATATCTATCATATATCTAGGGAAGAAAATTCTAGAGCTAAATGTTTAGCACAGCAGGCTAGAACGATCGATGCTAGCTCTTGTAGGGTCCAGCTCGTTGGAAGATAATTTGATGCATGATGCACCTGGTACGTTTTTTAGTTCAAGAATCAGCTGTACATGGCATCATTATTCGGTGCATTAGTTAGGAACTACCGAATTAGAGAATAACTTAGAACCTAGAGATTGGAGAGTTCCGTTTGTAAATTATTTAAAGGATCCAAGTATAACAAGAGATAAAAAATTCAGCGACAAGGTTTAAAATATATGTTGTTGAATGAAGAATTATATTGCCGAATTATAGATGGAGTACTTTTAAAATTCTTAGATCCTGATCAGTCTAAGATAGATATGGGTGAGGTTCATGAAGGTATATGTGGGACACATCAGTCTTCTCATAAAATGCGATGGTTATTAAAAAGAGCGGGTTTCTACTGGCTGACTTTATTAGATGATTGTTTTGGTACTATAAGGGCTATGAAGCATGTCAAAAATTCAGAAATATACAGCTAGCATCCGTGGCTATGTTGAATCCTATAAGTAAGCTTTGGTCGTTTAGGGGATGGGGTTTTATTTTATTAGTGAAATACATCCTTCATCTTCTAAGAAACATCGCTTCATCCTAGTAGCTACAGATAAGACGACGGAAAGGAGTACATTCTTGCATATCTAAGTCGTCGTTTGCTCGACACCGAGACTCGATACATTTTTATTAAAAAGTTATGCTTATCTTTATATTATGCATGTACCAAGTTTTAGTCTTATCTACTTTCTAGTACATGTGTGGTAGCTTGCCAAGTCGACGTAGTTAAGTATATGTTACAACAACTGATTCTTAGTGGTAGGATTGGAAAGTGGGCTTATGCTAATAGAATATGACTTAGTGTATGAATCGACGTGTGCTATGAGGGGTCAAGTCATCACTGATTTTATTATTGACCATAGAATTAAGGAGGAGGAAAATATTAATTATGTTAGTGTTTGCCCATGGGAGCTATAGATGCTTTTGGAGATTCGCTTCTAGTAGTACAGCAAATTAAGGGAGAATTTCAGTGTATTGACGGATTACTAAATAACTACTTGGAGCGATGTTTGGACATAATTAAATCTCTAAATATGTTCAATATCTATCATATATCTAGGGAAGAAAATTCTAGAGCTAAATGTTTAGCACAGCAGGCTAGAACGATCGATGCTAGCTCTTGTAGGGTCCAGCTCGTTGGAAGATAATTTGATGCATGATGCACCTGGTACGTTTTTTTGTTCAAGAATCAGCGGTACATGGCATCATTATTCGGTGCATGAGTTAGGAACTACCGAATTAGAGAATAACTTAGAACCTAGAGATTGGAGAGTTCCGTTTGTAAATTATTTAAAGGATCCAAGTATAACAAGAGATAAAAAATTCAGCGACAAGGTTTAAAATATATGTTGTTGAATGAAGAATTATATCGCCGAATTATAGATGGAGTACTTTTAAAATTCTTAGATCCTGATCAGTCTAAGATAGATATGGGTGAGGTTCATGAAGGTATATGTGGGACACATCAGTCTTCTCATAAAATGCGATGGTTATTAAAAAGAGCGGGTTTCTACTGGCTGACTTTATTAGATGATTGTTTTGGTACTATAAGGGCTATGAAGCATGTCAAAAATTCAGAAATATACAGCTAGCATCCGTGGCTATGTTGAATCCTATAAGTAAGATTTGGTCGTTTAGGGGATGGGGTTTTATTTTATTAGTGAAATACATCCTTCATCTTCTAAGAAGCATCGCTTCATCCTAGTAGCTACAAATTATTTTACCAAGTGGACTGAAGCGGTTTCCTTAAATAATATGACTCATGTAGAGTTGATTAGTTTCGTCATAGAGCATATTATTCATATATTCAGTATTCCCCAAACTCTAACTACTTATCAGGGTTCTTCTTTTATGTCTCATTGATACATTGCAAACGTATCTATATTTTTTGATGCTCCATGCTTGTTTACACCAATTTCTTTATGCTTTGCTTACACTTCGTGGCATTTTATGCATTTTCTAGAACTAACCTATTAACAAGATGCCACAGAGCTAGTTCCATGTTTTCTGTTGTTTTTGGTTTAAGAAAAACTAGTAAATAAATATTCTCGGAATTGGACGGAACAAAAGCCGAAGTTCGTATTTCTCCCGACACGACACGGAATCCGAAGGAGAGACGAAGAGGCGCCGCGAGACAGCCACACCAGGGGGCTGTGCGGGCCCACCTTGGGCCGCGCCTAGCTATGGTGTGATCCCCTCAAGCGTCCACCGACCTTGCCCCTTCGCCTATATATTGCCCCCATGGTAAAAACCTTAAACACCCGATCAGAATTTCATGAAAAAGTCCATAGACGCCGCCACCATCGTCCCTAGATCGGGAGGGATCTAAAGCTCTTCCCGGCACCCTGCCGGAGAGGGGAGATCATCCCGGAGGCCTTCTTCATCACCATGCCTGCCTCCGGAGTGATGTGTGAGTAGTTTATCCTTGGACTATGGGTCCATAGCAGTAGCTAGATGGTTGTTTCTCCTATTTGTGCCACCATGTTTAGATCTTGTGAGTTGCCTATCATGATCAAGATCATCTTATTATAATGCTACATGTTTTGTTTACGGGGATCCGATGGATATAGAATAGTATGTCAGATTAATTATTGTTCTATCATGTCTATGTTATTTGTGATCTTGCATGATCTTCGTGCTAGTAGTTACTTTGGCCAAGTATTTGCTTGTGACTCCAAGAGGGAGTATTTATGCTCGATAGTAGGTTCATGCCTCTAGTAATCTAGAAGAGTGTCAGAAAATTCTAAGATTGTGGATGTGTTGTTTCTACTAGGGAGAAAACAACAATCCTTTGCCCAATGGCAATTATATTGTTTACATTACACACTTTGCTTAATACAATTATCTATTTCTTGAAACTTAATACCCGAGGGTTGTTTGGATGATATCCCGGAGTTAAGCTTTATTGAAATTCTTGTGGTCAAAGCGTGAATACCAATTTACAGTTAACTGTCTATACACACGATATTTCGAGTTTATTTGTGATCAATCTACAGAAACAGTGATATATCTGCCATTGACGTAGCCTCGAAAAAAAATCTACAGAAACAACCTACAGTGATATATTTGTTGGCATTATTCTCCTTGGAAAGCTGGGATCCTCTTTCTCTTTTTTGTGTTTTCTAATATCCAGATTCGGATGCATTTCGACATATTTTTCCCACAACACTGGGGCACAGAATATTACACGATACATTGTTTCCAAAGAACTAAAGCCACATAAAGGGTCTGTTGCTCCCTGAACTTCAAATATTTAGGGATGTTGATACGTTGCAAACTTATCTATAACTTTTGATGCTCCATGCTTGTTTTACACCAATTGCTTTATGTTTTGCTTTCACTTTGTGGCATTTTAATGCATTTTCTGGAACTAACCTATTAACAAGATGCCACAGAGACAGTTCCCTGTTTTCTACTATTTTTGGTTCAGAAAAGCTAGTAAAGAAATATTCTCGGAACTGGACGAAACAAAAGCCAAAGTTCCTATTTTTCCTGAAACAACATGGAGTTCGAAGGAGAGATGAAGAGGCTCCGCAAGGCAGCCACACCAGGGGGCATGTGGGCCCACCCTTGGCCGCGCCTGTCTATGGTGTGGGCCCCTCGAGCGTCCACTGAGCTTGCCCCTTCGCCTATATATTGCCCCCAAGGAAAAAACCCTAAACACCCGATCAGAATTCCACGAAAAAGTCCGTAGCCGCCTGATAACCCACAAGTATAGGGGGTGTATCGTAGTACTTTCGATAAATAGGAGTGTCGATCCCAACAAGGAGCATAAGGTGTTGACTAGTGGTATGGAGCAGGAAATCTCTATAAATACTTAGCAAACGGATTTTTAGGGGTTTTCTAATAAAGCAACAAAACAAAGTGCAATTAATAAATACAACGAGCAAACTCAACAAGTGGCCCAATCCTTTATTACCAAAGGACAAGCCGGTGGAAATACTTATAGGGACCAAACGTTCTCGAGGACACATGGGAATTATGTCAAGTGCTTTCGCTTCAAATAGCTGAGTACCTTTATTTGGTGTTGTAAGTGTTGTGTGGGTGAACCTGTGCTAGTGTACCGACCTTACTTGGACTAATACATACTTGTGATTAAACCCCCTGCAAGCATCCGCAACTATAGGAAAGCAATTAAGATATAAACCTAACCACAGCCTTAAACTCTGAGATCCTACACTCCCTTGTGCAAAGGTGTCCTAACAGGGGTTCAGGTTTCTGTCACTCCGTCAACCCCACAATTAGTAGCCAAATACACAATGCATTCCCCTAGGCCCATAAATGGTGAAGTATTATGTAGTCGATGTTCACATGACACCACTAGAATAATAGCACCACAACTTAAATACTAAACCATTGAATAATATCTCAACACAAATCCACTACTAACAACATGGCTTCTCCCATGTCCTCAAGAACTAAACGAACTACTCACGAGACATCATATTTATCAAGATCAAAGATGATATGGTGATGGATAACAATCTGAACATAAACAATAATCCAATGGTTCCACTCACAAGCATCAACTACAATAGTAATCAACGCCGGGAAAGTTTCCCCTAAGAACTATGCAAGTATTCAACACGATTGTTACAGCGGGATGGAGTGGTTATGATGGTGCTGGTGGAGATGATGGTGTGGATGATGATGATCCCGATGAAATCTAGCTTGACGATGGTGTTGATGGCGATGATGTCCCCTCTACGGGAAGGAAATTCCATGGCAGAAATCTGTCTGCCGGAGAGCTCTTTCTCTCTTGGTGTTTTCCGCCCTGTAGAGGCGGCGGAAATCTTTCTATGGTTGCTCCCCTGGTATTAGGGTTACGAGAGGAAGATATAGGCAAGAGGGCGGATTCGTAGGCGAACCAGGTGGGGCCCACCTGCCCTTGGCGCGGCCCAGGGGGGCCATGCCTAGGGGGGTGTGGGCCCCTGTGGCCCAGCTACACCTCCCCTTCTGGCTTCCTTCATCTTCTGGGAAAATATAATTTTCCAATATTTTTCTGGTATTTTTATGATCTTTGCGAAATTGCATCAAAACACCTCCTTTTCCATCAGAATCCTGAATCCGGCAGTTCATCATCCAAGAATCATCCAACATGCAAAAACAGAGGAAAAGACATAAGCAACATCTCATAATAAGACATATATCAATGAATAGAGGCAAATTATGATATAGGATGGTGATGCAAATTGGACGTATCAACTCCCCTAAGCTTAGACCTTCGCTTGTCCCCAAGCGAAAACTGAGCTCAGTAAACATGTCCACGGGTTTATGGAGTGAAGTGTCGATAAAAGAATACAGACAAGAAGCATCACACTTACCATTACACAACTCATAGAAGAAAGCAACTCACCATTATATAACTTAGCTTGCAACAAGTACAAGAGTCACAAAGAGATGCATAAAGATAAATCATAATTGGATTTGGCAAACTTTGTTCTTGGTCAGAGAACACCTGGCAAACAGTTTCACAAAAAGCTTTTTGTAGAAGTCTTCAAAATAGGAGCACTCTTTGCTCAAAAAGGTTTTTCACAATGAAGGCTTTCCAAGTAATACTCAATAGATAAGAGTTTTGTGCAAACAAGGAAGATAAAGAATATGATTGAATAAATCACCATATGAATGCTTGAAACACAACAACTCAAATGTTTGCTAGACATAGAGAGGAAGTAGGTTTACTGACTCAACTTAGAAATAGGAGATAAATCCCTTCATTGAGGGAAGCAGGGATTTCAAGTCATAAAGAGCTTCCAAAAGATTATGGTACTTACTAGCTTTGAGCCCTCATTGCCCCTATCATAGGCATCTTGAGATGATTAAGGTTAAAGTGAACAAGGATGGAGTATATGCTTGACAAAATATAAGTTGGCAATCTCATGTCCCTTGAGGACGAGGGCCACACCTCATGCTACTCAACTTCAGTCACCTGTAAGTTCTTGTCATTGTAAGTACATGCGTATCATAGAGAACCGCCAATGGGGTACCCCTTGCACATGGTACAGGAGCTATCCCATAACCAAAATGACAAGGCAAGCAGACAATGAGCATCTCAGCGATCTTTTTATTTACTATTTCCAAAGATTTTTATTGAGTATGCTTCACAGATTGCTCATTATGGTGATGCTGCAAGTTTCCACCATGATTAGGCATGGCTTGGGCTAGCGTCTCATGCGTTTCTCTAACACAAAATACATAAATCCATGGACTTACAAGTTCCCTTTTTATTTCACACCGGCGACATCCGCAAACAAAAGAGCATGATATCAACTGTGTACAATGTGCAGGTGCAATGTTGAAAACATTCCCCGTGACAGCACGGTTCTGCTAATCCCAATGTATAGATGCAAGCATATACAACTTCGATGACACAATGGTTCAATTATATTAGGGGCAAGGAAATAAGGTGTGCCATCAAGTTCGTGAGAGCTTTACTAACTAGTTTTCACATAACAAAATACTTTTTAATTAGAAAGATAGATGAAGCTTGAGCATTTGTTTGGAATAGCAAAAATGTTAATAGGTAGATATGGTGGACACAAAAGGCACGGGTTTCGTTTCGGGATTGGAAACATGAGAAGTATGCCTTCTCAAAACAGGTTTTTGGCTAGCAAGGATGGGTAGCAAACAAAAGAGTTGAAAGAAACAAGCAAACATACAAGTGATAAAGCCAAACATGCAATCTTCCTTGAAGACACAAGATATCCTAAATAAAGAATACTAAGCTTATGAGCCAATCAAGAAAGAAAATAAATGATACAAAATACCTGTAAGCTTTTTATCTTTTCCTTTCAAACCTCAAAAAGTGTTGCTACTGACCAGAGCTCGGTTTTCCAAAACCAACTTAGATTTACTTGATGCTCCCAAAGTGATGCCAATACTGATCAACAAGATCAATCATATAATAGAGATTGCAAACTAAAATAAGAAGTGCAAAAGGTAAAAGATGAGACTTCTCATTAATATTCCATAAATGCACTCACACCAAGGGATACATAGATAATCAACTAAAGGGGAGATACTTCCACAAGCAAACCAACTTATAAGATAAATTCTCTACCAAAGATATGAATCCACTAAAAAGGTAAAAGATAAAAGATAATGATGGTGATACCGTGGCACTCCCCCAAGCTTGGAACAAGCCAAGGGGATGCCAAACCTGATGACGAATTACTACTTCGATGGTGGTATTCCCTTGATAAGTTCTTCAATAAGTTTCTTCAAATCCTCAAACTCGAAAATTAGAGTACAAATCAACTCCAAATTTTGCTCAATACGGTTCATGATCATGTCGGACCGAGAATCCCAGTCCTTGTTATTCTTTCCCCACTCTTTCTTCTTAGAGTGTTCCTTCCCTACATGGTTAGAACGAGGCATATCCCAAACCGAGGGCAAGTTCCCTTTGGGCACCTGTTGGTATTGATGCTCATGTATAAGAGTATGGAAGCGTCTCTTGGTACGTGGAGGAGGTGACCGTGGAACAAAGATAATACGTGGAGGTTTCCCTCCTGTAGACATCCGTGTTGTCCTCCTAAGCTTGGTAAGGTTTGCCACCACTCCAATGCTTGCCACGGTAGAGCGAGTGTCCAGATGCTCGTCCTCCTCCATGTATTCTTCATCCCCAACCAAATTCTCCTCCTTGGGGTTTTGAGGATCATATTCCTCGGGCTTCTTGCCTTTATCGTTGGTGGATACCATGGTTCTCTAAACTTGAGAAGATTTCCTGACAGAAACAGATCGAAACGAAAACACGAAGAGAACACGATGCACGAACCTCGGGGGGTCCGGGGGTTATATATTACGAAGTTTTGAAGCATAAGGAAGGTATTGTATGAAAACGAGGTGGATATGAAGCTCGGGGGCTCACACCCCCTCCAGGCGCGGCCAACTGGGGCTCACGCCTGGGGTGGGCGAGGCCACCCCGGACTCCATTTCCTCCTCTGTTCCATCTCATAGCCTGCCTTATGTAATAAAACATCAAAAATATAAAAAGATAGGGTTTTCACGAACCTTCTGTTTTCACCACTTTTACCTATTCAAAGATGGACTCTGCAGATCTTGGTGTTTGGTTTCTGATAAATTCTTCCGGAGTCACCATTTGAATAATATCAACATATTCGTTATAAGAATCTCCGGAAATATAATGTTTTAGTCTTTGACCATTCACCACTTGTGTTGTGTCATCCTTCAAATAAGATATTTTGATAGCACCTGAACGATATACTTCCTTAATAACAAAAGGTCCTTCCCATTTTGAGAGTAGTTTCCCTGCAAGAAATCTAAGACGAGACCTATACAAAAGAACTTTCTCACCAACATGGAACTCCCTTTTGAGAATTCTCCTATCATGCCATCTTTTTACCTTTTCCTTAAAGAGTCTAGCATTTTCATAAGCTTCACTTCTCCACTCATCTAAGGTACTCAAGCCAATCAATCTTTTCTCACCAGCAAGTTTAAAATCTCCATTCAATTCTTTCCTTGCCCAATAAGCTCTGTGTTCTAATTCTAAGGGCAAGTGACAAGCTTTCCCATAGACCATTTTGTAAGGAGACATCCCCATCGGATTTTTATAAGCGGTTCTATAAGCCCATTGATACGCCAAATTTGCATCACCATTCTATATCATATTTTACCTCTATTCACTGATATTTGTCTTATTATGAGGTATTACTTATGGCTTTTTCTGTTTATGCATGTTGGATGATTCTTGGAGGATGTACTGCCGGAGTCTGGATTCTGATGGAAAAGAAGGTGTTTTGGTGCAATTTCGCGAAGATCAGAAAAATACCAGAAAAATATGGAAACATATTATTTTATCTGAGGACGAAGGAAGCCAAAAGGGGGGCCGCAGGGGGCCCACACCCCCTAGGCGCGGGCCCACCTGAGGCCGTGCCTAGGGCAGGTGTGGCCCACCTACCCGGCCTCCGACTCTCCCCCTTCGCCTATATCTTCCCTTCGGAACCCTAAGCCTCAGAGAGCAACCACAGATAGATTTCTGCCGCCTCTGGGGGCGGAAAACACCGAGAAATATCTCTCCGGTAAACAGATTTCTGCCGGGGGAATTCCTTCCCAGAGAGGGGAGACCGTCGCCATAAACACCATCATCAAGCTAGGCTTAATCGGGATCATCATCATAATCATCATCCACACCATCATCTCCACCATCACCATCATCACCACTCCGTCTTGCTGTGACAATTGTGTTGGATATTGCTTGAGTTCTTAGGGGAAACTTTCCCGGTGTTAATTACTATTGTAGTTGATGCTTGTGAGTGGAACCATTGGATTATTGTTTATGTTCAGATTGTTATCCATTACCATATCATCTTTGGTATTGATCCATATGATGTCTTGTGATTAGTTCGTTGTGTTATTGAGGACATGGGAGAAGTCATGTTGTTAGTAGTGAATCTGTGATGAGTTATTATTCAATGGTTTAGTATTTAAGTTGTGGTTCTATTCTTCTAGTGGTGTCATGTGAACGTTGACTACATGACACTTCACCATTTATGGGACTAGGGGGATGCATTGTGTATTTGGCTACTAATCGTGGGGTTGCCGGAGTGACAGAAACATGAACCCCTGTTAGGACACCTTTGCACAAGAGAGTGTAAAATCTCAAAGTTTAAGGTTGTGGTTAGATTTATATCTTAATTACTTTCCTGTAGTTACGGATGTTTGCAGGGGGTTTAATCACAAGTATGTATTAGTCCTATGAAGGGCGGTATGTTAGCACAGGTTCACCCACACAATACTTACAAACACCAAAGAAGAGTACTCAGCTATTTGAAGTGAAAGCACTTGACAGTATTCCCATGTGTCCTCGCAAAAGTTTGGTCCTTATAAGTATTTCCACCGGCTTGTACTTTGCTAAGAAAGGATTGGGACACTTGCTTCGTTTGTTCATTACTTTTGTTACTTGCTCTTTGTTTTGTTGCCTTGTCAGAAAACCACTAAAAATCTGTTTGCTAAGTATTCACAGGGATTTCCTGCTCCATACCACTATTCAGCACCTTCTGCTCATCGTTGGGATCGACACTCCTATTTATCGGAAGTACTACGATACACCCCCTATACTTGTGGGTTATCAAGACTATTTTCTAGCGCCGTTGCCGAGGAGTGAAGCGCTATTGAAGAGTGGAACTGGTAATGGAAAGTACTACTGTGAGTATTGCTTTTGTTACTGCTTGCTTTGTTTCCAATATGGATAACCCACTTGGTTTTCTGTTTGGGAAAACTACTACCACTGCTAGGGTAGTAGATGAACCACCACCTGTTGAGATAGATCCTTTTAAGATACGTACAAGTAGTGTTGACCGTGTTATGGATAATTATTATTTTGGGGATGGACTGTCCATCCTGGTGATCACTTGCTTTTTATCCATGAACTATGCGGGTTGTTTAAGTGTGCAGGTATCACAACTGAACAGGTGAAGAAGAAGTTACTCTCCATATCCTTGAAAGGGAGAGCTGAAGAATGGTATAAGTTGTTGAAGAATGGACAATCCATGGAATGGGAGGAGATGGCACCTCTCTTTTACTCTAAATTTTATCCTCCCAGTGAAATTCATAAGGATAGAAATCTTATATATAACTTTTGGCCTCTTGATTGAGAAAGTATAGGGGGAGATTGAAGTTACTAATGCTTAAATGTCCTATTCATGAACTCCCTAACAATATTATTCTTAATAACTTTTATGCTAGGCTTTCTCTTCATGATAAAGATTTACTAGATTCTTCTTGTGCTGGATCATTCACACGTATGAAGGAAGAAGCTAAATGGGATCTCTTTGACCGTATTCAAGATAACACTGAATCTTGGGAGAATGATAAAGGAAGAAAGTCAGGTATAAACTATGATTATGATTGCATTAAATCTTTTATGTGAACTGATGACTTCTGTGATATTAGTAATGAGTTTTTTCTTGGTCCTCAAGTTATTGTGAAATGTTTTAATGCTTTTGCATTGAGATTCCCAAGAAAGAGTAGGACAAGTACCATGCTCCATATAAAGACATTGTTACCCATGTTCCTGCCGGTGAAGAGGTTTGCACTGTTGATCCTATTTTGCATGAACCTTATGTTGAGAAGATCCCTTGTACCTCCAAGGCAAGGTAACATTCTATTTTAGATAATGTGGTTAGTAAAGGCGCAAAGAAAACTGTAGGGTCTGATGAGTTTAATGATATTGAGCCTGTGGTAGCTGTTGTTAAAGATCTTGTCACTAGAAATATAGAGGATGACCATATTGTCTTATGTGAAGACGCTACTAATATTGTTTCTCATCCTAAGAAAGTTAGAAGAGCTAGTGTCCCTGGGATTTCTGTTAAAATTGGTAGTCATAGCTATTATGGTTTATGTGATATTGGTGCTAGTTCTAGTGCTATTCCTTATGAGCTTTACAGGGAAATTATGCATGAGATTGGTCCTTGTGAGCTTGAGGACATCGATGTGGTTATTCATCTTGCCAATAGAGAGCAAGTTTTCCACATTGGCATTGTAAGATATGTGGAGGTCCTTTGTGGTAAGAATTAATACCCTACTGATTTTCTAGTACTTGGTAAGGAAGCTAGTAAAACCTATCCTATTATTTTTGGTAGACCCTTTCTGAATAATTTGTGGGGCTATCATAGATTGTAGGAAGGAAAAAGTTATGACTAAGTTTGCTGGAGAATCTTATGAGTTTAATTTTTCCAAATTTTCCAAAACTCCTTATGAAAATGAACTGCCTAATGAGGATTTTAGGGTTGAACAACTTTCTGCTATTTCTCTTGCTCGTGACAATGCCTTGCAACAGTTTATGGAAGATCATGAAAGTGAAGTCTTCATGAAGGAAAGAAATGAGATTGACGAGGCTTTACTTCGTCAGCCTGATTTACTTAAACATAATCTACCTGTGGAAGATTTGGGTACCACACTACCACCTAAAGGGGATCTTGTTTTCGAGTAAACCTTTACCTGATGATCTTAAATATGCTTATCTTGATGATAAGAAAATATATCCTATTATTATCAGTTCTAAACTTCCAGGAAAGGAAGAGGAAAGGTTATTGGAGATATTGAAGAAACACCAAGGAGCTATGGGCTATACTCTTGATGATTTAAAGGGGATTTATCCTACTATATGTCAGCATACTATTAATATAGAGCCTGATGCAAAACCACTTGTTGAGCACCAACGCCGTCTAAATCCTAAGATGAAGGATGTGGTAAGAAATGAGGTATTAAAACTCCTTGATGATGGTATTATATATCCTATTGCTGATAGTAAATGGGTTAGCCCTATTCATTGTGTTCCCAAGAAAGGGGAATAACTGTTGTGCCTAATGAGGATAATGAGCTTATACCCCAAAGAGTAGTGGTTGGGTATAAAATGTGCATTGATTTTAGAAAGATTAACAAAGTTACTAAGAAAGATCATTATCCTTTGCCCTTTATTGATCAAATGCTTGAGAGGTTGTCCAAAAAGACTCACTTTTGCTTCCTTGATGGTTATTCTAGGTTTTCTCAGATTGCTATGAAAGCACAGGACCAAGATAAAACTACTTTCACTTGTCCTTATGGTACTTATGCTTATAGGCGTATGCATTATGGTTTATGTAATGCTCCTGCTACCTTTCAGAGATGTATGTCTGCTATATTTCATGGTTTTTGTGAAGAAATTGTGGAGGTTTTTCATGGACGATTTTTTCATCTATGGAACTTCTTTTGATAACTGTTTGCACAACCTTGATAGAGTTTTGCAGAGATGTGAAGAAACCAACCTTGTTCTTAATTGGGAGAAATTCCATTTTATGGTTAATGAAGGGATTGTTCTTGGACACAAGATCTCTGAAAGAGGCATTGAAGTTGACAGAGCCAAAATTGAAGCAATTGAGTAGATGCCTTGTCCTAGAGATATCAAAGGTATTTGTAGTATCCTCGGTCATGCTGGTTTCTATAGGAGGTTTATTAAGGATTTCTCCAAAATTTCAATGCCCCTTACTAATCTTCTTCAAAAAAGATGTACCTTTTGTTTTTGATGATGATTGTAAGGAAGCTTTTGAAACTTTGAAAAAAAGCTTTGACAACTGCTCCTATAGTCCAACCACCTGATTGGAGTTTACCTTTTGAAATCATGTGTGATGCAAGTGATTTTGCTGTGGGTGTTGTCCTTGGACAACGTGTTGACAAGAAGTTGAATGTTATTCATTATGCTAGTAAGACTCTAGATGCTGCTCAAAAGAATTATGCTACTACTGAAAAAGAGTTCTTAGCTGTAATCTTTGCTTGTGCTAAGTTTAGGCCTTATATTCTTGACTCTAAGGTTTCTATTCATACTGATCATGCTACTATTAAGTACCTTAGGACAAAGAAGGACGCTAAGCCTAGGCTTATTAGGTGGGTGTTGCTTTTGCAAGAGTTTGATTTGCATATTATGGATAGGAAAGGTGTTGATAATCCTATTGCTGATAATTTATCTCGTTTGGAGAACATTTCTTTTGACCCATTGCCTGTTAATGATAGTTTTCCAAATGAGCAGTTAGCTGCAATAAGGGTAAGTCCGCATGAGAGTCCTTGGTATGCTGATTATGCTAACTTTATTTTTTCCAAGTATTTGCCTCCAACCTTTACAGCTCAGCAAAGAAGGAATTTATTTTATTATCTAAGGCATTACTTCTGGGATAACCCATAATTATATAAAGGAGGAGTAGATGGTATTATGCGAAGATGTGTTCCAGAATTTGAACAACAAGAGATATTGAGAAAAATGCCATGGCAGTGCTTATGGAGGACATCATGTAGGGGATAGGACTGCATAAAAGGTTTTACAATCTGGATTTTATTGGCCTACCCTTTTTAAAAATGCAAGGAAGTTTGTCTTATCATGTGATGAATGCCAACGAGTAGGTAACATCTCTAGACGCAATGAAATGCCTATGAATTATTCTCTTGTTATTGAACCTTTTGATTGTTGGGGATTTGACATTATGGGGCCTTTTCCTCCTTCAAAGGGGTATACTCATATTCTTGTTGTTGTTGACTATGTTACAAAGTGGGTGGAAGCCATACCTACAAATAGTGCTGATGGTAAGACCTCGTTGAAAATGCTTAAAGATGTCATTTTTCCTAGGTTTGGTGTACCTAGATATCTCATGACTGATGGAGGCTCTCATTTTATTCATGGGTTTTTTAGAAAAACTCTCGCTAAGTACGATGTAAACCACAGAATTTCTTCAGCTTATCACCCCCAGACTAGTGGGCAAGTAGAACTTTCCAATAGGGAAATTAAATCTATTTTGCAGAAGACTATCAATAGGTCTAGAAAAAATTGGGCTAAAAAGTTGAATGACTCTTTGTGGGCTTATAGAACTTCTTATAAAAATCCTATGGGGATGTCTCCTTACAAAATGGTCTATGGGAAAGCATGTCACTTGCCTTTAGAATTAGAACACAAAGCTTATTGGGAAGTGAAAGAGTTGAATAGAGATTTTAGACTGGCTGGTGAGAAAAGACTGCTAGACTTAAGTAATCTGGATGAGTGGAGAGGTGAAACTTATGAAAATGCTAGGCTCTTTAAGGAAAAGGTAAAAAGATGGCATGATAGGAGAATTCTAAAAAGGGAATTCCATGTTGGTGAGAAAGTTCTTTTGTATAGGTCTCGTCTCAGATTTTTTGCAGGAAAACTACTCTCAAAATGGGAAGGACCTTTTATTATCAAGGAAGTATACCGCTCAGGTGCCATCAAAATCTCTTCTCTAAAGGATGACACAACACAGGTGGTTAATGGGCAAAGACTAAAACACTATATTTCTAGAGATTCTTATAACGAAGATGTTGATGTTATTTGAATGACGACTCCCAAGAATTTATCAGAAACCAAACACCAGAGTATGCAGAGTTCGTCTTTGAATAGGTAAAAGTGGTGAAAACAGAAGGTTCGTGAAACTCCAATCTTTTTATATTTTTGATGTTTTTAATACATAAGGGAAGTTACGAGACGGAACTGAAGGGGAGACGGAGCCCGGGGTGGACACACCCACCCTAGGTACGGGCCCATCCTGGCCGCGCTTGAGGGGGTGTTCCCCCCTCTAACTCCGCCTCTGCCTCGTTTCCGTGTCAAAACCTTCCTTATGCATTTAAACTTCGTAATATATAACCCCCCGGGTTTCCCGAGGTTCTTGCATCGAGTTCTCATCGTGTTTTTGTTTCGATCTATTTCTGGCATGAAAATTTCTCAGTTTTGGAGCTACAGTGTCTTCCTCTGGATCACCCATGGAGGATTCCTCTGCGGATGCCCTCAACCCATACATGTATGAGTTGAAGATCCATCCCAAGGAGCTAATTCTCAAAGATGGGAAGGTATAAACGAAAGAAGTTGAAGGCCCCAAGGGAGAAGGAAGTCTGGAAGACAGGATGGAAGCATTGGAGCGGGAGGTTTTCAGGTACAAGAAGATGGCGGAGTGCGAAGTGGATGTTATTGACAAGATAAGTTCAGAACTCATCACCAAGCACGAAGGAGAAGTTGCTGAGCTCCGAGAAGAGAGCTTCTCACTTCGTCAGACTACTTGCAAGCGCAACTCTATGACATACAAAATCAAAACTGTGAGTATGAGGCTAGATTTGATCGCATAAGCTCTGCTGCAAGTTTCAGGATTGCAGATACTAGGACACCCTTTTTGGATGGGGATTCTTTGCCATGGAAGCTTTACGATGACAAGAGAACACCACCACCGCTGAGGGAGTAATTCGTCATCAGGTCTGGCATCCCCTTGGCTTGTTCCAAGCTTGGGGGAGTGCCGCGGTATCACCACCACTATCATTCATATTTTACCTTTTTAGTGGATTCATATCTATGGTAGATAAGTTATCTTATAGTTTGGTTTTCATGTGGAAGTATCTCTCCTTTAGTTGATTATCTATGTATCCCTTTGTGTGAGTGCCTTTATTGAATATTAATGAGAAGTCTCATCTTTTACTTTTTGCACTTCTTATTTTAGTTTGCAATTTCTATTATATGATGGATCTTGTTGATCAGTATTGGCACCACTTTGGGAGCATCAAGTGGATCTAAATTGGTTTTGGCAAACCGAGTTCTGGTGAGTAGCAATAAATTTTAAGGTTTAAAAGAAAAGGAGAAAGAAAGAGCTTACAGGTATTTGGTATCATTTGTTTTCTTTCTTGTTGACTCATAAGCTTAGTATTCTTTATTTAAGATATTTTGTATTTTCAAGGAAGATTGCATGTTTGGCTTTATTACTTGTATGTTTGCTTGTTTCTTTCAACTCTCTTGCTTTAGAACCCAACCTTCCTAGCCAAAAACCTGTTTTGAGAAGGCATACTTCTCATGTTTCCAAACTCCCTTTGAACCAAACTTTTGCCACTTGTGTCCACCATATCTACTTAGTAGCTTTTGCTATTCCAAGCAAATTCTCAAGCTTCATATACCTTCCGAATTAAAAAGTATTTTGTTATGTGAAAACTAGTTAGTAAAGCTCTCACGAACTTGATGGCACACTTTATTTTCTTGCCCTAATAAACTTGAACCATTGTGCACATCGAAGTTGTCTATGCTTGCATCTATACATTGGAATTAACAGAACCATGCTGTCATGGGTAACGTTTTCAACATTGCACTTGTACTTTGTACATCGTTGATATCGTGTTCTTTTGTCTATGGATGTCAACGGTGTGAAATAAGAGGGGAACTTGTGAGTCCATGGAGTTTGTACTTTGTGTTAGAGAAACGCCTGGGCCGCTAGCCTAAGCCATGCCTAATCATGGTGGAAACTTGCAGCACCACCATAGTGAGCATTCTTTGAAGCATCCTCAATAAAAAAACTATACACATAGTAAATAAAAAGATTGTTGAGGTGCTCACTGTCTGCTTGCCTTGTCATTTTGGTTATGGGAAAGCTCCTGTACCATGTGCAAGGGGTACCCCGTTGGCGGTTCTCAATGATATGCAAGTATTTACAATGACAAGAACTTGCCTGGGCCCAAAGTTGATGTAGCTTGAGGAGTGGCCCTCATATTCAAGGGACATGAGATTGCCAACTTATATTTCGTCAAGCATATACTCCATCTTTGTTCACTTTAACCTTAATCATCTCAAGATGCTTATGATAGGGGCAATGAGGGCTCAAAGATAGTAAGTACCATAATCTTTTGGAAGCTCTTTATGACTTGCAATCCCTGCTTCCCTCTAACAAGGGACCTTTCTTCCACTTCCAAGTTTGAGTCAGTAACCTACTTCCTCTCTATATCCAGCAAGCATTTGAGTTGTTGTGTTTCAAGCATTCATATGGTGATTTATTCAATCATGTTCTTTATCTTCCTTGTTTGCACAAAACTCTTATCTATTGAGTATTACCTTTGAAAGCCTTCACTTGTGAAAAACCTTTTTGAGCAAAGAGTGTTCCTGTTTTGAAACTTCTACAAAAAGCTTTTGTGAAACTGTTTGCCAGGTGTTCTCTGACCAAGAACAAGTTTTCCAATTCCAATTATGATTTATCTTTATGCATCTCTATTGTGACTGTTGTACTTGGTTGCAAGCTAAGTTATATAATGGTGAGTTGCTTTCTTCTATGAGTTGTGCAATGGTAAGTGTGATGCTTCTTGTTCGTATTCTTTTATTGACACTTCACTCCATAAACCTGTGGACATGTTTACTGAGCTCAGTATTCGCTTGGGGACAAGCGAAGTCTAAGATTGGGGGAGTTGATACGCCCAACTTGCATCACCATTCTATATCATAATTTACCTCTATTCATTGATATTTGTCATATGGGGTATTACTTATGGCTTTTTCTGTTTATGCATGTTGGATGATTCTTGGAGGATGGACTACCGGAGTCTGGATTCTGATGGAAAAGAAGGCGTTTCGGTGCAATTTCGTGAATATCAGAAAAATACCAGAAAATATGGAAACATATTATTTTACCTGAGGACGTAGGAAGCCAGAAGGAGGAGCGAAGGGGGGCGCACACCTCCCTAGGCGCGGGCCCACCTAAGGCCGCGCCTAGGGCAGGTGGGCCACACCTGCCTGGCCTCCAACTCTCCCCCTTCACCTATATCTTCCCTTCAGAACCCTAAGCCTCAGAGAGCAACCACAGATACATTTCCGCCGCCTCTAGGGGGCGGAAAACACCGAGAAAGAAAGATCTCTCCGGCAGACAGATTTCTACCAGGGGAATTCCTTCCCGGAGAGGGGAGACTGTCGCCATCAACACCATCATCAAGCTAGGCTTCATAGGGATCATCATCATAATCCACACCATCATATCCACCAGCACCATCATCACCACTCCGTATCAATATAACAATTGTGTTGGATATTGCTTTAGTTCTTAGGGGAGACTTTCCCGGTGTTAATTACTATTGTAGTTGATGCTTGTGAGTGGAACCATTGGATTATTGTTTATGTTCAGATTGTTATCCATTACCATATCATCTTTGATCTTGATCCATATGATGTCTTGTGAGTAGTTCGTTGTGTTCTTGAGGACATGGGAGAAGTCATGTTGTTAGTAGTGAATCTGTGATGCATTGTGAAAAGGGGGAGATCTGTGATTCTTGGAGGATGGACTACCGGAGACTACATGACACTTCAACATTTATGGGACTAGGGGGATGCATTGTGTATTTGGCTACTAATCGTGGGGTTGCCGGAGTGACATAAACATGAACCCCCGTTAGGACACCTTTGCACAAGGGAGTGTAGGATCTCAGAGTTTAAGGTCGTGGTTAGATTTATATCTTAATTACTTTCCTATAGTTACGGATGTTTGCAGGGGGTTTAATCACAAGTATGTATTAGTCCTAGGAAGGGCGGTATGTTAGCATAGGTTCACCCACACAAAACTTACAAACACCAAAGAGAAGAGTACTCAGCTATTTGAAGCGAAAGCACTTGACAGAATTCTCATGTGTCCTCGAGAACGTTTGGTCCTTATAAGTATTTCCACCGGCTTGTCCTTTGCTAAGAAAGGATTGGGCCACTTTATCCGTTTGTTCGTTACTTTTGTTACTTGTTCTTTGTTTTGTTGCCTTGTCAGAAAACCACTAAAAATATGTTTGCTAAGTATTCACAGGGATTTCCTGCTCCATACCACTGTTCAGCACCTTCTGCTCCTTGTTGGGATCGACACTCCTATTTATCAGAAGTACTACGATACACCCCTATGCTTGTGGTTTATCACCCATAAAGCGTCATTCAACTTTTTAGCCTAATTTTTCCTTGATCTATTAACAGTCTTCTGCAAGATGGATTTAATTTCCCTATTGGAAAGTTCCACTTGCCCACTGGTTTGGGGGTGATAAGCTAAAGCAATTCTATGGTTAACATCATATTTAGCAAGAGTTTTCCTAAAACTACCATGAATAAAATGAGAGCCTCCATCAGTCATGATATATCTAGGAACACCAAACCTAGGAAAAATAACATCTTTAAGCATTTTTAAAGAGGTCTTACCATCAGCACTATTTGTAGGTATGGCTTCTACCCACTTTGTCACATAGTCAAGAGCAACAAGAATATGAGTATACCCTTTTGAAGGAGGAAAGGGACCCATAAAGTCAAATCCCCAACAATCAAAAGGTTCAATAACAAGAGAATAATTTATAGGAATCTCATTGCGTCTAGAAATGTTACCAACTCTTTGACATTCATCATAAGATAAGACAAACTTCCTTGCATCCTTGAAAAGCATAGGCCAATAAAATCCATATTGTAAAACTTTTTGTGCAGTCCTATCCCCAGCATGATGTCCTCCATAAGCACTGTCGTGACATTTTCTCAATATCTCTTGTTGTACAAATTCTGGAACACATCTTTGCATAATACCACCTACTCCTTCTTTATATAAGTGTGGGTCATACCAAAAGTAATGTCTTAGATCATAAAAGAATTTTCTTCTTTGCTGGGATGTAAAGGTTGGAGGCAAATACTTGGAAACAATAAAGTTAGCATAATCAGCATACCAAGGACTCTCATGCGGACTTACCCTTATTGCAGCCAACTGCTCATTTGGAAAACTATCATTAACGAGCAAAGGGTCAAAAGAAATATTTTCCAAACGAGATAAATTGTCAGCAATAGAATTTTTAGCACCCTTCCTATCTACAATATGCATATCAAACTCTTGTAAAAGCAACATCCACCTAATAAGCCTAAGCTTAGCATCCTTCTTTGTCATAAGGTACTTGATAGCAGCATGATCAGTATGAATAGTAACCTTTGAATCAACAATATAAGGTCTAAACTTATCACAAGCAAAGATTACAATTAAGAACTATTTTTCAGTAGTAGCATAATTATTTTGAGTAGCATCTAGAGTCTTGCTAGCATAATGATTAACATTCAACTTCTTATCAACATGTTGCCCAAGGACAACACCCATAGCAAATTCACTAGCATCACACATAATTTCAAAAGGTAAACTCCAATCAGGTGGTTGAACAATAGGAGAATTAGTCAAAGCTTTCTTCAAAGTTTCAAAATCTTCCTTACAATCATGATCAAAAACAAAAGGTACATCTTTTTGAAGAAGATTAGTAAGGGGCTTTGAAATTTTGGAGAAATCTTTAATACACCTCCTATAGAAACCAGCATGACCAAGGATACTATGAATATCTTTAATAACTCTAGGACAAGGCATCTTCTCAATTGCTTCAATTTTGGCTCTGTCAACTTCAACGCCTCTTTCAGAAATTTTGTGTCCAAGAACAATCCCTTCATTAACCATGAAATGGCATTTCTCCCAATTAAGAACAAGGTTGGTTTCTTCACATCTCTGCAAAACTTTATCAAGGTTGTGCAAATAGTTATCAAAAGAAGTTCCATAGACGGAAAAATTGTCCATGAAAACCTCCACAATTTCTTCACAATAACCATGAAAGATAGTAGACATACATCTCTGAAAGGTAGCAGGAGCATTACATAAACAAAAAGGCATACTCCTATAAGGATAAGTGCCATAAGGACAAGTGAAAGTGGTTTTCTCTTGGTCTTGCACTTTCACAACAATTTGAGAGAACCCATAATAACCATCAAGGAAACAAAAGTGTGTCTTTTTAGACAACCTCTCAAGCATTTGATCAATAAAGGGCAAAGGATAAAGGTCTTTCTTAGTAACTTTATTAACCTTTCTAAAATCAATGCACATCATATACCCAACCACTACTCTCTAGGGTATAAGCTCATTATTTTCATTAAGCACAACGGTAATTCCCCCTTTCTTTGGAACACAATGAACAGGGCTAACCCATTGACTATCACCAATAGGATAAATAATACCAGCATCAAGGAGTTTTAATACCTCATTTATTACCACATCCTTCATCTTAGGATTTAAACGGCGTTGGTGCTCAACGATACGTCCAAAACGTATCTACTTTATTGAACACTTTCCTATTGTTTCTCCTCTAAACTTGTGTGATTTGGATACAACTAACATGGACTGACGCTGTTTTCAGCAGAATTACCTTGGTGTCTAGTTTTTGTGCAGAAAATCAACTATCAGGAAAAATCCTGGAAAATATGCCAAAAATTATATTTCACTGGAAGATCCACGAAGCCAGAAGACGAGACGGAGAAGGGGCCTGGGGGGCCCACACCCATGCCAGGCGCGGGCCCACCACTAGACGCGCCTGGGGGGTGCAGGCATCCCAGGTACCCCCTCGGCCTCCCTCTACGCCTATAAGTTGCCTTTCGACCTAAAAACCGAGGGGGGTTTGATAGTTTTTTAGAAAGAGTTCCGCTACGCCGCCGCCATCAGAAACCAAGATTCGGATATACAAACTCTGTTCTAGCACCCTGCCGAGACGGGGGATTTGGAGAGGATCATCGCCATCGTCATCACCAGCGCATCTCCATCAACCACCGATGTTTCCATCATCCATGAGTGAGTAATCCCCCGCTGTAGGCTTGGGGATGGTAGGGATTGGATGAGTTCTATCATGTACTCGAATATGATTGTTAGGGCATAGTGCCTAGTATCTCTATTAGTGCTATTTGACTTTGTTGCAACTTGTTGTGCTTAATGCTTGCCACTAGGGCCCGAGTGCCATGATCTCAGATCTGAACTTATTATTGAATCATTATGATAGTATTGTTTGTGATCTTATGTGCAAGTTGTGTACACATATCATTGTCCGGATCCAAAGTCCCCAAAGTGACAATAATTGGGACAACCGGAGGGGATGGCTGTGGTGTGAGGATCACATGTGTTCACGGAGTGTTAATGCTTTGCTCCGGTGATCTATTAAAAGGAGCATCTTAATTGCCAGTAGTTCCCTAGAGGCCCCGCTGCCACGGGTTGGCTGGACAGAAGATGTTGTGCAAGTTCTCATTGCTAGCACGTATGACTATATTTGGAGCACATGCCTAGGATTGTTTAGTACTTGGATGCTTGTTATTATTTATTTGCAATGCCCTAGATATTGAAGTTACATGTTTAGACTCGTCCATGCAACGCCCGTCCATCCATCCTTATGCCTACCGCACTCGAATCCCACTGTTTACTGTTACTGTTATTGTTGCTCCTATTTCACTGTTAACTATTGCTTTGTTGTTGCTACTACAAACTGTTGCTACTAATAAACTTATGTGAGCAAGAACTATTTACCGGTGCAGCTGAAATGACAACTCAGTTGTTAAGGCTTGCAAGTATTCTTTGGCTCTCCTTCTGTCGAATCAATAAATTGGGTAATACTACCCGTGAAGACTATTGCGATCCCCTACACTTGTGGGTCATCAAGACTATTTTCTGGCGCCATTGCCGGGGAGCATAGCTTTATTTGTAAGTTCACTTGGATCTATTATTGTTCACTATTACTCCTTTCATCATGGGGAATACTCGTGATGGAAATTTCTAAACACCTCTGCTGCTCTTGATTCACCGTCTGTTATAAGTAAGCTTGTTACACCACCACCACATACACATGCTACACACACTGTTACTACTGCTGAGTATGAAACTGCTTTTGATACTCATGATGTTACTTCTATTGTGCTTGATGCGAGTGGTTCATTAGGTCCTTTTCTAGATGCTACTATGGCTAGTCTGGAAAATATCGAAACTCCTAGTGAAGACACAGTTACACCTGTTAGCTCACCTGCTAGTGAGAGTTATGATATTAATGATGGTTACATTGAGTTCACTGATGAATTTGTTGAATAGTGCCGAAACACACATGGTACTAGTGCTATTAAGAGTCTCCTTGCTAGACGCACCATTATTCCTAAGTTGTCCTCTGATCCTAAGTTTGTCATTCTCCCATAAACATTAAAGATAAAGATTATGATTTCTCTTATTTAGATATTGTTGAGAAAGAACCTTTCCGTGGGACTGAAAATGAGAGTGTTATGGCTCATATGAATGAGCTTTCTACTATGAGTGCATTATTCTCTGATGATTTTAAGATGAGCAAGTACTTTGTTGATAAGATCTCCCCCTTTTCACTAAAAGGAGAAGCTAGGGCTTGGTTTAATAGATTACCTCATGGTTCCATTGATAGCCCTGATTGCTTGATTGCTTCTTTCTTCCAGAAATATTTTCCTCCTAGTGCTAGACATGCTGCTTTGCAGAGACTTTTTGATTTTAAATAGGGAGAAGAAGAGAAATTGCCTGAGTCATGGACAAGGTTATGTGCCTTGATTCATGCATATCCTAGATGTCCATTACCTAAGAATGAGCTTCTTGATATTTATTATAATGGACTAACTGATGATTCTAGGACCTACCTAGATAGCTTTGCTGATTGTGTTTTCAGGAAAAGAACTCCTACAGATGCTAAAGAATTAATGGCTAAGATAAGCAAAAATTATGATGATTGGACTTCAACTGAGCTAAATACACCTGAGCCTATTACTCCTGAACCAGATGTTCCTGAACCAATTCCAACACCAACACCAAAGAAGAGAGGAATCATTGCATTAAATGATGAAGTGATGAAGGAAGCTAAGAAGTGTCTAAAGGAGAAAGGTATTAGAGCTGAAGATGTGAAGAATCTACCTCCTATAGAAGAATTATGTAAGGTAATTCCCCACTCATCTACTATTGAGGTACACTCTCTCCAACACTTTGATGAAGGTGATATTCCCTATAGTAAGCCTCCTGATCAATGCTTAGAGGAACTTGACATTTTTATTGTTAAACAAGGTAATTTTAATAAACAAGTTCAGAATCATTTATTGGAAAACTCTAGAGCTATCAATGAGTTGAAAGATATTATGGAAAGAACTTCAAATGATATTAAAATGCTTTGTAAACACTTTCAAATGGTTCAAACCCAACTTGATCAACTTGCTAAGGTACAAAAGGATATGCTAGTTAATGCTTCAGGAGATAAACATGATTATGGAATTAGAACTAGGAGTGGTATAACTAATCAATATTGTTGGGGAGATAACCCTGGATAGGGTAAAGATGGGGATAGACGAAAGGATGTTCCCCGTTTAGTTTCCGAGTTACTGTCTGAGCCGGCCGAATCATGTAGAGGTCGGCCGAGATAGGAAAGGGCAGAACCCTTATAGTAATGACAATACATTACCCGGCCGAGGTACTTGCTGACTCGGCTGGGTAGTGCCGAGTAATCTTAATACAGATGAAGGACAAGCCAAACTACGGGAGGCAGGGCCGAATAATATGAAGCTTGCAGGAGAAGGAGAAGCTGAAGTCAAACCCTAGTTGCAGGCTAGGGAGAATCTGAGCGAAGCCAAGCACTACAGACAAAGACGCAGAGCGACAGAGACGCAGAAGGAGGTCACGGAGGTGACAGTCCAGAAGCCCGAGGCGCACAGGAGGGGCCCTCTGGAACCTTGCCGTCATTAGGGGAGCGACAGGGAAAGGGGGGCACCGAACTACTATATTGGGACAAGCATATTCCTCGAATATGCTTGCCACGTCAGCCCTAGAGGAACCCAAGGCTCTCCTTTATAAGGAGAGGCTTGAGCTCTGAAGCGAGGATCGAGGAAGGTTAGAGCCGTTAGGCTGGTAAAGTTCCTCTCTTCTCCTAGTATACAGCTCAAGGAGCACTTGTAGCCCAAGGAAGGAGAAATAAATATCTTTGCTTTAGACTTTTGTGTCTAGAATCAACTACATCTTCCCTCCCCAGATCCCTCTAGCATCCATTGGCCCCAAACTTTAGCCTACCCATGGCTTCTGCCATGCTACCACCACGACAAATATCCTTTATATCCTGAAGGACACCCCAAAAGAATTGAGCAGGATTCTCAACAAGGTGAGAGTATTGGTAGTCCTCGTAAGAGAAAGAAAAAGAAACATTGCATAGTTGAGGAACCACTTGAACCTGTTGTAGATCCTAATAGTATATATGTCTCTGATGCTGAAACTGAGAGTGGTAATGATAAAAATGATGCTCCTGATAATGAAGGAAAAGGAGAGGAAGAACCTGAGAAGCACACTAAGAACACTAGGTACACTAAG
This sequence comes from Avena longiglumis, assembly GCA_030063025.1. NCBI lineage: Eukaryota > Viridiplantae > Streptophyta > Magnoliopsida > Poales > Poaceae > Avena > Avena longiglumis. The sequence goes on from CP125975.1 coordinate 32,785,063, forward strand.
GAAGATTTTATTGCTAATAAACATGGTAAAGAGAGAGAACCTTGGGTGCAAAAACCTATGCCTTTTCCAGGTAAGAAACACAAGTCAAAGGAGGAAGAACACTACAACAAGTTTTGTGAGTGGATGTAACCTTTATTTTTGCAAATTCCTTTGACTGATGCTATTAAGTTGCCTCCTTATTCAAAGTATATGAAGGATTGTCTCTAATAAAAGGAAGATTCCTAATGAGGAGATTTCTACTTTGCTTGCTAATTACTCCTTCAATGGTAAGGTTCCAAAGTAACTTGGTGATCCAGGTATACCAACTATTCCTTGCTCTATTAAGAATAATTATGTTAGAACTGCTTTATGTGATTCGGGAGCCGGAGTTAGTGTTATGACTTTTTCTCTCTACAAAAGGCTCCAGCTAGAAAAGTTGATACCGAGTGATATATCTTTGCAAATGGTTGATAAGTCAACTACTATTCTTGTTGGTATATGTGAGGATGTTCCTGTTCAAGTAGCTCATAATTGCATAATTGGTAGATTGTATCTTGAGTATTTTGCTGCTATAGGTGTACGGTTGTTTGAGCTTGCATGCTTGTTCTATGCTTATAATCTTTATTTTGATGCATGTGTAATCCTCTAGCAAGTTCCTATAGTGGGTTCTCATCATTTATCAACTTAGAAATCACTTGGTTTGATGGTTGTCTAAAAATTTCAGCAAGGAAGATGAGTGCTTATCCACTGAACCAATATGACTTGATGGTGCATGATCCAATGAACGTTCATCGTGAGGTGGTAGTTTTTCCTTCCATATATCCATGCCATGAATTTATGAGATCTGCGGGAATCCTCCAAGATTTCCAAACTATGGTTACAAATGCAGGGTTGGAACACTTTGTTGAAGGTGAACCATTCCAATATGTTAATCTAACCATGGATTTTGTGCAGGACTTCCGGTTCACTTGGTCTACTTCTAATCCCATGGTCCATTATAAAATATATAATATATCTGTCGACCTGCCTTTTGTTGATTTCTGTGCAGCAATTAGAGTACCTCGGTGGGGATCTTGTGAGAAAATCAAGGAAAGGCCCAAGTCACTTATTGATTTGTATGATGAGATTTGCCAAGGTTTCAACTTCTCAAAGGAAAGTGGTAAAATTCGGAACATTCAGCTCCTAGCTATTAGATACTTTGCCTATTTCATTACCAAGTTGTGGCATCCCGCAATTTCACTACTAGAAAATCGCGTTGAATTTTGTGCATTGCATCATCATGACATCATCATACATCTATCTGTCTAAAACTATTTTGCTAAAACCCTATTTTGTTTTCTATATTAATCCCCTCCCTGTTATTTCAAATTAAACACCGGTGCTTCCGGATATCTCAGTTTGTCTAAAAGCAATTTATAAAAGGCTTTTAAAATCAATTAGAAAAACCTAGCCTAAAATATCTAGTCCTAAACCAGCCCACCCGAATTCCTAAAACTACCTAGTCCTAATCTACCCACCAATCACAGCTTGCCATCTCACCCTCTTCCCCAATCCCCACCCACCTTGCCACCTCATCAATCCACCCCCACTCCCTCCCTCTCTCTCTCCCCAACCAGCCATCCACACCGCCCCTTCTACCCCCTCTCCCTTACACCCTGACCCCTCCGCCCCTGGGTCCCACCTGCAGACCCGCATGGCCACACACCCCCCTGTCCCGCGGGACCCACCCCCGGCCCCACCGTCTGCCCTGACCCCCACCTCCCTCTCTCCTCCCTGGCCCCACCCTCCTGGCCCCACCACTTCCTCTCTCTCCCTCCCCACGCGAGCAGCCCCGACGCCTTCTCCCCCACCTCGTCCTCCCAGGCGCCGCCGACGCGCTCGCCCCTCTCCCTCTCCGGCGCCGGCCGCCCTCCTCCCGAGCTTGCCGCGCCGCCGACCTCCTCCTTCCTCGCGTCCCCTCTCCCTCACACGCGTCTCCCCGCTCGCCTCCATCTCTCCCCGCCGCCCAACCTCCCCAGAGAACCGCTGCCCGCCGGCGACCATCTCCGTCGGTCGCCTCCTCCTCCCACCCCCCTCTTGGCCGCTCCTCCCCTCCGCCAGGCTCGCCGGCCCGAGCCCCTACTCTCCCCGCCGCCGGCGCCGGCCTCAACCCGACGCCCGACCTCAGGACCCCTCCTCCCGCTCGAGCTCACGCCCGCGGTCGACGCGCCTCGCCTCCGCCGACCTCCCCGTTGCGCCTCCAACAAGGCTTCTTCGCGCCTCGTTGTCGACCTCCCCGGCCGCGACCTCCCTCCGCCACCAGGGACCTCACCGGCCACGGCAGCTCTTCTCTGCTTCCCCCTTCGAGCTAGGCCTCGTCGCCGGGTCGATCCCGCTGCGCCCCGACGCCCGTCGGCCTCCCGCGCGTCCTCGGGCCGCGACCCCGAGCGCCGCCTCGCCGGGCCCCACGTCGCCACCGAGCTCATCGTTCCCCTGAAGTAACCGGACTGCATGATGCTCGGTTGCTGCCTGTGTGTTTGGGTGCGAGGGCCCTCTCGATTGGAGTGGGTTTTGGCCTACCTATGTTTTGCTATTCCTGTTGGAGCACAAGGACGATGTGGTGAGGTGATGCTGCAAATTCTGTTAGAGATCTTCTTTGCGGGTGTCGTGTACTCGTGGCCGTTCCAAAGTTCTCGACGCAAGTTTCGCCAAGATCGACCAACGCAATAAGTTGTACAAGGATCACCCCAAGGACTTCAAGGTGAACCCACCAGATCTACCTCACGGACGCCAAGACCGTCGACATGGAACCGAATGACGTCAAATTCTTCCTCCCGGACCCGTCAAGATCTCCGTCACCGAACCCTCGCGGCCTTCCTCACGGAACACCGAGGACTCCTCCCTGAACGCCAAGGTGGTCGACGCGGATGCGACAAGATCGTTTCTCGGATGCCAAGTTCTTCATCATGTATCCGACCTTCGAAGACCGATCCCATCGAACCCTGAACCCTGAGACCGAACCCCGAACCTCGGAACCCCAAGATCGCCGAACCCTAATGTGTGACCCCTTTTCTCGAGCCCTATTTTATAAATATAATAATAAATTGATGCATATTAAATTGTCTTTCTCGCATGCATATTGTCATGTGGTTTGGGGGCCTTATGCCAATTCACCACATAATTAAATATGGGGCCCATATGCGGACAAATCTAGTCTCATATTGGTTCCATTTAAATTTGTGTGGCAAACCGGTAACTTATTTTGCCATGTTATTACAACATTTAAATTGTGGGGGTTCTAAATAACTTGAACCATCTAATTAATTGTCGGGACCCTGGTTCCGCTTAATATTGCCTTATCGCATCGCACTCTTGCCATGTCATTCATCATACATGCATCATGCCCGATCTTTTGTCGTAGTATTAAATATTGCATCCGGTGTTTCTTCTAGTGTTTTGCTTCTTCGCGGATAAGACCGTTGAGTTGATGTGAGCTTCGCCCCGATCTTCGGTTGAACCCTCGGCAATGTTTTCAGGCGAGCATCTCCCCCTTTCTACCCATCTTACTTTTACCGTATTTATTCCCTCCTGTTGATCTATTGCTATCTGTGTTGCGATGCTCTAGTTTTCGTACCCGTGATATCCCTTGCAGCCTTATGTTGCCTTGGACACCTCCTATTACCTGTTGTTTGGTAGCTAGTTGGACTTGCGCGTCATAGTCGCTTTCTCAAGTGTTGTTGCGTGTCGTCCAGTACCACAGTTGTTGGAGTATTGCCGCATGTTTAATGTTGGAGATGATCATAACTTTACTTACTGTTTAACAACTAAAATGTAAGTAGGTAAGCAGAGGCACAGGTGGGCAATAGATGTTTTTTGGTTGTTAACCGTCCACTTGTGTCCTGTAGGACCCCGAGTACTTGATACCTGTTCCTTGAATATTCGCGCTATCCACATCCGGGAGGATTATGGGACCCCCCTGAGCCAGAGCTTGATTCAGTCTTATTCCTTGGGGCCACAAACTAGTTTGAGGTTTTATTTACTATCCTGTACTTATGCCATGCTACTGCTTTATTTACGATTGTGCGAGGAGCACACTGTACTGTTTAGGAATTGTGACCCGTTTTCGCGGTATCGACAAGCCCAGTTTTGGGTTCCTAGTCGTTTACAGCCGGCCCCACAAACCTTGAGTCCGTCTCGGAGTCAAACCGTTCTATGGTGTACTTAACGGGGTGGCCCCCGGAAATATTTCTGAATCCTGTGATTGCTTTGTCGTGAAGGCCTCGTTGGGTTTTGATTTGGTTTTTCCGAGGTTGATCGAGTGTGTGTTGCTATTTGTGCATCCCTGCAGGGTAAAACTTTCTAAAATCCGCGTCCGCGGTTATGGACGACTTGGAGCACAGTATCTCGATCATAGACAACTATAACTAAAGTAGTGCTATAAATTTGACTATATAATGACTAGTAATCAGCTTCACTATAATGGAATGGCTAAATAAAACTGCCAACAATTGCTTGTTTGGGTTGTCGCTTGCGACCATTGTATCTGACTAGTAAGTATTGCAACTATAACGGAATGGCTAACTAAAAGTGCCAACAACTGCTGGGTTTTGGGTTATCTCATGCTAATTGTATCTTACTAGTAAGTGTTGCAACTACAACGGAATGGTTAAATAAAATGGCCCACTGCTTATTTTATCAGGATGATTATCTATACCTGACTAGTAATCGCTGCAACGATAACTGAATAAGTAAAACTGCCAACTGTGTGAGTTCCTCGGTTGACTTCCTCGTTTGGTCTCGAGGGGGAATACCAGGATGGGTTTGTTTGGTGTTAGATTTAGGTTGGATCCGAATAGGTCTTTCTTACCCCTCTCTGATAGCCGCCAGTTGTATCGAGTCTCTATAGGTTGTTTAGTGCATGCTGCCGCTGCCGCTTCAGTCCACCATACCTATGTAGGCGAGGACCGCCGAATTCTAGCCTCGCCGTGTCTTGGCCTCGATCGACCGCTCTCGTTTTCCTTTGCCCTTTGTCGGCACCCCTTTTGTTCAAGCAGGTTTTGAGATCGACGTCGTTAGCAGGGTTACCCTTCCGGCTTGGCCTGGGCAGGGTTATGGACGCCATTGGTTATTCTTCAGGGCTCTTAGCCCCATTTGCATCTTGTCCGTAGTCGGACGCTGTATCGTTTTACAGGTGATTTGGATCTTTGTATTGTATATTTGTATTCTTGACTCATGGAGTCGTGTTGTATATATATCTGTTCTGTGGGACTGTTGTGTAATGTTATTACTTTGTTTTCCACCCGCACGCAAGTGCCTGGTGGGCACCTTTGAATCGTTTCTATGCGGGTTTGGCGGGACTCGCTGAAACTTGCGTAGGGCCGATTCTGAGGGTGTTACACAAGTGTGTTCTTGCTAGAAAGTTGTCTTCTTTTGTTCTAGCTTTTATCGCAGCTGCTTTGAGTAGGAATAGATCTTATAGCATGGGTGCTCTGATAGCTCACCGTCTCACCACCAACCTGAGAAGGGTGGAATTTTTGGAGGTCTCATTGCTTCTAGGTTGCTAGCTTTCCATGGTTTAGAGCCTCACTTTTCAGATTATCGTTTTCCCATAGAGAGGCTTGATATTGAATCCATGATTCAGCATGGTTTTGTTTCCTTGGGGGGTAATGTAAGAAGTTTACCGTATGAATTGTCTTTTGCCTAGCAAGGACAGAGAAAGGGTAGGACTGAGAAAATAGTTTATTTGCATGCACCTGCTTTGTTTAATTTTGATAACAAGCAAGGATGGTCACTCACGGAGGAAGAGTTTGTCACTTATGTGGTGGATCTCCCCCAGCTAGAGGAGAATGTTGAAGAGGATGCCGAAGACGATTCGGTTAAGCCCTCCAACTTGGGAGAGTCTTCATACCAGCAGCCCTAATTTGATTGGGGCGTGTCTTCTTCTTCATCGCAGGCGCCTGACTATGATCATTCCTATGATGACCCACCAGCTTGGAGTTACTACCCGTGCTATTGAGCCCCACTTAGGCCAAAAGCCTAAGCTTGGGGGAGGTATGCCGACATCGCACTCATATATATATTATGTTCGGTCGGTTCTTTGTATATCCATTGTTTTCGCTTTCTTTTTGGTTCTTGTTGTTTCTTTCTCAAAAACACAAAAATACCAAAAATATTTTCGTTGTTTCTTTTGGTTTGTTTCTTTGCTTTTTGGTTTTGGTTTGCCTTAAAATAAAAATCCAAAAAGATTTTGCTTTGTTTGCTTCTTTTGCTTTGTCTGCCTCTTGTTTGGTTTTTCTTTGTTTGCTTGTTGCTAAAAAAATCAAAAACACCAAAAATATTTGTTGTTCTTCTGTGGTTTTGTGAGTTCTTTGCAGGGTTCAGCCGTTCTCAGTGGATTTTGGTTTCATGTTATCATTCAAGTCACACAAGTGAAGAGAAATAATGAAGATTAAGACAACTCGAGGATTGGTAAGAGGCTGGTAACGAACTCTATTTGTTTCTTTTTGTACATATACTCATCATTGTGAGCTTTCTTAGCATGTTTGTGTAAGGTGTATGTCATTATGGATGCTTAGTAGTTCTTGCTTGTCTATGATTAGCTCCAGCTTGCTAATAGTTTGTAGCATGACATGTGAATGTTTGCTTGCATTGTTTTATTCATACCTTGGTATGATATTGTGGTATCCTCCTCTGACTGTTCATGTGAATTGACGTGGCACATGCTCACGCATGCATATGACTAATCAATAGTCAGTAAGCCTCACTGATTTATTTTGCCTCGGAGTTCTTGTATCACTTTCATGCCATAATTAGTCATGTTTTGTTGCAAGCGTGATTATGACAGCTATTGCTCTCTCGTTTGTCGCTCCCTCTCTACTGCTAGCCTTCACTTGCACTGAGAATGAGCTCTACCTGTGCTTCCAACTCCCCAAAACCATTATTGCCAGTTGTGTCCACTATACCTACCTATTAGCATCATTTGCTACTTCAGTGCATATTCTATATGTTTTTCTTCCAAAATAAAATGTTTGTCTGTTTTGAGAAAGTTAGTTAGTAAAGCTCTCACGAACATGATGGCACACTTTATTATGTGCACTTAATAATTCTGAACCATTGTGACTAGTCCATGAAATTTATATGCTTGCAAATCATATGCTAGGAGTCAGCAAAACCATGCTGTCACGGGGTACGCTTTCAACACCTTTTAGATATATATATCTAGTTGATACTTTGCTCTTTTGTTTGCGGATGTCGATGATGTGAAATGAAAGGGGGACTTGTGAGTCCATGGAGTTTGTATTCTGTGTTAGAGAAACGCCTGGGCCGCTAGCCTAAGCCATGCTTAATCATGGTGGAAACTTGCAGCATCACCATAGTGAGCTATCTATGAAGCATCCTCAATCAAAAAACTATGCATATAGTAAATAAAAAGATTGCTGAGATGCCCATTGTCTGCTTGCCTTGTCATTTTGGTTATGGGAAAGCTCATGTACCATGTGCAAGGCGTACCCCGTTAGCGGTTCTCAATGATATGCAAATACTGAGAATGACAAGAACTTGCCTGGACCCAAAGTTGAGTAGCATGCGGAGTGGCCCTCGCACTCAAGGGACTTGGGATATCCAGTCTATGGTCTGTCAAGCATATAATTTAGAGTGGACCTCACTTTCACCTTAACCATATGAATATGCCTATGATAGGGGCAATGAGAGCTCAAAGCTAATGAGTACCTTCCTTTCATCATTTGGAAGCCTTTCAAACCTTTCAAAACCGTTTTCACAACCTTGTTGAGTCACCACTTATTCTATGAGCACCTTCTTGAGAGCATAGTTGTCATTCTTGTGTTTGTCTCAAAACTTGGTTAATTATGTCATGACTTTGATGCTTGTATCACTGATATCTTTACTTCTAGTCTTCATGTGAACTTCAGAGGTGCCTTGGCATTTATATTGTGCTCTTCAAACAAAGGCAAGGGAGATATCACTCTATCATACCTTATTATGAGCATCGCAATGTTGATTATGTTTATGTTTCATGCTACTTATTATTCTTGAGTTGGTTTCTCTTCATAGCTTGCAATGACTATTGAGTAGACTTAGTTGCATACTCTTTATTATGAATTGTCTAAGCATCTACTCATGTGCTGAGAATATTTACATCATATGAAGCAATGTGTTCGTGAAAGTTCTTTTATCGCACTCAGTTTTCAACTGAATTGCTTGAGGACAAGCAATAAGCTAAGATTGGGGGAGTTGATACGTCCAAGAAGTATCTACTTCCTCGAACACTTAGCTATTTTTTCTCCTCTAAACTTGTGTGATTTGGATACAACTAACACGGACTGACGCTGTTTTCAGCAGAATTACCTTGGTGTCTAGTTTTTGTGCAGAAAATCAACTATCAGGAAAAATCCTGGAAACTATGCCAAAAATTATATTTCACCAGAAGATCCACGGAGCCAGAAGACGAGACAGAGAAGGGGCCTAGGGGGGCCGACACCCATGCCAGGCGCGGGCCCACCACTGGCCGCGCCTGGGGGTGCAGGCACCCCAGGCACCCCCTCGGCATCCCTCTGCGCCTATAAGTTGCCTTTTGACCTAAAAACCGAGGGGGGTTCGATAGTTTTCCAGAAAGAGTTCTGCTACGCCGCTGCCAACACAAACCAAGATTCGTATCTAGAAACTCCGTTTTGGCACCCTGCCGGGATGAGGAATTTGGAGAGGATCATCGCCATCGTCATCACCAACGCATCTCCATCAACCACCGATGTTTCCCTCATCCATGAGTGAGTAATCCCCCGTTGTAGGCTTGGGGATGGTAGGGATTTGATGAGTTCTATCATGTAATCGAATATGATTGTTAGGGCATAGTGCCTAGTATCTCTATTAGTGATATTTGACTTTGTTGCAACTTGTTGTTCTTAATGCTTGTCACTAGGGCCCGAGTGCCATGATCTTAGATCTGAACTTACTATTGAATCATTATAATAGTATTGTTTGTTATCTTATCTGCAAGTTGTGTACACATATCACTGTTCGGATCCAAAGGCCCCAAAGTGACAATAATTGGGACAACCGGAGGGGATGGCTGTGGTGTGAGGATCACATGTGTTCATGGAGTGTTAATGCTTTGCTCTGGTGCTCTATTAAAAGGAGCACCTTAATTGCCGAGTTCCTAGAGGCCCTGCGCCAGGCTTGCCGGGATGTAAGATGTTGTGCAAGTTCTCATTGCGAGCACGTATGACTATATTTGGATCACATGCCTAGGATTGTTTAGTACTTGGATGCTTGTTATTATTTATCTGCAATGCCCTAGATCTTGAAGTTACATGTTTAGACTTGTCCATGCAACGCCCGTCCATCCATCCCTATGCCTACCTCACTCGAATCCCACTGTTTACCGTTACTGTTACTATTGTTCTTGTTTCACTGTTGCTATTGCTACTACCAAACTGTTGCTACTGATAAACTTCTGTGAGCAAGAACTATCTCCAGGTGCAGCTGAATTGACAACTCAGTTGTTAAGGCTTGCAAGTATTCTTTGGCTCCAATAAATTGGGTAATACTACCCGTGAAGACTATTGCGATCCCCTACACTTGTGGGTCATCACTCAAAAACTATTTTTGCATCAGGTTCTATATTTATATCATGCTGACATATAGTAGGAGAAATTCCTTTTAAATCATCAAGAGTATAGCCCATAGCTCCTTGGTGTTTCTTCAGTATCTCCAATAACCTCTCTTCTTCCTTTCCTGAAAGTTCAGAGCTAATAATAACAGGATAAACTTTCTTATCATCACTATAATCATATTTAAGATCATCAGGTAAAGATTTTAATTCGAAAACAGGGTCCCCTTTAGGTGGTAGTGTGATACCCAAATCTTCCACATGTAGGTTATGCTTAAGTAACTCAGGCTGGAAAAGGGATTTTCTCAACAGGTAGTAACCACATTAGCTATGAAAGAATGTTCCTTTACCTTAGCAGGAAAAGGGATTTTCTCAACATAAGGTTCAGGCAAAATAGGATCAACAGTACAAACCTCTAAGCTAGCAGGAACATGAGTAACAATGTCTTTAAAAGGAGCATGGTACTTGTCCCACTCCTTTTTAGGAATGTCTATATCAGACTCAAAGGCCTCAAAACATTTCGCAAGAACTTGAGAGTCAAGACCATACTCATTACTAATATCATGGAAGTCATCAGTTTCCATAAAAGATTTAATGCATTCATAATCATAGTTTATACCTGACTTTCTTCCTTTGTCATTCTCCCAATCTTCAATATTCTCTTGAATATGGACTAGGAGATCCCATTTAGCTTCTTCCTTCATACGTGTGAATGATCCAGCACAAGAAGCATCTAGTAAATCTTTATCATGAAGAGAAAGCCTAGCATAAAAGTTATTGATAATAATATTGTTAGGGAGTTCATGAATAGGACATTTAACCATTAGTAACTTCAATCTCCCCCAAGCTTGAGCTGTACTCTCTCCATCACGAGGCCAAAAGTTATATATCATATTTCTATCCTTATGAATCTCACTGGGAGGATAAAATTTAGAATAAAAGAGATATGCAATTTCCTCCCATTCCATGGATTGTCCATTCTTCGGCAACTTATACCATTTTTCAGCTCTCCCTTTCAAGGATATAGAGAGTAAATTCTTCTTCACCTGTTCAGATGTGATACCTGCACACTTAAACAACCCGCATAATTCATGGATAAAAATAAAATGATCACCAGGATGGACAGTTCCATCTCCTATGATAGGGATATGACTACCGGGGTATACCCAGCAGGACGTTTCCGACCGGCCTAGGAACTGGAGAGTGGGCCTGCAGGACGGCGACTGGATCAAGACCTGGCGTAGATTCAAGCGACTGGAAGCTGAAGGCCCAGGAGAGTAGATAGGCCCAGTCGGATTAGGTTAAACGATTGATGAAACCTTAACTGATTCGGTTGAGATATGTAAACCCTAGGGGGTGAGTCTATATAAACCTCCCTAGAGGGCGTGTAGAGGATACGTTCCATCATCCACCCAAGCGACTCGCCGCCTAGCCGTCGAGCTCGCCCCATTGTACTTCCATCATAATATAATCTAGCAGGAGTAGGTCTTTACCCTCCGAGGGGACGAACTTGGGTAAAACCCTATGTCTCCGCCCTCATCTCGCACCGCAGATGGCTGGCCGCCCTTGCCCTATGTTCTACTACTCGATGCCGATTGCAGCATCTGCCGTGGTCATTCCCACGATGGTGGCGCCCACCGTGGGGCCTGGCCGGTCTGGCCGGTGTTCTGCAGCGAGATCCAATTTGCCCATCAACGAGTCGGACGCCACCGGCCGCATGATAGCGATCGGCGAGATGCTCCAGATCTTGCCGAGCAGCTACGTCCCGGCGGCGCGACCCGTCACGCATAGCATGATCTTGCCAGTCGGCACGATCATCCTCTTCGTCGGCCTCACCTACGTCATCGTCTCAGAGGACTCGGCTCGCATCCGTGAGTCTTCGCCACGCGACCGGCTCTCCGAGAGCCAGTCCGCACGATCCACCGCCTCGCCTCCGAGTACAACTCGGCCCATAGCAACGTGGCCGAAACCGCCGCAGCCGCGGAAGACGCGGCCCTCAACGACGACGCCGACTCGGCGACCCCGGCGTCACTCACTGGATCCATCACCGCGGCTTCACCCGCGGGCTCCATCACCCAGGTCTCCAACGTTGGAGACTTCGAGGATCCCTCCATCCTTGGGATCTTCGACTTCGACTCCGGATCGGAAAACTCCGCCGATCTCCACAACGGGACCGGTCGCCACGCCGCGACCTACATGGCAACTGGCACCGACCCGCCGGAGGATCCCTTCTCTACCCCGATCCCTCCCAACGCAACGGCAACACAGGTCGAGGAACTCCGCCTGAAGCTAGAGGAAGCAGTCCGCAAGGAGCAAGCCGAGCGCGGAAATTTTTGCCTCGAGCAGGTGACGGCACAGGAACTGTCACGTTACCACCAGCAGCGAATCAGGTCGCGCTTGAACCCCACCGTCCAGGGGCGCGCCCTGAACTTCGACGACGAGAACTACCCGGCCCGCGTGGCCGAGCGCGCGATCTGCGAGAACGCGCCACCAGGAGGAAGCGCCCGGCCCCCACCAGGGTCGACGGCGAATGGCGCCCCACCTCCACCCAACCGCGCACCCCCCAGGGACCAGCCGCGGATCGTGTTCTCCTCACGGGAGCGAGATGCGAATGGCCTACCACTGTTCTCCACCCCGATGGACAACCTCGTGGCGGGCCGAGCAGCGGCCGAAAACATTACGGCCACCGGTGACGGCGCCCTACAGATCCAGTACGTCAAGACCGTGCTCGCAAAGGTGTTCGAGCAACAAAACGCAGGCGTCGACTCACAGGGCCGGATGTACTCGCGTTCATCGGGCAGCAGAGCGGCCTCAAGCGGCCGTCCATTGGCGGCAAACACCCTCAACTGCCCGCCACCCGAACCACTGCAGCTCCAACACCGACCGAACGCGCACTCTCCACCAACGACCCCGGGCCGACCAACTTCGTTGCCAGCAACCCCGACGACCGCACCCACATCATCAACAACCAGAGCTGGCGCGCACGCCAGCCCGAAGACCTGCGACACACCCTAACCAATCGCCGCGACGGCGAGCCGATGGGGTTGCTAAGCCGACTCGGGCCCCGATGCTTCGGACCGATGATCCGAGGCAAAAAATACCCGGCGAACTTCAAAGCGCCGAAGGAAATAGAGAAGTGCGACCCTTCGTACGACCCCTCCGTGTGGCTGGACACCTACCTCATGGCGATGGGGATCGCCGGCCACACCGACCTGCTAGCCGCCCGCTACCTCCCCCTGATGATGGAGGGAGCGTGCAGGCAGTGGATCAACACTCTCCCCCCGGATAGCACCGACTCCTGGGAAGAAATGCGCGATGCCTTCGTCAGGCACTTAGAGGGTTCATACACCCGCGCCACCACCATCGAGGACCTGGAACGATGCGACCAGGGACCCCGCGAGTCGACCCGCAGCTGGGTCCAACGATGGCAAGAACTATGGTACAACGCGGTCGTCATCCACCCGGACACTACGATCCACTGCTTCAAGACCTCGTGCCGCTATTAGCCCTTGGTCGCCAAGCTCAAATGAGCATACCGCACACTCGACAACATACCGGACCTCCTTGAGATCGCCAAAAGATACGCGGAGGAAGACCCAAACCAGGAAACCGACGACGAGTCGGGAGGTCAACGCCGCACGGACAGCAATGACAACGGACGACGGTCTGACCTACGCTACAGCAACACTCGCCTCACCGGCAAGCGCCACAGTGACGGGCGAGTCGACTTCGTCGCCAACGCTGGGCACGCGCAGCACGAGCCCAAGAGCTTCCGCCACGACGGAGGGCAACGCCGCGACGGCGGCAACTACAAGGCAAAACCAAGGTTCGACCCCGCGGCCCTCCTTAACCAACCTTGTGCGTTTCACAGCAGGGAAGGGAATCCCGCCACGCACACGACCGTCGACTGCCACTCTCTCCAGGAGATCGAGAAGGCACGGCGAGCGCGGGAGGACCCCGACAACAACCCGCCAAACGGCGGAAAATTCGGCAGCGTGGCCGGCTCGCTCCACACCTTCACAGGCTTCAACACGAAGCGCGAGAAGAAGGTCATCGCCCGCGCCGTCGCCGTCAACACGGTGGCCCAGGTGGACGTTCCCTAGTTCCTCAACTGGTCGGAGAAACCAATCACTTGGAGCTGCCAGGACCACTCGCCGCGCATTGAGTACCCAGGCCGACTCGCCCTGGTAGTCAAGCCCAAGGTGGGAGACTACTGGCTCCCCAAGACATTGATGGACGGCGGCAGCTCCATCAACATCCTGTACCTAGACACCTTCAGGCGACTGCGGCTCCCGCAGTCGATGGTCGAGACGACCTACACCACGTTCCATGGAATCGTCCCCGGTCGGAAGGCGTAACCGATCGGCAAGGTCACGCTGCCAGTCACCTTCGGCACACCGGCAAACTTCCGCACCGAGCGGATCGTCTTCGAAATGGTGCCCTTCGACAGCCCCTACCACTGCATCTTGGGGCGCCAGGCGTTCACTAAGTTCATGGCAGCGCCCCACTACGCGTACAACGCGATGAAGCTCCCCGGGCCGCGCGGCGTCATCACCATCCACGGCGACCCCGACATGGCCGCCGAGCGCGAGGCCAAAGGAGCCAAACTCACCGACGCCGTCATCGCGGCAGAGGCCAACCACGCCGACGAGCTCTCCAAGTACGCGAGCAGGGTTAACAACGACGACCCCACCATACTTAAGAAGCCTAACTCGGAGGGCGGCAACACCTCAGCCTTCGAGGCAACGACGCACACCCGCACCGTCGAGCTGGTCCCAGGCGACTCCATCCAGACGGTGACGATCGGGACGGGCATGAGCCCAGCATAGGAAGGCGCACTCATCGAGTTCCTCCGTGAGAACAGGTACATCTTCGCATGGAAGCCCTCTGACATGCCTGGTGTCCCTAGGGAACTCGCTGAGCACAAACTCAATGCCGACCCCAAAGTGCGACCTGTCAAGCAGTCGTTGCGGCTCTTCAATGAAGAGCGACGTCGAGCCATCGCCGAGGAGGTGCAGTCTCTACTCGCTGCAGGCTTCATCCGGCCAATAAAATACTCCAAGTGGCTGGCAAACCCAGTCCTAGTCGAGAAGAAAAATGGGACCTGGAGGATGTGTATCTATTACACAAATTTAAACAGCGCCTGCCCGAAGGAGCAATTCGTCCTCCCGCGGATCGACCAAATAATCGATTCCACCGCGGGCTTGGAGTCGCTGTGTTTCCTCGACGCCTACTCTGGGTACAACCAGATCAAAATGACTGTCAAGGACGAAGAAAAGACGGCGTTCATCACGCCATTCAGAGCCTTCTGCTACACCGCCATGACCTTCGGCCTCAAGAACGCCGGGGCAACCTACCAGCGGTGCATGCAGGAGTGCCTTGCGAGCCAAATTGGCCGCAATATCCACGCCTACATCGACGACGTGGTAGTGAAGTCCGCTCGCCAGAGCGACCTACTCGTCGACCTGCCGGAAACATTCGCCAACCTGCGGAAATACAAGATAAAGCTAAACCCAGGCAAATGCACCTTTGGTGTACCAGCAGGGCAAGTACTGGGATATGTCGTCTCCAAGCGCGGGATCGAGGCGAACCCCACCAAGATCGACACGATCGCTCGACTCGGCAAACCCGAGTTCCTGCGCGACGTCCAGAAGCTGGCCGGGCGAGTCGCGGCTCTCAGTCGCTTCATCCCCCGATTGGGCGAAAAGGCGATGCCCCTATACCGCCTGATGCGCAAGAACCCCACCTTCCAGTGGTACAAGGAGGCGGACGACGCGCTCCGCGACATCAAGAAGGTGCTACTCGCAGCACCGCTACTCGCCGCCCCCGTCGACAAAGAACCCATGCTGGTCTACGTCGCGGCTTCCGAGCGCGTCGTCAGCGCCGTCATGGTCGTCGAGCGGCCAGAGGAAGGAAAGGAACGCCCAGTACAGCGACCGGTGTACTATATCAGCGAGTTCCTCACCGAGTTGCGCCAGCGATACCCGCAATACCAGAAACTTGTATATGCGGTCTTCAGAGCACAGCGGCGACTGCCACACTCCTTCCAGGAGCACCTGATCACGGTCGTCTCCTCAGCACCGTTGCAGGACATAATCCGCAACCGCGAGGCGACCGGGTGAGTCGCCAAGTGGGCCTTCGAAATCGGTGTCCACAACATCAAGTATGAGCCACGCAAAGCGATCAAGTCGCAGGCTCTCGCGGACTTCATCACCGACTGGGAAGAGGCCCAGCAGCCGGAAAAGCTGTCGTACCTCCACTATTGGAGCCTGCACTTCGACGGCTCCAAGAATGCAGACGGCGCAGGATCAAGGATCGTGCTGACTTCCCCGAAGAGCGACAAGCTCCGCTACGTCCTCTGCCTCGACTTCACCCCCTGCACCAACAACATGGCCGAGTACGAGGCACTACTCCACGGCATGCGAGCCGCCAAGGAGATGAATGTCAACCGCCTACACTGCTACGGAGACTCCGACCTCGTCGCTGGGCAGGTTGCTGGTACCTGCGACGCCGTCTCCCCCACCATGCCGGCATACCTCCAAGCAGTGGACAAGCTGGGCGGACACTTTGCAGGCTATTCCGTCGAGTGGATCGACAGGCAGAAAAACGAGGAGGCCGACACACTCTCTCGTATCGGCTCAGCTCGACTCGCACCACCCGCCGGCATCTTCCTCGACACCATAACCAAGCCTTCCATCTCTCCCCCAAGGGAGATTGACATCGGAGTCCCGCTGCAACCAGAGGCAGCCCTGGTCGCACTCATCGCCGAGCCAGAAGACTAGACTACACCGTGCATTGCCTACCTGGAGGGAGGCACCTTACCAGCAGACGAAACAGACGCCCGGATGATAGCGCGTCACTGCAAATCCTTCGTCATCATCGACGGCGAGCTCCACAAGCACAGCGTGACCGGCGTGTTCCAGCGCTGCGTCCAACCCGCTGAAGGACGCAAAATCCTCCACGACATCCACTCCGGCGATCGCCACCATGCGGCGCCGCTCTCTGATCGCAAAGGCTATGCGACACGGTTTTCTTGGCCCACCGCACACGCAGACGCCGACATCGTCCAGTGCGCCGGTGCCGGCACGCCAACCAGACCCACGTGCCGAGTTCGGCGCTCAATACAATCCCCATCACCTAGCCATTCGCCGTGTGGGGTATGGACATGGTAGGCCCTTTCAAAAAGGCCCCCTCCGGCTTCACTCACCTCCTGGTCACGGTCGACAAATTCAGAAAGTGGGTGGAGGCCAAGCCAGTCCGGAAATGCGACGGGAAGACCGCCACCAAGTTCCTACGCGAGCTCATATGTCGCTACGGGTTCCCAAACAGCATCATCACGGAAAACGGCACCAACTTCGCCAAAGGAGCCATGGCCGAGTTCTGCGAAGAGCACCACATCCAACTCGACCTTGCCTCAGTCGCCCACCCGGAGTCCAACGGCCAGGCGGAACGGGCCAACCAGAGCATCCTCCATGGCCTGAAGCCACGGCTCCAAGTACCACTCGAGCGCCGGGTCGGGTCGAGGAGCTACCTCCGTCATCACTGGGCATCCGCACCTCCACAACAGGTCGACAGGGTTCACCCCCTTCTTCATGGTATACGGCGCCGAGGCAGTCATGCCCACCGACCTAGAGCACGACTCGCCAAGGGTTGTCCACTACACGGAGGCTGCAAACGAACTCGCACACCAGGACGGAGTCGATCAACTCGACGAGGCATGCGACCTAGCTCGCCTCGACCGCCATCTACCAGAAGGACTCGCGCTACCATAGCCATGAGTGAGGACTCGCACTTTCCAGGAAAGCGACCTGGTGCTTCGCCTCATCCAGGACAAGAAGGGCATGCACAAGCTCTCCCCCCCTTGGGAGGGACCATTCGCCATCGGGCGAGTACTCGGCAACGATGCCTACTACCTCACCGACGTCCGCGGAGACGGGAAACTCGACGTCAAGCGACCGTGGAATGTAAACCTCCTATGGAAGTTCTACTCCTAGAACTCCACACATGTACCCTCCACTAGCTATGAAATAAAACATATTGGTTACCGCAAATTGCGTCTACTCTCCGTGTCTTGTGCCACTCGCACTCGTAATAACAGTGTCAAGCTAATTGCAGAAGTCAACCTCTGGTACAGCGACCGGCACGGCCAAGTAGTGCTTTACGGGGGGCACTGGGTTACCCCAGGACTCGTAACGTCCACGAAAAACGCCTACTCGGAGCCCCATTGGAGTCGCTAGCTCGACTGGCTTAACGAGCCAAGACAACTGCCTTCGCTCCTCACAGCGACCATGATCCTCCGCATCCTCGACACAGCGACTCGAACGGCCAAGTACCACGCTCGGGGACTCGCGACCAGTTAAACACGAGCGATTAGGGAAAAACGCCAAGTACGAGAGCGTGCCCAGGACTCATGCGATCGACTGACGGGTCGTGCAGAGTGATCGCCCACTCTAACGCCTAGTCCTCACCCACCCTAGAGCTGCGACTAGAACCACCAAGTACCACGCCGGGACTCGCCACCCGACCTCGTTCGCGCAAGGGAAAATGGTTAAGTAAAGAGCACTCATGGGAGTCGCCCTGCGACTGGCTTTCCAAGCTCGGGCGAGTCGACCTCAATAACAAAACAACTGACAAAACGTTCAAAACCACAAACACATAACAAACGAGGTAAACCCCATAAAAAGGGCGGACGCGCTCGGGGACTCGTCCAATCAGCAATTGAAATCGCAAGACAATTCACAAAATAACGCGAAATTCCATTACAGCAGAACAAAGTCGTTACAAAACACAAGTTGAGCCCAATGGCCAAGTTACTACTAACGCCCCAGGGCACAATGTTTCTATTCCGCAGGCTTCGACATCGACTCGCCGCCACCCTTGTGGTTGCGAATGAAGGGAGTGTACGGGTTCGACGGGTACGTCGTCAACTCACCCGCCATCGCTGCACGGAAGGGTTGCTCGACCTTAAAGTCCCGGTACGGCGGCTCAGGATCATTGGGCGCGACAGTCGTCTCCTGATAAGGGAGGAGATCGCCCATCGCCCAGACGCGATCGGAGTATATACCGCGGCCCGGTCCGTCAGCTTCAGCACCTCGGCAATCTCCACCGAGCCCGTCGATGAGGGGTAGCCACTCGTCACGTTGTCAAGGTCGAAGTCCTCCGGGAAGTGGGCAAGCCCAAGGCTAAGCGCTGTTGCCGCCCCGCGCCGGAATGCCGACCGTGTCATGAACTCGACGACTGATGACGCCTTCTCCAGATACCGCCATACTTCGACGAGATCGCTGGGAATCACTTCCGTGGGCGACATCTCTTGAAGATACGCTCGAATGCAAGCCGTAGACAACGTGGCCGAGTCGACCAAAGTGGCCACACACTGTCGCGCGTCATACGACTACGCCTCCTCCGAACTGTCGATAATCCGACCTGCGGACAGGGGTCGGCAGTAAGTACAACAACGATTTCACAAAGTAGCTACTACAGGCAGAGGCAGGCAAACTTACCAATCAAAGGACAGCAGAGGCCCGTGATGAAGCTTTGAAGAGAGGAGAAGTCGTCTTGTAGCCCAGGAATGAGGGCGTCAGAGACCTTACGCTCTTCAGCGGCAGCCGTAACAGCAGCCCTGGCTCGCCCATCCGCTGAACTCGCCTCCGCCTTCGCTTCCTTAAGCTCGCGCTCAAGGTCGGCGATCCGCTCACGAACTCAACGCAGATTGAGCCGCCGAGTTCACTCGCGGGACAAGGCCTGGCAGACTTCTTCGCCGCAGCGATCGCTCGAGTCCCTTGTTCGCCTCTTGACAACAAGTTCCTTCTCCGTCGACACTTCGCAGCAAGCCGGTCGGCTGATTCACGCAAGCCCTGTGCACAAATCAAACAGATTAACAACGAAATCCTAAGTGCCCACCCGCTGAAATTCAGCGATCGACACTCGACCGGAGATCAAAATCCTAAAGTGCCCACCACGAAGCTCAGCCGACCGACACTCGGGACCGAGATCAAAAATCCTAAAGTGCCCACCCGCTGAAGCTCAGCGACTGGACACTCGGGGACTGGAGATCAAAAATTCTAAGTGCCCACCCGCTGAAATTCAGCGACTGGACACTCGGGGACTAGGTGCTACAAATAAAAACAAACACCAAAAGAATCTGACCACTGAAATTCAGTGGCCCGATCCTCGGGGACTGGACATACCTGGATGACTGCGCCCAGCATGCCATGGAGTTGTAGCGCGTCCACAGATACGAGAAGAGCTGGAGTGTGCCCGCGACGCTGCTCGACCTCCGTTTCGGCGACCCCAGGTACGCGGCTCGATGGTGTTGTACCACTCGCTGTAGCCTCTTTGGCCATGAAGCGGGGGAAGGTCGCGGTGGATGCTCCAGCACCAAGAGAAGCCGGCTCGGCCATCCCAGGCGAGGAAACATCCTCCTTGGTCTTCAAGGCCGCCTCCATCGCAGGACCACTCGGAGCAACCGTCATGTCATCAGACACCATGACGACATCATCGCCCTTGGCCTTCTTGGCACTGTCTGCGGGGGCAGCGACCTCATCAGCTTTCCTCTTCCGTGAGGGGTCCTCCTCGGCGGCGACTGGCGGTACCTTGGCCACGGACGGGTGGCCTATCTTTTTAACTCCAGTCCTGCGAATTGATTACATGAGCAAAATGGTCCGAGTACAACGAAAGGCAAGGCAGGAGAACAAAACTTACTTGGCGACTGGGATGAACCGCAGCCCCGTGCGGATGCTGGCCGGCTTCTCCAGTTCGGGGCCCAGTTTCCGACTGAGGCCCATCTCCAAAACGTCATGCGCCCAAGACACGGAAGGCCTCTTCGACGACGAGGCCGCGACAGGAGCCTCCGAAACGACTTCGGCAGGAGCTCTCCTGTGAGGCGAAGCTGCTGCGGCTGGAGCAACCCCCCAACCTAGAGACTGGGGCGAATAGGGGAGGAAGCGAGGCCAGAGGTACCTCACTCAGGGCGGCAGTGGCATCCGGTGCTGCTGTCGTCTGCGGCGCTTCATCCCTGGCCAAGCTGGTGGCGTCGGAACTACTCGCCGAACGAGGCGGAGATGCCTGTTTCGCCGGCTTCGTCTTCCTCCTTGGTGGAGCCTTTACTTCCTTCTTCTTCTTCTTCTTTTTCGACGGTGTAGCTTCACGACGCGAGGTGTGCTCGGGAAGCTCGTCGTCGTCGTCATCGTGATGTTCGAGGCTTCTGCTCGCCTCGAGCTCGCGCTGATGTTGCCCGCGAGTCTTGCGAACCATCGGGGCGGCCTCTTCCCTGGGCTCGTCATCATCGCCATCACTGCCGCCTCCCGACGCCGCCCTTGGCAGGAGGCGACTCACCCTCGCCCTGGATGGACGAGCTCGAGTTCTAGTCGTCCGCGGGTGGGAGCCACCCTTCCACCACTTGAAATAACTGCAGTAGGCACGAGACAATATCAATATAACCGCGACAGCATCAACTGCGACTGCGAATAATAGTGAAAACAGCGACTTACCGTCGGAGCTGGATGCTTTGCGGTGTAGGGGGCGACCCCAGCCTTCGCGTCCAGGTATGCTGCCTGGGTGATCTTCTTCAACGCCAGAACGTAGTATTCGAGTTTCCACTCGGCAAGGCAGGACTTCGTCGAGTCTTCCCTGCCCGTGTACTCGTACATGTAATGGCCGCGGCGGGCCAGGGGAACAAGTCGCCACCCGAGCCAACAGTTGTACAAGTTGATGGTTTGAAGGCCCTTCTTCTTCAGGCCGCGGATGGTTTGAAGCATCTCGTCCACGACCATCCGCTGGTCTATCAGAGCTTACCGACACAGAGTCGGCGCCAGTCGGCCGGTCGGTGGAGTACAGATCATCGCGCCGGGCCTCGTCTGCGCCTCGGTGATGTAGAACCAGTTGAGTCGGTTCCATTGCCGCCTTGGCAAAAGATCAAGTCGAAGAAGGAGGCCTTCGACTTCAACTGGAACGTCAGGCCACCCGCCGCCAGCATTGGGCCGCCTGATTCTTCACGACTGATCCTCCCATGGAACAGATCTTACCACAGGGGGAAGTAGGGCCTGCAGCCCAGGTAGCACTCGCGGAACGCTACGAAAATGGCGAGCTGCTCGATTCTGTGCGGGCCCAGGTCCGACGGCTGGATCCCGTAGAAGGCGCGGAAGCGCCGGAAGAAGAGAGACGTGGGGAACCCTAGCCCCCATTCCAGATGGCTGGTGAAGCAAACAAACTCTCCCTCGCCTGGATCCGGAGTCACCTCTCCGGTCGCGGGGATGCGCCACCTGCCGGCGCGTAGGATCCCGGCATCCTCGAAGGATGCCAGTAGCGCCCTGGTGCACTTGGACCTGCCCCATGTTTCGGTGGAGGGGGCCATTGGCTGAAAGGTTCGCGGAGGTCGAAGGTTTATGGATCGATTGGATCGTGACGTGGGGGAAAACGGAGGTGGGCCAAAATCGGAGGATAGACGAAGGAGTGTCTTCCCGATCGCCTACCATTTCCCTTATATAGCGGTTGCTACCCGCCAATTTCGGGAACCGTTACTACGCGGTGATTACGCTGAAAGTTACCGTTGGATTACCCCAACGGCTAGTTTGACCTCATCTAACGGTCCAACTTCGTCCATTCGACTCGCTGACACGATCACTACAACAGTGACTGAGCATTTCGCCGACCCGTTCGCCGAGCTGCGACCCGACTGACCGCTGTCATTGCGACTAGAATAACTGGTTTTTCCTTTATTCAGGAGTCTGCCGCCGATTCGACTGGGTGTCCGCATTGGACCCGTATACTCCGACTGCCAACGAACACATGCGACCAATCAACGACGGCCTCGGGGACTACTGATGGGGATATGCCTACCGGGGTATACCCAGCAGGACGTTTCCGACCGTCCCAGGAACTGGCGAGTGGGCCTGCAGGACGGATCGGATCAAGACCGCGTGATTCAAGCGATCGAAGTCAAGGCCTGTGAGAGTAGATAGGCCCAGTCGGATTAGGTTAAACGATTGCCGAAACCTGAACTGATTCGGTTGAGATATGTAAACCCTAGGGGGGTGAGTCTATATAAACCTCCCTAGAGGGCGTGTAGAGGATACGTTCCATCATCCACCCAAGCGACTCGCCGCCTAGCCTTCAAGCTCGCCCCATTGTACTTCCATCATAATACAATCTAGCAGGAGTAGGTATTTACCCTCCGGGGGGCCGAACCTGGGTAAAACCCTGTGTCTCCGCCCTCATCTCGCACCGCAGATGGCTGGCCGCCCTTGCCCTATGTTCTACTACTCATTGCCGATTGCAGCATCTGTCGTGGTCATTCCCATGACATCCTAAATAATAATTATCCATAACATGATCAATAATACTTGTAGGTATCTTAAAAGGATCTATCTCAACAGGTGGTGGTTCATCTACTATCCTAACAGTGGTAGTAGTTTTCCCAAACAGAAAACCAAGTGGGTTATCCATATTGGAAACAAAGTAACAAATAGAAACAAAAAGCAATACTCACAATAGAAGTTTCCTTTAACAGTTCCACTCTTTAATAGCGCTTCACTCCCCAGCAACGACACAAGAAAATAGTCTTGATGACCCACAAGTATAGGGGGGGTATCATAGTACTTTCGATAAATAGGAGTGTCGATCCCAATGAGGAGCAGAAGGTGTTGACTAGTGGTATGGAGCAGGAAATCTCTGTAAATACTTAGAAAACGGATTTTTAGGGGCTCTCATAAAGCAACAAAACAAAGTGGAAGTAATAAAGACAACGAGCAAACTCAGCAAGTGTCCCAATCCTTTCTTAGCAAAGGACAAGCTGGTGTAAATACTTGTAGGGACCAAACGTTCTTGAGGACACATGGGAATTCTGTCAAGTGCTTTCGCTTCAAATAGTTGAGTACCTTTCTTTGGTGTTGTAAGTGTTGTGTGGGTGAACCTGTGCTAATGTACCGACCTTACTTGGACTAATACATACTTGTGATTAAACCCCCTGCAAGCATCCACAACTATAGGAAAGCAATTAAGATATAAACATAACCACGGCCTTAAACTCTGAGATCCTACGCTCCCTTGTGCAAAGTGTCCTAACGGGGGTTTAGGTTTCTGTCACTCCGGCAACTCCAAAATTAGTATCCAAATACACAATGCATTCCCCTAGGCCCACAAATGGTGAAGTATCATGTAGTCGACGTTCACATGACACCACTAGAAGAATAGCACCACAACTTAAATACTAAA
The DNA here is from genome assembly GCA_030063025.1 of Avena longiglumis. Classification (NCBI taxonomy): domain Eukaryota; kingdom Viridiplantae; phylum Streptophyta; class Magnoliopsida; order Poales; family Poaceae; genus Avena; species Avena longiglumis. The sequence goes on from CP125975.1 coordinate 32,808,857, forward strand.
CCATTGAATAATATCTCAACACAAATCCACTACTAACAACATGACTACTCCCATGTCCTCAAGAACTAAACAAACTACTCACGAGACATCATATGGATCAAGATCAAAGATGATATGGTGATGGATAATAATCTTAACATAAACAATAATCCAATGGTTCCACTCACAAACATCAACTACAATAGTAATCAACACCAGGAAAGTTTCCCCTAAGAACTATGCAAGTATTCAACACGATTGTTACAGTGGGATGGAGTGGTGATGCTGCTGCTGGTGGAGATGATGGTGTGGATGATGATGATGATCCCGGTGAAGTCTAGCTTGACGATGGTATTGATGGCGATGATCTCCCCTCTCCGGGAAGGAATTTCCCCGGCAGAAATCTATCTGCCGAAGAGCTCTTTCTCTCTCAGTGTTTTCCGCCCCGCAAAGGCGGCGGAAATCTTTCTATGGTCGCTCCCCTGGTATTAGGGTTCCGAGAGGAAGATATAGGCAAGAGGGCGGAGTCGGAGGCGGGCTAGGTGGGCCACGCCCGCCTAGGGGGGTGTGGGCCCCCTGTGGTCCAGCTATGCCTCCCCTTCTGGCTTCCTTCGTCTTCTGGAAAATATAATTTTCCAATATTTTTCTAGTATTTTTTTGATGTTTGCGAAATTGCATTAAAACACCTCCTTTTCCATCAGAATCCTGACTCCGGTAGTTCATCCTCCAAGAATCATCCAACATGCAAAAACAGAGGAAAAGACATAAGCAACACCTCATAATAAGATATATATCAATGAATAGAGGCAAACTATGATATATAATGGTGATGCAAATTGGACGTATCACCGCCGCCACCATCGTCCCTAGATCGGGAGGGATCTGAAGCTCTTCTCGGCACCCTGTCGGAGAGGGGGGTCATCCCGGAGGCCTTCTTCATCACCATGCCTGCCTCCGGAGTGATGTGTGAGTAGTTCATCCTTGGACTATGGGTCCATAGCAGTAGCTAGATGGTTGCTTATCCTATTTGTGCCACCATGTTTAGATCTCGTGAGCTGCCTATCATGATCAAGATCATCTTATTATAATGCTACATGTTGTGTTTGCGGGGATCCGATGGATATTGAGTATTATGTCATATTGATTATTGTTCTATCATGTCTATGTTATTTGTGATCTTGCATGCTCTCTGTTGCTAGTAGTTACTTTGGCCAAGTATTTGCTTGTGACTTTAAGAGGGAGTATTTATGCTCGATAGTAGGTTCATGCCTCTAGTAATCTGGGAGAGTGACAGAAACTTCTAAGATTGTAGATGTGCTGTTCCTACTAGGGAGAAAACAACAAACCTTTGCCCAATGGAAATTATATTGTTTACATTACACACTTTGCTTAATGCAATTATCTGTTGCTTGTAACTTAATACCCGAGGGTTGTTCGGATGATATCTTGGAGGTGGATTATTAGTCATAGATGCAGCTGGATTACGGTCTATTTATCATATTGTAATGCCTAAGTGAATCTCATAGTGATCATCATGTCATGTACATGCATTGTTATGGATTCTCTATTTGTAAATTGCCCCGCTGTAATTTGTTCACCCAACATGTTATTTATCTTATGTAAAAAATACCTCTAGTGAACTGTGGACCCTGGTACATTCCTTCCCATTGATATTCCATCTACTGTTTACTTTCTGCAATTACCACAAGCAATTACTATCTTTCACACTATACGTTTAATGCTTTGTTTTCAGCAAAACCAGTGAGCTTGACAACCTCATTTATAAGTTGGGGCAAAATATTTTGGTTGTGTTGTGTGCAGGTTCCACGTTGCTAGCAACACCTTCGGAAGTGGTTTCTTTCTCCTACTGGTTCGATAACCTTGGTTCTATAACTAAGCGAAAACTTGCTTCTGTGCTCATCATATCTTTCTCTTGGGGTTCCCAACAGGATCTACATCAACTGGGCCATCATCACCCATCAATTTCGTGAGTTTGCTGAATCTTTTAGAATTAAGTTGTTAAATTTGTAGCCTTATTATGCGCGAGCTAATGGACAGGTCGAATCTAGCAATAAGACTCTGATTAAGCTTATAAAGAAGAAAATTGAGGAGCATCCAAAAAGATGGCATGAGGTGCTTTCGGAAGCTTTATGGGCTCATCGGATATCTAAGCATGGAGCGACTCAAGTGACACCGTATGAGCTAGTGCATGAACAGGAGGCGGTGTTGCCTATAGAGGTTAATTTACAAGCTCTTCGAGTAGCCAGACAAAATGATTTGTCGGTTGTAGATTATAATAATTTGATGATGGATAGAATAGACGATGTTCTAGAAAAAAGATTAAGAGCCTTGCGGGAGATTGAAAAAGAAAAGTTAAGAGTAGCTAAGGCTTATAATAAAAAGGTAAAGGAAAAATCGCTCCAAATAGGAGACTTAGTGTGGAAAACGATTTTACCTATTGGAACTAGAGATAGAAAACTTGGCAAATGGTTACCGAGTTGGGAAGTACCATATACTGTTGTAGAGATTGTTCCTGGAAATTCATATTTTGTACAATCTTTGCAGGGAATGAAGTTGTTGAAAGCTCTCAATGGGAAATACTTGAAAAGGTATTATCCTAGTGTGTGGCAGGAGGCTTAATGATGATATGGCCAATATGTTACTTAAAATATAGCCCTTAGAAAATATGGCCGATGTGTCCTAAGCAGAAATTTGGTCAATCTGCTTTTCTACATCGCCCTAAGGAACTATCTAGCCTGTGAAGGGATCAGCATCGTCATAAGGTACTGTTATAGTATTTTTGGTCAATAGAATTGTACCAAAAACAGGGGAGCATGTATTGAATACATAATTTGGCTAGTAGCTATTTATCAGCCAAGTTAGTTTAATTCTCTATGGCTAAATTGTTGATTAACCTATAAATATTGATTTGCTGTTTAGTTCAAAATACATGCTTGACTATAGTCCAGTATACAGCAGCTGATCAGGCGAGTCAAGTTATTTACCAGGACCATATGGAGTTTTGCATGGACTGCGACCGTCGAGGACAAGTTCTGGGAAGGTTCAACGATAATTACATGCACATGATAACATATCGTAATTATTCGGTATGATTAGCAACGTGGCCACAATATTATATTGTGTCTTTGTGGACCAAAGATCTTTTGTACGTGACGTGTGTTTTAGCATTGGAGGTGATACGTGTTATAAAATACTAGCAGAATATCCGTGCGTTGTTACAGGATAACAAAAAATTATATGGACATACGAATGAACCAACTGTCATAAATTCGAAAAAGATGGGCATGTGATGTCTATTCATTTGGATTCTCTTCATATATTCATACATAAAGCAAGAACTACGATAGCAAATGTCTGTAGCAGAATCTTGCCCTCTACTCATCTTCTTTCAGGAGCATCTTCAATATAAAACTATCAAAAGTCTGATCTGATCCAGCGAGTTTAGGGTTCTCTGTTCGGGATGATGGATAATGTTGACTGTAAACTCGACAAAATAGAAACCACAGCCTAGCACGTCCATGTTCTGCAACCTCTCATTCAACATGAAATGGGTTAGAATAGCTATGTCCCTGAAATTTATGACAGAATCGCACACACATGCACTTATCAGAACGAGCATAACCAATTGAATTCAAAATTTTATACACACAAAAAGAAATGTCAGGTATGGTACCTGACTATAATTGGTCGTCTCCCTAACAAGCACCGAAAAGTTGCTATTTTGTTAAAACATTTCAGTCCAGTTCTCATATGATTAGGATGAGCAAAATCAACTTCAAGAGGATCACGAAGGCTTACTGCTAACCATCTCGACCCACCAGAGCGGCTCTTAAAGTTACCCATACGGTCTTACGGCCAATACCCATACCCAAACCGTCTGACACCTACAAGTTTTAGATCACGGGGAAGTTCACGTTATCAGATCATACATGGAATCAACCGGGACTAAGCACAGAGGATTGGCCTTTTCCCATGAAGAACCAGACAACATGAAGTGTACACACTTGAGATACCTTGACGCTCGATCGTCGATAGCGCACGATCGAGTTCACCGTCAACCAGGAGGTGCTTCGGCACTTTCCTCGTGCTCGATGCAATAGTGGTAGACTCCTTCTTGGTGCAGTCGCGGTAGGCAGAGCTCTGAGCGGCCACGCGGGCTGGATGTGGCCTGTGATGGAGGTCTCAAGGCATACCAGCGGCCTTAGGCTATAGGCCGAAGGTCTCAGTGCTTGCAGGCGTATGGAGGCAGAGATCTCGTGGCATGCACATGTCCAGCAGCAGACGTTGAGGGTCTCGATCTCACCAAACTTGCTCATCTCCTCAAAGATATCTTCATAAAAATCTTCAAAATGCTCCTGCATCTTGCGGGGATCAATCGGCTGGGCCGGAGTATCAACTTTAGGGTGATCATATCAAGGCACTGGTACATGTTCATGAGCAAAATTGTTGGTAATATGGTTGGCCTGTTATGGATACAAGAGCAGCGATCCTCATGACAACAAGCTCCAATCTTGAAGTAAAATGGGCAGTTGACCCCATCTTTCTCCATACCAAATATTGAAGCCAAGTGCTCTACCATTATGAAAACAACGAAGCTGACAAAAAGCCTGCAAAGACAAACGTATAGTGATGAATGTTATCCAAAGCACTGGCTACAATGCTCCCATATATTATACATAAGGCCCACAATCGTTAGGAGTAGCATACACTGGTGGAAACAACCCCATGCGTCCCGGTTGGTAAGCGGCATTAGTCCCGGTTGCCCAACCGGGACGGGGCAATCGGGACTAAAGCCCGAACCTTTAGTCCCGGTTGCCCCACCAACCGGGACAAAAGATCATACACGTGGCAGCTGCACTGCGGCGAGGAGGGGTTTAGTCGGTTCGTAACGAACCGACTAATAACCTTCGCCATGCGAGATTTGGCCCATTTCTGCCGCGGAGAATTCATTTTGCACATTTTGTTGCATGGCAGCATTTTCGCCACTTTTTGTGCCGCGACAGAGAATTCATTTAGGTTGTTTTATTGTTTATTTAGTGTTTTGCACTTATCAATGAAGGAACCTTATATTACACAAGATCATCATGACAATATTACATTCAATACACGGATCGAGTTCATGCACTACATACAAAAGTATTCCCCTTGTCTATACACGGATCGAGTTGCTATTTTTACAATCCCTATTGTCTATACATAGCAGAATAGTACTCCCCTTTCGGGTCTAGGACTTCTGCATCCAAGAATCCCGCCAATTCCTCCTGAATTGCTCGTACGCGATCCTTTGGCAGAAGACCGTCCCGTAGACGTTCGATCTAATTTAAAAAAGGAGTCAGTCTATATGAATGAAACTAAACACAATTTGTTTGAAAATAAAACTATAGAAATTGTTTACATACGTGGAGTTGCTCTAAATTTCTGCCCTTCTCATCGCACGCCCCGCCGGATGAACTCGCAAACATAGTATCCACAGAGATTGTTACCGGTCCCCGTGTCGCACTTCACAAAAACATAGTTCAATCAAAATAATAATCAAGCATGATAATAACGTATCAAAACTAGAATCAAAGAGATGCGGATATAGCTAGTGGTGCTTACATCTAGTGGTTGAAATGTAAGCTCCTCTTTCCAAACACCCCTAGCCTTCTTGGTGAACCGTTTCCAAGCGCTGCCGTGAAGAAAAACGAATAAAAGAAGTTATTAAGTACTTGATATCATAAAATTCACGAACGCGTTGCCGATATAGTGTCGTAATGATTAGAATTACCGCTGGAGAAGTATCTGCATGTCCTTCCACGTCTCAAGGGGTTTATGTTTGAGTCCATGACTAGTACACTTTGTCAAGTTGAATGATTAATGAATATAGTGGAAGCTGCGAATGCATAACTAATCAATTATATACTTAACATCGAGTAAGCGAAATAGAAAGTGTATACAAGACAATAACACTCACTCGAAGTTGTAAGGAAAAAGTATTTCCCTTTTGGTTTCTTGAAACCTTAACGCGTGTACTATATTATCCTCCGTATCCTGGGGGCTTATTTTCAGATTAGCTTCATGAACCCAATATGGGTCAATGAAGCCAATATCATAGATTTGTCCTCTGCTGCATTCGAGAATCTTCATTCTGCATATTACAATATGATTATATACATGCAATAAACAAAGTGAGATAGCTGGAGACTAAGTTAATTACAATTAGTACTTACGCACAATAGGCAATCGATGAGCGATTTGTCCAAGGCGTCTTGATTGAATAATTGAAATAGCTCAACAAATTCAATGGATATCATGTCATCACTTTCTTTCCCATGATGCTTTTTGTAACCCTCAAGACTATCCGTTAGCCCGGCACTTGTGGCGTATGTACCAGTTATGCAATCTTCGCATTTTGTTGAAAGATTATTTACCTCCTCAGGTTTGACGAGAGGTTTGCCGTACTGGTATTTGTATGCTACTTCACTCACGGGAAGAACTCTAACTCGATAAGTATCTGGCAATACTCATACCTTGAGCAATGGCTTCTCCAGACAGTAACTACCTCTGGATCATACGCTCTTCGCCCCATATTTGCTCGACCCACATTGGTTTGAGAAATCACCTTGAGAGGGGCGCAAGTCTGTTTTGCTTGTTCCGAGCTGGGCAACAGATTTCCGCTTGCATCAAGATCGCTCTTGAGGCTTTTTGTGCATGTGACTTGAGAATAGAACGCTCATAGTCCGATGACAGCTTTGGCTCGGGTTGATGAAGAGTCTTTAGCATTTTCAACACTTTGGCTTTTCTTCTTTGGTGCGGGAACTCGGCTCTTTCGGCCTCGGCTTAGCGAAAACGCTGTCGTTCAAGATCAACCCGAGCCGGTCTCCTCTTCAAGATCATAAGCTCTCTTGGGAGGAACCGTTGGTACTTTTGGAAGAGGCTCTTGTTTACGTTTGGCGATCGCTACGACGCAAGAGCGATGCGCTTACGCTTTTTATCCCGAGGCGCCGCGATGGCTCCTTGGCGATGGCTGCACCGAGACGGGTGAGGCGACGGAGCGGGTGAGGCGACGAAGACGGCATGGCGGCGCATGCGACCTCGGAGACGGCAGAGGCGGCGAAGATGGCTTGGCGTGTGATTTCAAGCACGATACAATCCTTCGGCCATAGAATGGTGACGTTTTTGTCACCAGCATCACATCCCTTCACCGGCAGGTAGTGAAGATCCAAACCTCAAAGGTGGGCATGATTTCATCCACGACAACAGCGTAACCCTCCGGAACCGGACGACCGTGGTAAGTTGGTGTGGGTCCAATTGGTAAGGCATAGCCGACCGCCACCTTCATTGATATGTTCACAACTTTGACATGTAGCTCGCGATGTGTCATCTCCGCGATCATCATCCAGCGGTAGCCAACAGAGCCATTGTGTCGGCATCACTCGCCATTGTCATCATCATCACCGGGAACGGTGGAAGAAGCACTTTTTTCGATTATTCGATAGGCCGATAGATCGAAGCATGTGGAATTTGATGATAGTACTTAGCTTTTTATTTTTATTAGTTAATTTAATCTTGTTTTTGCATTAATCGTTTCAATTAAAAACTCTTCGCTTTCATTTCGACTTCGCATCTTCGCCTTCCGCCGGCTTCTATCGGGATATTTCTTCCTCTCTTGAAACCAGTCCTCCATGATTGGGAGCCTATTGTGCCTCGTGTTCGTCCATCATGTTCCTTATTTCCAAGAGCGAGTGTGAGCTCATCATTCTCTCTATCGGATGAAGTCCCCATCTTTAACAGCCTTCTTGCTTTTCTCATCCTCTCGATTGGCAAGGGGTCTTCTTTGTCGTATGGTATATATACACCTCCTTCCGAGTCCAACGTGCCCCATGCCCGTAAAACCAATTCCTTGCACGTTCTACCCAATCGCCTCTCGGGTGATATTTTTATCACAGTTCCTCAAGTTTCTCCCACTTAGGAATGCCAGCCAGAGCCACCTTGCCCCATAGTATGGTGATACTTCTTGTTAGCAGCATTCAGCTTATTCTTTGCAGACATTTCCTTAGCTTTTTTGATGTCTTGTATTCCACAAACTCAGCCCAGAATGGTTTTATCTTCTCAAACTGAGTCTTCTTGAAATCCGGAGTCTTCTCTTTCATGACATAGTCAAGGTGCAATCTTTTCTTCCAGTTGGTGAAACACTGGGCCATCTTCTTCAAAGCCCACTCCCTGACCTTAGCCTCCATGGCTCTCCCATGTTGTAAGGCGTCCTCAACTGGATCATCCGCATTTGGATCCAGCTCTATCTTCGGTAGTTTGAAATTAACCATGAGCCTCTTCCACAGTAAATCTTTGGCGTGGTTAGGGACAAATAAACATGTTCCCTCTTCATCCGCATTAGCAGGCCTATTCCAATTTCTAATGGTGATCGGGATTAAGTCCCTAACGATTACTCCGCATTGTGCCACAAATTTGGTTGCGACAACTTCGGAGCGGTCGGTCTGCTCAGCGACATCTTCGATCCTGAACCTCTCATGGTCTTCCAACTTTTTGGTTGGGCCTCGTCGCTCATTTCGAGATTCCTTCGATCCGAGGGCTAAAAGAATAAAGATCGTCGTTACTATTTCTATATAGATAGCAGATGATTAATTAATGAATTGATTTATATTACATGCACCTCGCCGAGCGGTCGCCTTCTCGGTTACACAAGGCATCGCTTTCTCTCATGGGAAGGCAACACCTTCAACCTCAAACAAGTTGTCTACTCCGGTAAAGAGGATCACCCTCACCGAGTTGTTCGTAAACGTTGATACGTCTAAATTATCTTCCCCACGGATCACACCTTGGATCAACTCTTCCTTTTCTTCGTCTCGACGTGTGGATCCATATTTTACGCATAGGTGGAAAAGCGAATAAGTCAAAGCGGCTAAAGGAGAAAGTTAAGGAGAAACCCGATATATACATACACAATAATAAAATGAAGAGAAACCTAAACCTAGCTACAAAAGGAAACCGTGTAGTAGATAGGTAACTCTAGCTAAAATCAACGGTTATCAATATTCCGGAGTTCCGAGGGTGTAACCTAGTTCGAGAAACCTCCGATGCATATGAGGGAACCCACATGCACCTAAGGGGTATTAATGATTCCTTATCTAACCACAAAGGATCAATGTGAATCGGTCCAGGGCTACCCACATTGATCGACCAAAGGTGGAAAGACCAATAATACCAAACTAATTAATAAACCTAATAATACCTAGCTAATAATAAACCTAATAATCGAAACACCGAAAAGAAAGGGAAACAATCAACACATGGCATCGATGCAATGCTCAAGCAAGTACGATGATATGACAAGTTAATTGCATTGGAATGTAACCCTAAGACATGCTCGACGATTTAATCGGGTTCCGACGGTGAAAACCCTAACTCGGGAAACTCCTAACATATGAGAGGGTGCATTTGTTCTTCTAATTATACTTGTCATTTAAATTGTTGAACAATGCATGATTATAGGATAAATAGATAGGTTTCATTTTTCTGAACAATTTGATATATTATTTGTATTTTTCTGACTTATAAATAAAAAGATATTGAATTTACAAGTTTATATCAATTTCTGGAATTATTAAATCATTTAAAATAAATCATCTACTAAATCATCTACATCATCTACATCATCTACATCATTTAAATACACCTATATCATCTAACAACTAAATCATCTAACAAATAAATCATCTAACAACTAATACACCTAAAATAATCATCACCTAAATCAACTAAAAAACTAAAAAAGGGGAGCCTCGAATGCAGCGTGCAGATCTGGCGACGGGCGAAGTGGCGCTGGTGGCGCGACGCTGGCCGAGGCGGCGCTGGCGCGACGCTTAGGCGCGCTGCTGGTACGGGAGGAGGCGCCAGGTTTGGCAGACGGAGGACGGAGGCTAGGCACGGGAGGACGGAGGCAGCGCGCGGCGATGGACGGAGATGAAGGGTGGAGGCGGCGGTGCTGACGGCGACACCGGGCGCGCAAGGATGGGGCAGCCTGCCGGCGTCCGGGGGATCGGGGCGGCGGCGTCTCTATGCGGCGCGTCGGGTTGCAGATAATTCAAAACCATTTTCTGTTTTAAAAAACAATTAATGTAACCATTTAAAATATGAACCATTTACAATTAAAAATGAATTAACTTTTATTTTTTTAATATCAATTTGGAATTTAGAAAAATTTTAAACATAAAAAGTGTTTGGATTTGAATAAATAATCCAAAACCATTTTCTATTTCTAGAAAATAATTTGTCCTTTTTACCCGGGATGGACGAAAAGGTTTGAGATGCACCCGTTGGGATATAGTCCATGTAAGGTGGTCTAGTATTTTAGGAAAATAGGACGGTAGCATTCTGAAACGGCATTTTGGTGGTTACTTCACAAAACGACCCTTTTGCGCTCGGAAAATGGAAAAGGGCTTTTCCGATGCGAAAAGGAAATCTTCCTCCCAACATTGTTCTCCATACCAATGTCCACACACATGCATAATATGGGCACAACATCACAAACTATGCCGTGATTCAAGACATAACATCGGTCATTTGGACCGAAAGCCATGAAACCTCGAACATGATAGGTCATTTTGTGAAGGTTTTTTCAAACATGATCAATATACCAAGTCCGTATTTTTCCTTTCAACTATGTAACATAATATGACACCACGAAGGATTTTCATTGTTCGGATTTTTTGAATTTATTATGCCCGTTTTGAATTATTTGAATTTCTAACTATGGTCGAACCGGTGTGCATGAAGATAGGGACGGCATTGTTAGAACTTGCATTGGATCTCTGAAGAAACCACATATTGCGAGTCTAAAATGATTTTTCAAAAATCACGCGGTAGATCATGTACGTAGTACAAACCGGACCACTTCCCCGATTCTAAGACATTTGTCCTTTTACCCGGGATGGACGAAAAGGTTTGAGATGCACCAGTGGGGATATAGTCCATGTAAGGTGGTCTAGTATTTTAGGAAAATAGGACGGTAGCATTCTGAAACGGCATTTTGGTGGTTACTTCACAAAACGACCCGGTTTTTGCGCTCGGAAAATGGAAAAGGGCTTTTCCGTGCGACAAAAAGGAAAACTTCCTCCTGCAACATTGTTCTCCATACCAATGTCCACACACATGCATAATATGGGCACAACATCACAAACTATGCCGTGATTCAGCACATAACATCGGTCATTTGGACCGAAAGCCATGAAACCTCGAACATGATAGGTCATTTTGTGAAGGTTTTTTCGAAACATGATCAATATACCAAGTCTGGTATTTTTCCTTTCAACTATGTAACATAATATGACACCACGCGAAGGATTTTCATTGTTCGGATTTTTTTTGAATTTATTATGCCCGTTTTGAATTATTTGAATTTCTAACTATGGTCGAACCGGTGTGCATGAAGATAGGGGACGGGCATTGTTAGAACTTGCATTGGATCTCTGAAGAAACCACATATTGCGAGTCTAAAAATGATTTTTTCAAAAAATCACGGGCGGTAGATCATGTAGTACAAACCGGACCCCTTCCTGCCGATTCGGCAGACATTTGTCCTTTTTACCCGGGATGGACGAAAAGGTTTGAGATGCACCGGTTGGGATATAGTCCATGTAAGGTGGTCTAGTATTTTAGGAAAATAGGACGGTAGCATTCTGAAACGGCATTTTGGTGGTTACTTCACAAAACGACCCGTTTTTTGCGCTCGGAAAATGGAAAAGGGCTTTCCCGTGCGACAAAAAGGAAAACTTCCTCCTGCAACATTGTTCTCCATACCAATGTCCACACACATGCATAATATGGGCACAACATCACAAACTATGCCGTGATTCAGCACATAACATCGGTCATTTGGACCGAAAGCCATGAAACCTCGAACATGATAGGTCATTTTGTGAAGGTTTTTTCAAACATGATCAATATACCAAGTCTGGTATTTTTCCTTTCAACTATGTAACATAATATGACACCACGCCAAGGATTTTCATTGTTCGGATTTTTTTGAATTTATTATGCCCGTTTTGAATTATTTGAATTTCTAACTATGGTCGAACCGGTGTGCATGAAGATAGGGACGGCATTGTTAGAACTTGCATTGGATCTCTGAAGAAACCACATATTGCGAGTCTAAAATGATTTTTCAAAAATCACGGCGGTAGATCATGTACTGTAGTACAAACCGACACTTCTGCCGATTCTACAGACATTTGTCCTTTACCCGGATGGACGAAAAGGTTTGAGATGCACCGTTGGGATATAGTCCATGTAAGGTGGTCTAGTATTTTAGGAAAATAGGACGGTAGAATTCTGAAACGGCATTTTGGTGGTTACTTCACAAAGCGACCCGTTTTTGGCCGGAAAATGGAAAAGGGCTTTTCCATGCAAAAAGGAAAACTTCCTCTGCAACATTGTTCTCCATACCAATGTCCACACACATGATTATTGTTCGGCACATTTAGTCCCGGATGTAGTCACAAACCGGGACTAAAGGGATTACAGCAGTGGGCAGAACAACACTAATAATAGGGGTGAGTGTCGACATTATGTCGTCGGCTTGTACCTTGTCCCGGATGGTGTCACCAACCGGGACTAAAGATGAACCTTTAGTCCCGGTTGGAGACACCAACCGACTAAAGATGAGTCAAGACTAATAATAGGGTGAGTGTCGACATTATGTCGTGAGTGTCGACATTATGCCGAGCTGCTTGTACTATAAATATGCATCCTTGTGAGTCCAGTCCTCCAGCCAGTTTGAGGCATCTCCAAGATGGTTTTAGAGAGCAGGACACCACTACGGCCAGTTCGGAGATGCCGACGGAGCCTCCCGGCATCTCCGAGAAACTGGTCATAGAGGCACTCTAATATGTGAAATTAGTTAGCTCGAGGTATTGATCTAGTTAGTGAAGTTACAAGCTGCAAGATGGTTTTCGAGCAGGACACCACTGCGGCCAGTTTGAGGAGATGCCGACGGAGCCTCCTCCCAGGCATCTCCGAGAAATCTGGTCATAGAGGCACTCTAATATGTGAAATTAGTTAGCTCAGGAGTATTGATCTAGTTAGTGAAGTTACAAGCTGCAAGATGGTTTCGAGAGGGACACCATCATGCGGCCAGTTTGAGGAGATGCCGACGGAGCCCCTCCTCCGGCATCTCCAGAACTGGTCATAGAGGCACTCCTAATATGTGAAATTAGTTATCTCGAGGCGTATTGATCTAGTTAGTGAAGTTACAAGCTGCAAGATGGTTTTCGAGAGCAGGGACACCCATCATGCGGCCAGTTTCGAGGAGATGCCGACGAGCCCAATCCTCCAAGATCTCCGAGAAACTGGTCATAGAGGCACTCCGGTCCAGCCACAAAATGGGACTAACACTCAAGACATTTATTAATATTAAAAGCGAGACTACAAAACCGGGACTAAAGGCCACAAACCGCGAAAGATATCCTTCGTCAAGCCACAAACCGCGAAAGACATGAACTAGAGTTACATAATATGAGCATGAACTTCTTGGCATATGTCATTCCTTATGACCGCTTGACGTAACCATGGAGCATCTTCTTTACTTAACGGAATGCTTGGGCCGGTTCACCGTGAAGGCGGAATTTTATAAAACTTATTATAATCTTCTGACATGTCTGTCTTGTCCTCGATTCCCACGATGTTTCTTTTCCCTGAAAGAACTATGTGACGCTTTGGCTCATCATATGATGTATTCGTTTTCTTATTTTTTCTTTTTTCGATCTGGAGGACATGTCCTTCACATAGAAAACCTGAGACACATCATTGGCTAGGAAGAATGGTTCATCTCTATAACCAAGATTGTTGAGATTCACTGTTGTCATTCCGTACAACTGGTCTATCTTTACCCTTCCCCATTCAGTTGACCCATTTGCAAATAAACAAAGGGACCTTAAAAGAGACTCCATAGTCTAGTTCCCATATCTCCTCTATGTAACCATAATATGTGTCCTTTTGTACATTCTCGTCTATTGCATCAAAGCGGACACCACTATTTTGGTTGGTGCTCTTTTTATCTTGGGCGATCGTGTAGAATGTATTCCCATTTATTTCGTACCCTTGGAAATTCAATACAGTAGAAGATGGTGACGCGGACAAAAAGTATAGCTGATCTCCAACAGTGGTGTCATTCAAGAGATGTGTCCGCATCCAACCACCGACAGACTTCATGTGTTCATCTGTAATCCATGATTCAGGCTTCCCCGGGTTTTTGGAGCGTACAATATTCTTGTGTTCCTCCATATACGGAGCTGCCAAGGTGGAATTATGTAGAACTGTAGTGTGCTTTAGTGAAAGAATCCCGTCCCTACATATCGATTGCTTTTCCCAAATGTGCCTTTTCCACTTAGTCTTCCCTCATGCCGCGAGTCGAAACACCAATCGGCTTAAGGTCGGAATAAAGTCAACACAAAACTCAATGACCTCCTCTGCTCCATATCCCTTGGAGATGCTTCCTTCAGTCTAGCACGGTTATGAACATATTTCTTTAAGACTCCATGAACCTCTCAAAGGGGAACATATTGTGCGAAATACCGGACCGAGAATGGCAATCTCTTCCACTAGATGAACCAGGAGATGCGTCATAATATTGAAGAAGGATGGTGGGAACACCAATTCAAAACTAACAAGACATTGTACCACATCCTTCTCAGAACCTTGGCGAATATCTGGATTGATTACCTTCGAGATATTGCATTGAGGAATGCACAGCTTCACAATGGGTACTCGAACATTTTACGGTAGAAGCCCCTCAATGCAATCGGAAGCAATCGTCATAATCACGTGATCATGAGACTTCAGGTTTTGGAACTTTTCTGCCATATTTATTATCCCTTTATATTAGATGAGAAGCCCGACGGCACCTTGATACCGTAAAGGACTTCAAAAAGATTTCCTTCTCTGCTTTGGTAAGAGCATAGGCACGACTTAAGTGACGCCTTTATCCGCCTTTGTTATCTCAGTATGCATGTTCTTTGGGTCTTTCATAATTTGTTGGTCCTCCCGTGCTTGTGTGTATCTTTTGTCTTCCCATACACGCCTAGGAATCCTAGCAGTTCACAGAGATTCTTCGTCACATGCATCACATCGATTGAAGAGCGGACACGCAGGACTTTCCAATATGGCAGCTCCCAAAATATAGATTTCTTCTTCCACATGGGTGCGTGTCCTGTAGCGACGCTGCGTCGAACTGATTGACCGCCTGGACCCTTTCCAAAGATTACTTCTATGTCCTTGACCATACCAAATACATCATCACCAAATGGGAGTTCAGGCTTCTTCCTGATCCGCCTCACCTTTGAAATGCTTGCCTTTCTTTCTTACGGATGATTGGTCGGAAGAAATCGTCGATTCGCTAGGTACACAACCTTCTTGCATTTATGCAAATATGTACCTTCGGTCTTATCTAAACAGTGGGTGCATGCCTTATATCCTTTGTTTGTCATCCGAAAGGTTACTAAGAGCAGCCAATCATTGATGGTTACGAATAACAACCCTCGTAGATTAAATGGCTCTGTTTGTTCTCATCCCACGCACGTACACCTGGTTTGCCCCACAACCGTAAGAGTTCTTCAACTAATGGCCTAAGGTACACATCAATGTCGCGTTCGGTTTCGGGCCTTGGATGAGCACCGCATCATAATGAACTTACGCTTCATGCACAACCAAGGAGGCAGGTTGTAGATACAAAGAGTCACGGGCAGTCTTTGTGTGCAGCTCTGCTCCCCAAAAGGATTCATGCCATCCGTACTTAGACCAAACCATAAGTTCCTTGTGTCACCCGCAAAGTCCGGGAAGTCTCTCTCGATTTTTCTCCACCGTGACCCATCGCCAGGTGTCTCAACTCCCGTCTTTCTTACGGCCTTCTTTGTGCCATCGCAACAACCCGCATGCTCTTTGTTTCGAACATGCGTTTCAACCTTGGTATTATAGGAGCATACCACATAACCTTAGCAGAACCCTCTTCCGAGGGGCTCTCCTCAACATCACCGTGGTCATCTCGTCGATCTTATACCGCAACGCTGCATACCGGCATTTATCTAAATTCTCATACTCCTTACATGGTAGAGGATGCAGTCATTAATGCATGCATGTATCTTTTGCACATCTAATCCTGAGGATGAGAGTCTTCTTTGCTTAGTAGGTACTCTCGGAAGTTCGTTATGTTTTGGAAACTTCTTCATTATTTTCAGATCTTTTCAAATGAGGAGTCGTTAGACCACACTCGCCTTCCATCGCACCAATTCCGATTGTGGTACCGAGCTTTGTGCCGCCATCTTCACAATTTGGGTACAACAATTTCTTGTGATCTTCTAACATGCCCTCTAACTTCAACTTCTCATTTTCTGCTTCACAGTCTCGCTTTGCATCGAAATGACCCTACCAAGTTCATCACCGCTCATCCGATGCCCGTTCTTCACCTTTTCCTCCATTGTCTTCCATAGCGGTATCACCAGATTCAGGAAACATATGATGATAGTTGTTATCATCATCTTCTTCTTCACCATCTTCCATCATAACCCCTCTTTCCCGTGCTTGGTCCAGCAATTATAGTTGGGCATGAAACCTTTCATAATTAGGTGGCCGAATGATTTTCGAGGAAGAGTACTCCTTGTTGTTCCGACATTGAACACATGGACAACGATAAATCCATTCTCTTTGTTTGCCGTAGCCACATCGATAAATTTATCCACGCCTTTGATATACCCGGCTACCACGGTCACCGTACATCCATTCCCACCGTTCATCCGCATCATATAAGTAAGTTTATCAAAAACAGGACATCGTAAATAGTGAAATAACCAATTCACACCGACACATGAATTGTATCAATGACCTAGAAAAGATAGGATTGCTAACCTCGATCGAGGGAAATAAAGAGGAGAAAGCTCAAGTGCGTCTTGACACCTTCTATATTTTTGTTCTATGAGAAATTCAACTGGATTTTTCACTCAAACATTTCAACAAACACCTTCAATGCATGCATGAGAAAAACTAGCACACACCTCACACCTTACACCATTCGAAAAACAGAGTGGAGGCAGAGGGGGGGTTGCATTTATAGAGGGCAGGTTTAGTCCGGTTGGAGCCAAGAACGGACTAAAGGTGCGTGCCACGCCACGTGGTGGCCAAACCTTTAGTCCTTGGTGGCTCCAACCGGACGCATGCCTACCAACCGGGACCCATGCCTCGCCCTGCGCTCCGCCCAACCGGACGCAAGATTAGTCCCGGTTGGTGGCGCAACCGGGACTAGTGCTCTGAGGGGCGTGGACGGATGGCCTGTTTTCTACTAGTGATATATGTAATCGGCTTATAAAATAATCTTTACAAAGCTAATTTTTTTAAAATAATACATTTTTTTTATTCATTTTCACAAATCATACGCAAATTTGGCAATTTGCAACTCTGTTAGTCCGTCGTCCGTTCAACGGACGATAGAGCAGGTTCGTCGGTTGAGGAGATGACCAACATGTCGTCTTTTGTTCAAAAGACGACCAAGTTGTCTTCTTTTCTTCAAAAGACGACCAACGTGTCGGGTGACAGGGGGTCAGGCGTGTCGGTGGTTGAAGGGACGACGGGCGTTTCGTC
The DNA here is from genome assembly GCA_030063025.1 of Avena longiglumis. NCBI lineage: Eukaryota > Viridiplantae > Streptophyta > Magnoliopsida > Poales > Poaceae > Avena > Avena longiglumis. The sequence continues at coordinate 32,826,479 of CP125975.1, forward strand.
GATTGAACGGACGACGCGCCCCAGCTATATAGCGCTCGCCTGCCCGTGCCCGTCGTTTCCTTCCCAGCTCGCGCGCCTCCTCTCTGGCTCTTCTTCCTCTCTCGCTTGCTCTCATTTTCTCAGCTGTTGCACCGATTTGTAGCCTAGATTTCTATCCAAACTCGCTGCTCTAACACATTAGCAAGCTAGTAGAGTCCCGATCTACTAATGGGATAGCCTGGTGTAGTGATTTGAGGCGTTTTGGTGGAGGGATCTGGTGGTGTTCTTGTTGAGCAATGGCCATGGTGGAGGGTGGTGCATGCTGGGACTTGAGGAAGGTGCATGGTGGAGGTGATGATCCGTTGACCTGAGGCAGCTGCACGGCAGGACTTCGCACGCTTCAAGGGTAAACCCTAATTTCTTTATAATTGCAGTCATGTGTGTATGTTTATAGGTAGTCTTTGATGGGTCTCATTAGATGCAAGATATTTGTAGAGTATTATGTGTCAATGTACTGTTTTGACTATTTTTGGTATTTTTAGGTCGAAAATCATGTCAAATAATGTAGTGTTTAGGTTCTTGTATGGTCCTCGTCTGGTTAATAAACCAAAGACGGAGTTGATTTGAGCGAGTTTAGATTTATGGATGAAGTGCTTCAGAATCCTGAAACAGTGCTCGTTACTCAGTTGAAGGATTGGTTATGTGTTCGTTTAGGGCTCCCTCCTACCCATACTGTCGGTGTGCATGCTTTATGGACTAAGTCAAGGCAAACCCCAAATTTTTATTTAAGGCCAATAGAAGCGCAACAGAAATGGGACAAATTTGTGCAAGCTTGCCAAAAAGAGAAGTTAACCCCAGTCTCTTAGTGTTACCTGTGGCGAAAGAGGCTGGGTATGATCATGGCCATAGTAGTCAGACCGGTCATGTTGGAGGTAGTTATGATCATGGCCAGAGTAGTCAGACCGGTCATGCTGGAGGTAGTTATGATCATGGCCAGAGTAGTCAGGGCCAAGAGGGTGGCGGCGGATATGAATCAGGTCACAGTAGCTATGCACACACCGGGGGTGATGGTTATGTATCAGAGGACGGTGGTGAAGGATTAGGGGAAGACATATTCAGTGGCGAAGCTGATGAGGACGAGATATATGATGGTTTGTTGCAACATCAAATGGAAGCCGAAGACTCAGAAGGCAACAGTGATACAGCTGATGATTCTAGCGAGTATGATCAAGAAGAGATCGGCCAACCTATTCCGGCATCATGGAATAATGACAACACAACGGCAATGACTGTGAACGATGGGCATGATTCGGCGTGGCATTATCATGCGAACAACATCTCTCTGGGTGCATTATATCCTAGCAAGAGACATCTGCAGGAAGCAACTGTTGAGTGGTCAATGTCCATGCAACGGGTCTTGAAAACGAAGGTGTCATCACAACAATATTTGACATTGGTTTGCGAGGAAGCTGGATGTCCTGCAAGGGTGCATGCCCATGTCCATAGGTATGACACAAACTGGAAGGTCACAGATGTTGTGATGCACACATGCACACTTGAAAGTGTCCTTCAGGACCATCATAACCTCACGTCAACCCTCCTGGCTAGACTGTTGTACACAGAGATAGTGGAGGGCAAAGCCATGGGGGTGAAAGCTATCATTAACAAAGTTTATGTCAGATTCCGCTACAATATTTCATACGGGAAGGCTTGGAGGACTAAGCAAAGGGCACTGGAGGCAAGGTTTGGTTCGTTTCGAGACGGGTATGACTGTGTTGTTAGGATGCTCCGCATAACTGCAGTTAGGAATCCAGGCACCTACGTGGACATACAACACTTTACATTGCCACATGAACCTAATTTGAGGGTACTTCATCGAGTGTTCTTCTCATTTGCTATATGCATAGAAGCTTTCACGCACTGTCGACCAGTCATCTGTGTGGATGGTACATTTCACCGGCAAGTATAGGGGCCAGATATTGACTGCCATAGGCCAAGATGGAAACAATCAAGTTGTTCCACTTGCTTTTGCTTTCGTGGAGAGCGAGAACACCGAGAGTTGGGTATGGTTTTTCAGGCAGCTGAAGATAGCAATTGTGAGAGATACACCGAATGTATGCGTGCTTCATTATAGGCATCCAGGTATACTAAGCGCGATAAAGAAGCTCACACTCCTGATGAAGTAACTCCATGGCTGGACATGCAGAGTCGTTGGTGCATGCGGCATCTAGGGGCCAATTTTTTCTCACAGTTCAGGAACAAGGCTCTTATGAACCTATTCAAGAAGCTTTGCAAGCAGAACCAAGAGTAGAAGTATATCAAGTGTCGTGGTTATCTTGATGACTTCACTAAAAAACATGTGACTTAGAGGAGAGAAGCTAGAGCAGCAATGTCATGCTCATGCAACAAGCGTTAGCTGCAGAAACAACAGAGCGGCACCGGAGGAAGAACCCATTGCCCTTTGTGACTTGCCAGGATTTGACCAACCCGGTACTAGGAGAAGGCCTGGCAGAAGGATTAAAAAATTTCAGGAATGGATACAACACGAGCCTGTAGAGAGGTGGTCTCTGCTGCATGACACTCATGGTGCTAGGTTTGGCATCATGACTACAAATCTGGCTGAAACTTACAACTTTGTCTTGAGAGGAAGTAGGGCTCTACCATTAACAGCCATTGTGGAGTGTATTTTCACTGGAACTCTGAAGTATTTTAGAGGCAGACTCCAGATGGCTCAGATGCATATCATGAACAACCCAAACACGAGGTATTGTTCAAAGATCGTGCATTACATGGATGCCAAGATGGAGAAGGCTCGGTCCATGCATGTCATCGCCATCGGTAATCAGGAAAGAAGGTTCGAGGTACGCCTCCCTTCCAACCGGATTGGAACAGGAGAAGAGGTAAAGACACAAGAGGTGAGGATAGGCAACGAAGCACCGCCAACGCGTGTGAGTGCACGTGCAATAAACCCAAGGTTGCATCTGCCTTGCTCTCATGTACTAGATGCATGCGGGCTGATGGGTATGGATGCGATCTCGTTTGTGTCTCCTTATTTCCTTAAGGACGCGGTGGTCAATACGTGGACATGCGAGATGATGGGATATAGGGCATGGGGAAATTTCAATAAAGTAAATCCAGGTGAAAGGGTTTACATCCGATCCCGAATCGATGCGACAGAAGAGGAAGGCGACAATGTGTCCGCATCCGTAATGATATGGATGAATCTGAAGCCGGAGGCCCTACTAGGCAATGTTTTCTATGTAATTAATTTGGTCATATAGACACCAGTTGCCACATCTTCGGTACTGGTGGAGCTTCTCCTCGTGGACGTGGCAGTTGAGGAAGAAGAGGCAGAGGAAGAAACTAGATGTGTGAAACTTTGTCTTAAATTTGTAATATGTGTGGAACTATGTCTTAAATTTGTAATATGTGTGGAACTATGTCTTAAATTTGTAATATGTGTGGAACTATGTCTTAAATTTGTAATATGTGTGGAACTATGTCTTAAATTTGTAATATGTGTGGAACTATGTCTTAAATTTGTAATATGTGTGGAACTATGTCTTAAATTTGCAATATGTGTGGAACTAATGTGCAGATGGCGGGATCTTTGCTAAATGCTGACATAGATAGAAAGCACCGGTCAACGGTACTGGATGCTAAACCGGGGTCCTTGGAGCACCTAGTGACTCGCACTCCCATTTCGAACTGGTGCATACATCCTGATTGGCTTCAGAGGCATGTGACATTTATTTCTCTTGCTGTTGGGATATTTATGAGCCAATGTGACTAAACTGTTCTGCTTTCTTCTTATGTAGATTGAAGTGGGCTGGGCTCTTACCCTTCGTTCGTTTGGTTGAGGCCACTCGTATGGAGGAGATAGAAGGGCGACAACTTGGGTTCCAGACTAGTCGCTTACAGTACGACTCGTCTTTGCTCACGTGCTTGGTGGATCGATGGAGGCCCGAGACTCACACTTTCCATTTTCGATGGGGAGAGATGGCTCCTACCCTTCAGGACGTCTCGTACTTGCTGGGACTTCCGTTGGCTGGCGTGCCCATAGGCCCAGTGGATCCACCGGCAAATTGGGCCCAAGACATGGCCCAACGATTCTTTGGCATCCGTGATGGAGCTCAGGCCTTTGGCCATGACAATCATGGGCCAAAATTTGGATGGTTGGAGCAGTATCAGGTGTGTTTCATTTATTTGTTCTATTTTGTTGGAGAAGTATCATGTACTGAAAATTGTTCTATTTTCCAATGCAGATACAGAGGTTTGGGTTCCCAGCCACTCCGATGACTGCGCCACAGATTACACGCAGCCTGGAGGCATACATTATGTGGCTGCTCGGGAAGGTGATGTTCACTGAGAACCACGTGTCGACCAGTCAGTCAGCGGTAAGTACTTTATTTAGAGCATAATCAACATGAGTGCCTATGTAGTGCATACCTAACTATGAGACAAATGCAGGTCGATATGACGTGGGAGCTACAGACTGAGGTGGCTCAGTACGGACGATCGCTTTCGACCGTTCCTCTTGTGCCCCGTCAACAGGCTCAGTCCTTTGCCCGGCGGGTTGAGGATAAGCTGCGGTATCACGCGCCATCACGCACCAGCCTCGCACGTCGTTCAACACCGAGAAGCACAACGCCCACCGCGTCACTCGGTGGAGGAGCGCGCCCCACGTCGATCCATGGAGCAGCCACCTTCTCCAGACCATGTTGGAGGCTCAGGATGGCACGAGGAGCATATTTCTCCACCACTCCGCCACGGGCCTCGTCCATGACTCTCACAGCAGGCGCCGCCGAGAGCACCACCTCCAGACCAGGCTGGAGGCTTGGGGTGGCAGCAATCACAGTTTACTTCTGACCCGTGGCAGCAATCGAAGTTTAATATCGACCAGTTGCAGCAGAACCAGATTACTTTCGAACAATGGCAGCATCAGCAGCCGATCCCCTACATGGACTTCGCTTATCGACCACAATCTCATCCTCATGGTAAGCGTGTCCCTTCATACTATTGTTAGATGCAGTATGCCATTGTTCAGTACTTAATTTCTTGTACACTAGCAGGAGACTCCGTTACATGGGACAGTATTGACGACCGTCATCAGCAGACACAGCACGAGCAGGTAGACTGGTTTAGCCAGTATCATCCAGGTACTCCACCACCTATCCCCACACAGGATACACAGGATCAAGGTGAAGGGTCAACTGCACCTCGGCGTGATGTGATGCCACCCCACAGATATGGATGGAGTACACCGAGGCCTCCGCCACCTCGTCGTCGACACCAGTGATATCTACTTATGTATCAGTCATTTACCTATCTATGTATGAGACATCATTCTATTATTTCATGATTTTATTCGACAAACTACTCAACATAACTTGCAACATAGTTCAACATAACTTGCGGTACATTAATAAGAGTCCTATCTATCCCTAGCATGATGCCTTTCCCTTTCCCTTCGATGATGCCTCGCCCTTTCCCTTGGACGATCCCTCGCACTTGCTCTTCTTGGCCTGCGCTTTCCTCTTCTCCTGCCTCTTGTCCCACTCAGCTCTCGCCTTGCTTCCAACGGGTGGCGGCATGAAGATATCATCCTCATCTTTTATCTCTTCTATCCAGGCCCTACGTGCCACAACCTTCTCAGTCATGTCAGCTTGACTCTTCTTGGACTGCTCTTTCTTCTTCTCCTGTCTCTTGTCCCACTCAGCTCTTGCCTTGCTTCCAACGGGTGGCGGCATGAAGATATCATCCTCATCTTCGCTATCTTCTATCCAGGACCAAGGTGCATTAGCCCGCTCCATCATGCGAGCTTCACTCTTGAAGGTGAGCTTGTCCCACCTGCCGGATCCCGAAGCTCTGCTCGTACCTGATTTGGGGTCTTCAGTTTCCACCCTCTTCGATGAAGTGACTTACCAAGAATAACAAGAGCATCATGGTTCGATACCAACGTATCCCAGTCGGCTGGTTTATCGCCTATCTCAACAGTTCTGGCTATAAAGAAAAACCCAATGGACATATCTACAGGCCAGGGAGACGCGTCGGTCATAGTGGAGAGGAGTGGAGGGAAATGCGAGAGCAAGAGGAGAGAAGGGAAATGAGAGAGTAAGAGGAGGAAGAGATGAACTGGGTTAAAGGATACATCGCGTTGCCCGGATTTATAGAGGCACCGAACCGAATAGGCGGGAAAAAAGGGCGGGAAGTCGTGGCGGGAAAAAAGGGCGGGGAGTACTGGCGGGAAAAATTGGCGGGGAGTACTGGCGGGAAGTACTGGCGGGAAAAATCGGCGGGGAGTACTCGCGGGAAAAATTCGGCGGGAAGGATTGGCGAGGAAAACAGCGGCGGACGATTATTTAGCGGCAGTACTGCCGATCAGTGCAATTTTGCATGAGCAATGCATCCTTCGTCTCCTCAACGGACGATACGTCCTGTCGTCTCCTCAACGGACGAACCTCTGAGCCGTCGTCTCCTCAAGGGACGACACCTACTGTCGTCTCTTGAACCAACGAACCTGCTGTGTCCGTCCAACGGACGACGGACCGACAGAGTTGCAAATTGCCAAATTTGCGTATTATTTGTGAAAATGAATAAAAAAATGTATTATTTAAAAAAAATAGCCTTTAAAAATGTCATTTTCTTAAATTCCTGACCCAAGATAAAACTGAACCATAATTTGTGTCAGAACTTAAGCAGTACAAATGTGTACAAATGTGTGAAATGCTATAACGAATATTTGTGATGTTGAAGAAACAATTAGTTCATGTAAGACATATATATATAGAAGGCAAAACGTACATGCTAGATTCAAATATGTTGTGCACACAAATAGTTTTGAGAGGGTGCTATTTGACAGCCTAATTATGATAAGATTCAGGTTATATTTTCCCAGCGAATAAATAGGAGCCTAATATCGATGAGTATTCGGGGTGCTATGACTGGGAAGTTGATCTTAAAAATACATATTGAACCTAAAATAGGAATTTTGTCTCAACTAAAGTGGAAGCTATCAAGATTACGCAGTCGATCTGGTTGATAAATCATCGGATGATTCTGTCAGCAATCAAAATATTATCAAAGACCATGCCACTTCAAACAATCGAAAAGTTAGAGGCTGGAAAAGGTACAGGCGTAAATTTCCGCACTATAGTGATGTAGGTGCTACTCTGGAGTACCTACAAAAGATGCAGCATGATAACCCTTTATTCTTCTATGCTATAAAATCTGACGAGGATAGGAACTTGACATAATTTCAGAGACAGAAGAAAAATTTAGAGAAGACTACTCACAGTTGACTCAAACCGAGGGCAGTTAGGTGGTCTTGACATTTGTGACGCAAGGAATGCAATGCTCTAGCCTGGGATCAACATGTCTTGACTATCGAGTACCCAGCGGATAGCAGGGTGGAGTCGCGGGTGGATCAGACCGCTGGAGCGCGTCGGCCATCAGCAACTCCGGCCGGCGCCACACCTTTATGTTGCACATTTGGCTCCTACCCGCCTACCAAGGTCTCCGTTCACCATCGCCAACGCAGGTCCCCTCACCCGCCACCGACACGGTTCGCCCTCCCCCGCTTCTCCCGCCGGCGAAAGAAGCCGACCGAGCTAGTTCGGTACCCGCCGATCTAGCCTACTCCCTCCTCCGCTCGTCAACGCCTGCGGTCTCCTCGCCTCGCGCGTGTCCCCGACGAGGACCATCCTCGACATGGCTACCTCCCTCTCTGCCATGCCCCGGCCTGCCGCTGCCAGTGCGCGCTCTGGCCAGCACGAGTTCTCGCCTCACCGGCTAGAGGAGGTGTACACATCATTGGTGACCTGAGGGGAATAGAGGTTGGCGGCGATGGGGCCTGGGCCCTGGGTCGCTCGCGGCGTACGGGAGGAGGGGAACCGAGGGTTGCACTTAGCGGTGGCAGGGCATGTAAAAATTCAGAAACAGCAGGGCAAATCCGTCCAATGAAAAATCGAAACCAAAAAAAGTGGTGAACGAACCTCTTTGTAAATTAGTAGATAGATATTTGGTAGGAATAAGTTTATACATAGCAACCGAATTGATAAAAGAAAAGGTCCTATTCGGTTTCAGCTCTAGAGTTCTATTCTTCTACGCAAAGTCTAGAGTTGCACATATAAACGTGAGGCCGCGGCCGATTGAAAAACAATCCATCTATCAAAAACCAATCTACTTTTATGTACTATTTTTTTTTGTCGTTCTTCTTTGCTAAAGCTCTAGTTGCCCAGGGTTTGATCGGATCTCCTCCACGAAAGCGAGGGATTTTTGTTAATTTGCTCGAAAATTATTCGTTCGTCGTTATAAAAATACGACGGTTATCTGGTGTTGCGCGATAGATTTTTACGGCAACACTTCCACTCTTAACAAAAATACAAGCTTTTGTTCACAACTTTTTATATCTGCTGCAACGAAAAGTCACTGCTCGCTCGAAAGAAAAAAAAATTCTATTGATCCGCGCGTGCAGCCGTTAGTCAACCTCGAGTTGGGCGTTCTCCGTCCTCTCCACGCTTTGGTACGAATAATTAAGCCGTCACTTTGGTGTGGTGAACTGGTGACCTTTGCCTGACGCCGATCGAAACCTTGTGCAAAGTACAAACCTGTCCATGTACCAAGTGAGCAGGTCGGCTACAAGTTACATAAACCCACGCAACGCAGCACCCGCCCGACCACCAATAGCCAATACGACAGCCCGGCGAACCTTCTCACCGTGCGTGTGTCCCTATACGATCGTCCACGATCCCTGTGGAAATTGGAGAGGACGATGATCGAGGTGGCGCGCGTGCGTCCGTGCGTGCCCCGGCGGTGTGTAAGAATGGTACGGTTGGTGCCACTGCCACGTTCGATCTCGGGCGGTTGCTAGCAATCTTCTTCCACCCGGGCCGGCGGTAAAGTTCAAGGGTTATTTGTCTCTAGTAAAAGAGTAAATTCCGATTTGTTAAAGTGTACCACATTTGTAATTTTGTGTAGCATTTCTGTTTGTGCCCCATTTTAATATTCATAAAAACAATGCTTGCTGCTTTGAAATGAATGAAATTCGGGTGGGGACTCTCTTCTCCCGATGACCGTTCAAAAAAAATGATAACCATCACTTCCAAAAGCATCTTGAATTTCAAAAGCGGTAAGAAATGGCAGATTAGACGACGGCACATACCGGCGCTTCTAGAATCATCGGGTTCAGTGGACACATGATTGAGTGAGCCCAAAATTTATACTTATGAACTCACTAAAGAAACATCTTGTTTGCCGAGCGCCAAGTGATGCTCGGCATATACCTTTTCGGCATAGCTAGCTGAAATGCTGAGCTATGCCATGTGTAATAATATAAAAAACACTCGGCATACACTCTACCTGGTTTCTAAAATTAGGCTCATTCCACTGATACCGAAATGTTTGCGTTGCGTGGCCAGGATAGGTGACTGAGTGCTTCAGTCAGCTCGATGCTTGAAGCTAGCTAGAAATCCGGACAAGAAAGAACCACACCGACGGGAACACGTGCCTATAAAAATCAAATAGACGGACTTGCTACAAAGGCATCTATGAGCCTCCTCCCACAGACACGTCCCTCTCCCCCATAGTCCAAACACACGACGACACACAAGCTGACCAACAGCTGAGCGCGAGAATGGCTGCCGCCGCGGCCACGCCGTCGTCCGTCGCGCCGCACCGCCCGCGTCTCCTCCCCCGCCGCGCGCCGGGTTGTCCGCGCAGGAGGGCGGCGGCGCTGCCCCGGTGGTCCGCCTCCGCCTCCGCCTCCTCCATGGGCAGCAGAGCGCGTCCGCGTCCGCAGCCCGCGTCGTCTTCCTCTCTGGGCGGCGCCACGGCGGCGACGGGGAGGACACCAGGGATGAGGGAGTACGTGGAGGCGGCGCGCGAGATGGCGCGGCGGCCGGACGGCGGGCCGCCGAGGTGGTTCACACCGCTCGAGTGCGGCGGCGCCGGCCAGCGCGTCCCCGGCGCGCCCACGCTGCTCTACTTGCCCGGTACATACACGCATTTTCTCCCCTCCTCTGCTCTGCTTGCGTAGACAAGCGCTCCCGTCCCATGATTTCTCTCTATCGCCATCGGCGCTGTTTGAATATTCCGGTGTGTGGATGTTCTTTTTTCTGCCTTGAAATATTCCCTAGACCCTAGTGGGTGGTGCTATGGTACTGCCCCACTTTAGTTCTCTTATCGCTTACAGTGTGCGCATGCCATGCACTTGTGATGAAAAAATTATATGTACCAGAAATATTTGACCATCTTATTTAAGCACATCAAGAACAGCACACCAGCACTAAAATAAGAGACACGATATCAAAGATCAATAGTACTTATCAAACAAAGATATCCAAGATTAGGTGGCTTGCAGCCAACGATCTTGACCTGCTTGGCCACTTCCTCAGATCCAGCCCAAACCATAAGCAACACAGACAAAAAAAGATGCATTTTCAAAACCTCTCATGGCATAGACCCACGTGCAGCTCAATTTCTCCCTATTAGTATTAGCATGAGAAAACCAGACTTTCTTCGAACGATTGGTGGCCACTGGAAACGGCAGCAGGATCAGATGGACAGTGACCTATGTACTATTTTGCCTGTTCGATGCACCAATCGCACTGTCCAAATCCTGGGTTCAGTTGCAGATCCACCAAACCTGGGATTCGATGTTATTTGCCAGATTCAGATGTGTACTAGGAAATAAAACGAGTCATCCTATACACTTGTTACACCAGATCTTTTTTTTCCTGGCCTGCTACCAACTGCACTATGGCTGGATGACTGTGGAGCTTTGGAACATTTTCTTCGTTGCTTGAACTGAACCACTTTGCTTCCCGCCACTCAGAAAGAGAAATTGGTTAACAGTCTTTAGTATTTTGGTCCTGCAGGAATTGATGGAGTTGGCCTAGGGCTGATCCGGCACCATGAGAGACTAGCAAAGTAAGAGCAATCAGATGGGTCTCCGGTCGCATTCTCTTCGCTGCAACTACTAAATCATTGTTGTTCTGTTATGCAGGATGTTTGAGATGTGGTGCTTGCATATACCCGTCCAAGACCGCACGACATTTGAAAGTAAGTGTCTCCCAGGCTGAGTTTCAGAAAATGTTCACCATGGAATCCCAGCATATTTCGAGGCCCTGGCTAGCGAAAGCTCTGAAACTTCACCGATGAATTGCAGGACTCGTCGAGTACGTAGAGAGGACAGTGAGATCGGAGAGATCAAGAGCACCTGACAGACCAGTCTACCTCGTTGGAGAGTCTGTTGGAGCATGCATCGCTCTCGCCGTGGCAGCGCGGAACCGAGACATCGATTTGGTACTGATCCTAGTCAACCCAGGTCTTGCTTCCCTTGTCCATGGTTTCTGCATACATTGCTCTGTTCTTTCGCTGGCAGTAACTTCTTACTGACCAATCAGCATTCATCTTGCGGCATTTACAGGGACATCGTTCCACAATTCCCAGCTCCAGTCTCTCTCTGCATTACTGGATTTCGTCCCTGGTCCCTTCCATCTCAGCACTCCACAGTTCCTGAATTTCCTGACAGGTTTAGCACCATCTCCATGAGGAAAATTTCTGATGAACAGCAAAACTTGATGTCCATCTACTTATATCACAGTTCAAAATGCTTTGCAGGAAACTTCACGAAGATGCGACCGACATCTGATGGAGCCGGTCAGGCATTATCAGACATCACCACTGGTCTGTTGCCTTCTCTTACGGTGAGCTGCAAAACGTTGGGGAAATTGCTGCTAAATGTTTTTGGGGGGCAAACTTCTCATAGCAGATGTTACGTCTGCCATTTCAAGTGTGGATGGATTTTGCACTGTTGGATACATGCGCCTCCCTCCATACTTCTCTGTATGTCGCAGTCGTAATGATGATCTTGTGCGCTTCTTTCTGCAGTATTTGGCTGATATTTTGCCCAAGGAATCCATTGTCTGGAAGATGAAAATGTTAAGAACAGCGTCGTCATTTGTCAATTCCCGCTTGCATGCGGTCAAAGCCCAGACTCTGGTGCTTGCTAGGTATGATCTGCAATAGACACAACTGACAAAATATAGCCGAGATCCGAGAGCATGTGAAGGGACCAAGCTTAACATAGTACTAGTTCTCACTGTCGTATGGTCTCCAAAGTTTAAGAACATAGTCTCCAAATGCTTTCTGTGGACTCTATGCCACATTCTAATAGTTATACTTCTGAACATATTATCCTCGTTTAGACAGGGTCTCAAGTTGTTATTCTTTTTTTCTCAGTGGAAATGATGAACTGTTGCCAAGCCGCGAAGAGGCTGAAAGGCTAGATGGTATGCTACAGAACTGCAGAATCCGTCATTTCAGGGATAATGGCCATAAAATCTTGTTGGTAAGACAGATAAATATTCCTCATTGATAAAAGATTGAGAAGCAGCATGTGCTGTTTGAAATTCTAACCGATAACTCTTCAAAACACCTGGCAGGAAGATGAATTTGATCTAGCGACAACCATTAAAGGAGCTGGATACTATCGTCGCTCCAGACAGACGGACTTTGTTTCAGATTATTTACCAGTAACTCCTGATGAGCTCGAAAAGGCCATCAATCGTGACAGGTACCATCTGTCTAAAACTAAAATTTTGATGAGTTGTTACATCACAACTGAGCTGCTACTGAATATTCTGAAACTTCAGGGTCCTGAGTTTTGCCACTGACCCAGTGATGCTATCAACGTTGCCTGATGGGAAGATAGTGAGGGGACTGGCAGGGCTGCCAAGGGAGGGCCCTGTGGTGCTGGTTGGGTACCATATGCTCATGGGGTTTGAGCTTGGACCCCTGGTCACAGGAGTGTTGAAGAGCACTGGAATCCACATCCGCGGCTTAGCACATCCATTTTTGTTCAGCAAGAGTTCAGAGCAGATCCTGCCGGATCCTTCAGCCCACGATCTCCACCGGATCATGGGCGCGGTGCCTGTCACACCGGTGAATTTTTACAAGCTCCTTTCAGAGAAGCACTTCGTCTTGCTGTACCCGGGAGGCGCACGTGAAGCCCTTCATAGGAAGGTATGAATTCGACAGAGAGCAATATAAGTATAATCTATGAAAACATAAAAACATCCATTGTTTTTGGAAGATGATGTAATTGTTGTTTACAGGGAGAGGAATACAAGCTGTTTTGGCCAGAGCAGTCTGAATTTGTGAGGATGGCATCGAGGTTTGGAGCAACAATAATACCATTTGGAGCAGTTGGAGAAGATGATATATGTGATGTAAGTGCTGCCTTCACAAAATGTTATCTTACTTTGATATCCTCTGGTTTATCTATTGTAAAAAATCATCCTTATTGCACACTGTTGGAATCCAAATCTAACTGTTAAACTATAAATCGATTTAATACCTCAGGTGTTGTTAGACTACAACGATCTTCTAAAGCTCCCATTTTATGACATCCTTGACAAGAGGCTAAATGAAGATGCTCCAAAGCTAAGGTATATCTTGATTTTATTTTAGAAGCAATTTTTACTTTATCTCCCAAACACTTTGGTCTTTGCCCATAAGAATTCAATGATCTTAATTTACCTCGTTGTTTTGAAGGACTGATTCTACGGGAGAGGTCAAAAATCAAGATATGCATCCTGTAGTGGTTACTCCAAAAGTACCAGGGAGGTTTTATTTCGTCTTTGGAAAGCCTATTGAAACAAGAGGTACAACCCTAAACAATTGCACTATATTTTTTAGATGTTCTCATGACAAATGAAAGTACACTCTTGTACCTTTTTGATAAATCAAAGAATCAAACCTGGTGTATGATTATATTGTTTCTTGCTTCCGATTGGTTCACTTAGGGAGGGAGAAGGAGCTAAGAGACAAAGAAAAGGCCCAGCACCTCTATTTGCATGTCAAATCTGAAGTGGAGAGCTGCATCGAGTATCTGAAGGAGAAAAGAGAGGGGGACCCCTACAGGAGTATACTGCACAGGCTTCTCTATCAGGCAGCTCATGGTTCAGATACAGAAATACCCACATTTGAACCCTGAGATGATCCCTCAGAACACATTAGTTAGGATAAAAACCAGTTAGTTTACATTGTTTTATACATAGTTATTCGTTATTTTTTACCTCGAGAGAGTTGCAATTTGTTCAAATTAGAAAGGTCAATAAATATTTAAATTCAGTTTAGAACTGTAAATTTCTACATGTAAAGTACATTAGTGGGCGTACTAATCTAAGCAGGGGCTCTCATTCAAATGATGCATGAGAGAAAGACTAGAAGATTTTCCGCTCACTAAATGTTCTGTTAATATCTAACAATATATTTTGCTCAAGTCAACAAAAAGAAACGAAGCACAATGACTGCCTCTGCTGCGTTAGAGCAGTAATTTACTGAATTAAAAAACGCACATTATACAAAGATTGTGTTCAAAATTTTCTAAGACTAAAACATTACTTCAGAGACAAAACACAAAATTGGAGGACATGAGATATTGTATTGCAATTGGTCCTGTACATGTTGGGAAATGGTAATAAACACAAGAGACTAACTGAAAAGTTAGTGAGGGTATGATATGTACATATTTCATGTTAAGTGTGTCAGTTGCTTATGTCGAAGTACTTGGGATCAGCAGGGAAGTCATGCTCGACCCGCAGCTGCAATAAGACAAAAAATTCAGTTAGGGCTATAGGTTTAAAACACACAAAACAAAGTAATGCATAGAATAGTAGGATTAGCAACGCCACGCTCTTGATAGCATCATACCCTAAACTTATATTGAATATTTACATCTGACCAAATTGATGTAGATGTCAAAAGAGCACAACAAGGAAGACCTCATTATTTAAGCATCCTAATCAGCAATTTTGGGAAATCTAGAGTACACAATCCATGCTATAGGTGAAATTACTCAGTTTCACTGTGCAGAAAGAAATGGAAAAGGAGGTTGTGTTAAAAGACACAGCTACACAACCTAGAATAATCTCAGTTGCTACATACCTCGCCTTCGTCTGAATCTGAGTGCCTCTGAGGGAAGACAACTCTAATATCATTGTAGAGATAAAATCGTCTCTCTTCCTCGGTTGTGATACTCTGATTGAGTAGTTCTGATGACAGGCCAGGTTTGCTCCGCTGCATCGATCTTGATGATTTCTTGGAGAAGGGGCTCAGAAAGCGCAGGTGCAAAGCATAACGAAGAACGCCTCCAGTAGAACTATTATTCACCTTGGAAGGACTGCAGCAAGACTTCTTTTCACCTAAGCGGAATGTGTCTACTTGACAGCAGCAACCATTAGCATTCGTGCCATTTTCTGACTTCCCAGTAGGAATCGACTCATTTGATTCACTATTGTCACAGTCCATTGAGCAACATATTTTGTTTGTGTAACCTTGCTTTTCTGATTCATCAGTCGAGAAGCAGTTCTGCCCCTGTTCACAGCCTGCAAAATTAAAATAATTCGTCAGCAACTTGAACTCAGACAATTTGGTTTTAGCTATCAATGGTATTGGCTACATTACATTCAGAAAACAGAGTGCCGCATTCTCTAAGCTCACTTCCATATTGGACTGACTCGACCTTTGTGTGACTGGCATCATTTCCTTCTTTCACTGGACTAGAAGGAGGAACAGATGATAGAGTGACCTTTTGCCTCACGAAAGTCTGTCCCATTTTAAAATAACAGAAATAAGACGAACTCGAGAAAAGAAGTTAAGTAGTAAAAAAAGTTAAGGAATAAGATGAATAATCATGACACACTTTATTATTCAAAACAAATAAAGCATGTTTTGATGTGTTCAAGATAAAAGGTGAATAATCATGAGCCTTTTTAGACAGGCAAACACCATTCCTGCACCAGGAAATAATTATAAAATTGCTTCTTTTGACATGCATCAAACTAGGTTTTCTAGTGCATCATTATAATGCAGGTAATTCAACTTACTGAGCATCCAATGAAAAGGTAACATTTTCATTTACAGCCAGATCGGTATACTAGCCTAGTCGC
Organism: Avena longiglumis; assembly: GCA_030063025.1. Lineage (NCBI taxonomy): Eukaryota > Viridiplantae > Streptophyta > Magnoliopsida > Poales > Poaceae > Avena > Avena longiglumis. Next base: position 32,842,414 of record CP125975.1, read on the forward strand.
AAAAGTGACAACAGCATTGCTAATTATTAAATGCTTAAAATTACAGAAAGCCCTTCTTGAACATAAACTACCACAAATAATGAAAAATGAATACAGGATTAGTCTACCCTTACAATTCTACCATGAGCTCTTGGAAGACTACCAATATGAAATGCCCAAACCCTTTGCTTGTTCTATCTACCAAAATTAGAAGTTTATGAATATACAACCACATTCAAGATCCACTGAACATCCATAGAGGATTTCAATAGAGTATGCCAGCAACAATAAACAGAATTCTCTGGCATAACAGCTATGAGACAGTTATAGATATAAGATATTGTATCCCAAGAACTCGATAAAATTGACAAATATATCATAGGAACTCAAAATAATCAAGAACCACAACAGTGCAAATCAATATAATACAATACATATTCTGCTGCTATGCCATACGAAAATAAGGAAACCCAGGCCATACGATGATAAGGAAAATCTGCAATTATCTTCAGTATTTAAGTCTAGAAGACAATGAAAATAGTCAAGAATTATTGGTCATCCAACAACTCCCAACTTCGCATACCTTGGTTCCAGCAGGCATGCCACTCAAATCATAGTTGCAGAAAAAGGTGTGCAGCGGTGTCTTCTCTGGGTTGCTGACCACCTGTAAAGGGCAACAGAGTGCTTCTGGTAAAACAGGTGCATCAAAATATGACAGTTAAACAGAACTTTTAAGAGACGGGTCAAGAAAAGAACAGATGAGGGTGGTGGAAGCAATATGTCCACCTCACATTTAGCATCAGATATAGCACAGGAGCAAACTTTAAATCTAATAATCCATTTTCCAAAGGGCGGAATATAGAAAGACGATATTTGAGGTTTATAATGAATTGATGAACACTTCGTTATTTGTGTTTGGTAGTTCTGCACAGTGGCATGAGCTATTAATGAATAACGATAGGATGAAAAACAAAATACAAACAGAAAATTACAAACACAAGTATGCACCCATGTCCCACCTATTGTATACACTAATATCATGCATCATTAGATTAGCTTATTACAATTTATGGTCATCACTCAGCGGCAAGGGATCCGATTTTATGTTGGCCAGAAACTACTATACTAGCAAGGGCAGACAACCCACAGAAAGTTGAACACATACCCAATGCAAGCAGATACATAGTAGTGCACCAATTCATCAGAAACAATCCAGCAAAATACACAGTAAACTGAATTTTATTTAATAAGGCCAACAACTCAGTACCAGCTGTATGCGCCCTTTAACTGGGATGTGTAAGCGACTTTTCGCTGATCTTGAATCATTATTACTGGAGCTTCTTTTGAGTTTCGGGCTTTTGCTATTGATTTTAGTAGGTAACCTCCCACCAAGATTAATCGACGAGTAGTACAGTAGAGAGCTATCCTCATCAATGCTTGTTACTGCGAATGGAAGCTTCTGAGTTGAGGGAGAGAAGTTGCCGCCAGTCACATTCAGCACAGCCAGAAAACCATCAATATTCTGCATTTCAGGAGAAAATGGAATAAATAACCAAACAATGTGCACGGTATCCAGCTAAAATACTCAGTTATTAGGGGAAATGTAGTAAAAGACACATTACAGACCTGCTTATCTTTTCCACACGAATATCGACCAGATAAAAGGGACTCCTCAAAGGAGCCAACTAGTGACCTTCTTACAGGAAACAGGCTTAAACCCCGAAGACATCCATTGCTTGGAGAAACAGGGACAGATTCTGAGACCCAGTTTTGAAATCTTTCACCTGAGCACCTCTTGCGGAACACGGTATCAAAGTTAACATGTAAGATAGTAGTTTTTCCTGTTGCATCCATTACCCTAATTCTATCGCCATGTTCTGAATAATCTTCACCTGTCGATCTTTCTGTTTCCTTCAAGCCCAGAAAATCATTTTCAATTTCACTCACTAGATTCCTGTGAGCTCCTGAATTCTTCACTCTCTGAGTCCATTTTGGGCCGAGAGGAGACAAAGTGAGTGGAGGGGAATGTGCCATTTTTGCTCGTGGAGTAGCAACCTTTTCAAGATTCATAATCCTTTCAGCCTCTAGGTGATCTGAGAAAGAATACGACTCCCTGCCCTCAAGTAAAGGACCATCTGTGAATATCTTACTGCCAAACTTATCAACAGCCTGTCCTTTGCTCCGACTAGAATATCTCAAGGCTGACCAAGTAGGTGACTCAAACGAATCAAGAGTTGCAGTGTGGGCCTTTTTAGAATCTTGAAATCCAGAAGCACAAAGTCGCCTAACACAATCAGTATGCTGATTTTTGGCATCTGCAGAACCAATATTTAGCGCATCACCATGAAACCGTCCAGGAAGCACATTAGTTAAGGGCGATAACACCCTTTTCCTTGCCTGAGGAGCATGCTGTTCAATGGATGAATGACAAGTATCAATGACTAAAGATGAATTCATTTTGTTGGCTACCATCATATCAGAATCTTCAGTGGAACTAGCAAAACCTGATTCAAATCCAACAACCCTCACTGCAGGCATCTGAGCAGAAGATCCCAATTTAGGGCATGATTTATAACTTGAATCCCTTGAATCAGGTTTTCGGCATTGGAGGCCTGCAGGCACATTCACAACATGGCTATCTCCGAAACGTCCATCAGAGCCGTTGAAATAATCTAACGCAGCTTTTCTCTTGAGATCACTGATGGAAGGGTATGGAAATGCCCTGCTACTTGAGCTTCCTGCAGGAAGCTTACCCAAATGACCGGTACCACTACCACCAAAACAAGGAGGACTAACTACACATGTACTCGGCGTAGGAGGTTCCTCCTCCTTGACCGCAGGAGCTTGAGGCAAACCCATCACAATGTCCCTTCAACAAAAGAAAAACAAATAAACTTGATCTTGCTTCCAAAATGCGCCTACTCAGGTCTTCCAGTGACCTCCCTTCAGCTACTACCTTCGATCTCCAATACCGTAACAATTTCCTAAAACAATTAAATTGACTCTGCGCACAGGTTTCAACTGCATTGAGGTTTCTGATCCGAACCCATCAGCAGTAAAGATGCCATCTTCCCACCACCAATCATGCTCCTGTAGTTGCTGGAACAATTGGCGATGAAGCACAGTTTGGAGCCTGAACAAGCCACAAGAAACCTAGGATGAACCATGCCCAGAGTTCAGATCGCCATCCTGCAGAATCAAATCCACATTGTTGAATGAGTTTCATGGTCGTTTTCCTCTACAGAAATAGGATTGCATTATCTACTTATACGAAGCTTCTACACATCAGAAACGACAGTAAACTACCAATTATGTAGTCTATGATGCAATGCAGCAAAATCAGCAAGCATAAGACCGTCCATTGCACATCAACAGCGTTAAATTTAGAACAGCTCCGGCAGAAAAGATAATCCGGAAGCTAAATCTTTGGGCAACCGAGGGGGGACAAAGGGCATCTAGATGGCCTCAGATCGAGAAGCTAAGAACGATCTGAGAGCGATCGTCGCATCGATGATCAGAACAGTAGAACTGAATCAATCACATCAACGCATCCAAGATCCCCACCATCTGCACAAGAATCCATATAGAGGAGGAAGGGAAGCCGCCGAAATCCGGAGCGGTAGCTGTGAGCCCAAGAACCAAATCAAAAAACGGACTGGAAAGCAGCCACGGAGCAGCGATCGGGGATTTTCCAGGAACAGCGAAATCGGATTGGATTTTCTGCAGATTGGACTGTTTCGGTCGGACCATTGGAGATTTATACGAAACATAATTGCATATCGAGGTGAATTACCGAGAGAAGGATTGGGCCATCTATTCGAGAGATTTTCCCCTTCCCCTTGTCGGCTGTCGGCTTCTCTCGCGTGGTTCTTCTCCTAACCTCCGCTTCCTGATGTGCTTGCTTGGGCATTGGGTTCTTCTCTCCCCATCTCTTCCATGGCTTAAATAGATTCCTCACGGGACACGGCCTCAGGATTTTGCCTTTTTTTTTCATGGATATATTTATTTGCAGAACCCAAAAATTTCGACAATAATGAAAAAAAGGTAACTTTTTTTTTTGGCCCGGGATGCTCAAATTTGGTAAGTTGTATTTGAGTGTCTTCCCGTTTCAGCGGGAGGACTTAAACATTTAGAGCCATCGGATTTTCTTCGTGATTTGTGTTCCACGTGGCAACCGGGTTGCGGCATGTGAGCAATCTTACGAGCTTGTGGAACAAAGGTATATCGAACCCCTAGAGCTTAACGAGTGAACATCGATTTGCAGGCTTGATAAGATCGACATGATTGCTTGGAATGGCATCCAAGAAAGTAATGTAAGACCCATACGAGATAGAAAGGTTAGATCCTTAGCGACACAGAGAAATGCCACGGAACATGGTGGTGTGTGATCACATCCGGGAAAAGTTAAGAGGCTCGCCGTAAGGCACTTGAATGGTTTGCTCAAGTAGATGAGAAAAATCCCGACCCAAATTGTGTATATATCTTCATTGATCGACGTTTGACTCTTTGTTGTGATAGCATCGATGATGCCATCAACGCAGCATAAGAACATGTAGTAGTTGTTGCAGTGGCATAGAGGGCGTATACGTGACAATGTGGAAGGATAGGGGGTATGGATTCGTTTTGACGATGCTCTATAAGTCTTTTTCTAGTAGTGTCCAGTAACTCGGTATTCAAGCAATCTGCAAGTTTTGTAGTGTATAAACCTCTTTAAGATTCTCAAGACCAAATAAGAGCTAGTTTGTCATGCGGGAGGAGAGCGAACATGAACAGAGGAGATTACAGATCGGGGTGCTCCAGAGCTCATGAGATTTGAGGGAAGAAACCAATGGATGTCAAGGCTGGGAGATGACGGCCGACACCGCCGGGGAGGAATAGGGCACGAATGATAGGAGGTAAGGGTACCAGCGAGTGATCACAATGGATAGTAATGGGAGATGGTGAGGGTTTACCGGGGGCATCGCGGAAGGAGTTATGTACCTGCTAGTGACTATTCAACCATGACTGTCGCGTGTACATTGGCGAGGTCTATCAAGTTTTCTAGTTCACAAAAACCACTATAATTATCGAGATCGAGATAAAATGAAAGGCCGTAGGACTCGTGGCGCGTCGCATTTCACCAGGAAAAAGTAAGAACCCACGACTATGATACCTGCAGATTCTCTTTAATTTCTATATGTATCTTTTCATCTCTCAGACCTTCTACCCAGTCGAATAAGTCTTTGCAAACAAATCTATCTCCTCTCAATATGTTTCGAGGATTTCTTTTTTCCCGTCGGTGGTAACGTGTAGGTAGGTCATAGTCAGTTACATAGCATGTTATGACGATAACGCTTCTTTACTCACTAGTCGATCTTCGTAGCACTCTGGTGTGTGGCGCCACATGAACCGTTACACGGTGACCGTTCACTATGTGCTAAGATGGCCGTCGTGTGGTATTGTAACATGTAGCCTCTCTCTATACATGCGCAGGTACCGTGGGTGGACGTCTCCCATAGCGTTGCGTCAGTCGTGCTACCGGTTACGATTTGGGGGCTCATGTATGGAGATGCTCTAAGAAAGCAATAGTACCACTCCCTCTGATTCATATTAATTATCATTGGATTGGATGTATGTAGCAGTAAAACATGTGTACATACATCTATTTTTGTGATAAATAATATGAAGAACGGATTATTATGAAAAAAGGAAAACTTGCGGGAGGTTCAGTGACGCGAAAAGGAATGAAACGTGCATAGCCACCGACCTGACCAGCGCGTGGGTTGAGAAGCTCGTTCCAAACCCATTCCACGGAAACCTTCAACGAACACGTGGAGGAGACCATTTCCTTCGCCGCCGATCCACGGTTCTACTTGTGAAGAATAGAAGAATTGACAGCGAGAGACTAGAATGAATCCTCTTTTCTTTATTGATGATGAATGTACAAATATATACAGTCTGCAGTTGCTAATATGTCGGTTCCAGGAGTCAGTTTTCCTGGAGGCGACGCTCGGCGTTTACGGTTCCCCGTTGTGGCAACTTCCTGTGCGGTTAATACGGAGATTATCTCTTAATTAACGCGTGTTAATTATTCTTAACACTCCCCCTAATCACCGCTTGACTGCACAAGAATTCATCATCTTGACTAAATCTCCTCCAAAAACCCTGTGGCAAAAATGTGAGGAATTGAGTAGGATATGCTGTTAAAACTCCTCCAAACCCAGTGGGAAAATAAGAAGAAAATGGCACAGCATATAATGATTATCGCCTCTGTTAACTCAATATGAAATAAATCCATAGAATCTAGAGGTCAATAAATATGTCGTTTATACCATCTTAAAAACCCCGATGGGGAAAATGAATAGTATAACATATGATCTTATGTTGATATTACCTCATTAAAAACCTCAATGAGAACCTGTAAAGTAAACTCATTTAAGGGAAAAAGAGTGTAATATGATGCTTTGAACAGGAATAGTTCAGGAAGATACTCCCCCTGATACATGCAAATCTCGAAGCCGTCGCATACCAATTCCATGAATATATTTTTGGAATGTTGAAGTTGGTAGAGACTTCGTAAACAAATCGGCGAGATTATCGCATGATTTGACTTGCAAGATGTTTATTTCCCCACTCTTTTGGAGTTCATGAGGATAAAATAACTTTGGGGCAATATGCTTAGTGATATTGCTCTTGATATATCCTGTTTGCATCTGTGCAACACAAGCCGCATTATCCTCATAGATAATGGTAGGTGATTCGATAGAACCAATTCCACATGATTGTATGTGGTTTATCATTCTGTGACCACACATTCGTGATGCTTCATATAATGCAATTATTTCGAATGATTGGTAGAAGTGGCAACCAGTGCTTTCAAAGACTTCCATGATATAGCAGTTCCACCATGTAAGAACACAAAGCCGGTGTGATCCGGCATTATGGGGATCGGATAAGTAGCCAAGATCGTGTATCCAATCATCTTGAGTCCGATTTCTGAAACTGAAAGTATAGGCCAAGATCCTTTGTGCCTTGGAGATATCGAAGACATTCTTGACTCCCACCAATGGCGTTTGGTAGGAGTCATACTGTGTCTAGCAAGTAGATTCTTGCAAATGCGAGGTCGTCTCGTACAATTTGCAAGATACATGAGCGCACCAATGGCACCGAGATATGGAACCTCGGGTCCCAACGTCTCTTCTCCATCATCCCTTGGCACGAACGGATCTTTCCCTACGTCTAGAGAGCGAACCACCATGGGAGTTTTAGATGGATAGGATTTGTCCATATTGAATTTCTCCAATATTTTTCGGATATAGGCAGCTTGGTGTACCATTATTCACGAGGGAAGGTGCTCGAGTTGGAGACCCAAGCAAAATTTGGTTTGACCCAAATCCTTCATCTCAAATTCGTCTTTAGATGATTGCGTGCTTCATCAATATCTTGTGCATTGCCAATGATGTTGAGATCATCGACATACACGAAATGATGCAAAATCCTGAAGAGGACTTCTTGATGAAGACACATGGATGTCATCATTGTTGGAGTAACCTTCGAAGAAGGAACTCGCTAAGTCGGTTGTACCACATCCGTCCCATTTATTTCAAGCCGTATAAAGACTTGTTCAGTTTTACACAGTACATGTTGCGTTTAGCGCTTGCATTCGGACAGAGACTCCATCAGGAACCTTCATGTATATGTACGAATCTAGTGACCCGTAAAGATATGCGGTCACGACATCCATCAACTGCATAGATAGATGATTTTGCACCGCCAAAGATATAAGATATCGGAAAGTGATACCACTCATTCTTGGAGAATATGTCTCATTGAAATCAATGTCGGGTCTGCGTGAAACCACGTACTGAGCCTCGCTTTGTATCTCACCACCTCATTGTTCTCATTCCGTTTCGGAGGAAAACCCATTTGAATCCACAGGAAAACATTGGGAGGTGTTGGTATTATACGTGAATACCTTCCTTTTATTGAGCGAAGAAAGTTACGCTTGTATTGCTTCCTTCCATTTAGGCCATGAGGCGTTTCTCACACTCAACAATAGTCCTTGGATCATGATCATTGAGAAGGGTATCGAATTGTAGCGAAAAAAAAGTGTCGACGGTGAGACTTACGGTTGAATGATTCTCGAATCGATATAGTTGGTGGATATCTCATGCACCCTTGATGACTCTTCGTGATTTCCCAATCTGGCGTGAGTCTAGGTGTCCCGATGTCCCACCCGGTGTGTGCAAGCTGGAGCTGGGTTGTGGAGGTTGCCCTTCCACCGGGTGTATACTATCCATAAGGTGTTTGTCAACGTTGAGTGACTTGCATTTCTTGATTTGGAGGATTTTCCTCTCTCCTTTGTTGCTTGCGAAGCGGTTCCGGTCAAGGGTGTACTACTCCCCTCTTCTTAGGATCGTGGAGTTGAGTGGTTTTGTTGGTACCTCCACTCTTTTTGGGCGCATTTCGGCGGTTTCCGTGATTTAGTAACACCTTTTAGATCGATAAATGAATCTGGCGATTATTTGCAAGATGTTGCAAATTGATAATTTTCCGAACTTGGAGTTCGGTCTCTTGAAATGCGTGGATCGAGGTTGAAATGGCGATAGCATTCAATCAATTTCCGCATTCTTTCCGGTACTTGAAATCTCCCCTAATGCCGAAAAATGTTCCTCATCAAATATGCAATCAGCGTGACGGTCAGTGAATAGATCCCCGATGAAGGGGTTCGGTGTTAATAATCGACGGTGATTTGTACCCCATAGATCCCTAGTTTTACGTGTGGGCCCATGGATGTCCATTGTGGTGGTGAGATCGGGATGTATGCAGACATCCGAACTTACGCAGATGGGAAATCTGGGAGGATTTCCACGTACCAATTGCGAGGAAATCTTGTGATATGCGATGGGTCGCAATTGGATTAGGTCGGCGTGTAAACCGTGACCCCAACACGAAGTTGGCAATCTGCAATTCATTAACAAAGGTCTTGCAATGAGTTTGATCCTCTTTATTAGGGACTCAGCCAAACCATTTTGAGTGTGGACATATGGAACAGAGTGCTGAACTTCAATCCCCAAGGCCATGCAATAGTCATTGAAGGCGCGTGAAGAGAATTCTGCGGCATTGTCCATGCGAATTGTAACACCCTCAGAATCGGACCTATGCAAGTTTGGGCAAAATTCACCAAACCCGCATAGAAACGATTCAAAGGTGCCCACCAGGCACTTTCGTGCGGGTGGAAAACGAAGTAATAACATCACACAACAGTCCTCGATGGGACCCACAGAACAGATATATATAGCAGCGACTCAAAGAGTCAAGAATACAGATATATTATACCAAGATCCAAATCACCTTGAAAATGATAGAGCGTCCAGCTACGGACAAGATGCAAATGGGGCTAAGAGCCCTGAAGAATAACCAATGGCGTCCATAACCCTTGAGCCAAGCGGAAGGGTAACCACCTAACGCGTCGATCTCAAAACCTGCTTAAACAAAAGGGTGCCGACAAAGGGCAAAGGAAAAGAAGGAGGCGTCGATCGAGGCCAGTACACGGCGAGGCTAGAATTCGGCGGTCCTCGCCTACATAGGTATGGTGGACTGAAGCGGCAGCGGCAGCATGCACTAAACATCCTATAGAGACTCGATACAACTGACGGTTATCAGAGAGGGGTGGGAATGACCTAACCGGATCCAACCTGAAGCTAGCACCAAACAAACCCATCCTGGTGTTTCCCCCTCGAGACCAAACGAGGAAGTCAACCGAGGAACTCACGCAGTTGGCAGTTTTATTTATTTAGTTATCGTTGCAGCAATTACTAGTCAGGTGTAGATAATCGTCCTGATTAAATAAACAGTGGGCACTTTTAATTAACCATTCCGTGATAGTGGCAACACTTACTAGTCAGATACATTTATCATGAGATAACCCAAAAACCCAGCAGTTGTTGATACTTTTATTCAGCCATTTCCGTTGTAGTTGCATTACTTACTAGTCAGATACAATTGTATGGCGACAACCAAACAAGCAATGGTGGGCGTATTAATTAGCCATTCCATTATAGTGAAGCTGATTACTAGTCATTATAAGTCAAATTTATAGCGATAAACTTTAGTTATGCTTGTCTATGATCGAGATATCGTGCTCCAAGTCGTCCATATCCGCGGACACGGCTTTGAAAGTTTTAACCCGGCCGGGTGCACCAATAGCAACACACACTCGATCAACCTCGGAAACCAAATCAAAACCCAACGAGGCTTTCACATTTGAACAATCACAGATTCAGAAATATTTGGGGCCACCCTTAGAGTAGAATCCGCAACGAGTAAGCAAGCTCGAGACGGCCTCAAGGTTATGGGGACGGTGTGAGCATCGGGAACCCGAAAGTGTGGCTGGGCTTGTCGACACCGCGGAATCGGGCCATTATTTCCTAAGCAATGCAGTGTGCTCGCACAAATTAAATACGTAAAGTAGCATGGCATAAGTACAGATCGTAATAAAACCTCAAACTAGTTTGTGGCCCCAAGAAATAAAATGAATCAAGCTCGCTCGGGGTCCCATATACCTCCCGGATGTGGATAGCACGCAAAAATCAAGGAACAGTATCAAGTACTCGGGGTCTTACGGGACACAAGTGGGCGTTGAAACCAAATATTTTCTATCACCCACGATGCCTCTGCTTATTCAATTTTAGTTGTTAAGCGAAATTAAAGTGAATGATAAGTAAAACTAGAATCATCTCCAACATCAACATGCGGCAATTCATCGCGAAAGCTGGCATATGACGACACACATCAGCACTTGAGCAAGCAACTACGACGCCGCAAGTCCAACTATCTACCAAACAACGGTAATAGGGTGTGTCCAAGGCAATATAGGGCTGCGGGGAATATCACGAATGCGAAACTAAAGCATCGCAACACGGATAGCAATAGATCAACAGGAGGAAATAAATACTATAAAAGTAAGATAGGTAGAAAGGGAGATGCTGCTTTGAAAACATTGTCGAAAGGTTCCACCAAGATCGGGCGAAGCTCACATCAACGCAACGGCATTATCCGAAGAAGCAAAACACTAGAAGAAACACCGGATGCAATACTCAATACACGGCAGAAGATCGGCATGATGCATGTATGATGCATGACATGGCAAAGGTGCGATGCGATTAGGTCAAGATTAAGCGGAACCGGGGTCCCGACTATTAATTAGATGGTTCGAGTTATTCAGCTACCCCGCATATTAAATGTTGTTTAGCAAGACAACAGATGGAACCGGTTCGCTACACATGTTTAGATGAGGCCAATATGAGACTAGATTTGCCCGCATATGGGCCCCATATTTAATTATTAGGTGAATCGGCAAAAGGCCCCCAAACCACAGATATGCATGCGATATGACATTTCATTATGCAATCAAGTTGTTATGTTATAAAAATAGGGTTTTCGAGAAGGGGTTCACACATTAGGGGTCTCGACGATCTTGGGGTTCCGGGGGTTCGGGGTCGGTCTCAGGGTCCAGGGGTCGGTGGAAACGTTCTCGGACTCCGGGGTAGTGGATCTTGTCGCATCCGCGGCCTTCGGGTACGGGATCGGTCTCCGGGTCATGTTGACGGTCATGGCGTTCAAAGTGGAGGACTGGGCGTTCCGGTGGCGGTCTTGGCGTCAGGGTTCTCGCGGCAGGAGTGCAGTATTGACGTCCTCGAGGAAGTACTTTCCGTTCATGTGTCTCCGGTTCCGTGTCGATGATCCTGTCGTCCGATGTCGGGGTCTCTAGGGTCTTGACGGCTTCGGGTCCGAGAGGGAGATCTTGGCGTCGGGGTTTCCGTGACGAAGATCTTGTCGCGCGGCGTCAATGCTTCCGGGAGGAGATCATGAGGTTCCGGCGCTGTTGGTCCATCGGCTCGATCAGTCGGCGTCGATCTCGGATCTGCCCCTACACGGTCTTCGGGGTACTTGGAGTCCGGGGTTCGTCCCTCGAGGTGGTACTTGTCGCGTTCGAGGGGGTACTGAAGTTCTTGACGCGTTTCCACTAGAGCACAGAGGTGGCCCACCTGGCAGCGCATGCAATCATGCAGAGGTGGCCCACCGGCAGCGAAGGGACGGCAGACGGCAAGGACCGTCGCTGGCGGCGGAGACGGTGCATGGCGCTGAGGCTGTGCGGAAGCGGGCGGGCCTGAAGGCGGCGGAGCGGGCGCTGCGGGGAGCCTTCAGCGGGGCGGATCGGGAAACTTGGCGGGCAGCGCTGGCGAAGCCGCGGCGCGAGCAGGCGGCAACGGGCGAGCGGAGGCGGCGGCGGCAGCGGCGGCGGGGCCCGGCGTCTGGCAGCTCGGAGGGCGGAGGTCGGAGGGAGCTTGCAGGGAGACGAGCCGGCGGCGGTGGGCGGCGGAGGAGGCTGCGGGGAGGGTCGGCTCGCGTCGCCGGCGGCGGATGGTGAGGCGGCAGGCGAACTTGGGCGGCTAGAGAGAGAGCGGAGGAGAGGTTGGGGCGGAGGTTACGTGGGAGGGCCAGTCGGCCATGAGGGGAGTCGCCGGCAAGGGAGAGGGAAGGCGGGGCCGAGGCGGAGCTGTGAGCAGGGAGCGGCACGCGGGCGAGCAGGGGAGGCGATCCGCTTGGGAGGGTATCCGGGAGAGGCGTGGGGAGGTGCAGTGCCCGGGTGGGGTTGACTGCTGGGACCCACGGGCGGGAGCAGGCGTGCATGCGTGTCTTGTGCGGTGCGTGTGGGCTGGGTTGTGTGCATGTGGGGACAGCTGGGGGTTGGGTCTAGTCTAGGTGGCAAAAGGGCATTGGTTGGGGGAGAGGAGTGGGTGACGTGGCAGCGCGTGATAGGTAGAAGTGATGTGGAGGCTGATTGGGGTGGACCGATCTGTTTAATACGGGGTGGTCGTTCGGGTCATACGGCCCATTCGACTGCTCCCAACCAAAACAATTAAATCTTTTATTTAATTTAATTGGGCCGTTTGCAACCCGATAGCAACAAAACAAAATAATCCGGCGACCCGGGTTTTGGCGTTTGAATAAAGATGGGGCGTTTGGAAAACAAAACGGGTGTTGCGAAAATAGTTTTAGCAAACAATGCATGATGATGACGATGCAATGCACGAATTCAACGCGATTTTCTAGTAGTGGTTTTGCGGGATGCCACAATTCGACACCACTAACAATGGATCTCGCCCTCGAGATCCGCCTCATGGTACCGGAAGGAAGGTCGGCGATCCTCGTCTTCTCACTTCGTGTAGATCCTCGCGACACCACTAACGAGGGTTTCTTCTTCATCCGTAAACGCGACACCACCAACAAAGGGTCGTTGCTCGATCCTCAAGAGAACACTCCGGGAGCAGGAAGGTCGGGGTAGAGGTATCGCAAATAAAGCCACCCAACTTCCGTGGGCGGAGTAAATTCGGATCCACCGCCTCGCATACAAGCGAATGATAAGAAGCGGTGGTAGGGTAGCTAATCCATCCGCACTCAAACCATTTCTCTGCGAATAGATGGATTTTGCAACCAACTCTCGGAATTAGACTGAAGATCTCGACAAGCGAGGTTCGGAAGTTGCGTCGGAAACACCAGAAGAGACAACAGAGATCGTATGAAAGACACAATGATTAGGTTCCGCGATGGTTCCATTGGCATGAACAACACATGCTCAAGGTATACTCCAACTTCACCAAAGCTCGTCCTTCTCATATGTTTTTCAGCGACACTGGTATCCCGCAAGGAACACACATAGACAAAGAGCTCAAGAACGAAAGATCGGATGAAGGGCACAACAGGCAAGTTGCAGATTGATGATCGTAGCACTCCGTTACAAAAGGGAGAAAGCGAAACCCTGAAGGTACGACGGAAACCCAACCACGAGAAATCCTGGACTCGAAGAGAAGATACGGGAGTAGGTTCAAAACACGTCGAGATAAGAGGAGAATAGCAGAGGGGTAAGGAGTAAAATCAGACCTAGTCAGAACTATCCAACCGATTTTCAAAAATAGTTTTGACACTCTACTTCGGCCGTTAGCTAGGTTATCCTCTGATTTGGACTTGTGGGTATCGCAACCGCTGAGCTCGATACCACTCAGTAACACCCTCAGAATCGGACCTATGCAAGTTTGGGCAAAATTCACCAAACCCGCATAGAAAGCGATTCAAAGGTGCCACCAGCACTTTCGTGCGGGTGGAAAAGCAAGTAATAACATCACAACAGTCCTCGATGGGACCCAAGCAGAGATATATATAGCATGACTCAAAGAGTCAAGAATACGATATATTATACCAAGATCCAAATCACCTTGAAAATGATAGAGCGTCCACTACGGACAAGATGCAAATGGGGCTAAGAGCCACGAAGAATAACCAATGGCGTCCATAACCCTGCCCGGGCCAAGCCGGAGGGTAACCACCCGCTAGCGTCGATCTCAAAACCTGCTTAAACAAAAGGGTGCCGACAAAGGGCAAAGGAAAAAGAAGGAGCGTCGATCGAGGCCGATGCAGCGAGGCTAGAATTCGGGTCCTCGCCTACATAGGTATGGTGGATCAAGCGGCGGCAAAGATGCACTAAACATCCTATAGAGACTCGATACAACCGGTTATCGAGAGGGTGGAATGACCTAACCGGATCCAACCTGAAGCTAGCACCAAACAAACCCATCCTGGTGTTTCCCCCTCGAGACCAAACGAGGAAGTCAACCGAGGAACTCACGCAGTTGGCAGTTTTATTTATTTAGTTATCGTTGCAGCAATTACTAGTCAGGTGTAGATAATCGTCCTGATTAAATAAACAGTGGGCACTTTTAATTAACCATTCCGTGATAGTGGCAACACTTACTAGTCAGATACATTTATCATGAGATAACCCAAAAACCCAGCAGTTGTTGATACTTTTATTCAGCCATTTCCGTTGTAGTTGCATTACTTACTAGTCAGATACAATTGTCGCAAGCGACAACCAAACAAGCAATGGTGGGCAGTATTAATTAGCCATTCCATTATAGTGAAGCTGATTACTAGTCATTATAAGTCAAATTTATAGCAGTAAACTTTAGTTATGCTTGTCTATGATCGAGATACTGTGCTCCAAGTCGTCCATATCCGCGGACACGGCTTTCAGAAAGTTTTAACGGCCGGGTGCACCAATAGCAACACACTCGATCAACCTCGGAAAAACCAAATCAAAACCCAACGAGGCTTTCACGATGAACAATCACAGGATTCAGAAATATTTGAGGGGCCACCCTTAGAGTAGAATCCATAGAAGTAAGCAAGCTCAGACGGCCTCAAGGTTATGGGGGACGGTGTGAACGATCGGGAACCCGAAGTGGCTGGGCTTGTCGACACCGCGGAATCGGGCCATTATTTCCTAAGCATGTGTGCTCCTCGCAAATTAAATCTGAAAGTAGCATGGCATAAGTACAGGATCGTAATAAAACCTCAAACTAGTTTGTGGCCCCAAGAAATAAGACCAATCAAGCTCGCTCGGGGGTCCCATATACCTCCCGGATGTGGATAGCACGCAAAAATCAAGGAACAGGTATCAAGTACTCGGGGTCTTACGGGACACAAGTGGGCGTTCGGAAACCAAATATTTTCTATCACCCACCGATGCCTCTGCTTATTCAATTTTAGTTGTTAAGCAGAAATTAAAGTGAATGATAAGTAAAACTAGAATCATCTCCAACATCAACATGCGGCAATTCATCAGCAACTGTGGCATATGACGACACACATCAGCACTTGAGCAAGCAACTACGACGCGCAAGTCCAACTATCTACCAAACAACAGGTAATAGGGTGTGTCCAAGGCAATATAGGGCTGCAGGGAATATCACAGGTACGGAAACTAAAGCATCGCAACACAGATAGCAATAGATCAACAGGAGGGAAATAAATACTATAAAAGTAAGATAGGTAGAAAGAGGGAGATGCTCGCCTGAAAACATTGTCGAAAGGTTCCACCGAAGATCGGGGCGAAGCTCACATCAACGCAACGGCATTATCCGCGAAGAAGCAAAACACTAGAAGAAACACCGGATGCAATACTCAATACACGGCAGAAGATCGGCATGATGCATGTATGATGCATGACATGGCAAAGGTGCGATGCGATTAGGTCAAGATTAAGCGGAACCGGGGTCCCGACTATTAATTAGATGGTTCGAGTTATTCAGCTACCCCGCATATTAAATGTTGTTTAGCAAGACAACAGATGGAACCGGTTCGCTACACATGTTTAGATGAGGCCAATATGAGACTAGATTTGCCCGCATATGGGCCCCATATTTAATTATTAGGTGAATCGGCAAAAGGCCCCCAAACCACAGATATGCATGCGATATGACATTTCATTATGCAATCAAGTTGTTATGTTATAAAAATAGGGTTTTCGAGAAGGGGTTCACACATTAGGGGTCTCGACGATCTTGGGGTTCCGGGGGTTCGGGGTCGGTCTCAGGGTCCAGGGGTCGGTGGAAACGTTCTCGGACTCCGGGGTAGTGGATCTTGTCGCATCCGCGGCCTTCGGGTACGGGATCGGTCTCCGGGTCATGTTGACGGTCATGGCGTTCAAAGTGGAGGACTGGGCGTTCCGGTGGCGGTCTTGGCGTCAGGGTTCTCGCGGCAGGAGTGCAGTATTGACGTCCTCGAGGAAGTACTTTCCGTTCATGTGTCTCCGGTTCCGTGTCGATGATCCTGTCGTCCGATGTCGGGGTCTCTAGGGTCTTGACGGCTTCGGGTCCGAGAGGGAGATCTTGGCGTCGGGGTTTCCGTGACGAAGATCTTGTCGCGCGGCGTCAATGCTTCCGGGAAGGAGATCATGAGGTTCCGGCTCTGTTGGTCCATCTGGCTCGATCGAGTCGGCGTCGATCTCGGGATCTGCCCCTACACGGTCTTCGGGGTACTTGGAGTCCGGGGTTCGTCCCTCGAGGTGGTACTTGTCGCGTTCGAGGGGGTACTGAAGTTCTTGACGCGTTTCCACTAGAGCACAGAGGTGGCCCACCTGGCAGCGCATGCAACTGCGGCAGGAGGTGGCCCACCTGGCAGCGATAGGGACCAGACGGCGGAAGGCCGTCAAGGCCGGCGGAAGGCAGTGTGGCGCTGAAACTGCAGGCGGGCGGCGGGCCGAGGAGAGGCGGCCGGCGCTTCACGGGAAAGCGGCTGGCTGAGCGGATCGGAGGAGCTTGAACGAGGCGGGCGGCAGCAGCTAGAGAGCGGAGGAGAGGTTGGGGCGGAGGTTCTGGGAGGCCGGGCAGGTCGGCCAGCGAGAGTCGCCGTGAGGAGAGGAAAGGCGGGGCAGGCGGAGGCTGTGAGGCGGCAGGCGTGAGGCGATCCGCTTGGGGAGGGGTATCTGGGAGAGGCGTGGGAGGTGCCGTTGCCAGGTGGGGTTGACTGAGGGACCCACAGGCGAGGCAGGCGTGCATGCGGTGTCTTGTGAGGTGCGTGTGGGCTGGGTTGTGTGCATGTGGGGACAGCTGGGGGTTGGGTCTAGTCTAGGTGGCAAAAGGGCATTGGTTGGGGGGAGAGGAGTGGGTGACGTGGCAGCGCGTGATAGGTAGAAGTGATGTGGAGGCTGATTGGGGTGGACCGATCTGTTTGTCTGTGGTCGTTGGTCATACTGTCGTTCGACTGCTCCCAACCAAAACAATTAAATCTTTTATTTAATTTAATTGGGCCGTTTGCAACCCGATAGCAACAAAACAAAATAATCCGGCGACCCGGGTTTTGGCGTTTGAATAAAGATGGGGCGTTTGGAAAACAAAACGGGTGTTGCGAAAATAGTTTTAGCAAACAATGCATGATGATGACGATGCAATGCACGAATTCAACGCGATTTTCTAGTAGTGGTTTTGCGGGATGCCACACGAATTGATTTAATTCGACTTTCTGGATAATGGGCCTGTAACTTAATTACTCATTATCTTGGCAAATGCATGATTTCGTGTGGAAAGAAGACACACATGCGACCATCGTGTAGATGCATCAATCAAAACCATGAAATACCTGAATGGTCCAGATAATGGTTGGATAGGACCACAAATATCACCTTGAATTCGCTCAAGGAACTGAAGTGGTTCAACTTGTATTTTGAGGTGCGAAGGCCTCAAAATTAGCTTCCCTGTGGCACATGATGTACACACAAAGTCTGATGACTGAGGGAATTTTGACTCATGCAAATTATGACCAATGGAATTGCTAGTAATCTTCCGCATCATCCCGATGCCGGGATGGCCTAGGCGATCATGCCAAGTTTGAAATGCGTCAACATTTTGGAAGATTACCTTGTAAGCAACATGTTCTACGGGCTTGATGTACGTATAGTACAGTCCGGACGACAGAGAAGGAATTTTTTCAAGTACTTGCTTGCCATATCCGTTATCTTTTGTGAAGAGCAGATATTCTTCTTTGTTGTCTTCATGGGTTTCAATATGAAAACCATTCTTACGGATATCTCGATAACTGATTAAGGTACGTGACGAATCGGGATACAACAAGGCATCCTCAATTGTCACTTGTGTACCGATTGGGAGGGTAAATATGGCACGCCCAGTGCCAACAATTACCGTATCGCGTCCAGCGATAGTCAAAATATCTCCATTCATCTTTTTCAGAGTCTGAAAATATTTCAACTCCCTCAGTATGGAGTTTGTGGTAGCACTGTCCACAAGGCATAATTCTTCTTCCATCGGATTATCCCCGTAGAGAGCTATATATAAAAATGAAGAATTTTCAATAAGAAAACCTTATTTGGATACATAGAATACAATCTTTATTATATCAAAGTGCTGATACAATATAAATGACAACAACAATACTTATGTTCTTATTACAACATCACAAATGGACATAAAATAAAGTGATCACTAAGGAGATAGTGGGACTAGTCGAAGTCTCCAAACACGTCGTTTGAGGCATACTCAATCATCATGTTCTCCGTGCTCATAGGGTCCTCGGGCTGCTGGAGAGTCATGGTGTTGCTAGGTCCAGGAGGAGCATCTTGCGAACAACCAGCTCCATTGGTGCCATCTGGATGAAGGTTGAAGTTGGCTTCAAACCTTTTCCTTGAGGTGCCTTGCGTCCTTGGGATTCCTGGTAGAGGATTGCCAGATGCTTTGGGGTCTTGCACTTGTTAGTAGGATGCGTGTAGCATCCACACTTGTCACAAAGCCTAGTTTTGTCATACTTTGGATTTGCGGTGCCTTTCCCACGGTCCGAGTTTCGAGGCTTCTGTTCAGTTAAACTTACGCTACCCTTGAAGTTCGATTGGTTGCGTTGAAGGCGCCACGAACTTTCTTCCGTCGCGACATTCATATGAACTTCCGGCAAGGTTGGGAACCAACCGGTACCGAGCCATTCTTAGCAAGAAGCTCATCATGCTTTTCAGCCTGAAGTAGGATATGAATAAGGTCCGAATAGACACAGTAGTCGCGAGGTATTGTCTTGGAGGAGCCTTTCGGATGGGAGCATAGTGGATAGAGTTTTTCTATCTTTTCCGCATCTGTAGGTTCCTTCTCGCAAAACGCAACTTAGAACTTATCTTATGAACCTCATGATTGTAATCCCCAACGGACTTGAAGTCCGGAATCAAGATGAGTCCAATCATGAAGTGCTTGAGCAGGACAACGCTTACGCTTTTCATACCTCGTTTTGAGGGCCTGAAACAAAGTAAATGGGGATTCCTCCTCCAAATACTCGGACTTAAGATCTGGGTGAATATGATGCCTTATAATGTACAAGGCAGCATATTTCTGCTCTTCTCTCAGTGGTGCGGCTCCAGCCGGAAGAGGGTCGTCCGGGTTCTGGATGGCACGCACTATCCCACGGGACGCAAGAGCGATCTTGATGTCCATGGCCCATGTAGGGTAGTTGTGGCCGTTAAGCTCGAGTGAATCGAACTCTTTTCCAGCCATCGGTTACCTACATGGTAAACCAGAGAATGTTAATCTACATTCGGTAAATTAAAATCCATCATGGTCATGTTGTAATGAACTTTGCAAAATTAAATGATGACTTCAAGAAGTGGGCTTGAAATCATTAGTGCGAATTTCAAATTGTTAAGTATGACATATTGTAGATAATCTCCGAAGAATATTCGGAGTCCGTCTCGCAGCAATAGAGAGTATAATCTGATGAAATCAGTAGATACTCATACTTCTAATGCCTTATGTCATGACTTAATAAAATGTTTGGGAGAGCACATTGTTAAGCAATCATAGTGTCAAATATGACAAAATGTAGGCTTTAAACAGTAGTGGTGATAATCTGCAGTGCAGTAGATCTGGCCACTACCTTGTGTTCCCAAAACATCAATTTAAAGAAATCACTTTAAATTTTGCATACCAATTCGTGCTTGTATCAAGTCAAAATGACTCAATTAAGACGATGAATTGATCTATTACAAGAAATTGAAAATCTCAATTGCAGACGATGAATGTAATAAATCTCAACACGTGCACACACACGGAAATATATTACATCAAATATTTTGGAATACACATAGTACTCGACAAATAAACAGTACTAAAAAAAACTTGTACTGAAAAATAACAGAATCTATCACAGAAATTAATCTACTGCTAGAACTGTTGTAATATGCTAATGTGCTGAACCAGAATAGCAAACTAAGGAAAAAACTAGAAGCTACTGGTACGACCGCATGCTAAGTAAAGCAGGGAATCGTTTTTTTATTCACTATAAGGAAGCGATAAAGGCGGGCCACGGACGGTGTCCACGGTCGCAGAAATTCCCCACCACGCGATGACCTTATCTTCCCACTCCACGCTGTCCTCGACCTGCCGCATTGACAGCCATGGGCGGAGTTCACCGGCGGCAGGCTCCTCCGCGGCCTCCTCGTCGGAGGAGTCATCAGAAGCGATGTCCGGGCGCGACGCCGTTGGAGAGGCCCAGCATGGCTGGGCTCCAAGTTCCGCTGGCGCCGCGGCGCCGACGGTGGGGGCCGAAGCCGAAGGCATCGGCGGCGGGATCCCGCACGCAGTGAAGGAGGAGGCGGTGTTGGGGGCAGCGGCGCGACCGCATCGCCATGGGCGGCGCCGTGAAGCTGCGCCGGAGTCCATGGTGAAGCGCGTTGCTCCGGTCGGCGCCGGGACGAAGGCGAACGCGTCGCCCTCGTGCTCCTGCAAGCGAGGCACCTCCGACGACGGTGTGCCAGTCTCAACGACCATGGGGGTCGGAGACGGCTGGCGCGGCTCGATGGCGTCGGACGGGCCTCCGAAGTCGAAGACGGAGGTGGGCGACAGGCCGGCCGCGCCCATGCCGGCAGGAGCCGTTGGGGGCTGCTGCGCGGCGCCCGCGACGTCGTCATCTGGGGCTTGTCCTGTGCCGTGTCCGTACACGTGTAGTGGACAAACGACCCACCCGTGTGCCTGGCACCAGAATGGCGGCGGCGGTGGCGCGAGTACAGGGTCGACTTCGTCGGCCCCCAGCATCGGCGCGGCCGGACCGGCGAGAAGCCAGTCCGGGATTGGCGGCGCAAAGGGAGGCACAGCCGGCACATCGCCGTTCGTCGGGCCGGCACCACGGGGAACGCGCAGGCCATGGCGGCGCTCACGGTAGTTTCCTGCACCGTGGCGGCGGCCGAAGAACTGCCCGTCACCATAGCGGCGGCCGTCAAGGCGAAGGTCGTGATGGCGAACCCCAATTCCGCGACGGCGTCGAGCGACGAAGCGCGAGCGACGGAGGAAAAGGGGCATCGGACGAGGCATGTTTCTCACCTCTTTTCTCGTTCTTACTCCGGTGATCGCCGGAGTTTGCTCTTGCTGGGAGCGTGCTTGATAACGTGTGAAGAATAGAAGAATTGACAGCGAGAGACTAGAATGAATCCTCTTTTCTTTATTGATGATGAATGTACAAATATATCTGATCTGCGATTGCTAATATGTCGGTTCCAGAGTCGGTTTTCCTGAGGCGACTCGAACGTTGCCGACGGTTCCCCGTTGTGGCAACTTCCTGTGCGGTTAATACGGAGATTATCTCTTAATTAACGCGTGTTAATTATTCTTAACACTACCGCCACTTTTCGTGCCTCCATGAACATATCATTCTGAAATTTTATACTCCAAAGTCTACAACGTGTAAACCTTTGCTTATAATAAGCTTTCGTGCCTAATACTTTCTTCGTTTCAAAATATAAAATATTTTAGCTTTGTAAAACAAATGTATCTAGACTAATTTTAGTATATAGATACACTCATGTTTGAAGTGAATCTAGACATTAAAAAAAGGCTAGATTAATTTTCTTCTCACAAACCTAAAACATCTTATTTTTGGAACAGAAGGAGTAATAATCTGTTAACAACGAGTCCCACCAGGCTGGTGAAATAACCAACTCGGATTGGATGGATCTCAGCACCAACATTTCGTGCGTGACACTCCTGCCGTTCCACGCTGCGTCTGGTGAGGTCGAACCCATCTCCCTCCCAACTGTTCATGATTGATTGAGGCACGCGATAAAGTTGCTTAGTCCTCGTCTTTATCATGATCCTACATGTCTCCAAAAGAGAGAACCTTTTTGTTCGTACCTGGCAAGCCATAATCAGTGCGTGCATTCACCTCAGACGGAAGATCCCTGCTCAACTGTAGAGTTCAACCCAACAACTCCCAAGTAAACGCATTTGAGTTTTCAGACTAATCCTTGTAAATGTACCCCGATTCTGGATCTGCTGATGGAGGTTCAGGTCAGACAAAGCAAACCCTCCCCAAAAACCAATGGTGATTGCTAAATTCACCGACTCTTTCAACAGAGACTAAACTTTCTCTTCCAGGAAGCACCATCTATCAAAAGTTAAATTTCAGGGTCCAGGCAAACCATACACCCACCAGACTCAATCGCACGGACATTATTACACTTCAAAGTCACGCCCAGCAGAACAGTAACCTACGGATCTTTCACAGATAATACACTTTGATGGTGAACAGCACCAACCCAAAACGAAACGCGTCGGGAGAGTAACTTTATGGAGCACAAGCACGCACGGGCAGGGCTCACTGCATCAGTTTCCTGCTGACAAGCTCGCTCACCTCGAGGAACCTCTGCGCGCAGTTGGTCAGGCAGGCGGTCTCGCCCGAGCTGAACTTGCTCCCG
This sequence comes from Avena longiglumis, assembly GCA_030063025.1. Lineage (NCBI taxonomy): Eukaryota > Viridiplantae > Streptophyta > Magnoliopsida > Poales > Poaceae > Avena > Avena longiglumis. The sequence goes on from CP125975.1 coordinate 32,865,452, forward strand.
GGAGCGCCTGTCACGCACTTGTCCCAGCACTCGCTCGTCACCTTGCCGATCAACTCGTTAATCATCATCCTCTGCTTCTCTTGCTGCACGGATTTCAGAGATCGAGATAAGCCTTGGAACACGCATGTAAATACAAAGTTAAAACTTTTTTACACTTATCTATCAGAGTGTGCATTTGACGTCACAAGGCATTGATAATAACTGGTCAGATGGTTCCATTAGACGAGTTGACTGCCACACTGCCTATCTTTTTTAGATTCCAAACTAATAAAACAGTTTACTTGCACAAAGAGAAGTATCTTTTATTAGGGGTGGGCAAAAATCAGTTCAAGGCTATAACTGGTGTGAGCTTAATTCATCTTTTGCACTATATAGATTGTGTGTAAGGATTAGATTTGTGAAAGGAAATGAACTACTCGCACCAGCCGGTTTCCCACGGTTTCGCCGGTGTCAATTTATGCACACACTGTCGTTTATGCAGTGCACTACCACAATGTTATGGACGTTTTTATGCCTACTTATAAAAGGTGCTAATGCGTGCAACAGGAAAGTGTATGAACTTAAAAGGCCCAGCCAAACATGAAAACGGACAAAAAGGCATATATTTGACTACTGAAGATTTAGTTGCCAACAGCCCAACACAATGTGTCCAAGACGACTAAACTGATTGTGAAGAAACGGAAACTAGCATGCCTTACAAGGCTACCACACTACTAATATATAATGAGCATATTCCAATTATATCACGCCGATGAATGTAGGCAGTATCAAAGCTAACACAGTATTGACATAGATATTCACGTGGATGAGAACAAAAACCTGATAAGAATACACATCATCTTGCAAAAGAGGATATCTAACCGTATATATGGCCTAACAAACTGTTTAAATATGTGAATGTCTGTGAGCTCTCTTCAGTTAAGTATCATGTTCATGGTAAAAATCAAAGTCATGATTGACATGATGCAATCAAAATTTCATATCATCAACCCATAAAACACATATATCTAGTAAATGAACCCTCCTCATTGGCTGCTGGCAAGCTGAAGAGTTGTGTTTTTATTCAGAAACAAAAACCAGACAGAATCAACTAGATGTACACTGCATCTTGTAAAGATCCAAAAAGGGAAACCCTTGCAAGATAATCTTATTCTGGGCCAAGGACAACAAGCTAAGATAATGACTTCAATTTCACAAAGTTAATGGGAGAAGCTATGACTCAGTGGCCTGCATCAGTATGCACTATGCAGGCACCGCTCTAGCTCAACAAGCAGTCTCAGGTTTAGGAGTTCAAAACGAAATCTGGTACTACCCAAATCACAAACAAAATCCACTCAGCTCGGTTGTGGACCATATCATGCAGAGGAATAACACAACCAATACTCCAAAGCCCCGCTCTCTAGCATCCTGGAAACAACTTCCTACTAGGATAAATCATAAAACTGTCTATTACCCTAGAAACGAGCACCCAAGCCATGGATTAGTACAGTATACTGCGGCAAAACCTGCTTGCTAAGAAGCAAAATCTACCGCGCGACCCCTCGAGCAATCATAGGTCAACCATCCACAAGGTGCACAGACACGCCGCGAACGAGACCGCGCGAGAGCGTATCGACCGGGGACCGGCGAATCGACGATCGATCGACGGCGCGCGCCTCCGGCGCCGGGCCGCGGAAAACAAACACGACGACCTGGGGATATCACCGAGCCGAGGGATTTCTCACCTCGAGGAGTCGCTGAAGCTCGGGCGCGGCGTCCATGGCCGGTACTACCTTCGGGGCGAGAGATCGTAAAACCCTAGCTTCGCTTGCTTGGGGGAGAAGAACAGGGGCGCGGAGAGAGGCGGCCGTCAGAGATAGGGGTTCAAGGCAGAGAGGGTCAGCGGGGTAAGGGTTTATGCGGCGGCCGTACCCCGAGTTTGGGCTTGGGTTTGGAACTGGGCCTTTTCGGCCTAATCCTATCAGGCCCAATACAGCCCATTTCCCCTTTTTCTTGAGGTGTCCTAAATAGGGATGTAAACCGATCGGATATCGTTATTATCATATCATTTACCATATATTTTTGCAAATTTGGATCGGAGCGAATAATAGCCGGATGCGAATTATATCGGATTGCGAATATGAAGCGGATTCAGAGCGAACTTGGATCAGAAGAGGATAATCGAACAAATACACATAGAAAAATCAAAATTTATTTAGTTTATGCAAAAAATGACAAGAAAACGTGTAACACTAGATAGCAGTAGTATAAAGAGCAAGATCATTAATAGAATAGTATAACATGCATATGTAATATGCATAGCTAGCCGATACACTAACTAGATTGTCTAGATATTGGGGTTGTGCTAAATTTATCGGATTATCCTATTTGAATATTTCGGATAATCCGCATCAAATATCGGATTATCCTTATTCATCGGATATCATTAATACCATATATGCTACCATATTTGTCAGATATTTGCTCAACAAATATCCATATCCGTATCCATATCCGTTAGATATCTAAAAATTTATATCATATTCTTAAAACGGATGCGGATACGGATCCGAAGGAAATTATCCGTACCATTTACATCCCTAGTCCTAAAGCAGCCTCCTAGGAGAATTTTGTCGAAAATTCAAAAAAGGGGAATTTTATCGATCGTCTTATCTTAATCCTGCCAAATAATCTAAATATAACAACAAAACATGACACTTGTCGGAAACAATCCTCCTAGGAGATATACTTCTTAGCACAAAACATGCTAAATACATGGTGAGAGAGATTATTGTTAAGAGATCATCTCTTATTTAAGACAAGATAAACTTTTTTTTAACTTTTTTCTTTGCTCCAACTATGCGTTTATCGCACATGAAACTCGCAAGATTAGGGATGTTGACGGGCAGGTAAACGGATAACACGGACAATTCATATATCTTCTATGTTTGCACTGGCTATATTTCACGTATAATTTTTTCTTCTAGTAGAATACGAATTGGGATTTAGACGGACTGTCCGTATTATCCATTTAACTGTCCGTCTACATCCCTGCGCAAGATGTCAACATTGTACATGTCCTTATGGGCAAAGCCTATTTTTCTTTTTCTTTTTTGACACGGTGGGGAAAACCCACTGATACTATCTCCCTTCTATAATAAAAAAAAAGTCGTATATATTTTTTAAGAAGTCAAACTGAGCCAAGTTTGACCAGGTTCATAAAAAATGTATCAATTTTTTTGACAGTATCAATTATTACCATACTACTTTTATAATGTACCTAGTGATATATATTTTTACATTGTAAAGGTTAAAACTTTTTTAATAATCTTGGTCAAACTGTATGACTTCTCAAAAAAATTACTATGTCCTTTTTGTAGAACGGAGGTAGTAAGCTTAAGCGGGTTCTTTCGGGCATGTGGTAGATTTCAGGGAAGCCGGTGCAATAGGGATACATTTTAGACAATAAAAATCAACTAACTAGCTAACGAAACTTTGGATCCAGAGTAAAAGCGCAGCGACATGCCATGACTGGCTTTTTTTGTTTTCTCGTTGTGTCTCAAGACAGCTTTCGATTGTAATACAGTAAGCAGAACAAGGGTAAAAATGTGCCGGAACTCTTTAAGGAGGAGCTTGTAGAATGAGGTTAGACCTAGAAATCCGTAAGATGTTACCCCTAATTTCTTTAGCACGAGAAATACCATCAGTATAGACTTCCTCGTATGTTTCTCAAAAATTCCTTTACCATGAGAACAGAGGAAGCCACGGACAGCATGCCCAGGCACAGAACAAATAAAGTTATTAGAGCGAAAAAATGGAGACTTTATTCCACAACTCGTTATTTGCACAACTACATTCTCAACCATAGGGGGACACGAAACACCAGCTACTTTGCAATATGGGCCGACTTCACATACTAGTATGTACAATATTCTTCTGCGAATAGGTCGCCAAGCCCCTCAGATAAGCATCTTCGTATATGATAAAATTCCACATTCACACCAAGTACACTGCACAGAAAAGTAACAGGGAGAAGGGTCAATCTGGCATTGATATGATGTGCTTGCTGCGTAAAGCTGAGATTTAATGAGAACTTTGGAGGCAATTTGAAACAGCATTCAAGTTTCAAAATATGAGCAATGGTGTACATATGAAACTATAAACGCACTGCATTATTGACATCCCTAGTCCCTTCAAATGTGGCAGCCAACTTCATTTCAGAGTAGTTCTTCAAGGGCTAATTCAATATTAGCTGTGTGCCTGTGCTCTCCCATGTTCTAATAACAATAAATTGCTACTAAGAAGGTTACTAATGTACCCAGTTCCAAAACAGGCTATAGTACTACACATAATGAATACTCACCCTATGTTTTGTTAGCTGACTCGGCAGCTGCTGACAAAGGGTGACGGTCGTCTAAGACGGTTTGTGCTGAAGGAAGAGAAGAGAGGCTCATTCTGGCAGCCCCTTTATCGTGATGATCATCTGTTTCTTTACCATCTGAAATACCTGTTCTCGTGCCTCTAGAGGGTATAGAAAAACTGCGGGCTATAGGCCCAGGTGGTGTTGGTAGAGGCGATGCAGTTTGTGGAGCACTTGGTGGTGTTTGTCTGACCCTAAAATTAAAATGATCTTGCCCTGAGTGGCCTCTAGGTGCCAAAGGGGCAGAATTTGGTACCAACGGGGCAGAGTGAGCGACTAGACTAGGAAATGCTGTATTTCTTGATGCACTACTAGGCGGTCGAGGTAGCTCATGAAGCTCCTTAATTCTGGGGGAGGATAACGGTGGTGGCGAGGAACTGGGGGACACTCTCACATGAACTGTTGGCTGATGTGCAGAGCTGTGCCTTGGCGCTGCGGACATAACATCAATATTCTCAGTTGACCTTGGACGGAGAGGTATTGGACCAGAAAAGGACCCCCTCTTCGCTTTCTTGTTGTCGGAAGAAATCTTCAGCTCGTGATAGCCTGGTAGAGACAGATCAGTCGCTGGGAGCATCTTTCTTATTTCTGAATTATTGGTATTGCTTTCTTTCAGCACTGACTGTGCATTGGATAACCTGGCAGGACTTGGTAGCTTATTGTCTCTAAAATCTCCCACTTTTATACTTGGGTTGAGTGGAGACGAATGGAATGCACCTTTGCTCTCAACAGGAGATCCACTAGTAGGATTTCCTGCAGCTGTCTGAGTGGTTGCTTGAACATCATTTGGTGTAGGCAAAACGTAAGTATTTAACTTCCTCGTTGCAGAACGCCGCAACTCTTTTACTCTTTCTGCTGTCTCAAGCTTTTTCTCAGGAAAAAGTGGAGCTGACTGACTTACAAGTCTTTGTCTTTCACTAGCAAACGAGGAATAGTCTCCTTTACTTCTATCAAAAAATTCCTGCGAAAATAAGAAAATCAGATGACGGACTCTGAAGATAGTGAAGACAGAAAAAACAGTCAAGGTAAACAAATTAGAATATTCTGTGTGCAGGACAAACAAGATAAATTAAATGAGAACTTCTAGACAGACTGGAATATTACAGCATATTACTACCTCTGTAGGACTCCTGGAAGCATGACCGCCTTCTGTAGCCTCCTTATTTTCTCCATAATCAAAAGACAGCTCTCCATCATGACTGTCATTGTAATCGTCATCATTTTCATCCTCAACAGAGTAATCTTCCTCCTCAAGTGCACTGAACTGGTGATCAATGTGTTGCTGCTCAGCAGCAAGCCTAACGTGTGGCTCTACAGCCTCAAGAGACTTGACGCCCTTTCTGAACAAGTTTAGCTGGTCGGCACAAAATATCAACAAATTCAGAAGCAGTGTGAAGAAACAAAATAAAGGAGGAATATTTCCATGTAACCAAAATGTGAACCTGCGCAGCATGGTGCCGAGCAGCTTGTGTGAAAAGACTTCGGAACTGTCCTTGCTTCAATGACTTTAACCGGAATAGAAAAAGGGTTGCTTCCTCTTGATAATCATCCTGGGCTTGTTTTAATTGTTGCTCTGATGCACTATTATCACCTTTCGAATTCTTAGATCTCCCCTTTTCTTTCTGCGCATTTAGCATGTATTCGAACAATTCTCTGGAAAGAGTATTAGAAACTTAAAAACCATTTCACCACAGTAAGATTGTAAGCCAAAATTTGTACAAACATCATACCTTTTTTCATCACATTGGCGCTTCATTTCCTGCAACGAAATTGTTTCCGCTAGTTAAGTGTTTTTCCTCAATGAATAGAGACATGGTTGTCTAACAGGTTCAAACTAGAAATACAAAAGGTCTTTAAACGAACACCTGCTACAACAAATATTACCAAAAAAAATGCATCATTGGAACACAAAAAAACATCAACCTGCCTAGGACAAAACAAAAAAATGGGCTCAAACTAGAAACTTAATGACGCATCGGCAGCACCATGTGATATGCAGTGATATCATGTGGTGACTTCATAACACATTTTGGGTATCAAGACATGGAGTTTCCCATTTTGGGTATAAGACATGGAATTTCCGAAACACCATGGTGACTTCATGCAATCACCCTTCGTGAGTTCATTCCACATATTAAAGGCAGCATATGATATGCAATCACCCTTTGTGGTGACTTCATGCAATTAATTTCCCATTTTGGAATTTCTGAAATTTCGTTTTGATACACATACTATCAACGTGTTAGTACCCTTCCAATTTTAACACTAATTTTCAAAATTTATTAGAAAGAAGAATTTAAGGCTGTTCATAGTAGGCTTTGATTTATTTATTCATTCTGATTTATCAGTTTTTCCAACATAGAATGGATTTAATTTGAAATTAAAGTCCATGAGATATATAATAGGAAGTTCATATGAGCCCCTTGATGAAGACAAATCAATTTGCTACGACCCCAGGAATATTTTTTAGGTCAAGGATCATATAGAAAAGGAAATGCACATAAAAGAGATGCACATAATGCTTAACAACATACCTCTACAGTTTGAAGCTCATTAAGAAGGGACTGTGATGGAGTGGTAATGGTATTAAGAACATGAACACGCTGAGGAGAAGATGAAGCAAATCAGCAGTAGAAGATCACAGTAAATCTGTAGCTTCAACAATAAGAAATTAGAAACTTACATAACTATCTACAAGTTTCCGAAGTTCAAACTGCGACTTCCCGAGCAACAGCAAAACCTTATCTGAGGGGATACTGTTAAATGTAAGCATCAAGAAGCAAAGTATGCAACAATCAGAAGTTAGATGTCATGTTTAATAGCACTACCAATAAAACATTAGCCTTCTCTGTTCATCCTTTTCTTTATATTTATTCATGGGGCAGTGACTACTTTCTTGCAAATGGGAGAAAGTAAGAACCAAGAAGGTAGGTGCTTACTACTGCCTAGTGCAAATAATCTGTATTACTACTACGAGTGTTCAATCATGGTCACAGTCAACCTGGCCAAAACAGGCTGAGAGATTCTAGTTCTATTTTCATTATTTGCATGTGATGACAGCTTCGGTGATAGTACAAAAAGTTGTATAGGACGGTTTCACGGTGTCAAGGCAAATCGTTTTCAAAAAACCCTAATTACTACACATATGCATCTTCCATTAAGAACTTAAATGATGAAGCCAAAAGAGATAGTTTGCAGACAATAACTTGTTTTCTATCCTAAATGTTACCATGATAGCTGATTATAAGAATGAAAGAAAAAAGCTCAAAGAGAAAAAAGAAAGCACAACATGATTACCATTAATTCCTTCTTTATTTGGTGTGACTCTCTTCACTAAACAAGTTCCCATTTCTTGCAGTGCTTCAGAGAACTCTGCACGCATACACCATCTAATTACTGGCATCCAATACAGAGTCAAGATACCAAGAATTGTGGCTGATAGAACTCTATAAAACTAATCATGCAGTCATCTATATGACAAATGTGACTAATGCAAATGAACTGAGGTCACATGATGTCAGAACAACCTAGAAAGATAGTGGTGAATAAATAACCATGAAATTTCTTCACAGGTGTGATCATACTAAACCAAAAATAGACGAAGTTCAAGTGAAGATTTTTTTTTCCATACATTTGGCGAAGGACAGCTAAACCTAGTTACTCATAAGGAAATGATGAACAAAACATTTGCAGCAAGCACTTGCATAAATAAAGTGATATGGAGGCATTACAACTGATCTCTCAAAGGAAAATATTTTCAGACAAGAAAAAATACCATATGAACTGTTTGCTATTGCTGCCGCAACGGAAAGCAGGTTATCGTAACAGTTCCTCATATCTGCCATATCCTGTCAAAGCGAAGTAGCAGTTTGAAACAAAATTGTCAAAATGCAGATACGTAAAGCTTTTATACTAACAGAATGATAAGTTGAGTATTTTATAAGAAGCGGCTAGTTTTTACTTTACACTAGGTTGCACTACTGGTAAATATGACCGCATTTGTTTATCATACACCATTGTTTTCATTAATCAGAATAGCCTTCACTCAGCAGTTTGGTTTTGAATAAGTAAGCATTTATTCTCAACAAACAGAAATTGGGAATGGGGAAGTCTTGTCGTATCCAATCAGAATTAACAACCAAATGGAGTAAACTGCCAAAATGTCACCCTAGTTTAGCTACGAGGCATCTAACATAATCGTGAAGCAGGTTGGCTACCAGATTTTCTCAGATTTTAAGTTATCTTCCCACTAGAGAATGACACTGCTCGTAAGCAGCACGATCAGTCAATTCTCATCTAAATGAACAAAGCAAGCAACAGTTTGCCGCAAAAACCCAAGCGCGCATCAACCACTCCTCGGGAAGAACCACCCGTCCCAAAATCATCTGAAACCAGCCAGAATGACCACACCGGTGGCAGATCAAAGGAAACTCCCAAGAGACATTACGGCATGGAACTCGGCTCGCGACGAAGCGTATGCGAGCACGCGTTGATCTAGAATCCCCGGAGACCAGCCAGCTCACGCATTTCACACTAGGGAACAGCATCAGGCTCCTCGTTCCTACGGATTGATATAGGGCGGCGCAGATCCGGACGAACGCTGACATCATCACATCTTACTCCGTCGGGAAGGGGAGGGGAGGGAAAATTCGGAGAGAATTCATCAGCATGGCGGAGTCAAGTCAGACCGGGCACGCGTGCCCACGACAGCTCCGACAAGCGCATCGCGAACAGTTCGCCCTGACGGACCCTACGGCGCTGGGCAGCTCGCGCACGCGCCCTGAGAAAATAGACCCCGTAGCCGCGGCTGCTCCTCCTCCCTCGCAAGATCTCCCTCCGCACTCGCCCACCCCCGCTCGGTGTTTAACACCACGCGCACGCGGCATCGAAAGGGAGGAAGGAAGCGGCAGGCGTGCGCACGCACCTGTGCGGCGGCGAGGAGCTCGTCGGCCGCCTTGGCTGCCGTGGAGTGGTCCCGGTGGCGGTCCACCCGCTGCTCGTGCCGCTGCAGCGCGAACCCGCGCAGCTTCCGCAGCGACGACTTCATCCCCGGCCCGGATCAGGCGGCGCCGGCCGAGCCTCCAGACCAGATCGCGGCACCCCGAGCCGGATTCGCGGGAGGGGGGAAACCCTAGCTGCAGACCCCCCGCGCCGCGCACCACTACCACTACCACTGAGCCGCGAGAGAGCGAGAGAGAAATGGGGAATTGTTTTTTCCGCGAGCTCATGCGCGAGCGGTTCCCTTCACCGGAGGAGGAGCATAGCATCCCATTACTACTATTATTTTTCTGTCTGTCTATAAATTTTTCTTCCCTAGCGAGCGAACTGGCCGTACTAGTCCGCCTTTTTTTTTTCCCTAATCGTGGGTGGGTTGCTTTTACGCTTTCGATTTCGCCCCGCGGTCTCTGGCTGGTCAAAGGCCGCGATCGGCCGGTCGGTCGCGCCCGCCCGTGTATTATTTCTTTCTTTTTTTTTGAGAAGCGTGTATTGTATTTCTAGCTACTAGTACTACGATCGGGTGCTGCCGCTTTCCGGCCTGTCTAATTGGACCGTCGGTTTCCGTTTTCGTTTTGTTTTAGCGGTTGCTTGCTTCCCTGCTGGATGCTGCGTGCGGTCTTGGGTCCGGTCAAACGTAGCGTTTTCGGAAAGCAAGCAAAGGGAGTAGTAGCATAGGAATTGCATGGTTTGTGTCGTGTGTGTGTGAGTCACTCGAGTGACCTTTTTGTCTAGACACAGATTCTTTCGACGCAATGCCTGACCTCTTTTAGCATATTGTTCAACTTCAAAGGTTGTTTGTACTTTCTTTATTTCAAAATATAAGATGTTTTAGGTTTATGAAAAAAATGTATCCCAGACTATTTTAAGGTGTAGATTTATCCCAAACCTGAGTAAACCTATATACTATACTAGTAATTACTACCACTGTTTCATAATATAAGACGTTTTAGATAGCCTACCTATAATAACGTTTTATAGTCTGATGAAACGGATGTAGTACTAGCATTTTATATATTTGAACGTGCTTCTGTTAGCCTGGTCTATGGAAGATGTTTAATAAGAAAGCGATGCTCACGGGTGCCGGTCCGTGCTCAATTATGGCGGTTCGTTTGACCGGAAAGTGTGTGTTAGCCGTGAAGATAGGCCACTGTTGTTGCACCGGCTAGGTAGGTGAGGTCGTGAGGACAACTAAGGACGACGAGTGAACAGTCCAATGTAATGACCTGACAAAATGATCGCCTCGGCACTACCCTAACACAGTAAACATTGCTTCCAGGGCAAAAAAGAAGTTCAAAACGACGAGAGCCACGATTGGTGGCCAAAAGGTTTCAGGCTGTCACGTGACCCGGCCAAAGAACAACATGGCACATGCACCAGAAACTCGCATTTCCATTTGTGTGACCAGCGTGATTAGGCCATGTGACTCAATCAAGAGACTAATCAATCATTGTAAGCTGCATATAATTTCACAACAAGAACAAAGTTGGGGGGCACCAACGAATGCAGTGATCCAACTGCAGGTCTGCAGCTAAAAGAATAAGATGCCATGGCACATCTACAAAGATTTGACTAGCTTCGAGTTTGGGTAATTGTGGATACCATTATGGAACACGCGTTTTCTTGGCCAGGGGACGGGGAAATCGAGGAGAAAGTAAAATGAATAATCTTGATCAGGCAGTTGCCGCCATGGGTACCGCTCTGTAGCAAGCCCGCCTCGCTGCACGGACGATATCCTCAATCTGCAAGAACAAGGTTGATAAGTAAAGCAGAAAAGAGAGAAAAAATGAACAGGTTATAGAACTGCACAAGAAAGCATACTTCATTTCTTATTCCTCCCGATTCTTCGTGCTAATAACATCACAGTTTTTCACAATCTTACAGGCCTATGTATGCAGTGCAGAAAACCAGAAAGTGTGCTGTAGCACACTGAATGCACGGAATTTGGTGGCAGACAGAGTTTTTTAGCCGTCCCTTTTCAATGGAGCCCCAGACCAAATACACCATTGACAATAATGTGAGGCCAGAGATGCAATGAAACTTTGGACCACTAAATGCCGCAAAAGAGTCATGCAACAACCAGTTTCACACCCCAAGCATCAAGCATTACAAACAAAACAAATAATACTGATGTGTGACCACCTTGACCACAAAGGAGACTATCTGGTATCCACAGCTAGACAACAACAAGGCAGAGGATCACTGACTTATAATTATGAAGAGACACCTCCAGGCATAACAGGGTGGCAGACAAAATTCCACAGAAAGGTTAAGTGATATTTTTAGCTATGGAGAAGTGGTCCTGACAATGCTACTGTTGTGGCACGTTATGTGGTATGTGCTTTCAAATTTATCGTCAAATGCCCATGCACATCTGAAATAAAAAGGATAATACAGGGAAATAATGTCTCACGGGATATATGTAAATTGAGAAACCTGAGTAGTGCAACTGATTCACATGATGCTAAAAGTAGCCACTTTGCACAATACTAGTTTTAGTCAGTCTATCACTATATTTACATTCAATGCAGTAAGAATAGGAGTACATGCATGTCCCCAAAAAACAAAATGCCAAGGATTGAACATAAATTCCTACTGATCAGTTGTTCAGAAGAAAATAAATGGATACAACTAGAAAGCTAGCAGTCATGCACAAGTGCAATAGTTCAAAAAATGTATCAGAGGAAAACAAATGAAGCAGGACCTGTGGAACAGCCAATCTCTCCAGGTTGGCAGCATAGGGCATGGGTACATCGGCTCCAGCAATCCTCTCCACCGGAGCATCAAGATACTCGAAACTTTCTTCTACAACAGACATGCTGCAAAGAAGACATGTATGTGTCAGGTTAAATACTAAACGAGTTTGTTGCGGGGTGTATGTGTGTATGTGTACGGAGAGAGAGAAAGAGAGAGTTAACCATATTTCAGCACCAACACCATGCTGGGGGAAGCCTTCTTCAAGAGTCACCAATCTATTTGTTTTCCTAACAGATGCATTTATGGCAGCCCTATCCAGTGGTCTAATTGATCGAAGGTTGATCACCTATTGAAATAATTCAGTAGAACATAAGATAGATGGCATGTACCATGTAGGAAAAAACTATCGATTAGTTATACTCAACATACACTGTAAACATCACAAAAGATATTACCTCAGCACTAATTCCTTCCTTGGACAGTATCTCAGCAGCCTGTAAACAAACTAAGCATTATAATACTGCACAGTAATGCTGAAAGAGTACACATCTGTTCAACAGAACATATCTCTACTAGAAGAAATACAGAATAAAACTGAAATTTTCAAAAGGGGTCCTGTGTGTGCTCATGCAGTACACTGATATTCTTTCAGAAACAAAATATGAGATGACAACATAACATTGGCATCCTCCTCCCACATTGTATACCAAGTATAGCACTACACACCTGAAGAGCATAACCGACCATCTTGGAGAATGCAGTAATTGTAACATCTTTACCTTCACGTTCAATCTAGACAAAGAAAAAGATCCAAAGGTAAGGGCATACTACATAGAAGTTCAGTTAGTGCATAACACATCTCATGAAAACCATGTATTCATTTAAAGAATCCATAGAAAACAATCAAGAATTTAAAGCAAGGAATGCTTAATAAGTTTCCTTCAGAAATCAGAACACGTGAACGTAACAGCATACCTTAGCTTTGCCAATTGGCAGAGCAAAACTAGAATCAAGCACTTCATCAGAAACAGGGAAAGATTCTCCGTAGCTGTAGAAAAGAACATACCAACATCTCAATGAAGTGCAAGATATTCTCTAGTAAAATATAAATATCTAACCAAGGTCAGATGTGCATACAGTAATTCATTTTCCAGAAAAACAACAGGATCGGGATCCCGAATTGCAGCCTTTAGCAAGCCTCGAGCATCTTCTGAGGAATATGGAGCCAGAACCTTAAGTCCTGGAACATGTGCAAACCAAGCTGCATAACACTGCATAACAGATCAAACACAATTATTAAACAAACGGAACATCATCATGTATTGAAGAATGAAGACAGATGGAGCATATCTTAGGAGCTGACAGAAAACAGAATTTACACCTCTTTCTCACTTGACTCTCATAATGATAATTTAGGTATCTTGGCTAAAAATCAAGGACAGAATCCACAACACCCCCGACCTTTGGAGCTGGGATTACATAACCCACTGGCATTTAAAACAGGCATTTAGATCCCCAAACTTCGCAAAATAATTAAATTATTTTTCCTAAATTGAATTATTCAGTTATGACATCAGCGTTTTAATATTATAAGAAAAAAGAGGTTTGCATGGCTAGTGTATCTTCTAGAAACAAGCACGTACAGGTGGAAATAACATAATAAAGGAATAAAACCACTATTTTCAAACCCAAAAGTCCAGCTATTTTCAAAATCCTAGTGCTAAGATGAACTGACAATGAGCCATTCCCTGTTACAAACCTGTGAGTGCTGAGCACCAACTCCAGCAGCAGCTCCATTTGGTCCTCTGAAAACAATAGGAACATTGATCTGACCAGCTGACATGTAGTTTGACTTGGCAGCTGAGTTGATGATATGATCGATTGCCTGTATGTGCAATATATATTGTTAAGCAAGTTTTAGGTCATAATTAACCAAGATGTGCAGTTGGTATAATGGAAAAATGTATTCTAACGAGAATAACTTGGCAAAAAAATGGATCCCTAAAAAAAGGCAAAAAACGGAATGCTTGATATAAAGGCGGACCTGTATTGTTTGCACCTATTTGTCAGACAAATGACTAAAGCATGTACAAGATTGCCTTTAACTATAGTAAACGTAAATAACCATCGATTGTTAATAATAGGCTATAAATTGCCGTCCAAACGAACAAAGCCTAAAAGCTAAATCCATTGTAAATGCTGCAGAACAAATGCCTGGCAAGAATAACAGATACTATGTAAATGTCAAACATAGGAGCTATTTCTTGTATAAACTAGTCCTGAAAAAGCTTATCATTAGCATTCATTGTTAAACTAGGATCTAAACGCAGTTGGTAAGAAATATATATAATAAACTGATTGTAAACACATAAGAATTATTAACTGAACATAAGGTACACAGTGAAATGCTTTTCACAAAACCAGAAAGAGAAAGGTACCGTAAGAGCTTGCATTTACATCTAGCTCCTAAAGCGTAGTAATGTTGATATGTTTCTTGAGAGGTGATTACATGCTATCCCTTAATAAGTACACAATTAGTAAAGCATGTATTTAAGCTGATTATCCTGAGTTAGTCCATGTGATGCTTTCGAGCTACTTAAGCTTAGTGACGCAAATAACTATATGTTACATTATATCTCCCTTTGAAGAGACACAATCTGTAAAGCCTGAATTTAAGTTGATTATCCTAAATTAGTCCTTCTGACACTTCACATCATTTAAACGAAGCAGATACAACAATTTATCTGGTCCTTACAGTGCTGAGTTAATATTAGGAAATGACTGACCTGCATTGAGAAATTAAATGTCATGAACTCTATGACCGGCCGAAGACCTTGATAGGCCGCACCAACACCAATGCCCGTAAAACCAGCCTGGACAAGCATAACGATACAGGATAAATGCTTGAGAAGA
This sequence comes from Avena longiglumis, assembly GCA_030063025.1. NCBI lineage: Eukaryota > Viridiplantae > Streptophyta > Magnoliopsida > Poales > Poaceae > Avena > Avena longiglumis. The sequence continues at coordinate 32,880,456 of CP125975.1, forward strand.
ATTGCTTCAATCTGAAAATGTATGAATCGGCAGCAACAATTGGTTGGTTTGAAGATTTTAAGAGTGAAACCTCTGTAATTGGTGTATCAAGAACCCTATCAGGACCATACTTGTCAAGCAAGCCCTTTGTGATCTGCAGAAAACCCATGAAAGATCAATACTCATGGAGTTATAGAAACTGATGTCAGCTGGCAATGGGCCTAAAATAAAAATAAAAGAACTTCAAAACTTAACACACCTTGTATGCACCTTGATATTCTCCAACCTTACCACAAAAGAAGAGGTATTAGAAAAAAAATCTACTAAAAAGGGGAAGAAAATGTAATTCATTTAAAATGGCACCTCTTCACCCATCAGAAAGACAGAAGGATCAGCAGACATTTCTTCATCTAGTGCAGAGTTCAACGCATCACGGACAGTGATCTGAACAGGTAAACAATATTGTCGGTGACATGCCTTGTAAGTTGTAGAAGACAAAAAGCTACTTCGAAAGGTAAGAACGCGGATTTCTCTTTTTCCAGATAACTCTCAACACAATACCAGATACTTTGAGCACAAGAACAGGATAATCATGTCATATGTACTTCCAAGACAGGGAAAGATATCTGACCACACAGAACTAGGAACAATTATGTGCTGGTCAGTCCAGAAACCATCCTTTGTTGATGTTTCCACAGCACCAGAAGGAAAAAAAGGTCAATAACATATAAAATCAATCAAACCAATGGCCAATATTATCCAATCTCATTGAACCTCATTCTGGTGCACTTATGCCAAAAAAAAGCAGAAGATGCTGGCTAAGTGGTTCATAACAATGCAAGGAATATATTGTCAATACATGATTTGAATAGCATTTGCCCAATCTTAATCAGTGGGCATTTATTCTCCAAAGTAGAGCCACTATGTCACCATAAAGGCGCAATCAATAGGTATATCACATCTTAAGAAACAGACCAGAAAAAAGAGCAAGGGATATGGACAGGACTGACCTTCATAAGCAGATCCCGTAAAGTCAAATAAGTGGTTTCGATATATAAGGTCTATCATGATATAGCCAAAAAATCACTCTAATGCAAGACAAACCACAAAGATACACCCATCTTCTAAGCTGTGCAACCAACCGTCACAAGCACAAATACTAGGATAAAGCGATGAACCATGCTTCCAGCCGACAGTTCAGAGAACATCAGCTAACACTACCAGGCCTCAACACTTCAGCAGGTAGTCACAGCTCACAAAACATATCTACTCATGGGAAACAGTGGTAGCAATCAATTCTAAGGTACCAACTAGTCATCAAAACATTAGAACAGCCATTTCTTCGTCAATCTAACAAGTTGAGGGACTTATCAAACATGCCCCGAAAACTAATCAAGCAGCCCCAGGACAAAATAGCATATTAAACAACATCATTAATATCATAACCCATCAACCACTTCCATAATCAAACACCCACCCCAACGTCAAACTAGAACTATCGCTGGGTCACTGCCGACATTATAATAACAGCAACAGAAGTCGTAATCGCTGATGACATCGATAAACTAAGCAGCAGCCGATCTCCGGTCAAACGGCCCATCAACAAGCGAAGCGACAGAGTTGAGCGAAACCCGGCCACGTCATTCCAGAAGCAATGCGGGGCCCGCGATTAAAAAAACTAGGGTTCGGTCAGACGCTCACCTCCTTCGCCCCGGCGGAGTACCCACGCACCGCCTCCGTGGACGCCGCCGCCGCCGGGCGGAGCCTCCGCAGCACCTGCCCCAGCATCTGCACGCAAAAAAAGGAGCATCGAGCTCGTATCAGCAAGGTGGTCACAGATCGAACCCAAACAGAGCGTCACGAAATGATCAGAAACAAAGCAGGATGCGGGCGGGTGAGGGAAGGGATTCGGCACTCACGGGCCCGGATCCGAGCTGCCTCCTCGCGGCGCCCAGCATCTTCCTTCCTCCACGCGATCGGAGCGGCGAGCACGGGTATGTGTCGCCGGTTCAGAGGCAGCGAGAGGGATGAGATGGGGCCGGTGGGGGAGGAGACGCAGACGCCGCCTCGAGAACGGGAGTAGGTGGAGGAGGACGAGAGCGTGGATACGTCTCTGCGCGAGATTCTTATTTAGCGCGCGTTTTGCAGGAAAGCCCTCGCTTATTGTGAGCTTACCAGCTTAATCATGCGGTGTGGGGGCCACGGGAGCCTGTGACAAATGAAGGGCAAGGTCGTCAAAAATAAGCCCACAAAGATCATGGGCTTGGAGCTGATAAACACCACGATACGGGCCTACTGGGATCAATTGGTTTTCCTTTTTCTAAAAAAATTATAAAAATGTCTCTCAAGAAAAAACTTATGAAAAGGTAAAAATGAAATGTTAAAGAAAAAGCATCTACAATTTGTATGTTAAAATCTTTTCACCTGCAAGTGAAATGAAATGTGAGGCTCTTGCGCCGCTAATATCAGCTCAGGGAAAACATATGCGGGAAAACTATTTTGCGGTTGCGGCGTCGACTTCGGCAGGCCCCTGCACCATCGACATATAGTCGGGATACTCTGACGAGTTCTCCTCCGATTTCTGGAATGACCTCACTAGCGACGAGGACGACGACAAGTTTTAGTTTAGAGTACATGTTCAATTCTATGTGAGTCGACGTTGCAGGGTCGAACTATTGAAGTTTTAGGTGTCGGAGTTGCAGTGTCGAACTATCAAAGTTCTATCCATCGTTTGGATGTCGAATTTGAAGTTCTATCTATGGTGGAGTGGAATTTGAACCTCTATCTATGGTGGAGTCGAGTTTATGCGTGTCGAACCATTGAAATGAATTGGACGTCTTTGAATTTGAGTTTATGTCGTTAAATTTGAAGTGTTGAAGGTGAATGAATTTTGTAGTACAGATGGTCTATTTTACATTATAGATGGTCTATTTTACATTATATAGTCTCCAACATGTGATCTATTTTATATCAACTGGAAACCCACAAAGTGAACTGTTTTGGTGCTCTATTTTACATCATCCGGTAAACATGTTTTTATCTCTTTTTTTTGAACGGGAGAGCCCCAAAGGGGCTGAAAGCCATCTATTAAAATAAAACGAGGGAGTTACAGATTTTCACGCAAGACCCTAGAAGGAGGAAAAATACAACCCATGCGCTTTACAAAAAGAACCCTACAACAGATAAGAAGAAAGCAATCTGGTCCTTCTTCCACACCGGCTCTACAATAGCTGGGCCTCACGCTGGAGGTTGATTGAACGCCGGATCTTGCTGGCAAGCTTGATGGCCTCGTCATGGCCAGGATAACCGGCTGGCAAATAGCTTTCGATTTGGATGAGCAGAAAGGATTGGCTCCACGACTCCACAACAGATCACCAACTCCGCTCCTCGAGGATCCACTGCATCCCGACGCAACCACAGCGCCCAGGCGGAGCAGACCAATCTTGGAGCAAGAGCGACGAGCAGCCACCAGCCAGAATCCATCCCCGCCGCTCAAAGATATCGGGCTCCCTCCTCAGAGCTCCAGTCCGAGATGAGGAGGGAAAGCCAAAGAAGATGCAACATCGACGGATCCATCTGTAAGGCCTCCTAGGGAAGAACAAGGCCGCAGTGTCGTCGGAGTACTCCCCCTCGCCACCAAGGCCGGCCAGGAGCCACTCCAACCCACCACGAACCGCAGAAACGCGGCCTTCCCCCTCGCCGCCACGGCTGGCCGAGAAGAACCGCTGCCCATAGGACCAAGTCCTCACCAGGCAACCAGCGCCAAAATTATTCCAGGAGGCGGTGGTTCTCCACTCCACATCCCACTCCGGCCATCGAAGCTGAGAGAGAAGACGAAGGAACCCTAGGGCTGGCCAGATCTGGACGCCAAGATATGTCCATCCGCTCCATCTACCGGGTACAAGACCCTCTACCGGCATCACGCCAAACCTACCACTAATCATAACTACTTCGGTGCCCCCCTTCTCCAACTCCGACCGGCAGAGCCGGCGGAGAGGAGTCGGGGGTGGCTCGGGACTTGGTCCACGACTTTCAACGGAAGGAGGAAGAGGAGTGAGAGCGGTCCTGAGCGGTGTATGACTAGCTGTAGTATTCCCTCTGTCCTAAAATACCCTGCATTCTAGGTTTAGTTATGTTTAAACTTTGTAAAGTTTGACCAAACATATTGAAAAATATATGTACACCTATAATACAACATAAGTACCATAAGAATCGTCTTCTTTCAGTGGAAGGCGACGTTCCCGTCGACAGCGAGGCGCCCGTGGTGACTTCGTCAATCTCAAGACTCGGTCCGCCGACTCGGTCTATCGGAGGTGCTCATAGAGGTAGGATGTGCGTGTGTGCGTTCATAGAGGTGGGTGCATATACGTGTTGTGAGCGTCTACGATTATACTGTGTTTCACAAAAAATCGTTATAAAATATATTTTTATAATATATACATTCAATGCTATAGATGTTTATAGTTTTTTCTATATATTCAATTTTGACTAAACCCAGAATGCAGGGTATTTCAGGATAGAGAGAGTATAGACGCGCTCTTATCAGTTATCACGAGAAATAAAAACGGGAGGGGCAACCTATAGGGATTTCCCAACCTATATAAACTCCTCCACCCTGGTGCGGCGCCGGTGACGGGTCACTCGTGCAGAGTTCAGAGTCGTGAGGCAACTCGAGAGCAAATCACCATCCGCCGAAACTGTCGCCAGCGCCCCGCGACGCCGACCCGCCGCCCCCTCGATTCAAACCAAAATCCCGGCAGCGGATTCACCCCCGGCAAAGCGCCAAGCCAAGCGCGAGTTGCCCGGCCGTCCCGCCAGTCGTCAGGCCGGTAGTCCCTCTCGTCTCGCCTCCTGAAAACTGCAAAGGGTTCCGTGCTGTCTGAGGCAAAGCGCGCCAGTCCCTCTCCGTCGCCGTCGCCTTCACTGGTCTGGCAGCGTCGGCCGGCCATATCTCGCTTCGTCGCCGGCCGTACGTACGTTTCTAATTCTAGGGTCGTGTTTCGGTTTTAATGGAATTTATTTATGGATTGGAGCCAAAGGAACCGGTGCAGAAACGACAGCTGAGTTGAGGTTGCAACTGCAGCTGACTGGTGCTGGGGTTTATGCTTAATTAATCGTCCTGGTTCCCCTTTCCTTAATAAATGCTTAAGAGAGACTTGCAAGTTACAGCTGACACGGATGGCGCAGCTGCTTGATTAGTGATGGAGGTTTTTTCAGAGGGAGTCGTCTTCAACCTGGTGCTCGCAGCTGGCATTCTCATCGTCATCGTCATCATCATGGTACCACGACAGTACGTACAAGGAGAGGTACATGGGAGGGGTGGAAGTTTTGACTGAGGCATGCCAAGCTAGCTTGGCCGAGGCATGCGGCTGCAGTGCTGCTAGTATAGTGGCTAGTACGTACTGCTGACTTCTTCCTGGTGGTCCGACGCGTGGCAGGTGTCCGTGACGCAGCTCGACGACGGCGACAACGGCGGCTGGCGGTGGTGATCGCCAGCCGCACGGTGCACGGCGGTGGTCGTATGGTCGTCAGTTTCACCGGCTGCTAGTGCTAGTGCTTGCCTCCTTGCTCTGTTTTTCAGGGCGACCCGGCACACGACCCATTCTCCCGGCGGCGCCTGATCAGCCCCGCGGCTCTGAAGCTCGTCTGCACCCGTCATCTTCTTGTCGGCCGCGCCGGCGCCGGGCGCGGCGGCGAGGCGGTACTCGTGCATGACCCAGTCGGTCCGTGTCAGCGACGCCTTGCCCTTGCCGCGGTGGAAGGCGAGCGTCGTTTTGACGCCGACGAGCAGCCGCTTCGCATTGCCGGACGGGCCCTGCAGCTGCACGAACACGGGCTTCTCCTTCCCCGTCGCCTTCCAGTACCCGCTGCCCGCTCTCCTCCGCCGTCCGATGCCGCCGCTCGCTGGCGCCTGCCGCTGGCTGAAGAAGTACGCCGCCTCCACTTCGCTCGCGCCTACAGCAATCAATCATTCAAGCAAGAGGAACGAAATCAGTAAATTTCCATCTGGGAACACGCGTGCGTGCTTTCAATTAACTTCTTTGCACGCACCAGGGAGTTCCCAGGGGTCGGGCAAGGCGGCGGAGGTACGGACGACGGGGATGACGGCGGCGGGGAGAGGCCGCGCGAGGACCATCCGGCGGAGGTACTGCACGATCAGCTCCACGTCGGTGGGGTGGAACCGGAACCCCGGTGGCAGCTGTTGCCTCGGCGGCGCCTCCCCCGCCGCTGTCACTTGCCGCCTCTCCATTAATTACACGCTACCGATCCTCGCCGGTGCAGTGCGCGCAGTCGCGACCGAGCGCCCGAAGCCGACCAGCGACCAGTCAGGGAGACAGCGCAGCTTTCAGGTGCAGAGAGAGAGAGAGAGATGGGGGGGTCTGATGAGTGGTGGAGTGGAGACGGAAAAGGCGGGGGAATTTATAGGGAACCCGCCGGGGCGCCGGCGATGTGGCGTGGCGCGAACTCCATCCTCCTCCTGCTGCCATCTTGCTTCAACAGTATGATTCCTTGTTGGACGTGACAAAGATCCCGTCCCCCGCCGCTCCCTTGGCCACTAAAAATGGCCCCGAATTGCTCCTCCTTTTTCTACACACCAATCAATCACGTACTACTAAGAAAAATAAACCGATTAAAAAGTATTCCTGAGGTATGGAAAGGAAGGCTACAAAAGTAGACGAGTTCCATATCAGTGGTCGCCACTTGGGAGCCGAAAGAGATCGTTGTACAGAGGCGGACGACTCTGGATTTCTTAATCCATGTCATAAACATGTAAGTTTTGACAAGGAAGATGGTTAATTTATTTATCTTATTGCCCGGTGATACCGTGTACGCTAACCAACGGCGGTGATCATGCCAGGCATGAATACTTGGTACTTACATGTGCAGTGCGTGTTGATTATGGAGTATGCATGTGAACTGGAGAGATGAATCATGGGTGCTTTTCTTTTTTGCTTGCTTCTGCCTGTAATCATGCAGCCTACTGCTAATTGCCTTTTTTGCTTGCAACTAATTTGTTTTAGCGTTGCTTAATCCTCTAGTTGCTTCCTGCCTCCTCCTTCCAGGCAGTCAAGCATCACGAGTTCCCCCAATCTTGGGAACTCCTAGGTCCACACGATGATCGCCAGATATTTCAAGTATGCTCTTACAGAGAGAGAAAACTCCAACCTGCATGAAGAATTATTTTTGTAAATAGAGGCATTATATTCATCAAGCAGAAGGAAAATAACTGGTTAATTAGCCAAAAATCGGCCGAAAACCGTTATAACATGCTTCTTCTACACGGTGCACCACGGGCAGCTACCAAACACACTCCCCAGCCACCGAGAGAGGACCAACGCTGCATGCAAGTGTTATTGTCGTGACTTCTCCTCGAGCAAGCAACTCCCGGTTCGCCTCATCATAAGACCTACGAGGCCATCGCCAACGGTCACACATAGCACTTGTCGGCTTATACCAAACAATTGGCCACACACAAGTGATAAAGCAACTTCGATTTCCAAGGCGGACAACAAGAGAAAATTATGAAGGGTTGGCAACACAAAAGATCTCACCACAGCCAGAAGCCCATCGCCTATTATGCCACCACTTGGATACCAGCTTTGACTCCATAGCAATGATGAGCTCAGATCACTGTAGAGCTTCGTTGGGAAACCCCAAGAGGAAGGTATGATGAGCACAACAACAAGTTTTCCCCCAGTGATGAAACCAAGGTTATCGAACCAGTAGGAGGAAGGAAACAACCCCAATGGTGTTGTTTAACAACTTGGAATCCTACACAACACAAACTCAAGACTTTGCCCCAACTTACAATGAGATTGTCAATCTCACTGGTTTGCTAAAAACAAAGGATTAAACATATGGTGTGGAAGGTAATGGTGGCTTGTAGAAAGTAAACAGTAACAGTGGAAGATGTATCAATGGTAAAGATTGGACCGGGGTCCACCGTTCACTAGAGGTGTACTCCTTAAGATAGATAACATAACATGCTGGGTAAACAAACTACAGCAGGGCAGTTGACAGGACAGAGCAAGGCACAACAATGCAATACTAGTCATTCATGATCCTATGTGACTTGATTGGGCAATACATCAATATACATAAACCGCCATCCAACTGCATCTATGACTAGTAATCCACCTTTAGGTTATCATCCGAACCCCCTCCGGTATTAAGTTGCAAGCAACAGATTACTGCTTTAAGCAAAATATGTAAGATAAACAATACAATTGTTCCATGAACAAAAGACCGTTGTTTTTCCCCTAGTGGCAAGAACACATCTACAACCTTAGAGATTTATGTCACTTCCCCAGATTCAATAGAGGCATGAACCCACTATCGAGCATAAATACTCCCTCTTGGAGTCACTAGCATCTACTTGGCCAAGATAGCTAGTAGAAATGGAGAGCATGCAAGATCTCAAACAACATAGACATGATAGAATCAATAAGATAGAACCATTAATCAATCTGATATAGTAATCTCCATATCCATCGGATCCCCGCAAACACAACATGAATGATTACAAAGATGATCTTGATCATGAACGGAGCTCACAAGATCTAACATGAAAGCACAAAGGAGGAGATACAACCATCTAGCTACTGTATGGACCCATAGTCCAAATTGGAACTACTCACGCATCATACCGGAGGCTGGCATGGTGATGAAGAAGGCCCCTAGGATGATCTCTCCCCTTCGGAAGGGTGCCGGGAAGAGCTTCAGATACCCCTGATCTAGGGACAATGGTGGCGGCGGCTACGAACTGTTTTGTGGAAGATTGATCGGGTACTTAGGGTTTTGGTATCAGGGGGTCTTTATAGGCGAAGAGGGAGGCCGAGGGGGTGCCCGAGGCGGCTGCACCCTCCCAGGCACGGGCCAGTCCTGGCCGCACGGCCAAGGGGTGTGGCCCCCTCGAGGCCCTCCTTCGTCTCGTCTTCTGACCCGTGTTCCCCATGGTAAAATATTGAGTTTGGCTTTTGTCCCGTCCAATTCCGAGAATATTCATTTTCTGGCTTTTCTGGAACCAAAAATAGAAGAAAACAGGCAACTGGCACTGTGGCATCTTTTTAATATGTTAGTCCCAGAAAGCATATAAAAACACCTCAAAGTAAAGAGAAAACAAAGCAAAGTTGATACTAAACAAGCATGGAACATCAAAAATTATAGATACGACGTATCAAGCATACCCAAGTTTAACTCCTGCTCGTACTTGAGTAGGTAAGTGATAAAAAGAATAATTTTTGAGGTGAAATGCCCCATCACAATGAATATCAAACCATTTGCAAACATTGGAAGTTGGGATCAAAGTACTCTAAACATGAGCATGAAAGATGGAGTTCTAACAATAAGACATAGCAACTATTGTTGCAACATGAAAGGATACAAACAAAGATCATGAATAACATACATTCAAAAACGTTTGTTTGTTTCACATATAGAAAACATAGCATAGTGGCATTCAGCTTGTCCCTCATGGAGTAGTGATGGTGCTCGACAGGTTGACGTGGAGCACTTCGTTGGTAACCCCAAGCGCAAGGTGTGAAGAGCACAACAGTAAGTTCCCCTCAGTAGAGACCGAGGTTATCGAACCAGAAGGAGGAAGGAAACATCACACAAGTGTTGCAAACAACGTGGAGACCTGCACAACACAAACTCAAGACTTTGTCCCAACGAATCAGTCAGGTTGTCAAGCTCACCAATTTGCTGTAACAAAGGATTAAACGTATGGTGTGGAAGATAATGGTTTGCAGCAAGTAACAAGTAACAGTGGAAAATGTATCAATGGTAAAGATTGGACTGGGGTCCATATTTCACTAGAGGTGCTATCCTTAGATAAACAACAAGGCATGAAGGGTAAACAAATTACAGCAGGGCAATTGACAGGAACTGAGCAAGGCATAACAATGCAATACTAGTCAGAAAGATCCTATGAGATTCGATTGGGAAATACAACAAGATACATAGACCGCCATCCAACTGCATCTATGACTAGAAGTCCACCTTCAGGTTATCATTCGAACCCCCTCCATTATTAAGTTGCAAGCAACAGACAACTGCTTTAAGCAAAGTGTGTAAGGTAAACAGTCCACATGTTCCATGAACAAGAGACCGTTGATTTCTCCCTAGTGGCAATAACATATCTATAACCGAAGAAATTTATGTCACTTCCCTTGGAAACTAGAGGCATGAACCCACTATCGAGCATAAATACTCCCTCTTAGAGTCACTAGCAACTACTCGGCCAAGATAGGTACTAACAACGGAGAGCATGCAAGATCACAAACAACACAGACATGATAAAATCATAAAGCAAAACCATTAATCAAACCAACATAATAATCTCAATATCCATCGGATCCCCACAAACACAACATGCATGATTACAAATAGATTAGATCTTGATCATGAACGGAGCTCACAAGATCTATACATGAAAGCACAAAGGAGGAGATACAACCATCTAGCTACTACATGGACCCATAGTCCAAGGTGGAACTACTCATGTATCATACAGGAGAAGAAGGCCTCCGGGATGATCTCCCCTCCGGCAGGGTGGCGGGAAGAACTTCAGATCCCCCCGATCTAGGGACGATGCTGGCGGTGGCTATAGATGGTTTTGTGGAAATTTGATCGGGTGCTTAGGATTTAGGCATCAGGGGCTTCTTATAGGCGAAAGGGGAGGCCGAGGAGGCGACCAGGGGGGCCACACCCTGCCTAGGCGCGGTCCCACCCCTGGCCGCACCTAGGGGGTGTGGCTGCCCTGGTCCGCTTCTCCGTCTCCCCTCTGGACTTCTTGTTCCCCATGAAAAGTTATTGACTTTGGCTTTTGTCCTGTCCAATTCCGAGAATATTGATTTTCTGCCTTTCTGGAACCAAAAACAGAAGAAAATAGGCAACTGGCACTGTGGCAACTTGTTAATAGGTTAGTTTCAGAAAATATTATAAAAACACCTCAAAGAAAGACAAAGCAAAAGTAGATACTAAACAAGCATGTAACATCAAAAATTATAGATACGTTTCCGACGTATCAAACATCCCCAAGCTTAACTCCTGCTCGACCCCTAGTAGGTAAGTGATAAAAAGAATAATTTTTGAGGTGACATGCACCCTCGCAATAAAGATCTAACCATTTGCAAGCATTGAAAGCTGGGATCAAAGAACTCTAAACATGAACATGAAAGATGGAGTTCTAACAATAAGACAATGCAACTATGAATGCAACATGACAAGATACAAACAAATATCATGAATAACATGCATTGAAAAACGTTTGTTTGTTTCACATACAGAAAACATAGCATAGTGGCAATCAGCTTGTCCCTCATAGAGTAGCAAATAGATGCATAGGACACCTTCAAAGTTCACAAGGGTGACTAGAAACAAGTAGCACAAGAGCAAGTAATATTACAATATGCATCAATCAATAAGTTTTGGGACACTGCACATAGAACTAAGAATGGCAACTATGCTCTCTTAATGGTGCCTAAAGGTAAAAGGTGGAGACTCAATAGTAGTGGAAGAAAGGCCTTTTATAAAGGAAGCGGGGATTTCAAGTTTCAAAAAGAGCTTCCAAAAATTATGGTACTTGTTAGCTTTTAGCCCTCATTGCCCCTATCATAAGCATCTTGAAGTGATTAAGGTTAAAGTGAACAAACTATGGAGTATATGCTTGACAAAGTATAAGTTGGCAATCTCAAGTCCCTTGAATATGAGGGCCATACCTCATGCTACTCGACTTTAGTCACCTGTAAGTTCTTGTCATTGTAAGTATTTGCATATCATTGAGAACCGCCAACGGGGTACCCCTTGCATATGTTACAGGAGCTTTCCCATAACCAAAATGACAAGGCAAGCAGACAATGAGCATCTCGGCAATCTTTTTATTTACTATATGCATAGCTTTTTATTGAGGATGCTTCATAGATAGCTCACTATGGTAATGCTGCAAGTTTCCACCATGATTAGGCATGTATTAGGCTAGCGGCCCATGCGTTTCTCTAACACAGAATACAAACACCATGGACTTACAAGTTTACTCTTTATTTCACACCGGTGACATCCACAGACAAAAGAGCATGATATCAACTGAGTACAAAGTACAAGTGCAATGTTGAAAACGTTCCCCGTGTCAGCACAGTTCTACTAATTCCAACGTATAAGTGCAAGTATATACAACATAGACGACACAATGGTTCAAGTTTATTAGGGGCAAAGAATATAAAGTGTGCCATCAAGTTCGTGAGGGCTTTAATCACTAAGTTTTCACATAACAAAGTAGTTTTTAATTGGAAGATAGCTGAAAACAAGAATATACTTGGAATGGTGTAACACACCATGCATAGGAGTTTATAGTGTACACTTTGGAAAAACTTGGTTTCTTGGGAGTTGGAAGAATGAGTAGAGCTTACTCATACAAGTGGAGGGTAGCAAAAGACTGGGAGCAACTAAATAATAGAGAAATAGTGGCCATAATCATGCAGAACGACAAAACATTACTAATCAAAGCATAGAGTGGTACTACAAGTCAAGGACTAAATGATCATATAGGCTAATGGTGACTTGTTCATAGTCATAACATGGTGTGAGCATGTGCCAAGTCAACCCAAGCAAAGCATCAAAGGAGAATACCACAATACTATGCTTTTGCATGCTAAAACAACGCATAATTTCTTCAAGGCACACTAAGCAATCCTAATGACTTGAAGCAAACCATGCTACAACAATAATGACTAAGCATAAAGTCAAAACAACACCTATCATGGCATGATAAAGTCTAAGTCATAGTCGATGCAATCTCCTCTTGCACTTTCAAGAAGGACTTTCTACTCCTTTCCAACACCAAGCAACTTATTTGCAACAAAACATAGCGAAAGGGGGGGTACAAACTACTCTAGCAAACTAAGAAAACTAAGCAAATCAATAAAAAACTAATACGCTCCAAGAACAACACAATTGTGCATTAAACGATAAAAATGAAGTGTTTAGACAGACCTGAGCTTTTTATTGATGAAGAAGGGGATGCCTTGGGCATCCCCAAGCTTTGACGTTTGTACCTCTTGGATATTTCTTGGGGTGACACCATAGTGGATTCCCCAAGCTTGATCTTTTGTCCATTCTTCATCTTATTACATCATTCTCTCTCTACACCTGAATTTTTCCTTCATACAAAACTTCACACAATCTTCATTAGCAACATTAGTTTATTCAAAAGATATTATACCTTTAGCAAAGCTTTGGAACAGCAAAACTTTTCACTAAAAACACAATCTACTGTAGTAACTCCTTCAAAAAGCTCAATTCCCCAAAAGAGAACTCAAAAAGGAATCAACAAGAAGCAAATGCAAATAGTGATAGAAATCTATCAAAATAGACCAGCAGGTAGAAACCAATTTTTAAAGACCTTCTGTTGCTCAAATAAAAAAGTGTTGAACTAACGAAAGTTAGCTAACATACTGGGGGATTTATTCATAAATTATCAGCTCAATCCGAGTTAAAGAGACTCCTCATGAATTTTTATGGTGGAGGACAGAAATCTGTTTCGGGACAGCAACTCCCCAAATGTTACTTCCCTCTCATTAGATGTCATTCTTGGCACAAAAAGCAAACAAAAAGGATAAGGAGAGGTCATTACTGAAGTAATAACTTTCAAGTCTCAAGGAAACTCTTGGGCTATCTTCCAACAAGTACTTTTCTTTAACGCCTTTAAGTTAGGCACAAGAAGCAAGAAGAATCAAGTATTTTCAAATGAAGAAGCATTAACATCAAACCTTGCTTTCAAAGGAGGAGCAAAAATCAACTTCTCTCTCCTCATAGGGAAGTGTTCAATACCTTTTTTGAATGGAAAATGATATTTAATGGTGCCTTCTTTCATATCAATGATGGCACCAACAGTTTAAAAAAAAGTCTTCCCAAAGTAATAGGACAAGAAGCATTGTATTCAACATCCAAAACATAGAAATCAACAGGGACATAAGCATTGTTAACCATAATTAGAACATCAATAATACTCCCATGAGTTTCTTCTTAGCATTATCATTGAGTGGGACATCCAAATAACAATCTTCCAAAGGTGGCAAATCAAGCATTTCATAAATCTTCCTAGGCATAATTGAGACACTAGAACCAAGATCACGTGAAGCTTTGATATCAAAGTCATTCACTTGAATATTAATAATGGGTTCCCAACTATCTTCTACTTTCCTAGGAATAGAAGCTTTGTGTTTTAACTTCTCTTCCTTAATCTTAACAAGAGCATCAGTAATGTGTTTGGTGAAAGAAACATGCATATCACTAGCATCAGGACTTCTAGCAAGCTTTTGTAGGAACAAAATCACTTCAGAAATATTGCAACCATCAATATAAAAGTCAAACTTAGCATCACTAGTAGTAGGATCAATAGGCTTAGGCATAGTAGGAGGAGGAATAGGGACTACTTGTGGTTTAGTGGTGATGGTGCACACACGTTTCTATCAATTTAAGCTTCCCTTTCCCACTTAGCATGAAGTTGGGCTAACAGTCTAACATTTTCATCAATAGTAACTTGTATGGCATGAGTAGAAGCAAAGGTACTTTCCATGGTTTCAGGTTTAGCAGCCATTTTATTAATCAGGGAGGACTAAGCTTCAGTCAAAGAGGATATATTTTTCTCAACATTTAAAAGCTTTTCCTCAATAGCCTTATTGAAAGTGGTTTGTTTACTAATAAAGTCTTTGAGCATGACTTCAAGTTTAGAGGGGGCACTTCTAGCATTGTTGTAAGAGTTTCCATAGGAATTGACATTATTAGGAGGATAAGGCCTATAGTTGTTACCACCAAAATTACTCCTATAATCATTGTTGTTGAAATTGTTGTTTCTAATGAAGTTCACATCACCTTGCTATTCTTGAGCAACCACAGAGGCTAAGGGAACACTATTAGGATCTAGAGGAGCTTTCCCATTAACAAGCATAGAGGAGCTTTCCCAATAACATCAATCTTATCATTCAAAGAGGATGTTTCTTCAACAGAATTTACCATCTTACCATGTGGATCTCTCTCAATGTGCCATTCAGAGTAGTTAATCATCATATTATCAAGGAGCTTTGTTGCAGCACCCAAAGTGAGACCCATAAAGGTACCTCTAGCAGCTGAAACAAACAGGTTTCTTGAGGAGAAATTCAAACCTGCATAAAAAGTCTGGACAATCATCCAAGCAGTGAGTCCATGAGTGGGACAATTCTTAACCAAAGTTTTCATTCTTTCCCAAGCTTGAGCAACATGTTCATTATGAAGTTGTTTAAATTTCATAATGTCATTTCTCATAGAAATAATCTTAGCAGGAGGATAGTACTTTCCAATAAAAGCATCTTTGCACTTAGTCCAAGAATCAATACTATTTTTAGGCAAGGATAACAACCATTCTTTAGCTTTTCCTCTCAAGGAGAAATGAAAAGGCTTGAGATTAATAATATCTCCATCTACATCCTTATACTTTTGCATCTCACAAAGTTCAACAAAGCTATTGAGATGGGCAGCAGGATCATCAAAACTAGCACCACAAAATTGCTCTCTCATCACAAGATTCAACAAAGCAGGCTTAATTTCATAAAAGGTAGCATCGGGAGCAGGTGGAGCAATATGAGTGCTTAGGAATCATTTTTGTTGGTGCTAGTGAAGTCACACAACTTTGTGTTCTCAGAAGAGTTCATTTTGGCAAAGATGGGCAAGCCAAAAACAGCAGCAACAGCTAGAGCAGGAACTACTTTTTTTGTGTTTTTTGAAAAGAGGCAAACAAAACCGAGCAAAAGAAACAAAGTAAAGAGAAAGTAAGTGGAGGACTCCCCTTGTGAATACATCCTTATCCACCCCGGCAACGGCGCCAGAAAGTCTTGATGGTGCTCGACAGGTTGATGTGGAGCACTTCGTTGGTAACCCTAAGCGCAAGGTGTAAAGAGCACAACAACAAGTTTCCCCCAGTAGAGACCGATGTTATCGAACCAGAAGGAGGAAGGAAACATCACACAAGTGTTGCAAACAACGTGGAGACCTGCACAACACAAACTCAAGACTTTGTCCCAATGAATCAGTGAGGTTGTCAAGCTCACTGGTTTGCTGTAACAAAGGATTAAACGTATGGTGTGGAAGATAATGGTTTGAAGCAAGTAACAAGTAAAAGTGGAAGATGTATCAATGGTAAAGATTGGACCGGGGTCCATAGTTCACTAGAGGTGCTCTCCTTAGATAAACAACAAGGCATGAAGGGTAAACAAATTACAGCAGGGCAATTGACAGGAACTGAGCAAGGCATAACAATGCAATACTAGTCAGAAAGATCCTATGAGATTCGATTGGGAAATACAACAAGATACATAGATCGCCATCCAACTGCATCTATGACTAGAAGTCCACCTTCGGGTTATCATCTGAACCCCTTCTAGTATTAAGTTGCAAGCAAGAGACAACTGCTTTAAGAAAAGTGTGTAAGGTAAACAGTCGACATGTTCCATGAACAAGATACTATTGTTTTCTCCCTAGTGGCAACAACACATCTACAACCGAAGATATTTCTATCACTTCCCTTGGAAACTAGAGGCATGAACCCACTATCGAGCATAAATACTCCCTCTTGGAGTCACTAGCAACTACTCAGCCAATATAGGTACTAACAACGGAGAGCATGCAAGATCACAAACAACACAGACATGATAGAATCATAAAGACAAGACCATTAATCAAACCAACATAATAATCTCAATATCCATCGGATCCCCACAAACACAACATGCATGATTACAAATAGATTAGATCTTGATCATGAATGGAGCTCACAAGATCTATACATGAAAGCACAAAGGAGGAAATACAATCATCTAGCTACTACATGGACCCATAGTCCAAGGTGGAACTACTCACGTATCATACCGGAGAAGAAGGCCTCCGGGATGATCTCCCCTCCGGCAGGGTGCCAGGAAGAACTTCAGATCCCCCCGATCTAGGGACGATGGTCGCAGCGGCTACATACGGTTTCATGAAAATTTGATCGGGAGCTTAGGGTTTAGGCATCGGGGCTTCTTATAGGCGAAGGGGGAGGCCGAGGAGGCGACCAGGGGGGCCACACCCTGCCTAGGCACGAGCCCACCCCTGGCCGCGCCTAGAGGGTGTGGCTGCCCTGGCCCACTTCTCTGTCTCCCCTCTGGACTTCTTGTACCCCACGTAAAGTTATTGACTTTGGCTTTTGTCCCGTCCAATACCGAGAATACTGTTTTTCTGCCTTTCTGGAACCAAAAACAGAACAAAACAAGCAACTGGCACTGTGGCAACTTGTTAATAGGTTAGTTACAGAAAAGATTATAAAAACACCTCAAAGAAAGACAAAGCAAAGCAAAGTAGATACTAAACAAGCATGGAACATAAAAAATTATAGATACGTTTCCGACGTATCAAGTAGCAAAACATAAATGCATAGGACACCTTCAAAGTTCATAAGGGTGACTAAATACAAATAGCACTAGAACAAATAATATCTGCAATATGAATCAATCAATAAGTTTCTGGACAATGCACATAGAACTAAGAATGGAAACTATGCTCTCTTAATTGGTGCCTAAAGATAGAAGGTGGAGACTCGATATAGTGGAAGAAAGTCCCTTCAAAGGGAAGCAGGGATTTCAAGTTTCAAAAAGAGCTTCCAAAAATTATGGTACTTGTTAGCTTTCAGCTCTCATTGCCCCTATCATAAGCATCTTGAAGTGATTAAGGTTAAAGTGAACAAACCACAGAGTATATGCTTGACAAAGTATAAGTTGGCAATCTCATGTCCCTTGAGTACGAGGGCCACTCCTCATGCTACTCAACTTTAGTTATTTGCAAGTTCTTGTCATAGTAAATACATGTGTATCATAGAGAACCGCCAACGGGGTACCCCTTGCACATGAAACATGAGCTTTCCCATATCACAATGACAAGGCAAGCAAAACAATGAGCATCTTAGCAATCTTCTTATTTACCATGGGAATATGGTTCTTTTTCTTTATTTCCTCTTTTTTCTAAATCTCATATATCTTTTTTTATAATAAAAATGCTTTATAGATTGCTCACTATGGTGATGCTACAAGTTTCCACCATGATTAGGCATGACTTAGGCTAGCGGCCCAGGCGTTTCTCTAACACATATACATAACTCCATGGACTTACAAGCTTCCCTTGTATTTCACACCGACGACATCCATAAACAAAAGAGAATGATATCAATGGGGTAGATATTTACAGGTGTTGAAAGTGTTCCCCGTGATAGCACGGTTCTGCTAATCCCAACGTATAAGTGCAAGCATATACAACATAGATGACACAATGATTCAAGTTTATTAGGGGCAAGAAAAAATAAAGTGCGCCATCAAGTTCGTGAGAGCTTTAATCACTAGTTTTTCTCATAACAAAATAATTTTTAGTTGGAAGGTAGATGAAAACAAGAATTTACTTGAAATGGTGTAACACACCATGCATAGGAATTTATAGTGTACACTTTGGAATAACTTGGTTTCTTGGGAGTTGGATGCATGAGTAGAGCTTACTCAATACAAGTGGAGGCTAGCAAAAGACTGGGAGCGACGAACTAAGAGAGCAATAATGGTCATAATCATGCAGAGTGACAAAACATTATCTACTAAAGCATAAAGTGGTACCACAAGTCAAAAACTAAATGATCATAGAGGCTATGGTGACTGTTTAAAGTCATAACATGGTGTGAGCATGTGCCAAGTCAACCCAAACAAAGCATCAAAGGAGAATACCACAATACTATGCTTTTGTATGCTAAAACAACACATGATTCTTTCAAGGAACACTAAGAAATCTCAATGGTTTGGAGCAAGTCATGCTACAACAATAATCACTAAGCATAAGGTCAAAACAACATCTAGCATGACATGATAAAGTCTAAGCCACAGTCAAAGCAAGCTCACTTTTGTACCACTATAAGCATGAAACTTTCTACTCCCAACACCAATCAACATATTTGAAAACATCACAGCGAAAGAGGGGGTCCAACTACATTATTCAAGCAAACTAAGCAAACAAAAACAAAGAACGAAAACTAAGACGCTCCAAGAATAACACAACTATGCATGAAACAATAAAAACGAAGTGTCTAGAAGAGACCTGAACTTTTTATTGATGAAGAAGGGGATGCCTTGGGAATCCCCAAGCTTTGACGCTTGTACCTCTTGAGTATTTCTTGGGGTTACACGGGGTGGCATCCCCAAGCTTGAGATTTTGTCCATTCTTCATCTCATTACATCATTCTTTCCCTACACTCGAAAATTTTCCTTCATACAAAACTTCACACAATCTTCATTAGCAACATTAGTGCATTTAAAAGATAATAAAACCTTTGGGGTTTAGTTCAAAACAGCAAAACTTCCAATAAGAACACAAGCTACCGTAGAAACTTCCTTCAAAAAGCTCAATTTCCCAAAAAGAACTAAAAAATAAATCAATAAGAAGCAAATGCAAATAATGACAGAAATCTATCAAAATAGACCAGTAGGTGAAAACCGATTTTTTCTAAGACCTTATGTTACTCAAATCAAAAATTTCTAAACTAACGAAAGTTAGCTAACAACCAGGGGGTTTACTCAGAAAACTACAGCTCAATCCGACATAGAGAGATTTTTCACGAATTTTTACAGTGAAGGACGAAAATCTGTTTCGGGACACCAACTTCCCCAAATCTTACTTCCCTCTCATTAGAGGTTATTCTTGGCACAAAAATCAAATAAAAAGGATAAGGAGCAATTATTACAAAAATAATAACTTCCAAGACTCAAGAAAACTATTGGTTTATCTCCCAAGAAGTACTTTTCTTTAACGCCTTTAAGTTAGGCACAAGAAGCAAGAATCAAGTATTTTCAAATGAAGAAGCATTAATATCAATACTCAAAATTTCTTCAACCAAGAAAGGTATCTCATAAAAATGAGTTGTAGAGGATCCTCTATCAGTACTCTTGGGTTCACTACTTTCATCAAACGGATTTTCAGGAACAATCCAATCAAAATTCTTTTCTAGGGCTTCATGCATTCCTACAAGTTTGAAAGGTATGGGTATCTTAATTTCCTCTCCATTGGGTTTGGGTTTAGTTTTGTCCAACTTTTCTAAAGTACCCATAACATCTACACATGAGCCCAACATATTAAAATGGCCAAGGACCTTTTTGGCTTCTTTAGCACATCATTGAACTCCTTTAGCAAAGTTTCTAGAATAAAATCTCTCTTTTCAGCATCCTCAATTTATTTTAGTTTAAGAAACATTATTTTCATCATGGGGTTAAGGTTAACAAACCTAGCCTCCAACATGTGAACTAAAGAAGCTACAACAATTTCATAAGTAGGAGCAAGTTCAGTTAAGGATCTTTCCTCAATATCCTCATGTTTGCTAACATGATTAAAGAATTCTTCAATATTTTCTTTCCCAATTATGGAGCCATGATACGTCCAAAACATATCTACTTTCTCGAACACTCTGCTATTGTTTCTCCTCTAAACTTGTGTAATTTGGATACAACTAACACAGAATGACGCTGTTTTTAGCAGAATTACTTTGGTGTCTTGTTTTTGTGCAGAAAATGAACTATCAGGAAAAATCCCGAAAAATATGCCAAAAATTATATTTCACCAGAAGATCCATGGATCCAGAAGATGAGGCGGAGCCTGTGGGGCCACACCCATGCTAGGTGCGGCCCCACCACTGGCCGCGCCTAGGGGGTGCAAGCACCCCAGGCACCCCCTCGGCCTCCCTCTGCACCTATAAGTTGCCTTTCGACCTAAAAACCGAGGGGGGTTCGATAGTTCTCCTTAAAGAGTTCCGCTCCTCCTCCTCCACCAGAAACCAAGATTCGGATCCAAAAACCCTGTTCTGGCACCCTGTCGGGACGGGGGATTTGGAGAGTATCATCGTCATCGTCATCACCAACGCGTCTTCATCAGCCATCGATGTTTCCCTCATCCATGAGTGAGTAATCCCTCGCTGTAGTCTTGGGGATGGTAGGATTGGATGAGTTCTATCATGTAATCGAATAAGATTGTTAGGGCATAGTGCCTAGTATCTCTTGTGCTATTTGACTTTGTTGCAACTTGTTGTGCTTAATGCTTGTCACTAGGGCCCAAGTGCCATGATCTCAGATCTGAACTTATTATTGAATCATTATGATAGTATTGTTTGCGATCTTATCTGCAAGTTATGTACACATATCATTGTCTGGATCTAAAGGCTCCAAAGTGACAATAATTGGGACAACCGGAGGGGATGGCTATGGTGTGAGGATCACATGTGTAAATCATGGAGTGTTAATGCTTTGCTCCGGTGCTCTATTAAAAGGAGCACCTTAGGGCGTGTTTGGTAGCCCGGGGCAGTCCAACAATTCTTATCCTGACCAAGATTTTTTAGAATTCAGTTGTTTGGTGGCCCGGTTTTCTCTTCTCGACACTGCCGGCCTCATACGAAAAAGAGCTCTGAGCCCTGCCCGATAAAGAAGCTCAGATTACTGCTTTAAGCAAAGTGTGTAAGGTAAACAATACAATTGTTCCATCAACAAAATACCATTGTTTTCCCCTAGTGGCAAGAACACATCTACAACCTTAGAGATTTTTGTCACTTCCCCAGATTAAATAGAGGCATGAACCCACTATCGAGCATAAATACTCCCTCTTGGAGTCACTAGTATCTACTTGGCCAAGATAGCTACTAGAAACGGAGAGCATGCAAGATATCAAACAACACAGACATGATATAATCAATAAGATAGAACCATTAATCAATCTGACATAGTAATCTCAATATCCATCGGATCCCCGCAAACACAACATGAATGATTACAAAGATGATCTTGATCATGAACAGAGCTCACAAGATCTAACATGAAAGCACAAAGGAGGAGATACAACCATCTAGCTACTGTATGGACCCATAGTCCAAGGTGGAACTACTCACGCATCATATCGGAGGCTGGCATGGTGATGAAGAAGGCCTCTAGGATGATCTCTTCCCTCTGGAAGGGTGTCGGGAAGAGCTTTAGATCCCCCCGATCTAGGGACGATGGTGGCGGTGGCTACTAATTGTTTCGTGGAAGATTGATAGGGTACTTAGGGTTTTGGTATCGGGGGGTCTTTATAGGCGAAGAGGGAGGCCGCAGGGTGCCCGAGGCGGCCACCCTCCTAGGCACGGGCCAGTCCTAGCTGCACGGCCAGGGGGTGTGGCCCCCTCGAGGCCCTCCTTCGTCTCGTCTTCTGATCCATGTTCCCCATGGTAAAATATTGACTTTGGCATTTGTCCCGTCCAATTCCGAGAATATTCATTTTCTGGCTTTTCTGGAACCAAAAACAGAAGAAAACTAGAAACTGGCACTATGGCATCTTGTTAATATGTTAGTCCTAGAAAGCATAGAAAAACACCTCAAAGTAAAGATAAAGCAAAGCAAAGTTGATACTAAACAAGCATGAAATATAAAAAATTATAGATATGTTTACGACGTATCAAGCAATAAGATGAAATATGGAGACCTATGAGCCTCCAAAGAGTCGGCTACCAAACCCATGCTGCCACCCAACTATTGGAGATATGCCAGAGAGGCAATAATAAAGTGGTTGTTATCATATGTTTATGTTTGTGATAAATTACATCCCATGCTATAATTGTATTAACCGGAAACATTAATACTTGTGTGTTTTGTAAACATAAAACAGTCCCTAGTAAGCCTCGTTTCAAGCTAGCTTGTTGATTAATAGATGATCATGGTTTCCTGATCATGGACATTAGATGTTATTAATAACAAGATCATATAATTAGGAGAATGATGTGATGTACATACTCCTATAGTTAGCATAGCATAAGATCCAGTCATTTAGAGTTTGTTTGCTACATGCTTGCAAATACATAGTAACCTAATCCTTCGACCATGAGATCATGTTAATCACCAACACCGGATGGATGCTTTGATGACATCAAACACCACTTCATAACTGGGTGGTTATAAAGGTGGCATTCGGTAGTCTAAAAGTATGTATTAAAGCGCAAGGACCAAAAGTGGGATTTGTCCATCCACATGACGGATAGATATACTCTAGGACCTCTCGGTGGAGTGTCATCCGATTGTATTGCAAGCATGTGACAAGGTCAGAAGGGATGTCACGTCACAGTGAAAGTAAAGAGTACTTATTGGTAACAAGGTTCAACTAGGTATAGAGATACCGACGATCGAACCTCAGATAAGTAAAGTATCGTGCGACAAAACGAATCGGTATCGTATGTAAATGGTTCGTTCGATCACAAAGTCATCGTTGAAATATGTGGGAGCCATATGGATTTCCAGATCCCTCTATTGGTTATAGACCGTAGAGGTGTCTCGATCATGTCTGCATAGTTCACGAACCGTAGGGAAACACACTTAAGAAATCAATGTTGTTTAAGTAGATATTGAATATGACTTGGATACCGAATGTTGTTTGGAGTCTCGTATTGGATCGAGGACATCACGAGGAAATCTGTGATGGTACGGAGAATAAGATTCATATAAGAAAAGTGGTTTCTGGGGTTCAAAAAAGCTTTGGTGTTTTGACCGAATACTTCTAGAATGTTCTAGAGGAACCACCAGTGGTTCCACCACCCCGGGAGGGGGTCACTTGGGCTGTGGCATGTACTAGGGGCCAGCCGCACCAAACCCTTAAAATCTAGCCGGCCAACACTAGTAAAAGGGTCAAACCCTAGTTTGAATAGTCAAATCCTAGTTTGAAAAGTCAAACTCTAGTTTTGGTAAGAGGGAAGAAGGAAAGTTCCGAACTCTTCCTTGGTGGCCGAGTTGGGGGGACACGGGTAGGGTTGAGAATCCTTGGTCGGATACCTCCCACCTATATAAGGAGGGGTGGGGGTGCAACCCCCCCCCACACACCCCTTGTCCTTGGCGCCACCTTGCCCCTCTAAACCATAGGCGCCTCCCTCCTCCCTCCTCCATCACCCTGCTCCGGCTTAGGCGAAGCCCTGCAGGGATTTATCCTCCTCCTCCACCACCACCACACCATCGTGTTGTTAGGATTCCGAGGGATCTACTACCTCTGTTGCCCTGCAGGAACAAGGGAGAGGAAGGTCTTCATCGACTACCATACGTGTGGCTGACTACGGAAGCGCTGCCGGAATGCGGCACCAGAAGGATCGTGTACACGATCTTGAGATCGTCAAGTAATCGACTACATCAACCACGAGAATCCGATCTTTTTAAACGCTTTGGATCTACGAGGGTTGGTTATCTACAATCTCGTTGCACCGATCTCGAAGATTAGTTCTTGGATTTCCATAGATTGGATCTTGGTTTATGGGTTCTTGCGGTAGATTTTTTTTACATGTGTAACACCCCAGTTTTAGATAATCTATATTAGGGTTTGTTTTGTGCATCATGAGCATCATAATTTAAATTGTGCACTGAAGGAATAATGCAAACCCTAACCCTAGTTTTCCCTCTCTATTTGAAAAGAAATTCAAAATGGGTTTGAATTTCTAAAACCACAAAATAATTGGAGCTCAAATGGATTAAAAGGGCCCCATACTATTTTATAAATATTTACAAAGTTTCTGGTATTTTTGGAATATCCTAAAATAGATTTCAAATCATTTTACAAAAGAGAGAAATGAAAACAAAAATTGGAAAAAGGTTTTTAGAATAAAAACAGAAGCCTGCAACCCTGCCAGGCCGGCCCAACCCCCTTTCCTCTTCTCCCTGTCGCCCAAGCGCAGCAGCCAGCGGCCCAGACCAGCCCACTCTGACCCATACACCTTCACTCCCTCCCCTCGTCGTCTTCCTCCTCCCACGCGCACAGCTCCGTGTCACCGGCGCCGCCGTTGATCACCACCGCCTCCTCCTGGCTGCCCGACGATCCCCCTAACGGGCATAAGACCGCACCGACGCCCCTCCTTCTCCCTTATCCCCTCAGTATCTCCCGGACGACCTCCCTCTCTCCCAGGTTACCTTAGCGCCTCAGACCTCACCGGTCGCCGCCGTTCCCGGCCACCCCGAGGCTCTCTGAGAAGCCAAGGAGCTCCGCCGTGAACCCCTCCATCTCCCTACCAGAGGAATCGAAGCCCCGCGCCCTCAGTTAAGCTCCATGTCCGCTTCTTCTCCAATGATGGTCGTCGTCGTTGTCGACGATTCAAGCGACGCCTCATCTCACCCCTCGGAACCCCGATTAAACTGTCGAGCATGTTTTAGGGTTTCAATTCAATACAAATTAACTTGTCATATCATCATTATTATTTGAGCATTGCATTGATGCCATTGTTGATTGTTTCCCCTTTCTTTCTGGTGTTTGGTTCTTCCCGGTAGAATACGATATCGGAATCAAGATCGAGATCGAAAACCGAGATCAAGACCGTCGAAGATCGAAGATTGACGAACAATACTTGAATAACTGTAAACAAGTCAAGTTCAAGGCTCTCAAATATCTGCTTATCTGTCATCAACTTGCAAAGGCAAGCATAGCCCCACCGTGATATAATCCTACGATTTCGAAAGCATTTCAATTCTGCCATAATGCATACGATTCTATTGTGGTATTTTATCGATAGATAGAGTATCCTATATATTGCATTACTCCCTTTGAGCTTATATTACCTGATCCATTGCTCCTAGCATAACTAGGTTTGGCTTGTGTGCACCGCTAGAGCTATTATATGTGTCTGCTTAGCCATGCATAGCTTTTGAGTCTGGTCCATCCAGATGATGTATCAGATGCAAAGAATCTAGTATGACAGGAGAACGTGATGATATGAGATCGATGACATAAGTTAAACATGCTAAGGCTTGTATGGGAGGCCACGGTGGGATGTGGTTTTTCTAGTCCCATGCTCGCCACCACTAGGAACTAAGTTCTTGCCTTTGGAAATGAGACGAGCGTACAGCCACATGGGGCTTGGGAACCCCTTGCCTGATTAACTTGCCTAGTAGATTCCACGAGTCACATAGTTCGGGCGTTCCATTCGACATATGCATAGAAAATCTTTTGAAAGATTTGTCGGGTGAAGTTGGTGCATTCATAACAGGTAGGTAAGCATGGACCGAGTTGCTTGGGGTCGATGGAGCCCTTGTTAACCAACCTCGCCTCACATATTTAAGTACCATCTTCGGGATTTGACCCGTTACGGCGGAACCATACTTAATGCGTGACTCATGGTCTCGGCGAAAGCAAGGTAAAGGTCGTGTCTAACCACCCTTTGCCGGCCTTCCAAGGAAGAGGGATTATCTAGTGGCATTAAGATAAGGTTAGTACGTGTGGGTAAAGTTGTACACCCCTGCAGGGTTAAATCTTTTCGAAAAGCCGTGTTCGCGGTTATGAATGCTTGGTGACCAGATTCTAAGATCATAGAGAACTATAACCTAATCGTAAAACTTGGCAGATCCACGTGTGCTTAAGGATGATTCCTCATGGGTACGAGGGGGTGATCCTAGTTCAGGAGATGATGATGATTCGGTGGATATCAAAAGATGATGATCAATATCTGGGAGATGTCGCTCTCTTATCCCCTTTTAAAATACTCTGACTAGACGAGCTTCTTCTCTCTCTCTTGTTTTATAAACAAAGATGGTTTTATGCAAAACAACTCCACCAGCCATAAGTCTTGCGGAATACACCCTGTACTCACCCTTGCTTTGTTGATACTTTTGGCAGAGTAAGTGTTCCCGGAAGATCAGTTCGGTACTACATCGACACCGACGAGTAGCTTGGGGTTCCCGTCCGGCAGCCTGGAATCTATGGGCTGGGACGTCATCATTATGCTTCAGGCCTCTTGGGTCATTTGTTAAGTTTGTTATACTTAATAGAATAATTTGGGCGTGTTTGGAACTAGCCCAGCTTCCCCAAATCCTCAAATCCAGCTCTAGGAACCCAAATCCGGCGTCTTGTTTGGAGCTCGAAACGTTCGGCACGGCTGCTCCTATTTCTGATGGGCTGGCAGCCCATTTACAGCCGATACAACCTGTTCCAAGGCGAGTCAGCCAGTATGTTGCAGCCTAAGTCGATGTGGTCCACCCTCTTCCTCCCAGTTTCCTTGTACTACATTCCAAAAAAAATAGGAAACAATACAACAGCGGCAGTGCTCAACGGAGGATCTCACGATGCCACCAATTCTTTGGCCAAACCGACAGAGAATTATAAGGAAGGAGGGGATCCTTCATAAGCGATTAATTGAACGAGGGCTCATAGGGGACGACATATCTAGCTTATTTGGATTCATACCTTTTCTTTTTGGGAACGGAAATCAGCCTGAGGTTGACGGAGAGGACGACGACCAGTAAACGCAGTCGTAGGCCGGACATGTTCCTGCATGTTACCCCTCGTCGCCGCGGCCATCAGCTCGCCTCGCCACCATGTTTTCCGGATGCTCGCTATCATGCTGCCGGGAATGTGGTTGGGGATGGGGTCGCCAAGATCCAAGATAGGGAGAGGAAGGTCCAAGCATCGGCGGCCAGAGGAGGTAGGACGAACAACAGCGGTCAGAGGAGGCAAGGTTGCATCGGGAAGGAGGGTTGATGTGGTCGGAGGAGGACGAACAAAAATGAACCGGGTAAGTTTCACTTTGCGGTGGCAACTGGCCGTAAATACATGTTGCTCCGCCTTTCGCTGTTCCGAGAATCGCCAAAAGACCAGCTCCACGGTTTGTGTACAAAAACGGCCCAGCTTCCCAGATCTAGCTTCGCGAAGCTAAAGTGTTCGGTTCAACTCCGCCAGAAAATTGGAGAAGCTAGAAGCCAGGTGACTACCGAACACGCCCTTTGCCTTCTGTTGTTTGATGTTTGTGGTCAGTGACCTCTGCTTGTAATAATTTGGTTCTCTGTTCAGTTATGAGCTCGCTATAATAATTTTTGTGTCGTAGGGTCACTGCTGTGCTATCAATTCTTCACTGGATATTCTCGAGCTCAAGGTTAAGCTTATGTCAGACGGAGGTCTGGGATTTGTTTAGCCCTGATCTCGGGGGTGTCACAGGTCTTGGTATCAGAGCAGTACCGACCGTAGGAAAATCTTGCTATTGGCCGATGTTGAGTCTAGTGGTTGTGAAAACTATTTTAACAGCTGAAAAGTATTTGCGAAAACTCTAGTATGCTTCTTTTCTCCTTATCTAGTTCTGCTCTCACTCTAGGTCATCTTATCTGGTGTTGATTTTGGAAAAGTTTTGATATCTCTCGTTGTCTTTCAAAACTTAGGTGCCTTCTTGGCATACCGTTTTTCAACCAGTTGACCTAGTGTTGAGTTCTCTAGAGTTGTGTGTGTTGTGTATTCCTTGTTACCCCTTGCTCTTGTTCATCTGAGAGATTCCTTTCTATCATGATCTCTCTATCTTTTGGAACCGCAATATTATATTGTTTGGATCCACAATGTTCTGTTCCAGGCTTTGAGGTCCCCTTTCGCCTCGTGTGCCTCCTTTTTGTTTGTTTGGTACTTCAGAAGATGTTTCTTCTTTTGGAAGCTACCCCGTGATTACTATCTTGTAGTGTACGTTGCGTCACTCAAATAGTAGTTACTTCTTTTCTTGGGTTTTCACCCTTGGGTTTGAACCTAAGATCCCTGATTGTGCTGGATTCTAGTGTTGTGAATCTTGTACATGCAGCTGACCTTTAACCCAAGATCCATTCCTTTGACCCCTGTCATTAATGTTCACACATTACCTCAAGATGGATGGTATTACAGTTGTAGCCTTCAAGCTTGTGGTCTTTGTCGCTATTAAA
The DNA here is from genome assembly GCA_030063025.1 of Avena longiglumis. Lineage (NCBI taxonomy): Eukaryota > Viridiplantae > Streptophyta > Magnoliopsida > Poales > Poaceae > Avena > Avena longiglumis. The sequence goes on from CP125975.1 coordinate 32,909,174, forward strand.
TTGTGACAACTAAGTACTACCCCTACCACATGCTATGGCAGATATTCTTTAATGGAACCAAATAGATCATGACAAGAGTACTCCTCGAGAGTCTCGCATCTATACTCGTGACTCTGCAACACCTTACCCTTCTCTGCATTGGTTTCCGGAAGATTGTTAACTTATGAATCCACATCTCGGGATTCTATCCTGAGCATGTTCTTCCTCCTTTGTTGCTTTCCGACCTTTGTCTACCAGTTGGTAGCCAAGTAGTAAATTTGCATTGGTGTCTTATAATACAAGATACTCTTGTGGTCCATCATGACAAACCATTTCGGGATGTCTAGGAGAAACAAACTCCAGTACCTCGTCATATCTAGGACCAGGTCAAAGTGTTGTAACCTGCAGATCAAGAAGCATTGATTAACTTCTACCTGTTCTACCTTAAAGTGTCACACTTTTTTATACTATGAGGTTGTGCTGAGTTTTATGACCCCTTAATGAAGTGATGCTTTCACACATATTTACCCACCCTTCCTCGAGCTTTCGCGCTCGTGGGTGATGCGTGTGCGTAATAATGTGGACATCTGAGATTCTTAGCAATTTTCATTGCTTAGAACTCAAAGGACATTTGAGTCATTCCTAGCGTGATTGGTTAATCCTATCACTAAGCTAAGTTTGATTGCGTTACCACGTCCATTATTCTGGTGCACTCTCTTTAGTCAAAGAGTTAGGCTTGTGCCGAAGCTCTAAGACTATGTCTTCTTGCATTACCAAACAAGTTTCCTCTCGAACTAAGTGACATATCGGCGGTTCGTGATATTCTAGTTGTCTAATAGAAGTATCGCCATGTTGCCGCATGACCGTGATGTCAAGCTCTTGAGAAAGAAAGTTCTCTGAACTGCTCCCTTCTCCAAGGATCTGTACTGGATACCCTTGAACTAGTTGGTTGAGCTTAAACAACAACTTGGAGAGTTGTAAGACGAAAGTTATATCCGACTACGTTCTTCATAAAAGGGATGTCTAGTTTTGTTCGTGCTGAAGAAAGATAGTGTTTCCTTTGTGGATATGTTATCTTCCCCACCTTTGATTTGATTTGGGTTATCGTCAAATCAAACTCAGTTCCAAGGACTATCTTGATGATGTTGTAACTTGTGATGTTTCACTGAGTACATCTTCATGTCCTTTGGTCTGACCAATATGTTTGCCTCGTTCAAGCAACATATGAGTCCATCTTCTTGGAATGCCCTGATAAGTTTGTTTTCTAGCCCATCGACAATATCCTTATCTTCTCCATGTTAGATTGGATTCATATGGAACAATTGACATTAATGTTGGAAACTTTCGAGAACCATCTTCGGGTCATTTCGAAGTGTGTGTTCTGGATGTTAGAAGTAACCTTCTCTGGTTCACGTGCAATTGTTGAAAGATGCCGCCGCGAATGCGAGAAGAGTTATCCTCCTTTTCTTAAGGACACATGTGTGTTTTATTGTCAGTACCTTATGTGTGTGCAGTTTTCTTTCAACAAGTTGCTAATACATGGGTCTAACAATTTAGCTCACTCTTTTGGAGGTTTACACCGTAGTCCATATCTTGAGAATCTAGTAACTTTACCTTTGTGGTAAATGTTGCAAATTTGCTATTCAGACATGCTGAGTCTGAAGTATCATTCCACTTAACCAAAGCTGAATCTCAAGCAGCAATGATGGATGGTGTTCCTCAAGGTTTTGACATAGGTCTCTTTGAAAATCTGGTAAGATTGATGTAATGGTTGACACACTTAGCCGGAAAGACCTTTTGTCATATTCTCTTGAATCAGCAATAACAACCACTCTTCATGAGGCATCTTCTATATTTTATTGTAAGAGTTGTGCTTACGATCTACTTTGTATCCGAAGTCTGACCTTCACTTGATGTATGATTTCTCGAACATCAAGGAGAACATTTAAAGTGGAGTTGCTAAATGTCTCTTGGTCGATCCTCCAGACCATTTATGTTGGCAAGAATCTTGTTGTGCCAAGTAATTGAAGTCTGAGAATGAAGTTTCTTTCTTCTCGTGTAATCAGGAGTCTTCTTACCTACTCATCTAGTGGTGTAAAGTGATATCATGATATTTGGCGAATATTTTGATATACCTGGATGAATAAAGAGTTTCCTTCGTTTTCTCAATCATGTTTGCAGAGTGGCTATGATTTTGGTAATCTGAAGCTTCTCTTGGTACATGTTTCTTGTGGCTCTTATGAGTCCTCTCCACAAAACCCCTTTCCACCTTAGCCTTCGGTTGAATGAAAAAGTGACCCTTCTGTGTCAAAAGTAGTTCAACAGCTTGGTTTTGTTGATCCATATCTCCGCAACCTGAAATCTCTACTTAATTCGTTTAGTAGAGGTTCATCTCTCGAAGTCTATGGTCATGTTCTTCCTATTGAAGCCTTTCTCTTCAGAAGCTTAAACCCTTGTGAGTTCCATGGTCTCAATCCTTATGAATACCATATATCTAACAACTCGAAACCATCTGCTCTTGTTTCCTCCATTACCTTGTTGTGTTTCATGTTCGTCATGTCAGAGTTGTTGCTAAACACTCCATCCAGGAGTTGACCATGAGATACTCTGTGTTGTTTAATGTGTTTCCCTCTTATCCTTAGAGTGGCCCTGTCTCTTTCTCTCTCTATCTCTTTTCCTACCTTTGGAATCTCGGGTCGAGATTCTCGTAAGGGGATAGAGCTGTAACCCCCTAGTTTTAGATAATCTATATTAGGGTTTGTTTTGTGCATCATGAGCATCATAATTTAAATTGTGCACTGAAGGAATAATGCAAACCCTAACCCTAGTTTTCCCTCTCAATTTGAAAAGCAATTCATAATGGGTTTGAGTTTCTAAAACCACAAAATAATTGGAGCTCAAATGGATTAAAAGGGCCCCATACTATTTTATAAATATTTACAAAGTTTCTGGTATTTTTGGAATATCCTAAAATAGATTTCAAATCATTTTACAAAAGAGAGAAATGAAAAAAAATTGGAAAAAGGTTTTCAGAATAAAAACAGAAGCCTGCAACCCTGCCAGGCCGGCCCAACCCCTTCCCTCTTCTCCCTGTCGCCCAAGCGCAGCAGCCAGCGGCCCAAGTGCGGCCCAGACCAACCCACTCCGGACCATACCCCTTCACTCCCTCCCCTCGTCGTCTTCCTCCTTCCAAGCGCATAGCTCCGTGTCGCCGGCGCCGCCATTGATCACCATCGCTTCCTCCTGGTCGTCCGACGAGCCGTCTAACGGGGATAAGACCGCACCGACGCCCCTCCTTCGCCCTTATCCTCTCAGTCTCTCCTGGATGACCTCCCTCTCTCCCAGGTTACCCCAACCCAAAACCCTAGCGCCTCAGACCTCACCCGTTGCCGCCGTTCTCGGCCACCCCGAGGATCTCTGAGAAGCCCAGGAGCTCCGCCGTGAACCCCTCCGTCTCCCTACTAGAGGAATCGAAGCCCCGTGCCCTCAGTCAAGCTCCATGTCCACTTCTTCTCCGATGACGGTCGCCGTCGTTGTCGATGATTCAAGCCATGCCTCGTCTCACCGTCTCCACCAACAACCTCACGGTGAGCCTCTGCACCTCCCAGTGCCCTCCGTTTGGTCCCTCCCTCTCTGTATCGCTGTCGTCGTGTCTACCTGTCGTCGCCGTCATTGTTCCTCGCCGTGCCTCCGTCCCCGATGACCCTTTCCTAGTGGCGCCGCCTCTTTCGGGTCCGCCTCGTTGAGCTGATTCGAACTTGTGCTTCCTCGCTAGCCTGCTTGCCCCCTAGCACCGCTAATCGCCGCCATCTGACGTGTCTCCGGCAAGCCCAACGTGGCGTCTAGGTGGCATCGACATGGCCTGCGTGGCAGTGACATGGGCGCTGACCAGGTAGTGCTTGCGTGGCTAGTTGACGCGTCCCTGACCCCACCTGTCTGTGACTGGGGCTAGACCCAGCCCCAGTAAGAAATGACGCCCACCCCACTGTTGACGTCATAATGACACAGTAAAGCTTTTAAATGATTTAAATAATTCTAGAAATTGATAAAAATTTGTAAATTCAATATCTAATTATTTATAAATCAGAAAAATGTGCATAATATATCAAAATGTTCAGAAAAATGAGTCTACCTCTTTAAGCTATTATCATGCATTGATCAATAACTTTCAACACAAGTTTAATTAGAAGAACAAATCAACCCCTCCCATATACATCCGGAGTTTCCCCGAGTTAGGGGTTTCACCCCTCGGAACCCCGATTAAACTGTCAAGCATGTTTTAGGGTTTCAATTCAATACAAATTAACTTGTCATATCATCATTCTTGTTTGAGCATTGCATCGATGCCATTTTTGATTGTTTCCCCTTTCTTTCTGGTGTTTGGTTCTTCCCGGTAGAATACGATACCGAAATCAAGATCGAGATCGAAGACCGAGATCAAGACCGTCGAAGATCGAAGATTGACGAACAATACTTGACCAACTGTAACCAAGTCAAGTTCAAGGCTCTCGAATATCTGCTTATCTGTCATCAACTGGCAAAGGCAAGCATAGCCCCACCATGATATAATCCTACGATTTTGAAAGCATTTCAATTTTGCCATAATGCATACGATTCTACTGTGGTCTTTTATCGATAGATAGAGTATCCTATCGATTGAATTACTCCATTTGAGCTTATATTACGTGATCCACTGCTCCTAGCATAATTAGGTTTGGCTTGTGTTCACTGCTAGAGCTATTATATGTGTCTGCTTAGCCATGCATAGCTTTTGAGTCCGGTCCAGCCAAATGATGTATCAGATGCAGAGAATCTAGTATGACAGGAGAACATGATGATATGAGATCGGTGACATAAGTTAAACATGCTAAAGCTTGTATGGGAGGCCACGGTGGGATGTGGTTTTTCTAGTCCCATGCTCGCCACTACTAGGAACTGAGTTCTTGCCTTTGGAACCGAGACGAGCGTACAACCACACGGGGCTTGGGAACCCCTTGCCTGATTAACTTGCCTAGTAGATTCCATGATTCAAATAGTTCGGGCGTTCCATTCGACATATGCATAGCAAATCTTTTGAAAGATTTGCCGGGTGAAGTTGGTGCATTCATAACAGGTAGGTAAGCGTGGACCGGGTTGCTTGGGGTCAATTGAGCCTTTGTTAACCAACCTCGCCTCACATATTTAAGTACCGTCTTCGGGATTTGACCCATTACGGCAGAACCATACTTATTGCGTGACTCATTGTCTCAGTCAAAGCAAGGTAAAGGTCGTGTCTAACCACCCTTTGTCGGCCTTCCAAGGAAGAGGGCTTATCTAGTGGCATTAAGAGAAGGTTAGTACGTGTGGGTAAAGTTGTACACCCCTGCAGGGTTAAATCTTTTCGAAAAGTCGTGTTCACGGTTATGAACGCTTGGTGACCAGATTCTAAGATCATAGAGAACGATAACCTAATCATAAAACTTGGCAGATCCACGTGTGCTTAAGGATGCTTCCTCATGGGTACGAGGGGGTGTCCTAGTTCAGGAGATTATGATGATTCGGTGGATATCAAAAGATGATGATCAATATATCGGAGATGTCGCTCTCTTATCCCCTTTTAAAATACTCTGACTAGACGAGCTTATTCTCTCTCTTGTTTTATAAACAAAGATGGCTTTATGCAAAACAACTCCACCAGCCATAAGTCTTGCGTAGTACACCCTGTACTCACCCTTGCTTTGTTGATACTTTTGGCAGAGTAAGTGTTCCCAGAAGATCAGTTCGGTACTACATCGACACCGACGAGTAGCTTGGGGTTCCCGGCCGGCAGCCTAGAATCTATGGGCTGGGACGTCATCATTATGCTTCAGGCCTCTTAGGCCATTTGTTAAGTTTGCTATACTTAATAGCATAATTTGCCTTCCGTTGTTTGATTTTTGTGGTCATTGACCTCTGCTTGTAATAATTTGGTTCTCTGCTCAGTTATGAGCTCGCTGTAATAATTTTTGTGTCGTAGGATCACTGTTGTGCTATCAATTTTTCACTAGATATTCTCGAGCTCAAGGTTAAGATTATGTCAGACGGATGTCTGGGATTTGTTTAGCCCTGATCCCGGGGGTGTTACAACATGCAACAAACCCATCGATGGTATCAGAGCCAAATCTGTGCGTAGATCTGTTGCATGAGTATAACACAATGGTTTTGTGGGCGTTGATGCTTTTGTTGCCGCTTGTTTTTCATGGAATTTTCATCTTGCAGTATGGTAGGATGAAGCGTCCCGGGCTAACCTTACATGTCTTCGCACATGAGACTTGCTCCACACTCAACGTGCAACTTGCATTGCACAAGTGGCTTTACGGGTGTCAGTCTCTCCCACCATAGTTAAGATGTAGTTTAAAATGGGCACTTGACAACACTTGTATCGGCGTTGTGGTTCTTGTTTGTAGGCAAGAACGGTTCTTATTAGAAAGCCCCAAGCCACATAAAACATGCAAAGAAAATTAAAGGCGTCTAACTTGTTTTTGCAGGGGCATGTGATGTGATATGGCCATGATGTGATTGTGATTATATTTGATGTATGTAATGATCCTTATTGTAATATGGCAACCGACAGGAGTCTAATGGTTGTCTATAATAGAACTATAAAATTCTAGATAGTTACTTTACGAACTGTTATCGTATTGTTTTGAGTGTTAATCTAAAGTTTAAAAGTCATATTGCAAACTTTCGGCAAACTCTGTATTACTCCGTGAAGTTTAATAATTGGTATTAAATCAAGAGTAACAGTTCCAGTGTTAGTATATAAGTATCATGTTTGTCTCCATGATTCTTGATATTCAAAAGATTATTTTAATATCAAGGTTATCTAGGAGCTGAAAGAATTGTTTCAGAAACCATCATGTGTGGAAGATATTGCGATATCTGAAATGACATTTTGGTTGCAACATGATAGAGTATAATATGTCAAAATTTATGTTCTCATATTTGATGAGAATTTGAGAAGGTTGGATATGCTAGATGTCTAATCCTCCAAAAGGTTTTGGAATGCAAGATTATACTCGCAAATTCGCCGTTATAAGATATAGTAGCTTGATCATGAAAATTGTCATGATAAGGATGAATATAAGATGTAGTTAAAATGTTTACTACACTAAAATATTACTAAAGAATGGAATTCGAAAGAACACCAAACATTTGATGTTGGTGATCTACTTCAAAGTGTAAGTCTAAAGATATTAGTATTTTACTATACACTCTTTGGACTATGTTTCATGTGTATGACGCCACTTTTGATGTTGATAGATTCTTTTAAAAATAAAAGGAAATGCTGAAAGAGAATCTCAGAAATATTTGACAGAAAAAGAAAAGACTAGAATTGTTCAGCTTAGGTATATAGATGATATACATGTTATGGCTATATTCTTTGCTTGTTAAACGATGTGGTTCATAGGTATTGGATACCGAATTTGTTGGTGTGAATTGTCATATGAAATGATAGCACTGATAGAGCTTCGTTGGGAGACCCCAAGAGTAAGGTGTGATGAGCACAGTAACAAGTCTTCCCTCGAAAAGAAACCGAGCTTATCGAACCAGTAGGAGGAAGGAAACGACTCAAAGGTGTTGCGAGCAACTTGGAGACCTGTACAACACAAACTCAAGACTTTGACCCAACGAACAGTGATGTTGTCAATCTCACTGGTTTGCTGCAACAAAGGATTAACTGTATGGTGTGGAAGGTAATAGTAGCTTTGCATAAAGTAAACAGTAACAGTGGAAGATGTATCAATGGTAAATATTGGACCAGGGTCCATAGTTCACTAGAGGTGTTCTCCTTAGATAAACAAACATGACATGATGGGTAACAAATTACAGCAGGGCAATTGATAGGACTAAGCAAGGCATAACAATGCAATACTAGACATTCATGATCCTATGAGATTCAGTTGGGCAATACAACAAGATACATAGACCGCCATCCAACTACATCTATGGCTAGTAATCCACCTTTAGGTTATCATCCGAACCCCCTCCAGTATTAAGTTGCAAGCAACAGATAACTACTTTAAGCAAAGTGTGTAAGGTAAACAATCCACCTGTTCCATGAATAAGAGACCATTGTTTTCTCCCTAGTAGCAACAACACAACTACAACCTTAGATATTTCTGTCACCTCCCCAGATTAAATAGAGGCATGAACCCACTAACAAGCATAAATACTCCCTCTTGGAGTCACTAGCATATAATCGGCCAAGATAGCTACTATAAACGGAGAGCATGCAAGATATCAAACAACACAGACATGATAGAATCAATAAGACAAAACCATTAATCAATCTGACATAGTAATATCAATATTCATCGGATCCCCACAAACACAACATGCATGATTACAATATAGACGATCTTGATCATGAATGGAGCTCACAAGATCTAAACATGGAAGCACAAAGGAGAAGATACAACCATCTAGCTACTACATGGACCCGTAGTCCAAGGTGGAACTACTCACGCTTCATACCGGAGGCTGGCATGATGATGAAGAAGGCCTCCGGGATGATCTCCCCTCTGATAGGGTGCCGGGAAGAGATTCAGATCCCCCCGATCCAGGGACGATGGTGGCGGCGGCTACAGACTGTTTCGTGAAGATTGATCGGGTCCTTAGGGTTTTGGTATCAGGGGGACTTTATAGGCGAAGAGGCGAGGCAGGGGGCGGGCAGGGTGGTCACAGCCCCAGGCACGACTATCCCTAGCTCGCGCCGCCAGGGGGTGTGCCCCCTGGTGCCTCCCCCCGCCTCGTCTTCTGGCTCCGTGTTCTCCACGGTAAAATATTGACTTTGGCTTTTGTCCCGTCCAATTCCGAGAATATTGATTTTCTGCCTTTTCTGGAACCAAAAACAGAAGAAAACAGGCAACTGGCAGTGTGGCAACTTGTTGATAGGTTAGTCCAGAAAAACATATAAAAACACCTCAAAGTAAAGACAAAGCAAAGTAGAAACAAAACAAGCATGGAACATAAAAAATTATAGATACGTTTACGACGTATCATGAAACAACACAATTCACGAACTATAATGACCTAAGTAACTAGCAAGAGAATATGTGATGATGTTCATCGAAAACAAATAAAGTGTTGTTGTGTCTCTCATTGACATCAAAGTTTGCCTTTAAGATTTGTTTTAATAATTGTTATTTTGACCAGGTATTATAAGAATAAAAGGTTGCCCAAATAATTTCCGTATTCCATAATAGATGGATGATATACAAGTATAGTTGTAGAAATCACATCCATAAAACTAATGCTAAAAATGTCGCAAGACAAATAATTAAAAGATCACTTAAGAAGTGACATCACCGTTTAAATTATATTGGAAAGAAAACATGAAGAAACTCCATGTTGATAGAATTTCGGAGTCTTTTGATTTTGCTCAAATGAAACTTATGAGACTTTCCTAGAGATAATTGAAACTCCGTTCATATGCCAAAAGGGAACGGGTGACTAACTTATTGGAATTTGTACATATTGATGTATGTAGTCCATTATGTGTAGTCGTGAGCGATGGATTTCAACTTCATATGCTTTCTCCGGAAATTTGAGTGAATATATGTGTATATTTACTTAATGAGGAAGAAGTATGAAACATTTGAAAATGTTCAAAGACTTCCAAGATGAAGTGGAAAATCTCCATTAGATTCATCTTGTTGTATTTCCTATTCTTTGTTATGGATTTGCACGAGTATTTACTGATCCATTCGAATTCCATCCATACTATTATGATGATGTTGTTTACCTCCATGTGTGAGTAGTTTACCTTGTTCGTGGGGAGATGGAGAAACCCTAGCAAACGTTATGTCTTAAACTAAAGATGATCTACGCCTTAGATTTTTTATGTATGTATTCAATATCTCACTCTTGATGTTATGTGAAGTGCACCACATATCATTATTAGTAGCTTTCCGTCTATTTGATACTCTTATTTCAAAACTAGCTACAAGCAATATATGCACTTGCATATATTATCTAATGAGGACTCCTACATCACCAATGGCTATATACCCGAATACATCTGGAAATGACATGCCATCTACGCTCACGTCGTAGCCTTTAGCTTTGGTCTTAAGCCATACATTCATGTACTCTCGTCGGGTACTTGTATAAACCCGTTGAGATTCATCTTGTAAACACTTGTACGGTATTTTGATCATCCCATGAATGAAGTGTGAAGGAACTCCTTCTCATCATCATTGTCTTTATCTTTGATATCTAAACCTACTGACATTAGCGATTTCGAACCAGTAAACTCTCTTTCAATCTTCGAAAGTGAGACCGTCGTTGAATCGCTAAAACTATCATTCATTAGCGGTAAATGGTACAGAAGGAGAAGAATGGGGGTGGGCTATGTCCTCCGTAGGCACATGAATGGTTTTACAAGTTCTCCTGACGTGATTATACCTTGCAACAACATATGATCTAACTAACCATACCTCACGCCAAGATGGGCTTCAAGTGGGGCTAAAAAGCCCACTAGTTAAAGTAGATCCGAGATTGATATTGTTGGAGATATGCCCTAGAGGCAATAATAAATATAGTTATTATTATATCTTTGTGTTTATGATAAATGTTTACATTCATGCTATAATAGTATTAACAAGGAAACATTAATACTTGTGTGATTTGTAAACTAAAATAGAGTCCCTAGTAAAGCCTCTTTATAATACTAGCTTGTTGGTTAATAAATGATTGTGGTTTCCCTATCATGAACATTGAGATGTTATTAACAACAAGATCATATCGTTAGGAGAATGATATGGTGGACATACTCCTATAGATAAGCGTAGCATAAAGATCAAGTCATTTTAATAGTTCAATTGCTATATGCTTTCTGATACATAGTAACCTAATTCCTTCGACCATGAGATCATGCATATCACCTTCACCGGAAGGATGCTTTGATGACATCAAACACCACACCGTAACTGGGTGGCTATAAAGGTGGCATTGAGTGTTCGGAAAGTATTGGTTGAGACACATGGATCAAGAGTGGGATTTGTCCATCGATATGACAGCTAGATATACTCTGGGCCCTCTCGGTGAAATGTCATCCAATTAGCTTGCAAGCATGTGACTGGCTCACAAGGGATCACATATCACGGGAACGAGAAAAGAGTACTTATCAGTAACGAGGTTGAAGTAGGTATGCAGAGATACCGACGATCATAACCTCGGATAAGTAAACTATCGTGAGACAAAGGGAAATTGCTATCGTATGTAAGTGGTTCATTCGATCACAAAGTAATCGTATAAATATGTTGGAGCCATATGAATTTCCAGATTCCTCTATTGGTTATTGTTCGGAGAAGTGTCTCGATCATGTCCGCATAATTCAAGAACCGTAGGGAGACACACTTAAGGATTCGACGTTGTTTGAGTAGTTATGGAATGATGAGTAAGAGACCAAATGTTGTTTGGAGTCTCGGATGGGATCCGGGATATCACGAGGAGACCCGGAATGGTCCGGAGAATAAGATTCATATAAGGAAAGTCCTGTTTCGGGGTTGGAGAATGGTTCTGGTGTTTTCATCGGGAATGTTCTAGAAGGTTACAGAATGTCCGACACTCCAGAGGGGAAGGGTACATGAATGTGTCATAACAAGTTGGAATGATTGCATCATGTACTAGGTGTCATCGCTGAACAAAATAAAGGGTTTAATCAAATCCTAGTTTGAAAAGTCAAACGGCTATTTTGTGAGGTGGAGGGGAAGTAGGAAACCTACTTGGGGAGGAGTTCCCTCCCTCCACTGCCGGCCCACTTGGAGACCGAGTTGGCGAGGGACTCCCCTCCCCTGGCGTGCCCCCTCCACCTATATAAGGAGGGGCAGGGCTGCCCCTCCAAACACACAACACCTCCACCCCAAACCCTATCTCCTAGCCGCCGGCGCCGCCACCTCCTGCTGCCGCCGCCGCCTAGGCAAACTCTAGCCGCCGGCCTTGATCCTCCTTGGTGCGTCTAAACCCTAGATCGCCAAGGCTCTCTCTCATAGTCCACCATACTCGCTCCGGCTTAAGGCGAAGCCCTGCGAGATCTCCCCTCTACTTCCGGTACCACGCCGTTGTCTTTGGAATCGCGAGAGTGCTACAACCTCCGCTTCTTTGGAACAAGGGAGAGGAAGGTCTTCGTCGAAAATCGAATGTGTGACCGATTGCGAAGCGCCAAACGCAGCCTTGGGAAGGATCGTCTACGCGATCTTGAGATCGGAAAGAGTACGACTACATCACACACGAGAATCCGCTCTCGTTAAACACTTTGGAATCTTCGAGGGTGAGTTATTCCATCGACTCGTTGCTACAATCTAGTAGATAGATCTTGGCTTGTTTATTTGTATGCGGTAGAAATTTTTTGTTTTCCGTGCTACGAAACCCTACAGTGGTATCAGAGCCGTGTCTATATGTAGATCTGTTGCACGAGTAGAACACAATGGTCATTGTGGGCGTTGATGCTTTTGTTGTCGATTGCTTCTTGTGTACTTTGCATCTTGCGGGATGGTGGGATGAAGCGGCCCGGGCTATCCTTACATGGCATCGTTCATGAGACTTGCTCCACGCTTGACATGCAACTTGTATTGCATAAGTGGCTTTGCGGGTGCCTGTTTCTCCCAACATAGTTAAGATTCAATTTACAACGGGTGATTGACAATACTAGTATCAATGTTGTGGTTCTTGTTCGTAAGTTAGAACGACATTTATTGAAAGCCCCAAACCACGTAAAACATGCAAAGAAAGTAGAGGCGTCTAACTTTATTTTGCAGGGGTGTGCTGTGATGTGATATGGCCATGATTGTGATTATATTTTATGTATGCAATGTTCCTTATTGTAAGTTGGCAACCGGCAGGAGCCATATGGTTGTCTTTAAATTCTATTAAGACCCGTGTGTCTATTCAAAGTAGTTGTAATAGTTGAAGCCGGTGGACGACAACCATGGAGCAGCGTCATTGACCTTGATGCAATGCCGGTGATGATGGAGATCATGTTCGTGCTTGAAGATGGAGATCGGAAGCACAAAGAAGAAAGGCCATATCATATCACATATTATGAATTGCATGTGATGTTAATCCTTTATGCATCTTGTATTGCTTAGTTAACGATGGTAGCATTATAAGATGATCCCTCATGCACATGAATTTCAAGTTCTAAAGTGTTCATCCTTAGTAAGCACCGTTGCTAAAGCTTGTTGTTTCGAAGCACCACGTGATGATCGGGTGTGTTAGATTCTGCAAGTGCATACAACGTGAGCAAGCCAGATTTGTTCATGCGGAAGCTAAGGTTTGATATTGACGAGCCTAGCATGTACAGACATGGTTTCGGAACACGGATCACCGAAAGGTAAAGCATGCATCATATAGTAGATATGATGAACATGTCGATTGTTCTCCATTGAAGCTACATCAACTCTCGTGATGATCGGTATTGATGTGGTAGATTTGGTTCGTGTGCTCACTAAAACAATGTGAGGGATATTGTTTTGAGTGGAGTTCACCTAGATTAATTTAACTATTAATTAGAACTCAATTTGTCATAAACTTAGTCTAAACTATTCCAAATATGTTGTAGATCAATGGCGGCCCCTACCATCAATTTTAATGCGTTCCTAGAGAAAGAAAAGTTGAAAAACAATGGAAGCAACTTCGCGGATTGGTTCCGAAATTTGAGGATTGTCCTCACAGCTGGTAATTTTACCTATGTGCTTGATGCTACGCTGGGTGACCCACCTGCAGCTACTGCTACCGATGAAGTAAAGAATGTTTACCTCACTCGGAAGACTCAGTACTCCACAGTTCAGTGTGCTATCTTGTATGGTTTAGAATCAGAGCTTCAGAAAAGGTTTGAGAATTCAGACCCACATGATATTGTCCGTGATCTCAAATTGATCTTTGAGACTCATGTGACAATTGAGAGCTATGAGGCTTCTGAAAAGTTCTTTAACTGCAAGATGGAAGAGGGCAGCTCCGTCAGTGAGCATGTGCTTAAGATGTCTGGGCACGCAAACAAACTTCAAAACTTGGGTATAGTGATTCCTAATGCTTTGGGGATTTATCGTGTCCTCCAATCACTACCACCAAGTTACAAGAACTTTGTGATGAACTACAATATGCAAAACATGAACAAGAAGTTGCCAGAACTCTTCGCCATGTTGAAATCTGCAGAAGTGGAGATCAAGAAAGAGCACCAAGTGTTGATGGTCAATAAGACCACCAAATTCAAGAAAGGCAAGTCTAAGAAAAAGGGACACTTCAAGAAGGGTGGTAAGAAAGTTACCGCGCCAACGAAGAAGACCAAGGCTGGACCTCGACGATCTTGAGTGCTTTTGCAAGGGAGAAGGTCCTTTGAAGTGGAATTGCCCAAAGTACTTGGCGGATTTGAAGAACGGAGATCAAGAAGAAAGGTATATCCGATATACATGTTATAGATGTGTATCTCACTAGTACTCGTAGTAGTGCACAGGTATTTGATCTTGGTTCGGTTGCTCATATTTGTAACTCGAAGCAGGTCTTTGCGAATAAGCGAAGCTAGCGAAGAACGAGGTGACGATGCGCGTGGGAAACGGATCAAAGGTTGATGTGATCGCGGTGGGCACGCTACCTCTTCATCTACCATCGGGATTAGTTTTATACTTCAATAATTGTTATTTGGTGCCTGCGTTAAGCATGAACATATTATCGGGATCTTGTTTATTGCGAGACGGTTACTTGTTTAAGTCCGAGAATAATGGTTGTTCGATTTATATGAGTAATATGTTTTATGCACATGCACCTTTGATAGATGGTCTATTCTTAATGAATCTCGATAGTGGAAATACACATATTAATAACATTGAGGCTAAACGTTTGAAATCGAGCGATAAATCAACCTATATGTGGCACTGTCGTCTTGGTCACATTGGAGTGAAGCGTATGAAGAAACTCCATTCCGATGGACTTCTTGAATCACTTGATTTCGAATCACTTGAAATATGCGAAGCATGTCTGATGGGAAAAATGACTAAGACTCCATTTTCTGGTATGATGGAGCGAGCTACGGACTTATTGGAAATCATACATACCGATGTGTGTGGTCCAATGAGTGTAGCATCGCGCGGTGGTTATCGTTATGTTCTTACCTTCACGGATGACTTGAGTAGATATGGGTATATCTATTTCATGAAACATAAGTCCGAAACTTTCGAGAAGTTTAAGGAATTTCAAAGTGAGGTGGAGAATCAACGTAACAAGAAGATTAAATTTCTACGTTCTGATCGTGGAGGTGAATATCTAAGTTACGAGTTTGGCGAGCATTTGAAGAAATGCGGAATACTTTCACAATTGACACCGCCGGGAACACCATAGCGTAATGGTGTGTCCGAACATCGTAATCGAACTCTCTTGGATATGTTTCGTTCTATGATGTCACTTACAGATTTACCGCTATCATTTTAGGGTTATGAATTAGAAACAACCGCATTCACTTTAAATAGGGCACCATCTAAATCCATTGAAACGACACCGTATGAATTATGGTTTGGGAATAAACCTAAATTGTCGTTCCTTAAAGTTTGGGGTTGCGAAGCCTATGTAAAGAAGTTACAGCCGGACAAGCTTGAACCCAAAGCGGAAAAATGCGTCTTCATAGGATACCCGAAGGAAACTATTGGGTATACCTTCTATCATAGATCCGAAGGCAAAATCTTTGTTGCCAAGAATGGATCCTTTCTAGAGAAGGAATTTCTCTCGAAAGAAGTGACTGAAAGGAAAGTAGAACTCGACGAGGTTGTCGAACCTTCTCTCGAACTTGCGAGTAGCGCAAAGACGGAAGAAGTTCTGTGGTGCCTGCACCAATAAGAGAGGAAGCTAATGATGATGATCATGAAACTTTGGTTGTAGTTGCTCTGAGCCTCGCAGTCAACGAGTACTCGTACCACTCCTGATTGGTATGATCCCGTTATGAGTGTCATGATGGTGGACAACACCGATGACCCTGCGACATATGAGGAAGCGATGATGAGCCCAGATTCCAATAAATGGCAAGAATCCATGAAATCCGAGATTGGATCCATGTACGAAAACCAAGTATGGACTTTGGTGGACTTACAGGATGGCCGGAAGGCTGTCGAGAACAAATGGATTTTCAAGAAGAAAACATATACTGATGGTAATGTTACTATCTATAAAGCTCGACGTGTCGCAAAAGGGTTTCGACAAATTCAAGGAGTTGAATACGATGAGACTTTCTCACCTGTAGCGAAGCTAAAGTCTGTGAGGATTATGTTAAAAATCGCTGCATATTATGATTATGAGATATGGCAGATGGATGTCAAAACAGCGTTCCTCAATGGAGACATTGATGAAGAGTTGTATATGATGCAACCCAAAGGTTTTGTCGATCCTAAAGATGCTAACAAGGTATGCAAACTTCAACGGTCCATCTATGGATTGAAGCAAGCATCCCGAAGTTGGAATCAACGTTTTGATAAGGTAATCAAAAGTTTTGGTTTTATACAAACTTATGGAGAAGCTTGTATTTACAAGAAAGTGAGTGGGAGCTCTGTAGCATTCTTAATACTATATGTAGATGACATATTGTTGATTGGGAATGATGCAGACCTTCTTAATAGTGTCAAGGAATATTTGAATAATAGTTTTTCAATGAAGGATCTTGCGAAGCAACTTATATATTAGGCATAAAGATTTATAGAGATAGATCGAGACGCCTAATTCCATTGTCACAAAGTACATATTTGGACAAAGTTCTAAATAGATTTGGAATGGAATATAGCAAGAAAGGGTTCTTGCCCATGTTGCCCAATACGACCTTGAGTAAAACTCAAAGTCCGACAACGGAAGAAGATAGAGAAGGGATGAGTAAAAATCCCTATGCCTCAGCCATAGGATCTCTAAATGTATGCCATGCTATGTACTAGACCCGACATTGCATATGCTGTTAGTTTAACTAGCAGATATCAAAGTGATCCAGGAGTGGATCATTGGACAACGGTCAAAAACATCCTTAAGTACTTGAGAAGAACTAAGGATATGGTTCTTTCTTATGGAGGTGATGAACAACTCGTTGTTAATGGTTACACCGATGCTAGTTGGAACACCGATCCGGATGATTCTAAATCACAATCTGTATACGTATTTACTTTGAATGGTGCAGCAGTTAGCTGTAGGAGTGCAAAGCAAAGCGTTGTGGCGAGATCTTCAACTGAATCGGAATACATGGCTGCTTTGGAGGCTTCACAAGAAGCAATATGGATGAAAGAGTTCATTACGGAGCTAGGTGTGGTTCCTAGTGCGCTGGACCAAATGTCTATCTACTGTGATAACATGGGCGCCATAGCCAATGCGCAAGAACCAAGGTCACACAAGAAGCTGAAGCACATCAAGCTACGTTTTCACGCTATTCGAGAACATGTCCAAGATGGGGACATAAAGATTTGCAAAGTACACACATATCTGAATGTGGCGGATCCGTTGACTAAACCTCTCCCGAGGGCAAAACATGACCAACACCAAACTGCCATGGGTGTTCGGTATATTACCACGTAATCTAGATTAGATGACTCTAGTGAAAGTGGGAGACTATTGGAGATATGCCCTAGAGGCAATAATAAATATAGTTATTATTATATCTTTGTGTTTATGATACATGTTTAAATTCATGCTATAATAGTATTAACAAGGAAACATTAATACTTGTGTGATTTGTAAACTAAAATAGAGGCCCTAGTAAAGCCTCTTTATAATACTAGCTTGTTGGTTAATAAATGATTATGGTTTCCCTATCATGAACATTGAGAAGTTATTAACAACAAGATCATATCGTTAGGAGAATGATATGGTGGACATACTCCTATAGATAAGCGTAGCATAAAGATCAAGTCATTTTAATAGTTCAATTGCTATATGCTTTCTGATACATAGTAACCTAATTCCTTCGACCATGAGATCATGCATATCACCTTCACCGGAAGGATGCTTTGATGACATCAAACACCACACCATAACTGGGTGGCTATAAAGGTGGCATTGAGTGTTCGGAAAGTATTGGTTGAGACACATGGATCAAGAGTGGGATTTGCCCATCCATATGACGGATAGATATACTCTGGGCCCTCTCGGTGAAATGTCATCCAATTAGCTTGCAAGCATGTGACTGGCTCACAAGGGATCACATATCATGGGAACGAGAAAAGAGTACTTATCAGTAACGAGGTTGAAGTAGGTATGCAGAGATACCGAGGATCATAACCTTGGATAAGTAAACTATCGTGAGACAAAGGGAAATTGGTATCGTATGTAAGTGGTTCATTCGATCGCAAAGTAATCGTAGAAATATGTGGGAGCCATATGAATTTACAGATTCCTCTATTGGTTATTGTTCGGAGAAGTGTCTCGATCATGTCCGCATAATTCACGAACCGTAGGGAGACACACTTAAGGATTCGACGTTGTTTGAGTAGTTATGGAATGATGAGTAAGAGACTGAATGTTGTTCGGAGTCTCGGATGGGATCCGGGATATCATGAGGAGATCCGGAATGGTCCAGAGAATAAGATTCATATAAGGAAAGTCTGTTTGGGGTTGGAGAATGGTTCGTGTTTTCATCGGAATGTTCTAGAAGGTTCCGGAATGTCCGGCACTCAGGACGGGAAGGGTACATGAATGTGTCATAACAAGTTGGTATTATTGCATCATGTACTAGGTGTCATCGCTGAACAAAATAAAGGGTTTAATCAAATCCTAGTTTGAAAAGTCAACGCCAATTTGAAAAGTCAAGCGACTATTTTGTGAGGTGGAGAATGAAACCTACTTGGGAGGAGTTCCCTCCACCACCGCCCACTTGGAGATCGAGTTGGGAGGGACTCCCTCAGGCGCCTCCACCTATATAAGGAGGGGCAGGGCTGCCCCTCCAAACACACAACACCTCCACCCAAAACCCTAGCTCCTAGCCGCCGGCGCCGCCACCTCCTGCTACCGCCGCCGCCTAGGGCAAGCCGCCGCCGCCTAGGCAAACTCTAGCCGCCGGCCTTGCTCCTCCTTGGTGCGTCTAAACCCTAGATCGCCGAGGCTCTCTCTCATAGTCCACCATACTCGCTCCGTCTTAAGGCGAAGCCCTGCGAGATCTCCCCTCTACTTCCGGTACCACGCCGTTGTGCTGCCGGAATCGCGAGGAGAGTGCTACAACCTCCGTTACTCTTTGGAACAAGGAGAGGAAGGTCTTCGTCAGTACCGAACGTGTGACCGATTGCGGAAGCGCCGGAGCATGGCCGGAAGGATCGTCTACGCGATCTTAAGATCGGAAAGAGTACGACTACATCACCCACGAGAATCCGCTCTCGTTAAACACTTTGGAATCTTCGAGGGTGAGTTATTCCATCGACTCGTTGCTACAATCTAGTAGATAGATCTTGGCTTGTTTGTTTGTATGCGGTAGAATTTTTTTGTTTTCCATACTACGAAACCCTACAGATATGCCCCGATTGCCGGGCAAAAAAATCAGGCCTAGGTCGACCCAAATACAGAAAACTCTCAATGGGCCTCGTTGCCCCCATGTCTAAAGCGTGATCCCAACCCGACCCAACGATCGAGCCAAAAATGCAGGTCCAAGCCCAACCTGATGGCATGGAGTAGACCGGCCAAGCCTGCGGTTTTCGGGTTGGCTGCCCACGACCAAGTTTAGAATTGACTTTGCAATTTTATACCCCCAATAAAACACCTTTGCAATTATCATCCTCCAATTAACTTGGTAGCTTTATTTCCTTTTTTCGTTGCAAGAACTATGCACAACCACCTGACACTCATGAGTATCACCTGCCTTGCTAGTCGTTGTTTTAGGGGAAATCTCGTGCATCCAATCAGTGAAACAATTTCGTGTAATATTTTTTAAATGCAATATTCTTTCGTGACATTTTTCATGAAATCATAAAGTCGGTGATTATTTTTAATATTTGGAACATTTCCCTTGTAGCAAAATAACTATGCAACAAATCCTTATTTGTTTGTAACAGAACATAAAAATGCATGTAATTGTCTACAACAAAAAACTAACATATCCAACATGTATGTCCCTATCATACAACATTACAGAAACACATATACATGTCTTGGAGAAAACTATTCGTAGCACATGCCCAGAAAAATATAAAATCTATATGAATCGAACAATCCCCTGAGTTCTACCATCTTTTCTGAGCTCGGAGCTTCCTCCGCGAGTGTCCATAGTGGCACTAACAAATACTCCTTCAGAACAATCGAGCCTGTGACACATGGAGGCGGCGCTCATCCATGCTATTGAGAACACAATATATTGTCTAACTCTTTCCATCATTTCTTATCTTTTTTTTGCAAAAATTCTATCGATCTTTAATAATCATCAACAACAGTACAAAGAGACCCAAAAGTAATAAAAACTACAAACAGAATATTGGACCACCTAGCGATGACTACCAACACTAGTGCGAGCCGAAGGTGCACCGCCGTCCTCGCCCCACCATTACTGGAGCCGGGGAAAGCTTGACGTAGTAGAACTTTTTGTAGTAGATAGATGAGAAGTCGCAGCGGTAAGATCACAAAGGACCAACACATCAGAGCAATAACCATCGCCAATGATGACAATCGTGGATCGGAAGAGATTGACCTGTGAACAAACCAACAGACACGAAAATTGATCGGTTCCCAGGGGATTCGCCGGAAAAACGACTCCACACATCCTCCGTCGGCGCTAGATGCACCACCGGAGCAAGGATAGAGCGGGAATGACCTTATTCTGATTTCAGAACGTAGCCTTCGCCTCAACATCCCAAAGCAGGCACCAGAAAACCTGCTAAATAAAGAACGAAAAACCTCCCGCCAACGGAAGACCGTGGTACACCACACTTCAAAGGTCTTGGGGTCACCGGAGATGAAGCGGACCAGCGAGGGGGACAAAACCCTAGATGAGTTTTAGCAAGCTCCCAATCGCCTCTCCTAGCGCCTGCGTACGTACCATTTCAGTGGGCTTAATTCCCGTGAATCTCGTCATCAGTTTTTATTTTTGATTTAGTTGGTTAAGTGCATCAATTCCATATGGTATCAGAGCTTACAGATCTCAAGTTTAAACTTGTGCTCACACAATATTAAAAAAAATCCACCGACTACACCGAACCCACCTTATAAGGACTAAAAATATATTAAATATGAGGAAGTATTACCTAGCCGCTCTGCAAAAAAAAAGTTCACAAAAAAACACGCGCTCTCGCTTCGAGGGCGACGACGCCTTTCCTCTCGCCTCGGCCGGACCTCTCCTCCTCCTGCCGCCGCCCGGCAGGAGCCGTCGGGCTAAGCCAGGCGGCGCCACGCCTCTCTCGCCATGGGAGCCCCTGGGCGAAGCTTCTCGGCCGGTGCTCCTCGGGATCTGGCGGTCCGGACCTGCTCCGGGTGGTGGCGGGCGGTGGCGCCGTCTTGCACGGCGGGACGACGCGGCGCGGTGCACGCACGCCCTCTGGCGTCGGTCTTCACCCGGCCCAGATCTGGGCCCCTCGGGCCCGATTTGGGCTACGGCGGGCCAGCGCGTTTGCCGCGGCGTGGTCTTCCTGGTGACGGCGGCGGTGACTCGACTCTGGTTGGGGATGGCGGCACCATGGCTGGCCCATTGCAGCAAGGCGGCGGGGGCTTTACGGGCCCCTCGGGGCCCGACCGGGCCCGGGAAGGCCTGGTGTGTCCCTGCTGCTTTGTCCGGGCGATGACCACCCTTGGTGGTAGAGGTGGGTTCCTCCCGCCGGTTGTAGTGCTGCAGTCCTCGACTCGAGCTTGGTCTCTTGCATCTGTCCTATGGACTGCTTGCTTGTGTCTTCGATGAGACGGTGGCGATGGTGACGGCGCTATCGTGGTGGCACATGCTAGTGGGTGGCGAGATTGGTGGTGGTGCTCCGAAGCGTCCGGAGTTCTGTTGTGGGTGGGGTTAGGGGGAAATCCTTGTCGGTTCGTCCGATTCCGCCGCGGTGCCGCCTTTGGGTGGCGCCTTGCCTCCTTGGAGGGCGTCGCGGATAGGCCTACTCCACTCTACTCTGAGTGTCGGGGGAAACCCTAGGTCCTGTGCTCTGGGCCGGACAGCAGCGCCGTCGCCACGGCGCTTCCCTTCCTGAAGGTGCTGTTTTGACATTGGGCGATTTGGGGTGCCAGGTGCAGGGTGGGACATATTCGGAGGGCGCAGCGGTGGCCTGTCACCCTTGTCTCGTTGATTCGCCGTCTTTTTCATTTCTTTTTCTTTTGGGCATGTGTTAGCTGTTGCCCCAGCATTTTCAGTTGTTCGTTCCTTATCATTTAGGCGTTGTCTTTACCAAAGATGTCTTACCGATGTGTTTTATTTATAAAGCTGGGCGAAAGGCTGTTTCGAGAGAGAAGTATTACCTAGCCCTTTTACGTCGGTTCGAATCCAATACGTAAATCATGCGACGGCGGTGCTTGATGCCCTGAGTGCGACGAGGTCTCCGTACAATGTGCTCTGTAGTGAATAAATAGGGAGATGCATGCATGAAGGAAAAGCAACGTGTGTGAGGAGCCAGCTGACATTTTCAAATAATATGGATCGGATGGAGTATCTAAATGTTTCTCCATTTGAGTGTGCTTGATTTTTCTCTGATTATATGCCCTCACTTTTTATGTACACATATACTGGTTCTTCAGTTCCAGATATTGACCGTACATTTCTAGCGCAACATTTAGCTAATCACAATCGTATTTATTGGGTTGCTTGTTGGCCAATGTGTGATTTGGACAGTCAGAATTCTCATAATAACATTCTAAATATCGGACTTATTTTCTTCTCCCAAATCATCGGTCTCGACAAACAAAATCTACACGAAAATGACGGCTGCCAATGTTATCTGCCTCTTTGCCAGTAGTTTCCTTTGTGAAGTCCAGCAAGCCACAGATAATGTCAAAGCATAGCTCATTGAGCGAGTTGGTGCAAGCAAGCCGAGGTAACTTGGGTCTCACCTGTCACCGTTAGCTTGACAGGGTTGGAATAATTCCAAGATGAGTTAAACATGTGGACTTGCTTTGCTTGCCTCAGATCGAATAAAATCGGGTGACCTCTTGGTGAGATCAAAGGGAGGACCAGCTTGCGCCCTCCAAGGGGTAACTTATTAGGTATCACCACCTTCTTGATGGCTACGCTTTGCTTTTGGGTTGTAGTATTTTCTTTCTTTCCTTCTTTGTTGGTCTCTTTTTCTGTGGTATAAGAGGTGTGCTTCGGTCCGTCCCCTAAACTTAAGTTACATGGGTCGTTTTATTTTTTTACCCGTCGAAACTCATATCGAGGCCACGTAAGCTAGAAGTTTTATTTCAAAACACGCCCTATTTTGGGCTATGCAAACAAGACAAAATTGTGGATTAAAATAGTTTTTATTCCTTTATACATCTACAAATTTGTTTCAAGCCCCAAACAAAATACTATTTCTTCCGAAACTTCGCACGTACGTATTCACGAGAAAAAAATGGAATTTCTCAAAACTTAAAAGTGCCATTTCTCAAAACTTAAGAGTGTTTTTTCCGACACAAAGGCCAATAGCGAATAGTCATACATACATACGATTTTCTTCGTTGGCGCTAGAAGTTGGGTTCCGAAAATTCTACACAAAAGCAACACGATCCAACTGATTGTCAATCATGAACTACCAGTACCACACATCTATTCAGGTTTAGAGCATCTCTAACCCATCCCAAAAAAAGATTTTAGAGAAGAAAATATACTCCTTTAACGGCTAAAACCGCACCGAACCGATGACGTATCGGCGTTTAGAGGAGAAAACTTTTAGGAGTCACGGTTTTTGACTCGCAAATATACGCGGCCGAGAGGTCGGCTCCTATATTTTTTCTCCTTCGACCCGCCCGTCTGCCGCCGCCGGCTGCCGGATCCGTCATCCACTGATGCCTAGAAGGCTGCCCCGACCCTCCTGAACTTCTGCAGCAAGCCAGGCCGGCACAAGCTACTTTCCCCAGCCGCAAATCCGCCCCCGACTTTGTCGGATTCGACGAACTGGGACCGGGATTTGTCGAGATACGGGCGGATCCGCACCTCCGGCATGTCTTCGTCCTCTAGCCGTCGGCGCAACTCCCCGACCGAGCTCGCAGGAGCGCCACCGCCGAGCACCCGCACCGTCACTTGCTCCGGCACCGAAACCCGCGCCAGCTCTTGTGCCCGCATCGGCACCTTCCCACCCCGACGCCATAGGAACAAAGTGAGTTCACTTCGGTATATCCCCATTTTTTGTTATAAAGCTCATAAATTTTCTAATCGGAAAATGATGATTATTTGTACTCCCTCCGATCCATATTACTTGTCGTTGAAATGGATGTATCTAGACTTGTTTTAGTGCTAGATACATCCGTTTCCGCGACAAGTAATATGGATCGGAGGGAGTAGCAAGGTGAAGATGAGGACAACGATTTGTACTTTGCGTGGCATTATTAAGCAATTGCTGGAGCCGACCAACCGTTCCAACAATTTTGGAAAGAAATACATGCCAATTTTAATCAAAGAACTGGTTATGATGGTAGGTCATTAGTATCAATTATGAATAGGTGAACCTTGCTAGTAATGCGCTCCAATACGGCCGACTAGAATCTATGAATATGAATAGGTGGAACATGGTAGTATGAAATAGGATGATGCTATCACTTTGTTAGTAATGCGCTTCAATATGGCCGGCTAGAATCTATGATTATGAATAGGTGGAACATGGTAGTATGAATTAGGACGATGCTACCACTTTTCTAGTAACTAGCATGGTGGCCCTCGCAAATGCGAGGGCATCATCTTTAAATTTTTTTAGAGAGGGCCATCATCTTTAGTTTGTGAAAAAATTATGGAAAATGATCTTCATAATTTCAAGAGCAATCAAATTTTATAATAAAATATTACATTACATAGACACCTATGATGTTAAATTTATATCATATGTGTAGAAGACATGTTAAACCGTCGTTAGTTCATGTGCAAACGATATGTGAAATTTGTGCATGATATAAATTGGTATATAAAACTAAATTGTAGATCATGACATATCTTGTAGTTATTATGGGATCTTAGATCACTATGCAAGGTTAACATGCGCCAAATAATTAGGGTTTACCTGAGCAACAATCCTATGATGCTTATAGCATTTGACGGGACAACAACTTAATAAGATAAAACAAATAGAACTTATCATCTTTAATATCCTAAACCAAGAACATGCTTAATGAATAGACAACAATTTTATGCATCTTGTAGTTTATGGATAGAGCTCAAATATACTAACACAACTCCAATTTGGTTCACCTTCTGATAAACAAATTCTAAGATTATAGAGAGAAATCCATCAGCCTTAGTTATATCATCTTCATAAGGTAAGGTGAGAGTTTCACTTCTGCTTGCAAATATATATACACCATAAGGATTCCATAAAAACTGTCTATTAGATTTATTTTTCATGTTTAATCCTTGAAACATTAAATCCATTGAAAGATTGATATATGATATTTAAGTAAAGTCATACAATTGTTTGGTCGCAAAAAGTTTAGGTCATATTATTATCAACAAAAAATATATACTTTAGGAAGATCTATTATTGAATGTTTGATACTGAGACAATTTAGAAAGTTCTGTTGGTTGGTATATGTTCACGTACAATTGTGATGATCTATTAACTTCAATTTGCTTATGTAAACTATGAAAATCTATTTACTATGATTTTATAAGAATAATATTATGATAATATGTTCGTTCCATCTTGTTTACACATATGATTTACGGCTTCATGAGTCATCCATGAAGGATCCTAGCCACTTCTTTGAGTGTAGTTTGGGTATGTAATGTTAGTGTATTTTACGTAACAATGTCTCTCTGTTTCACACGGTGTTGTATAGGTTAGGTTAAATGTACATATTGGCTCCATCAAATTTCTTGGTATTTTTCATATCGATCACCATTTATCGTGCAATAGTCCATGTAACCGATGGATCTTTTGTCTTGTTCTTTTCTCTCTTGCAATTTGGTGATTTGGCAATAGAGTACCGGTCGGATAGTCTGCCTTCTAAGGAATATGTCTGTGACCATCAGGCACCGGACAACTTAGTCCTAGTATCTAAAGTCATCATCGGATACATGTTTTTTTAACATGCGAGGTTAATTTGACTTTTATAAATTATGTTCTTAAAGTTTCTATATATGCCGTACATACTTACAAAAATCTATTTAATTTCATCTGTCACAAAAAACAATCTATCTTACAGAGCTTTTGATGTATTTTCCCTGCAAGGCTGCCACCATGTCCTGTTGTAGTACACCTATGTCATGACATGCATAAGTGTAATATAAAATCACGTCTTGTATTGATTTGATTTCGTGTTGGTGTTTCCATAGCTGAGATGGTGTTCTATAGAATAAATGAAATATTGGTTGTGTTCAATTCCTTGTATTTCTTCTTTGGATCAATGTTTATCGTGCGGTAGTCCATGAAACCAGTGATTCTCATGGATATAGTTTTTTCTTTCTAGACAGTTTGGCAAATTGGCAACAGAGTGGCTGTTAGATAGTTTGTCTTGCAAGGAATTGTGTCTAGCACCAAAATGAATCCGGCGACCTATGTCCTACTCCCCCTATTCCAAATTATAAGATGTTTTAGCATTTTTTTAAACACGTGTATTTATAAATCTTTTAGTGTGTAGATTCATAGCAAAATGAGTGAATCTAGATACTAAAAGACGTCTATATACATGTGTATTACAAAATGGCTAAAATATCTTATTATTTTAAAACTGAGGGAGTACTATCTAAAGTCAACATATCATAGTTTTCAAAATCTGTGAGATATTTTTTCTTTAGTAAACTATTTTAAAAAAATATGTATGTTGTCATATTGGTATGCATACTTACCAATCTAATTTTAGAGCATGTCCTATATTTTTCCTACATATTGCCAGCATGTTCTATTGTAGTATTGCTTATATCACGACACTCACGCTAAAATCAGATCGTGTTGATCAGTTTCTAACTATTTCCCATAGCCGACCAGTTTTGGAGTTTGCTTCACTTATCAATGAGTTTTTGGGTTATTTTTCACCTGATAGCTCTTGTGGCTGATTAGTTTTGGAGTCTGTTTCCCGGACGCATCGATCAGTTTTTTCTTATCACGCTGAGTTTGTCTGGACCAGACGCCCCCACGTTCTACGTAGTTATTGTAGGCATTTTTTCCAACGGCTGCATGCATGTATTCGCCTTTTTTTCCAACGACTCTAATAGAGTCCGATGGAAACGTGCATTGACACGGGTCGTATCAAATCTGGTATTTTATACGTGTCTTCCAACATGCACAGTGTCAAACCAAATTACACTGGTACGTAACTATTGATTTCTCGTTAAATCTTAGCCATATATTTTAGATCTAACTGTCGAAATAATTTAGGTGTAATTAAGATGATGTGGCTAAACCTGGTGGCTCTATTAAACATCCTTATATTGCTTTTAGTATATAATAGATGGGCTCCAATACGCTAAATAATGGTGTTTAAGTTTGAATTTAGCGAATTAGGATGATGCAATCATTTTGTATGACTAATTTATCGATATTTATGATTTAGAAATCTTTATGTGGTGTGTTTGTTCAAAAATATTTTTACTCCTCCAAATTATTGGGGATCAGATCCGCGGTGCAAAATTTAGAGCACTATATTTTGTGCTCTAAAGAATAGGGAGTCTTTTACTTTTTAAAAATTTTGGGGATAGGTTAGAGATGCTGCTACACCCGAGGAACAGGGACAGAGCCGCCGAGCAGGCGGCAGAGTTAGGCTGCCCAAGCAACAGGTACCCTCCAACTCTCGAAGCAAACCAAGCACCATTACGCAAGCGAGGCAGATGCTGATCATGATCATGACCGAGACAGAACCCCCGCGCGCACGAAAACCACATGGCGGCTGGCACTGCCAGCCTGGCGTCCACTGGCAAAGGTCCTCCTCGTCGACTTGCTTGTCGCGCGTCAACGTCGGCTCGACGGAACCCGACCGGGCTCCATTTCCCCCGTTTCCACGAGACACTGAGCATGTTTTTCGGGGGCAAAGTTGGAGTGCGCAATCAGCGGTTGACGCATCGATGGGTTAGGACGAGGGCTGGAGACGATAATCCAGCCAATTGGCTAGTTATACCTGATACGATGTCCGTTTCTTAAACAAGCAGCAAGGCAAGAAACGGCTATTAGCTCCATGTAACAAGCAAGCGAGTAGGCAACTGAGGAAAGCTACCACTGGGCAGCAGTAGGTAGCAGATATCAATCATTCATAGGGGGAAGGGGGAGGAGACGATCGAGCTCGGCCGTGTTAGCTGGAACGTCGTCCTGCGCATGCATTTCCTCGAACACAAGGCAGTACTCTTTAGCGTAGGAACTCCGGAAACATCGCCGGCCGTGGACGACGATGAAAGCTATAGTTAAACACCACACTGCTTGTTGTCAGTTTAATTGTCAACAATGCCTTTGGAGTGCGGGTGCCTCTGACTTGTGCGCGCGGCGAGGCAAACCCACCGGCCACATCGTCATTCTGTGTTTAATTAGCTGCTGGTTTGGTGTGGGGTGAGAGGCCACAGCATCGAAGCATCATTGGGAAATTCATGGCTTGTGTCCCCAGATACGCAACCAAACCAGGGAGGGAACTGAACTACTGAACCGTGCCAATGATTCTCTGCTGCTTTATCGCCTTGCCTTTTAAGTGCGCCGGCCGGCTCGTGGCCTCGAGCTCGATATCAAGCCGGGGTAACCGATGCATCAGGTACAAAAATGCTATGCTTTCTTTCCGTATGCATCACATGAGTTTGATAAGAGCAGTGTGTCATCTTGTGCCTTGCTGCTAAATTCAGAGCATGCCCCTAAAAGCATCCTCTGCATTTGTATCCTTTTTTACAGGCTTGCATGTGTTTTCTTAGAGAATCTCTAACCGAAGGATAAAAATTTAGAGGACAGAATCGACGGACAAAAATAAATGAGAAAAAAATTTAGTCCTCTAAACGATGGCCGTCAGAACCGATCCCCCAAAACTAGCACACGAGGGAAGCCAATTTATCATTAAACACTTTATCATTTCTATATAGTCATAGCGATCAAACAATGGCAATTGCTCCTATCCTAAAAAGAATCTTGTATGCATTCTACCCGACGCGAACGGTTTCGCTATGTAAGAAACGGATCGGCGATCGCATCTGACCCCAACGACAAGCCAAGCCGCCGGTCCCTGCCTCCTCCGTCCGCCGCTCCGGCGATGGGAGGGGGCGGGGACCCTGGTGCTTAGGCTCATGTAGTTAGGGTTGGCCTAGTGTTTCCTTGAGGCGCTATTTGCATGGAGGAGAAGGTGTCACGTCAGAATAATTTGCCTCTGCTCCTCTTCCATCTTGAGGTTGCTCTAACCGGCGGCGTGGGGGGGTAGGTGGCCCAGTCGTCTCACGGATCTCTGGATCTGACGAGGTTCGTGTCTGGTGGTCGATGGTTGGCACCCTCGCGGGTGGCGGTCTTGTCGGCTGCTCTAGTTGTGTTTGTTGTCTTGCAGTTGGGTGCGCGGATGACGGCCGGCGACGGTGTTCCTCTCCTTTGACTACATCAGATGAAGTTGATGGCGTTGGGATCTGGTGATCACGGGGAAGATCCTCGACCGACGTGCCACAAAGTCTTGGTCTCGTTGCTTGCGGCGGTCCGATTCATCGGCTCAAAACGCAGCATTGTACGCGAAGGTGCTCTCCCAGATCTTGGTATGGCGGCTATTCACCTCTTTCTTCGGCGCATCCATGGTGGCGACGGAGGACGACGTTTCGGCAAGGCACAATTTTCTTCAAGGGTGAACTTGTAGTTTTACTCCTTGTGGGGTTCTTTTTGCAAAGTTGTTTGACACTCATTTTTATTTCATATGATGACCATATGTGTAATCTATGTAAACTCGTTTTGTTTAATGAAATATATGGTTACTTTAAAAAATGGAAGAATTTTGTACTTGTGATTAATTTTATGTAACCAGTTCCAAAAATATTGGCAACACTACACGGAGGATACAAGTCTGAAGCTGCTTGAGTGACTGACCATATAAAATGGACAAATTGACATTCGAAAAACAAATGTTTGATTGTCTTATTATGATAATAAAACACATTTTTTTATCTCCATGTCAATTACGCCTAATAAGATTATCTTTAATAAGGATCACCCCACGACGAAGATACCAAACAAAAATACTCCCTCCATCCCAAAATAGATGTCTCAAATTTGTTAAAATTTTAATGAATCTAGACACTATTTAGTATATAGATTCGTCTAAAATTTAAAAAACCAAGACATCTATTCTTGGACGGAGGGAGTATGTTTTTAAAAGGTATTTTCATTCTCCAGATTTTTCGGTTATGATGAGCTGGTAAGACTGGCTGGACCAGTGGATTGTATATAGACCTAATTGGGATTGGCCATTCGCACTCAAGTTCCATCGAAATTCATCGGTCGGAGGCATCAGTTGGACAAATTTCAAGTACGGTAGCAAGGCATTCCAAGATGTAAGTCTAGATCCGATTAAGTCTCAGAACGACATATTCGGTAGAGAAGACTTCAATACCGTATAATTGTATCACCATTACGACGAACAATATTATTTTCTAGAGTGGCTTTTTCTGGCCACTTATCTTTTTAAAAACGTATCTCGAATCTATCCTTAATTAGAATCGATCCAAAAGGAAGAAGTGTTTCTTTGTGGGTATTAGAGCAGGCTAGAAATGTTCTTTCTGGCCTTGTATAAACCGTGGTTAAAGACTTTTTGAGAGAGGAACGTGCCGGTCGAAGACGTGCAGCAGCCGGGGGTAGACCTTCGACACGAGCACCTCCGGGATTGCAGCCGGGTCGGCGAGTGGAACGCGGCGCTCCGCAGAGCGGCACCGGCGCCTACTGTCCGAGGTTCGCATTTCAGCCTGACGTAGTTTCCGCCGGTGTCGGCGGCATGCCGACGTTGACGTACGTCGTCATGTACTCGAAGGGCCATTACCGACGTGCGCCGTGGCGCGGACCGTGCACCGCCGCGAGCACGCGGTCGTGCACGGTGCCGTCGCCAGAAGCATGCAGCTCGAGGATGGAGCTTAGCATCGTATTGATGCTACGACTGGCAAGCGCTGCTGCTAATTTCTTCTTGGTGATCTGAGGCGTGACAGGTGTCCGTGACACAGCTCGACGACGGCGACGACGGCTGGTGGTGATCGCCGGCATAAACTTCCCGGTGCACGGCAGCGGTCGTCTCGCCGGCTGCCGACCTCCTTGCTCTGTTCTTCTTCAGCGACACCCGGCACACGACCCATTCGTAGCTCTGGTGCAAGCCATTGGGCGCGGCGGCGGCGAGGCGGTACTCGTGCATGACCCACTCTGTACGCGAGGACCGCGCCTTGCCGCGGTGGAAGGCGAGCGCCGTCTTGACGCCGACGAGCAGCCGCTTGCCATTGCCCTGCAGCTGCACGAACACGGGCTTCTCCTTCCCCGTGGCCTTCCAGTACCCGCTGGCCGCTCTCCGGCGCCGTCCGATGCCGCCGCTCGCCGGGGTCTGCCGCTGGCTGAAGAAGTAGGACGCCTCCCCTTCGCTCGCGCCTGCAACAATCAATCGAAAACGGAAGGACATCAATAAATTTCCATCCGAGAGCGAGAGTATGCATGCTTGCGTGCAGAAATGTGTCAGGACGTACCAGGGAGGTCCCAGGGGTCGGGCAAGGCGGCGGCATGGACGACGGGGATGACGGCGGCAGGGAGAGGCCGCGCGAGGACCTTCCGGCGGAGGTACTGCACCACCAGCTCCTCGTCGGTTGGGTGGAACCGGAACCCCGGAGGCAGCTGCTGCCTCGGCGGCGCCTCCCCTGCTGCTGCTGCTGCTGCTGCCCGCCTCTCCATTACAACTGCGCGATGTTCGTCGATGCACTGCAGTTGCAACTGAAGCTGATCGATCAGCGACCAGTTAGGAGAGACAGTACAGCTATCAGATGTAGAGAGCGGAGGAGAGGGGGTTGATGAGTGGTGGTGGAGTGGAGACGGAAAAGGCGGGGAATTTATAGGGTGCCGCCGGCGATCGATGTGGCGTGGCGCCAACTCCATCCGGTTACTTCAGCAGTATGATTCCTTGTCCGATGTCACAAAGATCCCGTCTCCTGCTCCCCCAAAACCACTAGAAATAGCCCCTAATTACTCTTCCTTCCTATCAATCAATCACGTAAACTGATAAAATAATTCCTAAGTTAGGGATGGACCGATACAAAAGTAGACAAATTCTATATAAGTAGTTGCCCGGCCACTTGGGAGCTGAAAGAGATCGTTGTACAGAAGTAGACGATTCTATCTAATTTTCTAATACTCCATGTCATATGCAAGTAAGTACGTTTTGACAAAGGCACATGGTTAATTGTCTTAAGCTTGCCGGTGATGTCGTGCACGCTAACCAACGGCGGTAAGCGAGAGCCTCCGTTGATCATCATGGTTCCATGTATACATGCGTCTGTGCGTGTTAATTATGCATGTGACAGTGTGATGCTACATGTGAACTGAAACGAAGGTCAGGGCACCTTCCTTTTCTTGCTTCTAATTACCTTTTTCTTGCAACTATTTGTTTCTAGTGTTGCTTAATCCTCGAGTTGCTTCCTGCCTCCTCCTTGCGGGCAATCGAGCATCACGAGTTCCCCGAATCTTGGGAACTTCGGGCTCCACACGATGATAAGAAGATATTTCAGGTGCACCGTCAGAACTCAAACTGACGGAAACTTATTTGCCTTGGCTAGCATCTGGCGTGGCAAATGCTATCTCCCAGTTAATGCTAGTACTAACTTTGATGCATAATAAGTACTGTATCACTGATTTAGTATAAAGTTATACTATATCAGCTACACTTATCATGGATAGGAGATGCTCCCTTCGTCCCAATTTATGTTTCATATAAAGTTTTAAAAGTCAAACTTTACAATATTTGTGCTATTACTCATGTATTATTGGGTTGCTTGTTGGCCAAAGTGTGATTTTGACAGTCAAAAATCACATAATATACATTCTAAAATGAAAGCGGGCTCTCTTTTTTCATCGCCCATATCATCCGCGTCGCGGGCAAAGTCTACAGAAAACGACTGGAGCTAATGTTATCAGGCCATGCCACTGCAGGCCACATATATAATGTCAAAGATAGCATAGTTCATTCAGCGAGTTGGTGCAAGCAAGCCTGAGGTAACTTTGGTCTCACCTGTCACCGTTGGCTTGACAGGGTTGGAATAACTCCAACATGAGTTAAACCTGTGGCCTTGCTTGCTTGCCTCACGTCGATTCAATCAAGTGACCTCTTGGTGAGATCAAAGAGAGGACCAGCTTGCGCCCCCCAGCGGGTAACTTACTAGGTGTTACTACCTTCTTACCTTCTTGATGGCTACACTTTGTTTTTTTTTTTACAAAATTCCACCGATCTATTAATAATCATCAATAACGGTATAAAGAGGACCGAAAGTAATAAAAATTATAAATAGGTCATTGGTCCACCTAACGACGACTACAAACACTAGAGCGAGCCGAAGGCGCGCCGCCGTCCTTAAATCGTAGTAAAACTTGTTATAGTAGACAGACGAAAAGTCATCGTGCTAAGGCCACAAAGGACCAGCGAATAGAGCAACAGTCATCGTCAATGATGACAACCGTAGATCGGAAGAGACTAACCTGAAATCACACCAACGGACAAAAAAATGCATCGAATCACAGGAGATCCGCCGGACAAACGACTCCACACGCTCTCCGTCAGTGCTAGATTCTACACTTTTCTTTTAGACTGTAGTTTTTTATTTCTTTGTTGGTTCCTTTTTATAGGGTATTAGTTCTGAGATGATTTTGCTCTGCTTTGGGGGAGTACATTTTCTGCAGGTGTTGTGTTTTCGCTGTGCTTTCCATCACAAAGGCCGAGAATCATCAAATTAAACCTAGAAACGCATCAACACAACTTTGAAAGTGATTCTGAAAATCGCATTTTTTAAGTTTCAAAATAAGGAAAATTAAGCATCTCACATGTACAAATAAAAATAGAAACATATTCTTGCGTTTTTTCATGACAAGATGTAAAATTTTACAAACCGTGTAAAAATCACATGATCGCAGATCTTCATGTTGAAAGTTACAAATTTGTATGAAGACCGAATGATCTTATGTTTTTTATACATATCATGAACGGATATATTTAAGTTCTTAATTGTAGACGCATATACCTGCATCCATTCTCTACGTGCGTTGATTCTTTTTGCTAAAAATTTGAACTTGAAAATATAATTTCGTGCTCAGTCCACATTCGCTAGAAGTTGGGTTCATGCATACCTAATCTCTGAAAATTATACACGAAGAAAAGGGTACAACCGGATGACAATCATGAACTACCAGTACCAAGCATCTGTTCAGGTATATAGGCTTACACCTGAGAAATGGTGACAGGGCAGGCTGAGTTAGGCTACCTAAATTGGCCCACCCAAGAAGCAAGCTAGGCACCATTACGCAATGATGCAAATGCTTATCACATGGCGGCTAGCAATCCGGTGTCCAATGGCATACAAGGCACTTTCGTCCATTTGCTGTCGGCGTGTCGACGTCGGCTCGACGAAGCCCGGCCGAACGAGCTCCATGTTTTCCGTCTCCGTGAGACATTGGGCATGTTTTCAGGGCTAGTTGGAGTGCAATTGGTTGATGGATGGATGGATTAGGAGGAGAGCTGGACAACTGCCACGCAAAGTCCAATCCAACCAATTAGCTGCTCACCTGATATACCATGCCACCAGTTTCTTAAACAAGCGGCAAGAAGAGAGCGAGCGAGTAGGCGGCGCAGAAATGAAGCTACCACAATGCACCAGCAGTGTAGGTAAGGTGAAGACCAATCATATGTACTAGGAGGAGAGCTCAGTTAGCTGGTACGTCGTCCTGCTCCTGCGCGTGCGTTTCCTCGAACACAAGGCAGTATTAACGTAGGAACCAGGAAACCCGGCCGGCCAAATAATCGATAGATCATCTGTGGTCGTGTGAACAGTGGAGCTTTCACTCGTTGATGATGAAAGCTATATATTTTTTTGAAAAGGAGCATATATTAATATCAAAAGATACCAATTACACTTACCTCTGCAACAACGCAATACCCTATTGGTATTACGGATGCACACAGCCAACAAAAGATAAAGAAAACTAAAAAAATAAAAGACCTGCTACAGTGTTCCGGTCCTAGCAGCAACAGTATAACCACCACCAATACAACACCTGAACTCCAGGCTCTTCAAAAGCGACGCCTCACTAGTAGAAAACTGGCTATCCGTTCCTGCCTCCTAACAGCATTAGTTCTGGTTCCGCCACGAATCGGGACTAATGCTGGCATGTGTCACGGTTCGAGCGGACACGGGGGCCGGAGGCATGCGTCCCGGTTGGTAGGGGGGCACACGTCCCGGTTTGTAACACAAACCGAGACTAAAGGTTAGGCGTCAGCCACGTGGCGTGGCACACACCTTTAGACGTATGATCCCGTCCTCTATAAATGCAACACCCCAGCCCTCTGCCTCCACTCTGTTTTTTCTTGGTGGAAGGTGTGAGGGGTGTGCTAATTTTTTTCCCTATGCATGCATTCAAGGTGTTTGATGAAATGTTTGAGTGAATGATCCGATTCAATTTCTCATAAAACAAAAATATAGAAGATGTCCGAGACGCACTTAAGCTTTCTCTCCTCTTTATTTCCCTCGATCGAGGTCAGCAATCTTATCTTTTCTCTGTCATTGATACAATGCACGTGTCGATGTGAATTGGTCATTTCACTATTTATGATGTCCTGTTTTTGATAAACTTACTTATATGATGCAGATGTACGGTCGGGAATGGATGTACGGTGACCGGCGTGTACCCGGGTATATGAAAGGCGTGGATAAATTTATCGATGTGGCTACGGCAAACAAAGAGAATGGTTTTATACGTTGTCCATGTGTTCAATGTCGGAACAACAAGGAGTACTCTTCCTCGAAAATCATTCGCGACCACCTGATTATGAAAGGTTTCATGCCCAACTATAATTGCTGGACCAAGCATGGGGAAAGAGGGGTTATGATGGAAGATGGTGAAGAAGATGATGATGATAACAACTATCATCATATGTTTCCTGAATATAGTGATACTGCAATGGAAGACAATAAAGAGGAAGGAGGTGAAGAACGGGCATCAGATGAGCCGACTAATGAACTTGGTAGGGTCATTTCTGATGCAAAGAGAGACTGTGAAACAGAAAATGAGAAGTTGAAGTTAGAGGGCATGTTAGAAGATCACAAGAAATTGTTGTACCCAAATTGTGAAGATAGCAGCACAAAGCTCGGTACCACACTGGAATTGCTGCGATGGAAGGCAGAGTGTGGTCTAACTGACCCCTCATTTGAAAATATGCTGAAATTAATGAAGCCGAAGTTTCCAAAACATAACGAACTTCCCGAGAGTACCTACGAAGCAAAGAAGACTCTCTGTCCTCTAGGATTAGACGTGCAAAAGATACATGCATGCATTAATGACTGCATCCTCTACCGCGGTAAGGAGTATGAGAATTTAGATAAATGCCCGGTATGCAATGCATTGCGGTATAAGATCAGACGAGATGAACCTGGTGATGTTGAGGGAGAGTCCCTCCGGAAGAGGGTTTCTGCTAAGGTTATGTGGTATGCTCCTATAATACCAAGGTTGAAACGCATGTTCAGAAACAAACAGCATGACAGGTTGTTGCGATGGCACAAAGAAGACCGTAAGAAAGACGGGAAGTTGAGACACCCTGCTGATGGGTCACAGTGGAGAAAAATTGAGAGAGACTTCCCAGACTTTGCAGGTGACACAAGGAACTTATGGTTTGGTCTAAGTACGGATGGCATGAATCCTTTTAGGGAGCAGAGCTGCAGTCACAGCACCTGGCCTGTGACTCTATGTATCTACAACCTTCCTCCTTGGTTGTGCATGAAGTGTAAGTTCATTATGATGCCAGTGCTCATCCAAGGCCCGAAGCAACCGGACAACGACATTGATGTGTACCTTAGGCCATTAGTTGAAGAAATCTTACAGCTGTAGGGCAAACCAGGTGTACGTGCGTGGGATGAGAACAAACATGAGCCATTTGATCTACGAGGGTTGCTTTTCGTAACCATCAATGATTGGCCTGCTTTTAGTAACCTTTCAGGATAGACAAACAAGGGATATAAGGCATGCACGCACTATTTAGATAAGACTGAAGGTACATATTTGCATAAATACAAGAAGGTTGTGTATCTGGCGAATCGACGATTTCTTCTGACCAATCATCCCGTAAGAAAGAAAGGCAAGCATTTCAAAGATGAGGCAGATCACCGGAAGAAGCCTGAACTCCCTGGTGGTGATGATGTATTTGGTATGGTTAAGGACATAGAAGTAATCTTTGGAAAGGGTCCCGGCGGTCAATCAGTTCTGAACGACGTCGCTACATGACACGCACCCATGTGGAAGAAGAAATCTATATTTTGGAAGCTTCCATATTGGAAAGTCCTACGTGTCCGCTCTTCAATCGACGTGATGCACGTGACGAAGAATCTTTGCGTGAACCTGCTAGGATTCCTAGGCGTGTATGGGAAGACAAAAGATACACCAGAAGCACGGGAGGACCAACAAATTATGAAAGACCCAAAGAACATGCATACAAACAAGACGGATAAAGGGCGTCACTTAAGTCGTGCCAGCTATGCTCTTACCAAAGCGGAGAAGGAAATCTTTTTTGAAGTCCTTTACAGTATCAAGGTGCCATCTGGCTTCTCATCTAATATAAAGGGGATAATAAATATGGCAGAGAAAAAGTTCCAAAACCTGAAGTCTCATGACTGTCACGTGATTATGACGCAGTTGCTTCCGATTGCATTGAGGGGGCTTCTACCGGAAAATGTTCGAGTACCCATTGTGAAGCTATGTGCATTCCTCAATGCAATATCTCAGAAGGTAATCAATCCAGATATTCTGCCAATGTTACAGAAGGATGTGGTACAATGTCTTGTTAGTTTTGAGTTGGTGTTCCCACCATCCTTCTTCAATATTATGACACATCTCCTGGTTCACCTAGTGGAAGAGATTGCCATTCTCGGTCCTGTATTTCTGCACAATATGTCCCCTTTGAGAGGTTCATGGGAGTATTAAAGAAATATGTTCATAACCGTGCTAGACCAGAAGGAAGCATCTCCAAGGGATATGGAACAGAGGAGGTCATTGAGTTTTGTGTTGACTTTATTCCTGACCTTAAGCCGATTGGTGTTTCTGACTCGCGCTATGAGGGAAGATTAAGTGAAAAAGGCACGCTGGGAAAGAAAGCAATGATATGTAGGGACGGAGATTCTTTCACTAAAGCACACTACACAGTTCTACATAATTCCACCTTGGCAGCTCCGTATATCGAGGAACACAAGAATATTGTACGCTCCAAAAATCCGGGGAAGCCTGAATCATGGATTACAGATGAACACATGAAGTCTTTCGGTGGTTGGATGCGGACACATCTCTTGAATGACACCACTGTTGGAGATCAGCTATACTTGTTGGCCGTGTCACCATCTTCTACTATATTGAATTTCCAAGGGTACGAAATAAATGGGAATACATTCTACACGATCGCCCAAGATAAAAAGAGCACCAACCAAAATAGTGGTGTCCGCTTTGATGCAACAGACGAGAATGGACAAAAGGACACATACTATGGTTACATAGA
Source organism: Avena longiglumis (assembly GCA_030063025.1). Classification (NCBI taxonomy): domain Eukaryota; kingdom Viridiplantae; phylum Streptophyta; class Magnoliopsida; order Poales; family Poaceae; genus Avena; species Avena longiglumis. Next base: position 32,947,916 of record CP125975.1, read on the forward strand.
GGAGATATGGGAACTAGACTATGGAGTCTCTTTTAAGGTCCCTTTGTTTCGCTGCAAATGGGTCAACCTGAATGGGGAGGGGGTAAAGATAGACCATTTGTACGGAATGACAACAGTGGATCTCAACAATCTTGGTTATAGAGATGAACCATTCGTCCTAGCCAATGATGGGTCTCAGGTTTTCTATGTGAAGGACATGTCCTCCAGACCTAAAAAAGAAAAAAATATGCAAACGAATACATCATATGATGAGCCAAAGCGTCACATAGTTCTTTTAGGGAAAAGAAACATCATGGGAATCGAGGACAAGATGTATATGTCGTAAGATTATAATAAGTTTGATGAAATTCCGCCCTTCACAGTGAAAACTGACCCAAGCATTCTGTTAAGTAAAGAAGATGCTCCATGGTTACGCCTGAAGCGATCATAAGGAAGGACATATGCCAAGAAGTTCATGCTCATATTGTGTAACTCTAGTTCATGTCTGGCCGGGATATCTTATCATGTTTACAAATTTCCAAGTTTAATAAATGTATTGAGTGTTAGTCCCCGTTTGTGGATTGACCGGGACTATATATAGGGGGGCCTTTAGTCCCAGTTTTGTAGTCTCGGTTTTTAATATTAATAAATGTCTTGAGTGTTAGTCCCGTTTTGTGGCTGGACCGGTACTAAAGGGGGACTTTAGTCCCGATTCGTAGAACGACTTTCCCGAACTATGAAGAAGTTGTCCCGATTCGTACTTATCATTAAGATATGATCTCCAAACGCGCGTGGTCACATATTAGGGAGTGTCTCTATGACCAATTTCTTGGAGCCCTGAAACTGGTCGTAGTGGTGTCCCTGCTCTCGCACACCATCTTGCAGCTTGTAACTTCTCTAACTAGATCAATACACCTGGGAGCTAACTAATTTCACATATTAGGAAGTGCCTCTCTGACCAGTTTCTTGGAGATGCCGGAGGACTGGGATCCGGCGGAATCTCCCTGAAATTGGTCGTAGTGGTGTCCCTGCTATCAAAAACAATATTGGAGATGTCTCAATCTGGCTGGAAGACTAGACTCACAAGGATGCCTATTTATAGTACAAGCAGCTCGGCATAGTGTCGACACTTACGACATAATATCGACACTCACCCCTATTATTAGTGCTGACTCGTGTTTTGTCCCGGTTGGTGTCTCCAACCGGAACTAAAGGTTCATCTTTAGTCCCGGTTTGTGGCACCATCCGGGACAAGGTACACGCCGCACGACATAATGTCGACACTCACCCCTATCATTAGTGCTGCCTGGCCCAGCCTGCCGAAATCCCTCCAACCGGGACTAAAGATGAACCTATCAATGTTGTTGTGCCTATATTATGCATGCATGTGGACATTGGTATGGAGAACAATGTTGCAGGAGGACGTTTTCCTTTTCGTCAGACGGAAAAGCCATTTTCCATTTTCCGAGTGCAAAAAATGGATCGTTTTGTGAAGTAACCACCAAATTGCTGTTTCAGAAAGCCTCCATCCCATTTTTATAAAATACTAGACCACCTTACATGGACTATCTCCCAACCGGGACATCTCAAACATTTTCGTCCATCCCGGGTAAAAAGGACAAATGTCTGCCGAATCGGTAGGAAGTGGGTCCGATTTGTACTACAGGTACATGATCTAACGCCCGTGATTTTTTTAAAAAAATCATTTTTAGACTCGTAATATGTGGTTTCTTCAGAGATCCAATGCAAGTTCGAACGATGCTCGTCCCCTATCTTTATGCACGCCGGTTCGACCATAGTTAGAAATTCAAAAAATTCAAAACAGGCATAAGAAATTCAAAAAAATCCGAACAATGAAAATCCTTCGCGTGGTGTCATATTATGTGACATAGTTGAAAGGAAAAATACCAGACTTGGTATATTGATCATGTCTCGAAAAAACCTTCACAAAATGACCTATCATGTTCGAGGTTTCATGGCTTTCGGTCCAAATGACCGATGTTATGTGCTGAATCACGGTATAGTTTGTGATGCCGTGCCCATATTATGCATCCATGTGGACATTGGTATGGCGAACAATGTTGCAGGAGGAAGTTTTCCTTTTCGTCGCACGGAAAAGCCATTTTCCATTTTCCAAGCGCAAAAAACGGGTCGTTTTGTGAAGTAACCACCAAAATGCTGTTTCAGAATGCCTACAACATTTCTTCCCGCCATTTTTCTTCCCGCCTTTTTTTCCCGCCAGTTATCTTCCTGCCATTTCTCACTATATACATGTAGGGTTGGCCTCCATTGTCATTGCACATCTCTAGACTCATATCTGCAACCTCATCACTCTTTCCCATGGCTTCCACTGTAGCACTAACCCCCAGGGAGGCGGAGGCGCTTTGCGCCTCGAACTACTCCTGCCCGCCGGACTACTGTGTCCCCGTCGGCTGGATGCTGAGCGCCGGAGGCGTGCCGGTTCCTCCTGTCCCTCTAGGTGTGGCACGCCGGATAGCCATCACGAACCACTACTACTTCGAGCTCACGTGGGAGTAGCGGAGGAATCCCAGATGGCATCCCGACTATTTCCCAACTTGGGAAGCCTTCTTCGTGGATCGGCGTGAGAGGGAGCTCGCCAGGCACGAGGAGGATGACCCACCTCCTCCGAACTTCAACGAGGCCGGCCGTCGGCAGTGGTGGCGCGGCCGGACTCTTCAGAGTGTCATGGCCTACGACACGACCGCCGGCTCTAACCCCCGCCTGCGCTACCCTCAAGTCCAGCCCACTCGTACTCAGCCTTCAAGGTTCAACTACGGCAACCCCGACGACGACAGCGACGACGGCCGCGACGAGTACGACGACTATAGTGGCGAGTATTACATGTGTAGGCAGGAGCATGACTGAATCACTCCAAAATTGCAAAACAAGTTCGGTCGATTGTGGCTTAATCTGGCCATGTATCTTAATTTTCAGTTCTTCGATGTAACTTAGTGTTAGTTGCGTTATGTACTTTAATTCTAGTTCTATCCTAATAAAATTTTCTTCCCGCCCATTATTTCCCGTCCTTTTTTCCCCCGCCCATTAATATATAAAAAATATAAGTTAATTCAAATCCAAATTAAAAACGGAAAATGATTTTGAATTAGTTATTCAAATCCAAACACTTTTTATGTTTAAATTTTTTCTAAATTCCAAATTAATATTCAAAAAATATAAGTTAATTCATTTTTAATTTTAAATGGTTCATAGTTTAAATGGTTACATTAATTATTTTTAAAAACAGAAAATGGTTTTGAATTATTTATTCAGATTCAAACACTTTTTATGTTTAAAGTTTTTCTAAATTCCAAATTAATATTCAAAAAATATAAGTTAATTCATTTTTAATTTTAAATGGTTACATTAATTATTTTTAAAAACAGAAAATGTTTTTGAATTTGTTTTTCAAATCCAAACACTTTTTACGTTTAATGTTTTTCTAAATTCCAAATTAATATTCAAAAAATATAATTTAATTCATTTTTAATTTTAAATGGTTCATAGTTTAAATGGTTATATTAATTATTTTAAAAATAGAAAATGGTTTTGAATTAGTTATTCAAATTCAAACACTTTTTATGTTTAAAGTTTTTCTAAATTCCAAAGTAATTATCATTTAAAAGCATTACAAATTTAAACCTCAAAATAAAAAATAAGGTGGGAATAGAGAGAAAATTACTGATTTTTTTTTAAAACAGGGTCATACGTCCCGGTTGGAGCTACCGACCGGGACTAAAGACCCCTGCGCACGCCCCTTGGGCTGATGAAAAAAAAGTGGAGTATACCTCCCGGTTGGTGGCTCCAACCGGGACAAAAGGTCATTCTGTTATAACTGGCTCGCCTCCTCTTCTTCTTCTTCCCCATCTCATTCATCGACGCGCGCACACAGGAACCCCCCACGACGCCGGCAGGCTGCCCGCCGAGCTCGCCGCCGCTGTTCGATGCAAGGATTGGAACCGCCGCGTTCCCCTCTCTCTCCTAGTACCAATCTCTTCCCCTCTTGTTCCTTCTCGCATTCTTCCCCATTTGATCAGAAACCCTAACTCGTCATTGCCGCCGCTAGAGACTCCGAGCCCAAGGTGCCGAGGAGCTCAGGCCGGATCAAGGCTCTCTCATAAAGGAATCGGCCCTTCTCGGCCTTAATCAAGCTCTGCAATGAAGGGTTTCGCGGCATAGTAAATCAAAATTTTCTACGGATGCGAACAGAGGGAAGCCAAGATCTAATCTAGGAGATGCAAAAAACGAGAGAGATTGGATTAGATCTTCATACCCTTGAAGATTCAAGACCGGAACGCTCGCCTAACGTGGGTGATGTAGTCGTACTCGCTTCTCCTCCTCGCGATCCGATCCGATCTAGCACCACAAGTGGCGGTGCCTCCGTGAGATGCACACATGCAGCACCTCGACGTATCCTCCTTCCTTGGTCCAGCAAGTATGGTGGAGAGATGGGTTGGATCTACAACGCGACGGCGCGATGCAATTGGTGGAGAGTTTCTGCAGCAGGGCTTCGCCTACACGCAGTCGGGAGGGAGAGAGAGAGAAGGGCAGCAGGGCGACTGGGCTTGAGGGAAGGTGTGGGGGGTGGTGCGCCTCCAGCCCTCTTTATATAGAGGGGTGGGCGGCAGCCCTAGCCCCTCCCCCAATCCAAGGCCGGCGGCCAAGGAGGAAGAGTGGGGGGCAAGGAAACCCCCCACCCCCTTCTAGAAGCTCCAACTAGGGTTTATCCCTTGTTGGCCGGCTGGGCCCTATGGGGCCTTGTGCCCCTGGCCCAATGCGGCTAGGGAACTCCCTTATAGGCCCATGCCCCCTCCCGGAAGGTGGGGCCACGTTGGTCCCCTTCCGGAATGTTCTAGAAGCTTCCGGTACAATACCGATTAACCCGGAACAATTCCGAACACCAAAAACTACACTGCCTTATATGAATCTTATTCTCCGGACCACTCTGGAACCTGTCGTGATGTCCCGGATCCCATCCGAGACTCCGAACAAAAAAAACTCATAAACCAATCATCCAATCTATCCTAGCGTCTTGACACGTTAAGTGTGTGACCCTGCGGGTTCGAGAATATGCAGACATGATCTTCTATCAATAATCAACAGCGGGGTCTGGAAACCCATATTGACTCCCACACATTCATCGATGATCATATCGGATGAACCACGATGCCAGGATTCAATCAATCCCATATATATATATATATATATATTCCCTTCCTCTCGCGATATTTTACTTGCCCGAGATTTGATCGTCGGTACCGTCATACCTAGTTCAATATCGTTCACAGCAAGTACTTTACTCGTTCCGTAATCCGATATCACTTTGTGATTAACTCCTTAACCACATGCTTGCAAGCGGTGTTGATATCGATTACCGAGTGGGCCCGGAGTATATCTCTCCGACTTGGGAGGGACAAATCCCATCTCGATACATACAACCCAACAGATACTTTCCGATCACCTGAGAGACACCTTTATGATCACCCTCTCATAGGATGACATTTGATGACCTCAAAGCTTTCTTCCGATACCAGGGAGTTGTATTATCTCATGGTCTAAGGAAAACAATATTTGACATAAGAAAAGCTTCGCAAAGATGAACACGATGACACGATCTAATTGCTTCGCTTAGTTTGGGTCTGTCCATCATATCATTCTCCCAATGATGTGATCTCATTATTAATTGACAACTCAGGTCCATGGTTAGGAAACCTTAACCATCATTAATCAATGAGCTAGTCCATAGAGGCGTACTAGGGACACGGTGTTGTTTACAAAACACACAAGTATTAAAGTTTCCGCTTAATACAATTCTAGCATGGAATATAAACATTATCATGAACAAGAATTATAATAATAACATCTTTATTATTGCCTCTAGGGCATAATTCCAACAGTCTCCCACTTGCACTAGAGTCAATAATCTAGTTTACATTTGGCAACAATCTCACACCCATGGCATCGAGGTGCGATCATGTTTTACACGTGGAAGAGGTTTAGTCAATGGATCTGCGACATTCAGATCTGTATGCACATTGTCGATCTTCGATCTCCATCTCGCTATATAATCTCGGATTATATGAAACTTGGTTGATATGCTTGGTCTTTGGATGATATCTTGGTTCCTTAGAGAGTGCTATGGCGCCAGTGTTGTCACACAATATCTCCAAAGGTCCAATGCACTTGGAACCACGCCAAGCTCAAGATGATGAAGTTCTGATCCAAACTCCTTCACTTGACGCTTTTGGTGAGCCATGTATTCCGCTTCTACTGTAGATCCCGCGATCACGCTTTGCTTGCAGATTCTCCAGCTCACAGCTCCTCCATTCAAAATATACACGTATCCTGTTTGAGATTTAGAATCATCCTTGTCGGTGTTGAAACTAGCGTCGACGTAACCTTTTACGACGAGCTGTTCATCACCCCCATAGACTAAGAACATTTCTTTAGTCCTATTTAGGTACTTTAGGATGTTCTTCACGGCTGTCCAGTGTTCCACTCCTAGATCACTTTGATACCTGCTCGTCAAACTAAGAGCATTGGACACATCCGGTCTAGTACACAGCATGGCTGTGGCATCCCGCAAAACCACTACTAGAAAATCGCGTTGTTTTTGTGCATTGCATCATCATCCGCATGCTCATGTCATCAGGCCACATTGCATTTGAGTATCGTCATCATCTTGCGGTTGTTTGCATAAAACTATTTTCGAAAAGCCTGGTTTTGTTTTCTAAACACCCCATCTTTATTTCAAATTAAAAACCCGGGTCTCCGGATTATTTTGTTTCGTCTAACCACGGTTTTCAAAAGCCCCCATTTTAAATAAATAAAATATTTAAATTATTTTTAGGAGGCAGCCCGCTAGGCCCGAAAGCCCGGCTGGCCACCTCCAGTTAAAAACCTAGCTACCCGGATCTTTTCCTACCTATCCTAATTCTACCCAGCCCCCTCCACCTCACCTGCACCAATCGGTGCACGCCACATCACCCTTGGCCAATCCCCCACCCACTCACATCCCGCCACCTGGCCAGCCCCTGCCTACACCCACACACGCGCACGTCACACCCTGGTGCCCTTCCCTGGCCCCACCCGCAGCGAGCAGGCCCACCCCACTCCCGCACGTCTCTCCTCTGCCCCGTTCCCCACCAACCACCGAACCAACCCTCTGCTCGCCTCCTCTCTACCAGGCACCGGCCGCCGTCGCCGGCCTCCTCTGGCGCCCCCTTCTCCGCCTCCTCCCCGGTCCGGTCGAGCCCGGCGCCCTCGTCCCTCCACCATGCGCGCCGCGGACCCGTCTGCCCGCACTCGCCTTCTCTCTGCCCCACCGGAGCCTCGTGAGCTCGCCATGGCTCCCGCCGGCTCCGTGGCCGGGCACACCTGCAGCTCACGCCAGGCCCTCCGCTGCCTCCCTACGCTGACCTCCCTGTGACCTCCTCCTCGTCTCTGCAGCGCCACCGCTGCCGCCCGCTGCTCGTTTCTCCGCTGTCGCTGCCCCTCCTCGGTCCTCGGCCCAGCGCCGCCAGGACCTTCTCCCATCGCGCTCTTCCGCTGCTTCCTCCGCCCCGCCGCCTGCGACCCTCGCCCCGGCCGACGCCACCGACGCGGCCTCCACCCTCGTGCCTCCTCACATCGCTCGCCCGCCGAGCATTGCCGCTCTCAGCCACCGCTCGCCTCCTGCTCGCCAGCGCCCTGACGGCATCGAGCCCGCCGCTGTTGATTGGCCTCCCTGGAGCCTTGCTGCCTCTACTTCTATGCGTCGCGCTTGTCTGCGCGTCCCCAACCTGGAGCTCGCCCTTTACACCTTCTCCAACATCTGAGACGATCACATCTGCAGCAGTTTGTTCGCGATGGCTCTGGCCGGCCCTCTGTCTCCTCGACCCGGCATTGCCTCATGATGTCCCTGTGTGCTGATACGATGTATCAGATGCTAGGGCCCTATCGAGCCAGAGATAGTACATCCAGGTGTTGCTAGCTATGTTGGAAACAGTGAGGTACTATGGCATTACAAAGAGCTAGAGTTGATGATCTTCATGTGGCGGCGGAGCTTATGTTGAATGTGAAGACTTTTGTCATGATCGAGAAGTTGGAACCCGCGAGGATTGAACCAAGGTCTCACCATGATCGACACCGACTCCGACACTCGGCAAGGTCATCGAACCGTCTTGGTGAACAAGATCGACATGCTTGACATGACTGTCCGATGCCATGGATGGCGCCAAGGCCTCCGACATGGAACCCTGAAGACCCCGGTGTCGAGCCCCAAGTTCGCCACCGATGATCAGGATGTTATCCCAAGATCTCCTTCCCGGAATTCGACGCCTCGATCCTGCGGATCCGAAGACCGAACCCGAACCCTCGGAACCCCAAGATCGCCGAATCCCTAATGTGTGATGCCCTTAACAAGCCCCGTATTTTTATAATATATGATATAAACTTGTTGCATTAAATCATTCATGTCGCATACATATTTGTGTGGTTTGGGGGCCTTATGCCGATTCACCTAATTAAATATGGAGACCATAGGCGGACATTTCTAGTCTCATATGGGTTCCATTTAAATTTGTGTAGCGAACCGGTGATATATCTTGCCATGTTAAGACAATATTTAAATTGCGGGGTATCTAAACAACGTAAACCTATTAATTAATTGTCGGGACCCCGGTTACGCTTAATATTGCCTAGTCGCATCGCATTTGCCATGTCATACATCATACATGCATCATGCCCGATCTTTTGCCGTAGTATTAAATAGTGCCTCCGGTGTTTCTTCTAGTGCTTTGCTTCTTCACGGATTAGGCCGATGAGTTGATGCGAGTATCGACCCGATCTTCGGATGAACCTTCGACAATGTTTCAGGCGAGCACCTCCCCCTTTCTACCTATCTTACTTTTATAGTATTTATTTCCCTCATGTTGATCTATTGCTATCTGTGTTGCGATGCTCTAGTTTTCGTACCCGTGATATCCCTTGCAGCCTTATACTGCCTTGGACACAACCTATTACCTGTTGTTTGGTAGATAGTTGGACTTGCGCGTCGTAGTCGCTTGCTCAAGTGCTGTTGCGTGTCGTCCAGTACCACAGTTGTTGGAGTATTGCCGCATGTTAATGTTGGAGTTGATCATAACTTTAATTATTGTTTAATAACTAAAATTGAAGTAGGTAAATGCAGAGGCACAGGTGGGCAATAGATGTTATTTGGTTTTTAACCGTCCACTTGTGTCCCGTAGGACCCCGAGTACTTGATACATGTTCCTTGAATATTCGCGCTATCCACATCCGGGAGGATTATGGGACCCCCCTGAGCTAGAGCTTGATTCATTCTTATTTCTTGGGGCCACAAACTAGTTTGAGGTTTTATTTACTATCCTGTACTTATGCCATGCTTTACTGCTTTATTTAAATTGTGCGATGTACTGCACCTGTACTGTTTAGGATCGGGACACGATTTCACGGTATCGACAAGCCCACCACACTTTCGGTTCCCATGCTTACTGGCCCACCCAAACCTTGAGTCCGTTTGAGTCAGCTAACTTCGCTATGGTAGCTTAATGGGGTGGCCCTGAAATATTTCAATCCTGTGATTGCTTTGTCGTGAAAGCCTCGTTGGGTTTTGATTTGGTTTTTCCGAGGTTGATCGAGTGTGTGTTGCTATTTGTGCACCCCGCAGGTAAAACTTCAAAGCCGTGTCTGCGGTTATGGACGACTTGGAGCACAGTATCTCGATCATAGACAACTATAACTAAAGTAGTGCTATAAATTTGACTTTATAATGACTAGTGATCAGCTTCACTCTAATGGAATGGCTAAATAAAATTGCCAACAATTGCTTGTTTGGGTTGTCGCTTGCTACCATTGTATCTGACTAGTAAGTATTGCAACTATAACGGAATGGCTAAATAAAAGTACCAACAACTGCTGGGTTTGGGATATCTCATGCTAATTGTATCTGACTAGTAAGTGTTGCAACTACAACGGAATGGTTAACTAAAATTGCCCACTTCTTATTATATCAGGATGACTATCTATACCTGACTAGTAATTGCTGCAACGATAACTGAATAACTAAAACTGCCAACTGTGTGAGTTCCTCGGTTGACTTCCTCGTTTGGTCTCGAGGGGGAAATACCAGGATGGGTATGTTTGGTGGTAGTATCAGGTTGGTTCCGAGTAGGTCTTTCTTATCCCTCTCTGATAGCCGACAGTTATATCGAGTCTCTATAGGTTGTTTAGTGCATGCCGCCGCCGATCTACCATACCTATGTAGGCGAGGACCGCCAATTCTAGCCTCGCCGCAATCTTGCCTCGATCGACCGCTCTCTTTTCCTTTGCCCTTTGTCGCACCCCTTTGTTTAAACAGGTTTTGAGATCGACGTTAGCAGTGGTTACCCTTCCGCTTGGGCAGGGTTATGGACGCCATTGGTTATTCTTCGTGGCTCTTAGCCCCATTTGCATCTTGTCCGTAGTTGGACGCCTACCGCTTTCAAGGTGATTTGGATCTTTGTTCTATATTCGTATTCTTGACTCATGGAGTCGTGTTGTATATATATCTGTTCTGTGGGTCCCATCGAGGACTGTTGTGTAATGTTATTACTTCGTTTTCCACCCGCACGAAAGTGCCTGGTGGGCACCTTTGAATCGTTTCTATGCGGGTTTGGCGGGAATCGCTGAAACTTGCATAGGGCCGATTCTGAGGGTGTTACAATGGCATACATGATAGAACCTATGGCCGAGGCAGAAGTCACTTTGCTCATAGCTTTCCTATCATTTACCATAGCTGGACACTGAGCCTTGCTCAATATCTTACCTGACAACATAGGCACTGAACCTTTCTTTGTCTTATCCATTCTGAACCCTTTCAGAACTTTGTCTAGGTATGTACTCTGGCTTAAAGCTATCAGGCGTCTTTGTCTATCTCTATAGATTTTGATGCCCAATATATAATCAGCTTCACCTAGGTCTTTCATTGAAAAACACTTGTTCAAATAACTCTTCACATCATTAAGCATGTTAATGTCATTTCCAATAATCAATATGTCATCCACATATAGTAATAGAAATGTCACCGAGCTCCCACTCACATATAGCTTTGGGTTCGAGCTTGTCCGGCATCAACTTCTTGACGTAAGCTTCGCATCCCCAAACTTTAAGAAACGTCAACTTAGGTTTAGCACCAAACCACAGTTCATACGGTGTCGTCTCAACGGATTTAGATGGAGCCCTATTTAAAGTGAATGCAACGGTTTCTAATGCATAACCCCAAAATGATAACGGCAAATCAGTAAGAGACATCATTTATCGGACCATATCTAATAAGGTTCGATTCCGGCATTCAGACACACCATTGCGCTGTGGTGTTCCGGGTGGCGTGAGAAGCGAAACGATTCCGCTTGCTTTAAGATGCGTGAGAAAATCATAACTCAAATATTCAGCTCCACGATCGGATCATAGAAACTTAATCTTTCTGTTACGATGGTTCTCCACTTCATTCTGAAATTCTTTGAACTTTTCAAATGTTTCAGATTTATGTTTCATTAAATAGATATACCCATATCTACTTAAGTCATCGGTAAAAGTGAGAAAATAGCGATATCCACCGCGCGTCGATACACTCATCGGTCCGCATACATCGGTATGTATGATTTCCAACAAGTCCGTTGCTCGCTCCATCATACCGGAGAACGGGGTTTTGATCATCTTGCCCATGAGGCATGGTTCGCAGGTGTCAAATGATTCAAAATCAAGAGACTCCAAAAGTCCATCAGAATGGAGTTTCTTCATGCGCTTTACACCAATATGACCTAGACGACAGTGCCACAAATAAGTAGTATTATCACTATCTACTTTGCATCTCTTAGCCTCAATGTTATGGATGTGTTTCATCCCTTTCGAGATTTAGAAGGATTAAACCATTCACAAGGTGCATGACCATAAAAGATGTTACTCATATAAATAGAACAACCATTATTCTCCGATTTAAATGAATAACCGTCTTGCAATAAACAAGATCCGAAATAATGTTCATGCTCAACGCAGTACATAATAACACTTATTAAGGTTTAAAACTAATCCCAAGGTAAAACTAAGGAGAGCGTCGACGGCCATCACATCAACTCTTGATCCGCTGCAACGCCAAGATCGTCACCTCATCCCTTGCAAGCCGCCTATTCCGTAGCTCTGCTTCGAGTTACAAATATTAGCAACCCAAGATCAAATACCCGTGCACTACAACGAGGGCTAGTAAGGAAAACATCAATAACATGTATATCAAATATACCTTTGATGGTTCCAGCCTTCTTGTCCGCTAAGTACTTCGGACAGTTGCGCTTCCAGTGACCCTTGTCCTTGCAATAGAAGCACTTAGTGTCCGGTTTAGGACCAGACCTGAGCTTCTTCTCAGCAGGGGCAACGCGCTTGCCGCCGCCTTTCTTGAAGGGCATCTTTGCACCCTTAAATTTCTTGAAGGTGGGGGGCTTGTTGACCATCAACACATGGTTATCCTTTTTGATGTCCACCTCCGCAGCCTTCAGCTTTGCGAAGAGCTCGGTGATCATATCAGTGGAACCAATCTGATTGTGATTCACTACAAAACTTTTGTAGCTGGGAGGGAGTGATTGCAGAACCCTGTCAATCTTGAGCTCCTCTGGAATCTTGTAGTCCAGTTGCTCAAGGCGTTGAGTGTAGCCCGACATCTTAATGGCGTGATCACTAACGGAACTCCCTTCCTCCATCTTGCAGTTAAAGAACTTCTTAGAGATCTCATATCTCTCAGAACGGGCCTGAGTCTGAAACATGGTTTTCAGCTCCTCGAGAATCTCAAAGGGCCCGGGATAGTCTTCAAAATTATTTTGAAGGTCCGATTCCATAGCAAACAACATGGTGCTCTTAATCACACCATAATCATCTTTGCGCGACTGATAGACAACTTTCTCATCAGCCGGCGCAGTAGCAGCAGGGGCGTCACCTAACGCATTCTCAAGGACATAGTCCTTTTGACCGTCAGAGAGAATGATTCTCAGATTGCGGAACCAGTTGGTGAAGTTAGACCCATTGATCTTAAGCTTTTCTTTCTCAGCAAAAACGTTGAAGTTGAAGTTGGACTTAGCCATTTGATCTACAATATTTGCAAGTACAAATTAGACTATGTTCATGATAACTAGTTCAACTTTTAATCAAATTACTAGATGAACTCCCACTAAATTCAACATCCCTCAAGTTGTTTAGTGAACACGATCCAAATTCACCACACCTAATCCGATCTTCACGAGAAGAGATGTGGTTTCAATGGTGGACAACGAAGTGTCGATCATATCATTCATATGACTCATGCTTAACCTTTCGGTTCATGTGTTCCGAGGCCATGTCCACATGCTAGGCTCGTCAAGTTAGACCCAAGTATTTCCGCTGCAAACTGGCTTGCACCCGTTGTATGTGAGCGTAGAGTCTATAGCACCCGATCATCACGTGATGCTTGGACACGACGAACTTTCGCAACGGTGCATACATGGGGAGAACACAGTTTTTATCTTGATCTTTAAGTGAGGAATCATCTTATAATGCTACCGTCGCGATCTAAGCATAATAAGATACATAAAAGGATAAACATCACATGCATATAACTTTATGTGACATGGTATAGCCAATATTCGCGCAATGATCTCCATCTTGTGCGTGCCGGCATGATCTCCATCACTCCACCATGATTGCCTATAAGAAGTTGACACACAGGTCATACACAATTATAAAGACAACCATATGGCTCCTGCCGGTTGTGTACTCATCGACATGCAAGTCGTGAAACATTACAAAACATGATCATCGCATACATTATACACATCACATCTTGGGCCATACCATATCACAGAAAACACTCCCTGCAAAAACAAGTTAGACGCCTCTACTTTGTTGTTGCATGTTTTACGTGGCTTATGGGAGTAGATGCTAAGAACGATTCTTACCTACGGAAAGCCACAACGGTGATATTATGGTTGCCAAACTCCGGTGTTAATCCCATGACAACTATAGTGAGAGAAACTAGCATCCACCAGCCGCATGTGTGGAACAAGCCACACGTCAAGTGCGGAGCCGGTCTCGCGAACGACGTCGCGTAAGGTTGGCCTGTACCGCTTCAATATCACTATCCCGCGTCATAAGAAGAACACAAACAAGAGGCTTACAACAGAAAACATCAATGCCCGCAACAACCATGTTGCGTTCTACTCGTGAAACACATCTACGCATAGATCTAGCTCTGATACCACTGAAGGGTTTCGCGGCATAGTAAATCAAAATTTTCTACGGATGCGAACAGAGGGAAGCCAAGATCTAATATAGGAGATGCAAACAACGAGAGAGATTGGATTAGATCTACATACCCTTGAAGATTCGCACAGCGGAACGTTCGTCGGAACGTGGGTGATGTAGTCGTACTCGCTTCTCCTCCTCGCGATCCGATCCGATCTAGCACCACAAGTGGCGGTGCCTCCGTGAGATGCACATGTGCAGCACCTCGACGTCTCCTCCTTCCTTGGTCCAGCAAGTATGGTGGAGAGATGGGTGTTGGAATTATGCCCTAGAGGCAATAATAAAGATGTTATTATTATAATTCTTGTTCATGATAAAGTTTATATTCCATGCTAGAATTGTATTAAGCGGAAACATTAATACTTGTGTGGTTTGTGAACAACACCGTGTCCCTGGTACGCCTCTAAGGACTAGCTCATTGATCAATGATGGTTAAGGTTTCCTAACCATAGACATGAGTTGTCAATTGATAATGAGATCATATCATTGGGAGAATGATATGATGGACAGACCCAAACTAAGCGAAGCAATTAGATCGTGTCATCGTGTTCGTCTTTGCGAAGCTTTTCCTATGTCAAATATTGTATTCCTTAGACCATGAGATAATGCAACTCCCTAGTACCGGAAGAAAGCTTTGAGGTCATCAAACGTCATCCTATGAGAGGGTGATCATAAAGGTGTCTCTCAGGTGATCGGAAAGTATCTGTTGGGTTGTATGTATCGAGATGAGATTTGTCCCTCCCAGGTCGGAGAGATATACTTCGGGCCCACTCGGTAATCGATATCAACACCGCTTGCAAGCATGTGGTTAAGGAGTTAATCACAAAGTGATATCGGATTACGGAACGAGTAAAGTACTTGCTGTGAACGAGATTGAACTAGGTATGACGGCATCGACGATCGAATCTCGCAAGTAAAATATCATGCGAAGGGAATATATATATGGGATTGATTGAATCCGGCATCGTGGTTCATACGATATGATCATCGATGAATGTGTGGATTCAATATGGGTGCCTGCACCCTCGCTGATTATTGATAGAAGATCATGTCGCATATTCTCGAACCCGCAGGTCACACACTTAACGTGTCTTGACGCTAGGATAGATTGGATAATTGGTTTATGAATTTTTGTTCGAGTCTCGGATGGGATCCGGATATCACGAGAGGTTCCGGAATGGTCCGAGAATAAGATTCATATAAGGCAAGGCAGTTTTGGAGTTGAATTGTTCCGGGTTAATCAAGATTGTACCGAAGCTTCTAGAACCTTCCGGAAGGGGACCAACATGGCCCCACCTTCCGGGAGGGGCATGGGCCTATGAGGGAGTGTCCTGGCATTGGGCCAGGGGCACAAGGCCCCATAGGGCCCAGCCGATTCTAGAGAGATTTGACTGCTTAAATCTCGGATAGAATTTCTAGATAAGGGAGAGTTTAAATCGTTTAAACTAGAGATAGGATTTCTAGATAAGGGAGAGTTTAAATTGTTTAAACTAGAGATAGGCTTGGAGGAGGGCAAGGGCCGCCTCTATATATAGAGGGTGGTGCGCCCCACACACCTTCCTCCAAGCCCTAGCAGCCTTGCTACCTTCCTCTCTCCTCCCGATTGTTTGTGGCGAAGCCTGCAGTGAAATTCTCCACCATATACACCACGCCGTGTTGTAGATCCAATCTATCTCTCCACCATACTCGCTGGTCCGAGGAAGGAGGAGACGCCGAGGTGCTGCATGTGTGCATCTCACGGAGGCACCGCCACTTGTGGTGCTAGATCGGATCGGATCGCGAGGAGGAGAAGTACGACTACATCACCCACGTTCCGGATTTAACGCTCACTGCGAATCTTCAAGGGTATGAAGATCTAATCCAATCTCTCGTTGTTTGCATCTCCTAGATTAGATCTTGGCTTTCCTCCGCTCGCCCGTAGAAAATTTTGATTTACTATGCCGAATCCCTTCAAAGGGTATCGAGCTAGATCTATGCGTAGATGTGTTTCACGAGTAGAACGCAACATGGTTGTTGCGGGCGTTGATGTTTTCTGTGCAAGCCTCTTGTTTGTGTTCTTCTTATGACGCGGATAGTGAGATTGAAGCGGTCCAGGCCAACCTTACGCGACGCCGTCATGAGACCCGCACTTGACGCGGTGGCTTGTTCCACACATGCGGTGGTGGATGTCGGTTCTCTCACTATAGTTGTCATGGGATTAACACCGAGTTTGGCAACCATAATATCACTGTTGTGGCTTTCCGTAGGTAAGAATCGTTTAGCATCTACTCCCATAAAGCCACGTAAAACATGCAACAACAAAGTAGAGGCGTCTAACTTGTTTTTGAAGGAGTGTTTTACGTGATATGGTATGGCCCAAGATGTGATGTGTATATTGTATGATGATCATGTTTTGTAATGTTTCACGACTTGCATGTCGATGAGTACACAACCGCAGGAGCCATATGGTTGTCTTTATAATTGTGTATGACCTGAAGTCAACTTCTTATACGCCATGTAATAGCTTTACTTTATCGCTAAGTAGTTAGCAATAGTTGTAGTTGCTATTCGTGGTGGAGGCAATCATGGTGGAGTGATGGAGATCATGCCGAACGCACAAGATGGAGATCATTGCGAAGATTGGCTATACCATGTCACATAAAGTTATATGCATGTGATGTTTATCCTTTTATGTATCTTATCATGCTTAGATCGCGACGGTAGCATTATAAGATGATTCCTCACTTAAAGATCAAGATAAAACTGTTATCCCCAAGTATGCACCGCTATGAAAGTTCGTCGTGTCCAAGCATCACGTGTTGATCGGGTGCTATAGACTCTACGCCACATACAACGGGTGCAAGCCAGTTTTGCACACGGAAATACTTGGGTCTAACTTTACGAGCCTAGCATGTATGCATATGGCCTCGGAACACAAGAACCGAAAGGTTAAGCATGAGTCATATGAATGATATGATCGACACTTCGTTGTCCACCATTGAGACCACATCTCTTCTCGTGATGATCGGATTAGGTGTGGTGAATTTGGATCGTGTTCACTAAACAACTTGAGGGATGTTGAATTTAGTGGGAGTTCATCTAGTAATTTGATTAAGTTGAACTATTTATCATGAACATAGTCTAAGTTGTACTTGCAAATCAGTAGATCACATGGCCAAGTCCAACTTCAACTTCAACGCTTTTTGCTGAGAAGGAAAAGCTTAGAAACAATGGGTCTAACTTCACCAATTGGTTCCACAATCTAAGAATCATTCTGTTCCGGACAAAAGGACTATGTCCTTGGTAAAGCGTTAGGTGACCCTCGCTGCAAATCACCTACCGATGAGAAAGCTGTCTATCGATCGCGCAAATATGATTATGGTGTGATTAAGAGCACCATGTTGTTTGCTATGGAACCGAGCTTCAAAATCGCTTTTGAAACCTATCCCGGCCCTTTGAGATTCTCGAGGAGCTGAAAACCATGTTTCGACTCAAGCCCGCTCGAGAGATATGAGATCTCGAGAAGTTCTTTAACCGCAAGATGGAGGAAGGGAGTTCCGTTAGTGAGCACGCCATAAAGATGTCGGGCTACACTCAACGCTTGAGCAACTGGAATGCACGATTCCGAGGAGCTCAAGATTGATGGTTCGCAATCACTCCCTCCCAGCTATAAAAGTTTTGTAGTGACTCATAATCGATTGGTTCCATCGATACGATCACCGAGCTCTTCGCAAAGTCAAGGCTGCGGAAGTGGACATCAAGAAGGATAATCATGTGTTGATGGTCAACAAGCCCTCCTTTAAGAAAGGTAAGGAGCAAAGAAGCCCTTCAAGAAAGGCAGGCAAGCGCTGCTGCCCCGCCGAGAAGAAGCTCAGGTCTGGTCCCAAGCAGACACTGAGTGCTTCTATTGCAAGGACAAGGGTCACTGGAAGCGCAACTGTCCGAAGTACTTAGCGGACAAGAAGGCTAGCACCATCAAAGGTATATTTGATATACATGTTATTGATGTTTTCCTTACTAGCCCTCGTTGTAGTGCCTGGGTATTTGATACCGGTTCAGTTGCTAATATTTGTAACTCGAAACAGGAGCTACGGAATAGACGGCGGCTTGCGAGGGATGAGGTGACGATGCGCGTTGGCAACGGATCAAGAGTTGATGTGATGGTTGTCGGCACGCTCTCCTTAGTTTTACCTTCGGGATTAGTTTTAAACCTTAATAAATGTTATTATGTGCCTGCGTTGAGCATGAACATCATTTCCGGATCGTGTTTATTGCAAGACGGTTATTCATTTAAATCGGAGAATAATGGTTGTTCTATTTATATGAGTAACATATTTTATGGTCATGCACCTCTTGTGAATGGTTTATTTCTTCTAAATCTCGAAAGGGATGAAACACACATCCATAACATTGAGGCTAAGAGATGCAAAGTAGATAGTGATAATACTACTTATTTGTGGCACTGTCGTCTAGGTCATATTGGAGTAAAGCGCATGAAGAAACTCCATTCTGATGGACTTTTGGAGTCTCTTGATTTTGAATCATTTGACACATGCGAACCATGCCTCATGGGCAAGATGATCAAAACCCCGTTCTCCGGTATGATGGAGCGAGCAACGGACTTGTTGGAAATCATACATACCGATGTATGCGGACCGATGAGTGTTTCGACGCGCGGTGGATATCGCTATTTCCTCACTTTTACCGATGACTTAAGTAGATATGGGTATATCTATTTAATGAAACATAAATCTGAAACATTTGAAAAGTTCAAGGAATTTCAGAATGAAGTGGAGAACCATCGTAACAGAAAGATTAAGTTTCTACGATCCGATCGTGGAGGTGAATATTTGAGTTATGATTTTCTCACGCATCTTAAAGCAAGTGGAATCGTTTCACAACTCACGCCACCCTGAACACCACAGTAAGAATGGTGTGTCTGAACG
This sequence comes from Avena longiglumis, assembly GCA_030063025.1. Taxonomy (NCBI): domain Eukaryota; kingdom Viridiplantae; phylum Streptophyta; class Magnoliopsida; order Poales; family Poaceae; genus Avena; species Avena longiglumis. The sequence continues at coordinate 32,967,139 of CP125975.1, forward strand.
CGGAATCGAACCCTATTAGATATGGTCCAATCAATGATGTCTCTTCGATTTGCCGTTATCATTTTGGGGTTATGCATTAGAAACCGCTGCATTCACTTTAAATAGGGCTCCATCTAAACCGCTGAGACGACACCGTATGAACTGGGTTTGGTGCTAAACCTAAGTTGTCGTTTCTTAAAGTTTGGGGATGTGAAGCTTACGTCAAGAAGTTGATGCCGACAAGCTCGAACCCAAAGCGAGAAATGCGTCTTCATAGGATACCCTAAGGAAACTATTGGGTATACCTTCTATCACGTAACAAGGCAAAGTGTTTGTCGAAGAACGGTTCCTTTCTTGAGAAGGAGTTTCTCTCGAAAGAAGTGAGTGGGAGGAAAGTAGAGTTAGACGAGGTTATTGAACCTTCTCTTGAATTGGAGAGTAGCGCAGACCTGAAATTGTTCCAAAGGTCACTACACCAACAATAGAGGAAGCTAATGACAAGGATCATGAAGCTTGGACGATGTCACATCGAACGTCAGCGGTCGACAAGGTCGCGTGCCCCTCCTGAGTGGTACGACAACCCTGTCTTGACTGTCTTGTTGGTAGAAGACAGTGAACCTACGAACTATGAGGAAGCGATGATGAGCCCAGACTCTGAGAAATGGATGGAAGCCATGAAATCCGAATTGGGATCCATGAGCGAAAACCAAGTATGGACTTTGGTGGATCCTCCTAGCGACCGAAAGGCCGTTGAGTGCAAATGGATATTCAAGAAGAAAACGGACGCGGATGGTAATGTTACCGTCTATAAAGCACGGCTTGTCGCAAAAGGTTTTCGACAAGTTCAAGGTGTTGACTACGATGAGACTTTCTCTCCCGTAGCGATGTTTAAGTCCATTCGGATTTTATTAGCAATTGCTGCGTTTCATGATTATGAAATATGGCAGATGGATGTCAAGACTGCTTTCCTCAATGGCAACATTGATGAAGAGTTGTGTATGATGCAACCCGAAGGTTTTGTCGATCCCAAGGATGCTAGTAAAGTATGCAAACTTCAGCGTTCCATTTATGGACTGAAGCAAGCATCTCGGAGTTGGAACCTTCGTTTTGAACAAGTGATCAAGAGCTTTGGATTTGTTCCAAATTGCTACGAAGCTTGCATCTACAAGAAAGTTAGTGGGAGCTCGGTGACGCTTACGCATCGTATGTGGATGACATATTGATTATCGGAAATGACATCAACATGCTTAACGATGTGAAGAGTTATTTGAACAAGTGTTTTCAATGAAAGACCTAGGTGAAGTGCTTATATATTGGGCATCAAAATCTATAGAGATAGACAAAGACGCTCGATAGCTTTAAGCCAAAGTACATACCTAGACAAAGTTCAAAAGGTTCGTAATGGATAAGGCAAAGAAAGGTTCAAAGGCCTATGTTGTCGGGTAAGATATTGAGCAAGGCTCGGTGTCCAGCCACGGTAAATGATAGGAAGCTATGAGCAAAGTGCCTTATGCCTCGGCCATAGGTTCCATCATGTATGCCATCTTGTGTACTAGACCGGATGTGTCCAATGCTCTTAGTTTGACGAGATATCAAAGTGATCTAGGAGTGGAACATCGACAGCCGTGAAGAACATCCTAAAGTACCTAAATAGAACTAAAGAAATGTTCTTAGAGTATGGGGGTGATGAATTTTGTCGTAAAGGTTACGTCGATGCTAGTTTCGACACCGACAAGGATGATTCTAAATCTCGACAGGATACGTTTATATTTTGAATGGAGGAGCTGTGAGTCGAGAAGTCAAGCAAAGCCCGATCGCGGGATCTACAAGAGAAGCGGAATACATGGCTGCAGAAGCGTCAAGTGAAGGAGTTTGGATCGAAACTTCATCATCGAGCTTGGCGTGGTTCCAAGTGCATTGGACCCACTGGAGATATTGTGACAACACCGCGCCATAGCACTCGCTAAGGAACCAAGATATCATCCAAAGACCAAGCATATCAACGCAAGTTTCATATAATCCGAGATTATATAGCGATGGAGATCAAGATTAGCAAAGTACATACGGATCCGAATGTCGCAGATCCATTGACTAAACCTCTTCCACGTAAAACATGATCAACACCTCGATTGCCATGGGTGTGAGATTGTTGCCAAATGTAAACTAGATTATTGACTCTAGTGCAAGTGGGAGACTGTTGGAATTATGCCCTAGAGGCAATAATAAAGATGTTATTATTATAATTCTTGTTCATGATAAAGTTTATATTCCATGCTAGAATTGTATTAAGCGGAAACATTAATACTTGTGTGGTTTGTGAACAACACCGTGTCCCTGGTACGCCTCGAAGGACTAGCTCATTGATCAATGATGGTTAAGGTTTCCTAACCATAGACATGAGTTGTCAATTGATAATCAGATCATATCATTGGGAGAATGATATGATGGACAGACCCAAACTAAGCGAAGCAATTAGATAGTGTCATCGTGTTCGTCTTTGCGAAGCTTTTCCTATGTCAAATATTGTATTCTTTAGACCATGAGCTAATGCAACTCCCTGGTACCGGAAGAAAGCTTTAAGGTCATCAAACGTCATCCTATGAGAGGGTGATCATAAAGGTGTCTCTCAGGTGATCGGAAAGTATCTGTTGGGTTGTATGTATCGAGATGGGATTTGTCCCTCCCAGGTCGGAGAGATATACTTCGGGCCCACTGGGTAATCGATATCGACACCGCTTGCAAGCATGTGGTTAAGGAGTTAATCACAAAGTGATATCGGATTACGGAACGAGTAAAGTACTTGCTGTGAACGAGATTGAACTAGGTATGACGGTACCGACGATCGAATCTCGGGCAAGTAAAATATCGCGAGACGAAGGGAATATATATATGGGATTGATTGAATCCTGGGATCGTGGTTCATCCGATATGATCATCGATGAATGTGTGGGAGTCAATATGGGTGCCTGCACGCTGTTGATTATTGATAGAAGATCATGTCGCATATTCTCGAACTCAGGGTCACACACTTAACGTGTCTTGGCGCTAGGATAGATTGGATAATTGGTTTATGAATTTTTGTTCGAGTCTCGGATGGGATCCGGATATCACGAGAGGTTCCGGAATGGTCCGAGAATAAGATTCATATAAGGCGATGCAGTTTTTGGAGTTCGGAATTGTTCCGGGTTAATCGGTATTGTACCGAAAGCTTCTAGAACCTTCCGGAAGGGGACCAACGTGGCCCCACCTTCCGAGAGGGGGCATGGGCCTATGAGGGAGTGTCTTAGCCGCATTGGGCTAGGGGCACAAGGCCCCATAGGGCCCAGCCGATTCTAGAGAGATTTGACTTGTTTAAATCTCGGGATAGAATTTCTAGATAAGGGAGAGTTTAAATCGTTTAAACTAGAGATAGGATTTCTAGATAAGGGAGAGTTTAAATTGTTTAAACTAGAGATAGGCTTGGAGGAGGGCAGGGCTGGCCCCCTCTATATATATAGGGGTGGTGCGCTCCCACACACCTTCCTCCAAGCCCTAGCAGCCTTGCTACCTTCCTCTCTCCTCCCGATCGCTTGTAGGCAAAGCCCTGCAGCAGAAATTCTCCACCATATACACCACGCCGTCGTGTTGTAGATCCAATCTATCTCTCCACCATACTCGCTGGTCCGAGGAAGGAGGAGACGTCGAGGTGCTGCACGTGTGCATCTCACGGAGGCACCGCCACTTGTGGTGCTAGATCGGATCGGATCGTGAGGAGGAGAAGCGAGTACGACTACATCACCCACGTTCCGATTTAACGTTCATTGCGAATATTCAAGGGTATGAAGATCTAATCCAATCTCTCTCGTTGTTTGCATCTCCTAGATTAGATCTTGGCTTTCCCTCTATTCGCTCCGTAGAAAATTTTGATTTACTATGCCGCGAATCCCTTCAATGGGTTGGATCTACAACGCGACGGAGCGGTGCAATTGGTGGAGAGTTTCTGCAGCAGGGCTTCGCCTACACGCAGTCGGGAGGGAGAGAGAGAGAAGGGCAGCAGGGCGACTGGGCTTGAGGGAAGGTGTGGAGGTGGTGCGCCCCCAGCCCTCTTTATATAGAGGGGTGGGCGGCAGCCCTAGCCCCTCCCCCAAGCCAAGGCCGGCGGCCAAGGAGGAAGAGTGGGGGGCAAGGAAACACCCCCCCTTCTAAAAGCTCCAACTAGGGTTTATCCCTTGTTGGTCGGCTGGGCCCTATGGGGCCTTGTGCCCCTGGCCCAATGCGGCCAGGGCACTCCCTCATAGGCCCATGCCCCCTCCCGGAAGGTGGGGCCACGTTGGTCCCCTTCCGGAAGGTTTTAGAAGGTTCCGGTACAATACCGATTAACCCGGAACAATTCCGAACTCCAAAAACTGCACTGCCTTATATGAATCTTATTCTCCGGACCACTCCGGAACCTCTCGTGATATCCCGGATCCCATCCGAGACTCAGAACAAAAAAAACTCATAAACCAATCATCCAATCTATCCTAGCGTCGAGACACGTTAAGTGTGTGACCCTGCGGGTTCGAGAATATGCAGACATGATCCTATCAATAATCAACAGCGGGGTCTGGAAACCCATATTGAATCCCACACATTCATCGATGATCATATCGGATGAACCACGATGCCAGGATTCAATCAATCCCATATATATATATATATATTCCCTTCGTCTCACGATATTTTACTTGCCCGAGATTTGATCCTCGGTACCGTCATACCTAGTTCAATATCGTTCACAGCAAGTATTTTACTCGTTCCGTAATCCGATATCACTTTGTGATTAACTCCTTAACCACATGCTTGCAAGCGGTGTTGATATCGATTACAGAGTGGGCCCGAAGTAAATCTCTCCGACTTGGGAGGGACAAATCCCATCTCGATACATACAACCCAACAGATACTTTTCGATCAGCTGAGAGACACCTTTATGATCACCCTCTCATAGGATGACGTTTGATGACCTCAAAGCTTTCTTCTGATACCAGGGAGTTGTATTATCTCATGGTCTAAGGAATACAATATTTGACATAAGAAAAGCTTCGCAAAGATGAACAGGATGACACGATCTAATTTCTTCGCTTAGTTTGCGTCTGTCCATCATATCATTCTCCCAATGATGTGATCTCATTATTAATTGACAACTCATGTCCATGGTTAGGAAACCTTAACCATCATTAATCAATGAGCTAGTCCATAGAGGCGTACTAGGGACACGGTGTTGTTTACAAAACACACAAGTATTAAAGTTTCCGCTTAATACAATTCTAGCATGGAATATAAACATTATCATGAACAAGAATTATAATAATAACATCTTTATTATTGCCTCTAGGGCATAATTCCAACATGCAACCCATCTTCCCGACCTCCGGCCGCCGTCGATTCGCCTCCGTCCGGCCACCCCTTGCTTCCCCGACCCCGGCATCGCGTTCGTGGTGAGCCACTGGTGCTCTAGCACCTCTTCACACGCTCCCTCTTGCTCTCTAGCTCTACCGCGACGACCATCTGTCGCCGCCGCCTCTGTCCGCCGCTGTGCTCGTCGCTCCGAAGACCAATAATGGACGGCGCCACCACCATATGGTTCGCCTTGACGAGCTCTTTTGAACGCGCATAGCCCCGTAGTCCCGCGCGCTTCCCAGGGTCGCCGTCGACCACCGTCTGCCGCGCCGCCCGTCGTGGTGACGTGGTGGTCGCGTGGCTACCGCGTGGCCCCGGTCCCACCTGCCAGCCTCAGAGGCTAGGTGCCTCTGCGGTGCAGGTTGGCAGTGGCCTGGTCCAGGTCCACCCGTCAAGCCCTGGTCCAGGTCCCACCTGCCTGCGTGGAGGCTGAGGTGGCCACGGGCCCCTCTGTCAGTCACTGTGGCTAGCAGTGGCCTCGGTGTAAAATGATTTCTGTTTTGTTTAAATTCAGAAATGGTTTAATTAAATCCAGAAATTGATATAATATTGTAAATTCAATAATTAATTATTTATATCTCAGAAAAATACAAATAATATATCAAAATGTTCAGAAAAATGAGATCTAACTATTTAACCTATAATCATGCATTGTTCAACAACTTTCAAGACAAGTTTAATTATAGAACAAAATCAACCCCTCTCATATACTCCGGAGTTTTGCCGAGTTAGGGTTTTCACCCCTCGGAACCCCGTTTAAATTGCCGAGCATGTCTTAGGGTTACTTTTCAATACAAATTAACTTGTCATATCATCATCCTTGTTTGATCATTGCATCGATGCCATGTGTTGATTGTTCCTCTCTCTTTCCGGTGTTCGGTTCTTCACGGTAGAATACGAGATCGAGATCAAAGACCGAGGTCAACACCATCGAAGATCGAAGATTTATTGATAGCCATCGTATTGTAGATGCTTAGCCATGATATTAGTTGTCATAGACCCTAGTTTAGTTAAAGAAACATCGGCACCCCTTATGTACATGTGGGTTCGCCGGTGTATCCTTGCTAGGGCATCCTGAACCCTTTTAAATCAATGTTGCACCTAGGGCTAGTGTAGGATCTCTAAATCTGACATGTCATACATATTGAGTGCATTGTATTGTTCCATGTATTGATTGCCGCCTTTCTTTTCGGTATTGGTTCTTCGCGATAGGAACCGAGCCCGAGGGTTTCTCCGAATTAGGGTTTTTGATATTGTAAATTCAATTTTATTATTGTGTATGTATATATTAGGGTTTCTCCGAATTAGGGTTTATATCTCTCAACACCGTACCTAACATTCTCCCTTAGCCGCTTTGACTTATCCGTTTTTCCACCTATGCAGAAAATATGGACCCACACGACAGAGGCGAAGAAAAGGAAGAGTTGATCCAAGGTGTGATCCGCGGGGAAGAAAATTTAGATGTATCGACGTTTCTGAACAACTCCGGTGAGGGTGATCCTCTTTTTGCCGGAAGAGACGACTTGTTTGAGGTTGAAGGTGATGCCTTCCGCGAGGGAGAAGGCGATGCCTTGTGTGATCGAGAAGACGACCGCTCCGGCGAGGTGCATGTAATATAATTAATTCATTAATTAATCATCTGCTATCTATATATAAATAGTAACGACGATCTTTCTTCTTTTAGCCCTCCGGATCAAAGAAATCTACTGAAAAGAGCGGACGAGGCCCAACCAAAAAGTTGGAAGACCATGAGATATTCAGGATCGAAGATATCGGTGAAGACGGCAAACCGATTGCTCCCGAAGTTGTCGCAAACAAATTTGTGGCACAATGTGGAGTAATCGTTAGGGACTTCATCCCGATCACCGTTCGAAATTGGAATAGGCCTGCTGATGCGGAAGAAGAGGGAACGTCTTTATTTCTCCCTACTGTGGCCAACGATTTACTGTGGAAGAGGCTCATGGTTAATTTCAAACTACCGAAGATAGAGGTGGATCCAAATGCGGAGGATCCAGTTGAGGACGCCTTAGAACATGCGCGAGCCATGGAGGCTAAGGTCAGGGAGTGGGCTATGAAGAAGATGCCCCAGTGTTTCACCAACTGAAAGAAAAGATTGCACCTTGACTATGTCGTGAAAGAGAATACTCCAGATTTCAAGAAGATTTAGTTTCAGAAGATAGAACCAATCTGGGCTGAGTTTGTGAATTACAAGACATCTGAAAAAGCTAAGAAAATGTCTGCAACAAATAAGCTGAATGCTGCTAACAAGAAGTATCACCATATTATGGGGCAAGGTGGCTACAGGGCTGGCATTCGTAAGTGGAAGAAACTTGAGGATGAACTGCGTGCTAAAAAGATCATCCCAGAGATAGACGATTGGATCGAACGTGCAAGGAATTGGTTTTACGGGCATGGGGGCACGTTGGACTCGGAAGAGAAGTGTATATATAACATACGACATAAAGAAGACCCCTTGCCAATCGAAAAGATGAGAAAAGCAGTAAAGGCTATTAAAGATGTGGACTTCATTCCAGATAGAGAGAATGATGAGCCCTTGGAAATAAGGAACATGATGGACGAACACGAGGCACAAGCGGCTCCAAACCATGGAGGACTGGGTTTCCCGAAGAGAGGAAGAAATATCCTGATAGAAGCTGTCAGAGGAGAAAGGACAAGGCGGAAGTTGAAGTAGATATTCAGAAAGAGCGAATGTGTATAATTGAAGAACGAATAAAGCAACAACAAGATGAAATTAACGCACTTAAATAGCAAATTACTACCAGCCCATCTCAGCAGCACATGGTGGTAGAACCTGCATTCGATGCTACCGGCCTATCGAATAATCGAAAAAGCAGTGTGGCTTCCACCGAGGTCCCGGGTGATGACAAAGACGATGGTGCACCGACGATGGCTCCTGTTGGCTACCCAGTGGATGATATCACACAGATGACACAATGCGAGCTACATGTCAAAGTTGTGAACATATCAATGAAGGTGGCGGTCGGCTATGCCTTACCAATTGGACCCACACCAACTTACCACTGTCGTCCGATTCCACAGGGCTACGCTGTTGTCGGGGCGGATGAAATCATGCCCACCTTTGAAGTTTTGAAGCTTGACTACCCTGCAGATGAAGGGGATGTGACTGAACTGGGAGACGCAACAAATGTCACCATTCTATGGCTAAATCAATGTATCGTGCTTCGAAATCACACGCCAAGGTCATCTTCGCCGCCGCCTCACCCGTCTCCAGCGAGGTCGTCGCCGCCGCGGCAGCCGTCTTCGTCGCCACCGGCCCGCCGCCACCGTCTCCGTCGCCTCACCAATCTCCGGCGCAGCCATCGCCGGCGCCTCAGGATAAAAAGCGTAAGCGTACCGCTACTCTGCGTCGTGGTAAGCGATCGCCGAAACATAAACAAGAGCCTCTTCCAAAAGTACCAAAGGTTCCTCCCAAGAGAGCTTATGACTGTACTGAAGAGGAGACTACGGCTATCGTTGATGTGGAAACGATAGCATTTTTCGCTAAACTAAGGCGGCCGAAAGAGCCAGAGTTCCCCGGCACCAAAGAAGAAAAAGCCAGATTGTTCAAAATGCTAAAGACTCTTCATCCGTCAGACGTGCTGTGAAAAGGGCAGAAATTTAGAGCAACTCCACGTACGTAAACAATTTCTATAGTTTTTAATTACCATCAAATTGTGTTTAATTTCATTCATATAGGCTGACTCTTTTTTAAATCAGATCGAACGTCTACGGTACGGTCTTCTGCCAAAGGATCGCGTACGAGCAATTCAGGAGGAATTGGCGGGATTCTTGGATGCAGAAGTCCTAAACCCAAAAGGGGAATACTATTCAGGTGTGTATAAACAATAGGGATTGTACAAAGAGCTTATTTTGTATGTAGTGAATGAACTTGATCCGTGTATCGAATGTAATATGTTCGACACTTGGATATATATTGCCATTGTGATCTTGTGTAATATAATGGTTCCTTCATTGATGAGTGCAAAACACTAGATAAACAATAAAATAACATAAATGAATTCTCTGCCGCGGCACAAAAAGTGGCCAAAATGCTGCCGCGGCAACAAAATTTGCCAAAATGAATTCTCTGCCGTGGCAGAGAAATGTGTCAAATCTCTTCCGCGGCAGATGGTTATTTGTCCCGGTTCGTGTTACGAACCGGGATGGTTGCTCCCCCCCCCCTCGCCCTCTGCCGCGGACACGTGTATGCCCTTTTGTCCCGGTTGGTGGGGCAACCGAGACTAAAGGTTGGGGCTTTAGTCCCGATTGCCCCGTCCCGGTTGGGGAACCGGGACTAAAGCCCCTTACCAACCGGGACACCTGGGGCTGTTTCCACTAGTGCCTCCAAGAAGGAAACAGTGCACAAGCGCCGTCGTCGCTCGATCAAAGATCTAGATTTTTACCCTGAAGATAATCCTCACTCTCAAAACAATGCCTTCAACAAGGCCAAGGCCAGACCTTGGGTTTTCACCCTGAAAGGTAAGATTCTGAAATTCACATGTGTTGCCGCCCCCACTCACATACGGCTGCTGTTTAGCCCAGAACACCAAGCAAGTCCCTCAACTGTACGGAGACCCAAACCTCCATAGATAGATCTCCAAACCTGGCCTTCATGAATTCTCCACCTCTGACTTCACCATGGATCGACAGTCGCTTGGTGGCAACAAAGGACAGAGCTTCGCGGCGCTCCCTCCTGAACCAAACGATTGGAAGAAAACATGGGTGCATACGACCGAATACCATCCGATCCAGCGAACTGCAGGCATAGAAGCGCTGGTACATTCGCCGGCAGAGCCTTTCGGAACTCCCTACTCCGGCCAAATCAAGAACCATCCTCAGGAAGGTGATCATCTCCACACAAGAGGGACCCTAGGCCGATCCACCTTTATTCAACCGTCCGACCAACTCCGACGGGGGAGAAAGGCCACCACCACCTTGCCCGGGCTCGCAGCCCTAGGTGACCTCGTGAAGCTGGATGAACCCTGAAGCCATCCCGCTACCGGCTGCAACAGATCCGACAGGAAACGGTCGAGATCAGGCTCGACACGCTCCTGCCATCACCATCCGGAGGTTGAGGCCGGGAGGACAGCGCCGCCCCTGCCTACAACCTCCCACCGCCGACCGCCTAGGCCGCTGGCCGCCGTCGTCCGCGGTCACCGAAGCTCGGTGTGCCATCCCGTTGCCTTGCACCGCCCACCGGGACCCACAGCAGGGCAAGCCCCACGCCGTCGCCGAAGCTCCCAGCGCCAGAGCCACGTCCAAGCCCAGAGGTCCCACACCGCGCGAGCAACCCCCAGGGAAGGAGACGATGAGGCCCCGCCGGCGCCGGCGCCGGACGGGCTTCGCCCAGCCGCGCCCTCCTGGCGGCGGCGAGGGAGGGAGGGAGGGGGAGGTGGCGGCGGCGCCCGGGATCTAGGGTTCCCCCCTGTCGCCACGCGGGGGCGACGAGGAGGGAGAGCGTCGGGGGGTCTTGCAAAATCTGAACCATGAAAGCTACACTTGTCAGTTTAATTGTCAACAATGCCTTTGGAGCACGGGTGTGCCTCTGACTTGTTTGAGCGGCGGGGCGTAGTATATGTTGGACGCAGCTTCAGTGATTTTGGGGTATAAAATCTAGGTGTGACTTTGCTCCCACATATGTTGTATTATGTTTTGACAAATTTGAAAAAAAAAATCCAATAGATCATATATGTTCAATTATGTATTCTGAGAAAGTTTTGTCGTATTTGTACATATAGTTTGTGGATAAATATTATTTGAAGTTTCGCTATCAAATTGTGAACTCAAAATTCAAAATGCTCAGAAAAAATGAAACAAATACAGTAAATCACATGTACTGTATTATATACTCTGGAAAACTTTCATTTCATTTGAATATACGATTTAGACATAAACAACATTTTATGATTTAGACTCAAACTTTTTGCTCATTTCTATCCGTTGGATCAACTTTAGATGGCTCATAGGGGAGTAGCCATGGCTAGACTCAAAATCACTGAATATGTGTCCGGCACCGGGCCGAAGCAAACCCACCGGCCACATCGTAAATCTGTGTTTTGCTGCTGATTTGGTGGGGAGTGAGAGGCTCCATCCAAGCATTGGAAAAATTGATGCCTTGCGTCCCCAGATATGCAACCAGGGAGGGAATCAGGGAACTGAACTACTGAAGCGTCCAATGATTATCTCTGCTGCTTTAATTTATCCCCTTGCTTTTTATGTGCGCCGGCGCGTACCTTGGCCGGCAGGCTCGAGGCCTCGAGCTCGATCAAGCACGGTAAACATCTCCACTCACGTCCTTCAAACGACATCCGACAAAAGCGCCGGATCGGTTATCTGAGGCACGTCGAGCCGTGCCATGTTTGGTACACGCATGTTTCCAGTCTCATGTCCCAAACGGAGCCGTTCAACCAAACAAAATCAATTGAAAGTCAATATCCATTAAAATGTACAATGAAATTTTACAAAATAGATGAAATTTAACTAAACTTAAATAGGAAGTAAATCTAATAAGCGTCGCCGTTCCTGCCAGAGGGACCGGCATCGTCGTCATTCTGGCGACGCTGCTTGGTGTCCCACTTTGCCTGTTTTTAGGACCGCCTCGCCTATCGTGCTTCCACCATTAGGCGGCGTGCTACCAACTCTGGGCGATGGCCGACGCCGTCGTTCGTTCTGCTCCGCCTCCATGCGCTCGCGCAACTGCCAGTTGAACTCGCTCTGAGCAATCCGAGCTTGCTGCAGCCCCCTCCTTTGTGTTGATGCGAAGAATGTCCTGTCGCTCCCTCTCCATGAGGAGGCAGGTGTTCTTCTCCACTGGAAGCCTCTGTAGGGAGATTGTTGGCCGCACTCTTCAAGGTGCCGGTTGACCGCATGGTGGAGACGAGCCCTGTTGGCCCTCTTTTGCTCGGTCTTGAAATAGTGGAGGACGACGCACTGCAGTGGATCAACCACTGACCCACCGAAGTGGTCGGAGTCCGACGAGGAGGTAAAGTCGAACTGCTCGGAGTCATCGCCGTCTGAGGAGTCCGAAGGAGTTTAGTCCGACAATTGGGAGCATGGTGGTGGCTCGGGCATGGGGGGCCTGGCCTAGCAGGTTGGCAAGCGGCAAGGCATGTCATCTTAGCCGACAGGAGAGCTTGGGGGCGAGAACAATGGAGGAGGCCGGCTAGGCAGGGCTAGGGTTTGAGTTGTGGATAGAGGAGAGATGTCGGGGGATGTATTTATACGCTGAAGTAGTCTGCGCGTCCCCTGGCTTGCATTAACACCGCCGCAAATAGAGAATAGACTAGATGTTGCGCCACCCACGCGCCGCTGCGGTGATGAGACGACTCTCTGCATCGGCTACGCGCCACTCTGATGACTAGAGGACTCTCTGCGCAGGCCATTTAGTCGTCGTAGAGAGATTGGTCACATCGTAAATAAGGCTCACCAGCCGCTGTACCAACGCCACGTCACCCGCGCGTTGTGTCTGTCGCGCCCGCAATGTCCCCTGTGTAGCAAGGATGGCCTTAGCGCGCCAGGCAGTTTATTAGGCCACGGCGGATGAAAACGACTTTTGAGGCACGTGGTTGGGCATATTTTTCTACTTGGCGTGCCTAAATATGTTGAGACGTCTTTGGAGATACCGGTTGGGACGGTTTTGGAGATGCGACTGGAGATGCTCTATGCTCTGAATTTATATTTGTTTTATTGGCTTGCATGTTTTTCTTAGGTACTGCATTTTCATGTGGTCGAAGAGTAGAAATAAGTCTTGGAATTCCATTCCACTTTTCACGTAAATGATCAAAATTTCATAATTAACTAACTATAAGTCTATAACACATGAGGTCGAAGACTATAAAGCACACGACGAACAACAAAACACTTTAATAAAACTAAAAAGTCGCATTAACAACATTCTAATTCATCATGCATAGCTCCAACTTTTGCATCTTATCTCAAAAAAGACCAGGCATGGTCAAGCTAGACAACCTCAATATTTTGAATAGCCATTTGAATGGTCCACCCCCAATGGGCGTGAGCCTATGTTCTCGGGAAAAGGGACACACACATTACAAGGTAGACTGCCATATCATTGATTCATCATCATATTTCCTTTGTCCGAAAATACACTCATTCTGGGTTTAGTCAAGGTCAAACTTTATTGACCAAACGTATAGAAAAATTTATATACATATATTATATAAGTACCATTAAAATCGTTATAAGATATATTTTCATATTATATACATTCGGTATTATAGATGTTTTTATTTTTTATATGTTCTACCAAACTTTATAAACTTTGACTTTGACTAAACTTAGAATACAGAATAATTATTGACAGAGGGAGGAAAAATATGTTCGTGAGCACAAAAGAACAAAACTTGAGAGTTAAACTTGAGAGTTATTGACCACACCAATTTGAGCATACAGGCCATTTTCCTCGTCGGTGTATATTTTAAGATCTTCGTCACTAAGGCGGGTACAAATCAAACACATAATGTTACTCCCTCTGTTCCAAATCTTAAGGTTTATATTAAAAAAAAGTTAAGCCAGAAAAAGTTGGACCAAACTTTTAGAGAAAACTATTAAGAACTATGATATTATATATGTACCATGTAAAAATCTGTTTCATGATGTATGAAAATATATGGATTACGGATAATATTTTTTTAAAAAAATTGGTCAAACTTTAAGTAGTTTAACTTTTGAAAAAAATATAAGCCTTAAACATTAGGATGGAGATAGTATATTATAATTTATTAGGATGGAGGTAGCAACTTGGGCGATTGATCTCATTGATAATCCCAAGATAGGTGCAAGAGATGGTGCTGTCATCTTATGTGGTGGTTGGTTGGTGTGGTCTGAGAGGAACTGTAAAAAACATGGTGAACAATCAAGATCGATTCCGGAGTCTGTTAAGTGGGCTGCTGATATTGCGTTGGATCTATCTATCACTGGTCAAGCAAGGTCCAAGCGAGTGTCTTCGACTCGTCCGAAGTGGCAGCCACCGGTGGAAGGCATACTGAAACTAAATGTTGATGCAGGATTTTTCTCGGATGCGGGAGAAGGTGCTACGGGACTGGTCATTCGATACCATGAAGGCTCTTTGATCCGGGGACAAGCCATATGGTACAGCGAGGCTGCAAATGCCTTGATCATGGAGGCGATCGCGGCACATGATGGTGTAAAGCTTGCATATGATCTTGGCTTATCACGTATTGAGCTGGAGACTGATGCAAGTGAAGTTGTCAAGCTTTGGAATGATAGGACTCACGGCCGATCCGAGATTGCTCTGATTTTAAAGGAAATAGAAGATCTCAGTAGTAATATGGAAACATTATGTCTGAAGTTTATTGGGAGGGAAGCAAATGAGGGTGCACACCTCTGTGCCAAACAAGCGTCAGCTAATCGACGTAGGTGTCTTTGGATAAATTATGTTCCTAGATTTCTAGCTGATTGTCTTCTGAACGATTGTATGCCCGATGATTAATGAATGAAAGCTATTGATTCTCAAAAAACTAACGGGACCTTCTGTGAATGTTGACGTGACATGAACCATTAGGCCGTTCGCTTAAGACTGTTATAAGTTACACGCATAGCCCATATGTCAGCGCCCACACATTCTCTTTTGTGCATTTTGTCGAGACGCTTCATGTCCCTGCCGCCGCCGACGCCGAAATAGGGAACCTCTGTCCTAGTTAGGTGCCGGCACCTATCTGGGCGACGGGGGATCCGTTCCCGGTGGCGACGAACATGCCGGTCGAAGGCGTGCAGCAGCCGTGGTAGACCTTCGACATGTTCGTGGATGAAATGCGAACCTCGGACAGTAGTTACCGCCGGACGTAGTTACCGCCGGTGTCGGCGGCATGCCGACGTTGACGTACGTCATGTGAGCCATTGCCGACGTAGGAGCGCGCGTGCGCCGCGGCGCAGACCGTGGACCGCCGCGAGCACGCGGTCGTGCACGGTGCCGTCGCCAGAAGCATGCAGCTCGAGGATGGAGCTAGCATCGTATTGATGCTACTACTGGCGAGTACCGCTGCTAATTTCTTCTTGGCGATCTGAAGCGTGACAGGTGTCCGTCACACAGCTCGACGGCGGCGACGACGGCCGGCGGTGATCGCCAGCACCATCTTCCCAGTGCACGGAAGCGGTCGTCTCGCCGGCTGCCGACCTCCTTGCTCTGGTCTTCTTCAGCGACACCCGGCAAACGACCCATTCGCTGCTCTGCTGCAAGCCATTGGGCGCGGCGGCGGCGAGGCGGTACTCGTGCATGACCCACTCTGTACGCGAGGACCGCGCCTTGCCGCGGTGGAAGGCGAGCGCCGTCTTGACGCCGACGAGCAGCCGCTTGCCACTGCCGGACCCGGACGGGCCCTGCAGCTGCACGAACACCGGCTTCTCCTTCCCCGCGGCTTTCCAGTACCCGCTGGCGGTTCTCCGTCGACGCCCGCCACCGCCTCTCGTCGCCGCCTGCCGCAGGCTGAAGAAGTAGGCCGCCTCCCCTTGGCTCGCGCCTGCACCAATAAAGATGAACGCAACGGAATTGATTAGGACTAATCTACTTCTGAGACTGAGAACATGGATGCGCGCGTGCAAGAATGTGTGCACGCACCAGGGAGGTCCCAGGGGTCTGGCAAGCCTGCGGCATGGACGACGGGGATGACGGCGGCGGGGAGCGGGCGCGCGAGGGCCTTGCGGCGGAGGTACTGCACCACCAGCTCCTCGTCGGTGGGGTGGAACCGGAACCCTGGAGGCAGCTGCTGCCTCGGCGGCGCCTCCCCTTCTGCTGTCACTAGCCGCCTCTCCATTAATTACTACCGGATCCTCGCCGGACGCCGGTGCAGTGCAGTCGCTACTGAATGCCAGCAGCTGATCGATCAGCGACCAGTCATGGAGACAGTACAGCTATCAGATGCAGAGAGAGGGGGAGACGGGGTTGATGAGTGGTGGTGGAGTGGAGACGGAAAAGGCGGGGAATTTATAGGGTGCCGCCGGCGATGTGGCGTGGAGCAAACTCCATCCGGTTACTTCAACAGTATGATTCCTTCTCCGATGTCACAAAGATCCCGTCTCCTGCTCCCCTAAACCACTAAAAATAGCCACTAATTACTCTTTCCTATCAATCAATCACGTAAACTGATAAAATAATGGCAAGCGCTATGCGTCTCCCGCAGGATGGGAGGGCTCCCATCTTTCTGCTTCTACTGCTTCCACATGTTTCAAAAAGGCTCCAATCTCTTTTTTTCTTTTCTGTAAAACACCCTGTTTTTGCTATAAATGTCTTATTTTTTTTGCTTTCGAAGTAAAAGACAATTCATTTTAGAAAATAGAACGTCCCGCCGGAGACCTCACCGGAGATCTTGCAGAAAAAATTGTGCTAATATAACAAAACCGACTTCGCCGGAGAAATCGTCGGAAAAAACTCGCCGGTGACTCGCCGGTGACTCGCCAGAGACCTTGTAGCAAAAAGTTAACACTGTTGTAGCAAAACCACAAGACGGTTGTAGCAACAAAGTTCTTCTAATGTAGAAAAAACTAACATCGCCGAAGACCTCGTCGAAGACTTTTCTGGGCACCTCGTCGGAGACCTCATCGGGGATGTCGTAGCAAAAAAAAAAATAGGAGAACAATTGTAGCAAAATATTTGTACTACTGTAGCAAATCCATTGGCCACTGATAGCGACGACACTGACCGCCGGTAGCAAAAACCCGTCACCATACATGTAGCAACAACATCAGCCATTGCTAGCAGCCCCTCGTACCCCTTGCAGCACCGACGTCGGCCGTCGGTAGCAACCACGACTACCGAGGATGTCGGCATCTCCAACGAGGACAGGCTAGGGCGCTAGGGAGGTGGCATCTTACATGGCGTTAGGGAGATGGCGACTGCCGGAGATGCAAGGCACCAAGCGGTGCAGGGGAAGGTTGTAGTGGGCGGAGGTCGCCGAGCTCAAAGGCGGGCAAAGGTCGCCGGGCGCGAAGACGGTCGGAGCCTCCAAGGTCGCCATGGCGGAAGCGCACGGGACAGAGGAATCAAGAGGTTGAGAAAACGAACGGGAAAGAGATAAGATGGGGATAAATGAGATGTGGACCCCATGGGAACACGTTACCAGCGTATAAACGCACAACACGCGGTTCCACCACCCGATCCGCACGATCGATCGTCTAGAGGAAGGGAATCATTTTCTAAAATAATTCCTAAGGCATGGATGGACCGATACAAAAGTAGACAAATTCTATATAGCTACTAGTTGCCACTTGGGAGCTGAAAGAGATCGTTGTACATAAGTAGACGATTCTAATTTTCTAATCCATGTCATATGCATGTACGAGTATGTAATGTGTTTTTAACATGGAAGATGGTTAATTGTCTTGCCAGTGATATCGTGCACGCTAACCAACGGCGGTAGAGCTGCCTTTGATCATCACGGTTCCATATATACATTGCGCCTGTGCGTGTTAATTATGCATGTGACAGTGTGGTGCTACATGTGAACTGAAAGGAGGGCGGCTTCTTTTTCTTGCTTCTGCCTGCTGCTAATTACCTTTTCCTTGCAACTATTTGTTTTTAGTGTTTCTTAATCCTCGAGTTGCTTCCTGCCTCCTCCTTGCGGGCAATCGAGCATCACGAGTTCCCCGAATCCTCGGAACATCTGGCTCCACACGATGATAGGAAGATATAACTTCTGGCTCCACATGATGATAGGAAGATATTTCAAGTGCATCGTCATGAGAGAGAGAAAATGATAGAAATTTATTTGGAACCTGGCGATTCCAGCCTGCACACTAGGTAGTATGCATGTTTTTGTCGTCCATTTACCGCTATAAGATTCGTGCTGCACAATTCCAGCAAGATTTGTCAAGTATCATTGCATTTAAGAATTATGTGTCAGATTGAAATACAATGAAACTGAATGGAACCATGCGCTAGTGCACGGCAGAGTTGCATTTCTCGATTTATTTGCCTCAGCTAGTATCTGGCGTGGCAACTGCTATCTTCCAGTTAATGCTAGTAGCTTTATTTACTCAAGCATCAAGGACAATCATGCATAAAAGACATAATAAGTTCTAGATTTTAGTGTTCTTGAATTTTTGTTGACTATGCGCGTGTACTTTGCATGTTCGCTTTCTAACATCGAGACCTTACATATTTAGCGCAATATCTAGCTAATGGCCACCTCTGTTCCTAAAAAAAGTTGTAATATTTGATCAAGTTGATGAAAAAATGATTAACATCTACAATACAAATCAATAGAACTAGGTACTCTTCACGTAATATCTATAAAATATTATTTTATCTATATACATGGTCAAACCTTGCATTGTTTAACTTTGAGTAAAAACTTCTAACCTTCTTTTAAGGAACGGAGGAAGTACAAGATCACAATCGCAATAGAGTCCACATCGAGTTTAATGGTGTCAATTTTGTGCTATTACTCACGTACTATTGGGTTACTTGTTGCCCAAAGTGTGATTTGGACAGTTAGAAAATGCACAACATTCTAAAACAAATGACGGGGCTCTTTTTTCCCCGCCCAAATCATCGGAATCGTGGAACAAAACCTACACGAAAAAGACAGGTGCCAATGTTATCGGGCCATGCCAATGCAAGCCACATATAATGTCAAAGCATACCTCATTGTGCGAGTTGGTGCAAGCAAGCCGAGGTAACTGCGGTCTCATATGTCACCATTAGGCTGACAGGGTTGGAATAACTCCAACACGAGTTAAACCTGCGGACTTGCTTTGCTTGCCTCAGATCGAATCAATCGGGTGACCTCTTGGTGGGATCAAAGGGGAGGACCAGCTTGCGCCCCCAAGGGGTAACTTATTAGGTATTACCACCTTCTTGATGGCTACACTTAGCTTTTGGGCTATAGTTTTTTCTTTCTTTGTTGGTTTCTTTTTCTAGGGTATTAGTTTTTTATTTCTTTGTTGGTTCCTTTTGTGTAGGGAGTAATTTTCTGGAAGTGTTGTGTTTTCCATCGCAAAGGCTTAGAATCATCAAGTTAACCCACACACCCACAAACACAACTTT
Organism: Avena longiglumis; assembly: GCA_030063025.1. Taxonomy (NCBI): domain Eukaryota; kingdom Viridiplantae; phylum Streptophyta; class Magnoliopsida; order Poales; family Poaceae; genus Avena; species Avena longiglumis. The sequence goes on from CP125975.1 coordinate 32,986,580, forward strand.
GGAAATGATTCTGAAAAATTGCATTTCTAAGTTTCAAAAACAGAAAAATAAAACATCCTGCATGTATAAATAGAATAGAAGCTTACTCTTGTGATCTTTCATGAAAAGTTATAAAATTTTACGAACACGCAAAAAATCACATGATCATAATTTTTCCGTGTTGAAGTTACAAAATATGTATGTGGACCGAATGATTTTATTTTTTTTAATACAGATCCAAATGGTCATATTCAAGCTCTAAATTACACGCACATACCTGCTTCCATTCTGTACGTGCATGATCCTAAAATCATAAAAAGTTTGAACTTGAAAATATAGTTTTGTGCTCAGTCCATATTGGCTAGTAGAAGTTGGGTTCATGCGTACCTACTCTCTCTAAATTGTGCACAGAGAAAAGGGAATAACTGAATGAGAATCTCATGGACTTCCAGTATTCAGGCTTACACCTGAGAAACGGGGACAGGGCGGGCTGAGTTAGGCTGCCTAATTGGCCTGCCCAAGCAAACTAAGCACCATTACGCAATGATGATGCAAATGCTGATCACATGGCGGCTGGCAATCTGGCGTCCAATGGCTTTCGTCCATTTTCTAGCATGTGTCGACCGTCGGCGTCGACGAAGCCTGGCCGAGCTCCATGTTTTCCGTCTCCATGAGACATTGAGCATGTTTTCAGGGCTACAATGCAATTATTGGTTGATGTATGGATGGGTTAGGACGAGAGCAGGAGAGCTGCTACGCAAAGTCCAATCCAACCAATTAGCTACTCACCTGATATATATACCATGCAGTTTCTTAAACAAGCAGCAAGGCTGGAGCCAAGAAGGGTGCTGGCTGCAGGTAACAAGCAAGCAAGCGAGTATGCGGCGCAGAAATGAAGCTACCACAATGCACCAGCAGTGTAGGTAAGGTGAAGACCAATCATATGTAGGAGGAGAGCTCAGTTAGCTGGTACGTCGTCCTGCGCGTGCATTTCCTCAAACACAAGGCAGTATTAACGTAGGAACCAGGAAATAATCGATAGATCATCCGTGGTCGGCCAAACAATCGATAGATCATCCGTGGTCGTGTGAACAGTGGAGCTTTCGGTACTTGTCAGTTTAATTGTCAATGCCTTTGGAGTGCGGGTGCCTCTGACTTGTTTGAGACGAAGCAAAACCACCAGCCACATTATCGTCATTTTGTGTTTAATTAGTTGCTGATTTGGTGCGGGGTGAGAGGCCCCACCGAGGCATTGGAAAAATCGATGCCTTTTTGTCCCCGGATACGCAACCAGGGGAGAGAACTGAACTACCGAAGCGTCCAATATTATCTCTGCTACTTTATCGGAGTTAATGGCAAAAAGCCACGACATTTAGCGCGAGAAGAGAAAATTCATCAACTTTTTCAAAATTTATAAGAATCCACCAACATTTACGCTCGTGGTCTGCAATGTGCACTGAAGCTAAGATTTGGCCGCGCAAACTTCCAACAGTGGGACCCACCGTTAGGGGGTGACGACGTGGCACAACCGTGATGGTTAGAGCAAGAAAATATTAGTAGAAGGATTACAAATTCTGGGTCTTTCTTTATAAAAAGCCCTCTCTCAAAAAAAAAAGAGAAAAATGGTGAGGACACAAGTGGGCTTCTTCTACATCTGTCTGTGTCGTCATGCTCCCCGCGCCGCCGCCCATCGGCCGGCCGGCTAGGCCAACACCGAGTTCTCCGTCAGAAATCACCGAGCTGGATGCAAAGAAGGAGCAGCAGCAGCATGCGAGGTTTGCCGCGACAGGACCCGAAAGGACCGCCCGTCGACACCTACTTGCGCTCATGCCCTCGTCTTTGTCGCGTCGCGTGTGCCATGAGCCGTTTGGCCACTGCGAATCTGATAGTGAAGTCATCGGCCACGCAGCCACACCTCCTCAAATCTGTGGGCAATGCCGCCTCCACCTCCTGCGTTCCTTGACAACTGTCCCACCCTCCGGCACCCTGATCTATCTCTCGCGCGTGGCTGGAGAGGAAGAGGAGTGTTGGCCAGGGAACAAAGGTGGTGGTGGGAAGGGGCGGAAGAGGTGGTGGTGGGAGGGACAACGCCAGGACGGAGTTGGTGGTGGGGAGGGGTGGCACCGGTGGCCATGACGAAGGTGGTGGGGGAGGTGGTGGTGGGAGGGGTGGCGCCGGCGGCCGGGATAGGAATAGATAATTAAAAAATCAAACAAAGAATAAAAAAAGAATTGAAAAAATTTGATATGACAAGTAGGGTTCACATAAAAATTACAGAAACCCCTCATTTTTAAAATCTGTCTCACTTCTGCCGCCCTCGACTCTAATTGTTGTGCCATCTCAGCCCGATAGTGGGCTCCACTCATCAGAAATTCAGTTAGCCAAGCTAAATCTTAGTGTCAGTGAAAATTGCAACCCACTAGCGCAATATATATGGATTATTTTGGCAAACTTGCAAAAATTGGTAAATTTTTTAGCCTCTCACATGAATATCGCGGTGTTTTGCAATTAACTCACTTTATCGCCTTGCTTTTAAGTGCGCCGACACGTACCTTGGCCGGCCAACCCAAGGCCTCGAGCTCGATCAAGCCGGGTAACTCAGGTTGTTTCTCAAGGATGTAAAAAGCACACGAATAAACAAAACAACTTTGATAAAAATAAATAATTACATTGACAACATTCAAATTCATTGTGCATAGCTCCAACTTTTGCATAACCGGGCATGGTCAAGCTTGACTACCTCAATGTTTTTTAATAGCCACTTGAATCGTCCACCCCAATAGGCCTGAACCTATGATCGATTAACAAGGGACACGCGCATTGCAAGATAGACTATCATACGCATATGTAATCTTACTTCTTCACGAACTTTTACTGGTAAATCGATGTATGAGGATCTTATGAATCAAGATGGTAAATCCCCATGGGGCCAATCTGTTCCCCATCCCCGGTTCTTGGCGGGTATATGCCCGCGGATACCCGGCTCCACGGGAAAAATTGCCACCTTGACTTATGAACGATCATACGCCTTCTATTAAGAAGTAAATGTGGATACTTAAAGTACCTTTAAAGATCAAAATTTTATGTGGTCCCAATTTTTCCAAGCCCACCCAATGACCCATTACATTCCTTCATGCTTCTTCCACTCCCACCAGGTCACGGCGACCGTTCACCGATCCAAAAGTTGCTTGTAGAAAACCGCAAAAAATGTGACTAGGGTTTAAAAAAACACTAGTTTAGTTTTAACAATAAACCGCCGGCATAGCGAGCAACATTGATCAATGAATTTACGCCCACTACCGCAGTTTTTTTAGGGAAAGCCGTCATGGCACGCTTTATTCCATCACAAATAAAGATACATCGATTCCTTAATCGTTACATGTGAACTAATAGAAATAGGGGAACCACCATCCCAAAAGACAATATTATTTGAATCATCACCACAACAAGCTAAAACATGCATCACAACAATTTTCCTTCCAAAACAGTGCTGACAGATACTTTACTGATTCTTCGAGCCGTCTCGAAACACTCCGCTATAATGGAAGTGTATGGAGTCTCTCAAAAAAACAATTGTATGCTTTGAAAAATTCTAGCGACAATAAGCACCTGGAGAGCCACACATATATTCCACAAGATTAATTTTGTGAAACTTCTCAATATAGTTTCATAAGTTTAACTTTTTTCCGCAAATGTTTCACAATCTTGTCCATGTGTTCAATATGGGTTCATAAAAGTTTCACTTATGTTTTAGTTATTAGTTTTTATATATTACAGAAATGTCAAAAGGCCTACAAATCTCAAAGCACCCACTATATGGTGGATATGTCGCGCCGCTATGTGGAATCTTCGCATTCGATGTCTAGTCCATTTCACCTCGGGTAGTTTAGACCCACCAGAAAAATCGATGCAAATTCGGTGCGAGAGTTTGAACAGAGAACATAGGTTGATCCACCGGGGCTACTATTTGGCCTCCTGACATATTCACGGCGCTGCTACCATATGCAAGTGTAACACACTCCTACAATGATTGATTCCTTCAAGCCAATACGTGCCAATCAGAGCTAATATATGTTCATTTGGCTTCGAACAAGTCCTTCTAGAATAACCCGCTAACGCAGCTTTGACCAACGGGGCCTGCTGTGAATGTTGACGTGACAGTGGTGTGACACAAACCCTCAGGCTGTTCGATTGGGCCGTTAAGTTACACGCATGGCCCGTCTGTCAGCGCCCACACATTGTCGTCCCTCTTCCCTGCCGCGCGCTGCCACCGCCGGAATAGGTGACCTCCGTGCTAGAGAGGTCCCGGCGCCTATCTGGGTGACGAGGGATCCGTTCCCGGTGGCGATGAACGTGCAGCAGCCGAGGTTGACCTTCGGAGTCGCGGCCAGGTGGGCGAGTGGGAACACGACGCTCGGCAGTGCGGAACCGGCGTATGCTGCCCGAGGTTCGCATTTCAACCAGACGTAGTAGTTACCGCGGTGTCGGCGGCGTGTCGACGTTGACGACAGCCATTGCCGACGCCGGAGCGCGCTTGCGCCGCGGGAAAATCAGGTACTCGAACATCAGTGAGCGAGCACGCGGTCACATGCACGGTGCCACCGCCAGAAGCATGCATGCAGCTCGAGGATGGAGCTGGCATCATATTGATGCTACTACTGGCTAGAACTGCTGCTGACTTCATCTTGGTGATCTGAGGCGTGACAGGTGTCCGTGACACAGCTCGACGACGGCTGGTGATGATCGCCACCAGCACCATCTTCCCGGTGCACGGCCCCGGTCGTCTCGCTTCCGGCATCCCGGGCTGCCGACCTTCTTGCTCTGATCTTCTTCAGCGAGACCCGGCACACGACCCATTCGCAGCTCTGCTGCGAGTCTCTAAGCGCGGCGGCGAGGCGGTACTCGTGCATGACCCAGTCGGTCCGTGTCAGCGACGCCCTGCTGCCTTTGCCGCGGTGGAAGGCGAGCGCCGTCTTGACGCCGACGAGCAGCCGCTTGCCATTGCCGGACGGGCCCTGCAGCTGCACGAACACGGGCTTCTCCTTCCCCGTGGCCTTCCAGTACCCGCTGGCCGCTCTCCTCCGCCGCCCGCCAGCCCGCGATTGTCGCGGGCAGAAAAAGTAAGCAGCCTCCCCTTCGCTCACGCCTGCACAATCGAAAACGGAAGGAAATTAACGAATTTCCATCCGAAATGTGCATTCTTGCCTGCAAAATGTGCGGGCACGCACCAGGCAGGTCCCAGGGATCAGGCAAGGCGGCTGAGTGCATGACGGGGATGACGGCGGCGGGGAGCGGTCGTGCGAGAGCCTTGCGGCGGAGGTATTGCAGTACCAACTCCTCGTCGGTGGGGTGGAACCGAAAGCCCGGTGGCAGCTGCTGCCTCGGCGGCGCCTCCCCTGTCCTTGTCCGCCTCTCCATTACAACTACGCGATGCTCGCCGATGCAGTGCAGTTGCAACTGAAGCTGATCGATCAGCGACCAGCCAGGGAGACAGTACACCTTTCAGGTGCAGAAAGAGATGGGGTTGATGGGAATTTATAGGATGCCGGCGGCGATGTGGCGTGGAGCGAACTCCATCCTGACATATATTGCTTCAACAGTAATGATTCCTTGTTCTATGTCACAAAGATCCCGTCTCCTGCTCCTCCCTTCACCACTAAAAATAGCCCCTAATTACTCTTTCTTTTCTATCAATCAATCAATCAATCAATCAATCACGATAAACTGATAAAATTATTCGCAGGGTATAAAAATGTCATATCGAGGTATGGAAGGGGCGATACAAAAGTAGACAAATTCTATATCAGTAGGTGCCACTTGGGAGCTGAAAGAGACGTTGTACAGAAGCAGACGATTCTAATTTTCTAATCCATGTCATGAGCATGTACTGTTGCTTAATCATCCTCGAGTTGCTTCCTGCCTCCTCCTTGCGGGCAATCGAGCATCACGAGTTCCCTGAATCTTGGGAACTTCGGGCTCCACACGATGATAGGAAGATATTTCAGGTGCACCGTCAGAACTCAAACTGACGGAAATTTATTTGCCTTGGCTAGCATCTGGCTTGGCAACTGCCCAGTTAATCCTCCAAACAAGCTTTCGTCAAACTATATTAATATAGCAACCACGATTGTGATAAGATAGCTGCTAGGTCAAAAAACACTTCGTCCAAAAAAACAACAACAAAGATAATGAAAAGGAAAAAATAAATGACGAAAACGAGGGTGACCCACAACTGATGTGCCCTCTGGAGAAAATTTCACCACACTCTGAAGGGAATATGCCCTAGAGTCAAATATTATATGGCACATTTTATAAAGTTTATGATTAAGTTTTATATCATGCTATAACTGTATTGATTAGAAAACATCAATACACATGTGATATTGTTGCCTGCCAAAACCCACCGGCGAGCAGCGACGAGCAACACGAAGAGCCGGGAGACTCCCAGAACTGCTGGTGGGCCCTGGTCCCTCGGGCAACGGCCCGCAAAACTCCGGCACACGTCCTGGCTTGGTTCGAGGGCGTGTCACCTGACCTATACCTGGTCAGGAAGGTGAAGGATTGCTTCGATTGATTTCCTGCATGGTAAACAAGTATACGTAAAATTCGAGCCGTGACCGGCTCCCAGGTTTCCCTGTGAATCGGCTCCTGGAGCCGATTATCCCATGGTTCTGCATCAGATTTATGATAACATGGGGTTTTGCTTCATCACTACAAGTTAAATCGATCAACGACAGTTTTAATGTTTTCACCACGTAACTGAAACGTCCTACACGTAATTGAGCCTGATAGATACAAAAGATGACAGAAAACTAACCCTAGAGGAGGCCTAACAACCGACGTAAAGTCAATTACCGGAACAACTTCTCTAGAACTAGTAAACCACGTCTTTACGTACTACTGGATCGTTCAACCCGTTTGCAAGGCCTGACTACGTGGATATCAAACTAAACCCTGGAGAACAAGGCATAACTATAACAGATCGTAACAACTAAATAAAGATCAAGCAAAGTGCTACCCTTGCACTTGGGAAAAGGTGCAAAGGTAGCGAGGTAACTAGAGGTAGCATAACTTGAATAGTCATGGCGAAAAGTACCGATGCTAGCCTCAACAAATCTATGATAATAGTATTACTCGCCATCAACAAGGCTTCAGTACGAGTAACACCGAAAAACGCATAAGTAAATACTGCCTAGAAACAAGGGGTGGCGATGCGCCGAGATTGTGTTTGTTGCGAACGTGATTGTCCTCCTTTTTTCGATAACCTTAGGTACATATTTATAGTCCGGAGACTTTCTATCTTTGGAATAACTCTACAACTCTATCTTTACCTAAACTGAAACGGAACCTACTACGATACAAGATACACGGGCAATTTAGCCCAAATCCACGCACAAGGCCGATTCAACAACACGTTGAATATACGTATCTTCCAAGCCCATCTTGATCACGGCCCATCTCCTCCTTTGGCCAAAATATGGCGATAACACATGCCCCCCTGGTTTTGGCAATAATAATTCTGAAACCACTCATTGATGTTTTTCTTCCCCTCCTTTTTTTCTTCACATCGGGTTACGCTGCGTAGTAGAATCGTCACGCCACCCCCTCATCATGATGCCCTGTCTTCTCAACTCCTTCGCAGTGCATGATTTGACGATTTTGGCAGCACATTCTGGGAAACCGCTATGGCATTGAACCGCCTCTCCACTATTCCCCTTATTTAAATTCGCATGAGCAGTTCGCAGTCCCCATCTTCCTCCAGTAGCCAGAAAACCCTCTTCCTCCGCCAAAAAACCCTCTTCCTCCGCCATGGCCTCTTCCTCTTCCGCCCGTTCCTCCCAGTCTTCCAACAGCATTAGCGACCGGGAGCCGACGCCAGAGCACCCGCCCACGGCGGCGTACAATACTCTCGCCCCACAATGGTGGGACGAGAGGGATTGGGATTTCGCCGTTTGGTCGGAGGACGACGCGTCCTTGACTGACGGCGAGGAGGGCCTGCAGTTCCTCGTCGACGGGGAACTGGAGGCGAAGAGCAGCGACGACGCCTGGTCCTGGGACGGCGTCGAGTCCTCCGACAAGGAGGAGGAATCGGAGGAGGTCACCTCCTCCGATGAGTACCCGTGAAGCGCTCCGCCGGGTCCAGCGAGGACACCGAAGACGACGACGAGGACGAGGAGGCCCCCGCTGGCTTCTTCAAGAAGAAGAATAAGACGACGCCAAGCAGCGAGGACAGATGAACAAGACGGCGACGGCGAGCAATGACGACCTCGGCCTCTAGATTAGGAACCGAGTAGTAGTAGCGAGTAAGCTCCTTTTGTAATCAATCAGCCTTTTGTAAGCAACCAGCTTTTGAATGAATGAATGAAAATCTGTTTCTCAAGATTGCTTTCCACCCAATTTACCGATAGTCAAAATAGGTCGATGCTCGAGCCGATAGCACCGTATCGGCCTTCACCACACCGTTCATACAACAAACAAGTCAATTCAAAGAGCCGATGGCAACGCATCGGCTTTTCCACAAAAACGTTGACAAGGTCAAAACTTGGTCGCATACTTAGGCAAACTTAAACGGCCATTTTCCAGTTTCAAACGGTAACCTGCGACCCTCTTCAAAAAGGGCGACCCAGATCTCCAATTGCCCACCGACGAGATTGAGCTCACAACGACAAGACCCCTCGATCCCCAACTGCATAGATCCATCTCCGCCGGCAAACTAGATGGCGGAATCGTCCAACACCAACCCAGAGGTCTCCGGTCTGAAGGTACGCCTACTCCTCGCAAAGATGAACGCGATCAAAATTAATGGCGAACACCGAATTAATGTCTTCTTCCACCATTAAATTTCTAGGTTTCACATTCTATTGCCGCATCCTTCTCTCCCAAACTCTCTCTGCCTTGGCCTCGCATGAATCTAGTCCTGCCCATCTGATCTCTTGCGAAGCAAACAGAATCCCCTTCGCAAGCCAAGACCTAGATCTGAACTCTTGGGCCGACTGCTTGCGAGCATGGCCTAATCCCCCTGAACATTGGGTCTCTTGGTTTAGTAGGGTAGCTAGAGCTTACCAATCCCAATGGGAAACCACGGGAATAGCCGATGCCTTGCATTTGTCATTGTCTCCTCTTGAGAAACACGAGAATCTCCTCAAAACCATCGGCTACTTCTGGTCTGACGCTCTGAACTGCTTCATGTTCGGTCATGGCCCCATGTCACCAACTCTGTTAGACGTGGTGATGATTACTGGTCTAGATGTTACATCACCCAGCCCCTCTGCTTTTAAACTGACCAAGGTCCCCTACAAACTGTCTTCTAAAACAGATCGCATTTAATCGGGTGCCTACCTCCAACGCCACATTAAAACAAAGGGCCCATCACGGAGAAAGAACACACCCTTTCTCAACTTCGGCCGAACATTTCATATTTTTGGCCCTTCCTTGCTCCAACCAAGAATTATCTTTCCTTAGCCCACGAACCGCCAAGGGCACTCAACTTGGCCTCGCAAACTGCTCCTTGGAGAGGTCTATAGATATCTCCAGCTGATGCCTCAAGTCGTTTCTCGGCATAGCAACAAAACAGTGGTCCTTGGTGGTTTATCCAGCTATGGGCTCAAATGTATTTTCAAAACCATATCCCAAACTTCCCCTTTGGCGAGCTGCACCTTCCCAGATGTGAAAGGGAAGCAGATCCGATGTACCACTATGGCAAGCTTTGTATAGACTGCCAGTAAGAGTCGACCCCTCAGAAGCGTCTAAATGGTTCGAATTTTCTTTCAAGGACCGGACAATCCTATCTTCTTTCCTTACATGGAAGAATCAACATTTTGAAAACCCACTCTCCTTCAGCTAGACAATTTTGCCGATGACACCAAAGACTCGGCAGCTCTTTTCCACCGTGATTCGCCTTGTTTCCTTCCGGTTGGCATGAGTACATCCAATGTAATAATCAAGCCTGGTATGAATTCTACCACCACCGTCGTGGCTCGGCAATTTGGCCTTGGACAAGTACCTCCCCATTTCTTTCTCCACCACCTTACAGAGAGCAGAGCCGACCTGCCTGATCCTCTCACCAGCCAAAGGTGTTATTCCTTCTTTGATGCTCTGACCATCCCAATTCCCAACGACCTCACCTTTGCCTCATCAACCGATGGCTTTGAAGACTGGTGGTCGATGTGGAAGACTCACGCTTTCAGGAAAGCTCTGGGACCGTTGCTGAAACAGCTCGATGCTGACTATGACATCCCCGTGGAACAGGTACCACTACTTGCAAATTTTCTTGATGCAGCTCACAAATGATCCCTCTACTAATCCACTCTTTCTCTTTGCAGCAACAAGATGGCCCTGAACCTACGCACAGTGATGGCTCCCCCTTCGAGTTCTTTCCGCCAGCTCCTGTGGTTCTTTTCTGCAAAAACTCGCCACCTCTGAAAAAGGTCATAATGCAGAAACAGCCGATAACACCACAATCGGCTTCCAAGAACCCAGCAACTCCTAAGTCAGCTGCCCCTCGAGTTCCGACTAAAACCAGAACGATGGTGAGGCAGGTAGCTGCCAGGAAGACCTTGAGGCGACGGAGCCCTTCTCCAGACAGCTCGCATGTAAGCTTGATTCAGGCCTTGGTCGATCTTTATCATTCTTCCATTCTTGCAGACATGCTCGCCATCGGGTTCTCCCTTTACGAGCTTCCGAAGACACCTCCAGGAGGATACCTGCACCAATCGAGGAGAACTAGGCCCAACGGATTCTCGAGAGGACCATCACACCGAACCAGCCAGATTCACCACCATCGGCTTCCGTGAAAAGGTCGGCTCTGAACCCATCGCCCGAGCACCCGAGGCGGGGCCACCGGGTCCCAAGAGAGCTCGCAAGGACTACAAGCTTCTTCGTCGAGCCAGAGGTTTCAAAATCACCACCCTTCATGCTCTTACTACTTGTTTCCTTTTGTCCGCCGATTTATCATTATTTACATCGCTAAGCACCCTTCATGCATTTAATCGACGCTTCCAGTGGGAAAGTTAGGTGCGATGCCGGATCTAGCAATCCTCAAGGTGCAGATGAAACGGCTACCACTCTGGCCAAGCCTCCAGCAACCACACACAAACCGATCGTCTCCTCATCGGCTATCCCCTCGATCTTAGGAGAGGTACGTTAGGTTTTTTCGGCTCATCCTTACACGTTTGGACGCATACTGATGCTTTTCGGGCTGCCAGAGTTATGATATTTCAGGTTTGCTGACGTTCGACCCTGAATCCATCGAACCAACTCCCTCTGTTGCTGATGATGAACCACGGGCCAGGGCTGTTCCACCTTAATTCCAGCGTCTTAAAGCCCTGCTGTCCTCCCCGATCGAAGAGTTGATCGAGGGTTCTGAGGAGGTGAAGAGCGTTCTGGCTGAAATAAAAGACCAACTCCCAGTAGCACTGCAGGTGAAGCTTTGGCCAGTTGTAACCTTGTCTTTCTACGGGCCAAGGGTGAAGTTAGCTCGTGAGAGGATCAGCCTGCGCCGCTCCCAACTCCCACTGAAAGCCAATATCGCAGACAGATGCCAGCAGCTCAACGAGAAAAAGGCGTCTCTGGATGCCAAAACTGACACCTCTGTCGGTACCGCCGAGCTTGCATCCTTGAAAAGGGAGTTGGAAGATCTTGAAGAGAAGGTCCGGGCGACTAAACAGCTCATTCGCGACAAGGAAGAATCCATCGCCCGCTCTCAAGACGAAGCAGAAAGCCTCAAAGCCCAAATGAAGACCGATCTGGCAGAAATACGTGCCCTGAACAAGGAGCTAGTGACGGGCAAAGACGAAGATGACGAAGCCGAGATCGCCGAGGTGGATCGTGTCCGTGCTGACGCCCTCCACGCCTTCGAGGCATTTCTTCAGTAGCTTGTTTCGGTACACTGGCATCTGCTTGTAATAGTTTGAACCTCTAGAGTCGATGACTGTGCATCGGCTATATATTTTGTTTTTTATTCAGACGATTTCATGTATCGGCCCCCACGTTTCACTATCTATCGTCTCACGTGCTTTTTACTTGGCCGATTTCATGTATCGGCCCCCCATATTCTACTGTCCATCATCCCACATGGGAAATATTTCTTGAGATGCTGACCATTGACCGCCACTGGGAATTTTACACCGTCCAGCTCCTCAAGCATGTATGCGTTTCCTCTTAAAACTTGATCGACCCTGTACGGCCCGTGCCAATTTGGAGACCATTTACCATATGTTGCATCCTTAGTCCCTAATGGCAACACAGCTTCCCATACCAGATCACCAACGCGGAACTCCTTTGGCCTCACTTTCTTGTTATATGCACGAGCTACCTTGGCCTTGTTCTCTTTGATTTTCTCAAGCGACCACAGCCTGAGCTCGCTTAAATCCTCAACACCGCCACTCATCGTGGTTGCATATTCTTCATTGTCGATTGTCCTGAAAAGTGACACGTCTCGATCCAGCCGTAATTTCCCAGGGCAATACGGCTTCTTGTCCATAGACTAGATGGTATGGCGATGTTTTTATCGCTCCATGGCATGACATGCGATAAGCCCATAACGCCTCTGACAAAACCTCGTGCCAACGCCTAGGGTGCTCATCGACTTTTCTCTTGATCAGCTTGATGAGGCTCTGGTTGGATGCTTCAGCTTGCCCATTTTCTTGAGCATAGTATGGAGATGATCTGATCAGCTTAATCCCCGTGTCCTCACAGAACTTTCTAAACTCGTGAGAAAATGAAGACCGAACCTCCATCGGTCGTAATAGTTTGGGGAATCCCGAATCTATGGATGACATGTTCTTTCACAAAGTTGATAACATCCTTTGAGTTTACTGACTTCATCGGGACAGCTTCCACCCATTTAGTGAAATAATCAGTAATGGCCAAAATCCACATGTGGCCTTTGCTTGATGGAGGATTGATCTTGCCGATCATATCCATGCCCCAACCTCGGAATGGCCAAGGCTTGATGATGGGATTCATTGCTGATGCGGGTACCATCTGGATTTTCCCAAATTTCTGACATGCTTGACACCCTTTGTAGTACTTGAAGCAGTCCTCAAGCATGGTGGGCCAATAAAACCCTGATCGCCTGATCAACCATTTCATCTTGTGAGCCGATTGGTGAGTTCCACAGGCGCCTTCGTGTACCTCATGTAGGAGCCGATTGGCCTCGGCTGTCCCCAGACATTTGAGCAATAACCCTTCCAGTCTCAGAAACATGTCATGCCCAATAAGCACATACTTCATGGCCTTGTACCTTATCCGTTTAGGTGCCCCGCGAATCCTTCAAGTAATTGAAGATATCGGCTCTCCATCGTCTGCCTGTGAACTGCACGAACATCGGCTCCCTCACATTTCCGTAGCCTGAGGCCATTTGTGCAAGATCATTCGCCTCGTTATTCTGCGATCGCGGGATCCAAGTGAAGTTTATGTACCGGAACTGTGCCATCAGCTCACGGCAGTGCAGCCATAATGGGAAGAGGGACTCGCTCTCACACTTGTATTCCTCCGTGAGTTGGGAAATCACCAACTTGGAGTCTCCAAAAATTTCCACTGCTTCTCCTCCGGCTTCGATGAGCAACTCCATTCCCTTGCGTATCGCCTCATACTCAGCGACGTTGTTGGTGCGAGAGGTAGATAATCTGATGGAGAAGGAAAATGTTGCCCCCGGGGCGACACGAGTAAAATGTCGATGCCGCAACCATTGTCACAAACCGATCCATCGAAAAACATAGCCCACGCCTATAGACAAAGGTCGCTATGTTAGTGTTGATCCTTTCAGCGATAAGGTCGGCTAATGCCTGACCCTTAACTGCTTTAGCGGGTTGATACCGGATGTCAAACTCTGATAATGCAAACATCCATTTGCCCAGTCGGCCTTTCAACATAGGGGCCGACAGCATGTGCTTTATGACGTCTGATTTGCATATGATGACAATCTCCGGCGATAGCAAGATGTGACGCAGCTTGCGCAGTGAAAAAGTGCAGAGGCACAACTTGTCGATCTCGGGATACCTTGTTTCGCATCCAAAGATCCTTCCGCTGATGTAAAATACAACTCGTTCCAGCCATCATAAACCTGCACCACCACCGAGGCGATGGACGTGTCGCCGACGAGTAAATATAGAATGGTCTCGTCTGAGGCGGAACCAACACCGTGGCATCGTCGATATTCTTTGATCTCGTCAAGGCTCGTTGTTGCTCGCCCCTGGAATTCCTCGCCGATTTAATCTTCACCAGTCCATGAACGGCTCTATTCTTCCCGACAGATTGAGATGAATCTTCCGACGGTTGATCTTGCCGATGAGAGACTGCAGTTCTTTCTTCGTGGTAGGTGGCTTCATTGTTCGTCGCCTCTCGACTTTTAGGCCGATCTCAATTCCGCTCATGGACCAAGAAACCCAAGAACCGACCCGGCCACCCAAGGCGCACTTCTTTGGATTCATCCGTAGCCCGAATTTTCTTGTTCGGTCCAGGACGCGTTGCAGATCGTCCAAGTGTCCTTGCACTGAAGCAGACTTGACCACCACGTCATCGATGTAAATTTCCACCAGCTTGCCGATCAGATCATGGAAAATATAATTCATGGCTCTTTGGTACGTGGCGCCGGCATTCTTCAGTCCAAATGTCATGACTACATATTCGAACAACCCCACCAAACCTGGGACTCTGAACGCAGTCTTGTGTATGTCTTCTGGCGCCATAAAAATTTGGTTGTAACCGGCATTGCCATCCATGAAGCTCAAGATCTTATGACCAGCCATGCGTTGATTAACGTCTCGCTACGCATCGGATACTCATCCTTTGAGTAGCTCGTTGAGATCCCGAAAATCTATGGCAACACGCCAACGCCATCTTTTTCTCTACAGTACGATACTAGAAATCCATTCAGATACCGCATGGCCTGATTAACTTGGTCACAACATTTTCTCGACCTCTTTCTTGACTTCTTCCAAGATTTCGCCTTCATCCGTCGTGCTCGCTCGAACGGCGAAATCCTTTTTAAGCGGAGCCGATGCTCAATGATGCTCCTGTCTAGACCAGCATCTCAGATAGTCCCGTGCAAAGCGCCGGATATTTTTTCAACAGCTATCATCGGACCCGCAGACTTGGATCCAACTTCTTGGCGATAAATGTTGGTCGTGGCTTATCCCCGTGACCGATGTCGATCTCTTCTAGTTCATCAACGGATGTAAACCCATACCCTAGCTTTCACACCGTTAAATCGATGCTAAACACAGGGCAAACAGTTGGTGAGGAAAACAAAAATAATTTGGGCCGATTGCCTGAATCGGCCCCCTTTTTGATTGCATTAGTCAATGATGGTTTACACCTTATGTGTGCTTTATATTGGCAGGGAATCTCCCTACTACGACTGCATGATCTGCTTGTCGCCGACATCGGTTCCTTTTTTGTGGCCGATCGCGGGGATCGGCCATACTACGTACGATCGTGGACTTTGCTACTCTGTCAGGCCAGTGGATAAGACCAGCCTCACCACGTTTTTTTATCGCTTCAATGCGCTCACAGCCGTCTAGACTGATTCCAGAGATCGGCTCTTGGTCTTCCGCTTCCCAGATGTTCATGCCAGCTATGGAGATCTCGATAGAATCATCTGCATGAATGACCTCCACCTCATCTCCATCCCATCGAGACATGGTGCATCGTGGATGGAATGCAGCAGTAGCATGAATCCAATCTCTCCCTAGCAAGACAACAGAGGTGCTTTTGCCGCCTATGACGAAGAATGACGAGGGATGGTTTTTCGCCACGGTCGATCCACGCTCAATACGCCTTTGCTTCAAGTCTGACCGTTGAAGTCGCTTAACGTGACGTTGGTTTTGATCAGATCTGAAGTGGAGCATCCCAAACGCCGTAGCATGGAGTATGGCATTATATTGACTGCCGCTCCGGTGTCCACCAACATCTTGCTGACAGGCTGCCCATTGATGTAACCTCGTAGGTACAGGGCTTTCAAATGTTTGTAGCCCTTCTCGCGTGGCTTCTCAAAGATAACCGGCCGTGGGCCGCAGTCAAACTATGCCACTGGTAGCTCGCAGGTTCTTGGTGCGCAGAATTATGACGGAAGTATGAACACCATGTTAGTGCCAGCCGATGTCTTTGCATCGGCTTTTAACGGTTTGGGGCGCCACTCTTTCCTTTTCGGGCGATCTTCCGTTTCCAAGGTCTGCCAAATTTTAACGGCCAGATCGGGACGTGCTTTCTTTAAAGCGTGGAGATACTGTGCTTCGGCGTCCTCCAGGTTACGCAGCCGCTGCACTCTACGCTTTTAGGTATGTCTGAGTCCGTCGGGACACCACCTTGGCCGGTGATATCTGTCTTCTTCTTTGTCATCCCTTGGATCCCCGAGATCTTTTGTTCGAGCGGACTCCCTGTATCGGCTCTGAGGTGGGAGAGGCCCTAGACGCTTGAATACTGAAACTGGCCCCGTGTCCTCCTTCTGCTGTCCACATTCTGGGCAGTTATCGATTATAGGCAATCGGCTCATTCCCGTATCCCAGCAATATTTGAAGAAAGGACAACCCCAATGCTTGTCGACGCCTTCCTTTCCTTTTGACGTTCCCCTAGAGAGGTGCTCATATCCTTCATCGTCTCCATCGCGCCGGCGACGTCGATCATACTGACGCTCATACTTATTCAGGAGATGTGTGGAGTGGCTTCGATATCGCACGCTTCGACTGCCGCTTAATACCGCATTATCGCCATCGCTGGGCGGTCGTGTGGACCAGCCTCCTCTTTCTTTGCCCGAGAGCGACCGCCTTCCTCCTTGTATGTGCCATGGTGGTACCCAGATCCTGCCATGTTAACATCGAACGAGAACTCCAGTGACGCCTCGCTGAGTAATGTTCTACCATGTTGACGCGGAAATGGGTTTGTGTCTACTTTCATGGCGAACTTCCCGTGGATCGACGGCCTTGCTCTATTGCTGTTTGATCCGCGACGTAGCTCTTTGCATCATTGGTGGTGTGGGTGAACGAGTGATGCCACTTGCAGATGGTCTCCGTTCATCTCTCGAGCCGTGGGGATTTTGTGGCCTTCGCAACTTCACCGCTTTTCTTTCAGCAAGAAATCAAATATCTGCTCAGCTTTGCTCACATCGTCGAACCCTTTGCAGGCCCTGCCGCTTCACCCATTTGCAGGACACGGTCGCCCCGAGCCCATTCAGCCACGGCCACCTCCTGGTCTTGTGTAGGATCATCTTCTTCAGACGACCAGGCCTATCGGACGCTTGAACTTGTCTTGGTACAACTCGTGGTGGCGCTGTTCATACATCGCTGGGCCATGTGCGCCAATGAGTTGTACTCTACTTGGAAAGCCAGATCCTTGATGGGTGCTGAGAGGCCCAACACTGCCAGCTCGACTGCTTCTTTTTCAGTTAAACGAGCTGAGTAACATCGGTTCTTGACAGTCCTGAAGCGCTGGATGTACTTGTCTACAGTTTCTCCCCGCTTTTTCCGCACCTGTGCCAGGTCTGCAATGCCAGCCTCGGTAGCCTCTGAATGATACTGAATGTGGAACTGCTCTTCCAGTTGCTTCCAGGTCTGAATCGAATCAGGTGGCAGCGAGGTGTACCACCCAAAAGCTGGTCCTGTCAGAGATTGCAAAAAGAACCTTACGAGCAACTGATCCGATGCTGAAATCATGCCTAGATGTGCCAGGTATCGGCTCACGTGCTCGATCGAGCTCGACCCTTCTGAACCGCTAAACCTTGAGAACTCAGGGAGTCGATACTTGGGTGGCAGCGGAATCAGATCAAACTCGTTGGGGTACGGCTTTGAATAGCCGATTGTCCTTCTTCGCACGGTTTAACTGGTCTCTCAAGATGGTACGGATTTGCTCCACTGTTTGAGCTGCAGGGGCTAGATTCTCATGACTCGTTCCAGTGGCATACTTGGCTAGCCACGCCTGTTTATCGGCGTCCATCCCAGACATCGCTGCTCCAGAAACACCTGCTCCTGAAGCCCCCGCCCCAGGAACTCCTGCCGCAGAAATTCCTGCGGTTGCAATCTGGTTGGTGCGTGTCAGGTTATTGCAGTCCGGCACGTAGGTGCATACATATCCATGTGGGATTTCCTTAGGTGGCTCAAACAGGAACTGGCAATCGCCTGGGTCGCCTCCAACCTTGTAGACGACGTACGCCGCTGCCCCTGGCGGCTCTGGAGCTGCAAGTGTGAATGGCAGCTGTGGCCTGGTCTGGAGCGGTCTTTCTCCCTGGTGAGTCCCTAAAGTAGGCCCCGACGGAGAGTACTGATGTTTCATGATCTCCTGAACTACGCGAACTGCGATCCGCTCGAAAGCGTTCACCAGACTCTCAGAATGGCGGTGAAGAGAATGAGCCACCATGTAGTTGACTTCCTGTCGCAGAGCTCTGGTGCGCTCCTCAAGGAATGCAGATCCACCTCATCAAGAGCACCTTCAGGTGAGAATCCTTTCCACCTGATGCCATGCTTACGGGTCCTCTCGAAAGAGCCGATGAGATCGGCTTCGAAGAGAGCTTTGATGTCATCATACTTCGCCTTGTGCTCCTCAGGCAGCTCGTCGTACGTGACTGGTCTGTCCCCCATCTCAGCGTCGGATGTTGATGCAGATGCTGTTGAATGTCCCACCGGGCGTGCCAGAATGTGTTGCCTGCCAAAACCCACCGGCGAGCAGCGACGAGCAACACGAAGAGCCGGGAGGCTCCCAGAACTGCTGGTGGGCCCTGGTCCCTCGGGCAACGGCCCGCAAAACTCCGGCACACGTCCTGGCTTGGTTCGAGGGCGTGCCACCTGACCTATACCTGGTCAGGAAGGTGAAGGATTGCTTCGATTGATTTCCTGCATGGTAAACAAGTATACGTAAAATTCGAGCCGTGACCGGCTCCTGTGTTTTCGTGAATCGGCTCCTGGAGCCGATTATCCCATGGTTCTGCATCAGATTTATGATAACATGGGGTTTTGCTTCATCACTACAAGTTAAATCGATCTACGACAGTTTTAACGTTTTCACCACGTAACTGGAACGTCCTACACGTAATTGAGCCTGGTAGATACAAAAGATGACAGAAAACTAACCCTAGAGGAGGCCTAACAACCGACGTAAAGTCAATTACCGGAACAACTTCTCTAGAACTAGTAAACCACGTCCTTACGTACTACTGGATCGTTCAACCCGTTTGCAAGGCCTGACTACGTGGATATCAAACTAAACCCTGGAGAACAAGGCATAACTATAACAGATCGTAACAACTAAATAAAGATCAAGCAAAGTGCTACCCTTGCACTTGGGAAAAGGTGCAAAGGTAGCGAGGTAACTAGAGGTAGCATAACTTGAATAGTCATGGCGAAAAGTACCGATGCTAGCCTCAACAAATCTATGATAATAGTATTACTCGCCATCAACAAGGCTTCAGTACGAGTAACACCGAAAAACGCATAAGTAAATACTGCCTAGATCGCAAGGCAGCATGACACTTACCCGAAAAATACCCTAGAAACAAGGGGTGGCGATGCGCCGAGATTGTGTTTGTTGCGAACGTGATTGTCCTCCTTTTTTCGATAACCTTAGGTACATATTTATAGTCCGGAGACTTTCTATCTTTGGAATAACTCTACAACTCTATCTTTACCTAAACTGAAACGGAACCTACTACGATACAAGATAGACGGGCAATTTAGCCCAAATCCACGCACAAGGCCGATTCAACAACACGTTGAATATACGTATCTTCCAAGCCCATCTTGATCACGGCTCATCTCCTCCTTTGGCCAAAATATGGCGATAACAGATATACAAACAACTAGTTGTTTCTAGTGAAACTTTAGTCACTGGTTCATTGGTCAATGGATGATCAAAGGTTTCCTGATCATGTTGGTGCCTCGGCCCTAATTGACAATAAGATCATTTAATTGGAAAATAAGATGATGAACATACTCTATCTATAGCATCATATCACGATCATCTCATAGAGTTCATGTTAATTACGATGATTAGGAAACATAGTGACTCTTTTCTTAGACCGTGAGACCATATCAAATCATTGTCACCATATCTTGCTTTAACAGTATGATTCCTTGTTCGATGTCACAAAGATCCTGTCTCCTGCTCCTTCATTCACCACTAAAAATAGCCCCTAAACACTCTTCCTTTTCGATCAATCAATCACGTAAACTCATAAAATTATTTGCAGGGTATAAAAATGTCATATCGAGGTATGGATGGGACGATACAAAAGTAGACAAATTCTATATGAGTAGGTGCCACTTGGGAGCTGAAAGAGATCGTTGTACAAAAGCAGACGATTCTGAATTTTTAATCCATGTCATATGCAAGTAAGTTTTGACAAAGGCAGATGGTTAATTGTCTTAATCTTGCCGGTGATATCGTGCACGTTAACCAACGGCGGTAAGCGACACCCGCCGTTGATCATATATACATGGCCTGTGCGTATTAATTATGCATGTGATAGTGTGATGCTACATGTGAACCGGAACGAAGGCCAGGACGCCTTCTTTTTCTTGCTTCTGCCGGGAATCATGCAACATGGACCCTGCTGCTAATTACCTTTTTCTTGCTTCTTTTTACTATTGCTTAATCATCCTCAAGTTGCTTCCTGCCTCCTCCTTGCGGGCGATGGAGCATCACGGGTTCCCCGAATCTCGGGAACTTCGGGTTCCACACGATGATAGGAAGATATTTCAAGTGCATTGTAAGAGAGAACTTATAACCTTCTTTTCATGAACAGGGGAAGTACAAGATCACAATCGCAATAAACATACATCGAGTTTAATGATGTTAATTTTGTGCTATTACTCACGTATTATTGGGGGTTGCTTGTTGGCCAAACTGTGATTTGGACAGTCAAAAAATCGCATATCATTCTCAAAAGAATGAGGGGTTTGTTTTTTCTCTTCGCCCAAATCATCCGTCGAGGAACAAAATCTACACAAAAGCGACAGGCGCCAATGTTACCGGGCTATGCCACTCCAAGCCACATATAATGTCAAAGCATAGCTCATTGAGCGAGTTGTTGGTGCAAGCAAGCCGAGGTAACTTTGGTGTCACCTGTCACTGTTAGTTTTTGAGAAGGTTGGAATAACTCCAACTGAGTTAAACGTGTGGACTTGCTTGCTTGCCTCACGTTGATCCAATCAAGTGACCTCTTGGTGAGATCAAAGAGAGGACCAGCTTGCACCCCGCAAAGGGTAACTTACTAGGTGTTACTACCTTCTTGATGGCTACACTTTGCTTTTAGACTAGTATAGTTTTTCTTTCTTTAATTGGCTTCGTTTTCTATGGTATTAGTTTAGAGATGTTATTGCTCTGCTTGGTATATTTTCTGCAGAAGAAGGGATAACGCTTTGAAAATGATTCTGAAAAATCACATTTCTAAGTTTCATAATTAGGGTGGGTGGAGGGGAGATCACGCATGTACAAATAGAATAGAAACTTACTTATCTAAAAAATAAAAACTTACTGTTGCGATTTCTCACGGCAAGTTATAAAAATTTACGAACTGTGAAAAAATCAGATGATCACAAATCTTCGTGTTTAAGTTAAAAAATTGTATGCGGAACGAATGATTTTATGTTTTTTATACAGATCACAAATGGTTATATTTAAGTTCTAAATTTTATAGGCATATACCTGCTTCAATTCTCCACATGCATATGATCCTTTTCGTAAAAAAACTGAACTTGAAAATTTTATTTTGTGCTCACTCCACATTGGCTAGAAATTGGGCTCATGCGTACCTAGTCTATGAAAATTATACACAAAGAAAAGGGAGCAACTGAATGACAATCATGAACTTCCGGTATAACCATCGTATCTATTCAGGCAGTCATGCTTACACCTGAGAAAAAAGTTAAATACGGTAGAAGTCCTTGTACTTGTCCGGGTGTCTCAATTTAGTCATGGTATTCGTAATTTGCACAATTTAACATGTATACTTGTCAATGAGACTTGATTTAGTACAAAAGCATATTTGTCATCGAATTTGAGCTGACATAGACAACACAAGGATGTGGCTCCCACTTGCAGGAGAGTAGCTGGCCTGAAAACTTGCAAGAACCCCCTCCCGCATTCAGAACGTACATTTAGCTTAAGTTTTTAAGTCAGTTGCTCTCTTGCAAGTGGGTCCCACGTCCAACGTGCCGTCCGCGTCATCTTAAATTCGACAACAAACATGATTTTAGACTAAATCGAGTCCAATTAACAAGTACACGAGTTAAATCGTACAAATTCGAAGTACAACGATTAAATCGAGCCACTGGGACAAGTATATGGAGTGTTGGAACCTGCACCCAGCAGGAGTGTATAACAATCAAGGCTAGCTAATACTTTGAGGTAGAGGTGAAGGGTTTCGCGGCATAGTAAATCAAAATTTTCTACGGATGCGAACAGAGGTAAAGCCAAGATCTAATCTAGGAGATGCAAACAACGAGAGAGATTGGATTAGATCTTCATACCCTTGAAGATTCGCACATCGGAACGTTCGTCGGAACGTGGGTGATGTAGTCGTACTCGCTTCTCCTCCTCGCAATCCGATCCGATCTAGCACCACAAGTGGCGGTGCCTCCGTGAGATGCACACGTGCAGCACCTCGACGTCTCCTCCTTCCTTGGTCCAGCAAGTATGGTGGAGAGATGGGTTGGATCTACAACGCGACGGCGCGGTGCAATTGGTGGAGAATTTCTGCAGCAAGGCTTCGCCTACAAGCGATGAGAGGAGAGAGAGGGCAGCAGCGGCTAGGGTTGGGAAGGTGTGGGGTTGGTGCGCCCAGCCCTCTATATATAGAGGGGCGCAGACCTAGCCCTCCCCAAGCCAAGGCAGTGGCCCCAAGGAGGAAGAGTGGGGCAAGGAAACCCCCTTCTAGAAGCTCTATCTAGAGTTTAAACCTCTCTTGGCCGGCTGGGCCCTATGGGCCTTGTGCCCTGGCCCAATGCGCCAGGCACTCCCTCATAGGACCATGCCCTCCCGGAAGGTGAGGCCACGTTGGTCCCTTCCGAAGGTTCTAGAAGCTTCCGACAATACCGATTAACCCGAACAATTCCGAACTCCAAAAACTGCACCGCCTTATATGAATCTTATTCTCCGGACCACTCCGAACCTCTCGTGATGTCCCGGATCCCATCCGAGACTCGAACAAAAACTCATAAACCAATTATCCAATCTATCCTAGCCGAGACACGTTAAGTGTGTGACCTGCGGGTTCGAGAATATGCGCATATGATCTTCTATCAATAATCAACAGCGGGTCCGAAACCCATATTGACTCCCACACATTCATCGATGATCATATCGGATGAACCACGATGCCAGGATTCAATCAATCCCATATATATATTCCCTTCGTCTCGCGATATTTTACTTGCCCGAGATTTGATCGTCGGTACCGTCATACCTAGTTCAATCTCGTTCACAACAAGTACTTTAATCGTTCTGTAATCCGATATCACTTTGTGATTAACTCCTTAACCACATGCTTGCAAGCGGCGTTGATATCGATTACCGAGTGGGCCCGAAGTATATCTCTCCGACTTGGGAGGGACAAATCCCATCTCGATACATACAACCCAACAGATACTTTCCGATCACCTGAGAGACACCTTTATGATCACCCTCTCATAGGATGACGTTTGATGACCTCAAAGATTTTCTTCCGATACCAGGGAGTTGTATTATCTCATGGTCTAAGGAATACAA
Organism: Avena longiglumis; assembly: GCA_030063025.1. Lineage (NCBI taxonomy): Eukaryota > Viridiplantae > Streptophyta > Magnoliopsida > Poales > Poaceae > Avena > Avena longiglumis. The sequence continues at coordinate 33,010,253 of CP125975.1, forward strand.
TATTTGACATAAGAAAAGCTTCGCAAAGACGAACACGATGACACGATCTAATTGCTTCGCTTTTTTTGGTTCTATCCATCATATCATTCTCCCAATGATATGATCTCATTATCAATTGACAACTCATGTCTATGGTTAGGAAACCTTAACCATCATTGATCAATGAGCTAGTCCATAGAGGCGTACTAGGGACACGGTGTTGTTCACAAACCACACAAGTATTAAAGTTTCCGCTTAATACAATTCTAGCATGGAATATAAACATTATCATGAACAAGAATTATAATACTAACATCTTATTATTGCCTCTAGGGCATAATTCCAACAGTCTCCCACTTGCACTAGAGTCAATAATCTAGTTTACATTTGGCAACAATCTCACACCCATGGCACTGAGGTGCTGATCATGTTTTGCACGCGGAAGAGGTTTAGTCAACGGATTTGCGACATTCATATCTGTATGTACTTTGCTAATCTTCAGATCTCCATCTGCTATATAATCTCGGATTATATGAAACTTGCGGTTGATATGCTTGGTCTTTGGATGATATCTTGGTTCCTTAGCGAGTGCTATGGCGCCAGTGTTGTCACACAATATCTCCAAAGGTCCAATGCACTTGAACCACGCCAAGCTCGATGATGAAGTTTCGATCCAAACTCCTTCACTTGACGCTTCAAGCAGCCATGTATTCCGCTTCATCAGTAGATCCCGCGATCACGCTTTGCTTGTAGCTTCCACCACAGCTCCTCCATTCAAAATATACACGTATCCCGTCCGAGATTTAGAATCATCCTTGTCGGTGTCGAAACTAGCGTCGACGTAACCTTTACGACGAGCTGTTCATCACCCCATAGACTAAGAACATTTCTTTAGTCCTATTCAGTACTTTAGGATGTTCTTCACGGCTGTCCAAAGGTTCCACTCTGGATCACTTTTATACCGCCGTCAAACTAAGAGCATTGGACACATCCGGTCTAGTACACAAGATGGCATACATGATGGAACCTATGGCCGAGGCATAAGGCACTTTGCTCATAGCTTCCCTATCATTTCATCAGAATGGACACTGAGCCTTGCTCAATATCTTACCTGATAACATAGGCATTGAACCTTTCTTTGCCTTATCCATTCTGAACCTTTTCAGAACTTTGTCTAGGTATGTACTCTGGCTTAAAGCTATCAGGCGTCTTTGTCTATCTCTATAGATTTTGATGCCCAATATATAAGCAGCTTCACCTAGGTCTTTCATTGAAAAACACTTGTTCAAATAACTCTTCACATCGTTAAGCATGTTGATGTCATTTCCAATAATCAATATGTCATCCACATATAGTACCAGAAACGTCACCGAGCTCCCACTCACTTTCTTGTAGATACAAGCTTCTTAGCAATTTGGAACAAATCCAAAGCTCTTGATCACTTGATCAAAACGAAGGTTCCAACTCCGAGATGCTTGCTTCAGTCCATAAATGGAATGCTGAAGTTTGCATACTTTATCAGCATCCTTAGGATCGACAAAACCTTCGGGTTGCATCATAGACGGTAACATTACCATCCGCGTCCATTTTCTTCTTGAAGATCCATTTGCACTCAACGGCCTTTCGGTCACTTGGAGGGTCCACCAAAGTCCATAGTTGGTTTTCGCTCATGGATCCCAATTCGGATTTCATGGCTTCTAGCCATTTCTCAGAGTCTGGGCTCATCATCGCTTTCTCATAGTTCGTAGGTTCACTGTCTTCTACTAACAAGACATTCAAGACAGGGTTGCCGTACCACTCAGGAGGGGCACGCGACCTTGTCGACCTGCGACGTTCAGTAGCAGCATCGTCCGAAGCTTCATGATCCTTGTCATTAGCTTCCTCTATTGTTGGTGCAAAGCGCATGGAACAATTTCAGATGTCGCGCTACTCTCCAATTCAAGAGAAGGTTCAATAACCTCGTCTAGCTCTACTTTCCTCCCACTCACTTCTTTCGAGAGAAACTCCTTCTCAAGAAAGGAACCGTTCTTTCTGACAAACACTTTGCCTTCGGTTCGTGATAGAAGGTATACCCAATAGTTTCCTTAGGGTATCCTATGAAGACGCATTTCTCCGCTTTGGGTTCGAGCTTGTCCGCATCAACTTTTGACGAAGCTCAGATCCCCAAACTTTAAGAAACGACAACTTAGGTTTAGTACCAAACCACAGTTCATACGGTGTCGCCTCAATGGATTTAGATGGAGCCCTATTTAAAGTGAATGCATCGGTTTCTAATGCATAACCCCAAAATGATAACGCAAATCAAGAAGAGACATCATTGATCGGACCATATCTAATAGGGTTCGATTCCTGCTCGAACACACCATTGCTTATGTGGTGTTAGGGTGGCGTGAGTTGTGAAACGATTCCACTTGCTTTAAGATGCGTGAGAAAATCATAACTCAAATATTCACCTCCACGATCGGATCGTAGAAACTTAATCTTTCTGTTACGATGGTTCTCCACTTCATTCTGAAATTCTTTGAACTTTTCAAACATTTCAGATTTATGTTTCATTAAATAGATATACCCATATCTACTTAAGTCATCGGTAAAAATGAGAAAATAGCGATATCCACCGCGCGTCTAAACACTCATCGGTCCGCATACATCGGTATGTATGATTTCCAACAAGTCCGTTGCTCGCTCCATCATACCGAAGAACGGGGTTTTGATCATCTTGCCCATGAGGCATGGTTCGCATGTGTCAAATGATTCAAAATCAAGAGACTCCAAAAGTCCATCAGAATGGAGTTTCTTCATGCGCTTTACACCAATATGACCTAGACGACAGTGCCACAAATAAGTAGTATTATCACTATCTACTTTGCATCTCTTAGCCTCAATGTTATGGATGTGTGTTTCATCCCTTTCGAGATTTAGAAGAAATAAACCATTCACAATAGGTGCATGACCATAAAAGATGTTACTCATATAAATAGAACAACCATTATTCTCTGATTTAAATGAATAACTGTCTTGCAATAAACACGATCCAGAAATAATGTTCATGCTCAACGCAGGCACATAATAACATTTATTAAGGTTTAAAACTAATCCCGATGGTAAAACTAAGGAGAGCGTGCCGACGGCCATCACATCAACTCTTGATCCGTTGCCAACGCGCATCGTCACCTCGTCCCTGGCAAGCCGCCGTCTATTCCGTAGCTCCTGTTTCGAGTTACAAATATTAGCAACTGAACCGGTATCAAATACCCAGGCACTACAACGAGGGCTAGTAAGGAAAACATCAATAACATGTATATCAAATATACCTTTGATGGTGCCAGCCTTCTTGTCCGCTAAGTACTTCGGACAGCTATGCCCAAAGGACCCTTGTCCTTGCAATAGAAGCACTCAAGGTCCGCTTAGGACCGGACTGAAGCTTCTTCTCGAGGGCAACACGCTGTCCGCCTTTCTTGAAGGTGGGGGGTTTGTTGACCATCAACACATGATTATTATTTTTGATGTCCACCTTCGCTACTTTTATCTTAGCGAAGAGCTCAGTGATCATATCAGTGGAACCAATCTGATTGTGATCAACTACAAAACTTTTGTAGCTAGGAGTGTCTATCTTGAGCTCCTCTGGAATCTTGCAGTCCAGTTGCTCAAGGCGTTGAGTGTAGCCCGTCATCTCAATGGTGTGCTCACTAACGGAACTCCCTTCCTCCATCTTGTAGTTAAAGAATTTCTTAGAGATCTCATGTCTCTCAGAACGGGCTTGAGTCTGAAACATGTTTTTTCAGCTCCTCAAGAATCTCAAAGGGCCCGGCGAACTCCTCAAAACGATTTTGAAGATCCGATTCCATAGCATACAACATGGCGATCTTAATCAAATCATAATCATCCTTGCGCGACTGATAAACAACTTTTTCATTAGCCGGCGCATCTATAGCAGGGGCGTCACCTAGCGCTTTCTCAAGGACATAGTCCTTTTATCCGCCAGCGAGAATGATTCTCAGAATGCGGAACCATTTGGTGAAGTTAGACCCATTGTTTCTAAGCTTTTCTATCTCAGCAAAAACGTTGAAGTTGAAGTTGGACTTGGCCATGTGATCTACAGTATTTGCAAGTACAATTTAGACTATGTTCATGATAAATAGTTCAACTTAATCAAATTACTAGATGAACTCCCACTAAATTCAACATCCCTCAAGTTGTTTAGTGAACACGATCCAAATTCACCACACCTAATCCGATCATCACGAGAAGAGATGTGGTTTCAATGGTGGACAACGAAGTGTCGATCATATCATTCATATGACTCATGCTTAACCTTTCGGTTCTTGTTTTCCGAGGCCATGTCTGTACATGCTAGGCTCATCAAGTTAGACCCAAGTATTTCTGTGTGTACAAAACTGGCTTGCGCCCGTTGTATGTGAGCGTAGAGTCTATAGCACCCGATCATCACGTGATGCTTGGACACGACGAACTTTCGCAACGGTGCATACTTGGGGAGAACACAGTTTTATCTTGATCTTTAAGTGAGGAATCATCTTATAATGCTACCGTCGCGATCTAAGCATAATAAGATACATAAAAGGATAAACATCACATGCATATAACTTTATGTGACATGGTATAGCCAATCTTCGCGCAATGATCTCCATCTTTTGCGTGTCGGCATGATCTCCATCACTCCACCATGATTGCCTCCACCACGAATAGCAACTACAACTATTGATAACTACTTAGCGATAAAGTGAAACTATTACATGGCGTATAAGAAGTTGACTCGCAGGTCATACACAATTATAAAGACAACCATATGGCTCCTGCCGGTTGTGTACTCATCGACATGCAAGTCGTGAAACATTACAAAACATGATCATCGCATACAATATACACATCACATCTTGGGCCATACCATATCACGAAAACACTCGCAAAAACAAGTTAGACGCCTCTACTTTGTTGTTGCATGTTTTACGTGGCTTATGGGAGTAGATGCTAAGAATGATTCTTACCTACGGAAAGTCACAACGGTGATATTATGGTTGCCAAAATCCGGTGTTAATCCCATGACAACTATAGTGAGAGAAATGACATCCACCAGCCGCATGTGTGGAACAAGCCACACGTCAAGTGCGGAGCCGGTCTCGCGAACGACGTCGCGTAAGGTTGGCCTGGACCGCTTCAATCTCACTATCCCGCGTCATAAGAAAAACACAAACAAGAGGCTTGCAACAGAAAACATCAACGCCCGCAACAACCATGTTGCGTTCTACTCGTGAAACACATCTACGCATAGATCTAGCTCTGATACCACTGAAGGGTTTCGCGGCATAGTAAATCAAAATTTTCTACGGATGCGAACAGAGGGAAAGCCAAGATCTAATCTAGGAGATGCAAACAACGAGAGAGATTGGATAATCTTCATCCCTTGAAGATTCGCACAGCGGAACGTTCGTCGGAACGTGGGTGATGTAGTCGTACTCGCTTCTCCTCCTCGCGATCCGATCCGATCTAGCACCACAAGTGGCGGTGACTCCGTGAGATGCACACGTGCAGCACCTCGACGTCTCCTCCTTCCTTGGTCCAGCAAGTATGGTGGAGATATGGGTTGGATCTACAACGCCACGGCGCGGTGCAATTGGTGGAGAATTTCTGCAGCAGGGCTTCGCCTACAAGCAGTCGGGAGGGAGAGAGGAGGGCAGTAGGGCGGCTAGGGTTGGAGGGGAAGGTGTAGGGGGTTGGTGCGCCCCAAGATTTATATATAGAGGGGTGGCGCAGCCCCAGCCCTCCCCAAGCCAATGTCGGCCCCAAGGAGGAAGAGTGGGGGCAAGGAAACCCCTTCTAGAAGCTCTATCTAGAGTTTAAACCTCTCTTGGCTGGGCCCTATGGGCCTTGTGCCCTGGCCCAATGCGCCAGGGCACTCCCTCATAGGCCCATTCCCTCCCGGAAGGTGAGGCCACGTTGGTCCCCTTCCAAGGTTCTAGAAGCTCGTACAATACCGATTAACCCGAACAATTCCGAACTCCAAAACTGCACCGCTTATATGAATCTTATTCTCCGGACCACTCTGGAACCTCTCGTGATGTCCCGATCCCATCCGAGACTCAACAAAAACTCATAAACCAATTATCCAATCTATCCTAGCCGAGACACGTTAAGTGTGACCTGCGGGTTCGAGAATATGCGTACATGATCTTCTATCAATAATCAACAGGCGGTCCGAAACCCATATTGACTCCCACACATTCATCGATGATCATATCGGATGAACCACGATGCCGTGATTCAATCAATCCCATATATATATTCCCTTCGTCTCGCGATATTTTACTTGCCCGATTTGATCGCTTGATCATTGCCATACCTAGTTCAATCTCGCTCACAGAAGTACTTTACTGCTCAGAATCCGATATCACTTTGTGATTAACTCCTTAACCACATGCTTGCAAGCGGTGTTGATATCGATTAACGAGTGGGCCCAAGTATATCTCTCCGACTTGGGAGGGACAATCCCATCTCGATACATACAACCCAATGTGATACTTTCCGATCACCGAGAGACACCTTTATGATCACCCTCTCATAGGATGACGCTTGATGACCTCAAAGCTTTCTTCCGATACCGTGGAGTTGTATTATCTCATGGTCTAAGGAATACAATATTTGACATAAGAAAAGCTTCGCAAAGACGAACACGATGACACGATCTAATTGCTTCGCTTAGTTTGGGTCTGTCCATCATATCATTCTCCCAATGATATGATCTCATTATCAATTGACAACTCATGTCTATGGTTAGGAAACCTTAACCATCATTGATCAATGAGCTAGTCCATAGAGGCGTACTAGGGACACTGTGTTGTTCACAAACCACACAAGTATTAAAGTTTCCGCTTAATACAATTCTAGCATGGAATATAAACATTATCATGAACAAGAATTATAATAATAACATCTTTATTATTGCCTCTAGGGCATAATTCCAACAAGAGGTTCTACGAGTCCAACAAGCCGCCATCTTGGCCACCATCTGCCACCGCCGGTGGCCGCCATGGAGGCACGGCCTGATGCTGGCGCCGTCCTCGGCAGTCGCTTCGGCGGGATGATGGATCTCGGGGAGAACCATGTCGCGATCCAGATGGCGGAAGAGGCCCTGGACGAAGGAGATTGGACGACGGTGTCTCGTCGTAAGGACCACCGGAGTTCGCTGCAGGCCTTGTGGGAGGAGGCGGGCTATCCCTCTCAGACCTCGCGCTACTGGGAACTTCGGAAGGGTCGTCGGTCGTCTGGGGTAGGATTCCCTCCCCGGATTCTCCATGCAAGATCTTCATCGCCGACGATCGGTTCGCCATCGGGTGATCGCCGGTGTTCGCCGCCGGGTCTGGCGCTGCCGATCGTCCGCTAATGGGCACGTGGCGAGGCCCTCTGCCGAGGCGTCGGATTACGCCGTCTCCTACGCTCGCGGAGTTCGTTCCTTCTTCTGCGGCTAAAGTGGCGGAGAAGGGTGGACCCACTGGCGCGGATTCTCTGGTATCGGGGCCAGGTGGGACTCGGTCACGGGCGGGAATCCTGGCAGGGTCGGGGTCGGGCCGTAAGCATGCTCCGTGCCTTCGGAGACCGATTCCCCTCGACACCTCTTCGCTTCGTCGCTCGACTGCTGCGCCTGCTTCCTTCGCGCCGTCATCGACCTCGCTCTGCCCTAACGTCCGCTTCTGGACGTCGGGGTCACCTTCGTCCGCTCTATGATGACTGCGGTGCCCTAGCCTCAGACGTCGGTGGGAGGATCTGCTGCGCCGGCTGCACCATCCATGCCCCCGGCGGGAGGATCTGCTGCTGCGTCGGCGGGAGGTACTGCTGCTGCGTCGGCGGGAGGAGCTACTGCTACGTCTGCCAATCCAGCGCTGCTCTCGGTTCTACCTGGTGGAGGACAACCAGGGATGGCTAGTCAAATTCCTTTCAGGCCTCTTCAGCTACCGTTCCGTCCTGCGGGTCCATCGGGGTTCAATGCTCAGCCCATGGGGCAGTTCTTCCAGCCACAGATGAATTTTGCTAGGCCGGTTTTCCCACCAATCATCCCGCCAAAGAATATGCGCAGACAGTTTCCGCAATTTGCGCAACCTGCCGCTCATTGCTGATCCGGTGGTGCCACGGAATAAACGTAAGAAAAAGAAGAATGTTCAGGGAGCACAGCCGCAGCCATCTGCGGTGCCTACGCAGCAGAATTTTCAGCCTCAGTTTCAACCTACACCGGTGCTTACACCGGGCATGATGTATGGTCCTCCGCCGGCCGTGAGTATGCCATACCGCTAGTTTCTTTGTCTCTACAGCTTGTGGTTGCTATTGGGGATTCTTCCGTCAGCCGATCTTGGAAAGACCAAGAAGATGGTGAAGTGCTGGAAATGCTCTGCTGATACTCATGCTTCCAAAAATTGTCCGGTTTAGCATTACTGTTTGGTTTGTAATAATTCTGCTCACCCCACCGCCAAGTGTCCAACGTTGAAATTACCCAAGCATACGATGATTGTGGCAGGTAATGGTACCAAAGATACTCTTTTCATCGGTTGCTTCGATAACATTTTCAAGGCAAACTTGGCTTCAAAGTGTACACCAGCTAAGGTGACTATGGTGGTGCGGTGGTGCCTCGTCATCATTGAGTCTCGATGACAAGGATATGCCCTCTCAAGACTCAAGGAAATGGGAGGCCCTTACGCATGGTGATGATTCTTTCCTTGTTAGCTTCCCTTCTTTCGAGGATTTACAGTGTGTCGATGGCATACAGATGCCGGTCCCTTCTCATAATGCTCGGATTGTTATCAATGTCTGGGAGATGCAGGATATCCAAATGAAGTTTTGTACTACCTCGGTGTGGGTTCATGTGGAGGGTGTTCCTCATACCATCGTGCACTTCCATGGCTTGTGGGCGGTTGGCTCTCTTCCGGTACGAAAGGATGTGGATTTGCCGACGTTGTACAGTCGCAATATTGTGCGTATTTGTGTGGCAATGATGAATCCAAATGCGCTTCAGAAGTGTGTGGATGCTAGAGGTCCCTACATTGGTACTACTGCTACTCTGAAGTTGAAGGGCTATGACTTTACTTTTCGCCCGGAGTCCCCAGATTTCTCCCCTGATCCTACGTTCACCCCTATGTTCTGGAGACATAAGGGAGATGATTCAGATGAGGACGATGGTACTGGACATAAGGGGAAGGACCCATCTACTGATGATACCACTACTCGGACTCAGGGGAATCAGATGGAGATTGACGCGAGTTCTCAGACAGTTGTGGGTGGTCCTCAGACCAACAAGCTTTCTACTTTGCCTGTGTTTGCGGTCACGCCTTTCAATCCTAGTGTTGGAGATATGCCCTAGAGGCAATAATAAATGTAGTTATTATTATATCTTTGTGTTTATGATAAATGTTTATATTCATGCTATAATAGTATTAACAAGGAAACCATTAATACTTGTGTGATTTGTAAACTTAATTTGAAGTCCTTAGTATAGCCTCTATACTTCACTAGCTTGTTGGTTGATTAATGATTGTGGTTTCCATATCATGAACATTGAGATGTTATCAACAACAAGATCATATCGTTAGGAGAATGATATGGTGGACATACTCCTATAGATAAGCGTAGCATAAAGATCAAGTCATTTCAATAGTTCAATTGCTATATGCTTTCTGATACATAGTAACCTAATTCCTTCGACCATGAGATCATGTATATCACCTTTGCCGGATGGATGCTTTGATGACATCAAACACCACACCGTAACTGGGTGGCTATAAAGGTGGCATTAAGTGTTCAGAAAGTATTGGTTGAAACACATGGATCAAGAGTGGGATTTGTCCATCCACATGACGGATAGATATACTGGGCCTCTCGGTGGAATGTCATCCAATTAGCTTGCAAGCATGTGACTTGGTCACAAGGGATCACATATCACGGAACGAGAAAAGAGTACTTATCGAACGAGGTTGAACTAGGTATGCAGAGATACCGACGATCATAACCTCGGATAAGTAACATATCGTGAGACAAAGGGAAATTGGTATCGTATGTAAGTGGTTCATTCGATCGCAAAGTAATCGAGAAATATGTGGGAGCCATATGAATTTCCATTCCTCTATTGGTTATTGTTCGGAGAAGTGTCTCGTTCATGTCCGCATAATTCACGAACCGTAGGGAGACACACTTAAGGATTCGACGTTGTTTGAGTAGTTATGGTATTATGAGAAAGAGACCGAATGTTGTTCGAGTCTCGATGGGATCCGGATATCACGAGGTGATCCGGAATGGTCCGAGAATAAGATTCATATAAGGAAAGTCCCGCTTCGAGTTCGGAATGATTCCGTGTTTTCATCGAATGTTCTAGAAGGTTCGGATTGTCCCAAGACCGGGGAGGTACATAAATGTGTCATTACTTAATGGAATGATTGCATCATGTACTAAGTGTTCTTGCTGTCCCAAATAAAGGATTAAATTGAATCCTAAAACAGAAAAGTCAAATGTCCATTGAAAGTCAAACCGCCAAAACAAGAAACTGTGGGAAACAAGAAAGAGGTGTTGAATCCGACTTGAGGAGGAGTCTCCTCCCAAGCCGCCAAGGCCACCCAAGGCCGACTTGGGAGGGACTCCCCTCCCTGGCCGCCCCCACCTATAAAAGGAGGCAGGGCTCCTCCTAGACACACAAGTTTCACCTCTAGATTTCCGTGTTTAGAGCCGTTTTGGTTTAGAGCTTCTAATTGCTTTAGCCCGGTTTAGAGCCTTCTAATTGGTTTAGAGCCTTCTAATTGGTGTGTCTAATTACTAGACCACTAATAGCCTCTCTCATAAGCTCCACCATACTCGCACCGGCTTAAGGCCTCGGGATCTCCCTCTACTTCCTGTACCACGCCAGTCTTCGGAATCGCGAGGAGAGTATTACAACCTCCGCCGCTTTGGAACAAGGGAGAGGAAGGTCTTCGTCGAAAATCGAACGTGTGACCGATCGGAGCGCTTGGAACGTGGCGCCGGAAGGATCGTCTCACGATCTTGAGATCGGAAGTGTACGACTACATCACCCACGAGAATCTGCTCTCGTTAACCGCTTTGGAATCTTCGAGGGTGAGTTCCTCTATCGACTCGTTGCTACAATCTAGTAGATAGATCTTGGCTTGTTTGTTTGTATGCGATAGAAAATTTTTGTTTTCCATGCTACGAACCCCTACAAAGGGTATCGAGCCGTGTCTATATGTAGATCTCACAGACGAGTAGAACACAATGGTCATTGTGGGCGTTGATGCTTTTATTGTAGATTGCTTTTTGTGTACTTTGCATCTTGCGGTATGTTGGGATGAAGCGGACCGGGCTAACCTTACATGACATCGCTCATGAGACTTGCTCCACGCTTGACATGCAACTTGTATTGCATAAGTGGCTTTATGGGTGTCTGCTTTCTCCTAGCATAGTTAAGATCCAATTTACAACGGGTGATCAACAATGCTAGTATCAATGTTGTGGTTCTTGTTCGTAAGTTAGAACGACACTTATTGAAAGCCCCAAACCACGTAAAATATGCAAAGAAAGTAGAGGCGTCTAACTTTGTTTTGCGGTGGGTGCAAGTGATGTGATATGGCCATGATTGTGATTATATTTGATGTATGCAATGTTCCTTATTGTAAGTCGGCAACCGTGAGCCATATGGTTGTCTTTAATTTATGTTAAGACCCGCGTGTCTATTCAAAGTAGTTGTAATAGTTGAAGCGGTGGGCGACAACCATGGAGAAGCGTCATTGACCTTGATGCAATGCGGTGATGATGGAGATCATGTTCGTGCTTGAAGATGGAGATCGGAGGCACGAAGAAGAAAGGCCATATCATATCACATATATATTGAATTGCATGTGATGTTAATCCTTTATGCATCTTGTATTGCTTAGTAGACAGCGGTAGCATTATAAGATGATCCCTCATGCACATCAATTTCAAATCATAAAGTGTTCACCCTTAGTTAGCACCGTTGCTAAAGCTTGTTGTTTCAAGCACCACGTGATGATCGGGTGTGCTAGATTACGCAAGTGTATACAACGTGAGCAAGCATTTGCTCATGCGAAACTAAGGTTTGATCTTGACGAGCCTAGCATGTATGAGACATGGTCTCGGAACACGGATCACCGAAAGGTAAAGCATGAATCATATAGTAAGATATGATGAACATGACGATTGTTCGCCATTGAAACTATGTCAACTCTCGTGATGATCGGTGTTGATATGGTGGATTTGGTTCGTGTGATCACTAAAACAATGTGAGGGATATTGTTTTGAGTGGGAGTTCACCTAGTTTAATTTCATTAATTAATTTGAACTCAATTTGTCATAAACTTAGTCTAAACTATTGCAAATATGTTGTAGATCAATGGCAGCCCCTACCATCAATTTTAATGCGTTCCTAGAGAAAGAAAAGTTGAAAAACAATGGAAGCAACTTCGCGGATTGGTTCCGCAATTTGAGGATTGTCCTCACAGTGGTAATTTGACCTATGTCTTTGGATGCACCATGGGTGACCCACTGCGACCTTGCTTCCGATGAAGTAAAGAATGTTTACCTCGCTCGGAAGAATCGGTACTCCATAGTTCGGTGTGCTATCTTGTATGGTTTAGAATCGGATCTTGAGAAAAGGTTTGAAGAGTCGGACCCATATGATATTGTCGAGGATCTCAAATTGATTTTTGAGACTCATGCGGCAATTGAAAGCTATGAGGCTTCGAAAAGTTCTTTAAGCGCAAGATGGAAGAGGCAGTCCGTCGGTGAGCATGTGCTTAAGATGTCCGGGCACGCAAACAAACTTCAAAGCTTGGGTATAGTGATTCCTAATGCTTTGGGGATTTACCGTGTCCTCCAATCACTACCACCAAGTTACAAGAACTTTGTGATGAACTACAACATGCGTAACATGAACAAGACGTTGCGTAACTCTTTGCCATGTTAAAATCTGCGAAGTGGAGATCAAGAAAGAGCACCAAGTGTTGTTGGTCAATAAGACCACCAAATTCAAGAAAGGCAAGTCTAAGCAAAGGGACACTTCAAGAAGGGTGGTAAGAAAGCTACCACGCCGCCGAAGAAGACCAAGGCTGGACCTAAGCCCGATCTTGAGTGCTTTCTTGCAAGGGAGAAGGTCCTTTGAGCGGAATTGCCCAAAGTACTTGGCGGATCTCAAGAACGGCAACATCAAGAAGAAAGGTATATCGATATACATGTTATTGATGTGTATCTCACTAGTACTCGTAGTAGTGCACGGGTATTTGATCTTGGTTCGGTTGCTCATATTTGTAACTCGAAGCAGTCTTTGGAATAAACGGAAGCTAGCGAAGAACGAGGTGACGATGCGGCGTGGGAAACGGATCAAAGGTTGATGTGATCGCGGTCGGCACGCTACCCCTTCATCTACCATCGGGATTAGTTTTATACTTAAATAATTGTTATTTAGTGCCTGCGTTGAGCATGAACATTATATCGGGATCTTGTTTATTGCGAGACGGTTACTTGTTTAAGTCAGTGAATAATGGTTGTTCGATTTATATGAGTAATATGTTTTACGCACATGCACCTTTGATAGATGGTCTATTCTTATTGAATCTCGATAGTGGAAATACACATATCAACAACATTGAGGCTAAACGTTTGAAATCGAGCGATAATTCGACCTATATGTGGCATTGTCGTCTTGGTCACATCGGAGTGAAACGTATGAAGAAACTCCATTCTGATGGACTTCTTGAATCACTTGATTTTGAATCACTTGAAAGATGCGAAGCATGTCTGATGGGAAAAATGACTAAGACTCCATTTTCTGGTATGATGGAGCGAGCTACGGACTTATTGGAAATCATACATACCGATGTGTGTGGTCCAATGAGTGTAGCATCGCTGATGGTTATCGTTATGTTCTTACCTTCACGGATGACTTGAGTAGATATGGGTATATCTATTTCATGAAACATAAGTCCGAAACTTTCGAGAAGTTTAAGGAGTTTCAAAGTGAGGTAGAAAATCAACGTAACAAGAAGATTAAATTTCTACGTTCTGATCGTGGAGGTGAATATCTAAGTTACGAGTTTGGCGAGCATTTAAAGAAGTGCGGAATACTTTCACAATTGACACCGCCGGGAACACCACAGCGTAATGGTGTGTCCGAACGTCGTAATCGAACTCTCTTAGATATGGTTCGTTCTATGATGTCACTTACAGATTTACCGCTATCATTTTGGGGTTATGCATTAGAAACAACCGCATTCACTTTAAATATGGCACCGTCTAAATCCGTTGAAACGACACCGTATGAATTATGGTTTGGGAAGAAACCTAAATTGTCGTTCCTTAAAGTTTGGGGATGCGAAGCCTATGTAAAGAAGTTACAGCCGGACAAGCTTGAACCCAAAGCGGAAAAATGCGTCTTCATAGGATACCCGAAGGAAACTATTGGGTATACCTTCTATCATAGATCCGAAGGCAAAACATTCGTTGCCAAGAATGGATCCTTTCTAGAAGGAATTTCTCTCGAAAGAAGTGGCGGAAGGAAAGTAGAACTCGACGAGGTTGTCGAACCTTCTCTCGAAATTGCGAGTAGCGCAGCACCGGAAGAAGTTCCTGTGGTGCCTGCACCAATAAGAGAGGAAGCTAATGATGATGATCATGAAACTTCGGTTGAAGTTGCTACAGAGCCTCGGAGGTCAACGAGAACTCGTACCACTCCAGATTGGTATGATTCCGTTATGAATGTCATGGTGGTGGACAACACCGATGACCGAGACATATGAGGAAGCGATGATGAGCCCAGATTCCAATAAATGGCAAGAAGCCATGAAATCCGAGATTGGATCCATGTACGAAAACCAAGTATGGACTTTGGTGGACTTCTGGGATGGCGGAAGGCTGTCGAGAACAAATGGATTTTCAAGAAGAAAAGCAGATCTTGATGGTAATGTTACATCTATAAAGCTCGACTTGTCGCAAAGGGTTTCGACAAATTTAAGGAGTTGACTACGATGAGACTTTCTCGGTAGCGAAGCTAAAGTCTGTGAGGATTATGTTAGCAATCGCTGCATATTATGATTATGAGATATGGCAGATGGATGTCAAAACAGCATTCCTCAATGGAGATATTGATGAAGAGTTGTATATGATGCAACCCAAAGGTTTTGTCGATCCTAAAGATGCTAACAAGGTATGCAAACTTCAACGGTCCATCTATGGATTGAAGCAGGCATCCCGAAGTTGGAATCAACGTTTTGATAAGGTAATCAAAAGTTTTGGTTTTATACAAACTTATGGAGAAGCTTGTATTTACAAGAAAGTGAGTGGGAGATCTGTAGCATTCTTAATACTGTATGTGGATGACATATTGTTGATTGGGAATGATGTAGACCTTCTTAATAGTGTCAAGGAATATTTGAATAATAGTTTTTCAATGAAGGATCTTGGCGAAGCAGCTTACATATTAGGCATAAAGATTTATAGAGATAGATCGAAACGCCAAATATCATTGTCACAGAGTACATATTTGGACAAAGTTCTAAAGAGATTTGGAATGGAAGAAAGCAAGAAAGGGTTCTTGCCCATGTTGCTCATATCGACCTTGAGTAAAACTCAAAGTCCGACATCGGTAGAAGATAGAGAAAGGATGAGTAAGACTCCTATGCCTCAGCCATAGGATCTCTAATGTATGCCATGCTATGTACTAGACCCGACATTGCATATGCCGTTAGTTTAACTAGCAGATATCAAAGTGATCCAGAGTGGATCATTGGACAATGATCAAAAACATCCTTAAGTACTTGAGAAGAACTAAGGATATGGTTCTTTCTTATGGAGGTGATGAACATTTCGTTGTTAATGGTTACACCGATGCTAGTTGGAACACCGATCCGGATGATTCTAAATCACAATCCGGATCGTATTTATTTTGAATGGTGCAGCGATTAGCTGGAGGAGTGCAAAGCAAAGCGTTGTGGCGAGATCTTCAACCGAATCGGAATACATGGTCGCTTCGGAGGCTTCACAAGAAGCGATATGGATGAAAGAGTTCATTACAGCTGGGTGTGGTTCCAAGTCTACTGGACCCAATGTCTATCTATTGTGATAACATGGGCGCCATAGCCAATGCGCAAGAACCAAGGTCACACAAGAAGCTGAAGCATATCAAGCTGCGTTTTCACGCTATTCGAGAACATATCCAGGATGGGGATATAAAGATTTGCAAAGTACACACAGATCTGAATGTGGCGGATCCGTTGACTAAACCTCTCCCGAGGGCAAAACATGACCAACACCAAATTGCCATGGGTGTTCGGTATATTACCATGTAATCTAGATTAGATGACTATAGTGCAAGTGGGAGACTGTTGGAGATATGCCCTAGAGGCAATAATAAATGTAGTTATTATTATATCTTTGTGTTTATGATAAATGTTTATATTCATGCTATAATAGTATTAACAAGGAAACCATTAATACTTGTGTGATTTGTAAACTTAATTTGAAGTCCCTAGTATAGCCTCTATACTTCACTAGCTTGTTGGTTGATTAATGATTGTGGTTTCCATATCATGAACATTGAGATGTTATCAACAACAAGATCATATCGTTAGGAGAATGATATGGTGGACATACTCCTATAGATAAGCGTAGCATAAAGATCAAGTCATTTCAATAGTTCAATTGCTATATGCTTTCTGATACATAGTAACCTAATTCCTTCGACCATGAGATCATGCATATCACCTTTGCGGATGGATGCTTTGATGACATCAAACACCACCGTAATCGGGTGGCTATAAAGGTGGCATTAAGTGTTCGGAAAGTATTGGTTGAAACACATGGATCAAGAGTGGGATTTGTCCATCCACATGACGGATAGATATACTCTGGGCCCTCTCGGTGGAATGTCATCCAATTAGCTTGCAAGCATGTGACTTGGTCACAAGGGATCACATATCACGGGAGCGAAAAGAGTACTTATCGATGCGAGGTTGAACTAGGTATGCGAGAGACCGACGATCATAACCTCGGATAAGTAACATATCGTGAGACAAAGGGAAATTGGTATCGTATGTAAATGGTTCATTCGATCGCAAAGTAATCGTAGAAATATGTGGGAGCCATATGAATTTCCAGATTCCTCTATTGGTTATTGTTCGGAGAAGTGTCGTTCATGTCCGCATAATTCACGAACCGTAGGGAGACACACTTAAGGATTCGACGTTGTTTGAGTAGTTATGGTATTATGAGAAAGAGACCGAATGTTGTTGAGTCTCGGATGGGATCCGGATATCACGAGGTGATCCGGAATGGTCGGAGAATAAGATTCATATAAGGAAAGTCTCGTTTGAGTTCGGGAATGATTAGGTGTTTTCATCGGGAATGTTCTAGAAGGTTCCTTGTCCGGCACTCGGGAGGGTACATAAATGTTTCATTACTTAATGGAATGATTGCATCATGTACTAAGTGTTCTTGCTGTCCCAAATAAAGGACTAAATTGAATCCTAAAAGCAGAAAAGTCAAATGTCCGGTTTGAAAGTCAAACCGCCAAAACAAGCATGGGAAACAAGAAAGAGGTGTTGGAATCCGACTTGAGGAGGAGTCTCCTCCCAAGCGGGCGAGCCACCCAAGGCCGACTTGGGAGGGACTCCCCTCCCTGCCGCGCCTCCCACCTATAAAGGAGGCGGGCTCCCTCCTAGACACACAAGTTTCACCTCTAGATTTCGGTTTAGAGCCGTTTTGGTTTAGAGCTTCTAATTGCTTTAGCCAGCGGTTTAGAGCCTTCTAATTGGTTTAGAGCCTTCTAATTGGTGTGTCTAATTACTAGACCACTAATAGCCTCTCTCATAAGCTCCACCATACTGCACCGGCTTAAGGCGAAGCCTGCGATCTCCCTCTACTTCCTGTACCACGCGTTGTCTTTGGAATCGCGAGGAGAGTACTACAACCTCCATTTTCTTTGGAACAAGGGAGAGGAAGGTCTTCGTCAGTACCGAGCGTGTGACCGATTGCGGGAGCTGCCGGAACGTGGCGCCGGAAGGATCGTCTACGCGATCTTGAGATCGGAAGTGTACGACTACATCACCCACGAGAATCTGCTCTCGTTAACCGCTTTGGAATCTTCGAGGGTGAGTTCCTCTATCGACTCGTTGCTACAATCTAGTAGATAGATCTTGGCTTGTTTGTTTGTATGCGATAGAAAATTTTTGTTTTCCATGCTACGAACCCCTACACCTAGTCCCCAAACTCCCAGGGGTAAAGCTATTGTTGACGCTGCACGGCGCTCTCGCTCTTGCTTTCAGCGGCCTATTTTGTTCTCTTCTACTGCATCTTTGGTGTTGGTTAAGGCGGATCTTTCTGGAGCCACGTCTGCTCGCGCCTCCTCTGCACCGCAGTGCGGCTGCAGACACGCTGTCTCCGCAGGTGTGGGGACACTCGTGGACTTGGCTGCCGTGGGCCAGCCAACATCACCTACTTCTTCTCAGCCGGCCTTGTCGACTACCTCTTCACCTTCTGTTGCGCGGGAGACACAGGAGGTTCAGCCCACTACGTGGCAGGCACCTCAGGAGAGTTCTGCATTGGGCCAGGAGGCCGATGGTTTTGGGCCACATGATGGCCAGGTCCATGGTCATTTTTCGACACAGGATGCGCTGGTCGAGTTGGGATCGGTGACGGATGCAGCTGTGGAGGATGATCAACATTTGCAGGTTCTCAAGGTCTCTCAGATACCAGTGCTGCGCAGGAGTGCAAGGCATCCAGTGAGTACCGATGGTGCTTCGTCTACTGACATGGATTCTTTAGAGAAGGCCATGCGCAGGAACGCGGAGAAGAATCTAGACACGGCTGGTAACCCCTCTTCATCCAAGTCTTTTATTCCTTTTTCATCGACTTGCATTAATTCTAAGCTTAATTCTGTTGGAATTAGTTTAGGTAAGAACGTAAGTGATGTTTCTATTTCTGCTAAGGTCTTGAAGCGGATGGAATTTGACCAGTTAACGGTTGTTCCAAAAGCCTCGGCCTCTTATATTTCCACCTACTTTGATGATGAGGATACAGACATCTCAACAGATGGTCTGATCCTATCTCATCTAGTAGGTGAAGTTCTTGAAGTTGGTTTGGACGAAGATAGATTAAGCTCAATTTATGAGCTAACTGCTTCTGGTCGTAAATTAACTTCTGAAAAAAAATGTAATAAATCTCGTAAACGAGAACTTACGCCTAAATCTATTATTGTTTCCCAATGAATGGCATGTTTTTGAATAGCAGAGATCTGCAAGACTTGGCTAAACATTTACACATTACAATATGTTCTAGGAAACACAATTTGGATTTTGTGGCTATCTCCGAAACAGGTAGACGAGAATTTTCACAGACTATACTAGATCGCTTATTAGGCGATATAGATTTTATGTGGCATTCTCATCCACCCAGGGGACGGTCTGGGGGCATTTTACTTGGCGTGTGAGCAGACACAATGGATATATTAGCTGTTGCGGACGGGGAGTTTCATATTAAACTACACATCCGTAACAAAGCTGATAATTTCGTGTGGACTCTGGTTGCTGTATATGGTGCGGCTCAAGAGGCTTTCAAGGCCGATTTCCTTCGAGAATTGGTGAACTTAGCAAAGGAAAATACGTACCCTATCCTTATAGGGGGGATTTTAACTTGCTTCGGTTTCCATTTGAGAAGAGCAAAGGCCGCTTCGACGATCATTGGTCCTTCCTTTTTAATGCTGTCATTGACAGTCTTGATTTGAAGGAAGTAAACATGATTGGTCAACAATTTACTTGGGCTAATTCTTTGGCGGAACCAACATACGAAAAACTTGATCGAGTACTGATGGACTGAGAATGGGAAGAGCACTTCCCTCTAGTTTCGGTACGCGCTCTAGAACGTATTGAGTCTCTGTCTGATCATGCTCCCATTTTGCTAACCACTGGTTTACCATTACCATGTTGTGGCCGTCCTTTCAAATTTGAGCTTGGATGGCTGCTTCGGGATGGTTTCCATGATATGGTGAAAGCAGTTTGGGAAAGACCGGTTGCTGGTGAAACCCCAATCCAGAGATGGAATAATAAAGTGCGTTTGACACGAAAATATCTTAGGGGTTGGGCGCGTCACACTGCTGGTATTCTTAAAAAAGAAAAACTTAGACTTTCTGCTACTATTGATGATCTCGAAGCTTTAGCAGAAACCCGGTTGCTCACTCCGCAGGAAATTGAGCTAAAAAGCCAATCAAATGCGGAGATTGCCCGGTTACTGCGCGAGGAGGAACTCAAATGGTATCAACGTTCTAAAACACAATTTATTTTTCATGGGGATTCGAATACTAGATACTTTCACAGTGTTGCCAATGGCAGACACAAGAAGAAACGTATTCATTCCTTAAAGCATAATGACGAGCTGATTGAAGGACATGAGCAACTAAAGTCTTACATTACGAATTATTATAAGGGTTTGTTTGGGGATCCAGAGGAAGACACTTTCTCAATGGATGAGTCCCAAATTAATGATATACCCCAAGTTTCTATGGAGGAAAACAAATATCTGACTGCTCCCTATTCTGAGGAGGAAGTCAAATTAGTTGTTTTCCAAATGGAGCATAATAAGACACCTGGTCCGGATGGTTTCCCCGCTGAGTTTTACCAAACTTTTTGGGATGTAATCAAGCCAGATCTCTTGAATATGTTTAGTGCTTTACATGAGGGTCAACTTGATCTGTTTCGGTTGAACTTTGGTGAAATCATATTACTGCCTAAGGTTAATGAAGCAGAATGGATCCAACAATATAGACCGATCTGTCTTCTTAATGTTAGCTTCAAGATTTTTACCAAGGTTGCCACTATCAGGTTGAACTCTGTGGCTGATCATGTTGTTAGGCCTTCACAAACCGCTTTCATGCAAGGGAGACACATTCTGGATGGTGTGGCTACCTTACATGAAACGGTTCATGAACTCCATAGAAAGAAATTGAATGGGGCAATTCTTAAAATTGACTTTGAGAAAGCTTATGACAAAGTTAATTGGTCCTTTTTACAACAAGCTCTCAGAATGAAAGGTTTTTCTGCGGATTGGTGCTCCTTGATCGAAAGCTTTGTAGTCGGTGGTAGTGTTGCCATCAAAGTCAATGACAATGTTGGAAGCTACTTTCAGACTAAGAAGGGGCTAAGACAAGGGGACCCATTATCACCCATGCTTTTTAATATAGTAGCTGATATGTTATCTATCTTGATTGAGCGTGCTAAGTCTGATGGCCAGATTGAAGGGGCGATCCCTCATCTTGTAGATGGGGGGTTATCTATACTTCAATATGCAGACGATACAATCCTTTTCATGGAACATGATCTTGAAAAAGCCAAGAATCTAAAACTCATACTTTCGGCTTTTGATCATCTTTCGGGATTAAAAATCAATTTCCATAAAAGTGAATTGTTTTGTTTCGGCGAGGCTCAAGAGGAGGTTGGCCTTTATAACGAACTCTTCGGCTGTTGTCATGGCACTTTTCCGATCAGATATTTGGGTATTCCGGTACACTACCGAAGACTTACAAATTCTGAGTGAAAGATTGTCGAGGAAAGATTACAGATACGTTTGAGTAGTTGGAAAGGCAAACTTCTCTCTATAGGGGGAAGACTGGTACTCATCAACTCAGTCCTTAGTAATATGGTTTTGTATATGCTTTCTTTTTTCAACTTCCAAAAGGTGTCTTAAAAAGGTTGGATTATTTCCGATCAAGATTCTTTTGGCAGGGAGATAATGAGAAAAAGAAGTATAGACTGGCTAAATGGAGTGTTTTGTGTAGACCCAAAGAACAGGGGGGGGCTCGGTATTCATGATCTACAGGTTAAGAATACAGCCCTCCTTAGTAAATGGCTCTTCAAATTATTAAATGAGGAAGGGATTTGGCAAACTATTATTAAAAGGAAGTATATTGGCTCAAAGGCATTGTCCCAAATGGTTTGGAAACCTGGTGACTCTCACTTTTGGGCTGGTCTAATGGCGTCTAAAAAACATTTTTTACGCTTCAGGACTTTCTCTATTAATAATGGGACGCAAATAAGGTTCTGGGAGGATAAATGGTTAGATAATGTTACCCTTCGAGAACAATATCCTTCGTTATATTCTATTGTTCGTTATAAGGAGGAAACGGTTGCCACAGTGCTCGAATCGTTCCCGCCTAATATAACGTTCAGAAGGGATCTAATTGGTTCTAGATTTGACTCTTGGATCATGTTGCTACATCGTCTGGCACATGTACAACTGTCGGATGAGCCAGATAAATTCCGTTGGAATCTAACTAAGAACGGGTCCTTTTATGTTAGCTCTTTGTATGATGCTTTAATCCAGCCGTCTATTCCGGTGGTGGATAATAGGATGATTTGAAAGATGAAGATACCTCTTAAAAACAAAATTTTTGTTTGGTATCTTCGTCGCGGGATTATCCTTACAAAGGACAACCTTATTAAGCGAAATTGGCATGGAAATCCCGGATGTGTGTTCTGTCATCATGATAAGACAATCAAACACCTATTTTTCCAATGTAGTTTTGCCCGGTCTATATGTTCAATCACCCAAGCAGCTTCAGGCTTGTATCCACCACGCTCTATTGCCAACATTTTTGGGAATTGGTTACATGGTATTGATAACAAGTACAAAAATCTTCTTAGGGTCGGAGCGATAGCCATTATATGGTCGCTATGGCTATGTAGAAATAATAAGGTTTTTAATGATATAAACTGCTCTCTTCTGCAGGTTCTCTACAGGTGTACTCATACCCTTCGAGTCTGGTCGACTTTGCATCGTGCGGAATATCGCGATCTTTTCATGGAGGTGTGCACGCGGCTGAAGGATACAGCACGAGACTTTTTTACCAGACATGGATGACAGCATAATCTTCGAATTGACTTGCCCTCTGCATCCTAGGCGTTTTACAATTTCTCAGTTTGATATGTAATTCGTCTGTATTTCCCTTCTTATGTTTTGAACCATGTGGGTTGGTGTCGGCTGTGTGCATTTATATGCAGAGGCCGGGTGTAAATTACTGTCTAAGTAATAAAAGCGCCCTTTATCGAAAAAGTATGGAGTGTTGGTGTATTTAACTCCCTGAGAACCGGGGACATGGCAGGCAGAGTTAGGCTGCCTAAGCTGGCCTGCCCAAGCAACAGGTCCCCTATAACTCTCCAAGCAAACTAAGTACCATTACGCAATGATGCAGATGCTTATGACATGACGGCTGGCAATCTGGCGTCCTATACTATATGGGAAGGTTCTCTCTCGACGACTTGCTGGCTGTCGCTTGTCAACGTTGGCTCGAGGAAGCCCAACCGGCGGGCTCCATGTTTCCTTGAGACATTGAGCGTGTTTTCAGGGCTAGTTGGAGTGCAACTGGTTAATATGGATGGATGAGTTAGGAGGAGAGCAGGAGAGCTGCCACGCAAAGTCCATTCCAACCAGTTAGCTAGTTATACCTGATACCATGTCTGTTTCTTAAACAAGCAGCAAGGCTGGAAGAACCAAGCAGAAAACGGCTGCAGGCAACAAGCAAGCGATGAGTAGGCGGCGCAGAAATCAAGCTACCACCAGGCACCAGCAGTAGGTTAGGTGAAGATCAATCATAGGGGTAGAGCTCAGTTAGCTGGAACGTCCGGCGGATGCATTTCCTCGAACACAAGGCAGTATTAGCGTAGGAACTCCGGAAAACATCGTCGGCCGTGTGAACAGTGGAGTTTCAGTAGCTCGGTCGTGGACGATGAAAGCTACAAGGGGTACTAGTTAATCCCACACTTGTCGGGTTGATTGTCAATGCCTTTGGAGTGTCGGATGCCTTTGACTTGTGTGCGCGGCGAGGCCGAGGCGTTACGTACGTTGGCACCTAGACGAAGCAAGCTCACCGGCCACATCGCCATTCCATTACTAGATTTAGAGGTGCGCCTTGGTGCACGATCCCGTAATCTCTGTCTTAATTTATCTCGTATGTTGCGATGGTAAACATCAAGCAGAGAAAAAACATTTATATTGTCCAAGATATAACACAATATATTTTGTTTACCTACAGAAAAATACAGCCTACATATGGTGCTTTATCACTGGTGGAAACAACCCCATGTGTCCCGGTTGGTAAGCGGCATTAGTCCCGGTTGCCCAACCGGGACGGGGCAATCGGGACTAAAGCCCGAACCTTTAGTCCCGGTTGCCCCACCAACCGGGACAAAAGATCATACACGTGGCAGCTGCACCGTGCGAGGGAGGGCTTTAGTCGGTTCGTATCTGAACGGGACTAATAACCTTCTGCCAAGAGATTTGTATTTCTCTGCGGCGAGAATTCATTGCACATTTTGTTGCCGCGGCAGCATTTTCGCCACTTTTTGTGCCGCGGCAGAGAATTCATTTAGGTTGTTTTATTGTTTATTTAGTGTTTTGCACTTATCAATGAAGGAACCTTATATTACACAAGATCATCATGACAATACACGGATCGAGTTCATGCACTACATACAAAAGTTCCCCTTGTCTATACACGGATCGAGTTGCTATTTTTACAATCCCTATTGTCTATACACAGCAGAATAGTATTCCCCTTTCGGGTCTAGGACTTCTGCATCCAAGAATCCCGCCAATTCCTCCTGAATTGCTCGTACGCGATCCTTTGGCAGAAGACCGTCCCGTAGACGTTCGATCTGATTTAAAAAAGGAGTCAGTCTATATGAATGAAACTAAACACAATTTGTTTGAAAATAAAACTATATAAATTGTTTACATACGTGAGTTGCTCTAAATTTCTGCCCTTCTCATCGCATACGTCTGTCGGATGAACTCGCATACATAGTATCCACATAGATTGTTACCTGGTCCCTGCGTCAGGCACTTCACCAGAACATAGTTCAATCAAAATAATAATCAAGCATGATAATAACTGTATCAAAACTAGAATCAAAGAGATGCGCGGATATAGCTAGTGGTGCTTACATCTAGTGGTTGAAATGTAAGCTCCTCTTTCCAAACACCCCTAGCCTTCTTGGTGAACCGTTTCCAAGCGCTGCCCGGCGAAGAAAACGAATAAAAGAAGTTATTAAGTACTTGATATCATAAAATTCACGAACGTTGCCGATATAGTGTCGTAATGATTAGAATTACCGCTGGAGAAGTATCTGCATGTCCTTCCACGTCTCAAGGGGTTTATGTTTCGAGTCCATGACTAGTACACGCCCTTTGTCAAGTTGAATGATTAACATAATATAGTGGAAGCTGCGAATGCATAACTAATCAATTATATACTTAACATCGAGTAAGCGAAATAGAAAGTGTATACAAGACAATAACACTCACTCGAAGTTGTAAGGAAAAAGTATTTCCCTTTTGGTTTCTTGAAACCTTAACGCGTGTACTATATTATCCTCCGTATCCTGGGGGCTTATTTTGAGATTAGCTTCATGAACCCAATATGGGTCAATGAAGCCAATATCATAGATTTGTCCTCTGCTGCATTCGAGAATCTTCATTCGCATATTACGGATGATTATATACATGCAATAAACAAAGTGAGATAGCTGGAGACTAAGTTAATTACGAATTAGTACTTACGGACAATAGGCATCGATGAGCGATTTGTCCAAGGCGTCTTGATTGAATAATTGAAATAGCTCAACAAATTCAATGGATATCATGTCATCACTTTCTTTCCCATGATGCTTTTTGTAACCCTCAAGACTATCCGATTAGCCCGGCACTTGTGGCGTGCATGTACCGATTATGCAATCTTCGCATTTTTGTTGAAAGATTATTTACCTCCTCAGGTTTGACGAGAGGTTTGCCGTCTTGGTATTTGTATGCTACTTCACTCACGGGAAGAACTCTAATCGGGATAAGTATCGGCAATACTCATACCTTGAGCAGCAGCTTCTCCAGACAGTGCAACTACCTCTGGATCATACTGCTCTTCGGCCCCATATTTGCTCGACCCCACATTGGTTTGAGAAATCACCTTGAGAGGGGCGCAAGACTGTTTTGCTTGTTCTCCGAGCTGGGCAACAGATTTCCCGCTTGCATCAGTACTGCTCTTCGAGGCTTGTTGTGCCGCATGTGACTTGAGAATAGAACGCTCATAGTCTGATGACAGCTTTGGCTCGGGTTGATGAAGAGTCTTTAGCATTTTCAACACTTTGGCTTTTTCTTCTTTGGTGCTAGGGAACTCTGGCTCTTTCGGCCGCCTCAGCTTAGCAAAAACGCTGCTTCCGCATCAACGATCGCAGCCTCCTCTTCAAGACAGTCATAAGCTCTCTTGGGAGGAACCGTTGGTACTTTTGGAAGAGGCTCTTGTTTACGTTCGCGATCGCCACGACGACAAGATGCGCTTACGCTTTTTATCCCGAGGCGCCGCGATGGCTCCCATGGCGATGGCTGCACCGGAGACGGTGAGGCGACGGAGCCGGTGAGGCGACGAAGACGGCTGCCGCGCGGCGACGACCTCGGAGACGGGTGAGACGGGCGAAGATGGCCTTGGCGTGTGATTTCAAGCACGATACAATCCTTGACCATAGAATGGTGACGCTTTTTGCGTCACCCAAAGACAACACATCCCCTTCACCAAATAGGTAGTGAAGATCCAAAACCTCAAAGGTGGGCATGATTTCATCCACGCCGACAACAACAGAGCCCTCTGGAACCGGACGACTGTGGTAAGTTGGTGTGGGTCCAATTGGTAAGGCATAGCCGACCGTCACCTTCATTGATATGTTCACAACTTTGACATGTAGCTCGCAGTGTGTCATCTCTGTGATATCATCCACTGGGTAGCCAACAGGAGCCATCGTCGGTGCATCATCGGCATCGCCATTGTCATCACCCAGGACCTCGATGGAAGCCACACTGCTTTTTCGATTATTCGATAGGCCGGTAGCATCGAATGCAATGTGCTACTGAGATGGGCCGGTAGTACTTTGCTCTTTAAGTGAGTTAATTTCATCTTGTTGTTGCTTTAATCGTTCTTCAATTAAACACATTCGCTCTTTCTGACTTTCGCTTCAACCGCCGCCCTTACTCCTCCGACGGCTTCTATCAGATATTTCTTCCTCTTCGAAACCCACCTCCATGATTGGGAGCCTATTGTGCCTCGTGTTCGTCCATCATGTTCCTTATTTCCAAGGGCAGTGTGAGCTCATCATTCTCTCTATCGGAATGAAGTCCCCATCTTTAACAGCCTTTACCGCTTTTCTCATCCTCTCGATTGGCAAGGGTCTTCTTTATGTCGTATGGTATATATACACCTCCTTCCGAGTCCAACGTGCCCCATGCCCGTAAAACCAATTCCTTGCACGTTCTACCCAATCGTCTGCCTCTGGGGTGATATTTTTATCACGCAGCCTGCTCAAGTTTCTCCCACTTAGGAATGCCAGCCAGAGCCACCTTGCCCCATAGTATGGTGATACTTCTTGTTAGCAAGATTCAGCTTATTCTTTCGTACATTTCCTTAGCTTTTTCCGATGTCTTGTATTCCACAAACTCAGCCTTAATGGTTTTATCTTCTCAAACCGAGTCTTCTTGAAATCGAGTCTTCTCTTTCACGACATAGTCAAGGTGCAATCTTTTCTTCCATTGGTGAAACACTGGCCATCTTCTTCAAAGCCCACTCGACCTTAGCCTCCATGGCTCTCCCATGTTGTAAGGCGTCCTCAATCGGATCCTCCGCATTTGGATCCAGCTCTATCTTCGTAGTTTGAAATTAACCATGAGCCTCTTCCACAAGAAATCTTTGGCATGGTTAGGGACAAATAAAGATGTTCCTCTTCATCCGCATTAGCAGGCCTATTCCAATTTCTAATCGTGATCGGGATTAAGTCCCTAACGACATTACTCCGCATTGTGCCACAAATTTGGTTGCGACAACTTCGAGTCTGTCGGTCCGTCTTCAGCGACATCTTCGATTCTCGAACCTCTCATGGTCTTCCAACTTTTTGGTTGGGCCTCGTCTCTTTTCAAGAGATTCCTTCGATCCGAGGGCTAAAAGAAGAAAGATCGTTACTATTTCTATATAGATAGTGATGATTAATTAATGAATTGATTTATATTACATGCACCTCGCCGGAGCGGTCGTCTTCTCGGTTACACAAGGCATCGCTTCTCCTCATGAAGGCAACACCTTCAACCTCAAACAAGTTGTCTACTCGGTAAAAAGAGGATCACCCTCACCGGAGTTGTTCAGAAACGTTGATACGTCTAAATTATCTTCCCCACGGATCACACCCTGGATCAACTCTTCCTTTTCTTCGTCTCTGACGTGTGGGTCCATATTTTCTGCATAGGTGGAAAAACGAATAAGTCAAAGCGGCTAAAGGAGAAAGTTACGAATAAGTCAAAGCGGCTAACGAATATTTTCCGGATCGAAGGTGAAACCCTAATATATACATACACAATAATAAAAATGAAGAGAAACCCTAAACCCTAAGGCTATGAGAGGGGAACATGAGTATAAGGCTACAAAAGGTCTTCGATCTATCTATGGTCTTGATCTCGGTCTTCGATCTCAATCTCGATATCGTATTCTACCGAGAAGAACCAAATCACCGGAAAGAAAGGGAAACAATCAACACATGGCATCGATGCAATGCTCAAGCAATGGTGATGATACGACAAGTTAATGTGCATTGGAATGTAACCCTAAAGCATTCTCGACAAGTTAATTGGGGTTCCGAGGGGCGCAAACCCTAACTCAAGGAACTCCGGAATCACCTGTTAGGGTTACTAGGGTGTTCTAATTAAACTTGTCATTTAAGTTGTTGAACATTTTTCTGAACAATGCGGCTTGACTGGTGGCGGCACGTTTCCTATAGCGACTAGCGAGAGGGCGAGCGACGCCGAAGGAGTTGAGCGATGAGGCTTCTCACGGACTCGTGGTCGAGCAACAGTAAGATGGGCCACCTGGGTACACTACGGGCCAAATTTCTTTTTATCGTTATATGGTATGGTACGGGATTTTCGCTGCCGGGCCATGGCCCAGGTTGCCACACCTGGATCCGCCTGCTCTACCTCGTCACGCCCAGGCGGCAGTTCGCGCCCTCGCCTCCTCTCGAAATAGGCTTTCGCCCCGCTATATTAATATAGCAAGCAACACAAACCGGTACAATCACGAGAACAAACCGGTACAATCACGAGAACAAACCGGTACAATCACGAGAACAAACCGGTACAATCACTCCATTTGGAGTTATAAATAAAAAGATACAAAAGATTTACTAAAACAGAAAAGAATAAATGAAACAAAAAAAAAATAACTAGACTAATCTACCCGCCTTAAATGGGGAGGGTTTGGTAAGGATGCGATTAGGGATGGCAATGGGGCCCCGAAACCCACAAACCCGATGGATACCCGCCTTAAATGGGGAGGGTTTGGTAAAAAGTTAGACCCTCCAAGTTTAATGGGGCGGGTATGGGGGTGGCAAACCCATACCCGTAGACCCGTAGACCCGCTCTAAGCCTTAATCCTATCCCTAATAATCATACGACTAACCACACGTCCACGCGGGCCATGCACGCAGACAACACACATCACATGCGCACGCTGGAATATGGAGTCCTGAAGACAAGACACGCACGCGCACGCGTCCATTTTCACCAAACCCATCCTACTATCCCATTGTTTTTCCCGCATGTGTCGCGTCGCTCGTCTCATCCGGTGGGTACCATTTGGGCCCGAACCCGCCGGGTCACGGGTATGGTAAGAAATGAAACCCGACAACTTAAATGGGCGGTATGGGGACGGACCCGCCCCAAACCCTAGATGCGATGATGCACAACCTTTTTTTTTTCAAACAGGGCAAAAGCTTTCCACGACGAGGCCCATCTCTCTCTCTTCGCACGCTGCACCTAGCGGCACCGCCGCCACCACCAAGCCCACCAAAGACCTAGCAGCGCTGGGCGCCCACCAGCAGCAGCAGAGGGCGGGGGAGGACAGATGCAGGGAGAGGCGTATACCTCTTCTGGAGGCGATGACGCGCGGCGGTGGGGGAAGGGTGCGGGCGGCGCGGTTGTCGGGGAAGGGCGCGGGCGGCACGGTCGTCGGGGAAGGAGACGCGGGCGGTGGCCGAGCGCTTGTGGTGGCGACCGAGCGCGCGGTGGCGGCCGAGGCGGAGGCAGGCGGTTTGTCGGGAAGGGCGCGGTCAGCCTGGGCGTCGTCGATGAAACAGAGAAGCAGAGAAGAGTGAGATGGAGAAGAAGAGAAGTTATAAAGGGGGGGGAGTATACGTCCCGGTTGGTGGCTCCAACCGGGACTAAAGGGGCATACGTCCCGGTTGGAGCCACCAACCGGGACTAAAGGGCATTGAAGGCGCTTGAAAGCTCTTCGTCGGTTGGTGGCTCCAACCGGGACGTATTCCCCTGTTTTCAAATTTTTTCAGTTATTTTCTCTCTGTTCCCGCCTTATTTTTTATTTTGGGGTTTAAATTTGTAATGTTTTTTAAATGATAATTACTTTGGAATTTAGAAAAACTTTAAACATAAAAAGTGTTTGGATTTGAATAACTAATTCGAAACCATTTTCTGTTTTGAAAAATAATTAATGTAACCATTTAAACAACGAACCATTTAAAATTAATAATGAAATAACTTATATTTTTTAAATATTAATTTGGAATTTAGAAAAACTTTAAACATAAGAAGTGTATGGATTTGAATAAATAATCCAAAACCAATTTCTATTTTTAAAAAATAATTAATGTAACCATTTAAAATTAATTAACTTATATTTTTGAATATTAATTTGGAATTTAGAAAAACTTTAAACATAAAAGTGTTTGGATTTGAATAAACAATTCAAAACCATTTTCTGTTTTAAAAAACAATTAATGTAACCATTTAAAATATGAACCATTTACAATTAAAAATGAATTAACTTATATTTTTTTGATATCAATTTGGAATTTAGAAAAACTTTAAACATAAGAAGTGTATGGATTTGAATAAATAATTCAAAAACATATTCTATTTTTAAAAAATAATTAATATAACCTTTTAAAATGAATTAACTTATATTTTTGAATATTAATTTGGAATTTAGAAAATTTTTAAACATAAAAGGTGTTTGGATTTAAATAAATAATTCAAAAACATTTGTCCTTTTTACCAGGGATGGACGAAAAGGTTTGAGATGTACCGGTTGGGATATAGTCCATGTAAGGTGGTCTAGTATTTTAGGAAAATAGGACGGTAGCATTCTGAAACGGCATTTTGGTGGTTACTTCACAAAACGACCCGTTTTTTGCGCTCGGAAAATGGAAAAGGGTTTTTCCGTGCGACAAAAAGGAAAACTTCCTCCTGCAACATTGTTCTCCATACCAATGTCCACACACATGCATAATATGGGCACAACATCACAAACTATGCCGTGATTCAGCACATAACATCGGTCATTTGGACCGAAAGCCATGAAACCTCGAACATGATAGGTCATTTTGTGAAGGTTTTTTCGAAACATGATCAATATACCAAGTCTGGTATTTTTCCTTTCAACTATGTAACATAATATGACACCACGCGAAGGATTTTCATTGTTCGGATTTTGTTTGAATTTATTATGCCCGTTTTGAATTATTTGAATTTCTAACTATGGTCGAACCGGTGTGCATGAAGATAGGGACGGGCATCGTTAGAACTTGCATTGGATCTCTGAAGAAACCACATATTGCGAGTCTAAAAGCGATTTTTCAAAAAATCACGGCGATAGATCATGTACTGTAGTACAAACCGACTTCACCGATTCGGCAGACATTTGTCCTTTTACCGGGATGGACGAAAAGGTTTGAGATGTACCGTTGGGATATAGTCCATGTAAGGTGGTCTAGTATTTTAGGAAAATAGGACGGTAGCATTCGAAAGCGGCATTTTGGTGGTTACTTCAAAACGACCGCTTTTTGCGCTCGGAAAATGGAAAAGGGTTTTTCCGTGCGACAAAGGAAAACTTCCTCCTGCAACATTGTTCTCCATACCAATGTCCACTCACATGCATAATATGGGCACAACATCACAAACTATGCCGTGATTCAGACATAACATCGGTCATTTGGACCGAAAGCCATGAAACCTCGAACATGATAGGTCATTTTGTGAAGGTTTTTCGAAACATGATCAATATACCAAGTCTGGTATTTTTCCTTTCAACTATGTAACATAATATGACACCACGCCAAGGATTTTCATTGTTCGGATTTTTTGAATTTATTATGCCCGTTTGAATTATTTGAATTTCTAACTATGGTCGAACCGGTGCATGAAGATAGGGACGGCATCGTTAGAACTTGCATTGGATCTCTGAAGAAACCACATATTGCGAGTCTAAAACGATTTTTCAAAAAATCGGCGATAGATCATGTACCGTAGTACAAACCGGACCACTTCCCGATTCTAGACATTTGTCCTTTTACCGTGGATGGACGAAAAGGTTTGAGATGTACCGTTGGGATATAGTCCATGTAAGGTGGTCTAGTATTTTAGGAAAATAGGACGGTAGCATTCAAACGGCATTTTGGTGGTTACTTCACAAAAGCGACCCGTTTTGCGCTTCGGAAAATGGAAAAGGGTTTTTCCGTATGCGACAAAAGGAAAACTTCCTCCTGCAACATTGTTCTCCATACCAATGTCCACTCACATGCATAATATGGGCACAACATCACAAACTATGCCGTGATTCAAGACATAACATCGGTCATTTGGACCGAAAGCCATGAAACCTCGAACATGATAGGTCATTTTGTGAAGGTTTTTTCAAACATGATCAATATACCAAGTCGTATTTTTCCTTTCAACTATGTAACATAATATGACACCACGCCAAGGATTTTCATTGTTCGGATTTTTTTGAATTTATTATGCCCGTTTTGAATTATTTGAATTTCTAACTATGGTCGAACCGGTGTGCATGAAGATAGGGGACGGACATTGTTAGAACTTGCATTGGGTCTCTGAAGAAACCACATATTGCGAGTCTAAAAATGATTTTTTCAAAAAATCACGGGCGGTAGATCATGTACTGTAGTACAAACGGACCCACTTCCTCCGATTCGCAGACATTTGTCCTTTTTACCAGGGATGGACGAAAAGGTTTGAGATGTACCGGTTGGGATATAGTCCATGTAAGGTGGTCTAGTATTTTAGGAAAATAGGACGGTAGCATTCTGAAACGGCATTTTGGTGGTTACTTCACAAAACGACCCGTTTTTTGCGCTCGGAAAATGGAAAAGGGTTTTTCCGCATGAAAAAGGAAAACTTCCTCCTCCAACATTGTTCTCCATACCAATGTCCACTCACATGCATAATATGGGCACAACATCACAAACTATGCCGTGATTCAGCACATAACATCGGTCATTTGGACCGAAAGCCATGAAACCTCGAACATGATAGGTCATTTTGTGAAGGTTTTTTCGAAACATGATCATTGTTAAGACACATTTAGTCCGGATGTAGTCACAAACCGGGACTAAAATATTTTCCGCCATTTCCCACCTCTTCCCGCCAATTTTTCCCGCCCTTTCCTTTCTAATAGAGCTTTTAGTCCCGGATGTAGTCACTAACCGGGACTAAAGATATTTCCCGCCATTTCCCAAAGCTTCATGCCAAGTTTTCCCACCCTTTCCCTCTATATTTAGGGTGATCGTGTCATGGCTATCCACACATCCACACCTTCCTCTCTTAGAACAATGGACACGCCATCGGGCCATTCGACCTCGAGGAGACCGATCTTGTGCGCCTCAACTACCCTTGTCCACTGGTACCGCCGCCACGGGCTGGATCTTGGCCGGAGGGGTTCTGTCCCTCCGTCCCTCAAGGTTCCGTGACGCCAGCGCCATCACAAACCACTTCTACCACGAGCTCACGCCGAGCAGCGGATGGATCCCAGGGTGCATGCCTTATATCCTTTGTTTGTCTTCATCCGAAGGTTACTAAGAGCAGCCAATCATTGATGGTTACGAATAACAACCCTCGAGATTAAATGGCTCTGTTTGTTCTCATCCCACGACGCACACCTGGTTTGCCCCACAACCGTAAGAGTTCTTCAACTAATGGCCTAAGGTACACATCAATGTCGTTGCCCGTTTCGGCCTTGGATGAGCACTGGCATCATAATGAACTTACGCTTCATGCACAACCAAGGAGGCAGGTTGTAGATACATAGAGTCACGGGCCGTGTCTGTGGATCGCAGCTGCTCCCCAAAAGGATTCATGCCATCCGTATTTAGACCAAACCATAAGTTCCTTGCGTCACCGCAAAGTCCGGGAAGTCTCTCTCGATTTTTCTCCACCGTGACCCATCGAGGTGTCTCAACTCCCGCCTTTCTTACGGTCTTCTTTGTGCCATCGCAACAACCGGCATGCTCTTTGTTTCGAACATGCGTTTCAACCTTGGTATTATAGGAGCATACCACATAACCTTAGCAGAACCCTCTTCCGGAGGGCTCTCCTCAACATCACCAGGTCATCTCGTCTAATCTTATACCGCAACGCTGCATACCGGCATTTATCTAAATTCTCATACTCCTTACATGGTAGAGGATGCGATCATTAATGCATGCATGTATCTTTTGCACATCTAATCCCGAGGACAGAGAGTCTTCTTTGCTTCGTAGGTACTATCGGGAAGTTCGTTATGTTTTGGAAACTTGGCTTCATTATTTTCAGCATCTTTTCAAATGAGGAGTTAGACCACACTGCCTTCCATCGCAACAATTCCAAAGGTCGCATCGAGCTTTGTGCTGCCATCTTCACAATTTGGGTACAACAATTTCTTGTGATCTTCTAACATGCCCTCTAACTTCAACTTCTCATTTTCTGCTTCACGGTCTCGCTTTGCATCGAAATGACCCTACCAAGTTCATCACCGCTCATCCGATGCCCGTTCTTCACCTTTTTCCTCTCCATTGTCTTCCATTGCAGATCACCAGATTCAGAAACATATGATGATAGTTGTTATCATCATCTTCTTCTTCACCATCTTCCATCATAACCCCTCTTTCCCGTGCTTGGTCCAGCAATTATAGTTGGGCATGAAACCTTTCATAATCAGGTGGCGAATGATTTTCGAGGAAGAGTACTCCTTGTTGTTCCGACATTGAACACATGGACAACGATAAATCCATTCTCTTTGTTTGCCGTAGCCACATCGATAAATTTATCCACGCCTTTGATATACCCGGCTACCCGCCGTCACCGTATACATCCATTCCCGACGCTCATCTGCATCATATAAGTAAGTTTATCAAAAACAGGACATCATAAATAGTGAAATAACCAATTCACACCGACACATGAATTGTATCAATGACCTAGAAAAGATAAGATTGCTAACCTCGATCGAGGGAAATAAGCTCAAGCGTCTCGGACACCTTCTATATTTTTGTTCTATGAGAAATTCAAAGGATTTTTCACTCAAACATTTCAACAAACACCTTCCATGCATGCATGAGAAAAAACTAGCACACACCCTCACAGCTTACACCATTCAAAAAACAGAGTGGAGGCAGAGGAGGGGCGTTACATTTATAGAGGGAGTTTTGTCGGTTGGAGCCAAGAACCGGGACTAAAGGCGTGTGCCACGTGGCTGTGGCTATTTTAGTCCCGGTGGCTCCAACCGGACGCATGCCCTACTAACCGGGACCCATGCCCTGGCCCCGTGCCGCTCCAACCGACGCTGTTAAGATTAGTCCCGCCAGGCGCAACCGGGACTAGTGCTCTGAGGGGGCGTGGACGGATGGCCTGTTTTCTACTAGTGTATGTAGACCTGAATAATATACAAATTGGGCTCCTACCCAGATAAGGGCAGGCACATGATAATGAGACAAAAATAATGTATTTCAAGTTATGATGTCTCTCATGGTTGTAAAACCAAATTTAGAAGAAAAAACCGAGTTCTAAGCTTGTATGTCATTAGATCAAAAGCTCATTCTATAGGTATGAATGATATAGTCCGATTGTTCTCGAATCTGGCACTGTACACACCTGTAGAAAAATAGAAAATGACCATGCTCAAGTCTTGATATAACAAACTTGACAGGAAAAGACAATACTATTGCTTACTAAATAAATTTGATATCATTAAGATCACTTGCAAGGAAAATATAACCTCTGGGAGTGTGACGATACAACTGGAGAAGCACACTGAATTAAGTTAATTTGGTAGAGGTATATAGAACAAATAAAAATACAAGATTTCGGTTCTGGGCAGCAAAAATTGCACAAAAGATCAATGTGCGTAGCAAAAATTCCTTTCTGGACAGTACAGTAAACTTCCCGCAGCGACCAAACCAGCCAACCAAATCTCACAATTAGACACTCTATAGAAAGCCTAGAACATATTCTAGAACTTACATCCACAGACCAATTCGAAATTATGGACATAGTAACCCAGGATTTGAGTGAAATTAGTGTCCTAAGGCATTATGTACAGACTTCCTCTGGCTGAACCTACTGAACCAGGTCAGAACAACACAAGCTAGGACTGAATTAGGTTCAGACATAGAGGCAGCTAGAAACTGCAGATTTGGTTCGATGCTCCAAGTCAAAAAATGATGCTTGGATACTACATGCTTCCCTGGTCCTTGATTGAGGACAGAAAGGGAATAAGCAGACACTTCATATCCATGGAGTCATACTGCTGCCTCACGGCTGTACTGGTCCTTACGGTGGCACCAACAATGTCAACAGTGGCAACTCTGTCTCGCAGCTCCGTCAGTAGTTGTGACACTTCTAACATCAAAGATGAAACCAAAAGGAGGGGAGAGGAGGCTGAGACACTCAGCCAAGACCGTCCTCGCTAAATCGTCGAGCACGACAATAAATTCATTTTTTTTCCAAATACAAATACATCTGTGATTTTCCCAACATATGCCCTTATTCCAGGAAATCGTTTCAATCTACTCAAACAAACAGTGGACTGAAGTCATTCAAGTGACACATAAACTTCATTGGTGGGAGCTCACCGGGATCCCTCTCTAATTTTACTAAGGAGCAGTATTTTCACTTGGATATAGCATAACAGGAAACTGAGTCTCGGAGGTGTGTCTGTTGCTGAACAAAATAGAAAGATAGGTATTTTCACACACTAATTTGAAACCTGAAAGCAAGAACGATTGTATGTTTAGAACCATAAACAATTAAACTCATTTTAAACCTATTAGATAGTCAGAATTGAGGGTCTATAAAAATGATTCTTTTGTCAGAAATACCGTGGAGACGATGGATTCAAACAATATATATTTTTTCCTTGAAAAAAAACTTCACTAAGCCAAAGGCTAGATAAGTGCGCTTATTACACTTCAATATCTACATGCAGGGCCATATTAATGCAACATTATGCTCCCATCACAAATTTGAGTATTTTAGAGGCCCATGTAAAGAGATTATAGACATTTGTTTAATAAAAATAATTCATATAGCTCTCATTACATCGTCATATGAAGAGTTGTTGCACCAAGAAATACATGGCTAGAGTCAAGTTACAACAACCTCATACCCTCTATCTACAGGAAATGCTGCCATGAGAAGTTGGACTAAAAAAATGTTATCCTGATAAATCGTGAGTCGGTCATGAATATACCATACTAAGTTGATTCTCATATATGTTTTAGCTCCATCGGTAAAATATGAAAAAACTAAAGAAAACCTCCATAGTCAAAAAATAGGTATTGCCTATCCAATGGTGGGAGTGTGCATGGCTACTAATGTCAAATTTAACCAAAGCTAAATAATTATGAGCATAGCAACATTGCTATTTAAGAAGGCAAAAAAGAAATGATGATGCACCTCGCTTTTTATAGTGGAAATCATTTTACCATAAAAATATGATCTAATAATGGGTGCACTTGTAGTATATATAAAATTAAGTAATAAATGGGTCACAAAATGGTAACTAAAACGGAAAGCAATATGGTAACTAAGAATCCATATGAAGACATGTAAGAAAATAATTCATGCGTATCCAATGCTAATCGTCCAACCAAGAGTCATCTATAATTCTAGCACCGGTAAAACAAAGACAAAATTGGGAACCACATGGTTTACCCATATACACTTCAGATGAGAAACACCCAACTATGGTAACTAAAACGGAAATCAATATCCTATTAAAATAACAAAAAGGAAATGGTTCTGGTAAGTAATACCGAGCATACACCTTTTTTGTTTGCCTTGGTCTCTCCCTACTCAAATAGATAAGAAACCTGGCCAAGCAGGGTTTGATCAGTTGGGAGCTTAAGGACATATTTCTCACTACCATTATGGTCAACAAAATCACCAAAAATATATGCTATTTCTAAAGCTAAAACACATATTCCAACAGAATATGAAAAAATGTAAGAGGCATTAATAAAATAATCCAACTTACAAATCCATATTTGGATATATCACTGAATCCGTATTTACTGTGATTCACATGAGGAACCTATAAAGGTAACATGTTCATACTTAAGTATCAGTAGAGGCCATTTGGAAAGAAAAGGTTCAGAAAAAATACCAACATCACCGATGAGAGAAGCTGGCACAATATCTTCAAGTTTCTTGCTCGTGAATATGTCAATACCAACAACCGGTTTTAGATGTAGAAACCTGGACATTTGTTTCAAATGCATGTCACTTGAAATTAGCCAGTAAGAATGACAAAAAATCCATCAGGACAAGAATGAACTAAAGAAATATTTATTCCAAGATATTTGAGACTCAATCCAACCAATCTACATAATTTGCAAGGGGAAAATGTAAGAAAGCCCTACAAATTCAGAAATCGCGACATGAATGGCTTTGTGCCTTAAAAAATGTGTATTTCTTAAATATGTTCATTTTTCAAGATTTTAGGATAAATAATTAGGTACTATAATAGTCGGTTTTAGACCATCGTCCCATGACAATCGCTACTGGATCCATCCTTGCTCTTATAAACTCACTTAGAATTAAAGTTAAGCAGATCTAAGCAAATGGCAGAAAATGCCACAAAAACAAGCCATGAAATTTTCAATTAAAAAAAATCACTGACCCCCATATCCAAGCAAATGCCAGAAAATAAGAAATAGAAATGATAATAAAGAACTCAAGAAAAGAGTAGAAATGTAAAGAAGCTCACCTGCGCCAAAACGCTTTGTGTTTATGTGTGGTATCTTTCAGTTGGAGGGGAGAAGCGAAGGAGGAGGCCTGGTTGTTGTGCTGTTGGCCACCGACATCCGCGACAAACTCGAGTGGAACAATGCTCCTTGGAGGCGCCCCACAGCTGCAATTCCTTCATGTGAGAGCGAAGGAGCGGGAGTGCGGCGGTGACACGAGGTCAGATACAGGGAGGATAGCGGCAAACAGAGGGAGAACTTTAGGGATGCAGCTCGTGGACGAAGGAGGACACCATGGTCAGGAGAGGGGCAGAGGTGCCCCATGGCTGCCACTCCTCCATATTCACCTCGCTGCTGTCTCCAACACCGGCGGCTTCTTGGAGGGCTTCCGCCTCCGCCTCCTCTTGCCCGCTGATTTGACAGAGAAGACCACGAGGGCGTGTGACGGCGGCCCATTCAGCATCATAATTTAACTGAATCTAACATCAAATTTAAACATATTAATCAAATAAAAATACAAAATACAAATGACATGGACAACAAACTTGATTAAATAACTAAACCAGACTATGACCTCAAGAAAAGAATTTGAGGCAAAAACATTATATTGACTAAATGCTAAATAAAAGTTACTGCAATTCTGATTAACTTAATGTACTCACTGAATCTGGAATCCCACGGATGTACTGACTAATTGTGGAGATGCTTCTTTATCCCCTAATCAGATGTTAGATATGATAGAACATAAATATAGCTGAATGACAACCTCACTTTTTAGATCATGTTGTTCATTGTCTTCTTTAAACAGGACTCTCTAGTATCAGTGGATAAGTTCCAAACAAAAACAATATTTAGTTACATGGTTAAAAATCGAACAGCAGGGAATTAGTGAGTAAATCCAACGCTAGAATGCAATATCCATCAAGCACCAATAGTAAACCAAACTAAAAAGGGCAGCCTACGCTGGTCACTTCTTACCATATACAAAGATTGCACACGAAGTTCATACCTTGCAAGTGATCAAGATCGTAAGCTCCAGTGTGGATGTCTCTATTGTGCCAGCATACTGACCTGCAAGAAAAAAATATCAAAACTGAGAGATAGAGAAGAACCTGGGGGGACATGCAGCCTTGTTAGCGCAAGGACGACGACGCAATCAACAGAGACACTGGGCATACTCACATGACCAAAAGACCTGGCACTTATTAATGATGTCAAGAAAACGACAACGCCACAAAAGATGACGACAATGGTCCTATGATGGCGTTGACCACCGGATATGGCATCAGTGCCCCGGTATCCCTCGTTGCGTACCTCCTCTAGTTCTAACCGGCGGCAGCACACCACCATCGGCGTACCGCTAAGCACCACGAAAGTGAGCACCTACAAAAGGTAGGTGGATTGGAGCGACGTTTCATCATCTTGCCAACAACCATGAAACAAAGAAAAGAAAAACATAACAAATTATGGCATTGTTTGAATGTTGCTACATGGAGATCTGGTAGAGGTGGCATTCTTATCTTCTAAATTATCCCTTTGGATTTATCCTATGCTGCTCATATTGTCGTTCCTTGATCAGTATTGCTCCTCGAGAATTTACACAAACAAGTGGTGTGCATACCTGCAACCTCAAAGGCAGAACAAAAATTGAGGAAAAAGAATATGCAGGACTGAAGCTGACTGTGTATGATAATTCTAGCCTAATGCACCCCAATCAAATATACATCTTGGATGAAGAAATATAGAAAAGGAATTCACCTTGCTTCAGCTCCACAGAGTATCCATGTCCTCACCTCACGTGCGTGATCGATCCTCCTACTAAATCCTAATGAAATTTTGTAGCAGCAGCGTTGCTCCACACACGAGGAATCGAAGGCGGCCCGTGCTTGGAGGAAGAGGACGGAAACGAGGA
The DNA here is from genome assembly GCA_030063025.1 of Avena longiglumis. Taxonomy (NCBI): domain Eukaryota; kingdom Viridiplantae; phylum Streptophyta; class Magnoliopsida; order Poales; family Poaceae; genus Avena; species Avena longiglumis. The sequence continues at coordinate 33,051,236 of CP125975.1, forward strand.
ACTGAAGGAGGGTTCCGGCCTGCCCACCTCACGCAGCGCAGCGGCCGCCGTGGGTCGTGATGGAAGCAAGGGAGAGGAGGAGAGGCGGCTAGGGTTTGCAGGCGGCGACGGAGGAGGAGCCGTATGGGAGCAACAACGATTAGGGAGGAGACGGCGTGCTCACGTGATTGGGTGGAGGAAACACGGGAGGGGATTGGGATTTGCCCTTCTCACACTCGCGGTACGCTGAAAAAACCCAAGATAAACGTTACCTGTGAGGCCGACGTGTGGGCCTGAGATATTTTCAGCAGGGACAGGACGTGACTCGATTGAGAGAGAAACGTCCGCCAGTAGGAAAATTGGTGCGTGCAGAGAATTACATTTTTACTTATGCCCTCGGTAAAACCGTCTTCTCATAAGCCAACGGCCCAGATTGCATTTTAGGACCTGATCTAATGGCCGTAATGAGCTAAGCGCTGTGGTAACAGCTGGGACTTACCTCTATTATACTTTTAGATTACTAGCCGAGTGTCCATGTGTTTGCTACGGTTTACTTAAGTTTTCTATTGCACATACAAATATAGTTTACATAGAAACTCACGTTCAAATAGCCACATAATATTCCCAAAAAATAGATTTTTTTTGTGAATGCCGAAAAAATAGATTTTGTTTGCTATGTATGGATAGAAAGCTAATCTTCACAACATACGCGTAAGAAACAACAACTCAACAATTATCATCTACCCCCTCCGCTTCAAAATATAAGATGTTTTAGCTTTGTGAATTAAATGTATCTAGACTACTTTTAGTGTGTAGGTTCACTCATATTTGGATTGAACCCACACACTAAAAATAGTTTAGATTCATTTTTTTTCACAAACCTAAAACATCTTATATTTTAAAACGGAGGGAGTATCCACTAAGATTTCACTTCGCTAGTTTTTAGGACAGTTTTTCTTCCATCCTCATGACATTATGTATAATATGCATTGCACCTGTATGGCTTGTTTTCCTAAACCCTTAAACTATTTTGCAGACCGTGTTTTTGCCTTTCCTACATTATTCATGTGATTTTATATCTTGCTCTCTTTTCTCCTTATATATTGTATAAAACCAAAAAAATATAATGTATATTTTTTTGTTCAAAACATGTTCTTAATTCTAGTATGACAGAAGTCCCAAATCTTCAAACTTTGAGATCCTTTTTTAAATCTGTCCAAAATCCCTTTTCTCTTTTATCCGGATTTGAAAACAAAAAATAGGAAAAAGAAAATTAAAAACAGGAGAGAAAAGACCCATCCTGACACAGGGCATGATGGACACAAAACACACGCACGCGACATACGCATGCAGAATGGACAAAAATAACCCAAATTCGAAAGGATTTTATAAAATGACCCATCTGAAAAACTATTTTCCTGGACTAACCCTTTTTGTAGCGCCTAACAGCTAGGCGCTACACTCTACAGTGTAGCGCCTTTCAGCTAGGCGCTATGCCCCCTGCCAGCGTGGCACCGCCTGGCCCCTCCCTGGCCCCACCCGGCCGTGTGACGCCCAGGCGCTATGCCCAGGGTGTAGCGCCTATCTGCTAGGCGCTACACTTTCCTGGGACTTAAGCTGTCGCGCCAGCCCCCCTCCCCACCCCTCCCCATTCACTCCCAGCTTGACCCAAGCAAGAAGAACAGCAAGGAGGCGCCCCCTTCTCCCCCCTCAAATCTCTCACATTGGAAGCTTTATTTGGTGGATTTGTGCCTCTCCCCAGCTGCTAGAGGTACCCTCCCTCATTCCCCTCCGTTTTGACCTCTTGAAATCTTTCATTTTGGTTGGACTTGGCTTGAAACCCTAGAAATTTGATTTGGATATAAATGTTTGGAAATTTGTATGATTTATTGGCCAATGTTGGTTATAAAGATGTGTATGAAGCATTTAGTTAGGTTTAGGGTTGTTGAAATGACATTGTTTGGTATATTGGAATGTTATGGCTAGGGTTAGGGTTAGGGTTTGCTTATGTGAGAGAGGGTGTTCTTGTTAGCTTTATGGTTTGGTAATGTGTGTAGTATAGTTTTGTTTATCTTGTCATGGTTAGTTAATGAACATATTCTCCTATGTGTTAGGGATGGCAAGAATTGTTCATGTTCATCATGTGGACAAGGATGCCTTTTTGAAAGGCAACATAGAACCGGAACCGGATGAGCTAGATATTGTGTTTGAGCGTAGTCCCACCTATGCCGAGGTCTTGGAGCAAGTGAGGATTAAATTGAAATGGATGGACCCATGTGATGTTGTTGATTTGGAAGGAAGACATAATGTGGGTTTTGGAGTGCATATCCGTTGGAAGACCATGCGTATCTTCTCCGAGGCTCGTTGGCTTGCATACAAGGAGGTGGTGGCCGAATCACTAGACAAGGCTCTTGAGCTATTTGCCACCAAGAAGGTTGATAGTTCATTGCCTTTGGACTTGAACCGTCGTGCTTCCCCATTGGATAGTAGGAGTCCTCCACCCGTGGAGCAAGAGCTATGGATTGAACCTCCTTTGAGCCAAACATTGAGCCCGATTTCAAGACACCAAGACGAAGTGTTGGAAGAGGACAATGATGATTGTGAGGGTGAATATGATGATGATGTTGAACTCCATGACAACAATGTTGGTGATTTGGAGAAATATATCACTCAACATGACATGGACCGTGAACTCCCGTATTCTCGAGGCTATGCTTCGGACTCGGATGATGATGGTCCTGAAGAAGAAGTTGACGAGGAGGGGTTCACGGCTAGAGAGGCCGAAATCCACCATACTGTATTGGTGCGGGACCATCGGGTGCCTTTGTTTCGTGATCTTAGTCTCACGGATGAAGCCACGGTTGATGGTGGCAAAGGCATAGTTCTTGGACCAAGGACAAGTTCTTACCGGGATGGCAATGAAGTGAATAATGGCTTTTGCAAAGGATCAAGGTTTAAGACCTTGTTGGAATTTAAGCAATGGATAAAGGAATTCTCGGTGAAGCATCATCGTCCTTACACGGTCGTGCACTCGGATACCAAGAAGCGTTACACGGTGAAGTGTGAGGCGGAAGGATGTCCTTGGATTGTGCGTGCTAGACCATTCAAGGGAGGTCCCGATTGGCACATATCTAGTTGCGTATCAACTCACATGTGCCGAGGCCCGATGGTGGATGGCAAGGATGCAAAGCATGAGCACCGACAACTCACCTCCGAGTTCCTCGCTTATAGGCTTTCCAATGACATCGCGTCGTTTCCAATAATGAGCATCAAGCAGGTCATGGAGTTTGTGAAAGCCCTGTTTAACTATGAGGTGAAGTACGGGAAGGCATGGAAGGCTAAGCAAGCCGCATTCAAGATGTTGTACGGTGATTGGGAGGAATCTTATAACCGAATCCCAAGGTTGTTGGGAGCGATGGCCGATGCTAACCCGGGCATGGTTCATGTGGTTGAACCTTTGGGGAACAAGACAAGGATTGTAAACGAAAGAACCGTTTGAGTTTTTGGCCGTGCATTTTGGGCTTTCGAGCAATGTGTTCAGGCATTTGAACATTGTAGGCCGGTCATCTCCGTTGATGGCACCTTTTTGACTGGTCAATTCAAGGGCGCTATCTTGATTGCAATAGCCAATGATGCCAACAACCGGTTGATTCCTTTGGCCTTTGCTTTGGTAGAGGTGGAAAACAATGATAATTGGGAGTGGTTCTTCCATCTTTTAAGAACCAAGATATTAACCCCTCATAGGGAAATATGTGTCATCTCGGACCGTCATCAAGGAATTCTTAAAGCGGTGGACCAACATATTCCCGGGCATGCTCCGTTGCACCATCGTTGGTGCATGCGACACTTTTGTTCAAACTTCTATAGGGAATGCAAGAGCAAGGATTTGGCCGATGATCTACAAGATTGTTGCCTCGCTTTCACGGAACGTCGTTTCTCAAACTTGTACAACAAATTGCTCTTCAAAAAAGAGCTCGATGCGGGTGGTCGAGAGTTTCTCGATAGGAGCATTGGAGAAAGAACAAAGTGGGCACGAGCATTCGATGACGGTGGCCGGAGGTACGGCCAAATGACAAGCAACATGGCAGAGGCCTTCAACAAGTTGCTCAAAGGTGTCCGTGCATTGCGTCACACGGCAATAGTCCGTTATACATTCGACATGATGAATGGGTATTTTCTTAAATACGGAGGAAAGCGGACCGCAGATTATGGGGACTACAAGAACAAGCACAAATACAAGTACCCACCTAAGGTTGATGATTGGATGCAATTTCAGACAAAGAAAGCGGATGCCCAAGTTGTCATGGAGTATGACAATGACGAGCTAATTTACCAAGTTACGGAGCCCGGAGGTACAACGGTTGATGGTGTCCAACACGGAGGCCGAGCTTTCAAGGTCTCACTCAAGACTTGTGAGTGCACATGCGGAAGGCCATCATTGCTTCATCTTGCTCGCAAGACTTGTGCTCGTCAAGGCCTCACGGCGACATTTGGATTACAATAATCCGCTCACGGTGAGAGAGGCTGAGTTCTCCATTGAGACTACTAAGAAGACATGGGCTCCTAGATTTCATCCATATTTGGACCAATCAAAATGGACGGAGTACCATGGGATTCAACTATGGCCCGATCCGAAATGGAAAGTGATTAAACGTGGAAGACGCAAGACAAAACGCTTTAGGAGCGACATGGATGGATGGGGCCGTGGTGGTGCTCGAGAAACGGGCAATGACCAATTCCAAGTGCCTCGTGAGAGAGACCGGTGTGGAACATGCAATGGTGAAGGGAACAATGCAAGAAAGTGTTCTCAAAGGAAAAGAGCAAAAGGAAATGAAGTAAGCACTAGCCAACCAAGTGGTAGCCAAAAAGTATCAAGCCAACCAAGAACTAGCCAACAAGTACCAAGCCAACCAAGAACTAGCCAACAAGCTCCAAGCCAACCAAGAACTAGCCAACAAGCTCCTAGACAACAAAGAGGTCGATCACTTGGGCTTAGAAGAGGAAGAGGGCGTGGAGGTTTTAACCTGTCTAGTATGTTAGGTTACTTGGCAGTACCAAATCCTTATGTTAATAGGTACGGATGGAATATTCATACTTGCATGCTTATGTTACTACCTACTATGCTTATTTCATTGAATCAATTATTGTTCACATTCATTGCATCCTTTACTAACTTGTAGCTTTTGTTCTTATAATAGGTATGGCGACTCAACCCAACAAGGGCAATGATGGGGACGGTGTGAACTACTCGGCTATCTGGGCGAATGCTATGAAGGTGGTGGAAGAGAGGAAGAGGAAGGAGGAAGAAGAGAAGAAGAGGAAGGAGGAAGAAGAAGAGGAAGGCATTTGAAGAGGTAGTTCAACTTGCTCGAGACTTGGCGAAGAAGAAGGACGAAGAGGACGAGAGAAAGAAGAAAAAGGAAGAGGAAGAGAGGAAGAAGAAAAGGGAGAAGGAAGAGGAAGAGAGGAAGAGGCAAAAGGAGAAGGAAGAGGAAGAGAGGAAGATGAGGGCCAATGCTAGGCCACCTTGCGCCGACCAAGAGGAAAGGCCACGAAAGGCGTTTCGTACCGACGAGGCCCATGGGAAGGAGGTTCCTATTTGTTGGTGTGGAACTGATTGCACTGTTAAGGAATCCCAAGACTACTTTTCCGATAGTTGGGGAAAGAAGTTCTTCATGTGTGCCAACTACAACCGCTCTCCCGAGCGTAACCGCAACCCATACGACAAGCCACGGGTATGCTCAAAGCTTTTTAGTTCTTCATGTGTCCCAAACTATTCCATAGCATATCCTCTAACATGCACTATTTTCTTGTAGTCTCTCCCTCCGGTATGCAGGTACTACACTTGGATAGACCTTGAGCAACCTCAATCCAACAAGGCTATCCAAGAGATCGATTTTGCCATAAGAAGAAGGCGCTACCAAGAACAGATGCGTGACGAGGACATGGCGAGGAAGCGCAAGGAACGTAATGACGAGATCCGCAAGAAAGAGGAGGAAGAGGAGCGCCAAGCTAAGGAGGCTCGTGCTGCGGAGAGGGAAAGGCTTCGTCAAGCGACATGGCCTTCCATGGAGGAAGAGAAAGAGAAGAAGAGGAAGGGCAAATGGCCTATGATTTAGACTTGTAGACGGAGCATGTTGACAATGTTATGAACTTTGAGCCTATCTAACTATTAGTATGTAAAGCCCCTTAAGGGCATGAACACCATGTTTGAGATGCTTCTATTTGAGTATGTCATGAACTGCTATCCCTCGTTTTGCCTTGTGTAATGTTTGTCATGTTAAAGTCTCAAAACAGAGAAATGTTTGGTCTGAACACAGTTTCAAGGCATAGCGCCTAGTAGAACGGCGCTACACAAGCATAGCGCCTGTCTGCTAGGCGCTATGCTAGCAGATTTCGTTTGCCCCGAAACTAACAAGAGCATACAAAGAGCAAATCCAATCTTCGCCTGCGGTGGAAAACTCTAAGTCAAGGTGTAGCGCATGTCTGACAGGCGCTATGCTCTGATGTGTAGCACCTATCAAACAAGCGCTACACCCTGACTTAGAGTTTTCCCTGCCAGCAGCGCCTAGCGCATGACATATGCTTGTGTAGCGCCGTTCTGCTAGGCGCTATGCTAGCAGATTTCATTTGCCCCAAAACTAACAGGAGCATACTGAGAGCAAATCGAGAGTTCACTGGCGGAGGAAATCTCTAAGTCAGGGTGTAGCGCCTGTCTGATAGGCGCTATGCTCTGATGTGTAGCGCCTATCAGACAGGCGCTACACTCCTGAACTGCACTAGTTTCAAACAACATGTACTCAAACAACACTTGTTATACTAGTTTCAAACAACATATACTCAAACTGCACATATACTCAAATAACATCAACATAGTCTCAAACAACATGAACAAATTGTCATACATCAACATAGTCTCAAACAACATCAACATAGTGCCATACATGAACATAGTCTTAAACAACATCAACATAGTGCCATACATCAACCCATACATAGTCTCAAACCTAGTGCATCATCATCAACATTGTGCCATACATGACCTACTTCCGTCCACGCGTCCTTGGGCCTCGGCCCTCCTTGGAGGTATCTTCTTTGTCACCTCCTCTTCTTGCGACTCATCTTCATCGTCATACTGTAGGCCTCTCGCCCTCCTAGTCGCTCTTGACCTCCTGGCGGCTCGTCCTCGACAACATTGGTCTTTCCCTTGTTACGGAAGTCGTCCGGCGTCCATCGATTGAACTGTTTCCTTGGCTTCAGCTGGTATGCGGAACGAATCCGGTACTCCTCCTCAGTCTCATTATCCATATGAGGCAGCTACATGTAAGATTGTATGGTTATGAGAAATGCATGGGAAACAGAAAGCACTAAATGCATGTAAGGTTGTCCCATACCTCATCTTCCGAAAGAATCGCCGAAGTGGTGTCATCCTCAACATCATCCTGAAGATGGGCCGACGGATCAGTAGTCGACTTGGACCTAGAACCGGAGGGGGTTGTGTACTCGGGATCGCGGCAACCTAGCACGTTAGATAAGCGACGCATCTTTTGGGCCGAGCGCTGTAACAAATAACAACATAAGTCAAACCAAGAACATGCCTATCTTGAGGAAGTCTCGCATCCATACCTTAAGGAAGTTTCGTATCATGCCTTCTCCCTTTTTTCCCTTAGGGGCAGAAAAAAGAATCGCCTAAGATCGCTTCGGCATATTTCTTTACCTCCGTTCTCTACAGAGTCAAGAACAAGAACATGTTAGGCAAGAAAGAGATGAGAGTGTAAGGAAAGTAATGCGAAGGCAACGATAACTTTACCGCAAAGTTGAGTGAGGAAGAAAGCGGGATGTCGGTCCCTCCCCTGACTACGGCCGATCGAGTGTAGGCAAGTTCATCGAATCGACTGGCTCTCCAATATTTCTTCCTCATAGGACGGCGGGCAAATGGAGACACGGGTACTACCAAGAAACCAATGGATGTAGTTGTTAAATGCTACTGGGCAATGTGCTCTTCCACTATTCCATTCCGTTCGTCGAGCATTCTCCACACAAATGAGGAACTCCATGACGTGCCTCCTATGATGGTGATCCCGATTCTTGATCTTCCTCTGCCTCTTTCTGTCCAACTTGAACAACAACAAAGAACCATGTTAGTACCATCCAAAGCAATTGAGCACAAGTTCTCATGCTAACTAACCGATGAAGCTCCTTGTCGGTGTCCTTCCACACGGGAGGGTTGCACTGAAACAACCCGAACTGCCTCATCACCCGTTGTGGCATATGAAACTCAACCGCCCAATTGCAAATCAATGGGCAGCACATGAGCCAGAGAGATTGTTCCTCCAAGCACTTCGGGTTAATATCAAACCCGGGAGCAATACCAAACTCGTCCCCACAACCATAAGGCTCCCACTCCACCTGCAACATATCACAAGAACATGTTTGGTATCAATTTTGACTCATGAAGTAAATATTATGGATAGTGACGTATAGATAAACATCTACCTGCTCGGGCGTAATCGCATCAAACTCGTTCGTGTACTTGAGGTACATGGCATCAACATCGCTTGTCATCTCCGATACCACATCCCACTTGTAAGCCCAAGTCGGCTGGCGTAGAGGGTTTCTATTATACACTGGCCAAGGATGGTGGCCCACCTCTTTGGGACGACCAACTGGTAAGCGTTCCCAGCTCCATATCGAGAGAAGAACCATAGCACCACCTATTTCGGCATTTTCGCCTGCCCTACGACAGGCATCGTCCAACTACAAGTGAACAAAAACGAGGCCAGTATAGCATATGTGTGGACTCGACATATACAAATGAATATAGAGTGCACAGGTGATTACCGCCGTACAAGTAGGCAAGAGCCCGAACCCCAATCGATATTGCTATCCCGGGCTAGTGCCTTGAGTCACATCCATCGAGCGGTCCTACCTCATTGCCAAGAACAGAGTCCTAGAAAGGACATACCACACGATACACGAGCATGTGTCTCGATCACCTCAACCTCGGTGGGTTCGGGCATTCCCTAAAGTTCTCCACGATCCACGCATATGTCGCGCTACTTTGGGACTCTATCTTTGCTCTTATCTTCAAGTTCTTCAGAGCCATGCCAATAAGTAGATGCATCGCATTCGCCACCCATCGGAATCTGTGCTCATACTGCAGAGGCTCCCCGCGATAGGAAGTCCAAAGATCATGGAAACATCTCAAGAGTAGGAGTGATCTCGCCGTCCGGAGGTGGAAAGTGTGCCTCCGGCCTCCACCGGTCGATAAGTGCGGTGATAGCAGCCGTGAGGTTCGGCGTCGACCGCACAAGCGTGATTAAAGGAGGAGGCCTAGCCGCTTGATGTACTTCGGTACCGCTAAATGCGACATGTCATTCGAAGACGCGCCATGAGACCGAATCTTGAGGGGACGAAGCCTCTGCATACATACAAGATCAAACATTATGCTTTTTCCAACACAATTGAATCAATAGAAAAAGCAAAGAAGTTCAACCATGGTTTTATTACCATATGCTTCTCCGCCATCAAGTATGCCCGGTGTTGATGATCATAGTAATCCTCAAGTAGCCACACCATCCTACATATATATTCCAAACATCAATAAAATGTGTGTGGTATGTAGCCATTGTTTGAATTTATACAATAAACTACAAAGAATATGGTAGCATATTATTCAAACATCCATAAAAATCCATATACAACCATCATATACAATGCAAATCAACAACACACTTTCATTCCCCATCAAATACAACTAATTTATAACTACCAAGTAACTAAAAACATGCACAAATAGTCCATATTATGAACCCAACTAGATCTAGGGTTTGAGGATAATGTGCAAGATTCATTGGATGAAAGAGAGGGGAAATGAGGGAATTACCTTGAGAGAGGGATGGGGGAGCTAATCCACGGTGAAATCCCTCAGATCTGTTGGATTTGAGGTGGGGATTTGAGAGGGAGGGAAGGAGGAACCGCCAGCGCCCCTCTGTGTTCTTCTATTGGCCTGTGAGAGTGAATGGGGAGGGGTGGGGAGGGGGGCTGTCGCGCGACAGGTTAAGTCCCAGGGTGTAGCGCCTATCTGCTAGGCGCTATACATTAAAGTGTAGCGCCTATCTGCTAGGCGCTATACATTAAAGTGTAGCGCCTAGCAGATAGGCGCTACACCCTGGGCATAGCGCCTGGGCGTTACTCGCCCCAGGCATAGCGTCTGGGCGTCACACGGACGGGTGGGGCCAGGGAGGGGCCAGGCGATGCCACGCTGGCAGGGGGCATAGCGCCTAGCTGAAAGACCAGTGTAGCGCCTACCAAAAGGGTTAGTTCAAGGAAATAGTTTTCTAAATGGGTCATTTTGTGAAATCTTTTGGCTATTTTTGTCCATTCTGCCACATACGCACACCCAGGTGCACCAGCACACAACACGGCGCAACACTCCTCGACCGATCCCCACCTACCTCCGTCTCCCCAACTCCATCGCTCAGTCGCGACTCGCGAGAGGCAGCGCCTCCAGCGTCGATCCCCTCCACTACTACGCTCACGGCGCCCCTTCCTCGCCCGCCCCGCCCCTTCTTCCCAGAAGCGCCGTCGGTGAGCTCCTCGCCCCTCCCCTTCCCCGCCATCTTCTCCTTTGCTCGGCCTGCTCTCCCTCTCCCTTCCTCCCTCACCTTCTTGGAACGGCTGGGGGCGCCCTCCCGAACCCTAACCCGTGGCGGCGGCGACCTTGCTCCCCTAGCGCCGGCGGGAGGTCGACCCTGGCAAACATCAGCCATTGGATATCTTGCGTGCGCTGTTGATAAACGGTTTTGGTTCATTCCATGGACCAAATCAACGGCTATTAAGTGCACGGTGGGTGGCCAATCCAAGTTCAAAAATTGGTCTACTGTAGTAGTAGTAGAGATATATCTGAGCAACATAATGTGGAATCAGTACTTCTATTTTCAAAAGTTGGTTTCAATAAAACATTTTCTATTTCTTGAAAACGTCCATGGGCCTTTTTGGATTTTCATTAAATAAAGCAGAGTATTTATCCATCTATCCTGACCTTTCCAAAGCCAATCCATCCTACGCATGACAGAAAGCCAATAAGGAAAAGCCATCTGACGAAGCCAAGCAAAACCCAACAACCGCAGTCTTCATAACCAAGGCAACCTGGCACGCTAGGAGCCCAGGAAATTTAGGAGAAGATACACAGCTGTGCCCTGTGTCACAATTTGTGAAATGGTGAATCCTCGTGTATGTGGCTGTTTAACATAGATCAGGTCACATGATTGTTTTATGGACACCGTTGGCTGCATCTGGTACTTTTTATGTACCTTGTTTTATTGTTGGTGCTTATCTGTGGCTAGCTTAGCAATGTATTCTAGCTCTGACGTTTTGATGAAATGCATTTGTAAACCAAAGGTTACTTCTATGTTAGGCCAGTTAAATTGTAGTGTAAATAAAATGTGACATTGTGCTAAAACTGTTAGACCAGTGGAGGCCTTTTCGATTCAGCAATACCATGTTTTTTTCCTCGAATGTTCAGCTAAGAACCTTTTTTTTGTTTGTTAAATTTTCTCATGCCATTTGATTCACAACTTGCAGGTGTATTTCGTGTGTCAAGGGAATGTCTGCCTCGGAAAACCAGGCTGCTCAAACCGGCAAGGGCACTGATGATATGAAAGTAGACCGTCCTTGGAACATCGTACATATACGTTTACCACCGAAGAAGAGGTTACCTGATGCCTCCCTCATACTGAGCAAGAAAGTACCTAGGAACAACACTGAAAGTAAGGAAGTACCTGAACCTATTACTGATAACCTAGGCAAGAACCTGATAACTGCTCCACTAGAGGGTGAGGCAAACAGCCACTCCCCAAGAGCGGGACTGTGTAATGAGGCCCATAGCAACATCATGAGCAAGACATTGTCTGCTGAATCCGAAAGCGATACCTCAGGCGACAAACTGCTGGATGAAGTCAGCATCCTGAGCAAGAACCTGAGAGTTGCTGCTGAAAAGCAAGGAAGTGATGTAGGCAGTTATGCTGCTAAACAGGGACTGTGTGAAGAGACCAACAACAACAACCAGAGCATGGTACTTCCTCTACTAGTTCAAGAATTGCCTGAAGACAATATCGACAGCAGCCAGTCCCCAAGAGTGGCACTGTGTGATGGGGCCATTAGCAATATCCTTAGCCAGACACAGTCTGTTGAATCTCAGAGCGATACCGCAGGTGTCAAATTACTAAATGAGGCAAATGACTGCACCCTGAGCAAGAACCTGAGGGTTGCTGCTGAAGAGCAAGGAGGCGATGCGAGCAGTTATGCCGGACTGTCTGATGAGGCCAACAACAACATCCTGAGCATGACAATTCCTCTACCAGATCAAGAATTGCCTGAAGATCATATCGACAACGGCCGAAGCAAGAGTCTTACAACCACCGGAAAGCAGAGTGCGGATGAGCATAACAAGTCCCCAAGAAAGGAACTGCTATATGATACTGAGAGTAAAGCAGAAGAGGAAGAGGGTAATTACCCAAACTGGAACCCGACAATCACCACTGTGAAGTATGAGAAGATATTTGCAGAAGCTAACCATCCCATTCCCTGCAAGAAGCTGTCTGCTGATGCTAAGAACAATCGCCCAAGAAAAAGACCAACTGATTCAGCTAACAACAGAAACGAATCCGTGTACAAGAGGAGGCGCACCTCTTCTGTACAGGCTACTGGTACCAGCCGGAACACCCCTGGAATGAAACTTTCTGCATCTGTTGGCCAGGCTGTGGAGCAAAGTACCAATGCTGCAAACATGGACGTCATAAAGGTGTATCAAGAGTTCGAGACGAAGAACAAGGGAACTGTATACCTTGACAACCTCTCTCACCAGGCTACAGAGGCTAAGACTAACCGAAGCAGGACGCTGTCAGCCACTGCTATCGAGCATGAGGTGTTTGAACATGCTAACCACCCCATTCCCACCAAGAAGCTGTCTGGTATGGCTAGAAACATGGCCCCAAGCAATAGACCAACTGACCCAGCTAAGAAAAACAACCCACGCAAGAGGCCGCATACCTCTGCAGTACAGGCTGCCGATACCAGTGAGAATGCATCTGATCCAGCTAAGAAAAGCACCCCATGCAAGAGGCCGCGTACCTCTGCAGTACAGGCTACCGATACCAGCGAGAATGCATCTGCAATGAAGCTTGCCACTTCTGATGGCGAGGCTGTTAATCAAAGTAATAAGAGTGCTGCAGATTTGGAAGCCATAAAACAGTATCAAGAGTTCGAGGAGAAGGTCAAACGAACCGTATACCTTGACAACCTCTCTCCCCAGGCTACAGAGGCAGTCATAAGAGCAGCCTTGAGTCAATTTTGTACTATCAGGAAGGTTAGCTTTGTTGTGAACTACACCATTCCCTATGACATCCCACAATCTGCATTCGTAGAGATGGAAACTGAGAAGGATGCTGAAGCTGTGGTCAGTATGCTGCAGGGCTTCCCTTTTATGATGTCCGGGATGCCGAGGCCTGTTAGGGCGATCCATGCTACTGCTGAGATGTTCAACGATCGCCCAAGGAAACCAGGCAGTAAGCTGGAGTTCCGCTGGGTGCGCTATCCAGATCGCGACTATGAGACGATCAAGAAGCTGAAGTTGCTTTCTAGGAAACATGAGGTGGAAAACTTTGCGCTAATCGAGGTAAAATCACCCCTTTGTCATCGTTGGGCTGTTTGCGGCAGCATTCGCTTTGTATACCCTCAGGAGGTCTTAACTTGTATCAACCTCAACCTAGGATTCTATGCTGTTCCATTTATCTTTCACATGTCTGTTCCTGCTTATGTATATATACATCGTTTGCTGGTAACCTACCAACTGGTCGAGTTATTATGCATGTATGTAAGCGTGCTCTGATCTGACTCTTGGTTGTTGTTTTGGTTCCAGCATGAGCTAGAGGAGGAGAAGTTGCTAGCGGCCAAGCAGCAGGAGGATCTGAACTGCAACTACAAGATGATGGAGACCATGGACAGCGTCCTTATGTCTGGCATGTCTAGTTACATCTCTAAGATTTACAACGTCAGTTGGAACGACGTGTTCTGAAGAAAATGGCCGGCTGTGAGGGGAGCTCTTTTTTGCACAGTGTCGGTACTAACCTCTGAATTCTCCAGTCCGATCTGGTTGGAGTTGAATGTTTAACCCCAGAATTTGATAGCAGGACGGTTGAACTGTCACCGTTCCATCTCTTAAGTTTCATGCACCAACCATCATAGGTGTGGGCAATCCATGTTCTCCAGTTTACCACTATTTTGTACTACTTCAAGGTGGCCTGGTAGCTTGTTTTGCATTCCGCATTGCCCAGCTAGATGGGGTGCTCTATATTTCAGAATCTGCTCCAGTTAAACTGCTACCTTGTGCTTGTGATCGAGAACTTTCGTTTCAGAAAGTACTACTCAACTTAGTGACGTTATTATAGCAATCAGAGAGCAAGGACAATAGTATAGCTAGCAAGTTGGCTATATGAGGTTGCCATGTCATCAAGAGCTAGCTTGTACTACCTCCATTTCAAGGCTTAAGCGCACACGTCCAAAGCAAAGTTTAACCAAAAGAATTGAGCAACAAAATCTTGATTATATTATACATAATTAGTACCGTTGAATTCGTATTGAAAAATACTTTCTAGTGATATTAGTTTTATACCAAAATTCTATACGTATTTAGAGTAATTCTTGGTCAAAGAAAAAACACGCAAAACGAGGACGCCTTAAGCCCTGAAACGGAGGGAGTACTAAGTGTTGGCTATAAGGTTGGCTATTAGATTAGTACTACTCCCTCCGTTTGGAATTATAAGTCCCGCGCGGATAACTAGGTTGCCAATTTAAACAACAAAATATAAATAGTATAGTACAAAAAGTATATCATTAGAAACTTTAGAGGTTATATTTTCTAATGGTATAATTTTTGTCATATATAAGTTATGTTTTGTTAGTCAAATTAACAACCTAGGTATGCGCGCATGACCTATAATCCCGAACAGAGGGAGTACTAGTTACTACATCTTCTTTCTTTCTCTTTCCTCATTTAATGTTTTTGCCTAGGAGCAAGTGTAAAGTTGGCTCTTACATGAGAGCCAACAACTTGCATTTTTTTCTCTCTCCTTTTTACATAGACAAAAATGCTTAGTTAGTAGGCTTATAGCCCACTATTGTACTTACTCTTATCTGGCCTCGGTAATACGCAATTCCATGAAGTGAAGTCGTATGCTGAAATTTTCTTTGTAAGTTTTACTAGTACCACAATTTAGTTCCCTCGAGTTAACATGTCTTATCGGCTGTGCCATTAGTACACAAGAGGTACAGCTGCTGAGCTGCAACCCAAAAGATTAGTTGATAATATGTTGATTTTTATCGAGAGGGGCGTTTTGCCAACGAGGAGCCTATGCTCCCTTTATTTAGAATGCATTTCGAACATATTTTATAATCTTATAAAATTATGGAGAAAAATTGCATGCGCTCACCTCCACGTGCTATATGCGCACAAAGTCTGAATTTTATTTTGGTCGGTGTAAAAAGAGCAAATTTGTGATAAAAAAGGTTTTGCACAAGACAATCTTTTTTTCTTTCTTTTTACACAGGCTACAAAAAAATACCACTTCTTCGTGAAACTCTACATGCGCACATCAAACGTGGAGATGTACGTGCGAAATTCTATTTTGGGACTTTTTACAACTTGTAATGTGTTTTCTGGGTACAGCCCGGGATCAAAAGTGAATTTCTCATTTCCTTTCTCCATTCTTTACTTCAAGTCTAGGGGTACAAGGAGCGTGTGCTCCCGGGATCCTAACCCGCCGCATCCGGTTTTAAGGTATCCGTCAGATTCATTCGGATTTAAAGCCTCGTGTAGGATTCAGTACTCAAAAAGTTCATTGGATTCAGAGTATTTGAATAGGCACACAAATTATTCGATAGAATGAAATCGGATTTCATTCGAACGCCCTATTGCTCGGCAGTCGCCGACACCCTCACTCTGAGAAACAATTTGATTAAACCACCTTAGCAGGCTAGCAGCCCAAATTACGAAGCTAAACCTTCCCATGAGGCCACGAACAACCCCCTGAAACCATGACTAAGCAACATATAAAACACAGTATTTGCCTGGTGTCCCCAACACCACCATGTGGTTTTCAAGAACAAGGTTTCATATTAGTAAAACTAATATAAACATAAATAAGTAAAAGTAAAAACAATATATAACTAGACAAGAAAGTAAAAAACAATAAGGTAAAGGTTTTTGTGGGTTTTTGTTTGTGTTTGCTAATAGTAAAAGTGTTTTTTGTTTTAAGATTTAATTGTTACATCAAATATAAAAGCAATGAAAGTAAATAAGAGTTGTGTTTCTTATAATAAAAGTTGGACCGGTTCACTTGTCTATTCTCTCATAAAGTATAGTGGACATAAAACAATTCATAATCATTAAAATATTTATTAAAATTTATTATGTGTATGCTAAGCATTCATATGGGCATCACGTCCTATTTTAAAGATGATGCAACCAGCTCACTTATATTCCTCTAGAAAGGAAAACTCCATGCAATCTATAATTAAGAATAAACAGAGTATAGTCTTAGGTACTTTGACATGATGTTTGAATAACAAATGTTCTACCTTGAACAAATAAGATCATCTGGATTGTCACTAAATGATAATAACATACACATTTACTTTATCCCTAGTGAGGTAATAAAAAAAGGTAAAAACTATAGTAGATCTTGAATTTTGCTGTCACTATCCAATCACCACCACCATGGTACTCCAACTAATACACACGTTCCCCCACAACCCTCTCATACATGTTGGATCAAAACAAGTAATAAAAAAGGGGTACATAATATGCATCTACTAATACATCTCACACATAATATAAATCCAATTTCAAATATCAATTCACAGAATAAAGATCCACCATGTAGGAATTACATAGATGACCATAATATTTTGCTGGGCAACTCATATGGTATTAGAACAATGATAGATTAAGAAAGAAATAGATCAAGATGTTGCCACAAACCCATAGCCCATAGGTGGACTACTCCCTCTTCATCATGGTGATGAAGTCGGAAATGTTGGAGAAGGTAGAGATCCCACTAGCGATGGCTACATCGGCGTTTCCCCTTCCAATCTTCGATGGTTCTGTCTCTGTTTTAGTGTTCCTGTCTTTCTGTGACGTCTCCTTCGAGATTGTTCGGGGTTTTTTTATTGGCATTTTTAGGTCAAGACTTTGAGGCTGAGATGAGGATGGATGGATGCGGAGGCTTGATACGTCCAATTTGCACCACCATTCTATATCATAATTTGTCTCTATTCATTGATATATGTCTTATTATGAGGTATTACTTATGTCTTTTCCACTGTTTTTGTATGTTGGATGATTCTTGGAGGATGGACTGCCGGAGTTTGGATTCTGATGGAAAAAGAGGCGTTTTGATGCAATTTCGCGAAGATCAGAAAAATACCAGAAAAATAAGGGAAAATTATATTTTCCCAGAAGACAGAGGAAGCCAGAATGGGAGGCAAAGAAGGGCCATAGGGGTCCCACACCCCCTAGGCGCGGGTCCCCCTGGGTCACGCCTAGGGCAGGTGTGGCCCACCTGCTCGGCTCTGACTCCGTCATATCACCTATATCTTCCTCTCGGAACCCTAATACTAGGGGAGCGACCACAGATAGATTTCCGCCGCCTCTGCGGAGCAGAAAACACCGAGAGAGAGAGAGAGATCTCTCTGGCAGACATATTTCTGCCAAGGAAATTCCTTCCCAGAGTGGGGAGATCGTCACCATCAACACCGTCATCAAGCTAGGCTTCATCGGGATCATCATCATCCACACCATCATATCCACCAGCACCATCATCACCACTCCGTCCTGCTGTATCAATTGTGTTGGATATTGCTTTAGCTCTTAGGGGAAACTTTCCCGGTGTTTTTTACTATTGTAGTTGATGCTTGTGAGTGGAACCATTGGATTATTGTTTATGTTCAAATTTTTATCCATCACCATATCATCTTTGATCTTGATCCATATGATGTCTTGTGAGTAGTTCGTCTAGTTCTTGAGGACATGGGAGAAGTCATGTTGTTAGTAGTGGATTTGTGTTGAGTTATTATTCAATGGTTTAGTATTTAAGTTGTGGTGCTATTCTTTTAGTGGTGTCATGTGAACGTCGACTACATGATACTTCACCATTAATGGGCCTAGGGGAATGCATTGTGTATTTGGCTAATAATCGCGGGGTTGCCGGAGTGACAGAAACCCGAACCCTTGTTAGGACACCTTTCACAAGGGGGTGTAGGATCTCAGAGTTTAAGGCTGTGGTTAGGTTTATCTCTTAATTACTTTCCAGTAGTTGCGGATGCTTGTAGGGGGTTTAATCACAAGTATGTATTAGTCCAAGTAAGGTCGGTACATTAGCATAGGTTCACCCACACAACATTTACAACACCAAAGAAGAGTACTTGGCTATTTGAAGCGTAAGAACTTAACAAAATTCCCATGTGTCCTATGATACGTCGTAAACGTATCTATAATTTTTGATGCTCCATGCTTGTTTAGTATCTACTTTGCTCTGCTTTGTCTACACTTTGAGGCGTTTTTATATCTTTTCTGGAACTAACCTATTAACAAGTTGTCATAGTGCCAGTTGCCTGTTTTCTTCTGTTTTTTGGTTCCAGAAAGGCAGAAAATTAATATTCTCGGAATTGGACGGGACAAAAGCCAAAGTCAATATTTACCGTGGGGGACATGAATCTAGAAGACGAGATGGAGACGCGAACCAGGGTGGCCAGACCCCCTAGGCGCGAGTAGGCCCTGCCCCGTGCCTGGGTAGGGTGTGGGGCCCCTGGCCACCTCCCGGCCTCGCCTCTTCGCCTATAAGAAGCCCCCGATGCAGAAACCCTAAGTATCCGATCAATATTCCACGAAACCTTCTGTAGCCGCCGCCACCGTCGTCCCTAGATCGAGGGGATCTGAAGTTCTTCCCGGCACCCTGTCGGAGGGGAGATCATCCCGGAGGCCATCTCTCTGGTATGATGCGTGAGTAGTTCCACCTTGGACTATGGGTCCATGTAGTAGCTAGATGGTTGTATCTCCTCCTTGTACTTTCATGTATAGATCTTGTGAGCTCTGTTCATGATCAAGATCTAATCTATTTGTAATCATGCATGTTGTGTTTGTGGGGATCCGATGGATATTGAGATTATTATGTCAGATTGGTTAATGGTTTTGTCTTTATGATTCAATCATGTCTGTGTTGTTTGTGATCTTGCATGATCTCCGTTGTTAGTAGCTATATTGGCTGAGTAGTTGCTAGTGAGTCCAAGAGGGGGTATTTATGTTCGATAGTGGGTTCATGCCTCTAGTTTCCAAGGGAAGTGACAGAAATCTCTTCGGTTGTAGATGTATTGTTGCTACTAGGGAGAAAACAAGGGTCTCTTGTTGATGGAACAAGTGCATTGTTTACCTTACACACTTTGCTTAAAGCAGTTGTCTGTTGCTTGCAACTTAATACTGGAGGGGGTTCGGATGATAACCTGAAGGTGGACCTCTATTCATAGATGAAGTTGGATGGCGGTCTATGTATATTGTTGTATTGCCCAATCGAATCTCATAGGATCTTTTTGACTAGTATTGCATTGTTATGCCTTGCTCAGTTCCTCTCAATTGCCATGCTGTAATTTGTTTACCCTTCATGCCATATTGTTTATCTAAGGAGAGCACCTCTAGTGAACTATCGACCCCAGTCCAATCTTTACCATTGATACATCTTCCACTGTTACTTCTTTACTTGCTGCAAACCATTACCTTCCACACCATACATTTAATCCTTTGTTACAGCAAACCGGTGAGCTTGACAACCTCATTGTTTTGTTGGGGAAAAGTATTGAGTTTGGTTGTGCAGGTCTCCACGTTGCTTGCAACACCTGTGTGACGTTTCCTTCCTCCTATTGGTTCGATAACCCCGGTTTCTTACTGAGGGAAAACTTGTTGCTGTGCTGCTTCATAGCTGATGTGTGATGGCTTGCAAACCCTCCTATTGGTTCGAGAACATCGGTTTCTTACTGAGGGAAAACTTGTTGCTGTGCTGCTTCATAGCTGATGTGTGATGGCTTGCATAGCTTATGTGGAGCCTGTTGGGAACCCCAAGAGCAGGGTGTGAAGCATTGCAACATCAAGTCTTCCCTCAGTAAGAAACCGAGGTTATCAAACCAGTAGGAGGAAGGAAATGTCACACAGGTGTTACAAGCAACGCGGAGACCTGCACAACACAAACTCAAGACTTTGCCCCAACTAACAGTGAGGTTGTCAATCTCACCGGTTGCTGTAACAAAGGATTAAACGTATGGTGCGGAGGGTAATGGTTTGCAGCAAGTAAACAAGTAATAGTGGAAGATGTATCAATGGTAAAGATTGGACCGGGGTCCATAGTTCACTAGAGGTGCTCTCCTTAGATAAACAACATGGCATGAAGGGTAAACAAATTACAACAGGGCAATTGACAGGAACTGAGCAATGCATAAAAATGCAATTACTAGTCAGAAATATCCTATGAGATTCGATTAGGCAATACAATAATATACATAGACCTCCATCCAACTGCATCTATGACTATAAGTCCACCTTGAGGTTATCATCCGAACCCCCTCCAGTATTAAGTTGCAAGCAACAGACAACTTCTTTAAGCAAAGTGTGTAAGGTAAACAGTCCAGATGTTCCATGAACAAGAGACTGTTGTTTTCTCCCTAGTGGCAACAACACATCTACAACCGAAGAGATTTCTGTCACTTCCCTTGGAAACTAGAGGCATGAACCCACTATCGAGCATAAATACCCCCTCTCGGAGTCACTAGCAACTACTTGGACAAGATAGCTACTAACAACGGAGATCATGCAAGATCACAAACAACACAGACATGATAGAATCATAAAGACAAAACTATTAATCAAACCAACATAATAATCTCAATATCCATTGGATCCCCACAAACACAGCATGCATGATTACAAATAGATTAGATCTTGATCATGAACAGAGCTCACAAGATCTATACATGAAAGCACAAAGGAGGAGATACAACCATCTAGCTACTACATGGACCCATAGTCCAAGGTGGAACTACTCACGCATCATACCGGAGAGAAGGCCTCCGGGATGATCTGTAACATCCCAGGATTAGCACCTAGAAATAGTGAGGCCACATGTGTGTGCATTGCATTCATACATAAGAAAATCCGGGGAATTTTCACGCAAAACGCAAAGAACTATAGAGGGATCAGGATCTCTCTTGTTCTGATGAAAACATGAGCTCAAGTATATGGATTTCGACATGACCTCTACTATATTCTTGTGTCTTGAGAAAGCAATTCAATTCATGTTTGAAACTAAGAATTGAAATTCAAATTTGAATATTTGGGAATATTTCCATGTTAAGTTAATAATATATAAACAATAAAATAAAAATTGCGATTTAAAATATATTCAGTAATATAAGAGATGAACATTCAAAATTAAGTGGTATAAGAAATTGCAAACAAATAATAAAAGCATTTCTTATTATAATAAATACATGTTACAACATTCTTTATAATAAAGGTATTACAATAATCTGAATCTAAATAATACATGGTTATATTGCTGTTACAAAAAGGATAAAATAAAATTACAAATTAATGAAAGGAAAACCTAAATTATATTTCCTAAACTAAGTTGAATCTTGTATCTTATTTTATTCTTATACTCCTGTACCTGCAAAACAACCCAAGAGAAAACTAAAAATAGAAGAATGTTATCTGGTTAGTGTTTTACTCTCAGAATTGCAGTGAAGTGCACTGCTAGATCATCACTGAGTAACTAGAATAGGGCCAAAAATATAAGATATGTTCTTATTAGTAGATTTTGCCTCAGACTAATGCATCATTGGCTTGTAAGGGGCAAGTTTCACCAAACCCAGATGACATGGTAAAAAGGTAAATCAACAACAAATATCAAGTTTTCACTTGATTTGATCCACAGGTGACACAATCAGGCACACAACACAGTCACTACATGCACACTGTGTGTTGTCAACACATCAGCAGCAACTCAATACTCTCATAAGGGATCGCACAGCTGCTAGCTACTGCACCAAGTATATCTCATATCATCACCTAGCTCTCAGGAACACAGCCAAGAACACCACAAATCTTGCCCAATATCCAACAAATCCACCAGCCAGTCCACACAACAAACCAAACAGATCAATCCCAGGATGGTAACTTAAGGAGGGGTGGTGCAGGAGGATAGCAAGGTCAAACAACTATTCACAAGAGTAAGGAGGAGCTGGAGAAGTACCAATAGGTGGAGAACAAGGTCCAGGGAGTGATCACCACTTTAGGATCAAGCCAGCAAGAGCAATCATCATAGATACATCATCAACAGCAGTTGTGTGGTGAGTTTATACAAAACCACACATAATTGATCTTATCCATTTCAACAGAACATATGATGTCCTATACATGATCTTCTCAGAAAACACCCAAGTGGGGTGTACAACCATCATGGAAGAAAGAAAACAAAGCCAACAGTAAATATTTACAAACCATAATCAAGATCTCAGCCTTGCATCACAGATCTTGGATTAAAAGCTCTAGTTTTATAACTAGATACACATAATTCTTAGAATAATCATTTCTGCGCACATCCTATGGATGGTAGCACCTCAGAAATGATTACATCATAAGATTTTGTCTTAAACAGTAAGGATCTATCATATTATCCTTACCAAGACCTATCAAATCATTTTCCCATGCACTGTAGGAATCATACTTAGATATTATCCATCATTTAAGAAAGAAAGCAACAAGTAAAAACATTAGTTTCTACCTAGCACAGTCTCAGACCAGCATCATAGACCAATGGATCTAGTTCTAACTAGATCTATACTCACCACACTGCTGGTACAGGGCATATCCCATCTGGGTAGCACCTCTGTATCAACAAGTGCATCCGTATATACTAAGAATCAGATAATCACTTTCCTAAATGAATTCAGGAATCATAGTAGACATTTGATTCAGAAAAGCAGTGATTATAACACTGTCTATTATCAAGCCACACCTGATAGAGATCATTAAGTAAATCATCTTCCTATAATAAAATAGGAATCAATCATTATCCTAATCATTTTCCTAGTTAATTCACCTAGGAATCATCTCAATCAATAGCTAATTAATCCAGCAACAGATCATAATACTAAGAACACCACTGTGCACACTCCAGATGGAGGCACCACGGTAGGAAGATTCCAATATCAGAAGCCACTAAAATCACTAGCTAAGATCAACTTCAAATACCCATGTTAAAAGAATGAGTTACATCCATACGGTATTATTTCAAATCATTTTCCTACCAAATTTTCATAGGAATCATTTTTGTTTGAAAACACATCATTTATAAATCACATGATTTAGTAAATCAAGTCAATGGATCAAGGATTAGCCAACAGATATGTACACAGTAGTACTAGTGATTAAGGTTTTATCACTGAATCCTTCAATTACAGCAGTGAACAAGTAGTTCGGGAAAGAACTTTGTATCAAATCAATTTAAGCAAACACCTGTATATCATCCCATGCCAAAAATAAGTAAAACTTCCTCCAACAGAAACTCATTGCAGCACATAGCCATAGATTCTCTACTGTATTAACAAGTGAGCCCATACCACTAGTTTTGAACAATATTCAACATGTGATACTAAGTAGAGAGAGATAGACAGAGGGAGAAGCAAATGTGAGACAGAGGGAGTGTACCTGGCGCCCAAGAAGAATCCACCACGGCGTGGTGGGGAAGTGCCCACGCGGCCAGAGTGATACTAACCCGAGGAAGTCTTCAACCCCCATCAACACCACCACGGCCACCGTAGTTCAGACGCCGGGGTTGCACCTACTGTCGTCCCACCGGCATCGGAATAGGAGAGGAATGACCCCAGCTTCACCACCATCATATCAACACCAACACCGCACCAAATCACCCCGAATCACCATCAGGACATCACAAAAATACAATAAAGGAAGGCACTAAAACCCTAACGAGAACTAGTGGAAGAGGGCGAGCGATTCCAGGCGTATCTTCCAAATCGAATGGGAGGAGCTGGGATAATAGGGTACAACGGAGCTCCGGCGACCAATGGAGGCGACCGTAACGGCCGGTGATCACCGGAGTTGGCCGAGAATGGTGGTGGCGGCGGCACCAATGCGAGCGGGGGGAATCAGGGTGTTGGGGCGTCTGTGGTGTGCGTGGGTGAAGAGAGTGGGTCGGGGTCAAAGTGACCCCGAGCCAGAATTAGTTGGGACAAGTTGGGTCCAGATGGGCCAGTTAGTGAGCCTGGCCCAATTCCAAAGGAAGAATAAAAAAATATAAATAAGATATTTATCAAATCACTAAATTACCAAACTACCCCTAAACATAATTTATACCCTAGAAATATATAGAAAAATCCCAAAAATACATATGATATATCAAAATGACGACAAAAATAATATCTACCTAATAAAAATATAATTTTAGTTGTTTAAAATAAATATAAAGTAAAATAATTATTAACACCATTAAATCTTAAATGAAATGTTATAAAATAAAACAAAAACCCTAAAAATAAATAAAAAATCATTTTTGTGTATCAAAATAACTATACTATTTTATAAAAATACTAATTTTGAGTTTTACAAATAAAACATAAAGCAAATATTTAAAGACACTTAATAATTTGATGAATTTTATAAAAATAAAGATAATACTTAAAAATAAATAAAATTCATTTTTAAGGTATTGAATAAATATATTACACTAGAAAAATATTAAAATATATTATTAGAAAAGTCTTTAATATTTTAAATAATAAATCCTTACCTAATACCTATTTTGTGAATTTTTTAAAAATAATTGTTAAGTAAGAAATAATCACAATTTTTATAAAACCTTGAGCAATTAGTGTCTTTGTACCAAATTCCAAACCCATAACTTAAATTCATAATCAAATTTAAGTATAACTTTTAACTTTAAAATATTCTTTTAAAAATCTTATTAAGAATCCTTTTAAATAAACATTGGGTATCACCCATTTATATAATATGGTGAATAATCATTATATCTTAACCATTATTAACATAACTTTAAATTCTAACAAATTACTAAGATCATCTAATTATGCTCCCATTAAATAAATACAAATTACTTTCTTAATAAGCAAAACAAATTTAATCTAAATCATTCACTTAAATATAAATTGAATAATTCCACACCTTAGTTATACCTATCATAAATCTAAAACTTGGGAATAATTAAAATATATTACATCTTAAGTTTACTTAACCTTTTAAAGTTAACTTTAGTCTCAAAGCTTATAAACATCAGGTCTAATAAATCACTTATGTTTTTATAATTAAATTTGGTCTATTTAACTTAAGACATAAAGCATCTCAAGTCCAAACTAATAAATCAAACACCAAAAGACATTGATCATGTTCTATTAACAATGATGACTGTTTAAACCTTAGAAAGGAAATATTTTCTAGAAATGTTATTCTTTTTGCCACTTCAAGCAACAACTCTAGCATAGTTCTTTCAAACCTTAATAATCCAATGCATAGACTTCCATCCTAATCATCAAATAACAACTAATCTAAATCTTAAATTAATATTGCACTCTACTTTTATATCTTGAATATCAAAACTTAAAATCCCTATAGATGCACTTCATGTGAAGTAAAAAAATTTGAAGATAAACCAACTCTTAAAGGAATCACCTAAGTTCACTTCACTTACAATATTAGGGATTCACTTTGGGGGTTTTACAAAATGCATAGCATTACTTATGCAAAACAGCATATTGCTTCTTTAAACACTAGTCCTTACCAGACCAATGATGCAGATTTCAGATATTGGATCTTATGTCGTCACGAAGACCATGAGTGCATAATCTTGCAATCACAAAAGGCAAGTTCACACTTGGTCATGTCCTTTGATTATTTTCTGTAAAGTATTTTACAAATCCAGTCTTGTCATCACCTACATTTGAAAAAGGTCCTAAAACATTATTTTCATAATAATATGATTATAGGTTATTTACCATGAGGTAATAACCTACTATGAAAGTTCCAGTGGTAAAGGAACATATTATCTAGGACTTAACAACCAATGTCGCCAGTGATTCTTGCGCCGTATATCACGCGTTAACCATGAGATTTGGAATGAGACGGAGAAGTCAGCTGTATCTTCTTCCTCTCGCATGTAGCCGGATGTGTAGGTCGTGGCTGTTATCACTCGTAGCGTGCATATTAATTGGTAATTCATAGAGGATATGCAGCATATGGGTGGGAACCCTCAACATCCCACGATAGTTCTGGCATCTAACGGTCTATACAAACCATTGCCGTAATTCAATATGTGGGCATGGTGTACACCAAGGAGGCATGCGGGGTCACGAAGGGGGCAGTGATTGGCTTGGATCTTAGACTAGGCCCCATACCAAGAAAGTACGGACAAGGTCATGACTTGGTTGTGCAACAAGGCTAAGGTCTCTCATGGGTAAAGTAACACACCTCTGTAGAGTGTAAGAACTGTAACTTGTTACTCCCTGTTCCGGGAAGGAGCTGCGAACCCGGCGGGAAAGGAACTCCATGAAAGTTCTGGTAAACCCGTGAAGGCTGACGGACATAGCTTTTCAGAATAAAAGCAACCTTTGAAGAAATTTTTATGAAAACTTGCATTGCCTACGACCTACGGTCTGTGGCTGTAGATATAGTGCATCAAACACTCCTTTTCTAGTGAACTTGCTGAGTACGCTCGTACTCAACGTATCTTCTTAAACCCTTGCTAGGTTCTAAAGCCAGTACAGACGATGTCTACATCAAGTCATACTCCAGGAATCATCATCAAAGGCTAAAGCTCTTCAATAGAGTCAAGAAAGTCAACATATACATCAACTCAAGTGAAGACGAAGTTACCGATTAGATAGGAATATAATCTCTAGCCATAGAACCCATTTCTATAGTGTATTGCGATAGCAGCAATGCCAGACCATTAGTTAAGATACTAGTCTTAATAGTATGATAGTTTTTGAGTTGTTTATTTCTGATTCTTCTTGTAAGAAGTTTCTTTCTTTCTCTTTAACCTAGAGTGTTCTCTGGATCTTGTGTAAAGAGTTGAGTTGTAACCTATAGTCATGCCTTGGACCTGCTGTGTTTCTGTTGTACCACTCTGAGGGATGTAATACTAGTGAACGGTATTTCATTGGTGTTATGTCAACGACTATAGTGTACTATATCATGCAGTGGTATGCTGGGTCACCGCATGATCTCCCCTCCGGCAGGGTACCGGGAAGAACTTCAGATCCCCCCGATCTAGGGACGATGGTGGCGGCGGCTATAGACGGTTTCGTGGAGATTTGATCGGGTGCTTAGGGTTTCTGCATAGGGGGCTTCTTATAGGCGAAGGGGGAGGCCGAGGCGGTGGCCAGAGGGGGCAAACCCTACCCAGGCGCGAGGTAGGGCCCACCCGCGCCTAGGGGGGTTAGCCGCCCTGGCACACCTCCTCGTCTCCCCTCTGGACTACTTGTTCCCCACGAAAAGTAATTGACTTTGACATTTGTCCCATACAATTCCGAGAATATTTCTTTACTAACTTTTCTGAAACCAAAAACAGCAGAAAACAGGCATCTCACACTGTTGCAACTTGTTAGTAGGTTAGTACCAGAAAACATGTAAAAAGCACCTCAAAGTGTGGACAAGTAAAGCAAAGTAGATACTAAACAAGCATAGAGCATCAAAAATTATAGATACGTTTCCAACGTATCAACATCCCCAAGCTTAACTCCTGCTCGTCCTCGAGTAGGTAAGTGATAAACAGAATAATTTTTAAGGTGACATGCACCCTCACAATAAAGATCCAACCATTTGCAAGTATTGAAAGCTGGGATCAAAGAACTCTAAACATGTGCATGAAAGATGGAGTTCTAACAATAGGACATAGTAACTATGCATGCAACATGAAAGGCTACAAACAAAGATCATGAATAACATGCATTCAAAAACGTTTTTTGTTTCACATACAGAAAACATAGCATAGTGGCAATCAGCTTGTCCCTCATAGAGTAGCAATATAGATGCATATGACACCTTCAAAGTTCACAAGGGTGACTAGAAACAAATAGCACAAGAACAACTAATAACACAATATGCATCAATTAATAAGCTTTGGAACACTGCACACATAATGACAACTATGCTCTCTTAATGGTGCCTAAAGGTAGAAGGTGGAGACTCAATAATGGTGGAAGAAAGGCCTTTTTGTAAAGGAAGCAGGGATTACAAGTTTCAAAAAGGGCTTCCAAAAATTATGGTACTTGTTAGCTTTCAGCCCTCATTGCCCCTATCATAAGCATCTTAAAGTGGTTAAGGTTAAAGTGGCAAAGGTGGAGTATATGCTTGACGAAGTATAAGTTGGCAATCTCAAGTCCCTTGAATATGAGGGCCACACCTCATGCATACTCAACTTTGGGTCCAAGTAAGCTCTTGTCATTGTAAGTATTTGCATATCATTGAGAACCACCAACGGAGTACCCCTTGCACATGGTACAGGAGATTTCCCATAACCAAAATGACAAGGCAAGCAGACAATGAGCATCTCAGCAATCTTCTTATGTACCATGGGAATATGGTGTTTTTTCTCTCTTTCCTCTTTTCTCAATGTGTCTCTTTTTTATAAGAAGAATGTTTCATAGATGTCTCTATGGTGATGCTGCAAGTTTCCACCATGATTAGGCATGATTTAGGCTAGCGGCCCAGGCGTTTCTCTAACACAGGATACAAACTCCATGGACTTACAAGTTCCCTCTTTATTTCACACCGGTGACATCCATAGACAAAAGAACATGATATCAACTGAGTACAAGGTACAAGTGCAATGTTGAAAACGTTCCCCATGACAGCACGGTTCTGCTAATTCCAACTTATAAGTGCAAGCATATACAACAAAGTTGTCACAATGGTTCAAGTTTATTAGGGGCAAAGAATATCAAGTGTGCCATCAAGTTCGTGAGGGCTTTAATCACTAAGTTTTCACATAACAAAATAGTTTTTAATTGGAAGATAGTTGAAAACAAGAATATACTTGGAATGGTGTAACACACCATGCATAGGAGTTTAGAGTGGACACTTTGGAATAACTTGGTTTCTTGGGAGTTGGAAGCATGAGTAGAACTTACTCATACAAGTGGAGGCTAGCAAAAGACTGGGAGCAACCAACTAAGAGAGCATAATGGCCATAATCATGCAGTGCAACAAAGCATACTAATCAAAGCAAAGAGTGGTACTAAAAGTCATGGACTAAATTATCATAGAGGCTAATGGTGACTTGTGAGAGTCATAACATGGTGTGAGCATGTGCCAAGTCAACCCAAGCAAATCATCAAAGGAGAATACCACAATACTATGCTTTTGCATGCTAAAACAACGCATAATTTCTTCAAGGCACACTAAGCAATCCCAATTGTTTGGAACAAGACATGCTATAGCAATAATCACTAAGCATAATGCTAAAACAACACCTAGCATGTCATGCTAAAGTCTAAGTCATAGTCAATGCAAACTCCTCTTGCACTTCAAGCAAGAACTTACTACTCCTTTCCAACACCAAGCAACTTATTTGTAAAACAACACAGCGAGAACGGGGGTCCAAACTACTTTATTCAAGCAAACTAAACAACCTAAACAAATCAAACAAAAACTAAGACGCTCCAAGAACAACATAACTATGCATGAAACAATAAAAACGAAGTGTCTAGACAGACCTGAGCTTTTTATTGATGAAGAAGGGGATGCCTTGGGCATCCCCAAGCTTTGACGCTTGTACCTCTTGGATATTTCTCGGGGTGACACCATGGTGGCATCCCCAAGATTGAGATTTTGTCCGTTCTTCATCTCATTGCATCATTATCTCTCTACACCTGAAACTTTTCCTTCACACAAAACTTCACACAATCTTCATTAGCAACATTAGTGTATTCAAAATATATTAGACCTTTGGAAAATCTTTGGAATAGCAAGGATTTTCACTTAAAACACAAGATACTGTAGTAACTCCTTCAAAAAGCTCAATTCACCTAAAGAGAACTAAAAAAGGAATCAATAAGAAGCAAATGCAAATAATGGCAGAAATCTGTCAAAACAGACCATCAGGTAGAAACCGATTTTTTTGAACATCTTCTGTTGCTCAAATCAAAAAGTGTTGAACTAACGAAAGTTAGATAACATACTGGGGGATTTATTCGTAAATCTTGAGCTCAATCCGAGTTACTGAGACTCCTCAAGAATATTTTTGGTGGAGGACAGAAATTTGTTTTGGGACAGGAACTCCCCAAATCTTACTTCTCTCTCATTAGAGGTCATTCTTGGTACAAAAAGCAAACAAAAAGGATAAGGAGAGGTTATTAATGAAGTAATAACTTCCAAGACTCAAGGAACCTCTTCGGTTATCTCCCAACAAGTACTTTTCTTTAACGCCTTTAAGTTAGACACAAGAAACAAGAAGAATCAAGTATTTTCAAATGAAGAATTGCCCCTCTTGTTCCTTCCTTTCTTACCTTTCTTTTTCTCTTTGGGGAAGATATGATTGCTTACCGGAGGAGCATAATGCATGATGCCTTTTCCCACATCTATTACTGCCCCAAGGTGTTTGAGTGGAGATCTTCCAAGTGTGATTTGTCCTTTGCCTACACATTCATTAACAAGATAATCAGTAGACAACATTTTCCCTGATATTTTTTTAAACACACCTTCATCTATTCCAATGGGCAATATAGTGGCATTGTTGGTAAGAGAGATTTCCTCTCCTCCTTCAGTAAGCCCCCAAAGACTCAAGGAATCATAAATATCTTTAGGCATGAGGCAAAATTCAGACATGATATTACAACGAGCATCAAAAAGTGTAGTATTTATAGAGACTTTGATTGTGGGAAACCACTTTGAAGGCTCAGAATTTATGGGAACAAAATCATGGTCGGAGAAGAACAAAGGAAAAATAACATGCTTAGGATGGAATCCCAAGATGTGGATGCATAAGTCAACAATCTTCCGAGAACCAATGCAGAGAAGGGTAAGATGTGGCAGAGTCACGAATATGGATGCGAGACTCTCGATAAGTACTCTTGTCGTGATCTATTTGGTTCTATTAAAGAACATCTTCCATAGCATGTGGTAGGGGAAGTCCTTAGTTGTCGCAATTCAATTGCGACAAAGACCACAAACTTGGAGACTAGAATTACAGTACCAGCCATCCTGAGGTAATGTGTGAACATTAACGACAGGGGTCAAAGGATTGGATCTTGGGTTAAAGGTCAGCTTCATGTACAAGATTCTCAACACCAGAATCCAGCACAATCAGGGGTCTTAAGTTCAAGTCTAAGGGTTAAAACCCATACAAAGGAGTAACTACTAATTGAGTGAAAAAGCGTACACTACAAGCTAGCAATCACAAGGTATCTTCCAAGAGAAGAAACAACTTCTGAAGTACCCAACAAACAAAAAGGAGGCACACGAGATGAAAGGAAATCTCGAAGCCTAGAACAGAACACTTTGATTCCTACAATATAATATTGTGGATCCAAAAGATAGAGAGATCATGATAGAAAGGGATCTCTCGGCTGAACAAGAGCAAGGGGAACAAGGAATTCATGACGCACACAACTCTAGAGAATTCAACACTAGGTCAACTGGTTTAGAAACGACATGCCAAAAAGACACCTAAACTTTGAAAGACTAGAAGAGATATCAATTTTTTTCCAAAATCAACACAAGATGAGATAATCCAGAGTTAGAGAGAAACTAGATAAAAATAAAAAGAAGCATACTAGAGTTTTCGCAAATACTTTTCATCTTTAAAATAGTTTTCACAAGCACTAGACTCAACATCGACCAATAGCAAGGTTTTCCTACGGTCGGTACTGCTCTGATACCAAAACCTGTGACACCCCCGGTATCAGGGCTAAACAAATCCCAGACTTCCGTCTGACATAAGCTTAACCTTGAGCTCGAGGATATCTAGTGGAGAATCGGTAACACAACAGTGACCCTATGACACAAAATTTATTACATTAAGCTCATAACTGAGCAGAGAATCAAATTATTACAAGCAGAGGTCACTGATCACAAAAATCAAACAACGGAAGGCAAATTATGCTATTAAGTATAGCAAACTTAACAAATGGCCTAAGAGTCCTGAAGCATAACGATGACGTCCCAGCCCATAGATTCCAGGTTGCCGGCCGGGAACCCCAAGCTACTCGTCGATGTCGATGTAGTACGATACTTGTCTTTAGGGGAACACTTACTCTGCCAAAATTATCAACAAAGCAAGGGTGAGTACAGGGTGTACTCCGCAAGACTTATGGTTGGTGGAGTTGTTTTGCATAAAGCCACTTTTGTTTAAAAAATAAGAGGGAGAAGAAGCTCGTCTAGTCAGAGTATTTTAAAAGGGGATAAGAGAGCGACATCTCCAAAATATTGATCATCATCTTTTGCTATCCACCGAATCATCATCATCTACCAACTAGGATCACCCCCTCGTACCCATGAGGAAGCATCCTTAAGCACACGTTGATCTGCCAAGTTTTACAATTAGGTTCATGTTCTCTATGATCATCACGTCCGGTCCCAAGTCGTCCATAACCGTGGACACGGCTTTCTGAAAGATTATTACCCTGCAGGGGTGTACAACTTTACCCACACATACTAACCTTCTCTTAATGCCATTTAAGATTAGCCCTCTTCCTTGGAAGGCCGGCAGAGGGTGGTTAGACACGACCTTTACCTTGCTTTCGCCGAGACCATGAGTCACGTAATAAGTATGGTTCCGCCGTAACGGGTCAAATCCCGAAGACGGTAATTAAAGACGTGAGGCAAGGTTGGTTCACTAGGGGATCCATCGACCCCAAGTAACCCGGTCCATGCTTCCCTACCTGTTATGAATGCACCTCCTTCACCCCCTTCTTTCGAAAATGTTTTCAATGCGTATGTCGAATGGAACGCCCGAACTATATGACTCATGGAATCTACTAGGCAAGTTAGTCAATCAAGGGGTCCCCATAAACCCCGTGTGGTTGTACGCTCGTCTTGGTGCAAGAGGTAAGAACTCGCGTCCTAGTGGTGGCGAGCATGGGACTAGAAAAACCACATCCCACCATGGCCTCCCATACAAGCCTTAGCATGTTTAATCTCATATCACTGATTTCATCTCATTTCGTTCTTCTATCATACTAGATTCTCTGCATCTGATATATCATCTGGATGAACCAGAAATGACAGCTATGCATGGCTAAGCAGGACACAGATATAAGCTCTAGCAGTGCACACAAGACAAACCTAGTTATGCTAGGAGCAGTGAATTGGTTAATATAAGCTCAAAGGGAGTAATGCAACAGATAGGATACTCTATCTATCGACAAAATACCATAGTAGAATCCTATGCAACATGGCAAGAATAGAAATACTTTCGAAAACATAGGATTATATCATGGTGGGGCTATGCTTGCCTTTGCCTGTTGACAACCAGAGAGCAGAGCTTCGATAGAAGCTTCGGACATCTGGTACTTGACTTGATTATAGTTGGCCAAGTATTGTTCTTCAATCTTCAACGGTTTTGATCCTGGTCTTCAATCTTGATCTTGATCTCGATCTCGATATCGTGTTCTACCGAAGAAGAACCAAACACCGGAAAGAGAGGGAAACAATCAACACATGGCATCGATGCAATGCTCAAACAATAATGATGATATGACAAGTTAAATTGTACTGAATTGAAACCCTAAAGCATGCTCTACAATTTAATCGGGGTTCCGAGGGGTGAAAACCCTAACTCGGGGAAACTCCGGAATCACCTATGAGGGTTCATTTGGTTCTCAATTAAAACTTGTCATGCAAGTTGTTGAATAATGCTTGATTATAGACTAGTTAGATAGTTCTCATTTTTCTGAACATTTTGATATATTATACACATTTTTCTGAATTAGAAATAATAAGTTATTGAATTTACAATGATTATTTAATTTCTGGAAATATTAAAGCCATTTAAATCATTTACTGCATCAGCACATAAGCGGGCTGACGTCACTAGAGGGGGAGGGTCATTTTTCACTTGGGCAGATACTAGCCACAGTGGCTGACCGGTGGGACCGAGGCCACGTTGGATTCCACCTTGGCGCCACGCGGGACTCGCCGGAGAACGGCCAGACGGCGGCGACAGACGGTGACAGGGGACGCACGGGGCTAAGGGACCTAGCCTGTTCGAACAAGGGCATCGCGGGCTACCTATTAGTGGCGGCTCCGCTAGCTAGAAGTCACCGGAGATGCAGCGGCGAGCGGCGGAGCTCGCAGGTGCTCGGCGGCAGAGCAACAAGGAGCAAGAGGGAAGAGATGAAGGGGTCTAGGAGGACCAGCGGCTCACCGAGAATCGGACGGAGTCGATGGCGAGGAGCGGGGCAGCCGGACGATGTCGACAACGTCGATGGAGATGGCGGCCTGAGTTGGAGAACATGACCCGATGCGGTCGATTCGTAGCGCCCCGTCTTGATTCCTTTTGTGGGGATGATCCTCAAGGCACAGAGGAGCTCATGGCGACATCAGCAGGGCACGGGGAGGCCGGAGATGGCAGGACGCCGACGTTCTCTGTAGCTAGGGTTTCGGCTCGAAAGAGGAACGAGAGAGGGAGAGCTCCAGAGAGGAAGGGAGAGGATAAGGGAGGAAGAGACGTGCGGGGCGGGGTCTTATCGGCCTCCAGAGCGGCGGTGGGCATCTCAGCGGCGAGCGGGCATCGCAACGACGGCGAGTGGACGAGGCAGCGACACGGAGAAGCTTCCATCGCGAGGAAGACAACAGCGAAGAGGTACCGGGCCAGATGGGCCAAGCTGGGCCAGCTACGGGCTGCGGGAGTGGTGCGCGGGCGACAGGGAGAGGGGAGAGGGAACTGCATTGCGGCCCAGGTTAGTTGTTTCCTGTTTTATTTGTTCTGAAACCTTTTTCTTTTTTCTTTTTTTTCAAATTTCTGTTTTGTGATTCCATTTGAAATCTGTTTTGGGAAATTTCAAAGATACCAAAGGCTTTATAAAATATATAAAACATTGTGGGGCCCTTTTATTCCATTTTGGTCCATAAATTTTGGTAGTTTTCAAATTATCAAAACCATTTGAATTGTTTTTCACAGAAGAAGGGAAAATAGGGTTTTAGGGTTTCACTTTATTTTCTTCAATGCATTTTTAAGAGATGATGCTCATGATGCTCAAACAAACCCTAATACAAGATTAACTAAAACTAGGGTGTTACATGGTTTGCAGCTAGTAAACAAGTAACAGTGGAAGATGTATCAATGGTAAATATTGGACCGGGGTCCATAGTTCACTAGAGGTGCTCTCCTTAGATAAACAACATGGCATGAAGGGTAAACAAATTACAGCGGGGCAATTGACGGGAATTGAGCAAGGAATAACAATGCAATACCAAACAAAAAGATCTTATGAGATTCGATTGGGCAATACAACAATATACATATACCGCCATACAACTGCATCTATGACTAGAAGTCCACCTTTAGGTTATCATCCGAACCCCCTCCAGTATTAAGTTGCAAGCAATAGACAACTACTTTAAGCAAAGTGTGTAAGGTAAACAATCCACTTGCTCTATGAACAAGAGACCGTTGTTTTATCCCTAGTGGCAACAACACATCTACAACCGAAGAGATTTCTGTCACTTCCCTTGGAAACTAGAGGCATGAACCCACTATCGATCATAAATACCCCCTCTTGGAGTCACTAGCAACTACTTGGCCAAGATAGCTACTAACAACGGAGAGCATGCAAGATCACAAACAACACAGACATGGTAGAATCATAAAGACAAAACCATTAATCAAACCAACATAATAATCTCAATATCCATCGGATCCCCGTAAACACAACATGCATGATTACAAATAGATTAGATCTTGATCATGAACGGAGCTCACAAGATCTATAAATGAAAGCACAAAGGAGGAGATACAACCATCTAGCTACTACATGGATCCATAGTCCAAGGTGGAACTTGTAGGGGTTCGTAGCATGGAAAACAAAAATTTTCTATCGCATACAAACAAACAAGCCAAGATCTATCTACTAGATTGTAGCAACGAGTCGATGGAATAACTTACCCTCGAAGATTCCAAAGTGTTTAACGAGAGCGGATTCTCGTGGGTGATGTAGTCGTACTCTTTCCGATCTCAAGATCGTGTAGACGATCCTTCCAAGGCTCCGGCAGCGCTTCAGCCTGGTCACACGTTCGGTACTCGACGAAGACCTTCCTCTCCCTTGTTCCAGCAGGCAGCGGAGGTTGTAGCACTCTCCTCGCGATTCCGGCAGCACAACGGCGTGGTACCGGAAGTAGAGGGGAGATCCCGCAGGGCTTCTCCTTAAGCCGGAGCGAGTATGGTGGAGTATGAGAGAGAGCTATTAGTGGTCTAGGGATTAGACACACCAATTTAGAAGGCTCTAAACCGCAGGCTAGAGCAATTAGAAGCTCTAAACCAAAACGACTCTAAACCGGAGATTAGAGGATAGGAACTTGTGTGTCTAGAGGAGGAGGCCCTGCCCCTCCTTTTATAGGTGGGAGGGGCCAAGGGAGGGGAGTCCTCCCAAGTCGGCCTTGGTTGGCCCGGCTTGGAGGACTCCTCCCCAAGTCGGTTCCAACCACCTCTTGCTTGTTTCCCACAGCTTGTTTCCACAGCTTGTTTTCCACAGCTTCGTTTTAGCTGCTTGACTTTCAAACTGGCAGTTTGACTTTTCAGTTTTGGAACAGCAAGAACACTTAGTACATGATGCAATCATTCAATATGTAATGACACATTCATGTACCTCCCCCGAGTGCCGGACAATCCGAACCTTCTAGAACATTCCCGATGAAAACACTGTAATCATTCCCGAACTCAAACGGGACTTTCCTTATATGAATCTTATTCTCCGGACCATTCCGGATCACCTCGTGATATCCTGGATCCCATCCGAGACTCGAACAACATTCGGTCTCTTTCTCATAATACCATAACTACTCAAACAACGTCAATCCTTATGTGTCTCCTACGGTTCGTGAATTATGCGGACATGATCGAGACACTTCTCGAACAATAACCAATAGAGGAATCTGAAATTCATATGGCTCCCACATATTTCTACGATTACTTTGCGATCGAATGAACCACTTACATACGACACCAATTTCCCTTTGTCTCACGATAGTTTACTTATCCGAGGTTATGATCGTCGGTATCTCTGCATACCTAGTTCAACCTCGTTACCGATAAGTACTCTTTTCTCTTTCCCGTGATATGTGATCCCTTGTGAGCCAGTCACATGCTTGCAAGATAATTGGATGACATTTCACCGAGAGGGCCCAGAGTATATCTATCCGTCATATGGATGGACAAATCCCACTCTTGATCCATGTGTTTCAACCAATACTTTCTGAACACTCAATGCCACCTTTATGGCCACCCTGTTACGGTGTGGTGTTTGATGACATCAAAGCATCCATCCGGAAAAGGTGATATGCATGATCTCATGGTCGAAGGAATTATGTTACTATGTATCAGAAAGCATATAGCAATTGAACTATTGAAATGACTTGATCTTTATGCTACGCTTATCTATAGGAGTATGTCCATCACATCATTCTCCTAATGATATGATCCTGTTGTTAATAACATCTCTATGTTCATGATCAGGAAACCATGATCATATATTAACCAACAAGCTAGTTTAACAAGAGGCTTTACTAGGGACTCTAATTTTAGTTTACAAATCACACAAGTATTAATGTTTCCGGTTAATACAATTATAGCATGGTATGTAAACATTTATCATAAGTGTGAAGATATGATAATAACCACTTTATTATTGCCTCTTGGGCATATCTCCAACAGTCTCCCACTTGCACTAGAGTCAATAATCTAGTTTCAAACCTTTGTGTATTCAACACCTATGGCTTTCCGGTGTTGTATGTACACGATTGCTAGTGGTCAACTGATCTCCGGATCTGACACTTCCAGGTCCGTGTGTAATTGCATGTCTTTGCGTCTCTACGCATCACTCATTCTCTAATGAGATGGCTTTGTACAAATTTGGTCTTTCGGTGTGACCTTTAGCTCTTTGGGGTTAAAACATGTTGTTAATATTATCGCACAATATATCTTCATAGTATTATCCCACTGTGAACTACACCTAGTTTGATAACAAACTACTTGACACAAATGCCCTCTTTTGCTGCTAAAATAGCAGTCATATACTTAGCCTTTTGTTGTAGTATCTGTCACAATGTCTTAACTTTGGAACTCATCCAAATCCATTATGGAACTCACTTTCCATTATATTGTGACACCCTTAGTTTAGATTGAGATAAACTTAATTTGTACTTTGTGACAAAGCTAGTATCAATGTAGTACTTTTACAATGAACTAACCATCTATTTGTCACTTCTACAAATATTATACTCTTAGTTCTTCCAAAAGATCATAAGAATATCCTTACTATTGTCCAATGATCATCTTATGAATCATTCTGGTATATGCTCACAACATTTAGAGCATAGGACATATCTGGATTTGTACATATCACAGTATGATTGATATAAATACTCTTTGTGATTTCATACATCAAGTATCAATTTATACTTGATTATTTGTTTCACTTTACCAAATGTCAATACACTTGAATATATCATCAACATTGAACTCATTCAATCCTTTACGTGCGACAAGAACCTCTCTTGTAGTTTCTATATTGAACTCATTCAATATCTTATCTATGTACTCAGCACAACCATATTAGCGTCTATTGATGCCAAATATTTGGGTTTTGCCTAAGTCTTTCATCGGGATGAAATTCTTAATATGTGTTAATAAAAGATACATTATTTCCAATCAACAATATGTCTTTCACATAATGTATTAGAAACATGTCTTAGCGCTCCCACTTAATTTCTTGCAAATGCAAGCATCTTCATCGTCTCTAATGAACTTTTAAACTCCTTTAACAGTTTCATCACAGTGAAGATTCCAACTCCGCGATGCTCACTTTAACCATTGAAGTTTGCATATGCTTTTAGCATCCTTTGAATTAACAAAACCCTATGGACCGTGTTTATGCACATGTCCTAGGTAACGATTCTATTAGAAGAACTTGTTTTGTTTATTCAACTACCATATAACAAATTATATGTAGTGGTTGCTACATTAATCCGTCTAGACTAAATATCACTATGGAAGATCAAATCTTGTCATAGTCAACCTTTGAACATTTTGTGAACTCTTTCCCAGCATGTCGACTATTTCATAGATGTAAAACATCCATGTCTATTTCTTTATAGATCCAGACACAACTGTAAGGTCTTACACCTTTCTCGAGGGTCCTTCAAGTTCAAAACTTGATTTCTCGTGTATGGAACTATCACGGATTTTATGGCTTCAAGCCATTTTACGGAGTCAGGGCCCATCATCATTTATTTGCATGTAGTCCGTTCATTATTCTCAAATAATGATTCAACCCTCAAATCTTGGTATTTGATTATTTACTCGACCTACTTGTTTCAATAGGAACTTAGATCTTCGTGACCA
This sequence comes from Avena longiglumis, assembly GCA_030063025.1. Taxonomy (NCBI): domain Eukaryota; kingdom Viridiplantae; phylum Streptophyta; class Magnoliopsida; order Poales; family Poaceae; genus Avena; species Avena longiglumis. The sequence goes on from CP125975.1 coordinate 33,090,907, forward strand.
CAACCTTTGAGGCACGTGAGCCATGAGCATTGTTGCGCCTCCTAACACTTTTCGCACCTTCAACTCTGCACATATAGCTAAGGTTCTTTAACCTTATCAAAGTTCTATTGTCCTCCCACTTATCTTTTCACGAAAAATTCCTTCTCAAAGAAACTTGACGCTTTAAGCGACAAACACTTTTGTCTCCGGTGTTTATGGAGGAATACTTAATGATTATTCAAATAACATACAAAGACAGTTCATCCGACTTTGGTTGCAAACATCCTTTTATGCATAGCATGCCAATGTTTAAGAAAGGACAACTTGGGTTTTATCCCAAACCATAACCTTATATGGTGTCATTTCAACGGATTATGATGAAGCTCTTTTCTGGAAAACGGTAATCACTAAAGCTTTTAATCTTTAAAATATAATGACAGTTTTATGAATTACACCTTGATCTTACCATGTCAAACAAGGTTTAATTACATATCTCGAACGCTCCATACTCTTATGGTGTTTCGGAAAATGCAAATCCACTAACGATTCCTTAAATCTTAGGTATTATGCTAAACTTGTAACTCAAATATCTTCCTTTATGATCTTATCATAAACTATTTATATTCTTGTTACAATGATTTTGCACTTCATCTTGAAAGTCTTCGAACTTTTCAAATGTTTCATACTTCATCCTTATTAAGTAAATATTCATATATTCACTCAAATTTTGGAGAAAGCATATGAAGTTGAAATCCATCGCTCTTGACTACACATAATGGATTTCATACAACAATATGTACAAGTTCCAATAAGCTAGTCATTCGTTCCCTTTTGGCCTATGAACGAAGTTTTAATTATCTCTAGGAAAGTTTCACAAGCGTCATTTGATCAAAATCAAACAGACTCCAAAATTCCATCCATATGGAGTTTCTTCATGTTTTCTTTCCAATATAATTTAAACTGCGATGTCACTTCCTAAGTGATCTTTCAATCAATTTGTCTTTCGACATTTTTAGCACTAGTTTTATGGATGTGATTTCTCCAACGAGATTTGTGAATCATCCATCTTTTATGGATTACGGCAATTATTTTGAACAACCCTTTTGTTCTCATAATACCTGATAAAACAAATCTTGAAGGCAAGCTTTGATGTTTTAACGAGCAACACTAGTTACTTAGGCCATTGTAGTTCATGAATTGTGTTGTTTCGTATGACGATTCACACCAACAAATTCAGTATCAAATACTTAAGAACCACATTGTTTAATAAGCAAAGAATATATCCATAACATGTATATCATCTATATACTTAAACTGAACAATTCTAGTCTTTTCTTTTCTGCCATATATTTATGAGATTCTTTCAAGATTTCCTTTTACATTTGAAAGAATCTATCAATATCAATAGTGGAGTCATACATATGACACATAGTCCAAAACATGTATAGTTAAATACCAATGTCTTTGGACTTGCACTTTGAAGTAGATCACCATCATCAAATGTTTGGTGTTCTTTCAAATTCCTTTATTTAGTAATCTTCTTGGTGTAGTAAACATTTTACCTACATCAAATATTCACCCTCATTATGGATTTATCCATGATCAAGCTACTTTTAGCTTGTAACGGTGAATCGCAAGTATAATGTTGCTCTCCAAAACCTTTTGGAGGATTAGGACAACTAGTGTCTCCAACCTTTTGCAAATTCTCATCAAATATGAGAACATGACTTTTGCCATATTATACTCTATCATGTTGCAACCAAAACTTCGTTTCAGATATCACAATATCTTCCACACATCATGGTTTCTGAAACAACTCTTTCAGATCCTATATAACCTTGATATTAAGAGAATCCTTTGAATATCAAGAATCATGGAGACAAACATGATACTTATATACTAACACTTGGAATTGTTACTCTTGATTTAATACTAATTATTAAATTTCATGGAGTAACCGGAACTTACTGAAAGTTTGCAATAGGACTTTTAAACTTTAGATTAACACTTCAAAAAAATACGATACCAGTTCGTAAAGTAACTAACCAGAATTCTATAGTTCTATCATCTCAATTATAACTAAGCGTAAGGTGGTAAACGGATGCCAATGACTACAACAACTATGCAAATTCACTTTGATTTAGTTTATGATAAATTGAGCTCTAATTAATAATTAAATTAATCTAGGTGAACTCCCACTCAAAACAATATCCCTCACATTGTTTTAGTGATCACACGAACCAAATCCACCACATCAAAACCGATCATCACGAGAGTTGATATAGCTTCAATGGCGAACAATCAACATGTTCATCATATCTACTATATGACTCATGCTCTACCTTTCGGTAATCCGTGTTCCTGAGGCCATGTCTGTACATGCTAGGCTCGTCAAGATCAAACCTTAGTTTCCGCATGAGCAAATCTGGCTTGCTCACGTTGTATACACTTGTAGAATCTAACACACCCGATCATCACGTGGTGCTTCGAAACAACAAGCTTTAGCAACGGTGCTAACTAAGGGTGAACACTTTGTGACTTGAAATTCATGTGCATGAGGGATCATCTTATAATACTACCGTCATCTACTAAGCAATACAAGATGCATAAAGGATTAACATCACATGCAATTCACAATATGTGATATGATATGGCCTTTCTTCTTTGTGCTTCCGATCTCCATCTTCTAGCACAAACATGATATCCATCATCACCGACATTGCATCAAGGTCAATGATGCTTCTCCATGGTTGTCGTCCACCGGCTTCAACTATTACAACTACTTTGAATAGACACGCGGGTCTTAACAGAAATTAAAGACAACCATATGGCTCCTGCCGGTTGCCGACTTACAATAAGGAACATTGCATACATCATATATAATCACAATCATGGCCATATTACATCACTGCACACCCCTGCAAAACAAAGTTAGACGCCTCTACTTTCTTTGCATGTTTTACGTGGTTTGGGGCTATTAATAAGTGTCGTTCTAACTTATGAACAAGAACCACAACATTGATACTAGTATTGTTAATCACCCGTTGTAAATTGGATCTTAACTATGCTAGGAGAAACAGGCACCCGCAAAGCCACTTATGCAATACAAGTTGCATGTCAAGCGTGGAGCAAGTCTCATGAACGATGTCATGTAAGGTTAGCCCGGGCCGCTTCATCCCAACATACCGCAAGATGCAAAGTACACAAGAAGCAATCGACAATAAAAGCATCAACGCCCACAATGACCATTGTGTTCTACTCGTGCAACAGATCTACATATAGACACGGCTCTGATACCACTGTAGGGGTTCGTAGCATGGAAAACAAAAATTTTCTATCGCATACAAACAAACAAGCCAAGATCTATCTACTAGATTGTAGCAACGAGTCGATGGAATAACTTACCCTCGAAGATTCCAAAGTGTTTAACGAGAGCGGATTCTCGTGGGTGATGTAGTCGTACTCTTCCGATCTCAAGATCGTGTAGACGATCCTTCCACGCTGCTCGGCAGCGCTTCCAATGGTCACACATTCGGTACGACGAAGACCTTCCTCTCCCTTGTTCCAAAGAAAATGGAGGTTGTAGCACTCTCCTCGCGATTCCAAAGACAACTGGCGTGGTACCTAAGTAGAGGGAGATCCCAGGCTTCGCCTTAAGCGGAGCGAGTATGGTGGAGTATGAGAGAGAGCTATTAGTGGTCTAGGGATTAGACACACCAATTTAGAAGGCTCTAAACCGCAGGCTAGAGCAATTAGAAGGTCTAAACCAAAACGGCTCTAAACCGGAGATTAGAGGATAGGAACTTGTGTGTCTAGAGGAGGAGGCCCTCCTTTTATAGGTGGGAGGGCGGCCAAGGGAGGAGTCCTCCCAAGTCGGCCTTGGTTGGCGCCGGCTTGGAGGACTCCTCCCAAGTCGGTTCAACCACCTCTTGCTTGTTTCCCACGTTTCTGCTTCCCACAGCTCGCTTTTCCAGTTTCCTGTTTTAGCCGTTTGACTTTCAAACTGACAGTTTGAATTTTCAGTTTTGGAACAGCAAGAACACTTAGTACATGATGCAATCATTCAATATGTAATGACACATTCATGTACCCTCCCCCCCGGAGTGCTGGACAATCCGGAACCTTCTAGAACATTCCCGATGAAAACACCGAAATCATTCCCGAACTCCGAAACGGGACTTTCCTTATATGAATCTTATTCTCCGGACCATTCCGGATCACCTCGTGATATCCCGGATCCCATCCGAGACTCCAAACAACATTTGGTCTCTTTCTCATAATACCATAACTACTCAAACAACGTCGAATCCTTAAGTGTGTCTCCCTACGGTTCGTGAATTATGCGGACATGATCGAGACACTTCTCCGAACAATAACCAATAGAGGAATCTGGAAATTCATATGGCTCCACATATTTTCTACGATTACTTTGCGATCGAATGAACCACTTACATACGACACCAATTTCCCTTTGTCTCACGATAGTTTACTTATCCGAGGTTATGATCGTCGGTATCTCTGCATACCTAGTTCAACCTCGTTACCGATAAGTACTCTTTTCTCGTTCCCGTGATATGTGATCCCTTGTGAGCCAGTCACATGCTTGCAAGCTAATTGGATGACATTTCACCGAGAGGGCCCAGAGTATATCTATCTGTCATATGGATGGACAAATCCAACTCTTGATCCATGTGTTTCAACCAATACTTTCTGAACACTCAATGCCACCTTTATGGCCACCCTGTTACGGTGTGGTGTTTGATGACATCAAAGCATCCATCCGGAAAAGGTGATATGCATGATCTCATGGTCGAAGGAATTAGGTTACTATGTATCAGAAATCATATAGCAATTGAACTATTGAAATGACTTGATCTTTATGCTACGCTTATCTATAGGAGTATGTCCATCACATCATTCTCCTAATGATATGATCCTGTTGTTAATAACATCTCTATGTTCATGATCAGGAAACCATGATCATATATTAACCAACAAGCTAGTTTAACAAGAGGCTTTACTAGGGACTCTAATTTTAGTTTACAAATCACACAAGTATTAATGTTTCCGGTTAATACAATTATAGCATGGTATGTAAACATTTATCATAAGTGTGAAGATATGATAATAACCACTTTATTATTGCCTCTTGGGCATATCTCCAACATAACTACTCACGCATCATACCGGAGAGAAGGCCTCTGGGATGATCTCCCCTCCGGCAAGGTGTCGGGAAGAACTTCAGATCCCCCTGATCTAGGGACGATGGTGGCGGCGGCTACAAACGGTTTCGTGGAGATTCGATCGGGTGCTTTGGGTTTCTGCATCGGGGGCTTCTTATAGGCGAAGGGGTAGGCCGAGGCGGCGGCCAGAGGGGGCAAACCCTACCCAGGCACGGGATAGGGCCCACCCGCGCCTAGGGGGTTTAGCCGCCCTGGCACGCCTCCTCGTCTCCCCTTTGGACTTCTTGTTCCCCACGGAAAGTAATTGACTTTGACGTTTGTCCCATCCAATTCCGAGAATATTTCTTTACTAACTTTTCTGAAACCAAAAACAGTAGAAAACATGCATCTAGCATTGTTGCAACTTGTTAGTAGGTTAGTACCAGAAAAGATGTAAAAAGCACCTCAAAGTGTGGACAAGTAAAGCAAAGTAGATACTAAACAAGCATGGAGCATCAAACATTATAGATATGTTTCCAACGTATCAATGTGCTTGGCTTGGCGTCTCTAGAGAGGACGATCGCGAGACAGAGGTCTCGCTTAAGGTGGTTAAGAGAGGGATACGCGAATACTAAGCTATTCCATGCAGTAGCAAGAGGTAGGAAAACAAAGAACTTCATTCTGTCGGTTAGGGTTGGGGAGGAGATCATCACGGACCAAGACGGTAAGGTATGTGCATTCACAGAGGCATACCAAGCGCTGATTGGGCAGATTCAGAGTAGGGAGGTCACACTGGATCTCGATGTGCTGGGATTACAAACCCATGAGCTACAAGATCTGGAAGGGATTTTCACGGAGGAGGAGGTTTGGGGAGTCATCAAGGAACTCTCTCGGGACCGTGCTCCGGGGCGTGATGGTTTCACAAGAGCTTTCTATCAGAGGGCGTGGAAGATCATCAAGGGGATATTATGGCCGGCTTACTCAAGCTAGCTGTGGGAGATGGCCGAGGTTTCGGCAGACTAAATAAGGAACTAATCACGTTGATACCTAAGAAGTTGGATGCCACGGAGGTCGGCGATTGTCGGCCTATAAGTCTGGTGCATAGCTTCGCTAAGCTGTTTTCCAAAATCTTAGCCAATAGACTGAGGATGAGGCTTGGTGAGATCATAAGCACCAACCAGTCAGCTTTCGTTCGAGGAAGGAGCTTGCACGGCAATTTCATGCTAGTGCGCCAAGTGGCTAGGAGGATCAACCAGAGGAGGAAAGTAGCCGTGCTTCTCAAGTTGGACATTTCTAGGGCGTTCGACTCGATCTCCTGGGGTTTTTTGTTTGAGGTGCTGAGACACGTGGGGTTCAGACTAATGTTTTTGCAGTGGATCTCGCTGCTTCTGCGCATTGCGACCATGAGGGTCACAGTGAATGGAGTGTCGGGGGACCAGATTCAGTTCGTGAGAGGATTGCGGCAGGGAGATCCCACCTCTCTGATGCTTTTTGTTCTAGGCATGGAGGTGCTGACCAGGGCGGTGCTTGCGGCGGCGAGGGAGAGTCTGTTCCAAAACATGGCTGGTATTTCACCTGCTCAGAGGATATCTGAAGGGTTCGCAGCATAGAAAACAAAAAAATTCCTATGATGGGAACAAAGCACCAAGATCTATCTAGTAGATACAAGCAACGAGTGTATATACATCCATAGAATACATACCCTCGAAGACCGTATAGCATTAACGAGGTTGTACTCGTGGATGATGTAGTCGAACGCTTGTCGATCTCAAGATCGTGATGAAGTCCATCTGGTCCAGCACCATCACGTCCAGCACCACAAAGCAGTGGTGCATCCGTGATTGCACACACGTCCGGGTACCCCGATAACCTCCACGCCCTCGCTCTAGCAAAGCAGCGGAAGCAACAAATCCTTCCAGAAAAATCCATCGGGAACATGTATCTCGCTGATCCGAACCATGGGGAAATTCTAAAGGGGGGAGAGAGATCCTTCGCGAGGAGGTATGAGATGAGAGGAGGGAATGGGGTGCCTTTTATAGGGAGAGGGGGGCAGCCCCCTCCCATGGCGTGGCAGCCATGGAGGTGCCCCCACCTCTTCCACATTCATGTGGGTGGATCTCCCACTCACATAAATAGCCACCCACTCAAAATTCCACTCACCTCCATTAAATTTCCACCAAATTTAATGCAATCTCTCATTAAATAAAACTCTTTTATTTATTTATGCAGAATTTTGTTAATTACTTTAATTAACAAACATTCACATAAAACCCCTGCTAGTATTCAATTTCACATGCAGAACCAGTTTCAGCAATTTCAACCGAAACAGTTTCGGTGTCTAGTGAAATAAATTCCTGCGCATATTCAACGATGACTTCTGTGATCATGTGAACCTTATACGCATGTAACTCAATCCCTTTGTCTCGCGATATATTACATGTCCGATATTCGATCATCGGTATCTCCATACCTAGTTTGATCTCATTAACGACATGTACTCTTTTCTCATTCCCGTGATATATCATTCTAGTGATCAAATCACTTGCTTGCAAGCTAATTAATGTGATATCACCGAGAGGGCCCATAGTATATCTCTCTGTCATCGGGATGGACAAATTCCACTTTTTATCCATGAGCCTCAACATAACACCTTCGTAGCACCGAACCCATCTTTATAGTCACCCTGTTACGGTGTGATGTTTGATGTTATCAAGATACTCTTCCGGTGTTAGTGATTGACATGATCTCATGGTCTAAGGACTAAGATTACTTTGTATGATGTTATAGAAATATAAACACAATGACCTTGATCGTAATGCTATACTTTGGATGAATGTTCATCACACCATTCCAATAATGTTGTGACCTCGTTATTAACAACATCCAATGTCCATGATCAGGAAACCTTTGATCATCTTGTTAATCAACGATCTAGTTTATAAGAGAGGCATAACTAGGAACTTCCTTTTGTTTATTAAACACACATGTATTAACATTGCCGTATTAATACAATTATAGCATGTAAAATAAATATTTATCATAAACAAGGAATACGATAATAACCACTTTATTATTGCCTCTCGGGCATATTCTCTTCAGTCTCCCACTTGCACTAGAGACAATAATCTAGTTTGAAAACTTTGCGTATTGAACACCTATGGCTTTCTGGTGTCCCATATACGCAATTTCTAGTGGTTAACATAATCTACGGATCTGACGCTTTCAGGTCCGTGTGTATTTGCATGTGTTTGCGTCTCCACGCATCACTCATTCTCCAATGAGATGACATTGTATAAATATGGTTTTTTGGTGAGACCTTTAGTTCATTGGGGTTAAATCACGTCGATACTATTGTCATACAATATATCTTTTGTGTTAGCCCATTACGAACCACACCTTAGTTTGATAACAAACTACTTGACACAAATTCCCTCCTTTGCTGCTACTATAGCAGTCATATACTTAGTCTTTTGTTGTAGTATTCGTCACAATGTCTTAACTTTGGAACTCTTCCAAATTCATCATGGAAACTTTCTTTCCATTTCATTGTGCCACCCATAGTTTAAATTTAGATAAACTTAATTTTGTATCTTGTGACAAAACTAATATCAATGTAACGCTTTAGAATGAACTATTTGTAATTGTTTGTCACCTCTACACAAATATATTCTTAGTTCTTCCAAAAGATCATAAGAATATCCTCACTATCGTCCAATGATCATTTTATGATTCATTCTGGTATATGCTCATAACACTTAGAGCATAGACATATCTGGATGTGTACATATCATGGTATGATTGATCAAAACATCCTTGTGATTTCACTCATCAAGTGTCAAAGCACTTGAATATTGTTTCACTTCTCAAGCGTCGATACACTTGAATCTTGATTCAATTCCTTTCCATGCGACAAGAACCGCTTCTTGTCGTTTCTATATTGAATTCCTTCAATATCTCATATATGTACGTTTGGCACAACCATATTTGCGTCACAGTGTATACACTATAGACATTCATGCTAAATATTCGGGTTTTGCCTAAGTCTTTCATCGAAATGAAATTCTTAACCTTTGTCAATAAAATATACATCATTTCTAATCAACAAGATATCCTCCACATAATGTATTAGAAATATGTCTTAGCGCTCCCACTTAATTTCTTGCAAATGCAAGCATCTTCATCTTCTCCTGCTGAAAACTTCTTTTTCATCACGGTGAAGATTCCAACTCCGTGATGCTTACTTCAACCATTGAAGTTTGCATGCCCTTTTAGCATCCTTTGAATTTAACAAAACCATTTGGACCATGTCTTGTACACGTCCTAGGTAACCATTCTATTAGAATAATTTTTTTTGTTTATTCATCTACCATATACCAAATTATATGTAGTGGTTGCTACTTTAATCCATCCAGACTAAATATTGCTATGAAAGATCAAATCTTGTCATAGTCAACTCCTTGAACATTGTCATAAAAAATTTACCGACATATCGACTATTTCATAGATGTGAAACATCCGTGTCTATTTCTTTATAGGTCCAAATACGACCGATAGGTTTTTACACCTTTCCGGAGGGTCTTCCATGTTCAAAACTTGATTTCTCGTGTATGGAACTATCACGGATTTTATGGCTTCAAGCCATTTGAAAGAGTCAGGGCCCATCATCGCTTCTTTGCATGTAGTCGGTTCGTCATTGTCAAACAATAATGATTTACTCTCAAATCTCAGCATTTGATTGTTTAACCGACCTACTTGGTTCAATAGAAACTTAGATCTCCGTGACCACAACCTTTGAGGCACATAAGCTATGAGCATTCTGGCTGCCTCTGGAACATTTTCCGGCGCTACGCAACTTAGCACATTTAGCTAAGGTTCGTTAACCTTATCAAAGTTCTATTGTCCTCCCACTTAACTTTTGCGAAAAAATCCTTTTTCAAGAAACTTCATGTTTCAAGTGACAAACCCTTTTGTCCTCGGTGTTATGGAGGAATAACCAATTGTTATTCGAAATAACCTATAAAGACATTCTCATCCGACTTTGGTTGTAAACATCTTACTTATGCTTAGCATACCAAAAATTAAGAAAGGACAACTTGGGTTTTACCCCAAACCATAACTCATATGGTGTCATTTCAACGGATCAAGATGGAGCACTTTTCACTGTAAAAGCGGTAGTCTCTAAAGAATTAATCTTTTAAAACATAATGGAAGTTTTATAAATAACACCTTTGATCCAACCATGTCAAACAAGGTTTTATTACAAATCTCAAACACTCCATACTCCTATGGTGTTTCGAAAGATGTAAATCTAGGTGTTTTGCTAAACTTGCAACTCAAATAAATCCCTTTTATGATAAAATCATAAATCATTTATTTTATTGTTACACTTGTAACTTAACTAAATCCCTTATGATAAAATCATAAACCATTTATTTTCTTGTTACAATGATTTTCACTTCATCTTGAAAGTCTTTGAACGTTTTCAAATATTTCATACTTCTTTCTCATTAAGTGAACATTCACTCAAATTTCCAGAGAAAGCATGTGAAGTTGAAATCCATCGCTTACGACTATACATAATGGAGTACATACATCGATATGTATAAATTCCAATAATTTAGTCGATCGTTCTTCTTTGGTCTTTGAACGAAGTTTTAATTATCCCGAGGAAAGTCTCACAAGCGTCACTTGGTCAAATCAAAGACTCCAAAAATCCATGAATATGGAGATTCTTCATGTTTTCTTTCCAATATAATTTAAACGGCGATGTCACTTCGTAAGTGATCTTGTTGGAATTATGCCCTAGAGCCAATAATAAAGATGTTATTATTATAATTCTTGTTCATGATAATGTTTATATTCCATGCTAGAATTGTATTAAGCGGAAACTTTAATACTTGTGTGGTTTGTGAACAACACCGTGTCCCTAGTACGCCTCTATGGACTAGCTCATTGATCAATGATGGTTAAGGTTTCCTAACCATAGACATGAGTTGTCAATTGATAATGAGATCATATCATTGGGAGAATGATATGATGGACAGACCCAAACTAAGCGAAGCAATTAGATCGTGTCAACGTGTAGCTTTTCTTATGTCAAATATTGTATTCCTTAGACCATGAGATAATGCAACTCGGTATCGGAAGAAAGCTTTGAGGTCATCAAACGTCATCCTATGAGAGGGTGATCATAAAGGTGTCTCTCGGTGATCGGAAAGTATCTGTTGGGTTGTATGTATAGAGATGGGATTTGTCCTCCCAAGTCGAGAGATATACTTGGGCCCACTCGTGTCGATATCAACACCGCTTGCAAGCATGTGGTTAAGGAGTTAATCACAAAGTGATATCGGATTACGAACGAGTAAAGTACTTGCGTGAACGAGTGAACTAGGTATGACGGTGCGACGATCGAATCTCGGGCAAGTAAAATATCACGAGACGGGAATATATTTATATGGGATTGATTGAATCCTGGCATCGTGGTTCATCCGATATGATCATCGATGAATGTGTGGAGTCAATATGGGTTTCGCACTTACTGTTGATTATTGATAGAAGATCATGGCTGCATATTCTCGAACCGAGGTCACACACTTAACGTGTCTCGACGCTAGGATAGATTGGATAGTTGGTTTATGAGTTTTTTGTTAGGAGTCTCGGATGGGATCCGGGACATCACGAGAGGTTCCGGAGTGGTCCGGAGAATAAGATTCATATAAGGCAGTGCAGTTTTTGGAGTTCGGAATTGTTCCGGGTTAATCGGTATTGTACCGGAATCTTCTAGAACCTTCCGGAAGGGGACCAACGTGGCCACACCTTCCGGGAGGGGGCATGGGACTATGAGTGAGTGCCCTGGCCGCATTGGTCCAGGGGCACAAGGCCCCATAGGGCCCAGCCGGCCAAGAGAGTTTTAAACTCGAGATAGAGCTTCTAGAAGGGGGGTTTCCTTGCCCCCCACTCCTCCTCCTTGGGGCCGCCGGTTTGGGCTTGGGGGAGGGGCTAGGTCTGCGCCCCCCCTCTATATAAAGAGGGGTGGGGGCGCACCACCCCCCTACACCTTCACCTCCAACCCTAGCCGCCCTGCTGCCCTCCTCTCTCCCTCCCGACTGCTTGTAGGCGAAGCCCTGCTGCAGAAATTCTCCACCAATTGCACCGCGCCGTCGCGTTGTAGATCCAACCCATATCTCCACCATACTTGTTGGACCAAGGAAGGAGGAGACGTCGAGGTGCTGCACGTGTGCATCTCACGGAGGCACCGCCACTTGTGGTGCTAGATCGGATCGGATCGCGAGGAGGAGAAGCGAGTACGACTACATCACCCACGTTCCGGATTAAGCGTTCACTGTCTTGAATCTTCAAGGGTATGAAGATCTAATCCAATATCTCGTTGTTTGCATCTCCTAGATTAGATCTTGGCTTTCCCTCTGTTCGCATCCGTAGAAAATTTTGATTTACTATGTCGCGAAACCCTTCAGTCGTATCAGAGCTAGATCTATGCGTAGATGTGTTTCACGAGTAGAACGCAACATGGTTGTTGCGGGCGTTGATGTTTTCTGTTGCAAGCCTCTTGTTTGTGTTCTTCTTATGACGCGGGATAGTGATATTGAAGCGGTCCAGGCCAACCTTACGCAACGTCATTCGCGAGACCGGCTCCGCACTTGACGTGTGGCTTGTTCCACACATGCGGCTGGTGGATGTCAATTTCTCTCACTATAGTTTTCATGGGATTAACACCGGAGTTTGGAAACCATAATATCACCGTTGTGGATTTCCGTAGGTAAGAATCGTTCTTATCATCTACTCCCATAAGCCACGTAAAACATGCAACAACAAAGTAGAGGCGTCTAACTTGTTTTTGCAGGGAGTGTTTTATGTGATATGGTATGGCCCAAGATGTGATGTGTATATTGTATGCGATGATCATGTTTTGTAATGTTTCACGACTTGCATGTCGATGAGTACACAACCGGCAGGAGCCATATGGTTGTCTTTATAATTGTGTATGACCTGTGTGTCAACTTCTTATGCACCATGTAATAGTTTCACTTTATCGCTAAGTAGTTAGCAATAGTTGTAGTTGCTATTCGTGGTGGAGGCAATCATGGTGGAGTGATGGAGATCATGCCGGAACGCACAAGATGGAGATCATTGCGCGAAGATTGGCTATACCATGTCACATAAAGTTATATGCATGTGATGTTTATCCTTTTATGTATCGTATTGTTCTTAGATCGCGACGGTAGCATTGTAAGATGATTCCTCAATTAAAGATCAAGATAAAAACTATGTTCTCCCTGAGTATGCACCGTTGCGAAAGTTCGTCGTGTCCAAGCATCACATGATGATCGGGTGCTATAGACTCTACGCTCACATACAACGGGTGCAAGCCAGTTTTGCACACGCGGAAATACTTGGGTCTAACTTGACGAGCCTAGCATGTACAGACATGGCCTCGGAACACAAGAACCGAAAGGTTAAGCATGAGTCATATGAATGATATGATCGACACTTTGTTGTCCACCATTGAAACCACATCTCTTCTCGTGATGATCGGATTAGGTGTGGTGAATTTGGACCGTGTTCACTAAACAACTTGAGGGATGTTGAATTTAGTGGGAGTTCATCTAGTAATTTGATTAAAAGTTGAACTAGTTATCATGAAAATAGTCTAATTTGTACTTGCAAATATTGTAGATCACATGGCTAAGTCCAACTTCAACTTCAACGTTTTTGCTGAGAAGGAAAAGCTTAAAAACAATGGGTCTAACTTCACCAACTGGTTCCGCAATCTGAGAATCATTCTCTCTGGCGGTCAAAAGGACTATGTCCTTGGGAAAGCGTTAGGTGACCCCCACAATCGCTACTGGCCGATGAGAAAGCTGTCTATCAACAAGAAAGATGATTATGGTGTGATTAAGAGCACCATGTTGTTTGCTATGGAACCGAACTTCAAAATCGTTTTGAAGACTATCCCGGCCCTTTGAGATTCTCAAGAGCTGAAAACCATGTTTCAGACTCAGCCCGCTCGAGAGATATGAGATCTCCGAGAAGTTCTTTAAGCGCAAGATGGAGGAAGGGAGTTCCGTTAGTGAGCACGCCATTAAGATGACGGGCTACACTCAGCTCAACGCTGAGCAACTGGAATGCACGATTCGAGGAGCTCAAGATTGACAGGTTCTGCAATCACTCCTCCCAGCTACAAAAGTTTTGTAGTGACTCATAATCGATTGGTTCCACCGATACGATCACCGAGATCTTCGCAGTCAAGGCTGCGAGGTGGACATCAAGAAGGATAATCATGTGTTGATGGTCAACAAGCCCTCCTTTAAGAAAGGTAAGGGTGCAAAGAAGCCCTTCAAGAAAGGCGACGGCAAGCTGCGTTCTCCGAGAAGAAGCTCAAGTCTGGTCCTAAGCTTAATCGAGTGCTTCTATTGCAAGGACAAGGGTCACCGAAGCGCAATCGTCTGAAGTACCTAGCGGACAAGAAGGTGGCACCATCAAAGGTATATTTGATATACATGTTATTGATGTTTTCCTTACTAGCCCGTTGTAGTGCTGGGTATTTGATCTTTGGTTCGCTAATATTTGTAACTCAAACAGAGCTACGGAATAGACGGCTTGCGAGGGATGAGGTGACGATCGCGTTGGCAATGGATCAAGAGTTGATGTGATGGCCGTCGACGCCTCTCCTTAGTTTTACCTTCGGGATTAGTTTTAAACCTTAATAAATGTTATTATGTGCTGCGTTGAGCATGCACATTATTTCGATCGTGTTTATTTCAAGACGGTTATTCATTTAAATCGGAGAATAATGGTTGTTATATTTATATGAGTAACATCTTTTATGGTCATGCACCTCTTGTGAATGGTTTATTTCTTCTAAATCTCGAAAGGGATGAAACACACATCCATAACATTGAGGCTAAGAGATGCAAAGTAGATAGTGATAATACTACTTATTTGTGGCAATCGCTGCCTAGGTCATATTGGTGTAAAGCGCATGAAGAAACTCCATTATGATGGACTTTTGGAGTCTCTTGATTTTGAATCATTTGACACATGCGAACCATGCCTCATGGGCAAGATGATCAAAACCCCGTTCTCCGGTATGATGGAGCGAGCAACGGACTTGTTGGAAATCATACATACCGATGTATGCGGACCGATGAGTGTTTCGACGCGTGGTGGATATCGCTATTTTCTCACTTTTACCGATGACTTAAGTAGATATGGGTATATCTATTTAATGAAACATAAATCTGAAACGTTTGAAAAGTTCAAAGAATTTCAGAATGAAGTGGAGAACCATCGTAACAGAAAGATTAAGTTTCTACGATCCGATCGTGGAGGTGAATATTTGAGTTATGATTTTCTCACACATCTTAAAGCAAGCGGAATTGTTTCGCAACTCACGCCACCCAGAACACCACAGCGCAATGGTGTGTCTGAATGCCGAAATCGAACCTTATTAGATATGGTCCGATCAATGATGTCTATTACTGATTTGCCGTTGTCATTTTGGGGTTATGCATTAGAAACCGCTGCATTCACTTTAAATAGGGCACCATCTAAATCCGTTGAGACGACACCGTATGAACTGTGGTTTGGTGCTAAACCTCAGTTGTCGTTTCTTAAAGTTTGGGGATGTGAAGCTTACGTCAAGAAGTTGATTCCGGACAAGCTCGAACCCAAAGCGGAGAAATGCGTCTTCATAGGATACCCTAAGGAAACTATTGGGTATACTTTCTATCACAGAACCGAAGGCAAATATTTGTCGCAAAGAACGGTTCCTTTCTTGAGAAGGAGTTTCTCTCGAAAGAAGTGAGTGGGAGGAAAGTAGAGCTAGACGAGGTTATTGAACCTTCTCTTGAATTGGAGAGTAGCGCAAGACTGAAATTGTTCCAAAGGTCACCGCACCAACAATAGAGGAAGCTAATGACAAGGATCATGAAGCTTGGACGATGTCGCCATCGAACGTTGCAGGTCGACAAGGTCACGTGCCCCTCCTGAGTGGTACGGCAACCCTGTCTTGACTGTCTTGTTAGTAGAAGACAGTGAACCTACGAACTATGAGGAAGCGATGATGAGCCCAGACTCTGAGAAATGGCTATAAGCTATGAAATCCGAATTGGGATCCATGAGCGAAAACCAAGTATGGACTTTGGTGGACCCTCCTAGCGACCGAAAGGTCGTTGAGTGCAAATGGATCTTCAAGAAGAAAACGGACGCGGATGGTAATGTTACCATCTATAAAGCACGGCTTGTCGCGAAAGGTTTTCGACAAGTTCAAGGTGTTGACTACGATGAGACTTTCTCTCCCATAGCAATGTTTAAGTCCATTCAGATTTTATTAGCAATTGCTGCGTTTCATGATTATGAAATATGGCAGATGGATGTCAAGACTGTGTTCCTCAATGGCAACATTGATGAAGAGTTGTATATGATGCAACCCGAAGGTTTTGTCGATCCTAAGGATGTTGATAAAGTATGCAAGCTTGAGCGTTCCATTTATGGACTAAAGCAAGCATCTCGGAGTTGGAACCTTCGTTTTGATCAAGTGATCAAGAGATTTGGATTTGTTCCAAATTGCTACGAAGCTTGTATCTACAAGAAAGTGAGTGGGAGCTCGGTGACATTTCTGGTACTATATGTGGATGACATATTGATTATTGGAAATGACATTAACATGCTTAACGATGTGAAGAGTTATTTGAACAAGTGTTTTTCAATGAAAGACCTATGTGAAGCTGCTTATATATTGGGCATCAAAATCTATAGAGATAGACAAAGACGCCTGATAGCTTTAAGCCAGAGTACATACCTAGACAAAGTTCTGAAAAGGTTCAGAATGGATAAGGCAAAGAAAGGTTCAGTGCCTATGTTGTCAGGTAAGATATTGAGCAAGGCTCAGTGTCCAGCTACGGTAAATGATAGGGAAGCTATGAGAAAGTGCCTTATGCCTCGGCCATAGGTTCTATCATGTATGCCATGCTGTGTACTAGACCGGATGTGTCCAATGCTCTTAGTTTGACGAGCAGATATCAAAGTGATCCAGGAGTGGAACACTGGACAGCCGTGAAAAACATCCTAAAGTACCTAAATAGGACTAAAGAAATGTTCTTAGTCTATGGGGGTGATGAGCGACATTGTCGTAAAGGTTACGTCGATGCTAGTTTCGACACCGACAAGGATGATTCTAAATCTCAGACGGATACATTTATATTTTGAATAGAGGAGCTGAGTCGGAGAAGCTGCAAGCAAAGCGTGATCAGGGATCTACGAGAAGCGGAATACATGGCTCTGCAGAAGCGTCAAGTGAAGGAGTTTGGATCAGAAACTTCATCACTGAGCTTGGCGTGGTTCCAAGTGCATTGGACCCACTGGAGATATTGTGTGACAACACTAGCGCCATAACACTCGCTAAGGAACCAAGATATCATCCAAATACCAAGCATATCAACCGCAAGTTTCATATAATCCGAGATTATATAGCGTATGGAGATCAACATTAGCAAAGTACATACAGATCTGAATGTCGCAGATCCGTTGACTAAACCTCTTCCGCGTGCAAAACATGATCAACACCTCAGTGCCATGGGTGTGAGATTGTTGCCAAATGTAAACTAGATTATTGACTCTAGTGCAAGTGGGAGACTGTTGGAATTATGCCCTAGAGGCAATAATAAAGATGTTATTATTATAATTCTTGTTCATGATAATGTTTATATTCCATGCTAGAATTGTATTAAGCGGAAACTTTAATACTTGTGTGGTTTGTGAATAACACCGTGTCCCTAGTACGCCTCTATGGACTAGCTCATTGATAAATGATGGTTAAGGTTTCCTAACCATAGACATGAGTTGTCAATTGATAATGAGATCATATCATTGGGAGAATGATATGATGGGCAGACCCAAACTAAGCGAAGCAATTAGATCGTGTCATCGTGTTCGTCTTTGCGAAGCTTTTCTTATGTCAAATATTGTATTCCTTAGACCATGAGATAATACAACTCCCTGGTATCGGAAGAAAGCTTTGAGGTCATCAAACGTAATCCTATGAGAGGGTGATCATAAAGGTGTCTCTCAGGTGATCGGAAAGTATCTGTTGGGTTGTATGTATCGAGATTGGATTTGTCCCTCCCAAGTCGAAGAGATATACTTCGGGCCCACTTGATAATCGATATCAACACCGATTGCAAGCATGTGGTTAAGGAGTTAATCACAAAGTTATATCGGATTACGGAACGAGTAAAGTACTTGATGTGAACGAGATTGAACTAGGTATGACGGTACCGACGATCGAATCTCGGGAAAGTAAAATATCGTGAGACGAAGGGAATATATATATGGGATTGATTGAATCCTGGCATCGTGGTTCATCCGATATGATCATCGATGAATGTGTGGGAGTCAATATGGGTTTCCAGACCCCGCTGTTGATTATTGATAGAAGATCATGTCTGCATATTCTCGAACCCGTAGGGTCACACACTTAACATGTCTCGACGCTAGGATAGATTGGATAATTGGTTTATGAGTTTTTTTTCGGAGTCTCGGATGGGATCCGAGACATCACGAGAGGTTCCGGAGTGGTCCGGAGAATAAGATTCATATAAGGCAGTGCAGTTTTTGGAGTTCGGAATTGTTCCGGGTTAATCGGTATTGTACCGGAAGCTTCTAGAACCTTCCGGATGGGACCAACGTGGCCACACCTTCCGGGAGGGGGCATGGTCCTATGAGGGAGTGCCCTGGCCGCATTGGGCCAGGGGCACAAGGCCCCATAGGGCCCAGCCGGCCAAGAGAGTTTTAAACTCGAGATAGAGCTTCTAGAAGGGGGGGTTTCCTTGCCCCCCACTCCTCCTCCTTGGGGCCGCCGGTTTGGGCTTGGGGGAGGGGATAGGGCTGCGCCCCCCCCTCTATATAAAGAGGGGTGGGGGCGCACCACCCCCCTACACCTTCCCCTCCAACCCTAGTCGCCCTGCTGCCCTCCTCTCTCCCTCCCGACTGCTTGTAGGCGAAGCCCTGCTGCGAAATTCTCCACCAATTGCACCACGCCGTTGCGTTGTAGATCCAACCCATCTCTCCACCATACTTTCTGGACCAAGGAAGGAGGAGACGTCGAGGTGCTGCACGTGTGCATCTCACGGAGGCACCACCACTTGTGGTGCTAGATCGGATCTGATCACGAGGTGGAGAAGCGAGTACGACTACATCACCCACGTTCCGATGAACGTTCCGCTATGCGAATCTTCAAGGGTATGAAGATCTAATCCAATCTCTCGTTGTTTGAATCTCCTAGATTAGATCTTGGCTTTCTCTCTGTTCGCATCCGTAGAAAATTTTGATTTACTATGCCGCGAAACCCTTCAGATCTTTCAATCATTTGTCTTGTGACATTTTATAATTAGCTTTATGGATGTGATTTCTCCAACTAGATTTGTAAATCATCCATCTTATATGGAATACGGTAATTATTTGAACAACCTTTGTTTTCATAATACCTGATTTAAATAACAATTATTAAAATAAATCTTGAAGTCAAGCTTTGATGTCAACGAGAAATACAAACAACGGTTTGTTTATTTTCGATGAACATCATCACATATTCTCTTGCTAGTTACTTAGGCCATTGTGGTTTATGAATTGCGTCGTTCCGTATGAAATTTCATGCCAACCAATTCGGTATACAATACCCAAGAACCACATTGTCTAACAAGCAAAGAATACAACCATAACATGTATATCATCTATATACCTAAACTGGATATTTCCAGTCTTTTCTTTTCTGCCAAATATATTTTATAGATTCTCTTTCAGCATTTCCTTTTAAAAGAACCTATCAACATCAAAAGTGGCGCCATATACATGACACATAGTCCAAAGCGTGTATATTCAAATAATAATACCTTTGGACTTGCAATTTGAAGTAGATCACCATCATCAAAATGATCGGCATTCTTTAGCAATCCTTTAGTATAGTAAACACTTTACATACATCTTCTATTCATCCTTATCATGACGACTTTCATGATCAAGCTAATATAGATTATAAAGACGAATCGTGAGTATAACGTTACTTTCCAAAACCCTTTTGGATGATTAGGATGTCTAGCATCTCCAACCTTCGCAAATTCTCATCCAATATGAGAACATACATTATACTCTATCATATTGCAACCAAAACATTATTTTAGATATCGTTATATCTGCCACACATGATGGTTTCTGAAACAATTATTTCAGCTCCTAGTTAAACTTGATATTGAAACAATCAAGAATCATGGAGGCAAACATGATACTTAAGATACTAACACTGGAATTGTTACTCTCGATTTAATACCAATTATTAAATTTCACGGAGTAAACAGAGTTTGCTGAAAGTTTGCAATAGAACTTTAAACTTTAGATTGACACTCAACACAATACGATACCAGTTCGTAAAGTAAATATCCAGAAATCTATAGTTTGATTTAATTTATGATAAATTGAGTTCTACTAATCCAAATTAGAAATGAACTCCCACTCAAAAACAACATCCCTCGTGCCTTTTTGGTGATTACATGAACCAAATCCACTACACCAAGTCCGATCATCACGTGAGTCGGTGTAGCTTCAAAGGCGAGCATCCATATGGTAAGCATATCTAAACATATGACTCATGCTTAACCTTTTGGTCCGTGTTCCGAGGCCATGTCTGTACATGCTAGGCTCGCCAAGTAAGAACCTTAGTATTCGCATGTGTAACTATCTTACACCCGAGATATGCTCGTGGATTCAAGTACACCCGATCATCACGTGATGTCTTGAAGCGACGAAACATTGTCGGTGCATACTTAAGGAAGAACACATTTTTATCTTGATATCTAAATGAGGGATCATCTTATTATGCTAATAAAACGCCAAACAAGAAATATAAGATGCAATCAAACATCACATGTTTGTAAGTGAAATGATATGGTTCTTGCACTTGATCTCCATCATGTGCATCATGGTATGATCGCCATCATACCTCTATGTGTAAGGCCAAGGTATATGGAACCTACACGTTATGTGTGTTGTAAGAGTATCATCTTATACTTCTACTTACAACATCACTATATCATAACACTAGCCCAGCAACAATCTAAACTAGACGTCTCTAATTTATCCATTACAAGTTTTACGTGGCTTAGGGCTTTCGAATATAGAACCGTTCTTACCTACGAACATGAACCACAACGAGGATAACCAAATTGTTGACAACTTGTTACAAATTAGATATTGACTATAGTAGGAGAGACAGACACCCGCTAGCCACTGATGCAAAACTAGTTGCATGTCAAGCATGGAACAGGTCTCATGTGCGAGGACATGTAAAGTTAGTCCGGACCGCTTCATCCCTCTATGCCACCAATATCCAAATTACAACTAAGAAGTAATAAAATGATCATCATCGCCCACATACTCATATGTGTACTACCCGTGCAAAGCATCTATGCATAGATACAAGCAACGGGTGGATATACATCCATAGAATACATACCCTCGAAGACCGTATAGCGTTAACGAGGTTGTACTCGTGGACGATGTAGTCGAACTCTTGTCGATCTCAAGATCGTGATGAAGTCCATCTGGTCCAGTCGGTCCAGCACCATCACTTCCAGCACCGCAAAGCAGTGGTGCATCCGTGATCGCACACACGTTAGGGTACCCCGACAACCTCCGCGCCCTCGCTCCAGCAAAGCAGCGGAAGCAACAAATCCTTCCAGAAAAACCACCGAGAACATGTACCTCGCTGATCCGAGACCATGGGGAAATTCTAAAGGGGGAGAGAGAGATCCTTCGTGAGGAGGTGTGAGATGAGAGGAGGGAATGGGGTGCCTTTTATAGGTAGAGGGAGGGCAGTCCCCTCCCATGGCATGGCAGCCATGGAGGTGCCCCCACCTCTTCCACATTCATGTGGGTAGAGCTCCCACTCACATAAATAGCCACCCACTCAAAATTCCACTCACCTCCATTAAATTTCCACCAAATTTAATGCAATCTCTCATTAAATAAAACTCTTTTATTTATTTATTCAGAATTTTGTTAATTACTGTAATTAACAAACATTCACATAAAACCCCTTGCTAGTATTCAATTTCACATGCAGAACCAGTTTCAGCAATTTCAACTGAAACAATTTCGGTGTCTAGTGAAATAAATTCCCGCGCTTTACTTTTTCTTTTTCTGATATATTATTTGCTCCAAATAGTGTCGGTATCCCTTAAGTGTGTCATCCTATGGTTCGCGAATAATGTAGACATGATCGAGACCCCTCTCCAATCAATAATCAGCAGCGGGACCTGGAGATCCGTACTAACTTCCACATATTCAATGATGACTTCTGTGATCATGTGAACCTTATACGCATGTAACTCAATCCCTTTGTCTCGCGATATATTACATGTCTGAGATTCGATCATCGGTATTCCCATACCTAGTTTGATCTCGTTACCGACATGTACTCTTTTCTTGTTCCCGTGATATAACATTCTAGTGATCAAATCACTTGCTTGCAAGCTAATTAATGTGATATCACCGAGAGGGCCCATAGTATATCTCTCTGTCATCGGGATGGACAAATTCCACTCTTGATCCATGAGCCTCAACATAACACCTTCGTAGCACTGAACCCATATTTATAGTCACCCTGTTACGGTGTGACGTTTGATGTTATCAAGATACTCTTCCGGTGTTAGTGATTGACATGATCTCATGGTCTAAGGACTAAGATTACTTCGTATGATGTTATAGCAATATAAACACAATGACCTTGATCGTAATGCTATACTTTGGATGAATGTTCATCACACCATTCCAATAATGTTGTGACCTCGTTATTAACAACATCCAATGTCCATGATCAGGAAACCTTTGATCATCTTGTTAATCAATGAGCTAGTTTATAAGAGAGGCATAACTAGGAACTTCCTTTTGTTTATTAAACACACATGTATTAACGTTTCCGTATTAATACAATTATAACATGTAAAATAAATATTTATCATAAACAAGGAATACGATAATAACCACTTTATTATTGCCTCTCGGGCATATTCCCTTCAATATCTGTGTATGCGGATGATGTGGTGCTCTTTGCTAGTATTGAGGACCGAGAACTCGTGGCAATCAGGGAGATTCTGCGGATGTTTGGAGAGGCCTCTGGTCTTCAGGTAAATTACAACAAGATGACGGCCACTGTGATCAGAGGTACCGTGGAGGACGAGGAGCGGGTTCATTTGGCTTTGGGCTGCAGGATGGCCAAGTTCCCGATCAAGTACTTGGGCTTACAGCTTGTGTTGAGACCGCTAACGAGGGCTGAGTGGCAGCCCATGCTAGACATGGTGACCCATTTCGTGCCAGGATGGCAACGTGGGCTGATAGCTAGAGCTGGGAGGCTTGTGCTGGTGAAATCGGTGGTTCTAGCGATGCCTATCCACCACCTATTGGTGCTGGATGCTCTGGTGTGGGTATTGTAAGAGATTGTCAAGTGGATACAGGCCTTCTTCTGGGCGGGAAAGGAGGAGGCGTATGGTGGCCAGTGCTTAGTCGCCTGGGACCAGGTTTGCAAGCCAGTGGAGATGGGTGTCCTGGGAGTCAAGGATCTGAGGCTCTTGGGGTTGGCGCTGCAGGTCCGTTGGGAGTGGCTTCTGAGGACCGACCCTTCTAGACCTTGGCAGGGGCTCAAACTGGTTCATGACCCGAAGGCTTTGTAGGTTTTTAGAAGCCTCACCAGGATTAGTGTGGAAAGCGGGAGTGAGA
This sequence comes from Avena longiglumis, assembly GCA_030063025.1. Taxonomy (NCBI): domain Eukaryota; kingdom Viridiplantae; phylum Streptophyta; class Magnoliopsida; order Poales; family Poaceae; genus Avena; species Avena longiglumis. The sequence goes on from CP125975.1 coordinate 33,114,834, forward strand.
TACTTTTTTGGAGGGATCGCTGGTTAAATGGTAGAACCCTGGAGGAGGTCGCCCCAGCGGTGGTCAAGATGGTTTCCACCAGGCGTAAGAACATAAGGAGGGTGGCCCGGGCGATGGTCAACAATGCCTGGTTGAGTGATCTAGAGGGAGTTCTTTCGGATAGAGCCATGGAGGAGTGCATCAGACTCTGGGCGATGCTGAGCAATATCACTTGCGATGACCAGGCCCAGGACAATTTCACTTGGGTTGGATCGCTGTCAGGAGAGTATACAGCTAAGGACACCTACAGGCTGTTGTGTCAGGGGTATGAGCGATTCAGTCTAGCGGCGGCGATCTGGGAATCCCTTGCACCCCTGAAGTGTAAGATTTTCTGCTGGCTCGCGGTGAACTATAGGTTGTAGACTTCGGACAGAAGGGCTCATCATGGGCTCCAGGAGGCGGCCAACCCTTGCTTCTTCTATCTGCAGGAGGAGAACAATGTGGACCATATCCTCATGCATTGCGTGTTCGCCAAGCAAGTTTGGCTAGGGGCATTACAAAAGGTCGACCCGCGTGTGGAGGAGCCACAGGGTAACAGGCGGCTGGAGGACTGGTGGCTTGAGAGTAGGGTCAGGCTCAGGGATGAGCATCGTAGACGCTTCGACTCCCTGGTGATTGCAACTGCCTGGCTACTCTGGAAGAAGCGCAATGCACGGGTGTTTGGAAATAGGAGGGATCAGTGTGACACTCTCAGGCTCATCGATAGAGCGCACGATGAATTCCTTCTCTGGGAGCGAGCACGGCTCCCCGGTGGTAGGGGTGCAGGAAGCAGAGGGGTTTCGGGAGGGAGTCATCACCCGACAGGAGAGTAGGTTTGTGAGGTCTAGGTGTGTGTAGGGTCTAACCAATTGTCTGTAGGGTCTTGTAAACTTTGTTGCTCTCCTTCTATAAAAATATGGCACACTTTCCTCGTGCTCGTGAAAAAAATTTAGCAAAAGCAAACAAGCGTGTGATGTGCCGAGGAAGACTCAAAAGTCTTTGGGAGACAGTGTGGTGACGCCTATTTGGGGCGTAGAAATTTACTATAGTAATCTAATGATATATTAGTACCTGCTTGTGCGTCCGCACACCACTCTTTATGTTCGGCTAAAAAGTCTCACTGGGTTTGTCATATTACCATGAACTAGCTATGGCCCTCATTGCGAGCCCTCGCTTTACCGTTTAAGATAGAAATGGTGCTCTTAAATTTGATTGGATACTTTCTTTCTTTATCGAATTATAAGCTAAGTTTCGCGTGCAACACAGTCTAATCACTTGAGTGCAAAATAGAAGTCTTTGGTCTCGGGTACCGCGTTGTCCTGCTGGTAGACTATTTGATAATCATCGTCACGCGCAGAAAGAACTGAGGAACATCACTGATATGATCCTTCTTGGTTGAACTCCAGTAAACCAAGGAGTCTCGATCGGTCCTACCTACTATGCCTCAGCGCGCTGACATAAGGTGAGATTAAAGAAACAAGATGCTGAGTCAGACGGCTGGTGAGGGGACGGAAACGGGACTGGGCAGGTCGTCGTTTCACCGGCCGGGACTTATTTAAGCTCCGGCCGGCAACACCAGTCGCACTGTGTTGTTGATCCGTTGCTCTCATTCCCACTCCAGCGATTACTTCCTCCTCGTCCCGGCCGCCGGCCGGCGAGATCGACCGAGAAGAGAGATTACCCGCGTGCGTCGCCGTCGGTGCACATATGGATGCCTTGAGCTTCAAGCCCATCGTCTTTGTTAGGTCCCTCAAGACCCTCGGCGAGGCGATCTTCTTCTTGCGCATCAACTGGAGGCGACTGCTCCCCGTCGTCGCCATGGTTTTCTTGCTCAACCTGGCGCTAACGGAGCTGATGGTGAATCTGGCGAGCCCGCACGTCAATCTCGATTTCATGCGGCCCTTCTTCGAGCTGGACAACAACTCGACCACGCCAGCAGCGGACGCCATGGTCGTGGTTTTTCCTGATGCAAGCAAGGAGGACTCCGCCTCGTGGAGACTCATCAGTTTCCTGGGGTCAGTCTTCCAGATGTTATCAACAATTGTGGCCATACTTCTCTTCTCCAAGGCATGTAGCTATAATAATCTTCAAGGTATTTCATTTCTTTCTACGTATTTATTACTCCCTCTTTTCCTAACGGGTTCACTTTATAGTTTTTCTTCAAACTTCAGTACTGTAGAAGTCTCCGTTTTGGTTTGCCGAAAGTTTCTCCCGAGCTCCAGTGCTCACTTCATTTTTTTCTTTCAAAAACCATATTTACAACTTCTAAAAGACTAAAATAAATTCTGGATATAGTCAACTTGTATCCTATAAGTATGAAAAATTGTAACCCGAATTTTTTTATATTGTGCTCTACACAAAAATGACAAATCTGGTAAAATTTAGAGATGTAAAACTATGTATACTCAAATCCACACTTTTGTTATTTTTGTGTAGCTCATAATACAAAGTATTTTAAATTGATATTTTGCATATCCTGCTAGAATTTTTTGAAGCTCAAAAACGTGATTTTCGATTATTTTTTAAAAACAGGACCACATGTTCCCATATACACCAAATCTTCACTCTTTGGTTTGTTCCTACTTTTATGTGTTCACCCATCATGAACATCTAATCCAACATTACTGATGAGGCATCTACAACAAAATTAAACATGAGAGGGGGGATGTGGTCACTCTACCTTAGCCATGCACCATTTTCTATAAAGGGCCCACTTCTCCACTAACACTCCCTCTGATCTATAATAAGTGTCGCTACACTAAATCACCAACAATTACTCAGTGAGTAGTTGTTTGGCCCCAGGAACCAATTGCATGATCATACCAATGTAGCCCTATGCCCTTATCAAATCCCGCCCAAATCAGAACATCTTTGAGAAATGACGAACAAAGTTGATGTTACGCTTTATGAAAATCCAATTAAAAAATGACAACACTACTCCCTCGAGAGCTAATTTCATGTATAATTTTGTGCAAAGTGAGAACACCATCCTAGATATTGCTACCCTTGATAAATGTTGTCTGAGTTGGGATAATTACTCTATGCGCTACCAGTTATCAAAAAGAAAACCTTTATGCACTATCGGAGAGAGGCATACATTAAAAGCTTTGGAAGTAAACTTTGTTTTGCGAGAAATATCCGGGTCTATTTCATGAGTTCACAAGAAGTACAAATCATCCCAAACATAATAAAAATTGCATCTAGGTCCTTGGCCACCTTACGCCCACTATTGTTGCCAGAGCGAGACGTCGATGCGTCGCTGTCGCCGCTCCCTTACCGGAGTCGACCTAACGAGTTGTTGACAATCAAAAAGTCTTTGTGCACGTGTCCCTAAGGATCAGTGCCCCAGAGCTAAAGTCGTCGACATTGAACCCTTAAATTGATCTGAATCTTCTAACACCAAACCTATAACATAAGTATACTGGATGACATCCACCACTTCATAAAAATGACGACCAAAAGAATCCCCGCCCTTCTCAGCGCTTGTGGCGATATCGTCGCCTACGGGGTAAAGAGGAGGCATGTATACCTTATTCTTGTCCCGCACAATACCACCATAGCCACCTTAACGTTGATGTCGTTTGACCAAACTCTAACTTTAGGTACCGCACTACAACGATGGGCGTAGGTCTGAGGTCCCCACCCCCTCCCGCCATCGGAACAGCAACAGAGGAGGCGGGGACCCGTCACTTCCCGGTCGTGGACGGCGAAGAGGATACTCTATTTTTGCACTAGTTTATACTCTATTTTTGTACTGTCTTCTTAGTTTCCATGGTATCTAGTTGCTACTGCATCTTTGTACAAGATGATACCCTTATTTTTTCGAGATATGTTAGTCAGACCTCGACTTGGTAGGTTGGCGGGAGTGCATGTCTCGATTTAGCATTTGTTGACAGATATGTTAGTTCCAATTATTTCTAACTTATGGAATTTGTTTTTGAAAATCTGTCTTGACAATGTTACTGCAGAAGGGCACAACCCTGCTAGTCTCCCTTTTTCCTCAACATGGAGTGAATGGAAGAGGTTGCTCCTTTTCTCACTGAACGGGGCGAACATGGTCATCCTCACATCAATACTTTTGGAAGCTCTTGATCTGGACGACGAGCTGTCCGACTATTTAGAAAATTTCTTGGGCTTCATGTATATGCTCACGGCAGTGGTTTCTTCAAAAGAGGGCCTCTACGGGTTCTCTGCAGCCGAGAAGGCATGGGCACTCGTAGGCGAAAAATTCTACGAGATAACTGTGCTTGGTGCGGCCTCCTATTTCCTCCGGGAACTTGTTGAAGATTACTACATGTCTGAAGTACATATACCTCGAATGGAGGAAGTGGCGGCACACGTCATAAGGGAGGACACTGCCGCTGAAATCTTCAGGTTCTCCGTCATCTCAGCCTTGCTCACTGTCATTCTGCAGACATTCCAGTGCTCGGTGATCTTGGCATTTTACAGTAGTGATGATGCCGGACGACCAACGGTAAGTAGGACCCATATTTGATGTGTCTTCAGCCACTTGAGAAATTTAGCAAGACTTACCTATACATATCCTTTGGCTACTCTTGGTAAAAAAATTGCAGGACCGGCAGCGCGATCTGAATGACGCCACGGCCATGATCGCGGCGACGAACGCACAGCCTCTCCCTGAAGCAGAGCCAGTACGCAGGAGCCCTGCTGCTTCTGGCAGGAGCGACGCCAGCTCAAGCGATGGAGCTTCTGGCAGGAGCGACGCCAGCTCAAGCAATGGAGGCCGAGTTCTGAACCTGGACAGGAGGACGCCACGGCCCAGGAGACAGACAAGGCCACACCCAAAATACGATCCGCGCGTGTGGCAGCTGTGATCGACGGTGGAAGTTTCAGAATTCAGAGATGATGTCTTCCTCCCCTACCTGACGACTCTATCTCGTGATCCTCCGTAGCTTGCTGAACCGGTGAACCTTCTACCACCCCACTAGTATGTTGAGTGAACATCGTAGAGCCGCTAACAAACGATTACCGTCACTATAATGTAATATAACTCAGCATCGGCACCGGGTAGATGTTATAGGACAAAGCTTTCTTTTCTTTTAGACGGAAGTCTCGAGCAGAGCCTGCCTTTAAATTAACAAAACCAATAGTGGCCAGTTAAGACAAAAGTCCCATACAAGAGAGGATGCGGCAGCATCACTCACACAAAACTCAAAAGCTCATCCAGTTCATGTGGTGTACTTATGTAACCTGACTACCTGTTCTTCTTAAGTTCATGGTTTTAGGCTTAGTGGTGGTACTTTGTGAGGTAGTAGCTCTAGCTCGGTTAGTTTGTCTTTTAGTACTCTTTAGTTCTTTGAGTTTGAGAGTAGTCTTTAGTTCTTTTTGTAAGCACTTGGATTTGTGTTGGTTTCATTCGGACTATTGAATTGCGTGTACCTAACACAATCAAAAGTCTGGACTGATGGAAAGGGTTAGGCAATATATTTCAACATTCACCTATGTCTTTCGCCCTTTAGGCTATTATGACGTATGTTTGGGGAGCCGCAATATTTGTTTTTAATTCTTGCGTTGGCCAGGATTTGATCCTAGGACCTCCTGCTCTAATACCATATTAAATTGCATGTACTAGCCAATGCAACAGAAAGTCCGAACTAATAGAAAGGACTAGTGATATATTTCAACACTCACTCTACGTCTTTCGCCCTTTGGCCTACTGTGACGTATGTTTGGAGAGCCATAATATTTGTTTTTAATTTTTGTGGTGGCTAGGATTTGATCTTAGCACCTCTTGCTCTGATATCATATTGAATTGGATGCACTAGCCAATGCAACCAAAAGTCCGAACTGATGGAAATAGCTAGACAACTTTCGCCATTTGGCCTATTGTGACGTATGTTTGAGGAGCCGCAATATTTGTTTTTAATTCTTGCGTTGGCTAGGATTTGATGCTAAGACCTCCTGCTCTAATACCATGATATTTTGGGATATTGAGATAAATAATAATTGTATTGATTGAGGTCTGGAAGGGTTGTTTATATAGATTACAAGACTTAGACTCCAAGGACTAATAGAGATAGACTACAACTCAAAGAGAGAGGGAGACCGAATTGGATGGGCCTAACCCTAACTGACATATACTCTAATAATTTGGTGACATGGTACCCGGGAGAAAAGTCCCCGTTGATCTGGAAAAACACAACACACAAAGAGCACACTCTTGAATAAATATACATAGAGATGTCCCTACACTCTATACAGAAGGAAACAATGTTACTCTTGGAATAATGCACGTGGAGATCTGATTCTATCTATCACCAGCTCTAGATCTTCTCTGTCTAAACGGAGGGATTACATGCAAGCATGAGGATTTCGGCATCTCCCTCCCGGGTCGCTCTCGCACGGGCGCTCCGGAGGGATCCCAACCTAGAACCCAACAACCAACCCCCAGAACCGCCGCCCCCTGGCCAGCGCCGACGCCGACGGTGGTGGCTCCCGGACGTCGAAGGCAGAGGGCGAGGATAACGCAAACCCGAGTCCCCCACTAAGCACGGGAGAGGTGGAAGCTCTATGGTTGGCGTGGCGAGGAAGTGATGCTCGTCGATTGGCGAGGCGAGGGTTCAACATGGAGAAGGGCAAGGCGGAGGTACGGGCACGAACGCCCCGGTGATGCTGTCGGCAGCCCTGTGGGCCCGATCTGGGCCCATTCCAGGCTTGGGCGATAGAGGCGCTGGTCAGGAGGGGAGCAGACGAGGAGGAGGGCAGGGAGAGTGGTGCTGGTTGGCGCTGCCTGGGCGAGGCGATTTGGCTCGAGGTAGGGGAGATGCGGGTGGCGATGTCTCTGCGGGCCCGATCTGGGCCTGTGCTGGGCCGTCAGGGCCGTAGCGCGGACGAGCAGGAGAAGACAATGCTGCGCAACTCCCTGGTTCGCGTGGAGATGGCAGCGGCCGGCCTCGCTGGCTTTGGATGAGGGGAAGGTGGTACGAGTGTGGCTCCTGAAGGAAGAAATGGTGCGGTTGACGAGTAGTCCAGGTGCTTTGGCATGCCTAGGATGGTATGCACCTTGCTTGCTCGAGCATGCAGAGCAGGAGATGAATGGCACCGTTTGTGGGGGTGTTGCATCCTCTCGCCGCCTGCGACAAAGAGGAAGTAGCTATAGTTTTGGGGTAGCGCGTCTGGCTGTTCTATGCACGCAGGGTCAAGTGAGCGTGGTCGTGGAGGCAGTTCCAGCGGAGGGTTGTGGCGTACGGGCAGTTGGCTGAATCATGGGATGGGGAGGGTGAGGTTGCCGGTGAAAGCCGCACTCTAGTTGAGACCAGAGTTGCCGACGACAACCCCTACGGGCGTCACTACCTTCTTGGAGGCATCAGTTGATGACCCACAATTATAGGGGGTGTATCGCAGTACTTTCGATAAATAGGAGTGTCGATCCCAACGAGGAGCAGAAGGTGTTGGCTAGTGGTATGGAGCAGGAAATCTCTGCAAATACTTAGCAAACGTATTTTAGGGGTTTTCTGATAAAGCAACAAAAAAAGTGCAAGTAATAAAGACAACGAACAAACACAAAAAGTGGCCCAATCCTTTCTTATCAAAGGACAAGCCGGTGGAAATACTTATAAGGACCAAACGTTCTCGAGGACACATGAGAATTCTGTCAAGTCTTTCGCTTCAAATAGCCGAGTACTCTTCTTTGGTGTTGTAAGTGTTGTGTGGGTGAACCTGTTCTAATGTACCGACCTTACTTGGACTAATACATACTTGTGATTAAACCCCATGCAAGCATCCGCAACTACAGGAAAGTAATTAAGATAAAAAACCTAACCACGGCCTTAAACTCTAAGATCCTATGCTCCCTTATGCAATGGTGTCCTAACGGGGGTTCAGGTTTCTGTCACTCCGGCAACCCCACAATTAGTAGCCAAATACACAATGCATTCCCCTAGGCCCATAAATGGTGATGTATCATGTAGCCAACGTTCACATGACACCACTAGAAGAATAGCACCACAACTTAAATACTAAGCCATTGAATAATAACTCAACACAAATCCACTACTAACAACATGACTTCTCCCATGTCCTCAAGAACTAAACGAACTACTCACAAGACATCATATGGATCAAGATCAAAGATGATATGGTGATGAATAACAATCTGAACATAAACAATAATCCAATGGTTCCACTCACAAGCATCAACTACAATAGTAATTAACACCAGGAAAGTTTCCCCTAAGAACTAAAGCAATATCCAACACAATTGTTACAGCGGGACGGAGTGGTGATGATGGTGCTGGTGGAGATGATGGTGTGGATGATGATGATGATCTCGATGAAGCCTATCTTGATGACGGTGTTGATGGCGACGATCTCCCCTCTCCGGGAAGGAATTTCCCCGGCATAAATCTGTCTGCCGGAGAGATCTTTCTCTCTCGGTGTTTTCCGCCCCGCAGAGGTGGCAGAAATCTATCTATGGTCGCTCTCCTGGTGTTAGGGTTCCATATGGAAGATATAGGCGAGAGGGTAGAGTCGGAGGCCATGCAGGTGGGCCACACCTGCCCTAGGCGCGAGGCAAGGTGGGCCCGCGCCTAGGGGTGGGCCCCTTGTGGCCTGGTTGCGCCTCCCCTTCTGGCTTCCTTCATCTTCCGGGAAAATATAATTTTCCCATATTTTTCTGCTATTTTTCTGATCTTCGCGAAATTGCATCAAAACACCTCTTTTTCCATCAGAATCCGGACTCCGGCAGTCCATCCTCCAAGAATCATCCAACATGCAAAAACAGTGGAAAAGACATAAGTAATACCTCATAATAAGACATATATCAATGAATAGAGGCAAATTATGATATATAATGGTGATGCAAATTGGACGTATCAACTCCCCTAAGCTTAGACCTTCGCTTGTCCCCAAGAGAAAACTGAGCTCAGTAAACATGTCCACGGGTTTATGGAGTGAAGTGTCGATAAAAGAATACGGATAAGAAGCATCACACTTACCATTACACAACTCATAGAAGAAAGCAACTCGCCATTATATAACTTAGCTTGCAACAAGTACAGGAGTCACAATAGAGATGCATAAAGATAAATCATAATTGGAATTGGAAAACTCTTGTTCCTGGTCAGAGAATAGCTGGCAAATGGTTTCACAAAAAGCTTGTGTAGAAGTTTTATAATAGGAGCACTCTTTTCTCAAAGGTTTTTCACAATGAAGGCTTTCAAAGTAATACTCAATAGATAAGAGTCTTGTGCAAACAAGGAAGATAAAGAACATGATTGAATAAATCACCATATGAATGCTTGCTGAAGATAGAGAGGAAGTAGGTTTACTGACTCAACCTAAAAGTAGAAGAAAGGTCCCTTCATAGAAGGAAGAAGGGATTTCAAGTTATAAAGAGCTTCCAAAAGATTATGGTACTTACTAGCTTTGAGCCCTCATTGCCCCTATCATAGGCATCTTGAGATGATTAAGGTTAAAGTTCATAAAGATGGAGTATATGCTTGACGAAATATAAGTTGGCAATCTCATGTCCCTTGAGTACGAGGGCCGCTCCTCATGCTACTCAACTTTAGTCACCAGTAAGTTTTTGTCATGGTAAGTACATGCATATCATAGAGAATCGCCAACGGGTACCCCTTGCACATGGTACATGAGTTATCCCATAACCAAAATGACAAGGCAAGCAGACAATGAGCATCTCAACGATCTTTTTATTTACTATGTGCATAGCTTTTATTGAGGATGCTTCATAGAATGCTCACTATAGTGATGCTGCAAGTTTCCACCATGATTAGGCATGGCTTAGGTTAGTTGCCCAGGCGTTTCTCTAACACAAAATACATACTCCATGGACTTACAAGTTCCCTCTTTATTTCACACCGTCGACGTCCATAAATAAAAGAGCATGATATCAACAGTGTACAACGTACAGGTGCAATGTTGAAAGCGTTCCCTGTGATAGTACGGTTCTGCTAATTCCAATGTATAGATGCAAGCATATACAATTTCCATGACACAATGGTTCAAGTCTATGAGGGGCAAGAAAATAAGGTGTGCCAACAAGTTCGTGAGAGCTTTACTAACTAGTTTTCACATAACAAAATACTTTTTAATTCAAAAGATAGATGAAGCTTGAGAATTTGCTTGGAATAGCAATTGCTAATAGGTAGATATGGTGGACACAAATGGCAAAGGTTTTGGTTAAAGGGTTTGGAAGAATGAGAAGTATGCCTTCTCAAAACAGGTTTTTTGCTAGCAAGGATGGGTAGCAAGCAAGAGAGTTGAAATAAACAAGAAAACCTACAAGTGATAAAGCCAAACATGCAATCTTCCTTGAAGGCACAAAAGATCTTAAATAAAGAACACTAAGCTTATGAGCCAACAAGAAAGAAAATAAATGATACAAAATACCTGTAAGATTTTTCTCTTTTTCTTTCAAACCTCAAAAAGTGTTGCTACTGACCAGAACTTGGTTTGCCAAAACCAATTTAGATTTACTTGATGCTCCCAAAGTGATGCCAATACTGATCAACAAGATCCATCATATAATAGAGATTGCAAACTAAAAAATAAGAAGTGCAAAAAGTAAAAGATAAAACTTCTCATTAATACTCCAATAAATGCACTCACACCAAGGGATACATAGATAGCCAACTAAAGGAGAGATACTTCCACATGCAAAGCAAACTATAAGATAACACCTTTACCAAAGATATGAATCCACTAAAAGGTAAAAGATAAAAGATAATGATTGTGATACCGCGGCACTCCCCCAAGCTTGGAACAAGTCAAGGGGATGCCAAACCTGATGATGAATTACTCCTTAGGTGGTGGTGTTGTTCTCTTGATAAGCTCCTCAACCAGCTTCCTCAACTCCTCAATCTCAAAGGTTAGAGCACGAATCAACTCCAAGTTTTGCTCAATGCGGTTCATGATCATATCGGACCGAGAATTCCAGTCCTTGCTAGTCTTTCCCCACTCTTCCTTCTTATTCCGTTCCTCCCCTGCATGGTTAGAACGAGGCATATACCACATCGAGGGCAAGCTCCCTTTGGGCACATGTTGATATTTCCGCTCATGTATAAGAGTGTGGAAGGGTTTCTTGGTACTTGGAGGAGGTGACCATGGAGAGAGGGTATGACGTGGAGGTTTCCCTCCTGTATACATCCGTGTTGTCCTCCTAAGCTTGGTAGGTTTCGCCACCACTCCAATGCTTGCGACGGTAGCGCGGGTGTCCGGTTGCTTGTCCTCCTCCATGTCTTCTTCATCACCTACCAAAATCTCCTCCTCCTTGGGTTTGTGAGGATCATATTTCTCGGGCTTCTTGCCTTTGTCATTGGCGGACATGGTGCTATAAACTTGAGAAGATTTCCTGACAAAAACAGATCGAAACGAAAACACGATGAGAACACGATTCACGAACCTCTAGGGATCCGAGGGGTTATATATTACGAAGTTTCAAAGCATAAGGAAGGTTTTGATACGAAAACGAGGCGAAGACGGAGTTCAAGGTGGTCTCACCCCCTCCAGGTGCGGCCAGCTGGGGCCCGCGCCTAGGGTGGGTTTGGCCACCCCGGACTCCGGTTCCTCCTCTATTCATTCTCGTAACTTCCCTTATGTATTAAAACCATCAAAAATATAAAAAGATTGGGATTTCACGAACCTTCTATTTTCACCACTTTTACCTATTCAAAGATGAACTCTGCAGACTCCTTTCCTCCTTCTCCTGGAAATTCCTTTTCTCACGAGGCAATACACAACATTCAATGGCAACATTAGTGTAAGTAAAAACAAAAAACCTTTAGGTTCACACTTCAATTGAAATCCATAAAAACAAAGGCTTCTATAAGAGGCAAATGCAAATGATAACACAAATCTGTCAAAACAGACCGGCAGGTAAAAATTGATTTTCTAGAAAATCTTCTGTTGCTCAAATCAAAAAGTGCAGAACTAATGAAAGTTGGATAACAACCTGGAGAACAAGCTCAGAAAAATACAGCTCCATCCGACGTACTGAGCTCCCTCAAGAATTTTTACAATGCAGCACAAAAATCTGTCCCAGGACAGCCACTTTTCACAACTCTTCTACTTCTCAAAAGTAGTTGAACTTGACACAAAAATCAAAACAAAAAGGATAAGGAGCGGTTATTACTGAATTAATAACTTCCAAGACTCAACCAAACTCTTGGGTTATCTCCCAACAAGTACTTTTCTTTAATGCCTTTAAGTTAGGCTTGAAACTTTCAAAGATGCTCACAAAGGAGATAAATACTTGAAGTGAAAGAGAGCATCAAGAAGCAAATAACCAACACATTTGAGTCTAACCCTTTTCCTATGCATGGGGGTATCATGAGAAAACAAATTGTTGAAACAAAAAGCCACCAGTATAGGAAGACAAAACAAATGCAACTTCAAAGCTTTCAACATAAAACGGGGAAACTTAACATTATTGAGATGCATAAAACCATGTTTCCCTCTCTCAAAATAACTTTCAGTAGCACTTAGAATATAGTTGACAATATAACCATCAAAGGAAACAACTCTATCATCAGAATGAGCATACTTACAGTCACCAAAAAGAGGTCCAAGGTCATAAACTGGATCAATAGGAGCAAGTTGTTCTATCCTAAAATCTTCATTAGTGTAACATCCCCAAATTCATATTCCAAAACTCATTCATATCATCTAAGCATTCATCATCATTTAGGGTTCTTCTCAAAAACAGAAACTTGTGCTATGATTTCATGTGAGTAAATTTCACTCATTAGGCCATCACTTTTTGAAACTTGAAAGATATAGAACTTGTTTACTTACCCCACTATGGGAAAGATTGAATATATTGTGTGAAATTGAATGCTATAATTTTTCTTGTAGATTTTGCTAGTGATTGTGATTGTGAAGAGTGTTGCTCTCCCCACTACCAAGGCAAGTGATATTTTCATGAATATTTCTAACCTATGTTTTGAACTAGCATTAGATATTTTGTTTACATGTTATTTTGTCTAATGCAAAAATTGGGAAATCCTATGTAGTTTAAAATAGTAGAATTGCTAAGGAATTTTCCTTATGATAAGTTGCCATGCCTTGCTTAGCCTAGCTATATAGCAAACAAGGGTTGGTGAAAAACTACACTTACTATGATGAAAATATTCTAAGTCATGAGACTTATACTTTCCTAATAAAACCACTAAGTCAAATGAACCTCCTGGGTGGAATGGAAGAATGGGTTATGTTGAGTGGTTACACAAGGCCATGGACTTGGGTTGTGTATCACACTTGTGGTAAGCCACCCAGGCACAAAGGGATTTGGAGGCCAAGTGTTGAGAAAGCTTACGGCAACCACTTGGCAATATGGGCTCTGCCTTGATCATATAGGTTGCTAGAACTTAGTCAATTGGAGTTGGTGGTAGATGGGATGATAGGTTGGAGCGTCCATTTGACTAAGGAAAGGCTTCGAAAGGTCTGTCTTGGGAAACCAAGTCCAGTGGGAAAGTGCACAACCTCTGCAGATGGAAAACCTAAGTACTTAGCCTAGTCCAAGGAAATGGACACTTTTGAGCATCAAGACATGGAAGCTACAAGAATCTCATCACTCCAACTTCTAAAGTAAAATTTATGGGTGAACAAGGGTGAAGACCCCAATGTCTATTGGTGGTTCTTTGGGAATGTTTTGACAAAGAAAACTTAGGATTTCAACTAATAGGTAAAACCTATTTTTACAAAGCAAGCCAAGCTACACTTAGCCAAAATGCATATAGTAACAGTCCACTTAAAATATACTAAGGTATCACTTGCCAATACTATTCCAAAGTATTGACCCTCGTGGCTGTAACTTGTGATGTTGCAGTTATTCGATGATGATTAGGAGTCATGAGTCTACACTCAACATGCTTGCTCGTGGCACATGAAGATGAAGACTTATGTTTATTTGCTTATTCCTTAAAACTCTTGTATTAGGCCTATGGCCATGAGTTGTAAAAGACTATGTTTTATCTCTGGAATGAATGTAATAAACGACCTTTGTATCTGGTACTTCATCTTAAACTGGATGCTAGCATTGATCCGTGGACTAGCATTGCAATCACAGGGATCCTTTCCTTTATAAAGGAGGGGTCTAACAGATGGTATCAGAGCACTGTGTTGCCTGTAGGATTATGACCCTAGGATTGAAAACCATTAAGGAAAATTTTCAACTACTTCTACACTTGTCTATTCTTCTCGTAAAACTTTTCTAATCTTTTCATTCTCAACTCCATTTGTAGATGAACTCCATCAACGAAGCCGTGAAGAAAGGACCACTCATGACCATGACCTTGGAGTGTGAAACTGAGTTTCCCAATATACTCAAGGACCTCATGGTGGCAATGGAAGCACATGGTGCAGCCGTGTACAAGGGCTTTCCAGTGATGGATGAAGGAGTGGAGTATTGGTGGGTGCAACTTCACTTGTACAAAAACAAGGAAGACAACCACAAAGAAAGGGGATTCTGCATGTACACCAACACTAAAATGCACACCACATTCTTTGAGTCAGCCAGAGATGCAGCTTGGAGGACTATCAAAGAACTAAGTGCTAGAGTCAAGCGTAATGCTCAACCTCCAAAAAGACTTAGAGAAAGCGAAGGAACTTACCCAAGAGTTGGAAGCCACCAAACAAGAGTTAAGGGGAGATATAATAGACTTAGTGATGGAATCATGTGAGCAAGATAGGTGGATTGCCTCTAGGAACATTGTGATAGCCACCAGATCCAGTGAGATAGGCCTATAAGCACACTTTGTAGTGGACCACCATCTATCACCTTATTTTCCAAAATGATACCTTAAATAAAGTGGACCTTGTTTGATGTAATGGATTTATGTATGCATGACTTGTGTGAAATTTGTGTTCCATGGTTATGTATGAGATGGTTGTTTTGTATTCATCTTAAAAATAGTGTTGACCTAACTTTTCAATTTTGTAAATAGATGCCTATTGCCGTCAGCACTGTTGAGGAGCTCCAGGTTACTCGTTTCGGACCCCGTATCATTGAGCTTACCACTTTGCTCGATCTCCCTCTTCCTACCATCACGGTGTAACCACTCACCAAGTTCGAGAGGAAGGACCTCTGGGGCTTCAAGGTGAACCAGCCAGGACGCCAGACTGAGCCTACTACAGAGGCCATCGTCTTCAAGCTGATGCACGACGACAGGGAGAGAGGCATGGAGGTAGTCATGCAGGACTGATAGGGCGCTTGTTAGCCGTCACTCCCGAGTTAGGGGTACTCACTTCCACGTCTTGAAGGCGTGATGTTGATGGAGATTCCATCGACTTTGAGGACGACTCGAGGACACGGCGAGCCGATACGTCTCTATCTCCGGACTTAGAGACTCTCCTCGTGCACGTGGACACGGATAGGACGAGCGTCATGCTTGGCAATGACGAAGCTTGAGTACCTACGCGAGAAGGACAAGCTTTTCGCACAGCAGGATGAGATGATCAAGGAAATGGAGACAAAGTTCGAGGCCCAGGACCGCAAGTTCAAGAGTCAGGAGAAACGCGTCCAGGATAGGAACAAGAAAATCCGGGACATGACCGAGGAACTGAAGTCCAAGGACTTCGAGCTTGAGCAGCAGCAGATGGTTATTGAGAGGCTTCGCTCCCAGAAGAGGGATCTCAAGGCCAAGGTCGATTCCTTGACCACTACGATTGAGGAGAACAAGACCGCGATGGAGAACGCATGTCTTACCTTCGTAGAGGAGGAGATTGATGCTGATGAGTAGACTTAACTACTCGTTTATCTTTTACATTCGTACTTATTATTGTGAACTTATTATTGGACCATCCGACATGTGGATGGCTTGCCATTTGTGTGTTTTACTTCATGAGCTTATTATATGGTTGTTGAACTTTAATTCTTATATTGTTTGTTATGTGTTTGCTTATGATGTATTGTGCATAAAACATCTATGGGTATCTCATTCTTATCTATTTGAACAAACCACAGATGCCTCCCCGTCGCGCAAACCCCAACCCCAACAACATCACCCCGGAAATGCACCAAATGATGAATGCGCAAACACAGCTTATGCAAATGATGACAACATTCATCCAAAACCAGAATAACAACAACAACCCCAACAACAACAACAACAACAACAACAACAACAACAACAACAACAACCCTCCGGGTTTTGATATGCTCACCAGATTTTTGCGTCTGAGGCCAGCAAAGTTTTCGGGAACAACCGATCCCATGGTAGCCAATGACTGGCTACGTTCTGTGAACAAGGACTTAGTGACCGTGGGTTGCACGGATGCTGAAAAAGTCAGGTTCGCAGCACATCTGTTGGAAGGCCCAGCCGCCACATGGTGGGACAACTTCCAAATCACCACTCCTATTGATGAAGTGACTTGGGACATCTTTGAAGATGGCTTTCGCACTGCTCATATCTCATCAGGAATAATGAGCCTGAAAAAGAAGGAGTTTCACAACCTGAAGCAGCGCCACCGCAGCGTGGCTGAGTACATCGAAGAGTTCAACAATCTGGCGCGCTATGCACCGGATGAGGTTGACACTGATGCAAAAAGAAAGGAAAAATTTCTGGAGGGTTTGAATGATGAGCTAAACCTACAGTTGTCTGTGGCATATGTTCCAACTTATCAGTCTTTGTGTGACAAGGCTGCTATTTTGGAGAGTAAAATGAAGCAAGTCGAGAGTAGGAAGAGGAAACACTCCGACAAGCACAGCTCGGGATCGTCTCACAAACGATCTCATTATGATGACAGTGGCAGCTCGGGATCCCATAAGCATGGGAAATTCAACAAGCACCACAACCACAACTGTCATGACAACAAGCATCATCGCAGTCATGACAATGACAAGTATAAGAACCACAAGAGTGGACATAAGATCCACCAAAGTGGTAATGTGTTAGACCCCTCCTTTATAAAGGAAAGGATCCATGTGATTGCAATGCTAGTCCCTGGATCAATGCTAGCATCCACAGTTTAAGATGAAGTACACAGATACAAAGGTCGTTTATTACATTCATTCCAGAGATAAAACATAGTCTTTTACAACTCATGGCCATAGGCCTAATACAAGAGTTTTAAGGAATAAGCAAATAAACATAAGTCTTCATCTTCATGTGCCACAGGCAAGCATGTTGAGTGTAGACTCATGACTCCTAATCATCATCTAATAACTGCAACATCACAAGTTCTGACCACAGAGGGTCAATACTTTGGAATAGTATTGGCAAGTGATACCTTAGTATATTTTAAGTGGACTGTATTACTATATGCATTTTGGCTAAGTGTAGCTTGGCTTGCTTTTGCTTAAAATAGGTTTTACCTATTAGTTGAAATCCCTAAGTTTTCTTTGTCAAAACATTCCCAAAGAACCACCAATAGACATTGGGGTCTTCACCCTTGTTCACCCATAAATTTTACTTTAGAAGTTGGAGTGATGAGATTCTTGTAGCTTCCATGTCTTGATGCTCAAAAGTGTCCATTTCCTTGGACTAGGCTAAGTACTTAGGTTTTCCATCTGCAGAGGTTGTGCACTTTCCCCACCAGACTTGGTTTCCCAAGACAGGACCTTTCAGAAGCCTTTCCTTAGTCAAATGGACGCGCTCCAACCTATCATCCCATATACCACCAACTGTCCAATTGACTAAGTTCTAGCAACCTATATGATCAAGGCAGAGCCCATATTGCCAAGTGGTTGCACTGTAAGCTTTCTCAACACTTGGCCTCCAAATCCCTTTGTTCCTGGGTGGCTTACCACAAGTGTGATACACAACCCAAGTCCATGGCCTTGTGTAACCACTCAACATAACCCATTCTTCCATTCCACCCAGGAGGTTCATTTGACTTAGTGGTTTTATTAGGAAAGTATAAGTCTCATGACTTAGAATATTTTCATCATAGTAAGTGTAGTTTTTCACCAACCCTTGTTTGCTATATAGCTAGGCTAAGCAAGGCATGGCAACTTATCATAGGGAAAATTCCTTAGCAATTCTACTATTTTAAACTACATAGGATTTCCCAATTTTTGTATTAGACAAAATAACATGTAAACAAAATATCTAATGCTAGTACAAAACATAGGTTAGAAATATTCATGAAAATATCACTTGCCTTGGTAGTGGGGAGAGCAACACTCTTCACAATCACAATCACTAGCAAAATCTACAAGAAAAATTATAGCATTCAATTTCACACAATATATTCAATCTTTCCCATAGTGGGGCAAGTAAACAAGTTCTATATCTTTCAAGTTTCAAAAAGTGATGGCCTAATGAGTGAAATTTACTCACATGAAATCATAGCACAAGTTTCTGTTTTTGAGAAGAACCCTAAATGATGATGAATGCTTAGATGATATGAATGAGTTTTGGAATATGAATTTGGGGATGTTACATAATGGTAGTGGAAGTGGAAGTCAGCATGTTAAAAAGGACATCAGTCAAGTTGAGTGCTTCAAATGCAAGAAGCTGGGGCATTATGCTAATGAGTGCCCTGAAAAGAAAGTGGAAGGACCTAACAAGCCAAATCCTTTCCAGAAAGGACAGGTTAACCACATCAATGTGGAGGAGGTCTATGAAGAACCTGATGCCGTTACTGGTAAGTTCAGACTCAATTCCATTCCAGCATTTGTACTCTTTGACACTGGTGCATCTCATTCATTCATATCAAAAGCATTTGTTGGTAGAAATGGGTTTGCATCTGAAAACATTGGGTGTCCAATAAAAGTTAGTTCTCTGGGTGGAGACATGATAGTAAGTCTTGGATGCCGGGACCTTGTCATAGAGTTTGGAAAACATAAGTTTCCAGTAAGCCTGATAATCCTAGATTCCCAAGGACTAGACGTAATTTTGGGAATGGATTGGATGGCTAAATATGAAGGAGTACTAGATTGCGCCAATCGTACAGTTGCACTCACAACTCCAGAAGGGAAAAGAATAAAATTCAAGTCAAACTTTGAACCCAAAGGAAGCAAGCTGAATTCTCTTAAGGGGGTTAGCATGGACAGTGTGCCAATTGTATGTGAGTATCCGGATGTATTTCCGGAGGAGTTGCCAGGAATGCCACCAGATAGAGATGTGGAGTTTCTGATAGATTTGGTACCAGGTTCTGGACCAATAGCTAAGAGACCGTACAAAATGTCAGTTGATGAACTAAAATAACTCAAGAAACAGCTAGGGGAACAGTTGCAGAAAGGGTTTATTCAACCAAGTTCTTCATCTTGGGGAGCCCCAGTATTGTTTGTGGAGAAGAAGGATAGAACGCAAAGATTATGTATTGACTACCGTTCTCTCAACGAGGTGACCATCAAGAACAAATATCCTTT
Source organism: Avena longiglumis (assembly GCA_030063025.1). Classification (NCBI taxonomy): domain Eukaryota; kingdom Viridiplantae; phylum Streptophyta; class Magnoliopsida; order Poales; family Poaceae; genus Avena; species Avena longiglumis. The sequence continues at coordinate 33,134,146 of CP125975.1, forward strand.
GCCAAGAATCAACGACTTGTTTGATCAGTTAGAAGGAGCATGTGTGTTCTCGAAGATTGATCTTGATCGGGGCTATTTTCAACTCAAGATAAGAGAGCAAGACATACCTAAGACAGATTCACCACAAGGTATGGATTGTATGAGTACACCGTGATGCCTTTTGGTTTAACCAACACTCCAAAGATACTTCATGAATATGATGAATAAGGTATTCATGGAATTCCTTGACAAGTTTGTGGTCGCTTTTCATCGATGACATCTTAGTCTACTCCAAGAGCAAGGAAGAACATGAAAGACACTTGCGCTTGATACTTGAAAACTAAGAGAGCATAAACTTTATGCCAAATTTAGCAAGTGTGAGTTTTGGTTAGAGGAAGTTGGTTTTCTTGGTCATGTTATGACAAAGATGGTGTAGATTGATCCTGCTAAGGTTTCATTTGTGATGAATGGGAATCTCCCAAAAATGTAAAAGAAGTTCGTAGTTTCCTCGGCTTAGCGGGTTACTACAGAAGGTTCATTGAAAATTTCTCAAAGGTTGCTAAGCCAATGACGGAATTGCTAAAGAAGGACAAGAAATTTGCTTGGACCGAAGGTTGCGAAGTCAGCTTCCAAGAGTTAAAGAAGAGACTTGTGACAGCACCAGTTCTATGTCTGCCAGATTTGGAAAAGGATTTCCAAGTATATTGTGATGCGTCACATCAAGGTTTGGGTGCCGTACTTATGCAAGATGGTAAAGTCGTAGCCTATGCTTCGAGACAACTCAAAACTCATGAGGTAAACTATCCTACTCATGATTTAGAGTTAGCCTCTGTCGTCCATGCACTCAAAACATGGAGACATTATCTTTTGGGTAAGCGGTGTGAAGTGTTCACCGATCATAAGAGCTTGAAGTATATCTTCACCCAGAAAGAAATCAACATGAGGCAAAGGAGATGGCTAGAACTTATCAAGGATTACGACCTAAGTTTGCAATACCACCCCGGTAAAGCGAATGTAGTAGCCGATGCTCTAAGTCGTAAGACGTTTGTAAATGGCCTTACCAAAGGGGAATTGTCAGATGACTTGTGTAAGCAATTCAAGGAACTCAGATTAGAGATTGTACCAGAAGGACATCTCATGTCCTTAGATGTTCAACCCACTTTATTGGACAAGATCCGAGAAGTTCAGAAGACTGATAAGGAAATTGAAAAGATTAAGGAAAATATAAGTCTAGGGAAAGCCAAGAGTTTCCATATAGACGAACAAGGTACCTTATGGCACGGGAAACGTATTTGTGTTCCAAAAGATCCGGAGTTGCGGAAACTGATTCTACAAGAGGCTCACAACTCTCCGTATTCTATTCACCCGGGAAATACCAAGATGTACATGGACATGAAGGAAAGATTTTGGTGGAACAATCTCAAAAGGGACATCGCCGAACATATTGTTTTGTGTGATGTGTGTAGCAGAGTCAAAGCGGAGCACCAGAAACCAGCAGGTTTGCTTCAACCACTGCCTATTCCTGAATGGAAGTGGGAAAATATTGGTATGGATTTCATTACCGCATTACCAAGGACCAGGTCAGGGTATGATTCCATATGGGTGGTAGTGGATCGCTTAACTAAAGTGGCTCATTTTATACCCGTGAAGACAACTTATACAAGTGCCAAGTTAGCAAAAATTTACATGAGCAGAATTGTATGCCTTCACGGTGTGCCAAAGAGTATTGTGTCGATAGAGGAACAGTTCACTTCTCACTTTTGGAGACTTCATGAATCTTTGGGAACAGATTGGAATTCGATCGCCTTTCATCCCCAAACTGATGGACAAACGGAAAGGACTAATCAAATTCTTGAAGACATGTTGAGAGCATGCTTTAGACTATGGAGCAAGTTGGGATGAAAGCTTGCCTTACGCAGAGTTCTCTTACAACAATAGTCATCAAGCTAGTATTGGAATGGCACCATTTGAGTTACTCTACGGAAAATGTACCACCCCATTACTATGGAATGGTGGGAGAGAGAAGTTTATTTGGACCTGATCTTATCAAAGACGCCAAGAGAAGGTCAAATTGGTTAAGGACAGGTTGAAGGTAGCAGTCCGATAGAAAAGCTACGCAGACTCCAAGCGTAGAGAAGTCACCCTCTGAAGTTGGGGATAGAGCTTATCTCGAGGTATCATCACCACTCGTGGAGTGAAAAGATTTGGAGTCAAAGGAAAGTTGGCACCAAGATATGTTGGGCCATTCAAGATTCTAAGTCGCAAGGGAGAAGTTGCATATGAAGTTGAATTGCCAGAATCTCTGTCAGCTGTCCATAATGTGTTTCACGTAAGTCAGCTTAAGAAATGTCACCCAGAAATGGAGGAAACTTCTCTGAAAGATACCATACCTTTGGAAGAAGTCCAACTAGAGAGTGATCTCACCTATGAAGAAAAGCCTGTCAAGATTCTTGAGACCGCAGAAAGAGTCACAAGGACAAAAACTATCAAGTTTTGCAAGGTACAATGGAACCATCACTCCAAAGAGGAAGCAACATGGGAAAGAGAAGATGACCTTCGGAAAGACCACCCTCACCTATTTGCTAGCCAATCCGAATCTCGAGGGCGAGATTCATCTTAAGGGGGTTAGATTTGTAACATCCCCAAATTCATATTCCAAAACTCATTCATATCATCTAAGCATTCATCATCATTTAGGGTTCTTCTCAAAAACAGAAACTTGTGCTATGATTTCATGTGAGTAAATTTCACTCATTAGGCCATCACTTTTTGAAACTTGAAAGATATAGAACTTGTTTACTTGCCCTACTATGGGAAAGATTGAATATATTGTGTGAAATTGAATGCTATAATTTTTCTTGTAGATTTTGCTAGTGATTGTGATTGTGAAGAGTGTTTCTCTCCCCACTACCAAGGCAAGTGATATTTTCATGAATATTTCTAACCTATGTTTTGAACTAGCATTAGATATTTTGTTTACATGTTATTTTGTCTAATGCAAAAATTGGGAAATCCTATGTAGTTTAAAATAGTAGAATTGCTAAGGAATTTTCCCTATGATAAGTTGCCATGCCTTGCTTAGCCTAGCTATATAGCAAACAAGGGTTGGTGAAAAACTACACTTACTATGATGAAAATATTCTAAGTCATGAGACTTATACTTTCCTAATAAAACCACTAAGTCAAATGAACCTCCTGGGTGGAATGGAAGAATGGGTTATGTTGAGTGGTTACACAAGGCCATGGACTTGGGTTGTGTATCACACTTGTGGTAAGCCACCCAGGCACAAAGGGATTTGGAGGCCAAGTGTTGAGAAAGCTTACAGTGCAACCACTTGGCAATATGGGCTCTGCCTTGATCATATAGGTTGCTAGAACTTAGTCAATTGGACAGTTGGTGGTAGATGGGATGATAGGTTGGAGCGCGTCCATTTGACTAAGGAAAGGCTTCTGAAAGGTCATGTCTTGGGAAACCAAGTTTGGTGGGGAAAGTGCACAACCTCTGCAGATGGAAAACCTAAGTACTTAGCCTAGTCCAAGGAAATGGACACTTTTGAGCATCAAGACATGGAAGCTACAAGAATCTCATCACTCCAACTTCTAAAGTAAAATTTATGGGTGAACAAGGGTGAAGACCCCAATGTCTATTGGTGGTTCTTTGGGAATGTTTTGACAAAGAAAACTTAGGGATTTCAACTAATAGGTAAAACCTATTTTTAAGCAAAGCAAGCTACACTTAGCCAAAATGCATATAGTAATACAGTCCACTTAAAATATACTAAGGTATCACTTGCCAATACTATTCCAAAGTATTGACCCTCTGTGGCTGTAACTTGTGATGTTGCAGGTTATTCCGATGATGATTAGGAGTCATGAGTCTACACTCAACATGCTTGCCTGTGGCACATTAAGATGAAGACTTATGTTTATTTGCTTATTCCTTAAAACTCTTGTATTAGGCCTATGGCCATGAGTTGTAAAAGACTATGTTTTATCTCTGGAATGAATGTAATAAATGACCTTTGTATCTGTGTACTTCATCTTAAACTGTGGATGCTAGCATTGATCCAGGGACTAGCATTGCAATCACAGGGATCCTTTCCTTTATAAAGGAGGGGTCTAACAATTAGGCAAGCTATTTTCACAAGGAGCTTTAGCAAATTTGGAAAAGTTAAACTCATAAGAATCTCCATCAAACTTAGTTAAAACTTTATCCTTCTTACAATCTATAATAGCTCCACAAGTGTTCAAGAAAGATCTACCAAAAATGATAGGACAAGTTTTACTAGCTGCTAAATTAAGCACTAGCAAATCAGCAGGATACTTAACCTTACCTCAAAGAACCTCCACATCTTTTACAATACCAATAGGGCAAATGGTTTCCTTATTTGTAAGGTGAATAACCAAATCAATGTCCTCAAGCTCACAAGGACTAATATCATGCATAATTTCCCTGTAAAGATCATAAGGAATAGCACTAGAACTAGCGCCAATATCACATAAACCATAGTAGCAATGATCACCAATTTTAAGAGAAAGCACAGGAACACTAGCTTTTCTAGTCTTACTAGGATGAGAGATAATATTAGAAGCGTCTTCACAAAAGACAATATGCTCATCCTCTATATTTCTAGCGTCAAGATCTTTCACAATAGCTACCACAAGTTCAATATTCAATTGCTCATCAGGCTCCACAGTTTTCTTAGTACCTTTATTATCTGCACTAATCATCATAGAATACTCCTTTACCTTAGCTGGGAAAGGTATTTTCTCAACATAAGGTTCAAGCACAGTATGATTAGTAGTACAAACTTCAGTGCTTCTAACAGGAACATGACTAACAACATATTTATAAGGTGCATTGTACTTATTCCACTTATTCTTGGGAATTTCTATGTAAGAGGCAAAGGCCTTAAAACAGTTGGCAATACTTTGGGAATCAAGACCAAACTCATTTCTAATATCACGGAAGTTATCAGTTCCCATAAAAGATTTAATGCATTCATAATCATAGTTTATACCTGACTTTCTTCCTTTGTCATTCTCCCAAGCTTCAGTGTTCACTTGAATACGGTCTAAGAGATCCCATTTAGCTTCTTCCTTCATACGTGTGAATGATCCAACACAAGAAGCATCTAGTAAATCTTTATCATGAAGAGAAAGCCTAGCATAAAAGTTATTGATAATGATATTGTTAGGGAGTTCATGAATAGGACATTTAAGCATTAGTAACTTCAATCTCCCCCAATCTTGAGTTGTACTCTCTCCATCATGAGGATAAAAGTTATATATCAGATTTCTATCCTTACAAATCTCACTAGGAGGATAGAATTTATAATAAAAGAGAGAAGCCATTTCCTCCCATTCCATGGATTGTCCATTCTTTAGCAGCTTATACCATTCTTCAGCTCTCCCTTTCAAGGATATAGAGAGTAACTTCTTCTTCACCTGTTCAGTTGTGATACCCGCACACTTAAACAACCCGCATAATTCATGGATAAAAAGCAAATGATCACCAGGATGGACAGTTGCATCCCCAAAATAATAATTATTCATAATATGATCAAAAATACTTGTAGGTATCTTAAAAGGATCTATATCAATAGGTGGTGTTCATCTACTACCCTAGCAGTGGTAGTAATTTTCCCAAACAGAAAACCAAGTGGGTTATCCATATTGGAAACAAAGTAACAAGCAGTAACAAAAAGCAATACTCATAGTAGAAGTTTCATTTACCAGTTCCACTCTTCAATAGAGCTTCACTCCCCGGCAACGGCGCCAAAAAATAGTCTTGATGACCCACAAGTATAGGGGGTGTATCGCAACACTTTCGATAAATAGGAGTGTCGATCCCAACGAGGAGTAGAAGGTGTTTACTAGAGGTATGGAGCAGGAAATCTCTGCAAATACTTAGCAAACTGATTTTTAGGGGTTTTCTGATAAAGCAACAAAAAAAGTGCAAGTAATAAAGACAACGAACAAACGCAGCAAGTGGCCCAATCCTTTCTTAGCAAAGGACAAGCCGGTGGAAATACTTATAAGGACCAAACGTTCTCGAGGACACATGGGAATTCTGTCAAGTGCTTTATCTTCAAATAGATGAGTACTCTTCTTTGGTGTTGTAAGTGTTGTGTGGGTGAACCTGTGCTAATGTACCGACCTTACTTGGAATAATACATACTTGTGATTAAACCCCCTGCAAGCATCCGCAACTATACGAAAGTAATTAAGATAAAAACCTAACCACAACCTTAAACCCTGAGATCTTATGCTCCCTTATGCAATGGTGTCCTAACGGGGGTTCATGTTTCTGTCACTTCGGCAACCCCACAATTAGTAGCCAAATACACAATGCATTCCCCTAGGACCATAAATGGTGAAGTATCATGTAGTCGACGTTCACATGACACCACTAGAAGAATAGCACCACAACTTAAATACTAAACCATTGAATAATAACTCAACACAAATCCACTACTAACAACATGACTTCTCCCATGTCCTCAAGAACTAAACAAACTACTCACAAGACATCATATGGATCAAGATCAAAGATGATATGGTGATGAATAACAATCTGAACATAAACAATAATCCAATGGTTCCACTCACAAGCATAAACTATAATAGTAATTAACACCAGGAAAGTTTCCCCTAAGAACTAAAGCAATATCCAACACAATTGTTACAGCAGGACGGAGTGGTGATGATGGTGCTGGAGGAGATGATGGTGTGGATGATGATGATGATCCCGATGAAGCCTAGCTTGATGACGGTGTTGATGGCGACGATCTCCCCTCTCTGGGAAGGAATTTCCCCGGCATAAATCTGTCTGCTGGAGAGATCTTTAGCTCTCGGTGTTTTCCGCCCCGTAGAGGTGGCAGAAATCTATCTGTGGTCGCTCTCCTAGTGTTAGGGTTCCATAAGGAAGATATAGGCGAGAGGGTGGAGTCGGAGGCCAGGCAGGTGGGCCACACCTGCCCTAGGCGTGGGGCAAGGTGGGCCCGCGCCTAGGGGGTGTGGGCCCCCTGTGGCCCGGCTGCGGCTCCCCTTCTGGCTTCCTTCGTCTTCCGGGAAAATATAATTTTCCCATATTTTTCTGCTATTTTTCTGATCTTCGCGAAATTGCATCAAAACACCTCCTTTTCCATCAGAATCCAGACTCCGGCAGTCCATCCTCCAAGAATCATCCAACATGCAAAAACAGTAGAAAAGACATAAGTAATACCCCATAATAAGACATATATCAATGAATAGAGGCAAATTATGTAGGGGTTCGTAGCATGGAAAACAAAAAAATCTACCGCATGCACACAAACAAGCCAAGATCTATCTACTAGATTGTAGCAACGAGTCGATAGAAGCACTCACCCTCGAAGATTCCAAAGCGGTTAACGAGAGCAGATTCTCATGGGTGATGTAGTCGTACACTTGCCGATCTCAAGATCGCGTAGACGATCCTTCCGGCGCTGCGTTCCAGCAGCGCTTCCGCAGTCGGTCACACGTTCGGTACTCGATGAAGACCTTCCTCTCCCTTGTTCCAAAGATTGGAGGTTGTAGTTCTCCTCGCGATTCCGGCACGACGACATGGTGTCGGAGTAGAGGAAGATCCCGAGGCTTCGCCTAAGCCGGTCACGAGTTATGGTGGAATTAGGGTTTTCCCGGTGGTCTAGGGTGTAGAAGACCGGGAGGAGGAGGAGGTGTCGGCGGCGGCTAGGGCGACGGCGACGGGCCGGCGGCGGCGCGGCGGCGGGGCTGCGGCGGCTCGGGTGGAGTGGGGCTAGGCTTGGTGCTTTGGGGCAGCCCTCCCCCTCTATTTATGAGAGGGGGAAGCCTTGGGAGGGGTGAGTTTGAATCCACTTCCAAACCCCAAGTTGGAAGGACTCTTTCCTACTTCCACTAGGAAACTATTGTTCTAGTTTGACTTTTCAAACCTCCCGTTTGACTTTCAATTTAGAGCTTTAATTCTCTCTCACAAATGACCACACCAGGTGACCTAGGATATGATCTAATCATTCCAATTACCCATGACACATTCATGGACCATTCTCCTTCCAGACCGGTGAACCTTCTAGAACCTTCTAGAACCTCTCCGATGAAGACATCAGAATGTTTCCCGAACTCCGGAATCGGACTTTCCTTATATGAATCTTATTCTCTGGACCATTCCGGATCTCCTCGTGATATCCCGGATCCCATCCGAGACTCCGAACAACATTTAGTATCCCTACTAACATTCCATATCTACTAAACAACATCGAATCCTTAAGTGTGTCTCCCTACGGTTCGTGAATTATGCGGACATGACCGAGACACTTCTCCGATCAATAACCAATAGAGGAATCTGTAAATTCATATGGCTCCCACATATTTCTACGATTACTTTGCGATTGAATGAACCACTTACATACGATACCAATTTCCCTTTGTCTCACGATAGTTTACTTATCCGAGGTTTTGATCGTCGGTATCTCTGTATACCTAGTTCAACCTCATTACTGATAAGTACTATTTTATTGTTCCCATGATATGTGATCCCTTGTGAGCCAGTCACATGCTTGCAAGCTAATTGGATGACATTCCACCGAGAGGGCCCAGAGTATATCTATTCGTCATATGGATGGACAAATCCCACTCTTGATCCATGTGCCTCAACCCATACTTTCTGAACACTCAATGCCACCTTTATAGCCACCCAGTTACGGTGTGGTGTTTGATGTCATCAAAGCGTCCTTCCGGTGATGGTGATTACCATGATCTCATGGTCGAAGGAATTAGGTTACTATGTATCAGAAAGCTTATAGCAAACGAACTATTGAAATGACTTGATCTTTATGCTACGCTTATCTATAGGAGTATGTCCATCATACCATTCTCCTAATGATATGATCTTGTTGTTAATAACATCTCAATGTTCATGATTGAGAAACCACGATCATCTATTAACCAACAAGCTAGTATTATAAAGAGGCTTTACTAGGGACTCTAATTTAGTTTACAAATCACACAAGTATTAATGTTCCTGGTTAATACTGTTATAGCATGAATGTAAACATTTATCATAAACACAAAGATATAATAATAACCACTTTTATTATTGCCTCTAGGGCATATCTCCAACAAATTATGATATAGAATGGTGATGCAAATTGGACGTATCATTGGTATGCAACTCTCACCTTCCCTCCCAACATCCTCCGGGGGAAACCCCAAATCCGTTCTCTAGATTGGATGATGGCGGTGCTAGCTGGCGTCGTATTCCATCTTGAGGACATCATCTTTGGAGGTGGATCCGAACAGAGGGACCAGTGGTTCGCGGAGGTGTGGGTGGTTTGGCTGCATGAGCCCCTTCTACATGCAAGGAGCGTCAGATGAGCACTTTGCTCTTTACTCACAGTTTTAGATAGACACATGTCCCTATCTTGGCATGTTGTTTCTTTCTAGCATCATCGAGGTTGGCCCAAAATCTTATGTTGGATCCAATCGATGCAGCGGTTTTCAGTGGCGCACTTAGAGCGGAGTTACTCTGGTGCCCGGCTGGGTGTGTCATGTGTTCCGCTTCAGGCATCTTGTATGTCTTATGGGGCTCTAGGCGTGGCTTTCCATTGTAAGAGAATATCCACTAGCATTCCTAGGATACCGATCCCAGGGCGTTTTTTTGGTCCGGACGCTAAAATCGGCCCAGTCGTGTTCCTAGGAACCTGTTTTCGTCTAGATTCGGGCGAACTTTGGTCCGGGCTTCCCGGGCCATTCCCAGGATTCCGAGAATGCCCTAGGAACACCGGACGAAGCGAAATAGGGCGTAGGCCAGCTCTGTCGGCGAGAGAAGGCCGGACTCCCGCCCTTTTGTTGCTCCCTCTCCCGCCTTTCTTCCCCATTCCTCCCACTCCCGCTTGCCATGCCGCCCAAGATTTTCGTCAAGCCCAGATCAAAACTCGGCAAGGTTTCAGGGGAGAAGAATGCGAGGAAGCCGAGAGCGCCGGCGATGAAGCCAGAGGACATGTGTAGCACCGAGTGGCTGGCCACTACGCAGAGGAGGAAGATCTCGTCGGACGAATGAAAGGAGAGAAAGGAGAGGGCGAAGCTCAGGCATGAACAAGAGCACGCCGACGAGCAGGCGACAATGAGGGTGAATCAGGCGAAGCAGGCGGCAGCAGCGTGCGCGACGATGATGGCGGTGCCGTATCCCTCCCACTTGGGAAGCCAGGCAAGCATCGGTTTGCCGGCTGGATTCTTGCTGTTTTCTCCGGTCGGCTTCTAGGAGAGCCGGGCGAACGCTCAACAAAGGTACTCCTCGTCCCCCGAGTTCGACGGCGGGTTCAACCCGAACGTGGTCTTCCCCTGCACCACGACTGGCCCTCCTTCGGCCTTCAACATCGACATCAACATCTCCTACTCCACCTCTCCGGCGTACGCAGTCCATTCATCGGTGATGCGCCGCGGCCCACTGCCTTTCGGCGGAAGCTCGTCCCAAGCAACCTACGGCGAGGCCGACGCGCACAACCTGTTCGGCGGAATACCGGCCAGCATGTCGACCGAGACATACATGCAGGACATGATTTCCCAAGGCTCGGCCGTCAACCCCTACTTCTTCACGCAAGAATAGTCCCGGGCCGATTCCGAACACAGCATCGAGTCTCAGGATTTCGCCGACCTCGACGCCAAAGAGACGCATGCCGAACCGACGCAGGTCGAGGACACCGAGGTTGACGCCGTGCTTCCGACGAAGGGTAAGAAGGGCAAGAAGAAGCCGGGCACATCAGCGTCGAAAGCGCGAATCAAGTGGACGGTGCCCGAGGACCTTTGTCTCGCCGAAGCCTAGAAAACGATGAGTATGGATCCCATCACTGGTGCCAACCAAAACTCCGACAACTATTGGAAGAGCGTGAAGCTAGCGTTCGACGAGCATAGCTTTGCGACCCGAAGTATAACAAAATTCATATGGAGAGAGGGGAGAAGGACATGACCAACCATTGGGGGCTCATCCACCATGCGTGTAGCAAGTGCCACGGCTACGTGGAAGAGGTGGAACGCACACAACCCAGCGAGGAAAACATGGAAAACAAGGTATTCACAAACACTAGCCGAAGTTATGACAAGCTCAAGCATATCTTGACACACTTTGTCTTCCATTTTGCAGCTCCTTCGTGCACTCGTTTTGTACCGGGACGACATGAAGGCGTAGTTCAAATTCCACCATGTTTCACCGAGATCGAGCACTATGAAAAATGGCGGGACACTCGCCTGAGCCTCGCTAAGACCAAGGACGGCATGTACAACCCGGAGGCCCCTCCCCTGCTGCCGGCGAAGGAAGGCCAGAGATCGGCCAGAAGAAGGCGAACATGCTCAAAGCCGCCGGACCTCCCGCCGAGCGTCTCTAGGCTTCAATCGAGAAGTGCATTGCTGACACGAGGGCACACTCCAAGAAGAGGGCCAAGAAGAGTGACGAGAGGTGAGCGCAGCTGATCGAGAACCAATGGCGAAAGATGGACCTCCTCAAGGCCAACTACGCCGCCAAGAAGAGGAACACGAATCTCTAGTTCCTGATGGACGGGGAGGACACGTCGACGATGAGTTCGCCGGTCAAGGCCTGGTACATGGCGCGCTGTAATGCCATCCTCCAGGAGGACAACGCCGAGATCATGCCTGGCCCTGCGCCGAACGCCAATGGTACGCCGAGCATGGCTTCCACCTCCTCCAACCAGTCGGCTAGGACGCCCGACCCCGCCGCATCGACCATGCCGCAGGAGCCCATCCCCATCGACGACTAATGGCCGAGCCTTTTTACCCGGTTCTGTAGTAATTTGTCGCTGGACTTGTTGGACGTAATTCTGTCGAACACCTTTCGGGCAAGCTCTCGCCGGCAGGAACGATAAAAATTCGAACATGTCGCAGTTTTCTCTTCGCCTGGGAAACCGGCCTGGGAATGCGAGTGGGAAACTCGGCGTTCCCAGGCGAAATCAAGTTTTGTCCGACCAAAAAAATTCCGGATTACGGCCTGAAAACGCTCAACGAGTGGAGATGCTCTAAAGGTTTTCTTTTTTTTCTCAAATAAATCAAGCAGTCCATTTTCTATCTATATACTGGATTTAGCAGTTCTTCTGCTAATATTAAAAAAAACATGCAAGCATGAGGATAGTCTGAATAGGCAGTTTTGGTTTGCATTTAATCTAGCTGGCCCGACACGGCTGTGCCTCGTACCTCCGCCTCCGCACTGACACACTATCCAAAAAGAGAACACCCCACCACGTCGTTCAACTGCCAAGCCAAGCCGACGCAACGGCGGCGTGCAACCCCATAGTCTCCAGTCCCCACCCACCTCCCAATCGCTCTGAGGCCGAATCCGACAGGATCGACGAGATTCGTTCTTGGAGTCGGAGACGGATGGCATCTCGGAGCGGTTCCTAGTGCCCAGCGTCCCTATATATTCTCAGGGGGCGGCAGGGGAGCGCCCGTGTCTGAGGCAAGGTAAATTCATTCGCTCTCGGGAGATCTAGGTCCCGACCGTCTCCTTTTTCGTTCCGGCACGGGCGGAGTGTGGGCGTCCCCCCAGGGTGTCGTGGTGGTATCACGGCATATGCCATGGGTAGGCTAAAGTTGGGGCCGATGGACGTGGAGGAATCCGGGGAGGGATGATGTAGTGAAGACCGCACTCGTATGAACAAAGAGAAATACAATGTATATTGGATTGAATCTCTCAAGTGGAGATAACACCTCACTCTATACATCTAATCTCTTATAATCTTGCCATACTTGTGGCTACAATCATGCTCCTTGAGCTGTATCTCCTATGCCTCTATCTATATCTCACTGTGAGAGTGGAGGAAGAGGAAGAAGGAGAGCTCTTATTGAGCAGAGAGGGGAGGAGCCCTTCGGGGCCTCTCCTGAGAACGATCCCCCTGGTGCTCCTTATAAAGAGGAGCCCAGGGGGCAAAGCTTGTTCCCCACGCTTGACATCTGTGTAGCATATTCCTAGCATCTTCTTTGATGCTCAGCATATGCCTTGGCATCTTTGGAGATGCCATGGCATACTCCTCAGCATATTCTTGATGCCAAGGGCATATTCCCTAGCATCTTCTTGATGCCAAGGGCATACTCCATAGGTCCATGTGCCAGTCTGAGCCATGGGCGTCTCAATACTGGCACGAGACTTGTTTGTCTCGTCCTGGGTTGATGTTGAGTCGTTGTAGATGGCGTGAAGTCATCTGAGGTGAATAAGGGGGTGTTTGGGTCCTTATATCTCGGCCCAAACGTCCTGTAATTAGTGGTAATTCGGCCTGGCAGAGAGTTAATTCGGCATGGGCCTGATCTGAGTCAAATCTCCTCCCTGCCGAGCTAAACCATGGCCCAGCCGGGTTATGCAGCGGCCCAGCCGGGGTTGCACTCGTCCGGATTGAAGTGGAGAACCCGCGGTGGGCCGAGATGACTGAGGTCGGCCCACCCGGGGGAGGCGCTTGGGCTGGTGGAGTCCGCTGGCGTGGGAGCAGAAGGTTCCCCGCGGTGGGCCGAATCCGGCCCACCCGGGGGAAGCGATTGAGGCAGGGGGATCGACGTACGCGGGAACCTCGGGGTGAGGAGGAGACGGTGTGGCGGTTCGGGCGACGTGGCAGGATTCGGTGGGGTGACAAGGTTGGCGAGGTGGAGGTCGGCGGGACGCGATGGTGGTTCGGACAGTGGGCCGGATTAGGCTCAGTTCGGCCCGTTAGTGTTGTTTTGCCTAGGAGAAATAATGGAGACAGGCCGCGATAGCTGTAATTCGTCCCAGGTCCTCTTTCTTCCTTTTCTCCTTTATATTTCTTTCTTAATCTCTCTTGTCTTTTGATATATCTTTTTGTATCTCTCTGTTCCTTTATAGAAATATCCAATACTCTCTTGAGGTCTCTTTATACCTCAACTCTGGGGTACCTGGGGTTATATCCCCGACATTAGTCCCCGAGGCCATGTGGGATTCGTAGAATCGCTCATGGGCTTTGTATCTAAATGTCCCCAGAGTTGTTTTCTGACACACAACTTCTTTGTCACCTATTTCTTGGTCGCATAATCCTCTTGGGTAAGTTTGTGGCTTTGGCCTTCTTGGGCTCTGCTCATAATCCTTCTGGGCTCTGGTCATAACCTCTCTGGGTAAGTTTCTGGACTTCTGGCCTTCATGGGCACTGGTCATATCTCCTTTGGGTAAGTTTATGGACTTCTGGCCTTCATGGGCGCTGGTCATAACCTCTTTGGGTAAGTTTCTGAACTTTTGGCCCTCATGGGCATTGGTCATAACCTCTTTGGGTAAGTTTCTTGACTTCTGGCCTTCTCGGGCATTGCTCTTTTAACCCCATTGGGTAAGTTATGAGTTCTTGCCTTCTTTGTCATTGCTCTTTTAACCTCATTGGGTAAGTTATGAGTTCTAGCCTTCTTGGGATCTGCTCTTTTAACCTGTTTGGGTAAGTTATGAGCTCTGGCCTTATTGGGCACTGCTCTTTTAACCTCTTTGGGTAAGTTATGAGCTCTGGCCTTATTGGGCACTGCTCTTTTAACCTCTTTGGGTAAGTTATGAGTTCTGGCCTTCTTGGGCTCTGCTCTTTTAACCTCTTTGGGTAAGTTATGAGCTCTGGCCTTATTGGGCACTGCTCTTTTAACCTCTTTGGGTAAGTTATGAGTTCTGGCCTTCTTGGGCTCTGCTCTTTTAACCCGTTTGGGTAAGTTATGAGCTCTGGCCTTATTGGGCACTGCTCTTTTAACCCGTTTGGGTAAGTTATTTCCCAAGTCATCTGATTCCAAATACGAGTTACTTTACTCAAAATTGACTTTATGTCTTAAGTCTGAGTCCTCTGACTCAAATCCGAGGTATATGATTCAAATCCGAGTTATCTCATTTCAAATCTGAGTTACTTTACTCAAAATTGACTTTATGTCTTAAGTCTGAGTCATCTGACTCAAATCCGAGTTATATGACTCAAATCCGAGTTAACTCATGCCAAATCCGGGTTACTTTACTCAAAAATTGACTTTATGTCTGAAGTCTGAGTCATATGACTCAAATCCGGGTCATATGACTCAAATCCGAGTTAACTCATCCCAAATCCGAGTTACTTTACTCAAAATTGACTCTATATCTGAAGTCTGGGTCATCTGACTCAAATCCGAGTTATATGACTCAAATCCGAGTTAACTCATCCCAAATCCGAGTTACTTTACTCAAAATTGACTCTATGTCTGAAGTCTGAGTCATCTGACTCAAATCCGAGTTATATGACTCAAATCCGAGTTAACTCGTCCCAAATCCGAGTTACTTTACTCAAAATTGACTCTATGTCTGAAGTCTGAGTCATTTGACTCAAATCCGAGTTATACGACTCAAATCCGGGTTAACTCATCCCAAATCCGAGTTACTTTACTCAATTTTGACTTTATGTCTTAAGTCTGAGTCATCTGACTCAAATCCGAGTTATATGACTCAAATCCGGGTTAACTCATCCCAAATCCGAATCATCTGTTTGCCACGATATTACTTGATTTGGCGTGATGACGATAATTTGCCTTTGATATGGATCCGAGATATAGATCCGAGATTAAGCTTTGGGATACGATAATAGGGCTAACCGTTGAGAGATCTGATTCGAGATGTAGATATGAGATATAGATTCGAGATATGATAAGCTGGCCAATAGTCATCCGAGATATGGGATAACCTGGCAAGATGGTGAGATATCAATCCGAGTCATAACATAACCTGACAATCTGGCGAACTGAATAAAGCTTCGGCCTGAATCCGAGATATGATTAGTACGCCGAGTCTGAATACCAATCCGAATTATAATATACCCTGGCAAGCTGAATCAAACGTTAGTCCGAATTAGAGACAATCTACTGAGCTGAGTTAAAGGTTAATTCGAAGCATAAACAAATTGACTTCAAATTATATCCGAATCAACCATAAGCTGGCTGGTCAGCTGAGTTAAAGGACAATCCAAAGCATAAATAAACTGACTCAAAATTTATCCGACTCATAAGTAAGCTGACTCAATTTCTATCTGGATCATAAATAAGCCGATTCAACTTCTTTCCGAGCTATAAATAAGCTGGCTAGGGAGATGAGTTACAAGATAATCCAAAGCATAAATAAACTGACTCAAATTCTATCTGAATCACAAATAAGCAGATTCAACTTATGGCCGAGTTATAAATAAGTTGGCTGGTGAGCTGAGTCACCGGATAATCCAAAGCATAAACTAACTGACTCAAAATCTATATGAATCATAAATAAGACGATTCAACCTCTGTCCGAGTTATAAATAAGCTGGCTGGTGAGATGAGTCACCGGATAATCCAAAGCATAAACTAACTGACTCAAAATCTATATGAATCACAAATAAGCTGATTCAACTTATGGCCGAGTTATAAATAAGCTGGCGGGAGTACAGATCTAAATCAACATAATGTTCTTTTAATCTAAAGGTGACTCCACGGATAAGTTGACTAGTCCCCGGGTTGAGTTATTTTCTCCCCGGGGTGAAGGATTGAGTGTAGGTGGCTGAGTTACCTAGCACTTGCAGTATACTTGGAGAAGTGTTTGGGTGAGTTTTGCTAGGTCATACCTGCCCTGCTGAGTTACTTGGTACTTACAGTAAGCTTGGAGTAGTACTTGAGTCCTTGCTGAGTCTTACCTGCTTTGATGAGTTAGACTTGGAGAGCCTCTGCGCTTACCTCTTTGTTATCTGTTGGCTTGGTGAAGCTGAATGAGCCCTATGAGGAAGAAAGTTGATGAAGGTGTTCCCGTCCGGATGGAAACCCAACCAACGCCACTAGAAGGCCCCACGATGGGCGCCAAATGTCATGGTGGTATCACGGCATATGCCATGGGTAGGCTAAAGTTGGGGCCGATGGACGTGGAGGAATCCGGGGAGGGATGATGCAGTGAAGACCGCACTCGTATGAACAAAGAGAAATACAATGTATATTGGATTGAATCTCTCAAGTGGAGATAACACCTCACTCTATACATCTAATCTCTTATAATCTTGCCATACTTGTGTCTACAATCATGCTCCTTGAGCTGTATCTCCTATGCCTCTATCTAGATCTCACTGTGAGAGTGGAGGAAGAGGAAGAAGGAGAGCTCTTATTGAGAAGAGAGGGGAGGAGCCCTTCGGGGCCTCTCCTGAGAACGATCCCCCTGGTGCTCCTTATAAAGAGGAGCCCAGGGGGCAAAGCTTGTTCCCCACGCTTGGCATCTGTGTAGCATATTCCTAGCATCTTCTTTGATGCTCAGCATATGCCTTGGCATCTTTGGAGATGCCATGGCATATTCCTCAACATATTCTTGATGCCAAGGGCATATTCCCTAGCATCTTCTTGATGCCAAGGGCATACTCCATAGGTCCATGTGCCAGTCTGAGCCATGGGCGTCTCAAGACTGGCACGAGACTTGTTTGTCTCGTCCTGGGTTGATGTTGAGTCGTTGTAGATGGCGTGAAGTCATCTAAGGTGAATAAGGGGGTGTTTGGGTCCTTATATCTCGACCCAAACGTCCTGGAATTAGTGGTAATTCGGCCTGGCAGAGAGTTAATTCGGCATGGGCCTGATCTGAGTCAAATCTCCTCCCTGCCGAGCTAAACCATGGCCCAGCCGGGTTATGCAGCGGCCCAGCCGGGGTTGCACTCGTCCGGATTGAAGTGGAGAACCCGCGGTGGGCCGGGATGACTGAGGTCGGCCCACCCGTGGGAGGCGCTTGGGCTGGTGGAGTTCGCTGGCGTGGGAGCAGAAGGTTCCCCGCGGTGGGCCGAATCCGGCCCACCCGGGGGAAGCGATTGAGGCAGGGGGATCGACGTACGCGGGAACCTCGGCGCGAGGAGGAGACGGTGTGGCGGTTTGGGCGACGTGGCAGGATTTGGCGGGCTGACAAGGTTGGCGAGGTGGAGGTCGGCGGGACGCGATGGTGGTTCGGCCAGTGGGCCGGATTAGGCTCTGTTCGGCCCGTTAGTGTTGTTTTGCCTAGGAGAAATAATGGAGACAGGCCGCGATAGATTCGGCCCAGGTCCTCTTTCTTCCTTTTCTAATTTATATTTCGTTCTTAATCTCTCTTGTCTTTTGATATATCTTTTTGTATCTCTGTGTTCCTTTATAGAAATATCCAATACTCTCTTGAGGTCTCTTTATACCTCAACTCTGGGGTACCTGGGGTTATATCCCCGACACAGGGGAATAGGATGGGGGCGCCGGTATCGAGAGGCAAGCGCAAGGCCTACGGCGACGCCGATGCGTCCCCTCGCAAGCGCCGGGCGGCGTCGGAGGCGGAGGCGCGCCGCTGGCGCGCCGGATCGACGCCGCTCCACCCGACATCACCAACCTCATTGCCGAGCGGCCGCCGAGGATCCGACGGAGTACATGCGGTTCCGCCGTGTGCTCGTGACCGGCGCTGCCGATCGCTACCAGCGGACGCCACGCCGACCTCCGCTTCCACCTTCGCTGGGTCGCGCTCTGCGGCAACAAGTGTCCGTCCGGAAGACGCCGCGATCACCTTCTTCCACACCGTCTGGCAGGATCTGCTCGGCCTTCCAAGGTTCGGGCACCGGATCGTCGGCATCACGGACGGCCTCCTAATCTTGCTCCACACCCGCGCCGCCGTCATCCGCGTCATCCACCCCTTCACGGGTGTCATCGTCGAGCTGCCCCACCTCGCCACATTCGTTCGCTGCGTGCTCTTCAAGCAGAAGGGGTTCACCATGGACTCTGTCGCCTGGATGAATGCTACCGTATGCATCGCCAACTCGAGCTCCATCGAAGTCGTGATCTGGTTCCCCAACGTGCCTGTGGTGATCTGCGCGCAGCCCGGTAGCAAGTGCTGGACGATCATCCGCACCCGTATCCAGTTCTCCAACACTCTGCCATTCAATGGTGGGCTCTACGGTGTGACTCGAGTTGGAAGGCAGCTGGTGCGGGTGTATCCTCTGTTAGCGGTACATATGCAATGTAACGTGTTGTCATGTTTTACCTAGAGTGTAGGATTCAAACTCTAGATAGAGATAGACAAGATAGAGATAAGGGTTGTTGTAAACGATCGATCTGATAAGATCGATCTTCCCCGTGACTTGCGCATGTGTTGTAACCCCTCTCTTGTATCGATCCCCTGCCGAGGTTCGGCCTATATCAACACGCATACGAGCCCGAGACAAAGGGTATCGTCCCGATCCAAGGAACGACGGAAAAGCTCACCAGGGAGAACTTCCTTCTATGGGAGACGCAAGTACTCCCCGCAATCCGTGGTCGCAGCCTGATGGGGTTCCTCGATGGAACCAACAAGGCGCCGCCCGAGAATATCACCATCGAGAACAGCGACGGCAAGGGAAGCCACCAGGAAAGCAACCCCGCTTATGCAACGTGTGTAGAAACGGATGAGCAGGTCCTCTCTTACCTGTTGAATTCGCTGTCAAAGGAGATCTTGGTCTCCTGTGTCGGGATGCGGACGGCAGCTGCCGTCTGGCTGGCCATCTCCTCGATGTTCGCCGCCCAATCTCGCACCCGCATCGCCACCCTCCGCGTCAAGCTCTCCAACACCAAGAAGGAGGGGAAGACCACGCCGCAATACTTCGCCGAGGTGAAGGCCTGTAGCATCCCAGTTGTCTAACCACTGTAATGCTACTAAGTTTAATAATAATATGGGCCACTTCCAACATATAATTGTTGCATCATCATCATATCATGCTCATGTCATCATGTCCCCTTGCATTTGAGCATCATATAAAACCTTTTCTTGTTTGCTTCTTATCTCATGTGCATGATTAATTGTAGTTGCTTCTTGATATTGTATTTGGTTCTTACTAAATTGTTATATGCCCAAGTTGAGTTGGGGGCATCTCTCTTATCTTGCACCACCTTATAATTCCACCATCCAATAATATGGGCTTGGCTTTTATTGAGTTATCCCTAGCCATGTTGTTGGTTGGATCCACTCATATTCTTTTTGCTTGGCCTTTGCCACCTTTTGTGCATGCAAGGAGTAAAGCCACATGGAATCATGTTGTTTTCACAATATATCCACTTGGCATTAATTGTCTTGCATGGGCCATGCAAGTACCCCTTTTTCCTGGATTTGGTTTTTGTTGGAATTCTATATGATTCACTCCTTCCTTGCTTGCTCTTGTTAGGTAGTGTTAAACCCTCCCTCTCTTTTGCCTTTAGCTAGCTACCCCATGGCCTATGTACCCACTTGTGCTAATGGGCATGCTAAGCTAAACCCACCCCTTTTTCTTGTCCCTTGCTTGGTTTTGTTGGAATCATGCTTGGGCCAAATAAAAACCCTTCCCCATCTTTTTAATCACCTCCCCCTATCCTTTTTCTTTCTTTTCTCCTTGATCAAGTATGTTGCAAGTGAAGCATGCATGATCTAATGTAAAGCACCTCCTTTTCTTTTCTTACCCCTCTTATCAAGTTTTTCACCTACCTTGCCATCTCTCTTTTTCCCTAAACCAAAAACCATAATTCAAAACTATCCTCAACTTAAACCCCAAGTCACTTTTTCCTCTAACTAAACCCTATCTACCATCTCTCTCTCGCTCTCACCTAGCTAAACCCTAATTTGACTTTATGCTAACATAAACCCTACTCATACTTCTATCCCTAAACTAACCCCCTAATCTACCCCCCCTCTTCCTAAGCTACAACACCTAATCTACCCCTTCTCCTATCTAGCATGCTCCCTTGCCCTATGCCCCTCACCTCTCTCTACCTACACACCCACTGGGACCCACCATGCTGCCCCCACCCACCATGCCCATCCCTCCTAACCCTAGCTCGACCCATGCCCCCTTTTTCCTCCCCTCTCTTTTTCTCTCTCACAAGAATGCCAGCCTACCCCGCTTGCCCACTACCCTAGCCGCCCCCACCGCCACCACTGTCGCCCACGCCACCCTGCCGTGCCCCCTGGCCCACGCGATCACGTGAGCTAGGAGGTGACCAACGCCACCCCCGCAGCTACCTCTTCCCCCACGCAACCACAGCGCCTCCCCCTTCTTATCCTCTCCCTCCTCCCTCTCTGCCTCGCTCAGAGCCCCCCAGATCCACCCCGAGCAGCGCCTGCCTCTCCCCCTTTCTTCCCATCGCCACCGGCTCGCCACCGCCAGTACACCACGGCCCCGTCGATCCAACCGCAGACGTGCTGCAGCAAGTGGTCGAGGAGGCTCGGAAGCTTCGCCTGCGACGCCTGGAGCCGGACGCGAGGAGGAGAAGGCCAGGGACCGCCAGGTTCAGCCGCGCACCGCCGGGAAACCCTAGCCGCCATGAAGGCGTCGCCGGTGATCGCTGCGTCCGCGCCACCCGACCACGCCACACGTTCGCGGTGAGCTCTCGAACTGCTCGACAACCTCCCATCCCCGGTTGCTTCTGTTGGCTCGATCGATTCATCGAACGCCCTCGGTCTTGGCGCAGCGTGCGTGTCTGCAAGCTTCCCGCGCGGCCGACCCTATCTAGCTCACGAGCACCCGTTTAGCAACAACCAAGAACCAGCCCGGTGGTCACCGCCCTGGGCGCGCTCATGTCGGGATCGAACCCCAGCGTCCCTGTTTTTCCCCACGCCATGTTCAGTTTCGTCGGGCGGGAAGATCCACGGGCGCACTCTTGCGAAAACCCTCCCGGTTGCTTTTGCTCAACCCGCAACCTCGAGGCCCCACCCGCCATGACATGTAATTTTTGCAAAAGGCTCCGCTGTAACCAAGAGTAACCCGCAGTCCACCCCTCCCCTGGTGCGATTTCGGTGAGGCCCTGTCCTTTACAAGCCCTCAACCCGCGGTCCTTCCGGGCCCGTTGTCAGCGTCACTGGAAGTTTTACAAAAAGGGTCTTGTTGTTCTGGTTAATCAACCCGCGGTCCAGGACGCTCTCAGGCACTGCCCTGTGGGCCAGAGCTGACCCCTGGCCCACCTGTCTGCGGCTCAGGCTAACTGAGGCTGAGTGTAAAACGTGTCAGACTGTTTAAATAATTCAAACTTAATTCAAATAAATTCAAATTCAAATTGTTTTCAGATTTTAAATAACTTTTGCATGCTTTATCCAAATTAGGCAAATGATATATGCTTTTGGTTCAGAAAAATGAGAGGAATTCAAATATGCCATCTGTTTAGTGTTTTGCACAAGTTAAATTCCAAGTTTGTTTAAATTACTTCAATTGCCACTATAATTTCAAAATTAAATAACTTTTGATTGGAAAATCCAAATTAAGCAAATGAGTAGTCTAAAATGATCAGCTCGACGAGACCTTTCTGTTTATGATATCCTTGACTTCAATTGCATCATGCATCATATAAATATATTGCAAACAACAAATGTTATGACAACAAAATGTGGTTCTAAAACCCAATTAAATGTTACTTTCTTGTTCTTCACACCTCACCATGCCATGCTACCTTTCTTGCCATGTAAATTGTGCATCATTCATCATGGCATGATTGTTTGCTTGACGATCTTATTCATATGCTTGTGCTCTATATTTATGTTGGCCTTGTTTGTTTGGTTTTTCTCGGATAGACACCGAGGTGGGTTGTATCAAGAGAACCAGAGCACTACCTGAACCGTCCTTTGCTTCAACAGAGACACTGTGCAAGCACTACCACATGCTTGCATACATACAAGACCTATTGCCTCTATCTTATTCTTGCATCATTGAGTCGCGATTGCATTAAAATGAATCCCAAGTATGCATAGCCTTTACTTTTAAAACCCCACCAAGCTTGTATCCTCCATCCCATGAGCCACTACTATAGGAGTTGCTTGAGCCATGCGAGTCGTAGAACAAAGATGTGTAGGGTTTGTGAGAGTCCGATGGATAACGAGGTACTTAAACAACTTAACCCGAGTAGTTCGGGATAACTAAAGAAAGTGGCACCGTGGGCAATATCTGCTATTTGGTTTTTCCGCTCACTTGTGTCCTGTAAGACCCCGAGTACTTGATTCCTGTTCCTTGATTTATCGCGCTATCCACATCCGGAGGTATATGGGACCCCCACGGACCGTAGCTTGATTCCGTCTTATTTCTTGGGGCCACAAACTAGTTTGAGGTGTTTTACTATCCTGTACTTATGCCATGTTTACCGCTTTATTTACGATTGCGAGGTGCACGTAATCGCTTAGGTAAGCGGGATGTTTTCATGTATCGACAGCCCCCGATTGGGGATCTCTGCGCCATGTACCATCGACGCAGACCTTGAGTCCGTCTCGAGCTTGCTTACTCCGCTATGGTAGCTTAATGGGGTGGCCCTCAAATATTTCTCAATCCTGTGATTGTTCAATGTGAAAGCCTCGTTGGGTTTTGATTTGGTTTTTCCGAGGCTGATCGAGCGTGTTGCTATTGGTGCACCCCCGCCGGTAAAACTTTCTCAAAGCCGTGTCCGCGTTATGGACGACTTGGAGCACGTTTCTTGATCATAGACAAGCATAACTAAAGTACCGCCTTAATTTGACTAAGTAACTTGACTAGTAAATAGTGCAATACTCACGGAATGGTTAATAAAATTGCCAACGGAAGGGGTTGTTCGTCCGCTTCCTTCCGAAGGTGGAGGAGGATGGATCGGATGAAATTACCATTATAATCGTTGTATTAATTCACGGACATCCGCTATCATTGGTTAGGCGGATGGTTAGCGCTATCTCAGAGAATTGCTAGGGTTTATCTTTTGCTGCAATTCGTCACCCCGTGTTGTGTCCCTTTAGAGGCATTAAGTCTTGCTGAGTACCCTTAGGGTCTCACACGATAAATTCTTGATTCAGATGAATGTACCTTCTCGTGACGGATCTTGGTGGAAGAAGCCGATGGGCAACGACCGTATGGTGTAGAGATTCCGGCACGGGATCCGTGAGACCTGTAGTTGGGATGTGCTTATTTTCTCCGCATCTTATGCCTATTTGCTTCTTATCCGCATCGGATCTTGTTTGCCGCCCGCATGATACTCGATGTGTGTCAGATGAGGAGTTATCCTAAATTATAGATGTATCTAGGTCATTTGAATCTTGCCGTATGGCGTTGGTATATTTCCTTTCTTTCTAGATGGTGTGGCTCGATGTACTCTTGTATGGTGGCTTGACATACCCACTTGTGCACGTAGTTGATCCTTCGCTGCCGACCACG
Source organism: Avena longiglumis (assembly GCA_030063025.1). Taxonomy (NCBI): domain Eukaryota; kingdom Viridiplantae; phylum Streptophyta; class Magnoliopsida; order Poales; family Poaceae; genus Avena; species Avena longiglumis. The sequence continues at coordinate 33,158,226 of CP125975.1, forward strand.
CCGTCAGACAGTCCCGTTGAGAGGTTAGCGGTTGGGACGTCTGAAAGGACTACCAAAGGAGTGGCTTTTGGGGCCCCGTGCACTATTTCAACCGCTATCTCTCATCCAGGCTTGTATCTAGGAGCGTAGTTCACCGAGGTAGTTACAATTGGTATCAGAGCCATCCCGACCTTCAGGGTTTCAGCCAAACGGTCGTTGTCAGTCTAGCAAATATTTTGAGTAGTTATGTATATTAGGGAAAAACAAAACGCGAGAGTAGGACTGCTTCCACTTTTCTTCTTACCCTCCCACCCACCCTTTTCTGGTAAGGAAGTGTAACGTTTTCAATTCTCTTCTCAAAGTTCAAACTAGGATTCACGTGTTCGGGGTTTCCGTAGTACCATAGGATGTGTGTGTGTGTGTGTGTGTGTGTAGTCCCTTGTCTATCTGTTGCATCCAAGTTGTTATCTTATCTGCCTTTGGTTATCAATCACTGGTACATTCCATACCAACAAAGCTTTTGTAAACGATTTAATCTATCTTCCTTTGCATCCGACGCTATCTTGTTGGGGTGTTCGCTCAGAAGTTACCAATCTTTAGGTTTCACGTGAGAAGAAGGGATTAGGATATGTGTTCCACTTGTTCATGTGCGGAGTAATGATTTGAGTGCGGGATGGAGTCGCGACCATACCACTACTTGTATCATTCGCTTTTGTATATTGGATCGGTAGAGTCACTAATCTTGATTCGTTAAGCGATTTTGCGCATCTATTGGTATTTTAATGCCGAAATTTGTGGAAAATTTTTCTTTGATATGTTTGTGTACCACACTCCTTTCAGTCGTGTGCGATATGCTTAATATCTTTGAGGTGCTATGAACTTTGTTGATATTTGCATATCATCTCAGTAAATTGTATCCTTTAATCTTGGTTAATTCCATTTTGGTACTATTTTGGATTATTATCATTCTCCATTATAGTACTGACTTGAGTTTTACATCAATGACAGGATGGCTCCCCACGGATCGAGGAGGACATTCCTCCGAATCGGGCTCAGCCATTGTCAAGCATTGCAAATGCTCTGGCAGCCATGCAAGAGAACCAGCTGCGCTTTGAGGAGAGCGTCCGAAGGAACGAGTTCACTCCACTTCCTCCACCTCCCAAGCGTGGTGACATCAAGAGCTTCCTCAAGTTCAACCCGCCAGCTCGATGTGTCCGACCGACCTCTTGATGCCGATGATTGGCTCGTGAGATCTCAAGGCTGCTAGAGACTGGCGATGTGCGAGCAGAATGGGTAAAGTGTGCTACTCACTTGCTCAAGGGAGACGGCTCTATGGTGGGAAAACTATTTGAAGGCTAGCTGCCGGGCCCACCTACTTGGGAGAGGTTCTTGGAGCTTTCAAGGAGCAGTTCTCTCGGAGATTGTGATGGAACGGATGAAGGATGCTTTCCTCAACTTGAAGCGGGGCAATGATAACGCCAACACCTACATCAGAATTTCATGAACTTGTCTCGCTATGGTGGTGATGAGGTATCCGATGACAAGAAAAGCGTAAGAGATTCGTGCAAGGGCTCAACGCGTCGATCAAGTATGCACTCACGCATGCAAGACCGGCAACCTTCACAGGCTGCAGCATATGGCACTACAAGAGGAGGCTAGTAGGCGGATGTTCGAGGAGTCCAAGAAGCACGAGGATGCATCAAGTTCGGAGAATGGCAACTCCTTCTAAGCGGCGTGTCGGGTTCCTAACACCCCACCGTCGCTCCCGGCTCCACCAAGATCGCAAGCTTCACGCCAAGGCCATCAAACTTCACCACTGCGGCTCCTGTGGGCTACAACAACCCTTACCTGAGCGCTGGCGGAGTCCCCGCTTCGCTCCACGTCCAGCTAGTGCTCGCTACACGTGGAGATCTGGACATCGCATCGAACTGCCCAATGAAGAACAAAGCTCTCCTCAACCCCCGCCAAGATCTCGCAACAAGCTCTCCCTCGGTTCGCGACCACCTCGGGCTCTCAACATCAACACTAAGCCCGGGTCTGCGGTTGTTCGAGCTAACTGCGTCAACGCCTCTCAAGCTGAGCTCGCACCTGGAGTTGTCATGGGTATGCTTTCAGTTAACTCAGTTCCTGCACGAGTTCTCTTTGATTCTGGTGCATCGCATTCATTTGTGTCTCACAAGTTTGCAAATGAGAACGAGTTAGTCCTGGGTCCTCTTCAAAAGAAGTTGATGGTTCTTTCTCCTGGAGCAAATATGATGGCAACTAAGATCAGCCATGGCAATCAAGTTGAGATTGGGGGCTCTTCATTCTTGGCTTCTTTGATTGTTCTGGGCAACTCTGACATTGATGTCATCCTGGGCATGGATTGGTTGACAGCAAATGCAGCTGTGATCGATTGTGCTGAACGCTCAGTATCTCTGAAGATCCCTGAAGGCCACATAGTCTTTTCTCCAAGTCTGACTCCTGCTGTCCAGCTCTATTCCTTGGCTGCTCTGAATGATGACGCTATGGAAGCTATTCAGAAGGTACCAGTGGTCTGTGAGTTTCCGGATGTTTTTCCTGAAGAGTTGCCAGGTATGCCTCCGGATCGCGAGGTTGAATTCGTGATCGAGCTTGAACCTGGAACGGCTCCTATCTCCAAGAGGCCATACAAGATGGGTCCTTCTGAGCTAGTCAACTCAAACGACAACTTGATGAACAAGAGAAGTTGGGTTTCATTCAAGATAGCACTTCTTCTTGGGGTAGTCCAACAATCTTCGTGAAGAAGCGTGATGTAACCGATAGGCTCTGTGTTGACTACCGGCTCTAAATGCTAAAACCATCAAGAACAAATATCCTCTTCCTCGGATAAATGATCTGCTTGACCAGCTAGGAGCTGTGGTGTTCTAAGCTGGATTTGAGGAGTGGTTATCACCAAATCAAAATTCGCAAAGAGGATGTGCCCAAAACAGCTTTCACCACTCGCTATGGCCTGTATGAGTACACGGTCATGTCTTTCGGCCTCACCAACGCACTGCTACCTTCTCGAGGCGATGAACTCCGCTTTCATGGAGTACCCGGACAAGTTTGTGGTGGTATATCCGGATGACATTCTCGTCATTCCAAGTCCAAGGAGGAGCATGAAGAGCACCGAGGTGTGTCTGAACAAGCTTCGTGAGAACCGCTTGTATGCCAAGTTCTCAAAGTGTGAGTTCAAGTTGCTCAAGTAACCTATCTGGGCCATGTTATCTCTCGCCAAGGGCATTGCGTCAACCCGAAACCGTGAAGACAATAGTTGAATGGCTTCCTCCGCTAATGTCAAGGAAGTGCGGAGTTTTCTCGTTGGCTAGCTATTGTCGCTGCTTTGTGCGTAACTTCTCGAAGATAGCAAAGCCTCTTACCGACCTCCTCAAGAAAGGCAAGAAGTACCTGTGGACACCTGCTTGCCAAGAAAGTTTTGAGACACTCAAAGCGAAGCTCACTTCCACACCAGTCTTGGTTCCTCCGGATACATCCAAGCCTTTCCAGATCTTCTGCGATGCCTCTTTGCAAGGATTGGGTGCGGTCCTTATGCAAGAGAGACAGTGGTTGCTTATGCCTCTCGTCGCTTGAAGACGCATGAGGTCAACTATCCCACACATGACCTTGAGCTAGCAAAGGTGGTCTTTGCCTTAAAGCTGTGGAGGCACTACTTGCTTGGGAACCGTTGTGAGATCTTCTCGGACCACAAGAGTTTGAAGTATATCTTCACTCAACCGGATCTCAATCTTCGGCAAAGGAGATGGATTGAAGCCATCAATGACTTCGATGTGACCATCAACTACACCTGTGCAAAGCAAATGTCATGGCGATGCGCTTAGTCAGAAGCTTATGTCAACAACCTCATGGTAGAAGAGCAGCACCTCTCTTGTGCGAGGAATTCGCCACCAACCGGAGATTGTGGAACAAGGGCACCTTATGAACCTTCCGCTACTCCTCTCTTGGAAGAACAGATTCGTTCTCGCCGTGGTGATCCGCACACCAAGAAGCTCATCGCTAAGCTTGGCACTCAGTATGAATCCTTCCATGTTGATGATCGTGGCACGCTCTTCTTTGATCACCGGATGTTTGTTCCAAACTACCCGGTCCGAGAGATCAATTGCTCAAGGAGGCACATGATTCGTCCTTTCTATCCATCCCGGCAGCACAAAGATGTACATGGACTTGAAAACACAATCTTGGTGGCACAGGTTGAAAAGGTATTGTGCCAAGTACGTCTCGGAATGTGATGTCTGCCGCAGAGTCAAGGCTGTTCATCAGAAACCATTTGGTCTTCTACAGCCATTGAAGCCTCCGGAATGGAAATGGGAGAAAGTTGAGATGGACTTCATCACTGGCTTTCCAAGATCGCAGAAGGGCAACAATGCAATTTTTGTTGTCATCGACAGGCTTTCCAAAGTGGCACACTTCTTCCCAGTCAAAGAAACAATTTCTGGACTTGGGCCATTGAGCTCTATATCAACAGGATTGTCTCTTTGTATGGGGTTCCACCGAAATCAGCCAGACTGTGGGAGCATCTTCACCTCAAAGTTCGGGAGAGTTTCCAAAAGCTTTGGGAACGGTTGAACTTCAAGATCGCTACCACCCTCCGCAAGGACAAGTGGAGAGGATCAATCGATTCTCGAGGACATGCTTAGAGCTTGCGTCATCTCGTTTGGCATGAAGTGGGAGGAATGCCTTCCATATGCTGAATTCTCCTACAACAATGCCTTCCAAGAGTCTCAAGATGGCACCATTCGAGGCTCTCTATGGTCAAGTGCGTAACTCCAATTGGTTGGTCAGTGCAGGAGAAAGAATCTGGTTTGGCCCGACATTGTAACTCAAGCGGAGGAGAAGGTGCATATCATTCTCGAGAACTCAAGATTGCTCGAGTCGTCGAAGAGCAACTATGACAGAAGCACACAGATATGGTATATGCCCCTGGTGATCTCGTCTACCTTCGTGTCACTCCCATGAGAGGAACACACCGCCTTGATCAAAGGAAAGTTGGCTCCTAGATACATCGGTCCTTTCAAGATACGTGGTAGAAGAGGAGAAGTTGCTTATGCACTCGAGCCCGGAAAAACTCAAAGTCCATGATGTTTTCCACATCTCTCAGCTCAAGAAGTGCTTCAAAGACCCCGCAAGACCGTGGACCATGAGCTAATCGACCTCCAAGAAGATCTCTTATCAAGAGCACCCCACCAAAATCCTCGAGACCGCAGTAATCGAAGGACTCGCAACAAGTCCATCAAATTCTGCAAGGTGCAAGTGGTCACACCATTCGCTGATGAAGCAACTTGGGAGCGTGAAGATGAACTCCGTGTCAACCATCCTTCTCTCTTGTGTCTTCTTCTTCTTCTTCCTAGAATCTCGGCGAGATTCCGGTTTAGTGGGGGAGAGTTGTAGCATCCCAGTTGTCTAACCACTGTAATGCTACTAAGTTTAATAATAATATGGGCCACTTCCAACATATAATTGTTGCATCATCATCATATCATGCTCATGTCATCATGTCCCCTTGCATTTGAGCATCATATAAAACCTTTTCTTGTTTGCTTCTTATCTCATGTGCATGATTAATTGTAGTTGCTTCTTGATATTGTATTTGGTTCTTACTAAATTGTTATATGCCCAAGTTGAGTTGGGGGCATCTCTCTTTTGACTCCACCACCTTATCTTGCACCACCTTATAATTCCACCATCCAATAATATGGGCTTGGCTTTTATTGAGTTATCCCTAGCCATGTTGTTGGTTGGATCCACTCATATTCTTTTTGCTTGGCCTTTGCCACCTTTTGTGCATGCAAGGAGTAAAGCCACATGGAATCATGTTGTTTTCACAATATATCCACTTGGCATTAATTGTCTTGCATGGGCCATGCAAGTACCCCTTTTTCCTGGATTTGGTTTTTGTTGGAATTCTATATGATTCACTCCTTCCTTGCTTGCTCTTGTTAGGTAGTGTTAAACCCTCCTCTCTTTTGCCTTTAGCTAGCTACCCCATGGCCTATGTACCCACTTGTGCTAATGGGCATGCTAAGCTAAACCACCCCTTTTCTTGTCCCTTGCTTGGTTTTGTTGGAATCATGCTTGGGCCAAATAAAACCCTTCCCCATCTTTTAATCACCTCCCTATCCTTTTCTTTCTTTTCTCCTTGATCAAGTATGTTGCAAGTGAAGCATGCATGATCTAATGTAAAGCACCTCCTTTCTTTTCTTTCTTACCCTCTTATCAAGTTTTTCACCTACCTTGCCATCTCTTTTTCCTAAACCAAAACCATAATTCAAAACTATCCTCAACTTAAACCCCAAGTCACTTTTTCCTCTAACTAAACCCTATCTACCATCTCTCTCTCGCTCTCACCTAGCTAAACCCTAATTTGACTTTATGCTAACATAAACCCTACTCATACTTCTATCCCTAAACTAACCCCTAATCTACCCCCCTCTTCCTAAGCTACAACACCTAATCTACCCCTTCTCCTATCTAGCATGCTCCCTGCCCTATGCCCCTCTCACCTCTCTCTACCTACACACACCACAACTGTGGACCCACCATGCTGCCCACCCACCATGCCCATCCCTCCTAACCCTAGCTCGACCCATGCCCCTTTTTCCTCCCCTCTCTTTTTCTCTCTCACACTGCTGCCAGCCCTACCCGCTTGCCATGACCCTAGCCGCTACCGCCCCACCGCCACCAGCCTGCCGCCCACGCCACCTGCCGTGCCCCCTGGCCCACGCGATCACGTGAGCTGGAGGTGACCAACGCCACCCCGCTGCTACCCTTCCCCACGCAACCACGGCCCCTTCTTATCCTCCTCCCTCTCTCGCCAGAGCCCCAGATCCAGCCAGCGGCCGCCTCCCCTTTCTTCCCATCGCCACCGGCTCGCCACCGCCAGTACACCACGGCCCGTCGATCCAACCGCAGACGTGCTGCAGCAAGTGGTCGAGGAGGCTCGGAAGCTTCGCCTGCGACGCCTGGAGCCGGACGCGAGGAGGAGAAGGACCGCCAGTTCACCGCGCCGCCGGAAACCTAGCCGCCAGCCATGAAGGCCGCCAGGATCGTCAAGGCCCCGCGCCACCCGACCACGCCACGTTCGCGGTGAGCTCCTCGAACCTGCTCGACAACCTCCCATCCCCGTTGCTTCCTGTTGGCTCGAGATCGATTCATCGAACGCCCTATCGGCTGGCGGCGAAAGTGCGTGTCTGCAAGCTTCCCCGCGCGGCCGACCCTATCTAGCACACGAGCACCCGTTTAGCAACAACCAAGAACCAGCCCGGTGGTCACCGCCCTCGCTGGCGCGCCCATGGTCATGGATCGAACCCCCCAAGGCCTGTTTTTCCCCCGCGCGGTTCAGTTTCGCCAGTGGAAGATCCACGCACCACGGGCGCACTCTTGCGAAAACCCTCCCGCTTGCTTTGCTCAACCCGCAACCCTCGAGGCCCCACCTGCCAGCGACCGATGTAATTTTTTGCAAAAAGGCTCCCGCCAGAACCAGTAAGTAACCCGCAGTCCACCCTCTGGCCCGCGTGTGCGATTTGCAGGAGGCCCCCTGTCCTTTACAAGCCCTCAACCCGCGGTCCTTCCGGGCCCGTTGTCAGCGTCACTGGAAGTTTTACAAAAAGGGTCTTGTTGTTCTGGTTAATCAACCCGCGGTCCAGGACGCTCAGTATCGCCTGGGCCAGCTGACCCCTGCCCACTGTCTGCGGCTCAAAGCTAACGAGGCTGAGTGTAAAACGTGTCAGACTGTTTAAATAATTCAAACTTAATTCAAATAAATTCAAATTCAAATTGTTTTCAGATTTTAAATAACTTTTGCATGCTTTATCCAAATTAGGCAAATGATATATGCTTTTGGTTCAGAAAAATGAGAGGAATTCAAATATGCCATCTGTTTAGTGTTTTGCACAAGTTAAATTCCAAGTTTGTTTAAATTACTTCAATTGCCACTATAATTTCAAAATTAAATAACTTTTGATTGGAAAATCCAAATTAAGCAAATGAGTAGTCTAAAATGATCAGCTCGACGAGACCTTTCTGTTTATGATATCCTTGACTTCAATTGCATCATGCATCATATAAATATATTGCAAACAACAAATGTTATGACAACAAAATGTGGTTCTAAAACCCAATTAAATGTTACTTTCTTGTTCTTCACACCTCACCATGCCATGCTACCTTTCTTGCCATGTAAATTGTGCATCATTCATCATGGCATGATTGTTTGCTTGACGCATCTTATTCATATGCTTGTGCTCTATATTTATGTTGGCCTTGTTTGTTTGGTTTTTCTCGGATAGACACTGAGCAGGGGTTGTATCAAGAGAACCAGGAGCACTACCCAGAACCGTCCTTTGCTTCAACAGAGACACCAGGCAAGCACTACCACATGCTTGCATACATACAGTACCTATTGCCTCTATCTTATTCTTGCATCATTGAGTCGCGATTGCATTAAAATGAATCCCAAGTATGCATAGCCTTTACTTTTAAACCCCACCAAGCTTGTATCCTCCATCCCATGAGCCACTACTATAGGAGTTGCTTGAGCCATGCGAGTCGTAGAACAGCATGTGTAGGGTTTGTGAGAGTCTGATGGATAACGAGGTACTTAAACAACTTAACCTGAGTAGTTCTGGGATAACTAAAGAAAGTGGCACCGGTGGGCAATATCTGCTATTTGGTTTTTCCTGCTCACTTGTGTCCCGTAAGACCCCGAGTACTTGATTCCTGTTCCTTGATTTATCGCGCTATCCACATCCGGGAGGTATATGGGACCCCCGACCGTAGCTTGATTCCGTCTTATTTCTTGGGGCCACAAACTAGTTTGAGGTGTTTTTACTATCCTGTACTTATGCCATGTTTACCGCTTTATTTACGATTGTGCGAGGTGCACGCTGTACTGTTTAGGTAAGCGGGATGTTTTCGCGGTATCGACAGTCCCCGATTGGGGACCTGCTGTCGTTTACAGCCATCGACGCAGACCTTGAGTCCGTCTCGGAGCTTGCTTACTCCGCTATGGTAGCTTAATGGGGTGGCCTCAAATATTTCTCAATCTGTGATTGTTCAACCGTGAAAGCCTCGTTGGGTTTTGATTTGGTTTTTCCGAGGTCGATCGAGCGTGTTGCTATTGGTGCACCCGCCGGGTAAAACTTTCTCGAAAGCCGTGTCCGCGTTATGGACGACTTGGAGCAGTTTCTTGATCATAGACAAGCATAACTAAAGTACCGCTTAATTTGACTAAGTAACTTGACTAGTAAATAGTGCAATACTCACGGAATGGTTAATAAAATTGCCAACGGAAGGGGTTGTTCGTCCGCTTCCTGTTGGTAAGGTGAGGAGGATGGATCGGATGAAATTACCATTATAACTGTTGTATTAAATTCACGGACATCCGCCTATCACTGGTTAGGCGGATGGTTAGCGCTATCTGTAGAATTGCTAGGGTTTATCTTTTGCTGCAATTCGTCACCCTGTGTTGTGTCCCCTTTAGAGGCATTAAGTCTTCTTGAGTACCCTTAGGGTCTCACACGATAAATTCTTGATTCAGATGAACAGTACCTTCTCGTGACGGATCTTGGGTGGAAGAAGCCGATGAAGTGGGCAACGACCGTATGGTGTAGAGATTCCGGCACGGGATCCGTGAGACCTGTAGTTGGGATGTGCTTATTTTCTCGGCATCTTATGCCTATTTGCTTCTTATCCGTACTCGGATCTTGTTTGCCGCCTGCATGATACTACGATGTGTCTTGTATGAGGAGTTATCCTAAATTATAGATGTATCTAGGTCATTTGAATCTTGCCGATGTATGCGTTGGTATATTTCCTTTCTTTCTAGATGGTGTGGCTCGATGTACTCTTGTATGGTGGCTTGCGTACATACCCACTTGTGTCGTAGTTGATCCCTTCTTCGCCGACTCACGCGCCGTCCAGGTCCCGTTGAGAGGTTAGCGGTTGGGACGTCTGAAAGGACTACCAGTGAGTGGCTTTTGGGGCCCCGCCGTACTATTTCAACCGCTATCTCTCATCCAGGCTTGTATCTAGGAGCGTAGTTCACCGAGGTAGTTACAAGGCCACAGCGGACGAACTAGCAGCCGCAGGCCGGAAGATTGAGGAGGACGAACTGGTGGAGTACCTCCTCGCCGGGCTCGACGACCCCTACAACCCCCTCTTCGCCGCCATCGGGGCCAACCCCACCAACAAGCTCACCGTGGGGGATCTCTATGCCCAGGTAACTGCATACGATAATCACATGCAGATGATCGGCGTCGACATCAACGGCACAGCCTCTGCCAACACTGCTACCCGCATGCATGGTGGACGCAGTGGGCGAGGCGACGGTTGCGGACGTGGAGCTCACCGTGGACGTGGAGGAGGCCGCGGCTACGGTCGTGGTCAAGGACGACCCAACAAGGTGGTCGCAATGGACGTCGTGGTGGCGGCAGCAACAAGGGCGGCAACGACCGCGACCGCATCATCTGCCAAATATGCAAGAAGCCAGGGCATGGCGCCTGGATGTGTTGGCACCGCTACTCCGATGATGAAGAGGAAGAAGAAAAGGGGACTAATGCTGCCTCCTATAGTGTCGACACCAATTGGTATTGTGACACCGGCGCCACCAACCATCTCACGGGTGAGCTGAACAAGCTCACTATGAAGGAGAAGTATGATGGCCACGACAAGATTCATGCGGCAAACGGGACAGGTATGAACATTAGTAATGTTGGTCATGCATTTATTGACTCCCCTTCCAAACAATTACATCTTCACAAAGTCCTTCATGTTCCTTCAGCCACCAAAAGTCTTGTCTCTATCCATCGCTTCACCCTTGACAATAATGTCTATGTTGAATTTCACCCTTGGTTTTTCTATGTGAAGGATCAGGCAACGAAGAAAGTACTTCTTAAGGGTAGGTGCATACAAGGTCTCTATCCGCTGGTGTCAACGTCATCAAGCACAAATAAGCAAGTTCTTAGCGCCACCAAGCCTTCAGCTTCACGGTGGCATGATCGTTTAGGTCATCCTTCCTTTAAAATCGTTCAACAAGTTGTTAGCAAATTTGAGCTCCCTTTTTCCAATAAGTCTAGAATTGAGTCTGTGTGTGATTCATGCCAAAGAGCAAAAAGTCATCAACTTCCTTACAATAGATCCACTAGCGTGTCAACAACCCCCCTAGAACTTGTCTTCTCCGATGTGTGGGGAAAGGCACCTACCTCTGCTGGTCGTTTTCAATACTATGTAAGCTTCATTGATGACTATAGCAAATTTGTATGGATCTATCTTCTCAAAAAGAAATCTGAAGTGTTTCAAGTCTTCCAAAACTTTCAAAACCTTGTTGAGCGAAAATTTAATAGAAAAATCATTGCAATGCAAACTGATTGGGGAGGAGAATATGAAAAACTCAATCCTTTCTTCCAAAAAGTGGGAATCTCACATCATGTGTCCTGTCCACATGCTCATCAACAAAATGGCTTGGCAGAGCGTAAGCATCGTCATATCGTTGAAGTAGGACTCTCACTTCTTGCACATGCATCCATGCCACTCAAATTTTGGGATGAAGCCTTCATGACCGCCACACATCTTATTAACATGCTTCCTTCTAAGGTCATTGATAATGACACCCCTATGGAGCGTCTTCTAAAAGAAACACCAGACTACAACTCTCTTCGCACTTTTGGTTGTGCCTGTTGGCCAAATCTTCGTCCTTACAACACTCGGAAACTTTCTTTTCGGTCAAAGCAATGTGTGTTCATTGGCTATAGTAACATGCACAAGGGTGTCAAGTGTATCGATGTTGCATCCGGGGGAGTTTATATATCTAGAGATGTTGTATTTGATGAATCTGTGTTTCCTTTTTCTAAACTTCATCCAAATGCTGGTGCCCTTCTCCGGCGTGAAATTCTGCTTTTACCAGAGTCTCTTCAAAACTTGCCTATCGATCAAGGGGGGTCAGGATGCATTGATCTAACATCTAATGATTCTACTAGTTTTGTGCCTCTTCTTATTCCTCAGGTGCCAGAAGCAGCGCCTGGAGAAAACTTTGTACAAAACAATAATTCTGAAGCAAACGAAAATACACGTGACACGGAAAGCGATGCAGATTCACCTGATGTCCCAGTCGGATCGGTCTCGGGATCGGAGTTTGTCAGCGAATCAACCTCAGGAGGAGTGGAGCCCGGCGGCACGTCACTCTCCTCAAGCGACCTAGAGTCCAGCGCCAGCGCGCCGCAATCATCACGCTCCACGACTCCCACGCTGCCACATCAAGACGACATCGACACTGCCGCTTCAGGCGAATCTTCAGAAGTGCAGCGGGGACATGCAGGCCCACGTGGGCCACCTGCTGTCGTCACAGCGCCCACACGCGGACTCCCGACCAGATGGAGACGGCAGGTCGCTGTCGAGCCCCGCGGACCAATCAACGCGGCTCCCGCGCGCGCGCGTATGGACGCTCGTAAAAATGAGGCACAGCGTCGGAGCAGCGGATCTTCTGCGTCACCTGCTTCATCCGGTGCACAACAAGAGGCAGGATCCTCTATGGCAGCTGATTCTGCAGCCCCTGCACATCGCACTCGGTCAACCACTGGCAAAAGAAAAGAAAAGGTATATACGGATGGTACAGTACGCTACGGCCTCTCATGTTTGTCTGATGAACCAGAAAATTTGCAAGTAGCATTAGAAAATAAACATTGGAAAAATGCTATGAATGATGAGTATAAAGCTCTAGTTGAAAATAAAACATGGCATTTAGTACCCTATAAGCAAGGCATTAACCTCATAGACTGTAAATGGGTGTATAGGATTAAACGAAAAGCAGATGGCACCATTGATAGGTACAAGGCTAGACTAGTGGCTAAAGGTTTCAAACAACGCTATGGCATAGATTATGAGGACACTTTTAGTCCTGTTGTAAAATCTGCTACTATTAGACTTGTTTTAGCTGTCTCGGTTTCCAGAGGATGGAGCTTAAGGCAACTAGATGTGAAGAACGCGTTTCTCCATGGTGTTCTGGAAGAGGAAGTGTACATGAAGCAGCCACCAGGCTATGAAAATCCTAAAGTACCATATCATGTGTGCAAATTGGATAAATCATTGTATGGCCTCAAACAAGCACCGAGAGCATGGTTTGCCAAGTTGAGTTCAAAACTTCAAGAGCTTGATTTCACACCTTCCAAGGCTGACACATCACTGTTTATTTATAACAAGTCAGGTATCACAATTTTTGTGTTGGTATATGTTGAGATATCATTGTTACTAGCTCTTGCAACAAGGCTATTACTGCACTTCTTCAAGATTTGAGTGTATCTTTTGCCTTGAAAGATCTAGGAGATTTGCATTATTTCTTGGGAATAGAAGTCAAGAAAATTAATGATGGAGTTACACTAACCCAAGAAAAGTATGCCTCTGACTTGCTAAACAGAGTTGGCATGAGAGACTCCAAAACAGCGCCTACACCTTTGTCATCTTCAGAAAAATTGTCAGCCACTGAAGGGGAATCTCTTGGACCAGACGACTGTACAAGATACAGAAGCATTGTTGGAGCACTTCAATACTTGACTCTTACAAGGACAGACATTGCTTTCTCTGTCAATAAGGTATGTCAGTATTTGCATGCACCTACCACTGTTCATTGGACAGCTGTAAAGAGGATACTAAGGTATATCAAAGGAACTACAAGTCTTGGATTAACCTTTAGAAAATCCTCATCTACTCTAGTGAGTGCATTTTCAGATGCTGACTGGGCAGGTTGTATTGATGACAGAAGATCCACAGGAGGTTTTGCTGTTTACTTTGGTTCTAACCTAATCTCCTGGAGTGCTAGAAAACAAGCAACAGTCTCTAGGTCAAGTACAGAGGCTGAATACAAAGCTGTAGCAAATGCTACTGCTGAGATAATATGGGTAGAGTCTCTTTTAAGAGAACTTGGTATTAAAACAGAACAAGTTGCATGTCTATGGTGTGATAACATGGGAGCTACTTATCTTTCTGCTAACCCTGTTTTTATGCAAGAACAAAACACATTGAGATAGATTTTTACTTTGTAAGAGAAAGAGTTGCTAATAAGCAATTATAGATCCGTTTCATTTCTTCAAAGGATCAGGTGGCAGATGGTTTTACCAAGGCTTTACCTACACGGCAATTTGAGATGTTCAAGCACAATCTCAACCTCAAGATGTTGTGATTGAGGAGGGGTGTTAGCGGTACATATGCAATGTAACGTGTTGTCATGTTTTACCTAGAGTGTAGGATTCAAACTCTAGATAGAGATAGACAAGATAGAGATAAGGGTTGTTGTAAACGATCGAGCTGATAAGACCGATCTTCCCCGTGACTTGCGCGTGTGTTGTAACCCCTCTATTGTATCGATCCCCTGCCGAGGTTCGGCCTATATCAACACGCATACGAGCCCGAGACAAATGGTATCGTTCCACAAAACATCACATCCTCATGATCAATTTTCCAATCCGGTGGTTATTGAAGTACCAAAGGAGCTTGGTAACCCTAACAGCTGCCACTACTTCCTTGTGGAGTCCATGGGAGCAATGTTGGTTGCCGTCCTGCATAGAGCTGTCGAGCGCTTTGACGACCCAATAAACTGCACGCTCTTCAGGGTTGATCTACCCCGCCGGGAGCTCACGCGGGTAACCAGCCTTGGTGATCTGGCTCTGTTCATCAGCCGCGACCGGAGCTTGTCCGTGTCTTCCAGGGATCTCCCTTCTATAAGCAGAAACTCTATATACTTCGCCAGGCCCGGTGAGGACCCTGTCGAGGTGTACTCACTTAATGACGGCTCATTCGAGAGCACGGTGACTATTTGGCAGTCACAAGACATTAGGAAGGGAGTGTTCCCAACCTCTGTGCGGCCCTTCACCCTCGCCGATCATCTGGCCACCTACTGTCGTCACCGCGAGTGGACGAGAGGGCTCATGTTTCACGAGTACTGCTATCTGCGCCCAACTTGGAGGGAGCTGTGGCAGAGGATTGTTGCACAGGATTCTGAAGTTACCATTCCGAGGTTTAAAGCAACGGAGAGCAGCGAGCTGAAGAAACTAGAGTTACCTAACCTTCTCAGCTCTGCCAGAACACAGTCTCGAGCAGCAGCAGTAGTGGGAGCTGTGCTTACAGCATAGCGACGATGGCAGTTGTCATCACTTACAGAAATAAGAACAATGTTGCTGCAATAACAAGGTGCGGTAGTATTTATTATCTGCTAATTTGACAAGTTGTCATGCCTTGCCGAAATAACAAGGGGTGTATTTTGTTGCCAGTCGGTTGCAAGTACCACGCTGTTGTAAAAAAAATGTTATATATCCATGTTTGTGGATCTGGTGGAATAATATGAGATTGTGATCGTCATGTTAGATTGTTCTCCAACTCATAATAGGTTAGTTCCAGAAAAGATATAAAAACACCTCAAAGTGTAGATAAAGGAAAGTAAAGTAGATACTAAACAAGCATGGAACATCAAAAATTATAGATACATTTCCGACGTATCAGCGTCCGGCCTCGCTGGCTTTAGATGAGGGTGCGTGTGTGGCTCCTAAAGGAAGAAATGGTGTGGTTGACGAGTAGTCCAGGTTCTTTGGCATGAGGGTGCATGCCTAGGATTGTATGCGCCTTGCTTGCTCGAGCCTAGAGAGCTAGAGATGAATGGCACCGTTTGTGGGGGTGTTGCATCCTCCCGCCGCCTACGACGAAGAGGAAGTAGCTGTAGTTTTGGGGTAGCATGTCTGACTGTTCTATGCACGCAGGGTCAAGTGAGCGCGCCGGTGGAGGCAGTTCTAGTGGAGGGTTGTGGCGTGCGGGCGGTTGACTAAATCATGGGATGGGGAGGTTGTCGGTGAAAGCCACACTCTGGTTGAGACCAGAGTTTCCGACGACAACGCCTGCGGGCGTCGCTACCTTGTTGGAGGCGTCGGTATGCAACTCTCACCTTCCCTTCCAACATCCTCTGGGGGAAACCCCAGATCTGTTCTCCAGATCGAATGATGGCAGTGCTAGCTAGCGTCGTATTCCCTCTTGAGGGCATTATCTTTGGAGGTGGATCCGGCCAGAGGGACCAGTGGTTCGCGGAGGTGTGGGCGGTTTGGCTACATGAGCCCCTTCTGCATGCAAGGAGCGTCAGATGAGCACTTTTCTCTTTACTCGCAGTTTTAGATAGACACATGTCCTTCTATCTTGGCATGTCGTTTCTCTCTAGCATCGTCGAGGTTGGCCCAAAAGCTTAGGGTGGATCCAATCGATGCGGCGGTTTTCGGTGCGCACTTAGAGCGGAGTTGCTCTGGTGCTCGGCTGAGTGTCGTGTGTTCCGCTTCAGGCGTATTGTATGTACTGTAGGGCTCTAGGTGTGGCTTGCCGTTGTAAGGATTTTTGCATGATTTTCCTCAAATAAACCAAGCAGTCCATTTTTTATCTATACACTGGATTTAGCAGTCCCGTTAACATTAAAAAAATCATGTAAGTATGAGGATAGTCTGAATAGGCGGTTTTGGACCTTTTGGTTTGCATTGGATCTTGTCGGGGGGTTAACCTCGGGTAGGTCAGAGACGGGGAAAGACAGAGGTACTATCCCCGTCTAGTTTCCGAGTTACGGTCCAAGTCGGCCGAATCATGGATATGTCGGCCGATGAACGGAGGCAAGAAGCCCACGTATATGTATCAAGTAGTTACCGGCCGATGAGAGAATCGGCCGGGTTACCCAAGTGATCTTGATGCAGGTGAAGAACGAGCCGAGTAACACAAGGTAAGGCCGAGTGATACGAAGCTTGCAGGAGAAGGAGAAGCCCAAGGTCAAACTATAGCTGCAGGCTAGAAGGAATCGAGCGAGCCAAGCACAAGAGACAAGGATGCACAAGTCGAGGGGCAAAAGGAGGTCACGGAGGTGATCCCCGGAGCCCGAGGCACGCAGGAGGGGCCACTGGAACCTTGCCGTTAGAAGGGCGACAGGAAAGGAGGCCGAATCAACTATTTGGGACAAGCATATTCCACGAATATGCTTGCCTCGTCAGCCCTAAGGGCACCCAAGGCGCTCCTTTATAAGGAGAGGCTTGGACCCTGAGGGAAGGATCGATTCTTTAAGCACCGTTAGGCTGGGGAGATTCATCTTGTCCCCCTGTACACAGCTCAAGGAGCACTTGTAATAGAAAACGAGAGAAATAAAGATCATCACTTTGGCAGCTTGAGTGTAGAGACAGTTGCATCTTCCCTCCCCAGATCCCACTAGCATCCATTGGCCCCCAACTTTAGCCTACCCATGGCATCTGTCGTGCCACAACCACGACAGTTACGCCCATCAGGCCAGCAGCGGTGCTAGCTGGAGTTGTGATCCGGACGGGAAACTTCATCAACACCGGCGAGCGCGTTGTTTCTGGCTTGGTCCAGAGATTTGGTCTCTGCGACTATGTCAGAGACAATGCAGGGAGCTTCAGGGGGACCCCCCCTCCCCGCGCGCAACGGGATCTTCATCGGCCTGGGCGAGCACAGGGTTTACGTCGGCGTCGACATCACCGGCATTTATCCTCACCAGGTTGTTATTGCAGGAGAACCACCTCGAAGCTCGGCGAGCTGTCCATCAGGAGAGCATCTTGCAGGCAGCATCGAGGTGATGGTCGCAGCAGGAGCTCAAGCGGGAGCAGCGTTAGCCGGGTCAAGCAGAGAACCCGCACAGGTCCGCCCAAGCAGATCACACTGCAAACCGCCGAGGTAATTCCGCCAGTGACAAACCAGGCCGAGCTGCATGACACCACCCCAAAGGCACCAAGGGTGAGAGGGCCACCTCTGGAAAGACCAGAGAACATTCTTCAGGCGACTATAGAAAACTTGACCACACCTGTAGCGCCGATACTTGATCCGGCAAATGCTCAGGCAGAGTTAGAAGAAACCAGCAAAAGGTCTTGGTAGAGGCCAAAAAGTATCACTCTGGGAATCCTTGAACAGGACCCCGAGAGAATATGCAAAAGCTAATAAGCTTGATATCGCACCCGAGCGGTGGACGAACTAAGGTTAAGAGGAAGAACCTCATGAATGACATTAACAAAGAGCATGAAGCTCATAGAGCGTAGTCGTGATTTGGGTTTGCCGAGGTCAAGACCCGCGAAAAACACGAGGCGCAAATGCCGCACATTGGAATTAGAGGGACCGGGAAGCTCGGCAAAACAACAAGAAAGAGTGAATGAGCTGATGCGCATCGCGAACCAAAGAAATGAGGAAATACTCGTAACTAACCCGAAGACCAGGGCTTCATGGATGGTTCATTCGTGGGCAGCACTGCTTATCCGCGGTAACATCTTCACCGGAAACAACGCTCGGAAGAGAGCGAGAACCTCGGGAAGAGGAACAAGCAAATTGTTCCATATGACCCGCAATAGCAGTAAAGGCAAATGAGAACAGAGGCAATGCCAGAGGTAACAGATGGGAGAGAAACCACGTATGGAAAGGAGACGGCGGCCGAGGCAATGGGGATCTCGGCAGAGAGAACCGCAAGAGATAATCATGAAAACCCAACCCCGGCCGTAAGAAGAGAAGTGCCAACCCGCAACCAAGACATGAGCCTCGGCAGAAAGAGAAGTGAGGCCAGCTCCACAATCGATGAATGAAAGGTATAATGATGGATATTCCGAGGTGGAATACGCAAACCGTGGTGGAAACAATCATTATGGGATGCGTGATGTAATCACATGCAGATCTGCCACAAATGATGCAAGAGTAAAGTTGGATCGGCTATACCGGTCCGAGTTGTTGGAAGAGCAAGGTCCACCAGTCCGACATGTTTTGGACCACGGATCATGGGCGAACCACCGGTGCCGAATTTTCGTTGGCAAGGGCACAAAACGTACAATGGAAGTACCAAGCCACAAGACTGGTTGATTGATTATGCCACCGCTGTGAAGATAGCGGTGGTAACCTAAGATGGGCAAGATGCGGTATGTCCCGCAGATCTTTGGAAGGACCAGCCAGGTATGGTTGAATAATCAACCACGGCGAGATCAACCGCTGGTTAGATTTCAAGAAATGTTTGTCGGCAACTTTACCAAAGACATACAAGAGACCAAATAGACCACAACAGCTAGCCATGTGCAAGCAGAGGCGAATGAAACGGATAGAGAGTTTTAACTCGATGGTGTAACCCGAGAAACTCATGTGAGGGAGTTATCGAATCACAAGCAATCGCTTGGTTCGCGTAGGCTGCCGTTATGCCGCAGTGTTGTGGCGGCGCGCAAAGAGATATGCCACCACACCGCGTAAACTATCGAATAGCAGACTCCTATGCATTGGGCGACCCAACCCAACCGGAATTAATGTCGAGATCATCGTGAGCAACAGGACCAGTACGCGAGAGAATTGGCCGGGTCATCCAGGCGTGATTTCAGAGGAAGAAGAAGGGAAGAGAGGCCGGATTATAGATATAATTCGGCCCAGGTGGCGGCGGTAGCACAAGAGCAGCCGAGTCACGGAGCAACTCAACGACAGAAAAATGGACCTCAACAGTGGACATCAAGAAATGAGGGAAAAAGGCAATGGACCCCAGAGCAAAAGAAGCCATGGCAAGAGAGGCCGAAGTATACATTCGAATCCATGTTAGATCGGTAGTACAAATTTCACATCAAACCCATCCAGACCAGCCAATCATACAACCCGCCAATGTGCCTGGATGAAAAATGCGATGGGGAATCCAGCAGGAGTTCAGGCTCCCCATCAGGTGCAACAGCAGAATTAGCCGCAATTAACTGGAGCAAATACAAAGAATCGATGCTCGCCCCTCCCCTAGGTATGATAACTCGGATCGGAGGGATGCAGTGCATCAAGTAATGAACCAGGGCCAGGACGGAAGGATGAATCCGGCAAATACTGGACGTAATGATTACAGGGAACATCACCAGTCTTATTGTGTGTTCACAACAGAACAGCAGGACAAGCAAAGTGTGCAGCGCCGGCATATGGAAGTGAATGCGGTTGTGCCGGCGGTGCCAAGATACCAGCCATGGTCCGATCAGGAGGTGACCTGGAGCATGAAAGACCACCCCAGAATAATGCCGAATCCAGGATCATATGCACTTGTGTTGGATCCGACATTTGTTGGACCAAGTATCAATGTAAAATTTTCAAAAGTACTCATCGACAATGGGAGAAGTATCAACATCATGTACAAAGATACCATGCATAAACTCGGAATATCGCAGAATATGCTGCAATCCACAAGGACAACTTTCCATGGGATAGTGCCAGGGCTTTCATGTGAGCCCATCGGTAAAGTCCGAGTGGACGTGTTATTCGGTACGAGAGACAACTGCAGAGCAGAAAACTTGGAATTTGAAGTGGTGGATCTGGAAAGTTGTTATCATGCTCTACTCGGACGGCCCGCACTGGCCAAATTCATGAGCAGCTGTCATATAAGTTATCTAAAGATGAAGTTACCCGGACCACAAGGGGTGATAACAGTTGCAGGGGATTACAAGAAGTCAATGGAGTGTGCTTCGGCCGGGTCAAATTTGGACGAGTCATTGGTTATATCAAGAGAAAAGAAAAGGATTCAGGAGGTAGCAGCCCTCGCTCAGTAAGCACAGTTAAACATGCCGGCACTGGCCAACCCTCATGGCAGTGTTTCTTTCCAGCCAACCAAAGAGACGAAGAAATTTCAGATTGATGAGCAATTCCCAGAGCGCACAGTTACTATTGGTGCAGGCCTTGACGCTAAATAGGAAGTTGAGCTCACCAACTTCCTCCGTGAGAATCGGGACATATTTGCATGGTCAACTCAAGATCTGCAAGGTGTTCCGAGGGAGTTGGCTGAGCACTCTTTGAACGTCAGGCCAGGAGCAAGGCCGGTGAAGCAACCTCTCCGCCGCTTCACCGAAGACAGGAGAAAAGTAATAGGGGATGAAATAGCTCGGCTCGCAATGGGTTCATCATGGAGGTGTTATATCCGGATTGGTTATCAAATCCGGTGCTAGTAGAAAAGAAAAAAGATGACCCCAATGTAGCCATTGTGTGGCGAATGTGTATTGATTACACTAACCTGAACAAGGCATGTCCGAAAGATCCTTTTCCATTGCCTAGAATAGACCAAGTCATTGACTCGACCGCTGGCTGTGAGCTGTTATCATTTGTAGACGCGTATTCTGGTTTCCACGGATACCGTTAAATCCGCCGATCAAATAAAGATCGCATTTATTACCCGTCACGGGCTTATTGTTATCGCACAATGCCATTCGGCCTGCGAAATGCAGGAGCAACATATCAAAGATGCATGCAAAAATGCCTACATGATCAGATAGGAAAAAATGTACAAGTGTATGTGGATGACGTAGTCATCAAAACTAAGGAGAGCAAAACCTTGCTAGAAGATATACGGCAAACTTTCGCGAACCTGAGAAGGTTCCGAATGAAACTTAATCCAGAGAAATGCACATTTGGCGTACCGGCGGGAAAACTACTCGGTTTCCTTGTGTCTAGCCGAGGTATCGAGGCTAATCCAACAAAGATAAGAGCAGTAGAAAGAATGGAATTGCCGAGATGTTTGAACGATGTACAAAAATTCACGGGCTGCCTGGCCTCGCTTAGTCGATTTGTATGTCGGCTAGGAGAAAGGGCACTGCCACTTTATCAACTGATGAGAACGTCGGACAAATTCAGCTGGACTCCGCAGGCGGACCTGGCATTTCATGAGTTGAAAAAGATGCTAGTTACGACACCCATTTTAGCTTCTCCATTATCGAAAGAACCAATGCTACTCTATGTAGCGGCTACCAATCGAGTAGTTAGTACTGTGGTTGTTGTGGAACGACTGGAAGATGGTAAGTCATTCGAGGCCGATGTATTATCTAAGTGAAGTATTATCCACTTCAAAGCGAATTATCCGCACTATCGGAAGATGGCTTATGGAGTATATATGTCGCGAAAAGCTTAAGCATTACTTTGAAGAGCATCCCATCAAAGTAATATGTGAGGCACCCATAGCCGACATATTGAACAACAAAGATGCAAGTGGCGAATAGCAAAATGGGCGATCGAGTTATCACCGTATGCTCCACAATTTGATAGAAGAGATGCAATCAAATCTCAGGTATGTCGACTTCCGTAAATCGGGCCGAGGTGCGATGAGCCACCATTGCGGATCCAAATTATGGACAATGCATTTTGATGGTTCCAAACTAAGGAATGGTTTGGGAGCAGGAATAGTGCTAACCTCGCCTAAAAAGATCAATTGAAATATGTCGCAAATACATTTCTTTGCGTCCAACAATGTAGCTGAATATGAAGCACTAGTCCATGGATTAAAAGTGGCAAAAGAAATTGGTATCGCTAATCCTATGCTACGGTGACTCAGATCTAGTAGTACAGCAAGTATCGGGCAGTTGGGATGCATTAGATGCTAATATGGCTTTATACAGATTCCATATGCAAAAGATCAGTGGATACTTTGAAGGATGTGAATTCCACCACATACCACGAGCAGAAAATGACGCTGCCGACACACTGTCAAAATTAGGATCAACTCGGCAGTCAATTCCACCAGGTATTGCCTTGGAGCACCTCAGGAAACCATCAATAAAACCATCACCAGAATCCGAATCAATCTTTATCCCAGCAAGTTCTGCAGAAAATCACACGCCAATGGAGGTAGATCCGCAGAAAGATTCGGAACCCCTAAAGAGGGGGACAGCCGAGGTAATAACAATCATGGAGAGAGTCGAGGTATATACGTCGGCAGAAAACATGGAGATAGGCGGTGAGATCACTGCAGAAAAAGTAACACCGATATGGGCGCAACCCATATTTTCTTACCTAAAAAGGCGATATTGCGGGTAATGAGGTATTAGCTAGACAAACCATAAGAAGAGCAAAAGCCTATACAATCATAAACAATGAATTATATAAGAGAAGCGTCACAAACGTATTGCAGAAGTGCGTGAGTTCTACAGAAGGTCAGGAAATCCTTCTAGACATACACCAAGGAGCATGTGGGCACCATGCTTCATCTCGCTTTAGTAGCCAAGGCATTTAGGCATGGATTTCTTGTGTGGCGTTAAAAGAGGCAAAAGAATTAGTTAAGAAATGCAATGGATGTCGAGATACAACTGAATACATATGCCGTCGACCGAGTTAAAAACAATACCCATCACTTGGCCATTTTCTGTATGGGGTCTAGATATGGTGGGACCGTTCAAGCCGGCGAGAGGATGAATGACCCACATGTTGGTTATGGTAGACAAGTTCACAAAATGGATTGAAGTAAAACCGATTAAAAAGTGTGATGGGCTCACAGCAGTGAAATTTCTCAAGGACATTATCTTGAGATACGGGTACCCAGATAGTATTATTACGGATAATGGCACAAACTTTGCAGAAGGAGCTTTCGCTAGATTTTGCCAAGAGAAGCACATAAGACTAGATATTGCCTCGGTGGCTCACCCAGCATCCAATGGACAAGTGGAAAGGTCTAATGGACTGGTGCTATCAGGAATAAAACCACGACTTGTTGAACCTTTGCAAAGGTCGGCAGGATGTTGGATCGAAGAAATCCCAGCCGTGTTATGGAGCCTTCGGACTACTCCGAATAGATCAACAGGTTACACTCCATTCTTTCTGGTGTACGGGGCAGAGGCCGTACTCCCAGCCGACATAATATATGACTCGCCAAGAGTTGCTCAGTACACAACCTCAGAGACAAATGAGATAGCTCGGCAAGATGCCGTAGACCTGTTGGAAGAAGCCAGAGAGTTGACATTATCACGATCGGCTATTTATCAACAAAACTTACGGCGGTATCACAGCAAGAAAGTGAATCCAAGAGTATTCAAAGAAGGAGATTTGGTCCTCCGGCTAGTGCAACGCACGGCCGGCATGCACAAATTGTCACCCCCATGGGAAGGACCATTTATTGTGAGCAAAGCATTGCACAACGATGCATATTATCTGATCAATGCTCAATCCCCTGGAAAGAACAAGGCAGACAAAGCTGGTGAAGAAACGAAGCGCCCCTGGAATGTGGCTTTACTTCGGCCATGCTACTCGTAGCATTATATCTCAAGGTCAAAATCCAATGATGTATTCGAACCTCGGCACCTGAGCAATGACTCGGGGCGCCTTAGGATATATTTATTTCAGATTATGTATTCGAACCTCGGCACCAGGCGATTACTCGGGATTGCCATATGTTATGTTATTTCATGTTTGAACCTCGGCACCCGCAGGCGATTACTGGGACCGCCATATGTTATGTTATTTCGTGTTTGAACCTCGGCACCAGAGCGATTACTCGGGGACCGCCATATGTTATGTTATTTCGTGTTTGAACCTCGGCACCGGAAGCGATTACTCGGGACTGCCATATGTTATGTTATTTCGTGTTATATGTTTTAACCTCGGCACCCGAGAAAGCGATTACTCGGGACGCCATATGTTATATTTATTTCTTTTACATGCGCTTGAACCTTGGTACCCAGAGCAGTGACTCGGGGACTATTATATGATATATCAATTTCGTATTGATACTTAAAAATTCGTCAACTAGAGCAGCGACTCGGGGACTACCGTATGCTACCCCAAACTTATGCTGAACGCACTCATATCAGTTTTATACTACCTCTAAAATTTGATTTACATGAGGAAGTTTCGAACAATAAACAACGATCCAGCGATCGCTATATACTTCCACAACGAAGTAGTTAACTTATGTTCACAACAGATCAATATCATAGGTATTCAGCGCTCGTGCCTGGATAAGACCATAAAAAATAACAGCAAAGTTAAGCCCTAAAAGGTCAAGAAATTAAGGACCAGAGAAGCAAGAATTCGGACGAGCATCCACTTAACCAAATGTCTCAACAATACATGGCAAAAGAAATTCAGATCACACAGCGAGTTAACAAATTTTTTCGGCTACATCATACGCCCGGCATACCAGGGATCAGAAATAATTTAGGCGTTGTTCCTTGGAGGCAGCTACTTGCTCGGTCAGGGCACTCAGGTAGGAGGACCTCGCGAGGTTGCCTCGCCATCCGTGACCAGGGCAACTTCGGCGGAAGTCCGAGGTTGTTCAGAGCATCAATCGTGCGATAGAATGCCGGTACCTTTGGAAGAGGACCGCATCGCCGTTCTTGTCCGAGCTTGAGCTAGAGCTATCGATGCGACCAAATCATTTTCGCTTCCCTGCTCCGCTGAATCATCATCCGAGGCACCTCACAACCTCCTGATCCGGGTCGGGAGAAAACTCGGCCCTTCATTCCAAGTATGCGTCGGCGTACTCGGAGTTGGAAGCCCGAGCTTCTTAAGAGCAACAAAAGTGGGATCTTCAACCCAGCGGGAGCCAGTGCGCAAATTTCTCAGGATGTCCAAAGAGATATCTTCGTACCATGACATGATAACAGAGTCCCCGAGGTATTCGGCCAGAGTACATGGTAAGCTCGGATAGCGGCCTGCACCAAGTCCCGGCCCATAATTTTCATCGGACCAACTGCGGCACCAACGGCAACCAAGTAATCCTCCATGGAATATTCTGAATCAACGATATGAGTTCACCTCGACGCCGCGAGCTGCAAGAACTGCTTTAGAACTCACGGGCTTGGCCTCGGGAAATGATCTGCAAACACGAACGTGTCAAAGGGTAGCGAGGACGAGAAAAAGTATAATTCGGCCATGGCAAGTAGCTTACGATGAATTTAGCTCATCATTATCTGAAGATCTTTGGCCCAGTCAGCCTTGCTCTTCTCAAAACGAGCAATTTCCTCGCTCAAATCCCGGTTTTTAAGTTCGGCAGCTTCAAGGAGTTCTTTGTTTTTTCTGCAGATCCAGAGTCAGCCGATTCTTTTCCTTGGAAAATTCTTGGTCAACCTTCTCTAGTTCGGATTTTTGAGAGAGCTTAAGGGTGTCCACCTCGGATCGCAGGCGAGCTATCTCATCGTCTTTTTCTTGTAGTTGCGCCGAATGAACTGCATTTTGTTCTAAAAAATGCAGCATCACGTCAGGCATGGGCATGCAATCTTGATGCAACACTGCGAAGTCTTGCAACTCGGCTTTACCACAGCCAAACGCAATAAGAAACCTTAGCACATATATTAAGAAGAAGAAGGAGTAAAATGGAAAGGAAGCTAACCTTCCAAGTTCTTGATCTTCTTTTCAAGGCGAATATTGATGTTATTAATATTACCTATTCAACAAGAAGTAAGCCGGCATTCCGTGGACGAATACATAAGAAAATTGGGAATAAGGAAAAGGAACTATCGACATACCAGCTTTCTTTGCCACGGGCAGAACTTTCTCGTACTTCTCTTCCAGTTTGCGGTGAGAAAAAAGCAACCTCTGGAACTCGGCAGTCCGCCGGTCATGTGCAACCTGAGCAATGAGGCAAAATGATAAATCAACGAGTAAAAGCTAAATTAGATCCGAATCAAGCAAAGTTTAATTCGGCTCTAGGTGGCTGGATATTCAAAGCTAAACCAGATCCGAGTCAAGCAGAACTTAACTCAGATCTAGGTGGCTGGATATTCAAAGCTAAATTAGATCCAAATCAAGCAAAGCTTAATTCGGATCTAGGTGGCTAGATATTCAAAGCTAAATTAGATCCGAATCAAGCAAAGCTTAATTCGGCTCTAGGTGGCTGGATATTCAAAGCTAAATTAGATCCGAATCAAGCAAAGCTTAATTCGGCTCTAGGTGGCTGGATATTCAAAGCTAAACCAGATCCGAGTCATGAAGGACTTAACTCAGATCTAGGTGGCTGGATATTCAAAGCTAAATTAGATCCGAATCAAGCAAAGCTTAATTCGGCTCTAGGTGGCTGGATATTCAAAGCTAAACCAGATCCGAGTCATGAAGGACTTAACTCAGATCTAGGTGGCTGGATATTCAAAGCTAAATTAGATCCAAATCAAGTGAAGCTTAATTCAGAACTAGGTGGCTGGATAGTCAAAACTAAAATTAGATCCGGATCAAGCAAAGCTTAATTCGGCTCTAGGTGGCTGGATATTCAAAGGCTAAACCAGATCCGAGTCATGCAGGACTTAACTCGGATCTAAATGGCTGGATATTCAAAGCTAAACCAAGTCCGAATAAAACACAACTAAACTCCGAACTAGATGGCCGGACTAACGAACCTTAGAAATAAATTTAGGTCAAACTTCCAAGTATACAACAAGTTATTTCCTTGCAAGTTTCGGGGACTAGAGCATATGGTAACATCCGAGAATAATTTAAGACTCGGAGAAAAACAATTACCTCATTCATCTTGTTGGTATCAATGATGAACTGGCAAGATGGTCAAAGCGGTCACGATGTCGAGAAAAGTGAAAGGCTGGTTTGTTGGATTACCGTCAAACCGATCGACATTCCAGTTATTGGCATACTCAACAGCGCTCAAGGTCGTTCCCACTAGTCGTCCGAAAGTTAAAACTTTACCTCGGGCGGTGGTCCGACCACAGCGTCGCAGGCTCTTATGAAGAGCAAGTCACGGTGGCGAGGTAACGGGACTTTGGTAGGCGACTCCTTGGCGCAAAGACGTCGGCAATACTCGGCTGAGAAGAGCCGGCAAGACTTTTCTGAGGAGTCTTGACGGCAATAGCTTTTTTCGCCTTAGAAGAGGCATCAGCAGGAAGTGGCGCCTCCGAAGTGGGGACGGAGTCCTTAGGAGCAGCGGAGGATAAGGTCGCAGAGGGCGGGATAACGACCTTTCGAGAGGTCGGGATGGCCGTAGAAACCGCGGAGTAGTTGGAGGCTCGATGGTAGCGCCTGGGGCCCATAGAAGGCGGTGGGCTCAACGAAAACTTCGAGGGCCGGATCGGATCAGTCAATGGAAGGGTCTCGGGGACATCGCGACGAGCAGGCGATTCGAGTGGAGGAGAAGCAGGACGAATAGGGCTAGGAATCTGGTATCATCACGGGAGGAGGAGATGGCGGCGAATCGGACGGCTAGTCATACTAGGACCGCTGGCTAATGTAAAGAGGAGCACCGCAAAAATAAGAAGGAAGATTTGTCAAGATGAGAAACAGAAGAGAGAAACAAGAAATATAGGCAAAAGAACTTACCGTGACCCCGGGCATAGTCTTGCGCTGGGAGGGTTCGAGATTTCTTCATTCGCTTCTTAGGAACCGCCTCCGAGGCACTAGCAGGAGCCCCGCGCTTCCCCGAGGTAACGGGAGGCCGGGAAGCAATAGGCTCGGCGTCGTGAACCTGACCGGCCGGATTAGCTGGGAAAGTAGAAGCCGGAAATGCATAAGAAATAGGCATGGCGACAACTACCTCAAGAATTTGGACCTCGTCTGAATCACCTTCCTCCTCATGCGCTGAAGTTTTGCCGCGAGCTCGAGCCGGAGCAGGATCCGACTTAGGGACGAACTCCTCGGAGTCCGGCTCGCCAGTATCCGTGGTACTCCTGTCTGCGGGCCAAGGGAGCTGCAGAACTTCGGCGTCCTCGTTCTTCTGCTCTGCGAACCTCTGTAGGACAAGGAGAAAGAAAATCTTGTAAACCAGTTTCTAAAAACTATGGAATAACAGAGCAATACTGATCAAGCTTACCTCGGGAGGCGGACGATCGCGGGTGAATGGTTTTAACCCCCAAGACCAATCCTCAGGCATCTCAGTCTTGAAGATAGCTCGGACGCGCTTATGAATAAGATAATTATCCAGCTCCACGGTCGAGACTCGGTTAGGGTCGAGGGGACCACTCATGTAGCACAGCTTGTGGGTCCGCTGCTGGAAGGGGCAGATCCGGCTACTAATAAAGGTTGCCATCAGATCTTCACCGCATAACCCGGCCCGGATCAACTCTTTTAGCCGAATCTCGAAGGCCTCGGCCAAGGCGTGAGTTTTCCTCGGATTGTAGAGACAGTTCACTTTAGAGGGTGGGCCAATTGAGAATGGGGGGAGCCGAATCTTATCTTCCCTCATTCTTGACGTAGAAGAATGACTTGTGCCACTTCTTGCGACTCCAACCCGATGGCCGAGGAACACGGATTTCCTCCGAGGTGTGATAGACGCCGCCCCACATTGGGTGAGCAACTTCTCGGAGGGGTGCAGAGATTTGTCAGGAACAACGTTGGAGCGGATCTGGAAGAACTTCGACCAGACATGCTTGTGACCACAGTCAAGTAACCCTCCGAGGCGGAGATGAAAGCGAAGAAGCTATGGCGTTCGCGAGGAAGGTGATGCGGTGAAGGCCGAAAGCCGCGAAGTGAGACATGAAAACCACATACTCGCCCTCTCGATGTCTGGAGAGGATTCGGGTAAACGGCAAGACACCTCGGCGGGAACCCGTCGAGTCCGGATGAGCCATTCAATCTCACGTCGCTTGACTTAAGAGCCCTGCCACGAGCCTCGCTCGGGCCCAGAGCCAGCGTCGTCGTCCTCAACAAGAGCGCCACTAAATGAACTAGACATATGTGCGGAAAGATCGCGGAGGAAAAAGCTGGCGGGAGGAGTTTTGAACTGCAAGGCCCGTCGAACTTTGCACGAAAACAATGGCGAAAAGCGGAACCGTTGCCTAAGCCAGCAGGCAGATGAATCTAGGGAAAGATCGGGCAAGGCGGGAAAGGACTCACCGTGGCCAAAGCAGAGCCTTGAGCAAGAAAAGCGAGCAGCGGAGGAATCCTCGCCGGCGGAGGCTCTGGCTGACGGGCGGCGGAGGAACTGCAGGAGAACGCACCGGCGAAAGGAAGAAGAAGAACGGAGGCGAGCGATAAGGGGAAAGGTGAATCCACAGCGACTTCCCTCTTTATAGTCAAGCAATGAACAGGAAGTGGGATCGTGGGTGTGGCGATTACCCGTGTAGATCGTGGGAGCAGCACGAGCATACGATGGTGAGTGGAGCCACACCAACGCCACACACGAAGAAAGGTCGTCCACGATCCCCAAGGGAGCGGCACCTGGCGTCATAGCAATGGCGCAGTCTGAGGTTCACCGTAGCTTGTCGATAAGCCGTAGAAGGACCTAAAACTAGAAGAACAATGATGGGATGACACGTGGGACATGGCGTCGAGGGAAGGAACGAGAAACCTCGGACGAGGCCATAACTCGAAACAAAGGCGAAGAATATAATGAAGTGATATAACCGCCAAAGCTATTGGCGTGGCCACACCAGCTTCGAGGACTAATGTCGGGGTTAACCTCGGGTAGGTCGAGGCGGGAAAGACAGGTACTATCCCGTCTAGTTTCTGATTCTGGTCCAAGTCGGTCGAATCATGGATATGTCGGCCGATGAACGGAGGCAAGAAGCCCACATATATGTATCAAGTAGTTACCCGGCCGAGCTGATGAGAGAATCGGCCGGGTTACCCAAGTGATCTTGATGCAGGTGAAGAACGAGCCGAGTAACACAAGGTAAGGCCGAGTGATACGAAGCTTGCAGGAGAAGGAGAAGCCCAAGGTCAAACTATAGCTGCAGGCTAGAAGGAATCAGAGGAGAGCCAAGCACAAGAGACAAGGATGCACAGCGTCAGAGGGGCAGAAGGAGGTCACGGAGGTGTCAGCCCGATCCCGAGGCACGCCTGAGGAGGGCCATGGAACCTTGCCGGTTAGAAGGGCGACAGGAAAGGAGGCCGAACTACCAATTTGGGACAAGCATATTCCACGAATATGCTTGCCTCGTCAGCCCTAAGGGCACCCAAGGCGCTCCTTTATAAGGAGAGGCTTGGACCCTGAGGGAAGGATCGATTCTTTGAGCACCGTTAGGCTGGGGAGATTCATCTTGTCCCCCTGTACACAGCTCAAGGAGCACTTGTAATAGAAAAAGAGAGAAATAAAGATCATCACTTTGGCAGCTTGAGTGTAGAGACAGTTGCATCTTCCCTCCCCAGATCCCACTAACATCCATTGGCCCCCAACTTTAGCCTATCCATGGCATCTGCCGTGCCACAACCACGACAGATCTAGCTGGCCAACACGGTTGCCTGACTATCTCATACCTCCGCCCCCGTATGACACACTATCAAAAAGGAAAACGATACGGTTCTCCCGGGGGATCGATCCCCCGGGTCCTTACTCGCGACCGCACGTCCGCCTTTCTTCGGTACTCCAGCGAGCCCACGTGGTGGGACCAAACCACAACCTTATCTTTCCAAGTACTCCCTCTGTTCGGGATTATAGGTCCTACGCGCATACCTAGGTTATTAATTTGACTAACAAAATATAACTTATATATCACAAAAGTTATACCATTAGAAAATATAACCTCTGAAGTTTGTATTGGTATAATTTTTATGCTATAATATTTATATTTTGTTGTTCAAATTGCCAACCTAGTTATCCGCGCGGGACTTATAATCCCAAATGGAGGGAGTACCTTCTTCCCCGTGTTGTTAGGATCCCGCACATCCATGTCCTTGTTGCCGTCGCGAGACCGTGCCTCGGAGGTAGAGGAGGAAGAAGCACGCTGCACGTCCCCTGTAGCTCACGCCGGTCGCCCCTGCTGGTCGCCTCGTCATACTGGGCGATCGATCACCGCCACCGCCACCAGCGATCACGGTCGCATGAGCAATTGCAATGCGTACCTTCGCGTTGGCCTCCGCCTCTCCGGCCGCCACCAACCACTCCTGCATCCATAGGAGTTCCATCGCATGTGTGCCTAGCACCGCACGTAGGGAACGCCTCCATGCTCCGCACCCAACCAAGTTCGAGTTCCATGGGCAACGACGAGATGACCCCGCGCATGCTATCTACCACGTGTGATTTTGCTACGGATGGTCGGCGTTTTAGCTATCGACGACCATCAACGTTGCTACCGACGGTAGACGATTTTGCTACAGACGGGACGGGGAATTTTCGTATGGCGGATTTTCCGCTACACCCCATGATTTGCTACATACATATATATTTTTTTGCTACAAATGTTATTTGTTTTTGCTATAATACAGTAAAACTTTTGCTACAAGATGACCAACTATAGTCTCGAGTGAAGTCGTTTTACTAGGTAGCAACTTTTTTTTACAAGATTTTCGACGATGTTCTCGGCGAAGTCTGATTTTTTTGCTACATTTACTAATATTTTTGCTACACACGTTTTCTGTTTTTGCAATAATAGCACAAATATTTTGCTACAAAGTCTCCGGCGAGATCTTCCGGTGAAAGCCTCTGGCGATATCTCCGGTGAAGTTGGTTTTGCTATACTAGAAACTCTTTTGCTGCACGGTCACCGACGAGGTCTCCAGCGAGATCTCCGGCGAGATCTAGTCTGTTTTTATATTTTTTGGATCGAACCGTTTTTTACTACATATAGCAAAAGCGGGACTATGTGTAGCAAAACGGAAGGATTTGCACATTTGTCACACTTTTCTTTGCACCTTGCATATTTGCCATTTTCTGTGGCACTAACATGTGGTGGGCAGGTGACAAATATACAAATTTCAGATAAAAAATGTGCAAATATTCCGACCCCGGAGGATGGAAAGTTTCCGTCCGGGGACGCCTAGCGCTGCCCTAGCATCAAAAAAGAAAGAGAACACTCCACCACGCCGTTCAACTGTCAAGCCAAGGCGACGCAACGGCGGCGAGCACCCCATAGTCCCCAGTCCCCACCCACCTCCCAAGCGCTCCGAGGCTGAATCCGACAGGATCGACGAGATTGCCTCTCGATCTAAATTCCCCCGAGTCGAGTTCCAAACTTCGGACCAACGGATTCGTTCTTGGAGTCGGAGACGGGCATCTCGGAGCGGTTCCTAGTGCCTAGCTTCCCTATATATTCTCGGGGGGCGGCAGGGGAGCGCCCGTGTCTGAGGCGAGGTAAATTCATTCGCTCTCGCGAGATCTAGGTCCCGGCCGTCTCCTTTTTCGTTCCGGCGCGGGCGGAGTGTGGGCGTCCCCCAGGGGAATAGGATGGGGGCGCCGGTATCTAGAGGCAAGCGCAAGGCCTACGGCGACGCCGACGCGTCCCCTCGCAAGCGCCGGGCGGCGTCAGAGGCGGAGGCGCCGGCGCCGGACTGGACGTCGCTCCACGCCGACATCACCAACCTCATCGCCGAGCGGCTGCTGGCCGAGGACGTGACGGAGTACATGCGGCTCCGCTCCGTGTGCTCGCACTGGCGCGCGTCGACGGCTACCCCGCGGGACGCCACGCTGGCCGACCGCCGCTTCCACCCTCGCGGCTGGGTGGCGCTCTGCGACGGCAACGGTGTCCGTCCGGTCGATGATGCCGTGATCACCTTTTTCCACACCGTCACAAGTAGGATCTGCCGGCTCAGCCTTCCAGTGCTCCGGGGGCACCGGATTGTCGGCATCACGGACGGCCTCCTAATCTTGCTCCACACCCGCGCCGCCGTCATCCGCGTCGTCCACCCCTTCACGGGCGTCGTCGTCGAGCTGCCCCACCTCGCCACATTCGTTCGCTGCGTGCTCTTCAAGCAGAAGGGGTTCACCATGGACTCTGTCGCCTGGATGAACGCCACCGTGTGCGTCGCCAACTCGAGCTCCATCGAAGTCGTGATCTGGTTCCCCAACATGCCCGTGGTGATCTGCGCGCGGCCCGGTAGCAAGTGCTGGACGATCATCCGCACCCGTATCCAGTTCTCCAACACTCTGCCATTCAATGGTGGGCTCTACGGTGTGACGCGAGTTGGAAGGCAGCTGGTGCGGGTGTATCCTCATGATCAATATTCCAATCCGGTGGTTGTTGAAGTACCAAAGGAGCTTGGTCACCCTAACAGCTGCCACTACTTCCTTGTGGAGTCCATGGGAGCAATGTTGGTTGCCGTCCTGCACAGAGCTGTCGAGCGCATTGACGACCCAATAAACTGCACGCTCTTCAGGGTTGATCTACCCCGCCGGGAGCTCACGCGGGTAACCAGCCTTGGTGATCTGGCTCTGTTCATCAGCCGCGACCGGAGCTTGTCCGTGTCTTCCAGGGATCTCCCTTCTATCAGCGGCAATGCAGTCTACTTCACAAGGCCTGGTGAGGACCCTGTCGAGGTGTACTCACTTGATGATGGGTCGTTCGAGAGCATGGTGACTATTCGGCAGTCACAAGACATCAGGAAGGGGGTTCTTCCAACCTCCGTGCGCCCCTTCACCCTCGCCGATCATCTGGCCACCTACTGTCGTCACCGCGAGTGGACGAGAGGGCTCATGTTTCACGAGTACTGCTATCTGCGCCCAACTTGGAGGGAGCTGTGGCAGAGGATTGCTGCACAGGATTCTGAAGTTACCATTCCGAGGTTTAAAGCAACGGAGAGCAGCGAGCTGAAGAAACTAGAGTTGCCTAACCTTCTCAGCTCTGCCAGAACACACAATCTCCGGTCGGTGTTGCTGCAATAACAAGGTGCGGTGTTTATTATCTGCTAATTTGACAATGTGCTGAAGTTGTCATGCCTTGCCGGAATAACAAGGGGTGTATTTTGTTGCCAGTCGGTTGCAAGTACCACGCTGTTGTAAAAAAAATGTTATATATCCATGTCTGTGGATCTGGTGGAATAATATGAGATTGTGATTGTCATGTTAGATTGTTCTCCAACTCATGTGTTCTGAATGTTGTTCTCTACTAGATGGTGTTCTGAATGTGATCCACTAGCGAACCGAGTGTCGCAATGTAGTAGGGTTCGTGTTCTGACTGGCTTCTCGGACGTCCTTCTTTAAACAATCCTACTGTGTATTGGAGCCTTGTTGGCCTACTTTCTCTTTTATGTCTTGAGTTAATTGAAGAAAGAGGTTGTGATTAAGAGTTCCTGGGAGTGTGTGTTCAGAGCTGTGGAGACAGTACACCAATATGTGTTCCGTTGAATACTCCCTTCTTCAGCAAATCTGTAACTGAGCATAAAATTCTGTGTTTCACTGCATCAAGGTTGCTTTCTAGTTCAGAGTTTGACCGCCCCACGTTTCTGGTAATGTACATGTAGATGAGTTCAGTCATCTCTGTCACATTTCGGCCTGGGTATTCGTGCACCATCGCAGGCCTGTCGAGTCCAGGTTAGATTCATCGCAGGTGTGTGGGATTGCGGTGGACAAATATGACGGCGCAGAAAGTGATTCGACCGTTGTCCATAGGCCACTTGGTAAATCAGGCTATTTTCTCGTTGTGTCTGTTGGCTTCAGTTTTGGTACCTTGTTGCGGTGCGCCGAGCCAGGGAGACCTTTGTAAGCTGATTGTGGCAGGAGCCAATGTGCTGCCGAACACGGCTTCTTCTCATATAACATTCACTACTAATTGTTTTTGTTTTGTCATTTATTATTTCCTCAGTCATTCAGTGTCTTGGTGGTCTGAATCATCAGAGCCGACGGCGGGCTGTGTCGTGGATCTGAACTATGAAAAAAAACTTGAGCTAGATGTTGGTAAGGTAAATCTAGGGGCCCACAATGGTTGATATGTGGTGTGCTCTTGTGCTATATATGGATTGATCAGAAACATCGGAACTGATGGCATTCAGTTCTGTGAAACATCACGGATGGGTATGTTAAACTGTGCCGTGCCCTGCCTCGGGATGGAGACCTATGTATGTTGTGCCCAAATGCAATGGTGAGGTGAGAACCTGGGACGAGTTCCTGCTGAAGGTGGAAGAGGAGATGCTGGAGAAACCGAGAAAGCAGGATTTGGACGATGGCGGTGAAACGGGTGATGGCTACTTCCTGGAATTTGCAAAAAATGGAGTTTGAATTTTGAAGTTCCTACGGCCTACCACTTTCTGTAGGCTGCTGGTTGGTTTTCGTCAACATATCTGACTATGTGGCCTGTAA
This sequence comes from Avena longiglumis, assembly GCA_030063025.1. NCBI lineage: Eukaryota > Viridiplantae > Streptophyta > Magnoliopsida > Poales > Poaceae > Avena > Avena longiglumis. Next base: position 33,193,858 of record CP125975.1, read on the forward strand.
AACGTTTTTTCCTTTTAGCTCTGCCGTGGCAATTTTTTTTATCTCGCCTGAAGATGGCAAAAACGGTGCTGCGCAACGATGTTTTGATGTTTCATTTTCTATCTAGTATAAAGAAAAGAAGATACGCTTACACTCAGGCTGACCTGAAAGCTAGCATTACTTCATCTTGTGGAGCTTTGAACGCGGAGCAGAATCTCGTAGCTTGGATGAGAAGCCTCCTTTGTGATCAGGACCTGTCCAGCGACATGCCTGGGTTGATGAACGAGTGTCCCCAGTAACACGCTCTCCACAAAGAGGGATGTCTTGGTTACCAGGCATTCAGAAAAGAAAAGCGTAACATGTTCAGGCTTAGCATAGAAAAAAGGGTTTTAATTGATCCCTAATTGTTTTTCTTTTGGCAACATTTAAGCAGATGATTGGGGTGGGTGGCTCAACGGTTCCGAACATAAGAGGCATGGCTGGACAAAACCAAGTGATGGACTACTGATGGGTATGTGAAACTGAATATTGACAATGCTTTCTCTCTTGATGTGTTCAGAGAGTTTCTTGCGGCCATCAACTGTCCAATTGAGCGTGTGAAAATTCAGTGACGGACTGAAGCTTTTTTATCAAACCTGTAGGCCCAATTGAGCGTGCTCCGTACCTGGAGGCCCAATTCTCCAAGACCAACAGACCACAGCATTCAACTATCCAGCCCAAGCCCAGTAGACAGAGAAGTTTCCGGCGCAACAAAACACCGAGTCCCTTTCTATAAATCGCGCACGCTAAAGCAGCCAAAGCCTTAAACCCCCGTCCCCTCTCCGCCCCATTTCCCCACCTCCCTCCCCGCTAGGGTTTTCGTTTTCCCCCATGGCGTCGGCGTCGCGCGCGCTCCGCCTCTCCAGGCTCCCGGCCGCCGCCTCCCGCTTCCGCCGCCCGCTCGCCGCCTCGGGGATCCTCCTCCCGGCCGCGCGGGGCCCGTCCCCCGCCGCGGCGCCCTGGGCGGCCGCCAGGGGGTTCGCGACGCAGCCGGCGACCTCGTCGCTCAAGGACTCGTCCCCGAACTGGAGCAACCGCCCGCCCAAGGAGACGATCCTCCTCGACGGGTGCGACTTCGAGCACTGGCTGGTCGTCATGGACCCGCCCCCAGGCAACGCCGGCAACCCCGACGTCCCCCGCGAGGAGATCATCGACACCTACATCAAGACCCTCGCCCAGGTCGTCGGAAGGTATGCCCCCCTGCACCCTGACGTCGCGCATAGTACACGCGATGTTTTATAGAGCGAATTTTTTTCGATCTGGTTGGTGTGGAGGGGACTCAGGCTGGGAACGGCGATAGATTGTTAAGGTGGTGATGTGACTGTTGCTCTGTTGTTTGATGTGGCACACTGGCACTAGCCCCCCTCTTGTGCACAGAGAAGTGAGAATTGCCTGTTTCAGCTGTCAGGGTTTTGTTATGTTTTATTATGCAGCAGTAATAAACTAGTGAGTAGTGACGGTCGTTTGGAATTACTTTGTTAGTTGAATAGAGAACAATGATTTGATGCTCCGATCACCACTACACATGGTTTATTAGAGATTGTTTTGGTAGTTTCTAATATCTTTCATGTGTATCATTGACTATGGGAGTCTGCTTGTGGCAGAATGAAAAATTCATTTAGTCTGTGCACACATATTTGTGAGTGCTTGGTGAGAAAACCAAGTTGAAGGTGAAGCTTGGTTATTTAATATATCTACTTATGGAGGCGATTTTACCATTGGATGGTTTATGGCTTGAATTGGATAAGTTTGAGAAATGTATGTAACCTACCTGTTTTTGTAAATTGTGTCATTTTATCATTTATTACATGATGCTTTCTATGTATGTTCATTCTAGATTGAAGAATCACATTTATCACTTGAAATGCCGATGCTGATTTTTGCTTGCGGACCATGCTTGGTGCTAGTTTTCAACTATGACTTCTTCCTTGGACATATGTTGTAGTTTTACCATGTCTGTATTATTATTTGATTGAGTACAATAAAACAGAGTTCTTATGTTTTGGTTGTCTCCAGTTGTAACATGCAATGTTGTTTTAGTTATTTATAACATAACTGTATCTTGAATCTTTTGACTTGCACTTTTTACTGCTTTCCGTTTGACTTGCACTTTTCTCTAGTTTCCGTTTGGGTTTCATAACTAGCCTACCCCAACTTGATTGGGACTAAAGGCTTGGTTGTTGTTGTAACTGTATCTTGAATCTATCCTATCTTCCAGTGAAGAAGAAGCAAGGATGAAGATCTACTCCGTGTCAACTCGGCATTATTTCGCTTTTGGAGCTCTAGTATCCGAGGAACTCTCCTTCAAACTCAAAGGTATCGATCCTCGTGTGAAATTCTTTGTACATGATCTGTTTATGAAGGTGACGTCAAATGGTCTTGTTTTCTAACTCTCGCCACAACATTTTTCCAGAGTTGCCTAAGGTCCGTTGGGTTCTTCCTGACTCGTACCTGGATGTAAAAAATAAGGACTACGGAGGTAATGATTATGTGCTTCGTATCTGACTAAATTTCCTTACTATAATATTTTGAAGTGGCTGTTGTTTTTTCTGCTAACTAAATAGATTTATCACTATGTGCTGCTAGCTGTGATTTTGTGTTGTGACTATTTTAGTTGCATGTTCCAGATTCGGAATTTTGAAATTCCATATATTATTTATTTGAAGCTATATTTTCCTCTTGCACATAGTTTTATGAGTTGTTTTTTACTGAAAGGCTTAAGACATGCTTTACCTCTTCCATCGATGGATTAATGCTCATTGTTCGTATCCTATTTCTGCCCCTGATTGCTTCTGTATCCTTTTGTATTCTAGTTAGCACCCACTCTTTATGTATGAACATCTGTATGTAATAATTATATTCAACTATAAAGTAATGGTGATAGATGACAACTAGGCTAATTGTTAAATAAACACCTAGTTTATTTGTCCCCTGTCACCTTTTGGTAATGTTACCAAATGATGAAACCTGAATATTACGCAGTACACACAGAATTGACTTTAGAGCTATATGGCAGTGATTGCTTCTGTAGTTGCTAGTGTTCGTCTAACATATACATAGTCCTCCTATTGGTATGATATTTTGTGCTGCAGTTGTCTTGTTATGGTTCACATTATATCTAGATGATTTGAGCTTGTGCACTGCTTTCAGTTTTCATTGGTGACCATATAGATAAGAGATCTGGGTGTATCTAATGCCTTGTCTTGTATTTCAGGAGAACCATTTATAGATGGACAAGCTGTTCCTTATGACCCCAAATTCCATGAGGAGTGGGTGAGAAACAATGCCCGTGCCAATGAAAGATCCCGGCGCAACGACAGACCTCGCAACTTTGACAACAACAGGTCGAGGGGCTTCGACAGAAGGAGCGGGCCTGCTCCACCAAGTTTCCAGGCTCCTCCACCCCCACCCCCACCGCCAGGGCAGAACCAAACAGCGCCCCATGATGCTCCTCCAATGCGCCCTGCACCGGGGCCAGCGGGTGTTCCACCAAATTACCAGCCCCATGCGCAGAACCAACAGTTGGGCTATGTTCCAGGAAGTGGACCAAACTATCCGAATGCCCCACCCCCTGGCTACCAAGGTGGCGCACCCAACATGCACAGTGGGCCAGGCCCAGCCTATCCAGGCAATAATCCTGGATACCAGGGTGGAGGGCCTGGCAACCGGCCACCGCCCCCTTACCAAGGTGGTGGTCCTAGCTATGGTGGCGGTGCACCAGACTACCAAGGCCAAGCAGGTAACTACAACAACGCAGCCCCACCTGGTAACTACAACAACGCAGCCCCACCTGCCTATGAGGGGAGGGACGGGCCGAGGAGGCAGTACCAATAGAGAACACTTACCAGAAGAATGCCGTGTAGGAAGCTAGTATGAGCTCTGCTCGAGTTGCTCTGTGTTGTTTTCATGGACCTTCATGCATATATATTCTCTATCCCTGATGGTGTTTTGAGAACTAGAACTACTACAATCTTAGTTAAAGTGTTGAGTGCCTTTTCTTTGTTGAAATAAATACAGTGCTGACTATGTTTTGGTATGGAGCCAGAGCTTTGTTATTTGTTGCCATATTGTAATAGCAACACGTTCTGTGTTCTTTTTATCAGAACCACCTATCTATGGGTTTTGGCGGTGTGGCTCGTGATATTGTAGCAGTTCCTGGAGATCCCTTCTAGCAGTGCCTGATTTTTGGCTCTCTTAGACTAAGTATATGCACAAAACATATGGAACTCTGTCTGCCATTTCAAGTGGATGCGTTGTTCTAGCTATGTCATTGTTTACAAGAAGGGTTAGTGATCTTGTCCAGATTTTTGCAGTGGTTGATTGCCGAGTTTTTTGGTATGGTTTTACACATTTTAAAACATGAAAGAACTCTATCCAAAGGACATTGGCATTACAATTTCAGTAGTAACAAAAGAAATTTAAGTCATGCAGATTCATTCAGATATCTTTTCGATTATGACAGAGTACAGATGAACAGCCAAACAAACTACTATAGCAATAATAATCGGATAGAGCCCCAATGAGGCACATTCACTCCCAGAAATAAACAACCGACTATTAGTCCATCCAAACGTTAGAACCTGGTTCGAAGACAAGCCAAACCAACAGGTTCAGCAGCTTACAAGTAGTCCAACAGAGCAAGAGCGTGAGGACATATAATGGCTACAAGATAGACACCACGGAGGAAGCAAATGAAACAGGGCAGAGCAAGAGCGGGGATGCCATCTAGTAGTCGACCCTTTGTCCATCCGAATATGTGAATCCGAACGGCCCAGATTTTTCCCCATAGCCAGGTGGCAGCGAATCTTTGCGCTCATCGTTTGGATGCCGCCAACATGGCATGGGCAGAGGCCACCTGTTTTCCGTTATTCGGTAGTTTTTCCACACATAGTAAAACGTTATCGGCAAATTTTGCTTATTCAAAACATCAAAGTGATAACAAGTAAATAAGTACCTGATTGGTGGACCAACACTGCCACATTCATCAACAGTCCTGATATACAGTAGCAAGTTAAGGCCGGATATAATGGAAAGTATATACTATATTTTCGACAAAACACAAAATGCCATGTTCATGCATTACCTTTTTCCCTCGAAATGTGCCAGCACTCGAATAATACAGTCCCTAAACACGAATGGGGTTCCTATTTTCTTGTCATAGAAGTTCATGCCAATAAATCTCCCACCAGAGTCAACCAGAGGCCCTCCAATCCCAGCCTAGGAAACAAAAGGTGACATTGAAGCAATTTGCATTGATAATCCAATTTATAGTACTACTAATAAAGACATATGGTTTAGTAGTACATCATGTGATGGATATGTCAACAAAGAACATCGGCTAAAGCAGCAGTACTAACCTTAGTGATCTTACAACTCGAGTACCTAAGAGCTCTGTAATCAAGCAGGCCAGACCAGTCAGTTCCTGTCCCACATGTAGCCATTAAGGTTCCTGATATGAAGCAGCGTCCCACGGCTACTACATTGTGATCTCTACGAGTTATGTAATTAAACCGATCTTCATGAATTCTAAATGAACGAAGAGGACGGAAATCCTTGACACCGACGAGAGCAACATTGTAGTGTAAGCTGAAATGTCGCAGTATCCCCTCTTTGCGTTGTTTGTTTGGAAGCAAAACTTCAATCTGCAAATGGCACCGTGAGACCTAAGCAGAAAAGACAAGGATTCGCAAAACAAAAACCAAAAAAAAAAAAAAAAACACGTCGTGAACCAACCTTCAAATTTTCAGCAGTCTTGTTTCCATCGTTAGGATCCCTAACCAAACTCGCCGAAGTCAGAACGATTGTGCATCCATTCCATTCGATAAATAAGCCCGTGCATGCAAAAAACCTTTTTTCTCCTACATATAAACGACAGTTTTGATTGATAACCAGGTTCAGATGTGGAACAGTAAGTAGCATATTACTGTGAAATTACCGCTGAATGAAGCAAGTGAGACAACAACTCGATTTAAGTTCTGAGAAACTGCTTTGCTGAGTTGGCTCCAAACACCTTTACCAGAACCATACAAGTCGCCAAAAGTCTCTTCGAATGTATGAACCAATTTCAGGCGACCTGTTCAATGATAGGCGGCAGAGTAGTTGTTAGTGGCAGAAGAAAGCTGTAAACAACCACATCCTGGGACCTACTTATAAGTATTAACTCACCAGTAGCTGCAGAAGGCTTTGGATAACCCAAGGAGTCTAGCTCCCCAGATCTGTCTATATCCCCAAATCGAACATGCCCATGAACAAAGTATAATAAGGTTAGTTGATTAGCACCAAGGCCATTAGAGTACAACTATAAAAGGCTAAAGTAGCTTCTGTTATGAAAACACAAATGTAAGTAGCTAAGTTTGCACCACTTCTTTATCAAAAAGAGTTTGCACCACTTGTGACTTTGTGAGGATCTTAAAAACGATATCACTAGAAATGCCGAGGAAATGATGAATATCAAGAATGATCTGGCTGTGTACTCACCTCTTGCATAGGTGCAATAGGGCCAGGGCTGCACCTGTCTCTCTATTTTTACATGCCTGTAGAAAGACATTGTAAACTTGCCATAAATTACATCCACATGCGTAGAAATAAAATGGACTAAAACAGCACTAGGCCAGATCTACACAAATGGAATTGCAGGGAACTGAGTGATTCCACTATACAAAACCTCTAGGGGTCAGGAAAGGATCATAAATCCTACTACTGTCCACAGTTTAAGTCTGAAAGAAATTTTTCTTTAAAAAATCTATTAAGCTTTAACATTGAAGTAATATGAGTATTCTTGGTAGAGGCAGAAAAGAAGCAAGTTGTTATCTAGGGATAAACAATGAGAAGTGCAAATGAACTACAAACACCATATATAAATCTATAGAAGGAACAAAAATACTACTAGCTTGACTTCATTGAAGTAATACGAGTATTCCTGGTAGATGCAGAAAAGAAGCAAGTTATTATAAAGGAACAAACAATGAAAACTGTAAATAGATTCCAAATGCATACATAAAGGTATAAAGGGAACGAAGCCCCACGATCCAGATTCTTGCACAAGTAATAAGCCTTGAAAACCGTTTGGCAATCAGTATAGCTTACTATGATTGTGCTCAAGGATTACTCAAAAAAATCCAGGAAGGGCAAAATGAATTCAGTGATTGACAAACATAGATAAGAAAAATAAATGGAAATACACAAGATTACCTGACCGTCTTGACTTTCTTTTTCGGCATATATTTCTCCAAACGTTTGATAATTATACTCCTTGGCAGGAAAGAAGTTCCTTCGCAATCCAGAAAAAGGTTCATGCCAACAAAGTTCCCATCAGAATCAAAAAGCGGCCCACCTTCCCAAGCCTAGGAAAAAAAAGTGACAGGCAACAAGGCTTACATTGGGTCAATTTTATGCCTCGGAGCTTATATAGTTCAGGTCATGTAGTTACAGACAAAAAATATCAGACCATATTGCAAGTATACCTCAGAGATTTTACAAGTGGAGAGCATCATCTGTTTACCATCTTCAGATCCACTTGAATCACTGGTCAGTATCCCAGTCGTGGCCATTAATGTTCCAGAATCGGCACGTGCAACAGCTACTACCTTGCTACACGGAATAAATTCCACCTGATGATAGAGATCCACTGGACGAACACCAAGGGAGAAGACCATTATGTTGACAAGAGCAATCTCCTGATCGAAATCATAGTCTGCCAATAACCCTCTGGCAACTTTGCCGTTGCGACGCACTTCGATCTATAATGTGACAGCAAGAGAAGAATACAGAATGGTGATAAACTGACAATTATCTTAAGCAAACAAGCAAAATAAGTGAAGCATAATTAGCAGCACCAACCTTCAAGCTACCGTGGCCTTCAATTTTCTTCTCATTGTAAGTTCTAACCAAACTTGATGAAGTGAGAAAGCATGTAACAAGAGGCCGGCGTTGTAAGGCTATGCCCGAGCATGCAAATAGCACCTTATGCCCTACACAAGATTGTAATTTTAAATATCTATAACTAGCAGCATTAAATTAAGATAAGGTACACTAAAGCAAAAGTGAAAACTAAGAATACTAGAGTATGGAAACATAGTCACCATCAGAAATTGCAAGGGAGACAACAGTTCTAGAAAATTTTGAAGTAACTTCTTTGCTGAGCTCACTCCAGACATTTTTGTCACAGTCTCTAAAGTTGTCAATTGGTACTTCCGAATTGATATCCAGTTTTAGGTCGCCTAGTTAAAAAAACATGATGGAACACAACTGTGAGTGCTCCAAAAGAGCTGTAATAGAACATGTATAGAAAAATGAATTGTCGGCAGACCTGCAATTATAAAATCAAGTTCCTCTCCTCCGCCTTTGCAGATTCTTTTATTCTTGTTGGAGCTTTCTGTTAGACCATTACCAGCTCTCTTGATTTGCAGCATATTCAGAACACTGAAGTAGAACAAAAGAAAATCCGAATGTTAACAACTGAAGGTTGTCAAACAATCACAGACCACTAAAAGGGTCCCTAATAGTATAAGTCTTATACGGAAACACCAACTCCCTGATTACTCTCACACTTCTAGATATACTCCATAAGTATGTATTCTGATGCAATATCCCCCTCTTACAGGAAAGAAAGTATTTTATGCGAGAAGAAAATATTGAGTGCCCCAATACCAGTAGTATAAAAAAGTTCCAAACCAGGTAGAACGCACACTAATTAACTTATGTATCCTATCAAACTGAGAGCGAGAGCATATCTCATCAATTCCATAAAAAGAAGAGTAGGAACACACAACAGTTTCACGTTAGGGTTAGAAAGTTAATAACTTTGCACCTCGTAAGGGCAGATCTAAATGATTGCCGATTGTGCACCCAAAATTTGTCGATGTTAGTTTCGGATTAAATAATCAATGGATGGCGAAAACCTCATACCTGAAAAAAAAAGCAGTGTCCAAGGTTGCGGACGGGATGGGGGCAGCAGACACGCGATGAGTTTTAGACGGGAACGGCGATGGCGGCGACGAGCGTGACAGGCGGAGAAAGCGCCCGCGGTGTACGAGCTGTGGGGGATTTTGGAGCGCGTGGGATCAGGGATTGGAGCTATGCTAGGTCAGAGCATGGGAGCAGCCTGGGAGAGAGAAGGGATCGATCGGGGAGGAAGGGGAAATATTCTGATGCAACCAGACTGATCATACTGCATCTAATGGTTTCTCCTCTTATTATTCTTCAGAAGCCGAGCTCGTTACGCCCTCTTGCCTAGTGCTGCATCAGGTGGTGCTGGGCCATTCTGGTCCTCCTGCATTTCATCAGCCGCCGGCTGCAGCGGCGACGGCGGCGCCGAGCACACCGGGATCACCAACCGCACGCTCACGGCCATCGACGGCGAGTGGAACCCGCCCGTGGCGAAGGACCTCGGCGCGGCACCGTGTTGGTACGCCGAGACGTGCGGGTAGTAGTGTAGTGCCACGGCGCCGACGGCATCGCATCCGCCCTGTCAGTCACCGTGGCCCTCTCCAGCGTCTGCACCAGCTCGGCCGTATTGATCCGCCTCTCCCGCTCCAGCTCGGTGCCGTGTCGAGAGGTAGTGGGCGGCGCCGATCTCTACAGCAGGTGCAAGGGAGGCAGTATCCTGGGGTCGGCCGGCGGCGGCTACGGCTGAGCGTGGCGCGTCCGCAGCCCGGTGGCTGGGGAGCTCAGAGGCTGCTGCCATTGGTGTCTGTACTCTGTACAGCGCCGGGTTCAGAGCAGAGGAAGAAGAGCTCTCGCAGCATACGAAATACTTAAGCTATCGTGTCAAATATCAAACATAACTTACTTTTTAAAAAAAACTAAATCTAACCTTCTATGCAAATATAAATAAATGTAGTATTATGCTCAATCACCATGCAACCAGTAATCTAGCGGTTTAACTTTGTCTTTCGTCACCGCTATCATGGAATACGGATGACAAAGACTCGAAGGTGTTAAGTTACCGAGCCTTAATCGCGTCGATGCTAACGCAGTAATGACAATAAAGTCTCAGTATCCTAATAATTAGGTTACGATGTTTCAATTAAACTTACTATTGTGGATAACTTATGTTTATATGGTGGATAACTTATATGTTAGTGGGTTGATAACTTACATATTATGACATAGATAACTCATGTGTTTAGGATGTATAACTTTTTGCTTCAATTTTTTCCTCGAAACATATGAATATGGAATCTAGTTTTAAAGATCTCGTCGCGACTAATTCAACGGTGAAAACAGATCTTAAATCGAATAAATTGTTTGATCTATAAGACATTTTGAATTTTTATACAATTCTAAACTGGCTGACAACACGGGGTCATACCTCCTGCCGGGTTTTGCAAATCAGCGACCGGTCTGAGAATAGAATTTCTGAAAATTTAAGCATCCGTATTGTGATAATTAGGTGCGGACAGCTGCCATAAAACCAAAGAAAGCAAAAATATAGGTAATAATCAAGAAACTGTAAAACTCCCTATTGTGATAGAGGATCTATTAGTAGATTACCCCGTCATCCATATTGAAAAAAAAAATATCCCTCACCGTAAGTAGACCTTGAGATTCTCCATACTTTATAGAAACAACTGAGAATATAATATACTGCTTAATCATTTTTATCAGTTCGTACTTTTAAATAGTTGGCTAGCACATCAATTCAAATATACTATCAAGAGAGCCAAGAGCTCCTAAGTTTAATACCATACTCACACGGTTATAAAAATTATGTAGCCTACGTCGAACCCACGCTAAGGAGTAAAATAGGCTAAACGTGAGGAGAAGTGTTGAGAATTACTCTATAGATTAATCCTGAGAGAAACGGAGCATTCTGAGGCTATTTGGGTGCTCGTCCTGTAGTATTTTTTTTTTGAGAAAAAAAAAGGATTGGTTGACACATCCAACTTATTCTTTCTCCACTAGGCCTCGCTACAGCGGTGTCTAGAGAGAACAAGGGTTCTGCCGCCGTCACCGTCCTCGCCCCAACCCCTCCTCCCTCTCCAACAACGGCCTTACCACCCACCGCCCTGGCCCCAACCCCCGCCCTCCTCTAGCTGCTGTGGCATCCCGCAAAACCACTACTAGAAAATCGCGTTGTTTTTGTGAATTGCATCATCATGACCGCATGCTCATGTCATCATGCCACATTGCATTTGGGCATCGTCATCATCTTGTATTTGCTTGCATAAAATTATTTGCGGAAAAACCTGTTCTGGTTTTCTAAACGCCCCGTCTTTGTTCAAACACAAAACCCGGATCGCCGGATTATTTTATTTTGTCTGCTATCGGTTTGCAGAAGCCTTGTTTTAAACAAATTAAATATTAGATTATTTTAATGGGGGCAGCCAAACCGGGCCGAACCGACCCAGCCGGCCACCCCCAGTGCAAAAACGGTCCACCCAAAATCCCTAGTCTACCCAAACCTAAACTACCCACCCTGCCTCCACCTCACCCCCTCCAATCCCTGAACGCCACCTCACTCTCTCCCTCCCCTCTGACTAGTCCCAAGCCGCCACCTGCCAACCCCCTCTCTCCCTCTCCCCGTCCTGGCCCACTCCCTGACCGCACCCCCCTCTTTTCCCCCTGGGCCCCGCCACTCCCTCTCTCTCAACCACCCCGGCCCCACCCGGCCTCCCCACCTACCTCGCGCGAGCCTCCCACCTCCTTCTTCTTCCTCTGCCTCTCTTCCCTCCCCATCGCCCGCTCCCGCTTCCTCCTGGCCAAAGACGTTGCCCTCCTCCCGTCATGGCCAGATCTCGTCGCCGTCGCCAACGCCTCCCTCGACCGCGGCCTTCTCCTCCGCTCCGCCTCGAGCCCTCCGCTCCCGCCCACCGGGTCCCCGCTTACCTGCCGCCGCCGAGCCGCTGCCCGCCACTCGCTGCCTCCTCAACGCGTCCCGCCTCCGCGATTTCGCCGCTGCCCTGAAGCCCGCCGCCTCGGCCGTGCTCACTGCCGACCCTCGCCGCGCTGGCCGACCGCTCCGCCGCTCGACCCGATCCCGCTGGCTCGAAGCGCTGGTCGCTTCGCCGAGTTCTGTCACGGCCATGGCCGACACCTAACGCCTCGCCGCCGCCTCGTTCGCCGCAAGCGCGGCCCGATCCGCCGACCTCTGGCCTCTCCCCGACGAAGCCGCCTACCATAGCGTCGCCATCAACCGCCACCACGTCCGCCAGAGGCTCGACCGGACCTCCCCTCTGCACCTCCGGCCGAGCCGCCCGCTGTCGTCCCCGACCCGAGCCCAGGCCGCCTCTGCCTCACTCGGCCCGTCGCCGTGGTTCCGCCAGGCACCCGTGCGGCCCCACGTCGCCATCACCTCGCCCTGTTTTCATGTTCGTATGTTGGGATATGTACTAATGGTACTACAACGGGCTCGTGAAGACGTGTGCGATCAAGTCAAGAATGGCTATGTGCACTGAGGGAAGAGGTTGCTGCGTGTGTATTCTACTCGAGGTCTCCATCCATTTGGTGTTTTGTTTCATCAAGATTGTCGAGAGGGAACCGACGACCCGGCCTCGAGGATCCGATGCCCGGACGTCAAGACCGCCACTTGGGAAAAACCAAAGAACCCGAAGACCGATCCCGCCGAACCCCAAGATCTTCCCCGACACCGAGGACGCCAACACGGAACGACAAGATCTCCACACGGACGCGAACCCAAGACCCTGAGGCCCCGAACCGAAGACCGATCCGAAGCGCGGACCCGACCCGGAAGAACCCGATGCGCCCCGGACACCGAGACCCTGGACGACAAGTCCTGCTTCCCGGATGCGACAAGATCTACCCAGTAATCCGAGAATGACCCCGTCGAACCCTGAACCCTGAGACCGACCCCGAACCCCGAACCCCCGGACCAAGATCGCCGAACCCTAATGTGTGAACCTTTTCCCGAACCCTATTTTATAATATAATACAAATTGTTGCATATTAAATTGTCATACTCGCATGCATATTTATGTGGTTTGGGGGCATTATGCCGATTCACCTTATAATTAAGTATGGGGCCCATATGCGGGCAAATCTCTTATATTGGCCTCATTTAAATTTGTGTAGCGAACCGGTGCTATATTTTGCCATGTTCAAACAACAATTAAATTGCGGGTGTTCTAAATAACATGAACCATTTAATTTTTGTCGGGACCCCTGGTTCCACTTAATATGACCTAATTGCATCGCATCTTTGCCATGTCATACATCATACATGCATCATGCCCGATCTTTTGCCGTAGTATTAAATATTGCATCCGGTGTTTATTCTAGTGTTTTGCTTCTTCGCGGATAAGGCCGTTGAGCTGATGTGAGCTTCGACCCGATCTTCGGCTGAACCCTTCGGCAATGTTTTCAGGCGAGCATCTCCCCCTTTCTACCTATCTTACTTTTATAGTATTTATTTCCCTCCTGTTGATCTATTGCTATCTGTGTTGCGATGCTCTAGTTTCCGTATCCGTGATATCCCTTGCAGCCCTATATTGCCTTGGACACACCCTATTACCTGTTGTTTGATAGATAGTTGGACTTGCGCTTCGTAGTCGCTTGCTCAAGTGCTGTTGCGTGTCGTCAAGTGCCACAGTTGTTGGTGTTTTGCCGCATGTTGACGTTGGAGATGATCATGGTTTTACTTATCGCTCACTTTAATTCCTGTTTAATAACTAAAATTGAAGTAAGTAAGCAGAGGCATCGATGGGTGATAGATAATATTTGGTTTCCGACCGCCCACTTGTGTCCCGTAGGACCCCGAGTGCTTGATACATGTTCCTTGATTTATCGCGCTATCCACATACGGGGAATTATGGGCCCCCTTGAGCCAGAGCTTGATTCATTCTTATTTCTTGGGGCCACAAACTAGTTTGAGGTTTTATTTACTATCCTGTACTTATGCCATGCTTTACTGCTTTATTTACGATTGTGCGAGGAGCACACTGTACTGTTTAGGTAAGCGGAGTGTTTTCGCGGTATCGACAAGCCCCGTTTTGGGGTTCCCGATCGTTCTGACCATTGACGCAAACCTTGAGTCCGTCTCGAGTCATAGCTTCGCTATGGGTCTACTCAATGGGGTGGCCCCCTGAAATATTTCTGAATCCTGTGATTGCTTTGTCGTGAAAGCCTCGTTGGGTTTTGATTTGGTTTTTCCGAGGTTGATCGTGTGTGTGTTGCTATTTGTGCACCCCGGCCGGGTTAAAACTTTCTGAAAGCCGTGTCCGCGGTTATGGACGACTTGGAGCACAATATCTCGATCATAGACAACTATAACTAAAGTAGTGCTATAAATTTGACTTTATAATGACTAGTAATCAGCTTTACTATAATGGAATGGCTAAATAAAACTGCCCACAATTGCTTGCTTGGGTTGTCGCTTGCGACCATTGTATCTGACTAGTAAGTATTGCAACTACAACGGAATGGCTAAATAAAAGTACCAACAACTGCTGGGTTTTTGGGTTATCTCATGCTAATGGTATCTGACTAGTAAGTGTCGCAACTACAACGGAATGGTTAACTAAAACTGCCCACTGCTTATTATATCAGGATGATTATCTATACTTGACTAGTAATTGCTGCAACGATAACTGAATGAGTAAAACTGTCAACTGTGTGAGTTCCTCGGTTGACTTCCTCGTTTGGTCTCGAGGGGGAAACACCAGGATGGGTTTGTTTGGTGGTAGCATCCGGTTGGTTCCGAATAGGTCTTTCTTACCCCTCTCTGATAGCCGCCAGTTGTATCGAGTCTCTATAGGATGTTCAGTGCATGTTGCCGCTGCCGCTTCAGTCCACCATACCTATGTAGGCGAGGACCGCCGAATTCTAGCCTCGCTGCAATCTTGGCCTCGATCGACGCTCCTCTTTTCCTTTGCCCTTTGTCGGCACCCCTTTTGTTTAAGCAGGTTTTGAGATCGACGTCGTTAGCAGGGTTACCCTTCCGGCTTGGCCTGGGCAGGGTTATGGATGCCATTGGTTATTCTTCAGGGCTCTTAGCCCCATTTGCATCTTGTCCGTAGTCGGACGCTCCATCGTTTTCAAGGTGATTTGGATCTTTGTACCGTATATCTGTAATCTTGACTCATGGAGTCGTGTTGTATATCTATCTGTTCTGTGGGTCCCATCGAGGACTGTTGTGTAATGTTATTACTTCGTTTTCCACCCGCACGAAAGTGCCTGGTGGGAACCTTTGAATCGTTTCTATGCGGGTTTGGCGGGAATCGCTGAAACTTGCATAGGGTCGATTCTGAGGGTGTTACAGCTGCTTAACCCGGCGCCTACCCCGCTGCCACCGCTCTCCTCGGATCAAGTCGCAGACCGCCTCTCCATACGCAGCGGCCTCCGAAGCCCGGCGCGGACGGCCGAACCCGTCTCTCCACCGGTAGCGGCGACCGACAACCGACACGAACGACCGAGTCCGCCTCTCCATCCGCAGCGGCAACCGGTGACAACCGAGACCACCTCTCCACGCGCAGCGGCGTCGACTTCCAAGCACACCTCTCCAGGTGCAGCGCCGACAATCGAGCCCACCTCTCCGCGCTCAGCGGCGACGACACCGACAACCGAGCCTAGCGACCGCCACCGATCTACGTCCCCTCGATCGAGTCCACCGCACGACGTCCTCCTTGCTGCCAACGGTATAAATTGAACTCCTTGCAACTTTGTAACCTCAATTTGTTCCAATTTTGGTTTTAATTATTTGCAAGTTCATGGACAGAAAGTGTTCTTTGGAGAGGTTAAGTGTTCTTGTGCCGATAATTTAATATATGTGATATCAATTGTTCTTTTCATATATCTTATTGCTCATAATTTAATTATATTGATACGTGGTCAGCAAATTTCTTGCAACCATTTTGCAGTTCAACATTGTTAATGATGTGACATGTATTACCGTGAAAGCTGATTGATATACAAAGTTTTGCGTCTATTTCTTGGCAGGGGGTTTATTGCCTCGTATTTGAATGAAGAAATGACCTAACAGTTGTGACCTCATCCCCAACTATCCAATCCATCCCTCACTTGCACATGAACCCACTGCCAGTACGATGATTCAGGCCGCCATGACGGTGGTCGTTTTGATGAGGAGGCGCGGTGAAGTCGGTACAAATGAGTTGTGTGCTTGAGGTTGACTGGCTTAGAGCCGAGAACAATGATTTGAGGATGCCTCTCTGAACCTGAACCCACTGGGAGCACGGGATTCGGATCACGCCTGTGTGTTCCTCCTCGGGAGAGCCGCCACCTCCACCATCGGGTTTCCATCCGTCGAATCGCCATAGAGCTGCCGGTCATGATCTTCCAAGTTTTGAAGAGGCAAACACTTCATTCCATCGCCCATCGACGATCGAGCGCAGCCTCCTCCGTGGGGTCTAGACTTCCTCTTCCTCCGCCGACCGCGTCTCCTGCGACCAGGCCGCTGCCACTTTGCCGTGGGCTCTGCCTCTAGCACCGAATATTTTTTGTGGTTATGAATGCTGGGAGCTAAACCTATATGGTGTTGAGGCCAATATACTAGGAAGAGTTCACAAAATTAAAGCTAATTGTGTCCGTTCTATCACTTAACAGTATGAAGTAGTCCACATAGACTCAATGGTTGCAATGGTTAATTCAGATTATGCACTATAAGATCCATATGTTGTAGTGTTCCAATTACTTCTAATTACTTCTGTGATTCTGCCAGTAACATACTATTGTATGTTGGAGATATGCCCAAGAGGCAATAATAAAGTGATTATTATCATATCTTCACACTTATGATAAATGTTTACATACCATGCTATAATTGTATTAACCGTAAACATTAATACTTGTGTGATTTGTAAACTAAAATAAGAGTCCCTAGTAAAGCCTCTTGTTAAACTAGCTTGTTGGTTAATATATGATCATGGTTTCCTGATCATGAACATAGAGATGTTATTAACAACAGGATCATATCATTAGGAGAATGATGTGATGGACATACTCCTATAGATAAGCGTAGCATAAAGATCAAGTCATTTTAATAGTTCAATTGCTATATGCTTTCTGATACATAGTAACCTAATTCCTTCGACCATGAGATCATGCATATCACCTTTTCCGGATGGATGCTTTGATGTCATCAAACACCACACCGTAATGGTGGCTATAAAGGTGGCATTGAGTGTTCGTAAAGTATTGGTTGAAACACATGGATCAAGAGGGATTTGTCCATCCATATGACGGATAGATATACTGGGCCCTCTTGGAATGTCATCCAATTAGCTTTCAAGCATGTGACTGGGTCACAAGGGATCACATATCACGGAACGAGAAAAGAGTACTTATCGGTAACGAGGTTGAACTAGGTATGCGAGATACCGACGATCATAACCTCGGATAAGTAAACTATCGTGAGACAAAGGGAAATTGGTATCGTATGTAAGTGGTTCATTCGATCGCAGTAATCGTAGAAATATGTGGAGCCATATGAATTTCATTCCTCTATTGGTTATTGTTCGGAGAAGTGTCTCGATCATGTCCGCATAATTCACGAACCGTAGGGAGACACACTTAAGGATTCGACGTTGTTTTGAGTAGTTATGGTATTATGAGAAAGAGACCGAATGTTGTTCGGAGTCTCGGATGGGATCCGGGATATCACGAGGTGATCCGGAATGGTCCGGAGAATAATATTCATATAAGGAAAGTCCCGTTTCGGAGTTCGGGAATGATTCTGGTGTTTTCATCGGAAATGTTCTAGAAGGTTCCGGATTGTCCGGCACTCCAGGGGGAGGGTACATGAATGTGTCATTGAATGATTGCATCATGTACTAAGTGTTCTTGCTGTTCCAAAACTGAAAAGTCAAACTGCCAGTTTGAAAGTCAAACGGCTAAAACAGGAAACTGTGGAAAACAGGAAACTGTGGGAAACAGGAAACTGTGGGAAACAAGCAAGAGGAGGTTGAAACCAACTTGAAGGAGGAGTCCCTCTCCTCCAAGCCGGCGGCCAGCCTAGGCCGAGTTGGGGAGGGACTCCCCTCCCTTCCTCAGGCCAGCCCTCCACCTATAAAAGGAGGCGGGCCTCCTCCTCTACACACAAGTTCCTATCCTCTAATCTCCGGTTTAGAGCCGTTTTGGTTTAGAGCTTCTAATTGCTCTAGCCTGCGGTTTAGAGCCTTCTAATTGGTGTGTCTAATCTCTAGACCACTAATAGCCCTCTCTCATAATCCACCATACTCGCTCCGGCTTAAGGCGAAGCCCTGCGGGATCTCCCCTCTACTTCCGGTACCACGCCAGGCCGCTGGAATCGCGAGGAGAGTGCTACAACCTCCACTGCCTGCTGGAACAAGGGAGAGGAAGGTCTTCGTCGAGTACCGAACGTGTGACCGACTGCGGGAGCGCTGCCGGAACGCAGCGCCGGAAGGATCGTCTACACGATCTTGAGATCGGAAAGTGTAGAGGTCCCAACCCGATAAGGTAGAGTCCTCCTGTGTTTTACAATGCTAGTCCCTGGATCAATAGCTAGCATCCACAGTTTAAGATGTAATATCAAGATACAAAGGTCATATTATAACTTTATAACCAGGAATAACATAATACTATTACATCATACATAGCTCATTTGGCTATTACATTACATTGCAGCGGAATAACTATAAGCATGGGGTCCTTCATCTTCAAAGTGCCACAGACAGATGTTGGTTGTAGACTTTGTAATCCTAATCAAACAATCTTCACTAAAAACAATCAAACCTGCAACATACAAGTTACAGCCACAAAGGGTCAATACATTTGAATTGTATTGGCAAGCTTCACATTTATGTATAATAAGAGTGGATCCTATCATAATATGCATAATTGGCTAAGTAGAGTTCAAGGCTTATTTGCATAAAGCAATATTTTATCCTATCTTTTCAAAAAGGGTTTTTAAGTCCTTGGTCAAATTTCTTTTCCAAGTCCCTTGAACTCCTTGGTAGAAACTCAAGTGTTCAAGTCCTTGTCAAAATCTCTTGAGCCACTTGGTAACCCCAAGTGCAACAAGTTTTATCAAAACTCATGAGTTCCTTGGTAACCCCAAGTACATCATGCTCTTGAGCACCTTGGTAACTCCCCAAGTGCAACAAGCTTAACAAATCTCTTTGAATTCCTTGGTACCCCCAAGTGCATCAAGTTTTTATATTAGAAGTTGGAATGTCGAGATCTCCCATAGTTCAAACTTTAGTTGCTCAGTATTATCCATAACCGGGGACACGGCTAAGTACTTAGATTTTATTAACTTCTGCAGAAGGAGTACACTTTACCCACATGACACAATCCCATCTTGTTGCCACCAGTGGCCTACTGGATTAGTGCTCACCAAGATGGAGTACCGGCAGACTGAGAGTGTGACGAAGTCTTTCCAAAAGGTCCTCCCATACATCATTGCTAGCTTGCCTTCAGCCCCCATGAAGCATTCCAGATCCCCATGTCCGGTAACTAAAGACAATGTATGGGTCTTCCTAATGTAGTAGACTAAGCCAGAGCCATAATAGCATGTGGTTGTACACGAAAGCCACAATTGGATAAACATGTTCAATCTCTAAGTTTCCTAGGTGGTTTTCATTTGGAGCACAACACAAGTGAATCCCATAGATATGGTTCCTTTTGTTGCCACCCTCTCCAAAACTTAAAGTGTCCACCACCTAGGTGATTCATTGAGTCCTTGTTTTATTATGTAAAACACAAGTCCTTTTTCTCAATCTTTTGTAAAATCTCAACATGTATCTCTTGTCAAAATAAGACATGGCTAAGCATGTACAACATCAATATTTCCACTAAGGAGTGTATAGGGAATCCTATTAGGATTTAACATAGCATAAGTATAAAACATTTTCATGCATGTTTTTAAAATCCACTAAGTATAATGAAAATAGTAGGTCATTTGAATGATAGTGTAACTTGCCTTTTTGTTAGGGAATGATAGTCACTCCTTGATCTTGCTAGTCTCACACTTTTCTAATTTCACTACAATCAAACAAGCATAGTATCAAGTAGCATTCCAAACCAACATTCAAACAATATTTCACACACACAAAGCAATGGATCCTATGTCATGCAGAAGAGGGTTCTATTGCAAGGTTGGTCTCTACTAGGTTTATAAACTTTGTAAGGTCCACATTGGTCATTTACCAAAATGGCAAAGTCATTAGTTAGAGGGTTTTGCTCAAAATCTATTTTAAAATCCATTCAACATTTATGTGGTGAAAATTATTCTTTTCAAAGCAAAACTTTATGTTTTTCACCAAGTGAGTTGCCCTTGGCAAGGCTTGGTGTTTTGGGTCAGTAAGTTTGGTCCATAACATTTTCCCAAAGTTTTCCTTGCAAAAACATTTCCATAATAAAATCAATGAGTTTATTTGGCTAGAAAATGGCTAAGTTAAATAATTCAACCTATATTTCACCAAAATCATTTTTAACACCAAGGGTTGGTTCCTAGGGTCAGTAAGGTCACACAAATCCATTTTGCAAAAGATTTAATCCTAAAATCAATTTTAAACAATTTTTATACTCTAAACAAGTACACAAATGTTTCTGCAAATTCAAACAAGCTAACAGATACTATTTGTCAAACTAAGGCCATGGTTGGCTAGGTCTTGTCTTGCTGATTCCAACGACATAAAGTTTGTAATTTTTGGACGTGTGGATCAAAAGATACAAGAGTTTGAAAATGGCAAAAGTTTCTGTTTTCAAATTCTGTTTAAATGTAATCGGGACACGCAGATTCTATTGACGGCTTCAGCGGATCACGCTCAGAGCCGTTGGATATAAATGAGATCGTGCGCAGGACTCGTACCTCTTCGTTAAGTGATCTATCGTGAATCCGATCCAGATCTCACGGTGCTAGCGTGCTCGACCATTTATGAAGCGGCATGCGGTATACCGGCGGCGGAGCGGTCGGGCGATGACGGTTCCGGCGATACAGGAAGCGAGAGAGAAAAAGGGCATGCTCACCGGGCTCAGGGGGTCACGGTGAAGCTTCGTGGTACGCTGGCTTGACAAGGCGCTCGAGGCGCCGCAATTTCGTCGGAGTTGGGAACGGCGACGGACGGCTCTGTCCATGATTGAAGACGACGCTCTGTCAAGAGAAGATGAAGGCGCGGTGGTTAGACGCAGGAGATCATGACGGAGCTGTGAGCGTGAACAAGAGGGCCCGGGGCGGTCGAGGCTTACCGGGGAACGTCGTCGGAGAAGAAGCAGACACGACGGCGCTCTGTGCTTGACGAAGGCGAAGATTGGGGGCGCCCTAAGACAAACGGAAAGTGCTGTTAGGTTCGTCTGAGCTTGGAGATCATCATCGTGTTCTCGGGGAGGAGAGGGGTGACCGGAATCTACCTGTGGGGCTCGTCGGAGAAAGAGGCAGACGGTGGTGACGGTGGTCGAGGTGGTTGTCGACGCTCTGGGTCGCTCGGGGGCAAGCTGGTGCTACGGGGATGATCGCCAGGAGGTGTGGATAATGAGAGCATGGTCGAGGAGGCAAGGGGCGGCGAGGGGCTGCCGGAATTGCTGACATACTGGCGGAGCAGAGGGTGCTCGGGAGGAATTGAGGCGGCTGGGGCGAGCTTGGGGAAGGGTATGAGGGAAACGGAGGAGAGAGCGAGGCGATTAAAGTGCGTGGTCATGACGAGGAATTAACGGCGTTAAGGCGAATTGATCTCGGCATTCATGGACAGAAACGGCAGCTGTCTGGGGAGACAGGTCATGGGAAGAAGGAGGAGGCAGTGGGGTCCTCTGTTCAGTGGGAAAAGAAGGAGGGAGGGGTCCACTTGCCAGTCTCTTTGCGGGTTGTTTAGTTGGTGAAGAAAAACTGTTCCTTCGGGGAGAAAGAAGACTGGGCTGGACTGGGCCTTAGTGGGTTGTTCTATTTTTTTCTGTCTAATTCTTTTTCTTTTTCTATTTCTATTTCCTGATTTGTTATTTCATACAATTTCTCCAACATTCATTAACAATTCAAATTTTTACCAAACATTGTAACTAAGAATTTGGTTCTGTTTAGTAACCTGAACCAAAATCCTAAATAAAATAAATAATACTTTAATCTTTTTAGGTTCCATTCTTACTTAAATAAGTAGGCCATGGTTTATTAATTAAATAGAGTTTGATATAATTAATAAAATCCCCATTTGAAATCCAATTATTTTTAAATCAGTAGGTTTTATTTGAAAATAAAATTCATTTGGAAATCTTGTTCAAAAATAACCTTTTATTTTAGGGCCCATTATTAATTAATACAACAGACTTTCATTATTAAATCCAATAGGATTTGTTTTATTGAGACATTTATTTTGAAATCTAAAATAAAGCCCAAACATTTTAGTAGGTTTTATTAGAAAATATAATATACTTGGAAAACCTATTTAAAACAATTTAATAAGTTTTGATGTTTTAATTAAAATGGTAAAACCTTTTATTTGAATAAAATTTGATATTAATTCCTTATTATTTTATTTTAAATAAACCTTTGTTATTTTTATTCAATACTAAATGTTTTAATTCCCAAAGTTTGGTCAAGGTTTAATTTGGCTTTATTAAATAATCTTTTATTTATAAATCCCCTTTTCTTTTTTAAAAACCAAATCTTTTATTAAAGGATCCAATAGTAGTAATTCCAAAACATTTTTAATTTCCTTTATTAAATGTTTATCTTTATGAATCCTTTTAGGATTTTATTTAATTCAAATGGGTTTGAAGTTCCAATTGAATTCAAAAAGTTTCTTCTGGCTCTGAAAATCAACAAAGTTTTACTTTATTAATTTATTTTCACATTACAAGATTTGGAAAATCTTGGGATGTGACAGAAAGAGTACGACTACATCACCCACGAGAATCTGCTCTCGTTAAACACTTTGGAATCTTCGAGGGTAAGTTATTCCATCGACTCGTTGCTACAATCTAGTAGATAGATCTTGGCTTGTTTGTTTGTATGCGATAGAAATTTTTTGTTTTCCATGCTACGAACCCCTACAGTGGTATCAGAGCCGTGTATATATGTAGATATGTTGCACGAGTAGAACACAATGGTCATTGTGGGCGTTGATGCTTTTTTTGTCGATTGCTTTTTGTGTACTTTGCATCTTGCGGTATGTTGGGATGAAGCGGCCCGGGCTAACCTTACATGACATCGTTCATGAGACTTGCTCCACGTTTGACATGCAACTTATATTGCATAAGTGGCTTTGCGGGTGCCTGTTTCTCCTAGCATAGTTAAGATTCAATTTACAACGGGTGATTGACAATACTAGTATCAATGTTGTGGTTCTTGTTCGTAAGTTAGAACGACACTTATTGAAAGCCCCAAACCACGTAAAACATGCAAAGAAAATTAGAGGCGTCTAACTTTGTTTTGCAGGGGTGTGTTGTGATGTGATATGGCCATGATTGTGATTATATATGATGTATGCAATGTTCCTTATTGTAAGTTGGCAACCGGCAGGAGCCATATGGTTGTCTTTAAATTACTAAGACCGCGTGTCTATTCAAAGTAATTGTAATAGTTGAAGCCGTGGGCGACAACCATGGAGAAGCATCATTGACCTTGATGCAATGTCGGTGATGATGGAGATCATGTTCGTGCTAGAAGATGGAGATCAGAAGCACAAAGAAGAAAGGCCATATCATATCACATATTATGAATTGCATGTGATGTTAATCCTTTATGCATCTTGTATTGCTTAGTAGACGACGGTAGCATTATAAGATGATCTCTCATGCACATGAATTTCAAGTCATAAAGTGTTCACCCTTAGTTAGCACCGTTGCTAAAGCTTGTTGTTTTGAAGCACCGCGTGATGATCGGGTGTGTTAGATTCGCAAGTGTATACAACGTGAGCAAGCCATTTGCTCATGCGGAAACTAAGGTTTGATCTTGACGAGCCTAGCATGTACGCACATGGCCTCGTGAACACGGATTACCGAAAGGTAGAGCATGAGTCATATAGTAGATATGATGAACATGTTGATTGTTCGCCATTGAAGCTATATCAACTCTCGTGATGATCGGTTTTGATGTGGTGGATTTGGTTCGTGTGATCACTAAAACAATGTGAGGGATATTGTTTTGAGTGGGATTTCACCTAGATTAATTTAATTATTAATTAGAACTCAATTTATCATAAACTAAATCAAAGTGAATTTGCATAGTTGTTGTAGTCATTGGCATCCGTTTACCACCTTGCGCTTAGTTATAATTGAGATGATAGAACTATAGAATTCTGGTTAGTTACTTTCTGTTGGTATCGTATTGTTTTGAAGTGTTAATCTAAAGTTTAAAAGTCCTATTGCAAACTTTCAGTAAGTTCCGGTTACTCCATGAAGTTTAATAATTAGTATTAAAATCAAGAGTAATAATTCCAATGTTAGTATATTAGTATCATGTTTGTCTCCATGATTCTTGATATTCAAAAGGATTGTCTTAATATCAAGGTTATCTAGGATCTGAAAGAGTTGTTTCAGAAACCATGATGTGTGGAAGATATTGTGATATCTGAAACGAAGTTTTGGTTGCAACATGATAGAGTATAATATGGCAAAGTTCATGTTCTCATATTTTGATGAGAATTTGCAAAAGGTTGGAGACACTTGTTGTCCTAATCCTCCAAAAAGTTTTTGGATAGCAACATTATACTCATAATTCATCGTTATAAGCTAAAAGTAGCTTGATCATGGACGATTCCATGATAAGGGTGAATATTTGATGTAGGTAAAATGTTTACTACACCAAGAGATTACTAAAGAAAGAAATTTGAAAGAACACCAAACATTTGATGATGGTGATCTACTTCAAAGTGCAAGTCCAAAGACATGGGTATTTAACTATACACGCTTTGGACTATATGTCATATGTATGACTCCACTATTGATGTTGATAGATTCTTTCAAGTAAAAGGAAATCTTGAAGAGAATCTCATAAATATATGGCAGAAAAGAAAAGACTAGAATTGTTCAGTTTAAGTATATAGATGATATACATTTTATGGCTATATTCTTTGCTTATTAAACAATGTGGTTATTAAGTATTTGATACTGAATTTGTTGGTGTGAATCGTCATACGAAACAACACAATTCATGAACTACAATGGCCTAAGTAACTAGCAAAAGAATATGTGATGATGTTCATCGAGAACAAATAAAGGGTTATTGTGTTGCTCGTTAAACATCAAAGCTTGCCTTCAAGATTTGTTTTATCAGGTATTATGAGAACAAAATGGTTGTTCAAATAAATTACCGTAATCCATAAAAGATGGATGATTCACAAATCTCGTTGGAGAAATCACATCCATAAAACTAGTGCTAAAAATGTCGAAAGACAAATTGATTGAAAGATCACTTAGGAAGTGACATCGCTGTTTAAATTATAATGGAAAGAAAACATGAAGAAACTCCATGTGGATGGAATTTTGGAGTCTTCTGATTTTTGATCAAATGACGCTTGTGAAACTTTCCTAGAGATAATTGAAACTTCGTTCATAGGCCAAAAGGGAACGATAGACTAGCTTATTGGAACTTGTACATATTGTTGTATGAAGTCCATTATGTATAGTCAAGAGCGATGGATTTCAACTTCATGTGCTTTCTCCGAAAATTTGAGTGAATATATGAATATTTACTTAATAAGGATGAAGTGTGAAACATTTGAAAAGTTCAAGGACTTTCAAGATGAAGTGCAAAATCATTGTAACAAGAATATAAATAGTTTATGATAAGATCATAAAGGAAGATATTTGAGTTACAAGTTTAGCATAATACCTAATATTTAAAGGAATCATTCGTGGATTTGCATTTTCGAAACACCATAAGAGTATGGAGCGTTCGAGATATGTAATTAAACCTTGTTTGACATGGTAAGATCAAGGTGTAATTCATAAACTGCCATTATATTTTAAAGATTAAAAGCTTTAGAGATTACCGTTTTCCTTTGAAAAGAGCTTCATCATAATCCGCTGAAATGACACCATATAAGGTTATGGTTTGGGATAAAACCCAAGTTGTCCTTTCTTAAACATTGGTATGCTATGCATAAGAAAGATGTGTGCAACCAAAGTCGGATGAACTGTCTTTGTATAAACTGTTAAGTATTCCTCCATAAACACCGAGACAAAAGTGTTTGTTGCTTAGAACGCCAAGTTTCTTTGAGAAGGAATTTTTTCGAAAAGTTAAGTGGGAGGACAATAGAACTTTGATAAGGTTAAAAGAACCTTAGCTATATGTGCAAGAGTTGCGCAATGGTAAAAGTGTTTTGAGGTAGCAACAATGCTCATGGCTCACGTGCCTCAAAGGTTGTGGTCACGGAGATCTAAGTTCCTATTGAAACAAGTAGATCGGTAAACAATCAAATACCAAGATTTGAGGGTTGAATCATTATTTGAGAATAATGAACCGACTACATGCAAAGAAGCGATGATGGGCCCGACTCGCCAAATGGCTTGAAGCCATAAAATCCGTGATAGTTCCATACACGAGAAATCAAGTTTTGAACTTGAAGGACCCTCGAGAAAGGTGTAAGACCTTAGCTTGTGTTTGGATCTATAAAGAAATAGACATGGATGTTTTACATCTATGAAATAGTCGACATGTTGGGAAAGAGTTCACAAAATGTTCAAAGGTTGACTATGACAAAGATTTGATATTTCATAGTGATATTTAGTCTAGACGGATTAATGTAGCAACCACTACATATAATTTGTTATATGGTAGTTGAATAAACAAAACAAGTTCTTCTAATAGAATCGTTACCTAGGACATGTGCATAACACGGTCCATAGGGTTTTGTTAATTCAAAGGATGCTAAAAGCATATGCAAACTTCAATGGTTGAAGTGAGCATCATGAGTTGGAATCTTCACTATGATGAAACTGTTAAAGGAGTTTAAAAGTTCATTAGAGACAATAAAGATGCTTGCATTTGCAAGAAATTAAGTGGGAGCGCTAAGACATGTTTCTAATACATTATGTGGAAGACATATTGTTGATTGGAAATAATGTATCTTTTATTAACACATATTAAGAATTTCATCCCGATGAAAGACTTAGGCAAAACCTAAATATTTGGCATCAATAGACGCTGATATGGTTGTGCCAGAAGTACATAGACGAGATATTGAATGAGTTCAATATAGAAACTACAAGAAAAGGTTCTTGTCGCACAGAAAGGATTGAAAGAGTTCAATGTTGATGATATATTCAAGTGTATTGACATTTGGTAAAGTGAAACAAATAATCAAGTATAGATTGATACTTGATGTATGAAATCACAAAGAATATTTATATCAATCATACTGTGATATGTACAAATCCAGATATGTCCTATGCTCTAAATATTGTGAGCATATACCAGAATGATTCGTAAGATGATCATTGGACAATAGTAAGGATATTCTTATGATCTTTTGGAAGAACTAAGAGTATATTATTTGTAGAAGTGACAAATAGATGGTTAGTTCATTGTAAAAGTACTACATTGATTCTAGCTTTGTCGCAAAGTACAAATTAAGTTTATCTCAATCTAAACTAGAGGTGGCACGATATAATGGAAAGTAAGTTCCATAATGGATTTGGATGAGTTCCAAAGTTAAGACATTGTGACAGATACTACAACAAAAGGCTAAGTATATGACTGCTATAATAGCAGCTAAAGAGGGCATTTGTGTCAAGTAGTTTGTTATCAAACTAGGTGTAGTTCACAAAGGATAATACTATGAAGATATATTGTGCGACAATATTATCAACATGTTTTAACCCCAAAGAGCTAAAGGTCACCGAAAGACCAAATTTATACAAAGCCATCTCATTAGAGAATGAGTGATGTAGAGACGCAAAGACATGCAATTACACACGACTGAAGTGTCGATCCGAGATCATTGACCACTAGCAATCGTGTACATACAACACCGTAAAGCCATAGGTGTTGAATACAAGGTTTGAAACTAGATTATTGACTCTAGTGGGAGACTGTTGGAGATATGCCCAAGAGGCAATAATAAAGTGATTATTATCATCTTCACACTTATGATAAATGTTGAATGATTGCATCATGTACCAAGTGTTCTGCTGTTCCAAAACTGAAAGTCAAACCGCCAGCTTGAAAGTCAAACGCTAAAACAGAAACCGTGGAAAACAGAAATCAGAGAATCAGAACAAGAGGAGGTTGAAACAATGAGGAGGAGTCCTCTCCAAGCCGGCCAGCTTTAGTTGGGGAGGACTCCTCCTCTCGGCCAGCAAGCCTCAATCATAAAAGTGGCAGGGCCTCCTCTACACACAAGTTCCTATCATATCTTCTCCTTAGAGTCGTGGTTTAGAGCTTACTGTTTAGAGCTTTCATTGGTGTGTTCAGTTCTCTGAGATCGAAAGAGTCACCCACGCCTGTTTTGAGAGTCATCGACTGCTGATACAATCTAGTAGATAGATCTTGGCTTGTTTGTTTAACGAGATCTATCTACTACTAGATTGTAGCAACGAGTCGATGGAATAACTTACCCTCGAAGATTCCAAAGTGTTTAACGAGAGCGGATTCTCGTAGGTGATGTTCGTACTCTTCCCGATCTCAAGATCGCGTAGACGATCCTTCCGGCCAAGGCTCAGCATTCCTGCAATGGGTCACACGCTCACTGACGAAGACCTTCCTCTCCTTGTTCCAAAGAAAATGGAGGTTGTAGCACTCTCTCGATTCCTGAAGACAACGGCGTGGTACCTAAGTAGAGGAGATCCGCAGGCTTCGCCTTAAGCCGGAGCGAGTATGGTGGAGTATGAGAGAGAACTATTAGTGGTCTAGGGTTTAGACACACCAATTAGAAGTCTCTAATCCGAAGGCTAGTGCAATTAGAAGCTCTAAACCTAAGCGGCTCTAAACCGAAGTCTAGGGCTAGGATTTAGATTAGAGGATAGGAACTTGTGTGTTTAGAGGAGGAGGCCCTGCCCCTCCTTTTATGGGTGGAGAGGGCCATGCCAAGGGGAGGAGGAGTCCTCCCAACTCGGCCTAGGTGGTGCGCTGCTGAGAGGAGGGACTCTCCCCAAGTCGGTTTCAACCTCCTCTTGCTTGTTTCCCACGCTTCGCTTTAGCCGCTTGACTTTCAACCCATTTGACTTTTCAGTTTTAGGATTCAATTTAATCCTTTATTTGGAACAATGAGAACACTTAGTACATGATGCAATCATTCCAATATGTAATGACACATTCATGTACCCTTCCTCCGAGTGCCCGACATTCCGAACCTTCTAGAACATTCCGATGAAAACACCTAATCATTTCCGAACTCAAACGGACTTTCCTTATATGAATCTTATTCTCCTGACCATTCCGGATCACCTCGTGATATCCCGGATCCCATCCGAGACCAACAACATTCGTCTCTTTCTCATAATACCATAACTACTCAAACAACGTCAATCCTTATGTGTCTCCACGGTTCGTGAATTATGCGACATGATCGAGACACTTCTCCAACAATAACCAATAGAGGAATCTGGAAATTCATATGGTTCTACATATTTCTACGATTACTTTACATCGAATGAACCACTTACATACGATACCAATTTCCCTTTGTCTCACGATAGTTTACTTATCCGAGGTCATGATCGCTTGTGATCTCTCGATACCTAGTTCAACCTCTACCGATAAGTACTCTTTTCTCGCTCCTGATATGTGATCCCTCAGAGATACCACATGCTTGCAAGCTAATTGGATGACATTCCACCGAGAGGGCCTGAGTATATCTATCCGCCATATGGATGGACAAATCCCACTCTTGATCCATGTGTCTCAACCAATACTTTCCTAACACTCAATGCCACCTTTATAGCCACCCGCCACGGTGTGGTGTTTGATGTCATCAAAGCATCCATCCGTAAAGGTGATATGCATGATCTCATGGTCAAGGAATTAGGTTACTATGTATCAGAAAGCATATAGCAATTGAACTATTGAAATGACTTGATCTTTATGCTACGCTTATCTATAGGAGTATGTCCACCATATCATTCTCCTAACGATATGATCTTGTTGTTGATAACATCTCAATGTTCATGATAGGGAAACCACAATCATTTATCAACCAACAAGCTAGTGAAGTATAGAGGCTATACTAGGGACTTCAAATTAAGTTTACAAATCACACAAGTATCAATGTTTCCTTGTTAATACTATTATAGCATGAATGTAAACATTTATCATAAACACAAAGATATAATAATAACTACATTTATTATTGCCTCTAGGGTATATCTCCAAGCCTCACACTTGCACTAGAGTCATCTAATCTAGATTACATGGTAATATACCAACACCCATGGCGCTTTGGTGTTGGTCATGTTTTGCCCTGGAGAGGTTTAGTCAACGGATCCGCCACATTCAGATCTGTGTGTACTTTGCAAATCTTTACATCCCCATCCTCGGATATGTTCTCGAATAGCGTGAAAACGCAGCTTGATGTGCTTCACCTTGTGTGACCTTGGTTGTTGCAAGATTGGCTATGGCGCCCATGTTATCACAAGAGATAGACATTGGGTCCAGCAGACTAGGAACCACACCCAGCTCTGTAATGAACTCTTTCATCCATATTGCTTGTGAAGCCTCCAAAGCAGCCATGTATTCCGATTCTTGAAGATCTCGCCACAAAGCTTTGCTTTGCACTCCTCCACTAATCGCTGCACCATTCAAAATAAATACGATCCGGATTGTGATTTAGAATCATCCGGATCGGTGTTCCAACTAGCATCGGTGTAACTGCTAACAACGAAATGCTCATCACCTCCATAAGAAAGAACCATATCCTTAGTTCTTCTCAAGTACTTAAGGATGTTTTTGATCACCCAATGATCCACTCGGATCACTTTGATATCTGCTAGTTAAACTAACAAAGATATGCAATGTCGGGTCTAGTACATAGCATGGCATACATTAGAGATCCTATGGCTGAGGCATAGGAGTCTTACTCATACTTTCTCTATCTTCCGCCGATGTCGGACTTTGAGTTTTACTCAAGGTCGATAGCAACATGGGCAAGAACCCTTTCTTGCTTTCTTCCATTCCAAACCTCTTTAGAACTTTGTCCAAATATGTACTCAGTGACAATGATATTTGGCTTCGATCTATCTCTATAAATCTTTATGCCTAATATGTAAGTCGCTTCGCCAAGATCCTTCATTGAAAAACTATTATTCAAATATTCTTTGACACTATTAAGAAGGTCTACATCATTCCCAATCAACAATATGTCATCCACATATAGTATTAGGAATGCTACAGAGCTCCCACTCACTTTCTTGTAAATACAAGCTTCTCCATAAGTTTGTATAAAACCAAAACTTTTGATTACCTTATCAAAACGTTGATTCCAACTGGATGCTTGATTCAATCCATAGATGGACCGTTGAAGTTTGCATACCTTGTTAGCATCTTTAGGATCGACAAAACCTTTGGGTTGCATCATATACAACTCTTCATCAATGTCTCCATTGAGGAATGCTGTTTTGACATCCATCTGCCATATCTCATAATCATAATATGCAGCGATCGCTAACATAATCCTCAGACTTTAGCTTCGCCATCGGTGAGAAAGTCTCATCGTAGTCAACTCCTTGAATTTGTCGAAACCCTTTGCGACAAGTCGAGCTTTATAGATGCGAACATTACCATCAAGATCTGCTTTTCTTGAAAATCCATTTGTTCTCGACAGCCTTCCTACCATCCAGAAGTCCACCAAAGTCCATACTTGGTTTTCGTACATGGATCCAATCTCGGATTTCATGGCTTCTTGCCATTTATTGGAATCTGGGCTCATCATCGCTTCCTCATATGTCTCGGGGTCATCGGTGTTGTCCACCAACATGACATTCATAACGGAATCATACCAATCTGGAGTGGTACGAGTTCTTGTTGACCTCCGAGGCTCTGTAGAAACTTCAACCGAAGTTTCATGATCACCATCATTAGCTCCCTCTCTAATTGGTGCAGGCACCACAGGAACTTCTTCCGTCGCACTAATCGCAATTTCGAGAGAAGGTTCGACAACCTCGTCGAGTTCTACTTTCCTTCCAGTCACTTCTTTCGAGAGAAATTCTTTCTCTAGAAAGGATCCATTCTTGGCAACGAAGATTTTGCCTTCGGATCTATGATAGAAGGTATACCCAATAGTTTCCTTCGGGTATCCTATGAAGACGCATTTTTCCGCTTTGGGTTCAAGCTTGTCCGGCTGTAACTTCTTTACATAGGCTTCGCATCCCCAAACTTTAAGGAACGACAATTTAGGTTTCTTCCCAAACCATAATTCATACGGTGTCGTTTCAACGGATTTAGATGGTGCCCTATTTAAAGTGAATGCGGCTGTTTCTAATGCATAACCCCAAAATGATAGCGGTAAATCTGTAAGTGACATCATAGAACGAACCATATCTAAGAGAGTTCGATTACGACGTTCGGACACACCATTACGCTGTGGTGTTCCCGGTGGTGTCAATTGTGAAAGTATTCCGCATTTCTTCAAATGCTCGCCAAACTCGTAACTTAGATATTCACCTCCACGATCAGAACGTAGAAATTTAATCTTCTTGTTACGTTGATTCTCTACCTCACTTTGAAACTCCTTAAACTTCTCGAAAGTTTCGGACTTATGTTTCATGAAATAGATATACCCATATCTACTCAAGTCATCCGTGAAGGTAAGAACATAACGATAACCACCGCGCGATGCTACACTCATTGGACCACACACATCGGTATGTATGATTTCCAATAAGTCCGTAGCTCGCTCCATCATACCAGAAAATGGAGTCTTAGTCATTTTTCCCATCAGACATGCTTCGCATCTTTCAAGTGATTCAAGAAGTCCATCGGAATGGAGTTTCTTCATACGTTTCACCTCAATGTGACCAAGACGACTGTGCCACATATAGGTCGAATTATCGCTTGATTTCAAACGTTTAGCCTCAATGTTATTGATATGTGTATTTCCACTATCGAGATTCAATAAGAATAGACCATCTATCAAAGGTGCATGTGCATAAAACATATTACTCATATAAATCGAACAACCATTATTCTCGGACTTAAACAAGTAACCGTCTCGCAATAAACAAGATCCCGATATAATGTTCATGCTCAACGCAGGCACCAAATAACAATTATTTAAGTATAAAACTAATCCCGATGGTAGATGAAGGGTAGCGTCGACCGCGATCACATCAACCTTTGATCCATTTCCCACGCATCGTCACCTCGTTCTTCGCTAGCTTCCGTTTATTCTGCAAAGACTTTGAGTTACAAATATGAGCAACCGAACCAAGATTAAATACCGTGCACTACTACGAGTACTAGTGAGATACACATCAATAACATGTATATCGATATACCTTTCTTCTTGATGTTGCCGTTCTTCAAATCCGCCAAGTACTTTGGGCAATTCCGCTCAAAGGACCTTCTCCCTTGCAAAAAAGCACTCAAGATCGTGCTTAGGTCCAGCCTTGGTCTTCTTCGCCGGCGTGGTAACTTTCTTACCACCCTTCTTGAAGTGTCCCTTTTGCTTGGACTTGCCTTTCTTGAATTTGGTGGTCTTATTGACCAACAACACTTGGTGCTCTTTCTTGATCTCCACTTCTGCAGATTTCAACATGGCAAAGAGTTCTGGCAACGTCTTGTTCATGTTCTGCATGTTGTAGTTCATCACAAAGTTCTTGTAACTTGGTGGTAGTGATTGGAGGACACGGTAAATCCCCAAAGCATTAGGAATCACTATACCCAAGCTTTGGAGTTTGTTTGCGTGCCCAGACATCTTAAGCACATGCTCACTGACTGCCCTCTTCCATCTTGCGGTTAAAGAACTTTTCAAGCCTCATAGCTTTCAATTGCCGCATGAGTCTCAAAAATCAATTTGAGATCCTCGACAATATCATATGGGTCTGAATCCTCAAACCTTTTCTCAAGCTCGATTCCAAACCATACAAGATAGCACACTTGAACTATGGAGTACGATTCTTCCGAGCGAGGTAAACATTCTTTACTTCATCGGAGCATCATCTGCAGTGGGTCACCCAAATGCATCCAAAGACATAGGTCAAATTACCATTGTGAGGACAATCCTCAAATTGCGGAACCAATCCGCGAAGTTGCTTCCATTGTTTTTCAACTTTTATTTCTCTAGGAACGCATTAAAATTGATGGTAGGGGCTGCCATTGATCTACAACATATTTGCAATAGTTTAGACTAAGTTTATGACAAATTTAGTTCAAATTAATTAATGTAAGTAAACTAGGTGAACTCCCACTCAAAACAATATCCCTCACATTGTTTTAGTGATCACACGAACCAAATCCACCATATCAACACCGATCATCACAAGAGTTGATATAGTTTCAATGGCGAACAATCGTCATGTTCATCATATCTACTATATGATTCATGCTTTACCTTTCGGTGATCCGTGTTCCGAGACCATGTCTGTACATGCTAGGCTCGTCAAGATCAAACCTTAGTTTCCGCATGAGCAAATCTGGCTTGCTCACGTTGTATACACTTGCAGAATCTAACACACCCGATCATCACGTGGTGCTTCGAAACAACAAGCTTTAGCAACGGTGCTAACTAAGGGTGAACACTTTATGATTTGAAATTCATGTGCATGAGGGATCATCTTATAATGCTACCGTCGTCTACTAATCAATACAAGATGCATAAAGGATTAACATCACATGCAATTCAATATATATGTGATATGATATGGCATTTCTTCTTCATGCTTCCGATCTCTATCTTCAACCACGAACATGATCTCCATCATCACCGGCATTGCATCAAGTTCAATGACGCCTCTCCATGGTTGTCGTCCACCGGCTTCAACTATTACAACTACTTTGAATAGACACGCGGGTCTTAACATAAATTAAAGACAACCATATGGCTCCTGCCGATTGCCAACTTACAATAAAGAACATTGCATACATCAAATATAATCACAATCATGGCCATATCACATCACTGCACACCCCTGCAAAACAAAGTTAGACGCGTCTACTTTCTTTGCATGTTTTACGTGGTTTGGGGCTTTCTATAAGTGTCGTTCTAACTTACGAACATGAACCACAACATTGACACAAGTATTGTTAATCACCCGTTGTGAATTGGATCTATACTATGCTAGGAGAAACAGGCACCCGCAAAGCCACTTATGCAATACAAGTTGCATGTCAAGCGTGGAGCAAGTCTCCTGAACGATGTCATGTAAGGTTAGCCCGGGCCGCTTCATCCCAACATACCGCAAGATGCAAAGTACACAAGAAGCAATCGACAATAAAAGTATCAACGCCCACAATGACCATTGTGTTCTACTCGTGCAACAGATCTACATATAGACACGGCTCGATACCATCGTAGGGTTTCGTAGCATGGAAAACAAAAATTTTCTATCGCATACAAACAAACAAGCCAAGATCTATCTACTAGATTGTAGCAACGAGTCGATGGAATAACTTACCCTCAAGATTCCAAAGTGTTTAACGAGAGGATTCTCGTGGGTGATGTAGTCGCTCTTCCGATCTCAAGATCGCGTGAGACGATCCTTCCTAGGCTGCGTTCGTGAGCGCTCCCATGATCGGTCACACGTTCGGTACTCGGCGAAGACCTTCCTCTCCTTGTTCCAGAAAAGCGGAGGTTGTAGCACTCTCCTCGCGATTCCGGCAGACAACGGCGTGTACCGAAGTAGAGGGGAGATCCCGCAGGGCTTCGCCTTAAGCCGGAGCGAGTATGGTGGAGTATGAGAGAGAACTATTAGTGGTCTAGGGTTTAGACACACCAATTAGAAGGCTCTAATCCGAAGGCTAGTGCAATTAGAAGCTCTAAACCGAAGCGGCTCTAAACCGAAGTCTAGGGCTAGGATTTAGATTAGAGGATAGGAACTTGTGTGTTTAGAGGAGGAGGCCCTGCCCCTCCTTTTATGGGTGGAGAGGGCCGGCGGCCAAGGGGAGGGAGGGGAGTCCCTCCCCAACTCGGCCTAGGTGGTGCGCCGGCTTGGAGAGGAGGGACTCCTCCCCCAAGTCGGTTTCAACCTCCTCTTGCTTGTTTCCCACAGTTTCCTGTTTTAGCCGTTTGACTTTCAAACTGGCCATTTGACTTTTCAGTTTTAGGATTCAATTTAATCCTTTATTTGGAACAGCGAGAACACTTAGTACATGATGCAATCATTCCAATATGTAATGACACATTCATGTACCCTTCCTCCGGAGTGCGACATTCCGAACCTTCTAGAACATTCCCGATGAAAACACGGAATCATTTCCGAACTCAAACGGACTTTCCTTATATGAATCTTATTCTCCGGACCATTCCGGATCACCTCGTGATATCCCGGATCCCATCCGAGACTCAACAACATTCGGTCTCTTTCTCATAATACCATAACTACTCAAACAACGTCAATCCTTAAGTGTGTCTCCCTACGGTTCGTGAATTATGCGTACATGATCGAGACACTTCTCAACAATAACCAATAGAGGAATCTGGAAATTCATATGGCTCCTACATATTTCTACGATTACTTATGATCGAATGAACCACTTACATACGATACCAATTTCCCTTTGTCTCACGATAGTTTACTTATCCGAGGTCATGATCGCCGGTATCTCTGCATACCTAGTTCAACCTCGTTACCGATAAGTACTCTTTTCTCGCTCCGTGATATGTGATCCCTTGTGAGCCAGTCACATGATTGCAAGCTAATTGGATGACATTCCACCGAGAGGGCCCAGAGTATATCTATCCGTCATATGGATGGGCAAATCCCACTCTTGATCCATGTGTCTCAACCAATACTTTCCGAACACTCAATGCCACCTTTATAGCCACCCAGTTACGGTGTGGTGTTTGATGTCATCAAAGCATCCATCCGGTAAAGGTGATATGCATGATCTCATGGTCGAAGGAATTAGGTTACTATGTATTAGAAAGCATATAGCAATTGAACTATTGAAATGACTTGATCTTTATGCTACACTTATATATAGGAGTATGTCCACCATATCATTCTCCTAACGATATGATCTTGTTGTTGATAACATCTCAATGTTCATGATAGGGAAACCACAATCATTTATCAACCAACAAGCTAGTGAAGTATAGAGGCTATACTTGGGACTTCAAATTAAGTTTACAAATCACACAAGTATCAATGTTTCCTTGTTAATACTATTATAGCATGAATGTAAACATTTATCATAAACACAAAGATATAATAATAACTACATTTATTATTGCCTCTAGGGCATATCTCCAACAAAGGGTCAGTACATAGTCTTGGATAGACTCGGTATAGAAAAACCGAAAATCCTGGTTGAATCTCGGTTTTCCGGTGCTGGCACCGGACCACCCGGTCTGGGAGCCGGTTGAACCAGATCCACAACCGGGATGAAATTGACTTCACGGAAAACGCAATAACTTTTGCATCCAGACTCCGATTTCGATGATCTTGGGCTTGTTTTGACGAGGACAACAAGCTTTACAAGATTGTGCAGAGAAATATCATAGCCCAACAAAGGAGGATAGAACCAAATGAAGAAAGGTAAGAAGCCTCCCTAAATAAGAACCGATAAAACCTTCAAACTCGAAAATGCCATAGAAGATGCATACAAATTCCGTTTTCGATGAACTTGGGCTTGTTGAAGAGATAGAAACAAGATCAAGAACCTCACACGGAGAAACACCAAGAAGCAACAAAATAGGAAGATGCAAAGTATGCAAACGATTGAGATCCCTATGACGATGTGATCAAGTTACACAACCGAGAGCCCCTCTTGATAGTGCGGCTATCTATCCTATAACCCGGTCTCCCAACAACCACCTTGAGACCGGTAAAAGGAAAACCTAGCAAGGCCATACCTTTGCCTTGTGCATCCTGCTTGATCTTGATGACAACGCTTCAAGCTCCACCCAAGCCAGAATGCAACACTTGATCATTGTTGCTTCGTGAAGACTCCTAATTTGCTCCCCATACACCACTATGAGATAGCTTCATTAATACATGTCTTCACATGTACATTATCACCAATATGGACGGCAAGTTTCAAGCAAATGATCTTCTCGAGATGCTTATCTTGAACTTGCCCTTCTCAACCTTGATGACGATCACCACTTGATGTCATCCTCTCATGGGCTATATAATATCTTCATTTTTGAAGCATGCCCATGGAAAGATACCTGTCCCATATAGAAAACGCAAAGGCAAATATATAATGGGTTAGTTCATGATGCATAATTGACAAGGCTTACCATACCACAAGACCATGTGGTACATTCTTTATGCTTCATGTGTTGACCAACTTGAAATCACTCTTCACTCTTTGTATTGGTCAACCAAGTATCTTCTCGCGCTCCATCTTAATATCTTGAGGTACATAGGGAACTCTTAATTTGATTACATGCTCTAAATATTAGTCAACCATAGCTCAACTAATGAGGCTATCATGACACCAACTTAGAGCCATATCTTGAATTCTTCTATTGAGATCACACTCTCAAGATCTTGATCATATCATATTATTATCTTAATCTCGATGATTTTGATGCCAATACTCAAGGTATATCTTTATCTTCATGGCATCCATACTTGAATCCAACACATGGACTACAAGCATGACCTATGGAATATACCTTCATATAAAACTCAGTGAAAACATTAGACCATAGGGATTGTCATTAATCACCAAAACCACACATAGGGGCAATTACCCTTTCAATCTCCCCCATTTTGGTAATTGATGACAATCACAACAAGAGGGTTTATATAATGAATATTAGAAACAAATGCATAACTTATCGGAGAATAAGTTGTATACAAGAAGTTGTATTTGATATGGTTAAGTAACACAAAGATACTAGCCCATATCAAAACCGATTCTACTCACATAAACTACAACTAATGTAGGAGATGTGAGTAGAACCAACATATATAGAGCAAACTCCCCCACAATATATGCACACATGATGATCTTGAATTTCATTGCATACATTGTCAAGCATAACCTTTGGGAGAGTTTCCACTATATATACAACCATGAAAAACATAATAAAGATGAAATGCATGAAAGGCAAACACTTAAGAACAAACTAATCTTAAGTAGAAAACCATTTCCCTTAAAACCCTCTAAACTTCTCCCCCATTGACAACAACTGCCAAAATGGATAACAAGGTTAGAAGGACAATATAGTATGAGTTCCTACACAAGGTGTGCATTACTCGTAATATGAGTGAAATCACATGCACATATCCAATGATGAACACTTGGAGTAAATCAAACTATATTGAGGATCAAGGATTGCTAAAAGGATAACAAGGTGAAGGAACTTCAATGGATGAAGCAAGCAATCAAAAGATCCAAACAAATGGACAAATAGTGCTCTAAGTGGAATAAGGAAGCTCCCCAAGGTTCGTGCATAAATTAGTTGTTTCATTTGAATACAATATGCACAAACATGGAATCCTCACTCCCTCTATATTATTTAGAACACAGCCAAGATACAAGGATTAGATATAAACCAATACACTTGTCAAGACAAGCTTAAGTCCAAAAGAAACCAAATATGAGATATGAGTGTGTGAATATGCAATAAAAGTAAACCAAGCACTCATAAATCAAGACCTTACCAAAACCATTAAAAATCAAGAGGATAAGAGTGATGGTCGGAAAAGAGCGAGTATATCAAGGCGAGAGATTAACACTCTAGTGTATTTAAGTTTCTAAGGGAAAAAACATGAGAATAATCCACAAAGAAACATTCACACATAAGAGGTTAATAAAAAGAATACATGATATCCAAGCGGAAGTCATAAGATATACCAAAAAGGATATTTTGCTTAAGTGCATATATAGCCCATGGCTCTATTTTATCTTATGGTATATCAATGAACTTCACCAAAGAAAAACCATCACAACTAACACTAAGGGAACTAATGCTAGTTGGGATACTTTGAGAAAGACAACAAGTATCAAAAGGAATGATTCAATGCAATTTAAACAATATTGCACATGAGAGTACCTTGAGGATTTGATATGCAATAAATTGCTAGAAGGCATATTTGGAATTGGTGAATCATGAAAATGATTTTATATACTCCCCATTATATGCATCATCTCAAATTACTCACATAAGCAATAAGGATACAAAGTCTTTCAAAGATAATTGCAAGAATCGAACATTGACAAACAAATAAATTCATGCCAAGATGCAACCTACAAGAGATTGGATGGAAGAATAGTATGCACGAATAAGATACTTGTTACCGAGATAGCAATGGTATGATGTAGTAGATAAGAATTTTTAGATCATCCTAGCTTGGATCCAATTAACATGTGGTGACAACACTTTCCTTATAGAAGAGACAAGCATCCATTGCATCTTAAGTGTACCTAAAACAACATTCAAGTACATCTTGGTCCCCAAACTTATTGGGTCCAAAGTGGTTAGAATAACCACAACACATAGGATACACTCCATAAAAATATGTGAATATTTAGAGATGAAATTTGAATTTCATGCACATCTTATCCGTTTAAGGATTTGATGGAGTATACCCTATATATTGGATCAAAGAAAGCAAAACATGACATAAGATATACATTTATTAAACATGCATGCGCGAGAATTTCAAGATCCAACGAAGATATACTTTGGACAAATCACCAAAAATATTCAAGAAGGCATACAAGGTGTGACAAAACACATTTATTGTCCAAACCATATCAAAGAATCAAATCAACACAAGATTTGTTCAACAAAGTTCAACAAATGAACCGAGCAAAAACTATTAAGCATGAAAGATGAATTAAAAACACAAATGCTCAAAGATTTATCTCATTCAAGAAAATAAAATAGAGAATAAAGAATGAGATAACAAACTCCCAAAAGAGTAAGGTTTCAACAAATAAACCAAACCCTTAACACTTTTCACAATGGCACAAGGTTCCGAGAAGAAAAGGTTTGTCTTCCACTAAAACACATTTGATAATAATCAAAAACATCATCAGAGATATGTTCAAAAGCCAAGGAAGACAATGGGAGCCACACAAAAAAAATTTTGGAAAGAAAGTAAGGCAATAAGAGGTTAACTCCAAAGTGAAGATGATCCACAAATGCTACCACACACAAG
Source organism: Avena longiglumis (assembly GCA_030063025.1). Lineage (NCBI taxonomy): Eukaryota > Viridiplantae > Streptophyta > Magnoliopsida > Poales > Poaceae > Avena > Avena longiglumis. The sequence goes on from CP125975.1 coordinate 33,234,955, forward strand.
TATATCAATTGTCAAAGACAATGAGTGTATTGAAATAGATTTTCAGTGGTATATTGCACGGATATTAAAGATAAATCTTCACAATAAAAAGCATAGGATAGAAATAAAAAGATTAAGCAATATGCAAAGATAGAGATTCTTGATAGCTTCAACTAGTCACACAATCATGCAAAACAATGATTAGAATAACTTGAAGCAAATGGTATCCCAAATAAGATATAGAGATATGTATTTGAGAAAGACCGCACCAAGAATTTCTTACTCAAACAAAGACCGAAAAGACGAGCAATAAAAGATTCTAACAAAAATAGGACCATGTTTGAGCCAACATTCCACCTAGAAACAAGATAATCAACTATATCGACCCTAAGTGGCACTACCTCATATGTTCACATTTCCTAGGATTGTGATATGCAAAAGAAGCATATCACTCCCCCATAATGTGATATTCATTTTTTTAATAAGAGGCAAAACAACCTCAACTAGATATAATTAATGGTTTAGAATTTGAATTTCTCATGAGTATGATACACCACATAGTGACTAGATAAGCTTGCAATATCAATACTAAGTGGTAGTACTCATGTACACATATTTTAAGGTTTGAGATATGCGCGAGGCATGTCACTCCCCCAAAATGGGATGTTCCATTAACCACTCTAAAAGAGCCAAATAAGATATCATCAAGATGCATTAGAGGCTCAAAATAAAACACACGAGTAAATGATGTGCCCAACACCTAGACATACTTGAATACACAAAATAATCAAGCATGAGGCACACCAAATACAAACACATACTTGGTACAAAACCAAAACATGTAAAGGGGCAAGTAAATTACAATATAAATGAGTTAAGTACAGGTTACCGCGAAGAGGCACATTGGATATAAGATAGGGAAATAATAATCCAAAGGACTTGGCTTGATCAAATATAACATATGAAGATCCCTTAATTCTTCATGAGTTAGCCAAGTCTCCAATGCCCTCATAAACACCTATTGATCAAGTTTGAGCTAGTTGGTCCCCAACCAAGTTGGGTCCTAAGAGGTTAGTCACAATAGGCTTGGCAACCCAAATAGTTCTTTTCTTGACACCACTTTGAGTTCCAACAAACTTGGCAAACACATTGCCATCCTTATCCTTCCTAAGAGAATAATCATCATCAACAATGATAGGGTTAGATAAGGTACCGTTTGAAACAAGTGCTCCCCTTTCTCTTCTTTATTGATTTCTTGGCTTGGGGAGCATTATCTTGATTCTTCTTCGGAAGTGGCTTAACTTCAACTTGGGCTTGAACATGAACTTGTGGCCGCTTCCCTTGTTGCTTCTCACTCAAGTGCTTTTTCTTCAATGGACAAGATCTTACATGATGTCCTTCAACCTTGCACTTGAAGCAAATAATCTTGGCCGAATTCTTGACTTGGTTTTGGCCCTTCTTCTTGTTTATATTGGACTTGTTCTTGTTATTGGAGTTGAATCCAAGTCCACTTTTATCATTAGGGGATTTTTGCGCACTCAAGATATTATCGAGTGTGGATTTCCCTTCATGACTCTTTTCCAAGTCATTCCTCAAGGAAGTGACTTGAGCCTTGAGCTCTTTAATTTCCTCTACATGGTTAGTATAAATACAAGTACTAGAGGAAGTAGAAGCTTCATTGTTAGAGCAACAAGGCAAAGCAATTAATCCAACACAAGGTTTATCAATAGTATGGCTAGATGAATTACTAGGACTAGCACATGGCAAAATAGCATTTTGAGTAGAAGTTGTGCTAATGTCCAAAAGAGGCTCACAATATGTTACCTTAGTAATACTTGCCTCACGAGCTAACTTTATCCCATCATAAGAGATTAGAAGATCATTATGAGAGCCCGAGAGCTTTTCGTGACTTTCTTCCATTTTCCTATACTTGCTAGTTAGCAACTCAAGTTGAGCCCTTAGCTCAGCATTCTCCTTTAGGATAGATGCTTCACAAGAAGTAGAGTTAGTAGCACAAGCATCATTAATGGAATTTTCCTTTTCAAGCTCATAAGATTCAATTTTTCGTGTGAGGATACAATTAGTGTGCTTCTCCTCGGCAACCTCTTGCTTAAGGAGATTGAATCTCCGACTCACATCATCAAGTTGGAAATCCAACTCCTCTATGGTTCCCGTTTGTTTAGTTATGGTGTCCATAACGTGTTTGAGACAAGTAATGGCCTTATTATTACCACGAAGAGAGGTACACAAAAAAGTCAACTCAAGCAAGAGAGCACTAGTATCCTCATCAATTTCATCATCATTATCATTGCTATTATCTTTACAAGATATATTGGGATCCAAAGTAGAAGATACCTTTGATCCTCTTGCCATAAGGCACATGTGAGCATGGGAGAATGAAGATGAGGATATTCTTGAATCTTCATTCATGATCATGTCTTGCTTCATAGAATGTTTGATTTCCTCTACATTGTTAGATAAACAACTAGAGGAAATAGAAACATTTTGTTCATGGTAACAAGGCAAATCAAGCGTATCATCTACACTAGTACTCAAATAATTTCTAGATGATATACAAGGACTAGCAACACAAGGGGATATAGCATTATTGTTGCAAGAAGTGCTTAAGTCCAAAGAAGAAACATTGCAATGGGATAGAGATGAAGGATCATCATTAGCGAGCACAATATCAACATTGCAATTCCCAACACCACTCACCATATATTTACCTTGTGTCTTTCCACACGTTGGTGAAATGGGTGAGGATGAGAACTCATCGCGGTTGGAGGTGGAAGCAACTTGGAGCTCTTCATGATGTGAAGGAAAAGAGATCTCCTCGGAGAAACCACCGACAATATTAGAAATGGAACCACCAAATATTTCTTTAAGATTGGTCCACTTCTCATGAGACGACTTGCGCTTTACAATCGTCAAGAACAAATTAACTGTGGGGCTCAAAGAGAAAATAAGCTCATTAGATACTTGAGCTTCGAGATGTAAATTTTTCTCATCCTCTAAAGATAGATTTTGAGGATCCATAGGAGGAGAAAAACCTACATCTAGAAATCGCTCAATATTTGGACACAAGGTCCGAAGATTACAAAGCAAGCAATTTCTCCACAAAGCATAATTTGTGCCATCAAATATAATTATGTCATTGTGCACTATACTACTAGCCGGCATCTTTACACTCTAGGCGGTGAAGCCTAAACAAGGAGAGACCTTGCTCTGATACCAATTGAAAGGATAGAGATGTCGCCTAGAGGGGGGGGGGTGAATAAGCAATATCAAAACTATTACGGTTTTGGCTTGATAGAATGCGGAATTAAACTAACGTTTATTTTACAAGCACAAAACCTAAATACACTAGGCTCAACTAAGTGCACCAACAACAAATTAAGCTAAGCAAGATAGCACAAGATAAATATACCACAAGTGATAAGCAAGATATAAGTACTTCAAGCTCGATGGCTATCACAAGGAAAGTAAGCTCGGATATAGAGATAACCGAGGCACGCGGAGACGAAGATGTATTCCCGTGTTCACCACCTTTGGGAAGGGGTCTACGTCACGTTGGAGAGGTGTGAGGTTCCACGAAGGATTCCTCACGCGCCACAAAGACTCACCTTCTTCTCCGAGTCTATCCCACGAAGGAATAGGCCATTTCCTTATGGCTAGCTTTTCCACGAGGGAGGGAACTCTTAATTTGATTACATGCTCTAAATCTTAGTCAACCATAGCTCAACTAATGAGGCTATCATGACACCGACTTAGAGCCATATCTTGAATTCTTCTATTGAGATCACACTCTCAAGATCTTGATCATATCATATTATTCTCTTAATCTCGATGATTTTGATGCCAATACTCAAGGTATATCTTTATCTTCATGGCATCCATACTTGAATCCAACACATGGACTACAAGCATGACCTATGGAATATACCTTCATATAAAACTCAGTGAAAATATTAGACCATAGGGATTGTCATTAATCACCAAAACCACACATAGGTGCAATTACCCTTTCATCCTTCTCTCGAAGGTTCTCATAGGGTAGGGTCTGTGTGTGTACGTTCATAGGGGTGAGTGCATATACGTGGTGTGAGTGTCTACGATTGTACTGTGTTTCTCAAAATAAAATCAAAATACTCGGACCAAAGGGCAAGTGTTTACAAGTAGATAACATAAGCCTTTTGGCATTTTCAGATCCGCTTGAATCATTGGTCAGTATCCCACTTTTAGCCATTAATTTTCCGCACGTGCTACAAATACTACCTTGGTACAAGGAAGAAATCCCAGTTGATGATAAAGATTCACTGGATGAACACCAAGGGTCAAAAAATTTAGGCTGACAAGGGCAATTCCCTGATCCAGATTATAGTCCCCCAATATACCTCTGGAAAAATTGCCTTCGTGACACACTTGAATCTATAATGATATAGAACGATAGTACAAAATGATGACAGTGAACTTAAGCAAACAAGCAAAATAAGTGAAGGATGTGATTGGCAGCACCAACCTCCAAGCTATCATGGCCTTCGCTCTTGCTATTACTGAAAGCTCTGACCAAGCTTGCTGAAGTAAAAAACCTTGTACAAAGAACCTGACGTTGTATGGCTATGCCCGAGCATTCAAATATCACCTCATGTCCTGCACAATAGTGTAACTTTGATCCTCCATAATTAGCATTGGAAGATTAAGATAAACATTTTAAAAATAAACAAGATTAGAAGAATGTAACACCATGTTCAACAACGCACAAAGCAATGGAGACAATATTTCTAGACATTTGAAGCAACTTCTTCACTGAGCTCACTCCAGACATTTTGACTAGAGTCTGTTTCAGTTTGTTCCGCCAAAGTGCTCTCGCCTAGTTAAGCAAACAAGCATGAGAAAACACAATTGTGAGTAATCCGTTAGAGATGTAAAAAAACAAGTCTAGAAAAAAAAGTGCCAGCAGACCTGGAATCAATGAATCAAGTGTCTCTCCTCCACCTTCTTGAATTAGGCTTTTGTCCCATTTTAGAAATAAAGCCACAACCGAGTACAAGGTTCAACAGCCATACGGCCACCGACGTGTCCAAACAAGAAAGAAAAAAAGGCAGTCCAAGAACGATGGGGCCACAACACATCCATGCCCAAAGAGAAAAAAAACATGAGAGAGTGCCTGCTATCGTGGCTTCTCAGGATTCGCCGCTATGAAACGTCGCGCCACCGCTTTCAACGCCACCGGGGAGCCGTCCATGTGCTCCCTATCCTTATGCCTAGGTAGCAGGTACAACTGCTAGAGGTAAGTCACGAAAGGAAAAACAAAGTCAGACACATACCACGGAAAAATCTTCTCTATCACCATTTTATTACGAATATTCCAAAGGCCATGTGAGGGCCGCAAACGCTAGCCAGAAGAGGTGGTGCCTCCCTTCCTACCGGTTTGGCTCCGTCTCCAAGAACTCACCAAGATCCTAGGCCTGCCAGACAGTATCCAGTGCCTCCCGAATAAATCTCCACAGAAACCGAGCGACAAGGCACGTGAACATTATGTGAGCACAGGTCTCCGGTCCACCACATAATGAGCACGGTTCATTGCCAGCAGGCCATTCCGCTTCGGCACCTCTACCCCTGAGGGGAGGCGATCCCGCAGCAGCTGCCACATAAAAATCCTCTGACTCAGGGGTATGGGGGCTTTTCAATGGTGGGATGTCCGAGGGAGCTTCAGGCCCAGGAAGAGAGTCCTGTACGCCGAGCTGACCGAAAAGGCTTCCGAAGGAGACTGGCGCCATGACACCCCAGTCTCTCCTCCACCAGTGCAAGTTCTATTCTTTTTTGAGCTTTCGGTGAGATTTTCTATGAGATGATCATCGGCACCTCTCTTAGTTTTGGGGCATATTCCCGACACTAGAGTGGAAAATAAAATAAACCCCAGATATTCAGTCATCAATAGTAACACAAGGTTGTAGAACCCTCACAGATCATCAATGAAAGGGTAGTATCGCCCTAATTCAGTTTTGCACATTGCAAGGGAGGATCTAAGATAGCGTGCGCGTACATCCAAAATTTGTGTTGGGGAAATAAAATGTCGCACCTCGAAAACCAGTGTTCAATATTGCGGTCGGGGTGAAGACGAAAGGCACGCGCAGTAACAGAGAAACGGAACGACCGTCGGCGCACACGGCGGCAGCTCGGCGCGGCGACGGCGGACTACAGGAGAGAGATTAGAGCCGCGCGGGATGGGTCGGAGCTTCGGCCTTCCGGTGGGCCGAAGCATCGGAGCAGCAGTGCGGGAGAAGGAGAAGATACGTACGATCGCCCGGTCGCCGCCCGCGCGGCAAGGGTCCTCCTCCTCGCCGTTGAGCTCTGCCCGCGTCCGGCTGAGCGGTAGACGGCGGCCAGTTAACTGGGCCGTGTTTCGGGGCTTGGGTCGGCCAGTTAAGTGCCCTGGCCCATATCCATACCGCCCTACGGGGTTTCTTCCCCAATTCCGTCTCTCCCCCGACTAGCAGTTTGCACTGGCCGGCGGCGCCGACTAGGTTTCATCCCTCCCGCGCAAGTTAATTCGAATACAGTCAGGTATTTGGATTGTATCAGAGCCAGAGGAACTCCCTAGAAAAAAGTAGCAGGGAGGTAGAGACAGAGGAGAGCGGAGAACTTCGAGGAATCGCACCATGGGGCTGCCGGCGCTGAACTGTTTCATGTTCATACTGCGGGGGCGCAAGGGGAATCGCGGCCATAGCCGATCACAGAGTAAGCTTTGCCCCTTCGGCCTCTCTGCTAGTATTCATCTACGTTCTGCTATGTGCAAATCGCTGTTACTGATTACTTAGTTGGGAAAATTGGTAATTTACCCAAAAGTTCATTAGCCTTGGATTATAGACCCAAAGTTGATGGTCTATTGGTAAAATACCCAAAAATGATTAAATCTCTATATGATTTATATAAAAGGGGTTTTCTGTAAACTAGATAAATCCAACTTTTAATTGCTTGAGGAAAACAATAGTTATCCCCTAGTATATTCAAATCGCTGAGTTGAAATTAATTGTTCATTTTTTCCTAGGGTGTGTGGAGTTGATCGTTCTATTATCATTGCTAGGTTGAATCGCTCCTTACATTAGCTCATCGCACAAACAATATTAATCAAGTCGCAATGTACTAGGAACCGGTAGATAACATGCATGATCGGAAAGTATCAAAGGCAGCGTAGACGTCAACAATGACATCATTCACGAGTAGTCGAGCAGAATACTTTGTTGACTGGCGAAAAAGGCAGTGACGGTCTACACGGTTGGCGCCATGGTTGATCTACTTCCAGTGGCCGCTGTGGCAAGGGACGCGGGCGTGCCCAAGCTGACCCAATGAGGTTCTGATCTAACCAATGATGTTGAATCATCTCTGTTTCACTAGTTAGGACAACAATGTTGTCCGACTACTAATGGTGGAGCCGTGTGTTAATCTCTTGTTTTGCATCGAAGCCCCTTGTGGGTATTTTACCAATCAATCATCAACTTTGGGTACATAATCCAAGATCAATGAACTTTTGGGTAAATAACCAATTTTCCCTACTTAGTTCGACCCGAACCGGCTGGCTATTCTTGAGCGCGAAGCCTCACTTTGGTGGATACCAAAATTGTTCCACATTCCGTTTCGACGAGCCTAGATGATCTCTGGCATAACTTCTTTTAGATCCAAGTTTGCATTTATTCACCAAAAAAGACTTTTTTTGGGTGGATGACATACAGCGGGTTGCCATCGATCTCCTTAAGCTCTGCTATTTATTAGCTTGTTTCTCTAGCTATAAGCAAGAGCTAGGAAAACGCAAACGGTGATATCTGTTTTGGTCAGGGTCTGAATTCTCTCATGGACGCAATGCGACGGAAGAGAACGCATCACTCGACGTGCTCAACGTTCCTGTTCCGTCCAAGAGACTCCGCCGTCATCCAATCTGGCGAGCCAGATTTGGGTTTTCACCCCGGAGTGAGGAACGGAGGGGGTCGGGTCTCCACGACAGCGCCATTTTTGACTAAAATACCTATGCTCAATTTGGAGTTTGATCTCCATACTCACACAAATTGAGTCTTTTAAATGCCGTCAGTTTATGGCACAAAATTTTACTGATCTGTGCATGCCCGCTACTAATCATGACATTTATGTGCTGCAGATGGCTCGATAACTGCTTCATTAGCTACAGGAAACAAGTCACCCTGCCGAAATGATGACAATTCTGATGGTGGCGAAGAAGTGAGATATGTAGGGCCAGACCTTCCAGAGGTAGGTTCTTATGATAGTCTGAGACTTCTATTGCAAGTGAAAATACCACCAAGAACAGCTTAATTTCTTTTTACCAAACATATCTTTCACTGCTGCAATCTCCTAATGTCACGGTGCATCAGTAGCAGCGTTGCTTTGTTCTGTTGCAACCAACTCCTGGTCTGGGAACTGTTTCATGTGATTTAGATCCCCTTTTGTATCTTTCATTTCACTGTTTTGTTTGCCACGATTGTTGCAGTTCATACCCACTCTTTTTCTGTATACGATTAATAGAACCCTTTCAAACTGGTCTTTAGCCTCTTCCACAATCTAGCTTATACCACTCTTGGTCCTTAGCTTCTTCCTCATCTCGCTTATGTCATCCTTGTCCAGCTTGAAAACAACATTTACAGAGCAAGTCTTGTACACCATTATCCCTGCAGAGTAATTCCTATTTTTTTTTTTTTGACTCTGCAAGTCAAATGCTGAAGTTTTCCACTTGTGCATGCAGGAAATCTGGCATCATATATGTTCCCTGGTTCCAATGCGAGACGCTGCTAGGGATGCCTGTGTGTCTCATGTCTTTCTGAGCTCCTGGAGATGCCATCCCAACCTCACCTTCACCAAGGAAACAATGTGCTCAAAAGAAATTTTAGGAAAGTGGGCACTGTACTCAAATGATGAAAGATATATAACAGAGTATAACAACGCTATTGACAATATTCTGGCAAACCATAGAGGCGCTGGTGTGAAGAAATTCGTCCTTCACTTCCATGATCCTTCCAACACCCAATCTTATCATCGTCTCAATATTTGGCTTCAGATTGCTATTACACCAGTGCTGGAAGAACTTATCCTTTACATGTTCTCAAAGAGGTTAAAGTACAAGTTCCCTTGCTCACTTTTATCTGACGGGAATGGAAACACAATTCGGCATCTCTGCCTTTGTAACTGTGTCTTACGTCCCGCAGTTAACCTTAGCTTGAGATGCCTGGCAAAGCTGCATCTTCATGATGTGCGCATCGGAGAGAATGAATTAGGGCGCATTCTTTCCAATTCATTTGCTCTGGAAAGTTTGATACTCAGACATTGTGAGGATATAATTCTCCTCGCGATACCTTGCGAGCTGCAGCGGCTCGTCTGGCTGGAGGTGTTTGAATGCTCGAGACTTAAACTTGTAGAGAACAAAGCTCCAAATATCTTCTTCTTTGATTTTACAGGTGATGAAATAGAACTCTCACTTGGAGAATCATTGCAACTGAAGAACCTTACGCTGGAGCATAGGTGTGTCATCAATTATGCTATTGACAAGCTTGCATCCAGTGTGCCAAACCTTGAGACTCTCAACTTATGGTCTTATCGTGAGGTACGCTCTTGTATTTTCAGGCGATAAATATGTATATCGCAGTAGCCATATCTTGGAATATAATTAATCTGAGACACCTTTATGCAGATAGTCGATGCACCGATGGTGCCTAGCAAATTCCTCCAGCTCAAGGTCTTGTGCATTGAAATTCAAAATTGGAGCAAAGGCCGGGAATATGATTTTTTATCTTTGGTTTCTTTACTCGATGCTTCTCCTTCACTGGAGACTTTTAAATTGTTTGTAAGTCGCTGTTCATCATGCAATGATTATTTAGTTACCATGGTGAAATTCATTAACTCAAAGAGCTATTTCATCTTCAGGTACCAGTGCAACCAAAGTATGACATGATTGTTGAAGACCCCTCAACTCTGAGGCAATTGCAGGAACACCGCCACGAAAAGCTCAAGACAGTGAGGATCAGTGGTTTTTGCCGCCAAAGGAGCTTGGTTGAGCTGACACGGCATATTCTAGAGAGCGCAACATCACTGAAGAACCTTAACCACTGTTGACGAGAAACATCAGTTCTATGGCCACATCAGTACCAGGAAATGCCCTGCCCTGGACAAGGAGTATGCCAGGGATGTGTGGGAGTCGATCGCGGCTGTGAAGACGTACATTGAGGGGAAAGTTCCGTCTACAGTTGAGTTCAAGGTTTACGGGCCTTGCAGCCAGTGTCATGCTTTGTGAAATTTTAGAGCTCGAACTATTGTAGTTCCCCAATGTTCATTTGTGCAGTGGTAGGTGTGATGTGCTTTGCTTCTTACTTAAGTTACCAGAGCTGTCCAATGTCTGGGACTCTGGGGTCCTTTATCGGTACATTCTTCATAACTTAATAGTATTGCCTGATGAGTAGAAGTGCTGGATACATTGTCCTTAATCATGCTGTGATATTTTATATAATACAAATAATTTATTTCCTACTGCTGAGACTGCTAGTACTTGCGGTACCGCTACTGCAGGTGTCCGCTATGTTAGCAGGAGATGTGATGGGACGGCGAGCAGTCAAGAAAGATGTCGATATGGAGAAGACCCAATGGTGGTTAAAGCAATGTGATCCTCCTCTCTTGAGCCGTATCGAGGACCCAATGGTGGTTAAAGCGAATCGAGCATATCGTGAGCGAGCAAGGTAGGACCCAACGCTATATTGCATCCATGTAAAATCGTGGAACAATGGGGCACATCGCAAGCCAACATGGAGCTTATTAGTAGTATTAATGGGTGCACGTCGACACAAGGACAAGGTGAACATCTGGCATAAGTGGGCATAGAAAGAAACCAAGTTGCATATATCAAATTTGCGGTTTAAAACAAACGTCCACCCTGGATGGGTCAGACACATATAAAACACTCAGATTTGACGGTCCACTCTCAACGGATATTTTGGCCAATGGTTTATTACATTTACAGTAACACTATAAAATACCACCAAAATGGGATCAATAGAAATTTCAACTTTGACAACATCGTGCAGATAAATAATTACTACATGCATATAGTTCACTCCGTCTGTTTGCACATACAAATGTTTTCCAAACACAGGGAAAATGTCCAGCTAGCGCAGAAACTAGCAAACAACTATGAATGAGGTATATGCACTCCGCACTCCCATACGTGAACACCAAAATACAGGAATATGGCTACTAGAAGATACACAACTCATAACTGCTGAAACAAACATGTCCACCAGATTGACGCAAATCAAACAGAGCAGAACAAGAGCGGGATGACATCTAATTGTAGTTGACTCTCTCTCCATCCAAATATGTGAATCCAAACGGGCCCGACTTTTCCCCATCGCCGGGTGGGAGCGAATCTTCGACCTCGTCGTCTGGATGGCGCCAGCATGGTTTGGGTAGAGGCCAACTGTTCCAGTTATTCAATAGTTTGCCACACATTAGTAAAGTTATCAGCAAATTGTGCTGATTCAAGACATCAAAGTGATAATAAGTAAGTACCTGATTGGTGTACCCCCATTGCCAGATTCATCAGCGGTCCTGACACAGTAGCAAATTAAGGCTAGATTTCGTAGAAAGTATTTTTATCGAGAAACCATAAAATGTCATCTTCATGCACTGATCTCAAATCTGAATATGTATACTGTACTTAAAAATGACAGACACTTTAATATGCAAAACAACAAATCTATGTGTACATACCTTTTCCCCTCAAAATGTTCAAGAACTCGAATAATACAGTCCCTAAATATGAAAGGGGTTCCTATTTTCTTATCGTAGAAGTTCATGCCAAGAAGTCTGCCACTGAAGTCAACCAGAGGCCCTCCAATCCCAGCCTAGCAAACAAAAAGTGACAAAGCAGTTTGCATGGAGATGCTCATATTTATATTAATGAAGATATACGGTTTTAATACATCATGCGATGGATATGCCAACTAAGAATATACGCAAGAGCAGCACTAACCTTGGTGATCTTACAACTGGAGTACCTAAGATTTCTGTAATCAAGTATGCCTGACCAGTCGGTTCCTCTCCCACATGTAGCCATTAAGACTCCCGAGTCGAAGCAGCACCCGACAGCTACTACATTGGCATCTTGACGAGTTCTTTTGCGATCTTTACGAGTTCTGTTATTCCACCAATCTTCACTTCTAAATGAATGAAGAGGATGAAAATCCTTGACACTGACAAGAGCAACATTGTAGTGTAAACTGGAATGTTCCAATATCCCCTCTTTGCGTTGTTTGTTTGGAAGCAAAACTACAATCTGCAAATGGCACTGTCAGAACTAAGCAGAAAAAAAGTAAGGACCACATGGTGAACCAACCTTCAAGTTTTCAGCAATCTTGTTTTCATCGTTAGGATCCCTAACCAAACTTGCCGAAGTCAGAACGATTGTGCCTCCATTCCATTCAATAAATAAGCCTGTGCATGCAAAAAATCTCGTTTCTCCTGCATATGTATGGAAGATCTCATTGATAACAGTTCAAACTTGGATTAGTAAGTAGCATATTACTGTGAAATTACCGATGAATGAAGCAAGTGAGACAACGACTTGACTTAATTTCTGACAAACCGTTTCGCTGAGTTGGCTCCAAACACCTTCACCAGAATCATACTGGTCACCAAAAGTCTCTTCGAATGTATTAACCAATTTCAAGCCCTCTGTTCAATGATAGACGGCACAGTAGTCGTTAGTGGCAGAAGAAAACTGTAAACAAGCGCAACCTGGGACCCACTTACAAGTGTTAACTCACCACTGATAGTAGCTGCTGAAGGCTTTGGATAACTCCAGGAGTCTAGAACCCCAGATCTGTCTATAACCCCAAATCGAACATACCCATGAAGATAGTATAGGTTAGTTGATTAGTACCGATGCCATGAGAGTACAACTATAAAAGGCTAAAGTACATTTTAGTTATAATGAGAACATAAACGTAAAAAAGCTAAGTTTGCACCACTTGTGAGCATCTTAAAAAAAAGGTATCATCAGAAACGACGAGGAAATAGACAATAGCGTGAATGATCTGGCTGTGTACTCACCTCTTGGATAGTTGCAATAGGGCCAGGGCTGCACCTGTTTCTGGATTACTGCATGCCTGTGGAAATACATAGTAAATTTTTCATAGAAGACATCCACATGCGTAGCAATAAAATGGACTAAATCAGCATTAGGCAACATCTACACGAATAGAATTGCTGCGGACTGAGAAAATCTGCTACACAAAACCTCTAGGGTCGGGAAAAAAAATCATAAATCCTACTACTGTCCCACATTTTAGTCTGAAAGAACAAACTTCTTTATATTAGAAAAATCTACTAGCTTCAACATTGAAGTAATATGAGTATTCTTTGTACAGGCAGAAAACAAGCAAGCTGTTATCTAAGGATAAACAACGAAAAGTGCAAAGAAACTACAAACACCATATATATAAATCCAGAAGCGGAACGAAGACTACTAGCTTGTTCATTGAAGCTAGCAATGTGAGTATTCTTGGTACATGCAGCAAATTAAGAAGCAATTCTATAAAGGAAAAAATAATGACAACTGCAAAACAATTTCAAATGCCATACATAACACAAAAGGAACAACACCCACAATCCAAATTCTTGCAAAATTAATAAGCCTTGGAAGTTGTTTGGCCATCAAATATTACGCTTATGATTGTGCTCAAGTATTACGCAAAAAATCCAGGAAGGACGAAGTGGATTCAGTTATGGACATACGTAGGTAAGCAAAATAAATGGAAATACACAAGATATACCTGAACGTCTTAACTTCCTGTTTTGGCATATATTTCTCCAAACGTTCGATAATTATATTCCTTGGTACGAAAGAAGGTCCTACGCCAACTAGAAAAAGGTTCATGCCAACAAAGTTCCCATCATAATCAAAAAGCGGCCCACCTTCCCAAGCCTAGCAAATGAAGTGAGGCGGCAAGGGTTAAACTGGGACAGAAAAAGAATGGAACAAGATGTACATAAGGAAAATATTATTTTTATGCCTCAGAGCTATACAGATCGGTGAAAATAGCTATAGACAAATACTCAGATCAGATCATAGTGCAAGTGTACCTTGGAGATTTTACAAGTAGAGAGCATAAGCTGTGTGCCATCCTCAGATCGGCTTGAATCGCCGGTAAGTGTCCCAGTAGCGGCCATTAATGTGCCAGAATCGGCACGAGCCACCGCTACTACCTTACTACAGGGAAGAACTTCCACTTGATGATGGAGATCCACCTGATGAACACCGAGGGTAACGAACACTATGTTGACAACAGCAATCCCATAATCAGAACGATAGCTTCCCAATATCCCTCTGGCAACATCACCATTGCGACGCACTTCTATCTATAACGAGGGGAAAAGAGAGAAGAACAGAAAATGGTGACGAACTTACAATTATCTCAAGCAAACAAGCAAAATAAGTGAAGGATGATTAGCAACACTAACATTCAAGCTACCATGGCCTTGTCTTCTATAATTCTCATTGAAAACTCTAACCAAACTTTCTGAAGTCAGGAACCTTGTGAAATGCCCAGAATCAAAGGCTATGCCCGAGCATGCAAATAACACCTTAGGTCCTTCACAAGATTTTAATTTTAATAATCTGCGACTAGCATTGTTAAATTAAGATAAGTTGTTTTAAAACTAAAAATAGTAAGAGTATGACAGCATAGTTACCATCTGACAAAGCAATGGAGACGACACTCCTAGAAAATTTTGCAGTGACTTCTTCACTGAGCTCACTCCAGACATGTTTGCAAGAGTCGCTGAAGGTGTCGGTCGGTTCTTCCGAATTGGCATCCCGATGTGAATCGCCTAGTTATGAAAACATGATGGAACACAATTGTGAGTGCTTCAATGAAGCTGCAATAAAACATGTACAGGAAAATGAAGTTCCGGCAGACCTGACATCATCGAATCAAGTGTACTATCTCCTCGGTCAGCGTCGATTCTCCTGTTCTTTAGAGAGCTTTCTGCGAGATCATCATCGCCAGCTCTATTGGCTTGGAGCATACTCCCAACACTGAAATCAAAATGTACGTTCAGCCAACACCAGTAACCTAAGGTTGTATAACCATTACTGATAATCAGTGGTGGAAGGGTCCCTAATTCAACTTTGCACACTGTAATGGTGGACCTAGATGGTGTGCACGCGCAACCCAAAATTCGTGGAACTTTATTACTGCGGACGGGGTCGGAAGAGCACGTACCGCACAAAAAACAATGTTCAGTATCGCGGTGGGGGTGAAGGCAGAAGCCACGACACGCGGGGGACGGTAACGGTGACGAGCGTGAGCAGCGGAGAAGGCGAACTGACCCCGGTACCGCCGGCAGCTCTGCCTCTAGGGTACGGTGGCGGCGGAGTCCGGACGGCAGGAGCGATTTCAGAACAGAGTTTTGGAATCGGGAGGGGTTGGAGGCCGGAGCACGAGAGGGGCAGTGGAGCGTTGGGATCGGGAGAAGGAGAAGATACGATCGCCTCGTGGGCGACGCCTGGATGGCTGGATGTTGCCCTCGTTGCGTGCGTTCAGCGCTGAGATGATCGGAGAGGTGGACGACGAGTTATTATTTTTTCTTGTACTAGTAAACATGTCCGTGTGTTGTAATGGAAGAAAAAAAATCTGCAAACATAGAAAGTCACATAATCATTTTGCTTCCTTCTTGCTTGTTCCTCGGCTTTCTAGTCATGCCGCCGGTACAATTTAGGAATATTTTATACATATAGTTAAGTCAACCATGATTATTGACAATTTCCCTCTCGCTTTAGAGTTATGAAAAATTCAACAACAAAATCATCGTTTGGAGGACATTAGATTAAGAGCCGAGACATCAAGTTAACCTAACCTAATCATAAAACATGTAAGTACACATGAAGTGTTTTATAATGCATCGAATTAATCATCCTTCATCTAAATTTGTGCATTTAGAAACTTGTATTTCATCGATATTATATCCTACAATCTGCCCAAATGTGAATCTTACAGCTCGTTAAAATGGTACCATGTGCTAATCTGTGACCTTAGGGCTGCATTTCATAGTGTTGGGACTTGGGCTAGGTTTTAGGGCTCCATTTCGTAAGTGTTGGGACTTGGGCTAGGTTTCTCCGAGCTAGCACGAAACTGATACGTCGGAAACGTATCTATAATTTTTGATGCTCCATGCTTATTTAGTATCTACTTTGATTTGCTTTGTCTACACTTTGAATTGTTTTTTATATCTTTTCTAGAACTAACCTTGCCACAGTGCTAGTTGTCTGTTTTCTTCTGTTTTTTGTTCCAGAAAGGCAGAAAATCAATATTCTCAGAATTGGACGGGACAAAAATCAAAGTCAATATTTTACCGTGGGCGACACGAAGCCAGAAGACGAGATGGAGGGGCGCCACATGGCGGCCAAACCCCCCTAGGCGCGGCTAGGGCTGGCCCGCGCTGGGCAGGGTGTGGCCCCCCTGCCTCGCCCCTTCGCCTATAAGAAGTCCCCGATACAGAAACCCTAGGACCTGATCAAAAACTCCATGAAACCTTCTGTAGACGCCGCCACCATCATCCCTAGATCGGGGGATCTGAAGTTCTTCCCGGCACCCTGCCGGAGGGGAGATCATCTCGGAGGTCTTCTTCTCCGGTATGAAGCGTGAGTAGTTCCACCTTAAACTACAGGTCCATATAGTAGCTAGATGGTTGTATCTTCTCCTTTGTGCTTTCATGTATAGATCTTATGAGCTCTGTTCATGATCAAGATCTAATCTATTTGTAATCATGCATGTTGTGTTTGCGGGGATCCGATGGATATTGAGATTACTATGTCAGATTAGTTAATGGTTTTGTCTATTTGATACTATCATGTCTGTGTTGTTTGTGATCTTGCATGCTCTCCGTTGTTAGTAGCTATCTTGGCCAAGTAGTTGCTAGTGACTCCAAGAGGGGATATTTATGCTCGATAGTGGGTTCATGCCTCTAGTTTCCAAAGGAAGTGACAGAAATCTCTTCGGTTGTAGATGTGTTGTTGCCACTAGGGAGAAAACAACGGTCTCTTGTTCATGGAACAAGTGGATTGTTTATCTTACACACTTTGCTTAAAGCGGTTGTCTGTTGCTTGTAACTTAATACTGGAGGGGGTTCGGATGATAACCTGAAGGTGGACTTCTAGTCATAGATGCAGTTGGATGGCGGTCTATGTATATAGTTGTATTGCCCAATCGAATCTCATAGGATCTTTTTGTTTAGTATTGCATTGTTATGACTTTGCTTAGTTCCTGTCAATTGCCCTGATGTAATTTGTTTATCCTTTATGCCATGTCGTTTATCTAAGGAGAGCACCTCTAGTGAACTATGGACCCCAGTCCAATCTTTACCATTGATACATCTTTCACTGTTTACTTGCTGCAAACCATTTATCACCTTCCACACCATATAGTTAATCCTTTGTTACAGCAAACTATTGAGCTTGACAACCTCACTGATTCGTTGGGGCAAAGTCTTGAGTTTGTGTTTTACAGGTTTTCACGTTGCTTACAACACCTTTGAGACGTTTTCTTCCTCCTACTGGTTCGATAACCTCGGTTTCTTACTGAGGGAAAAAATGTTGTTGTGCTCATCACACCTTCCTCTTGGGGTTTCCAACGAAGCGTCCCAGGACAGTGCTAGGCGCCATCAAGCTCTTTCTGACGCCATTTCTGGGAGGCTAAGGACGTCTTCACAAGGGGAGTCCTCCTCAACCTTTCTCTTTACTTTGTTTTTGGTTTGCTTAGTTTCTTTTGCTTGGTTTTGTTTGCCTCTTTGTATCAAAAACTCCAAAAAAATTAGTTTAGTTTGGTTTGCTTTCTCTATTCAAAAACACAAAAAAAGTTAGTTCCTACTCTAGTTGCCACCTTGCTTAGCTTACCATGTTGTTCCCCAAGTTCGCCCTGAAAGATCTTGCAATAGGTAGTGGCTCCATAATTGGGAAAGATAATATTGAAGAATTCTTCAATCATGTTGGCAAGCATGAGAATATTGAGGATAAATCTATAGCAGAACTTGCCCCTAATTATAAAATTGTTGCAGCTTCTTTAGTTCATATGTTGGAGGCTAGGTTTGTTAGACTTAACCCCATGATGCAAATTTTGTTCCTAAAACTAAAAGAAGAAAAGAATGCTGAAAAGAGAGAATTTATTCTTGAAACATTACTCAAAGAGTTCCATGATGGTGCTAAGGAAGCCAAAGAAGTCTTTGAGCATTTCGATATGCTAGGATCATGTTTATATGTTGTGGGTACTTCCGATAAAACTAAGCCTAGAGAGGAATTTAAGATACCCATACCCTTTAAGCTTGTTGGGATGCATGAGGCCTTTGAAAAGAACTTTGATTGGATTGTTCCTAAAAATCCTTTTGATGAAAGTAGTAAACCAAAGAGAGATGAGAAGGGATCCTCCAAAACTCATTTGGATTAGATACCTTTAATAGTTGAAGACTTTGCAAGTATTGATCTAAATTCTTCATTTGAAAATACTTAATTTCTTGCTTCTTGTGTCTAACTTAAAGGCGTTAAAGAAAAGTACTTGTTGGAAGATAACCCAAGAGTTTCTTTGAGTCTTGGAAGTTATTACTTCATTAATGACCTCTCCTTATCCTTTTTTTTTGCTTTTTGTGCCAAGAATGACCTCTGATGAGGGGGAAGTAAGATTTGGGGAGTTGCTGTCCCAAAACAGATTTCTGTCCTCCACCATAAAAATTCGTGAGGAGTCTCTGTAAGTCGGATTGAGCTGAAAATTTACGAATAAATCATCCAGTATGTTATCTAACTTTCTTTAGTTCAACACTTTTTTATTTTAGCAACATACGATTTTTGAAAAAAACGGTTTTTACCTGCTGGTCTGTTTTGACAGATTTCTGCCATTATTTGCATTTGCTTCTTATTGATTCCTTTTTAGGTCTCTTTTGGGGAATTGAGCTTTTTGAAGGAGTTGCTACAGTATCTTGTGTTTTTACTGAAAAGTTTTGTTATTCCAAAGCTAAACCCGAAGGTCTATTATCTTTTGAATGCACTAATGTTGCTAATGAAGATTGTGTGAAGTTTTGTATGAAGGAAAATTTTCAGGTGTAGAGAGAGAATGATGTAATAAGATTAAGAATGGACAAAAGCTCAAGCTTGGGGATGCCACCCCGGTGTCACCACAAGAAATATCCAAGAGGTACAAGCGTTAAATCTTGGGGATGCCCAAGGCATCCCCTTCTTTATCGATAAAAAGCTTGGGTCTGTCTAGATACTTCGTTTTTATTGTTTCATGTACGGTTGTGTTGTTCTTGGAGCGTCTTAGTTTTTGTTTGTTTTGCTTAGTTTGCTTTAATAAAGTAGTTTATACTCCCCATTCTCGTTGTGCTGTTTCAAATAAGTTGATTGGTGTTGGAAAGGAGTAGAAAGTTCTTGCTTGGAAGTGCAAGAGGAGCTTGAATTGACTGTGACTTAGACTTTAGCATGACATGCTAGGTGTTGTTTTGACCTTATGCTTAGTGATTATTGCTGTAGCATGTCTTGTTCCAAACAATTGGGATTGCTTAGTGTGCCTTGAAAAAATTATGTGGTATTCTCCTTTGATGCTTTGTTTGGATTGACTTGGCACATGCTCACACCATGTTATGACTATGAACAAGTCACCATAGCCTATATGATCATTTAGTACTTGACTTGTAGTACCACTCTAGGCTTTGATTAGTAACGTTTTGTTGCTCTGCATGATTATGGTCATTATTGATCTCTTAGTTGGTTGCTTCCAGTCTTTTGCTAGCCTCCACTTGTATGAGTAAGCTCTACTCATGCTTCCAACTCCCAAGAAACCAAGGTATTCCAAAGTGTCCACTATAAACTCCTATGCATGGTGTGTTACACCATTCCAAGTATATTCTTGTTTTCAGTTATCTTTCCAATTAAAAAGTATTTTGTTATGTGAAAACTTAGTGATTAAAGCCCTCACGAACTTGATGGCACACTTTATATTCTTTGCCCCTAATAAACTTGAACCATTGTGTCATCTATGTTGTATATGCTTGCACTTATATGTTGGAATTAGCAGAACCATGCTGTCATGGGGAACATTTTCAATATTGCACTTGTATTTTGTACACAGTTGATATCATGCTCTTTTGTCTATGGATGTCACCGGTATGAAATAAAGAGGGAGCTTATAAGTCCATGGAGTTATGTATTTTGTGTTAGAAAAACGTGTGGGCCGCTAGCCTAAGCCATGCCTAATTATGGTGGAAACTTGCAGCATCACCATAATGAGCTATCTGTGAAGCATCCTCAATAAAAAACTATGCACATAGTAAATAAAAAGATCGCTGAGATGCTCATTGTCTGCTTGCCTTGTCATTTTGGTTATGAGATATCTCATGTACCATGTGCAAGGGGTACACCGTTGGCGGTTCTCTATGATACACATGTACTTACTATGACAAAAACTTACAGGTGACTGAAGTTGAGTAGCATGAGGTGTGTCCCTCGTATTCAAGGGACTTGAGATTGCCAGCTTATACTTTGTCAAGCATATACTCCATAGTTTGTTCACTTTAACCTTAATCACTTCAAGATGCTTATGGTATGGGCAATGAGGGCTGAAAGCTAGCAAATACCATAATTTTTGGAAGCTCTTTTTGAAACTTGAAATCCCTGCTTCCCTTTATGAAGGGCCTTTCTTCCACTATTATATTGAGTCTCCACCTTCTACATTTAGACACCGTTAAGAGAGCATAGTTGCCATTCTTAGTTCTATGTGCAGTGTCCCAAAACTTATTGATTAATGCATATTGTGATATTACTTGTTCTTGTGCTACTTGTATCTAGTCACTCTTATGAACTTTGAAGGTGTCCTATGCATCTATTTGCTACTCCATGAGGGACAGGCTGAATGCCACTATGTCATGTTTTCTATATGTGAAACAAACAAATGTTTTTCAATGCATGTTATTCATGATCTTTGTTTGTAGCCTTTCATGTTGCATGCATAGTTACTATGTCCTATTGTTAGAACTCCATCTTTCATACACATGTTTAGAGTTCTTTGATCCCAGATTTCAATGCTTGCAAATGGTTTGATCTTGGTTTTGATGATGCATGTCACCTCAAAAATTATTCTTTTTTATCACTTACCTACTCGAGGACGAACAGGAGTTAAGCTTGGGGATGCTTGATACGTCAAAAACGTATCTATAATTTTTGATGCTCCATGCTTGTTTAGTATCTACTTTGCTTTGCTTTGTCTACACCGTGAGGTGTTTTTTATATCTTTTCTGTAACTAACCTATTAACAAGTTGCCACAGTGCTAGTTGCATGTTTTCTTCTGTTTTTGGTTCCAGAAAGGCAGAAAATCAATATTCTCGGAATTGGACAGGAAAAAAGCCAAAGTCAATATTTTACCGTGGGTGACACGAAGCCAGAAGACGAGATGGAGGGGTGCCACAGGACGGCCAGAACCCCCTAGGTGCGGCTAGGGCTGGCCCGCGCCTGGGTGTGGCCCCCCCTGGCGCCCCCTGCCTCGTCTCTTCGCCTATAAGAAACCCCCGATACATAAACCCTAGGACCCGATCAAAAACTCCACGAAACCTTCTGTAGCCGCCGCCACCATCGTCCCTAGATCGGGGGATCTGAAGTTCTTTTCGGCACCCTGCCGGAGGGGAGATCATCTCGGAGGCCTTCTTCTCCGGTATGAAGCATGAGTAGTTCCACCTTGGACTATGGGTCCATGTAGTAGCTAGATGGTTGTATCTCCTCCTTTGTGCTTTCATGTATATATATTGTGAGCTCCGTTCATGACCAAGATCTAATCTATTTGTAATCATGCATGTTGTGTTTGCGGTGATCCGATGGATATTGAGATTACTATGCCAGATTGATTAATGGTTTTGTCTATTTGATACTATCATGTCTGTGTTGTTTGTGATCTTGCATGCTCTCCGTTGTTAGTAGCTATCTTGGCCAAGTAGTTGCTAGTGACTCCAAGAGGGGGTATTTATGCTTGATAGTGGGTTCATGCCTCTAGTTTCCAAGGAAAGTGACAGAAATCTCTTCGGATGTAGATGTTTTATTGCCACTAGGGAGAAAACAACGGTCTCTTATTCATGGAACAAGTGGATTGTTTACCTTACACACTTTGCTTAAAGAGGTTGTCTGTTGCTTGTAACTTAATACTGGAGGGGGTTCGGATGATAACCTGAAGGTGGACTTCTAGTCATAGATGCAGTTGAATCTCATAGGATCTTTTTGTCTAGTATTGCATTGTTATGCCTTGCTCAGTTCCTGTCAATTGCCCTGCTGTAATTTGTTTACCCTTCATACCATGTTGTTTATGTAAGGAGAGCACCTCTAGTGAACTATGGACCCCGGTCCAATCTTTACCATTGATACATTTTCCACTGTTTACTTGTTGCAAACCATTCATCACCTTCCACACCATACCGTTAATCCTTTGTTACCGCAAACCGATGAGCTTGACAACCTCACTGATTCGTTGGGGCAAAGTCTTGAGTTTGTGTTGTGCAGGTTTCCACGTTGCTTGCAACACCTTTGAGACGTTACCTTCGTCCTACTGGTTCGATAACCTCTGTTTCTTACTGAGGGAAAACTTGTTGATGTGCTCATCACACCTTCCTCTTGGGGTTTCCAACGAAGCGTCCCACGACAGTGCTGGGCGCCATCAGAAACCTACCGACACACACGGTTGATAGGACGACATAACACAAATGAAATCATGCCATCAAATCTGGTGCTTGTGTTCATCTTTTAATTTCTCTCTCAATCATCGTGGAACATAATCCTTATAATCTACCATTCCAGTGTATATTAGTGAAAAGATCATGATATGATGTCAGATCAAATATAAAGTCAGAGATATAGATGGCATCCATTCTGCACCTAATTCTGAAGAATCATTTCAGAGGAACACACAATATAATCAGAGATATGCATGGGCATTGATACATTGGAAACGTATCTATAATTTTTATGCTTCATGCTTGTTTAGTATCTACTTTTCTTTACTTGTCCACACTTTGAGGTGCTTTTTACATGTTTTCTGGTACTAACCTATTAACAAGTTAAACAGTGTCAGATGCCTGTTTTCTGCAGTTTTTGGTTTCAGAAAAATTAGTAAAGAAATATTCTTGGAATTGGACGGGAAGAAGGACAAAGTCAATTACTTTCCGTGGGGAACAAGAAGTCCAGAGGAGAGCCAGAGGGGCCACCCCCCCAGGCGCGACCATAGATGGGCCCACTCCTGGCTAGGGTTTGGTGGCCCTGGCCGCCTCTCGGTCTCGCCCCTTCGCCTATAAGAAGCCCCCGATGCAGAAACCCTGAGTACCCGATCAGAAATCCACGAAACCGTCTGTAGCCGCCGCCACCATAGTCCCTAGATCGGGGGGATCTGAAGCTCTTCCCGGCACCCTGCCGGAGGGGAGATCATCCCGGAGGCCTTCTCTCCAGTATGATTTGTGAGTAGTTTCACCTTGGACTATGGGTCCATGTAGTAGAGAGATGGTTGTATCTCCTCCTTTATGCTTTCATGTATAGATCTAATGAGCTCCGTTCATGGTCAAGATCTAATCTATTTATAATCATGCATGTTGTGTTTGCAGGGATCCGATGGAAATTGAGATTATTATGTTGGTTTGATTAATGGTTTTATCTTTATGATTCTATCATGTCTGTGTTGTTTGTAATCTTGCATGTTCTCTGGTGCTAGTGGTTATCTTGGCCAAGTAGTTGCTAGTGACTCCAAGAGGGAGTATTTATGCTCGATAGTGGGTTCATGCATCTAGTTTCCAAGGTAAGTGACAATAATCTCTTAGGTTTTAGATGTGTTGTTGCTACTAGGGAGAAAAAAACGGTCTCTTGTTCATGGAACAAGTGGATTGTATACCTTACACACTTTGCTTAAAGCAGTTGTCTATTGCTTGCAACTTAATACTGGAGGGGGTTCAGATGATAACATGAAGGTAGACTTCTAGTCATAGATGCAGTTGGATGACGGTCTATGTATATTGTTGTATTGCCCAATCAACCTCATAGGATCTTTCTGGCTAGTAATTGCATTGTTATGCCTTGTTCAATTCCTATCAATTGCCCATTGTAATTTGTTTACTCTTCATGCCATGTTGTTTATTTAAGGAGAGCACCTCTAGTGAACTATGGACCCTGGTCCAATCTTTACCATTGATACATCTTCCACTGTTACATGTTTACTTGCTGCAAACCATTACCTTCCACACCATACGTTTAATCCTTCGTTACAGCAAACCAGTGAGCTTGACAACCTCACTGATTTGTTGGGGCAAAGTCTTGAGTTTGTGTTGTGCAGGGCTCCACGTTGCCAGCAACACCTTTGAGACGTTTCCTTCCTCCTTCAGGTTCGATAACCTCGGTCTCTACTGAGGGAAACTTGTTGTTGTGCTCATCACACCTTGCTCTTGGGGTTCCAACGAAGTGTCCCACGTCAACGCTGGGTGCACGCATCAAGATTTCTGGCGCTATTGCCGGGGACTGAAGGGACATCAAACTTCTTCTTCCCCGTCAAGCACCACGGCGCCATCAACAATATTTCTGGCGCCGTTGCCGGGGAGGGTTTTGACGTCTTCACTAAGGGAGTCCTTCACTTCCTTTCTCTTTACTTTGTTTTTAGTTTGCTTTGTTTCTTTTGCTTGGTTTTGTTTGCCTCTTTTCAAAAACACAAAAAAATTAGTTCATGCTCTAGTTGCCACCTTGCTCTAGCTCACCATGTTGCTTCCCTAGTTCGCTCTAAAAAATCTTGCAATAGGTAGTGGCTCCATAATTGGGAAAGATAATATTGAAGAATTCTTTAATTATGTTAGAAAGGATGAGGATATTGAGGATAAATATATAGCTAAATTTGCTCCTAATTATGAGATTGCTGAAGCTTCTTTAGTTCATATGTTGGAGGCTAGGTTTGTTAGCCTTAAGCCCTTCATACAATTCTTATTCATAAAACTAAAAGAAGAGAAGAATGTTGAAAAAAGGGAATTCATCCTTGAAACTTTATCAAAAGAATTCCATGATGTTGCTAGGGAGGCCAAAAAGGATTTTGAACGTTTCAATATGCTATGGTAAAGTGTAGATGTTGTGGGTATTTCTGATAAAACTAAGCCTAGAGAGTAATTCAATATACCCATACCCTATAAGCTTGTTGGAATGCATGAAGCCTTTGAAAATAACTTCGATTGGATTGCCCCTGAAAATCTTTTTGATGAAGGTAGTAGACCAAAGAGAGATGAGAAAGGATCCTCCAAAACCCATTTGGATGAGATACCTTTCATAGTTGAATATTTTGCAAGTATGAATGTTAATGCTTCTTCATTTTAAAATACTTGATTCTTTTTGCTTCTTGTGCCTAACTTAAAGGCGTTAAAGAAAAGTACTTGTTGGGAGATAACCCAAGAGTTTCCTTGAGTTTTGGAAGTTATTACTTCTGTAATAACCACTCCTTATCCATTTTGTTTGCTTTTTGTGCCAAGAATGACCTCTAACGAGAGGGAAGTGAGATTTGGGGAGTTGCTGCCCCGAAACATATTTCTGTCCTCCACCAAAAAAAATCGTGAGGAGGCTCTGTAACTCGGATTGAGCTCAAAATTTACGTATACACCCCCCAGTATGTTGGCTAACTTTCGTTAGTTCAACACTTTTTCATTTGAGCAACATAAGATGTTCGAACAAATTCATTTCTACCTGCTGGTCTGTTTTGACAGATTTCTGCCATTATTTGCATTTGCTTCTTATTGATTCATTTTCTCTTCAGGTAAATTGAGTTTCTTTGAAGTAGTTACTACAGTAGCTTGTGTTTTTAGTGAAAATTCTTGCTGTTACAAAGCTTTGCCAGTGGTCTAATATCTTTCGAATAAGCTAATGTTGCTAATGAAGATTGTGTGAAGTTTTGTATGAAGGAAAAATTTCAGGTGTAGAGAGAGAATGATGCAATGAGATGAAGAATGGACAAAAGCTCAAGCTTGGGGATGCCACCATGGTGTCACCCCAAGAAATATCCAGGAGGTACAAGCGTCAAAGCTTGGCGATGCCCAAGGCATCCCCTTCTTTATCAATAAAAAGCTCAGGTATGTCTAGACACTTCGTTTTTATTGTTTCATGCACTGTTGTGTTGTTCTTGGAGCGTCTTAGTTTTCATTTGCTTTGCTTAGTTTGTTTAGTTTGCTTTAGTAGTTTGGACCCCCGTTCTCGCTGTGTTGTTTTGCAAATAAGTTTGCTTGGTGTTTGGAAAGGAGTAGTAAGTTCTTGCTTGAAGTGCAAGAGGAGCTTGCATTGACTATGACTTAGACTTTAGCATGACATGCTAGGTGTTGTTTTAGCATTATGCTTAGTGATTATTATTGTAGCATGTCTTGTTCCAAACAATTGGGATTGCTTAGTGCGCCTTGAAGAAATTATGTGTTGTTTTAGCATGCAAAAGCATAGTATTGTGGTATTCTCCTTTGATGTTTTGCTTGGGTTTACTTGGCACATGCTTACACCATGTTATGACTATGACAAGTCACCATTAGCCTCTATGATCATTTAGTCCTTGACTTGTAGTACCACTCTTTGCTTTGGTTAGTTTGATTTTTTGCATTGCATGATTATGGCCATTATTGCTCTCTTAGTTGGTTGCTCCCAGTCTTTTGCTAGCCTCCACTTGTATGAGTAAGTTCTATTCATGCCTCCAACTCCCAAGAAATCAAGTTATTCCAAAGTGTCCACTATAAACTCCTATGCATGGTGTGTTACACCATTCCAAAGTATATTCTTGTTTTCAGCTACCTTCCAATTAAAAACTATTTTATTATGTGAAAACTTAGTGATTAAAGCCCTCGCGAACTTGATGACACAATTTATTCTTTGCCCCTAATAAACTTGAACCATTGTGACAACTTTGTTGTATATGCTTGCACTTATAAGTTGGAATTAGTAGAACCGTGCTGTCATGGGTAACGTTTTCAACATTGCACTTGTACCTTTTTGTACTCAGTTGATATCATGTTCTTTTGTCTATGGATGTCACCGGTGTGAAATAAAGAGGGAACTTGTAAGTCCATGGAGTTTGTATCCTGTGTTAGAGAAACGCCTGGGCCGCTACCCTAAGCCATGCCTAATCATGGTGGAAACTTGCAGCATCACCATAGTGACATCTATGAAGCATTCTTCTTATAAAAAAAGAGACACATTGAGAAAAGAGTAAAGAGAGAAAAAAGCACCATATTCCCATGGTACATAAGAAGAATTGCTGAGCTGCTCATTGTCTGCTTGCCTTGTCATTTTGGTTATGGGAAAGCTCCTGGGCCATGTGCAAGGGGTACCCCGTTGGCGGTTCTCAATGATATGCAAATACTTACAGTGACAAGAACTTACTTGGACCCAAAGTTGAGTATGCATGAGGTGTGGCCCTCGTATTCAAGGGGCATGAGATTGCCAACTTATACTTCGTCAAGCATATACTACAGCTTTGCCACTTTAACCTTAACCACTTCAAGATGCTTATGATAGGGGCAATGAGGGCTGAAAGCTAACTAGTACCATAATTTTTGGAAGATCTTTTTGAAACTTGTAATCCCTGCTTCCTTTACAAAAAGGCCTTTCTTCCACCATTATTTGAGTCTCCACCTTCTACCTTTAGGCACCATTAAGAGAGCATAGTTGTCATTCTGTGTGCAGTATTCCAAAGCTTATTAATTGATGCATATTGTGTTATTACTTGCTCTTGTGCTATTTGTTTCTAGTCACCCTTGTGAACCTTGCAGGTGTCATATGCATTATATTGCTACTCTATGAGGGACAAGCTAATTGCCACTATGCTATGTTTTCTGCATGTGAAACAAACAAACGTTTTTCAATGCATATTATTCATGATCTTTGTTTGTAGCTTGCCATGTTGCATGCATAGTTACTATGTCCTATTGTTAGAACTCCATCTTTCATGCACATGTTTAGAGTTCTTTGATCCCAGCTTTCAATGCTTGCAAATGGCTGGATCTTTATTTTGAGGGTGCATGTCACCTCAAAAATTATTCTTTTATCACTTACCTACTCAAGGACGAGCAGGAGTTAAGCTTGGGGATGCTGATACATTGGAAACGTATCTATAATTTTTGATGCTCCATGCATGTTTAGTATCTAATTTGCTTTACTTGTCCACACTTTGAGGTGCTTTTTACATGTTTTCTGGTACTAACCTATTAACAAGTTGCAACAGTGCCAAATGCCTGTTTTTGGTTTTAGAAAAGTTAGTAAAGAAATATTCTTGGAATTGGACAGGACGAAGGACAAAGTCAATTACTTTCCGTGGGGAACAAGAAGTCCAGAGGAGAGCCGGAGGGGTCGGCTAGAGGGGCCACCCCCCCGGCACGGCCACAGGTGGGCCCGCGCCTAGCTAGGGTTTGGTGGCCCTGGCTGCCTCCCGGTCTCGCCCCTTCGCCTATAAGAAGCCCCCGATGCAGAAACCCTGAGTACCCGATCAGAAATCCACGAAACCGTGTGTAGCCGTCGTCACCATCGTCCCGAGATCGGGGGATCTGAAGCTCTTCCCGGCACCCTGCCGGAGGGGACATCATCCCGGAGGCCTTATCTCTGGTATGATTCATGAGTAGTTCCACCTTGGACTATGGGTCCATGTAGTAGCTAGATGGTTGTATCTCCTCCTTTGTGCTTTCATGTATAGATCTTGTGAGCTCCGTTCATGATCAAGATCTAATCTATTTGTAATCATGCATGTTGTGTTTGCGGGGATCCGATGGATATTGAGATTATTATGTTGGTTTGATTAATGGTTTTATCTTCATGATTCTATCATGTCTGTTTTGTTTGTGATCTTGCATGCTCTCCGTTGCTAGTGGTTATCTTGGCCAAGTAGTTGCTAGTGACTCCAAGAGGGAGTATTTATGATCGATAGTGGGTTCATGCCTCTAGTTTCCAAGGGAAGTGACAATAATATCTTCGGTTGTAGATGTGCTGTTGCTACTAGGGAGAAAAAAACGGTCTCTTGTTCATGGAACAAGTGGATTGTATACCTTACACACTTTGCTTAAAGCAGTTGTCTATTGCTTGCAACTTAATACTGGAGGGGGTTCAGATGATAACATGAAGGTAGACTTCTAGTCATAGATGCAGTTGGATGACGGTCTATGTATATTGTTGTATTGCCCAATCAACCTCATAGGATCTTTCTGGCTAGTAATTGCATTGTTATGCCTTGTTCAATTCCTATCAATTGCCCCGCTGTAATTTGTTTACTCTTCATGCCATGTTGTTTATTTAAGGAGAGCACCTCTAGTGAACTATGGACCCTGGTCCAATCTTTACCATTGATACATCTTCCACTGTTACATGTTTACTTGCTGCAAACCATTACCTTCCACACCATATGTTTAATGCTTTGTTACAACAAACCGGTGAGCTTGACAACCTCACTGATTCGTTGGGGCAAAGTCTTAGGTTTGTGTTGTGCAGGGCTCCATGTTGCCAGCAACACCTTTGAGACGTTTCCTTCCTCCTTCAGGTTCTATAACCTCAGTATCTACTGAGGGAAACTTGCTTATGTGCTCATCACACCTTGCTCTTGGGGTTCCAACGAAGTGTCCCACGTCAACGCTCGGTGCACACATCAAGATTTCTGGCGCCGTTGCCGGGGACTAAAGGGACATCAAACTTCTTCCTCCCCGTCAAGCACCAGGGTGCCATCAGGCATCCATTATCCAGCAACTCCATCTTCTTTTTTCATAGCCATAATCAACCGTCCATAGGAAACTGAAATTGGAAGATACATGGATTCCATCGAGTTTTTGTTTGCCATAATCAATGGAAAGTATCCGAACATGAAGTTCAGGGTATAATTGTGCAACTAATACACTAAATTTTCTGCTACAAGAGAATCTGCGACCACCACCGTCCTTGGCCGGAGCCTCGTGCTCCACCTCCATGGCAAGCGGCCTCAACAACAAGGCATGTGCATAAGTCTTGATGCTGCCACCATTATCATCATCGATCATGACACTCCCTAGGTTGTTTTATGTATGAGGAACTGGAACAGAAATCAAGAATATTTGGATGAATGTATCCCATTATAAGAACTATAACCTTGCAACAGAATAAATCAATAAATCACTTATCTCAAGTTGTGTAGAAGTAGTATGCATCTGATAGTAAGCTTCACGTGAATTTTATTTTGTTATTGGTTTAAATATCGGTTATGGGTATCAGACTAAGATATAGAAAACCACAAATATGTTCAAGCCTAGGGAAAATATCAAATGGCTGCAAAAGAATCTGACTGGGTGATTACATTGCTATACTATTATGGTGGAGAGAATCATGGTCGCTTGATCCCATAGACATGTTAAAACCCCGCTATTACAATTATGATCTTAGTTCTATATAAGGCATTAAATGTGACTTTCAAATCAAAGTAACTTCACATGCTTCATTTGATATAATCACGTAAGACCTTACAAAGAGAGACCATTGGCTGTTACATAATTTGTTTGCCAATATGCGATTAGTAGCCTAGTATACTTAGTCCAAATTTGAAACAAATTTGAGAGACAGTACCAAAGAGAAAATATATTGTAAAGTGAGATACAGTTGACAATGAGATAGAAAAGAATACCTTGTTAGTTGATAGTGATCATGTGAACATTGGTATCATGTGATACTTTCCAGCAACGTGCAGTTGTGCACATTTTTTTGCCGTCCTTTCTGTACCAGAAAAAACAAATCAACCGTACACTTGTATATATTGAACTGATAAAAGAACATTTTTTGTTGCTGAAACTATTAAAGGGTAGGATTACTTTGAAAAAAAATACTAAGCATTTTTGAATACTTCATACCTTCTGTACATGCAAGAGTATATAAATAACAAAATCAAGAAACAAGGTAACGAGCCTCTATAATAAGTGTTTTTATAGTTTATCTTATGAATAATGCCCTTTCTCAGTATCGCCCACCATTTTCCTTATACACATGCACCCTATCTACCTGTCAGCTATTCACGGTCCAGTCCAGCATCTGTCCCACCTAGAGCTGAGCAAAAATCAAAAAGTCATAATTCTAGATAAACTTCGGCTCAATTTTGTATATTGTAATTAACCAAAAATCAAGTTTTGCTGGGAAACATAGAGCTGAGCAATCGAAGTTTAGAGTAACGTCAAAGTGCTGGGATACGTATACAACTTATCAATAACCTATCAAAAAAGAGCGTGGTAAGACGAGCTACTGTCCACACTACTTTGCAGCGGCTCTTGCCATGATCATAAGATGAGATAAAAAAGGAAGTGTGATAACAATTCATAGTGGTACCACTGGTCTTCCTATGCGTTCTCTATAAGGCAAGGGTCTTGCCGGACATCACAGCTGCAGAGCGCATGAGGCAGGGCAGAATGCCGGTCTTGTGCATCTCTTTCTACCCCGCCTTCAACTGTGTATCTTTAGACTTTTCTGATATCGTCAACTCTTCAAATCACCTGCACACGTCATACTACCAGTACTCCCAGTCGTCTCCTTTGCCGCTAAAGCTCATGCGCTTCACTGTGCGTTGGAGGCGGAGGAGGACTTTGACAGGGATGGGGCTTGGTTTCTGGGAGGGACTTGCTGGCATCGATGCAGTACCCGAGGATGCAGATCCCGTTGGTGTCTGCACTGCGGGCCTGCTAGACCACGACGCCGACGGTGATGACGCGACGGGGTCAGGAGACCTCTACAGCTTCACCCCTTATGGACGTCCTCGCCGAGCTCCGGTAACAAGCCATCAACACACATTTTCAATCTGGACCATAATAAAAATTGGGTAAAATACATTTTTATGGTGGGTTAAAACATAACTTGGCATATCACGGGCATCATGTCCAAGATAACAAAGCTTTCATATAAGGGGAGAACAAACACTAACATTCCATTCGAACTACACCATTAGTTATACTAACTGATATGGCAATATTGTTGCGTGCACCCAGTGTTGATGTGGGACGTTTCGTTGAAAACCCCAAGAGCAAGGTGTGATGAGCACAGCAGCAAGTTTCCCTCAGTAGAGACCGAGGTTATCGAACCAGAAGGAGGAAGGAAACGTCTCAAAGGTGTTGCAAGCAACGTGGAAACCTGCACAACACAAACTCAAGAATTTGCCCCAACAAATCAATGAGGTTGTCAAGCTCACCGGTTTGCTGTAACAAAGGATTAACTGTATGGTGTGGAAGGTGATGAATGGTTTGCATCAAGTAACCAGTGGAAGATGTATCAATCGTAAAGATTGGACCGGGGTCCATAGTGAAGGGTTTCGCGGCATAGTAAATCAAAATTTTCTACGGATGCGAACAGAGGGAAGCCAAGATCTAATCTAGGAGATGCAAACAACGAGAGAGATTGGATTAGATCTTCATACCCTTGAAGATTCGCCGGAGCGTTAAATCCGAACGTGGGTGATGTAGTCGTACTCGCTTCTCCTCCTCGCGATCCGATCTGATCTAGCACCACAAGTGGTGATGCCTCCGTGAGATTCACACGCGCAACACCTCGACGTCTCCTCCTTCCTTGGTCCAGCAAGTATGGTGGAGAGATGGGTTGGATCTACAACGCGACGACGCGGTGCAATTGGTGGAGAGTTTCTGCAGTAGGGCTTCACCTACACGCAGTCGGGAGGGAGAGAGAGAGGAGGGCAGCAGGGCGACTGGCTTGAGGGGAAGGTGTGTAGGGGTGGTGTGCCCCCAGCCCTCTTTATATAGAGGGGTGGGCGGCAGCCCTATCCCCTCCCCCAAGTCCAAAACCGGCGGCCAAGGAGGAAGAGTGGGGGGCAAGGAAACCCCCCCCCTTCTAGAAGTCCAATTAGGGTTTATCCCTTCTTGGCCGGCTAAGCCCTATGGGGCCTTGTGCCCCTGGCCCAATGCGGCCAGGGCACTCCCTCATAGGCCCATGCCCCCTCCCGGAAGGTGGGGCCACGTTGGTCCCCTTCCAGAAGGTTCTAGAAGCTTCCGGTACAATACCGATTAACCCGGAACAATTCCGAACTCCAAAAACTGCACTGCCTTATATGAATCTTATTCTCCGGACCACTCCGGAACCTCTCGTGATGTCCCGGATCCCATCCGAGACTCCGAACGAAAAATCAAAAACCAATTATCCAATCTATCCTAGCGTCAAGACACGTTAAGTGTGTGACCCTGCGGGTTCGAGAACATGCAGACATGATCTTATATCAATAATCAATAGCGGGGTCTGGAAACCCATATTGACTCCCACACATTCATCGATGATCATATCGGATGAACCACGATGCCAGGATTCAATCAATTCCATATATATATATTCCCTTCGTCTCGCGATATTTTACTTGCCCGATATTTGATCGTCAGTACCATCATACCTAGTTCAATCTCGTTCATAGCAAGTACTTTACTCGTTCCGTAATCCAATATCACTTTGTGATTAACTCCTTAACCACATGCTTGCAAGCGGTATTGATATCGATTACCGAGTGGGCCCGAAGTATATCTCTCCGACTTGGGAGGGACAAATCCCATCTCGATACATACAACCCAACAGATACTTTCCGATCACCTGAGAGACACCTTTATGATCACCCTCTCATAGGATGACGTTTGATGACCTCAAAGCTTTCTTCCGATACCAGGGAGTTGTATTATCTCATGGTCTAAGGAATACAATATTTTACATAAGAAAAGCTTCGCAAAGATGAACACGATGACACGATCTAATTGCTTCCCTTAGTTTGGGTCTGTCCATCATATCATTCTCCCAATGATATGATCTCATTATTAATTGACAACTCATGTCCATGGTTAGGAAACCTTAACCATCATTAATCAATGAGCTAGTCCATAGAGGCGTACTAGGGACACGGTGTTGTTCACAAACCGCACAAGTATTAAAGTTTCCGCTTAATACAGTTCTAGCATGGAATATAAACATTATCATGAACAATAATTATAATAATAACATCTTTATTATTGCCTCTAGGGCATAATTCCAACAGTCTCCCACTTGCACTAGAGTCAATAATCTAGTTTACATTTGGCAACAATCTCACACCCATGGCAATCGAGGTCTTGATCATGTTTTACACGTGGAAGAGGTTTAGTCAATGGATGCGACATTCGATATGTATGTACTTTGCTAATCTTCGATCTCCATCCGCTATATAATCTCGGATTATATGAAACTTGAGTTGATATGCTTGGTCTTTGGATGATATCTTGGTTCCTTAGCGAGTGCTATGGCGCCAGTGTTGTCACACAATATCTCCGATGGGTCCAATGCACTTGGAACCACGCCAAGCTCGATGATGAAGTTCTGATCCAAACTCCTTCACTTGACGCTTATGCAGAGACCATGTATTCCGCTTCTCAGTAGATCCGCGATCATGCTTTGCTTGCGATTCTCCGACTCCAGCTCCTCCATTCAAAATATACACGTATCCCGTCTCGAGATTTAGAATCATCCTTGTCGATTTCGAAACTAGCGTCGACGTAACCTTTTACGACGAGTTGTTCATCACCCCATAGACTAAGAACATTTCTTTAGTCCTATTTAGGTACTTTAGGATGTTCTTCACGGCTGTCTGATGTTCCTCTGGATCACTTTGATACCTGCTCGTCAAACTAAGAGCATTGGACACATCCGGTCTAGTACACATCATGGCATACATGATAGAACCTATGGCCGAGGCATAAGGCACTTTGCTCATATCTTCCCTATCATTTACCGTAGCTGGACACTGAGCCTTGCTCAATATCTTACCTGACAACATAGGCACTGAACCTTTCTTTGACTTATCCATTCTGAACCTTTTCAGAACTTTGTCTAGGTATGTACTCTGGCTTAAAGCTATCAAGCGTCTTTGTATATCTCTATAGATTTTGATGCCCAATATATAAGCAGCTTCACCTAGGTCTTTCATTGAAAAACACGTGTTCAAATAACTCTTCACATCGTTAAGCATGTTAATGTCATTTCCAATAATCAATATGTCATCCACATATAGTACCAGAAATGTCACCGAGCTCCCACTCACTTTCTTGTAGATACAAGCTTCGTAGCAATTTGGAACAAATCCAAAGCTCTTGATCACTTGATCATAACGAAGGTTCCAACTCCGAGATGCTTGCTTCAGTCCATAAATGGAACGCTGAAGTTTGCATACTTTATCAGCATCCTTAGGATCGACAAAACCTTCGGGTTGCATCATATACAACTCTTCATCAATGTTGCCATTGAGGAAGCAGCGATCTTGACATCCATCGCCATATTTCATAATCATGAAACGCAGCAATCGCTAATAAAATCCGAATGGACTTAAACATAGCTACGGAGAGAAAGTCTCATCGTAGTCAACACCTCGAACTTGTCGAAAACCTTTCGACAAGCCGTGCTTTATAAACGGTAACATTACCATCCGTTCGTTTTCTTCTTGAAGATCCATTTGCACTCAACGGCCTTTCGGTCGCTAGGAGGGTCCACCAAAGTCCATACTTGGTTTTCGCTCATGGATCCCAATTCGGTTCATGGCTTCTAGCCATTTCTCGAGTCTGGGCTCATCATCGCTTCCTCATAGTTCGTAGGTTCCATCTTCTACTAACAAGGCGGTCAAGACAGGTTGCCATACCACTCGGGAGGGGCACGCGACCTTGTCGACTGCGACGTTCGATGAGCACATCGTCCAAGCTTCATGATCCTTGTCATTAGCTTCCTCTATCGTTAGTGCGGTGACCTGGAACAATTTCAGGTGCTGCGCTACTCTCCAATTCAAGAGAAGGTTCAGCAACCTCGTCTAACTCTACTTTCCTCCCACTCACTTCTTTCGAGAGAAAATCCTTCTCAAGAAAGGAACCGTTCTTTGCGACAAACACTTTGCCTTCGGTTCTGTGATAGAAGGTATACCCAATAGTTTCCTTAGGGTATCCTATGAAGACGCATTTTTCCGCTTTGGGTTCGAGCTTGTCCGGCATCAACTTCTTGACGTAAGCTTCGCATCCACAAACTTTAAGAAACGACAACTTAGGTTTAGCACCAAACCATAGTTCATATGGTGTCGTCTCAACGGATTTAGATGGAGCCCTATTTAAAGTGAATGCAGCGGTTTCTAATGCATAACCCCAAAATGATAACGGCAAATCAGTAAGAGACATCATCGATCGGACCATATCTAATAGGGTTCGATTCCGGCTCGAACACACCATTGCTTGTGGTGTTCGGTGGCGTGAGTTGCGAAACGATTCCGCTTGCTTTAAGATGTGAGAAAATCATAACTCAAATATTCACCTCCACGATCGGATCGTAGAAACTTAATCTTTTCATTACGATGGTTCTCCACTTCATTAAAATTCTTTGAACTTTTCAAATGTTTCAGATTTATGTTTAATTAAATAGATATACCCATATCTACTTAAGTCATCGGTAAAAGTGAGAAAATAGCGATATCCACCGCGCGTCGAAATACTCATCGGTCCGCATACATCGGTATGTATGATTTCCAACAAGTCCGTTGCTCGCTCCATCATACTGGGAGAACGGGTTTTGATCATCTTGCCCATGAGGCATGGTTCGCATGTGTCAAATGATTCAAAATCAAGAGACTCAAAAGTCCATCGAATGGAGTTTCTTCATGCTTTACACCAATATGACCTAGACGATTGCCACAAATAAGTAGTATTATCACTATCTACTTTGCATTTCTTAGCCTCAATGTTATGGATGTGTGTTTCATCCCTTCGAGATTTAGAAGAAATAAACCATTCACAATAGGTGCATGACCATAAAAGATGTTACTCATATAAATAGAACAACCATTATTCTCCGATTTAAATGAATAACCGTCTTGCAATAAACAAGATCCGAAATAATGTTCATGCTCAACGCAGGCACATAATAACACTTATTAAGGTTTAAAACAAATCCGAAGGTAAAACTAAGGAGGCGTGCGACGGCCATCACATCAACTCTTGATCCGTTGCCAACGCATCGTCACCTCATACCTCGCAAGCCTCCGTCTATTCCGTAGCTCTGCTTGAGTTACAAATATTAGCAATCGAACGAGATCAAATACCGGGCACTACAACGAGGGCTAGTAAGGAAAACATCAATAACATGTATATCAAATATACCTTTGATGGTGCCGACCTTCTTGTCCGCTAAGTACTTGGACGATTGCGCTTCTAGTGACCCCTGTCCTTGCAATAGAAGCACTCGATTAATCGGCTTAGGACCGACTTGAGCTTCTTCTCGGCGAGGCGGCGCTTCTTGCCGCCCTTCTTGAAGGGCTTCTTTGCACCCTTACCTTTCTTGAAGGTGGGGGGCTTGTTGACCATCAACACATGATTATCCTTTTTGATGTCCACCTCCGCAGCCTTCAGCTTTGCGAAGAGCTCGGTGATCGTATCAGTGGACCCAATCTGATTGTGAGTCACTACAAAACTTTTGTAGCTGGGAGGGAGTGATTGCAGAACCCTGTCAATCTTGAGCTCCTCTGGAATCTTGAAGTCCAGTTGCTCAAGGCGTTGAGTGTAGCCCGACATCTTAATGGCGTGATCACTAACGGAACTCCCTTACTCCATCTTGCAGTTAAAGAACTTCTCAGATATCTCTCAGAACGGGCATGAGTCTGAAACATGGTTTTCAGCTCCTCGAGAATCTCAAAGGGCCCGGGATAGTCTTCAAAACGATTTTGAAGGTCCGATTCCATAGCAAACAACATGGTGCTCTTAATCACACCATAATCATCCTTGCGTGACTGATAGACAGCTTTCTCAATAGCCGGCGCAGTAGCAGCAGGGGCGTCACCTAACGCATTCTCAAGGACATAGTCCTTTTGACCGCCAGAGAGAATGATTATCAGATTGCGGAACTGAAGGGTTTCGCGGCATAGTAAATCAAAATTTTCTACGGATGCGAACAGAGGGAAAGCCAAGATCTAATATAGGAGATGCAAACAACGAGAGAGATTGGATTAGATCTTCATACCCTTGAAGATTCGCACAGCGGAACATTCGTCGGAACGTGGGTGATGTAGTCGTACTCGCTTCTCCTCCTCGCGATCCGATCCGATCTAGCACCACAAGTGGCGGTGCCTCGTGAGATACTGCGTGCAGCACCTCGGCGTCTCCTCCTTCCTCGGACCAGCAAGTATGGTGGAGAGATGGATTGGATCTACAACACACGGCGTGGTGTATATGGTGGAGAATTTCTACTGAGCCGCTTACAAACAGTCGGGAGGAGAGAGGAAGGGCAGGCGGCTAGGGTTGGAGGAAGGTGTAAGGGTTGGTGCGCCCCCCCTCTTTATATAGAGGCGCAGCTAGCCCTCCCAAGCCCAAACCGCGGCCCCAAAGGATAAGGAGTGGGGGCAAGGAAACCCCTTCTAGAAGGTCTATCTCGAGTTTAAACCTCTCTT
This sequence comes from Avena longiglumis, assembly GCA_030063025.1. Taxonomy (NCBI): domain Eukaryota; kingdom Viridiplantae; phylum Streptophyta; class Magnoliopsida; order Poales; family Poaceae; genus Avena; species Avena longiglumis. The sequence goes on from CP125975.1 coordinate 33,273,421, forward strand.
GGCTGGGCCCTATGGGGCCTTGTGCCCCGGCCAATGCGCCAGGGCAGTCCCTCATAGGCCCATGACCCCTTTGGAAGGTTGGGCCACGTTGGTCCCTTCGGAAGGTTCTAGAAGCTTCGGTACAATACCGATTAATCCGGAACAATTCAACTCCAAAACTGCACCGCCTTATATGAATCTTATTATCCGGACCACTCCGGAACCTCGTGATGTCCGGATCCCATCCGAGACTCGAACAAAACTCATAAACCAATTATCCAATCTATCCTAGCGTCGAGACACGTTAAGTGTGTGACCCTGAGTTCGAGAATATGCGACATGATCTTCTATCAATAATCAACAGCGGTAACCCATATTGACTCCCACACATTCATCGATGATCATATCGGATGAACCACGATGCCAGGATTCAATCAATCCCATATATATATTCCCTTCGTCTCGCGATATTTTACTTGCCCGAGATTCGATCGTCGGTACCGTCATACCTAGTTCAATCTCGTTCACAGCAAGTACTTTACTCGTTCCGTAATCCGATATCACTTTGTGATTAACTCCTTAACCACATGCTTATAAGCGGTGTTGATATCGATTACCGAGTGGGCCCAAAGTATATCTCTCCAATTTGGGAGGGACAAATCCCATCTCGATACATACAACCCAACAGATACTTTCCGATCACCTGCGAGACACCTTTATGATCACCCTCTCATAGGATGACGTTTGATGTCGTAGGAATGACCACGGCAGATGCTGCAATCGGCAGCGAGTAGTAGAACGAGGGGCAAGGGCGGCCAGCCATCTGCGGTGCGAGATGAGGACAAAGACACAGGGTTTTACCCAGGTTCGGCCCCCCGGAGGGTAAAGACCTACTCCTGCTAGATTGTATTATGGAGGTGTGTACAATGGGCGAACTCGGCGACTAGGCGGCGAGTTGCTTGGGTGTATGAGGGAACGTGTCTCTACTCACCCCATAGGGAGGTTTATATAGGCTCACCTCCCCTAGGGTTTACATATCTCAACCGATTCGATTCTGACTGTGTCGTTTAACCTAGACCGACTGGGCCTATCTACTCGCCTGGGCCTTCAACTTCCAGTCGCCTGATACCTTGCTGGGCTTTGATCCACTCGCCGTTCTGCGGGCCCACTCTCCAGCCCTTGGGCGGTCGGAAGCGTCCGAAAGTATACCCCGGTAGGTGTATCCCCATCAGTAGTCCCGAGGCCGTCGTTGATTAGGCGTGAGTGGCTGGCGATGGAGTATCTGACTTCAAGTTGGCATCGATCGAATCGTCGGACTCTGTATAAAGGAAAAATCCGGCGAACCAGTCGCGTATTGAGCGAGTCGAGTCAGCGAGCGGTCTCGCGAGTGACTTAACGAGCCGAGTGGCTGGAGTTGGACCGTCGGTAGCGGTCAAACTAGCGTTAAGGTAACTCAATGGTAACCGGGCGTAATCATCGGCGGTAACGGCCCCCGATTTGGCGGGTAACTCCGCTATATAAGGGAATGGTAGGCTATCACAAAGCCAACGCCCACCATTTCTTCCGGTGCGCATCTCCTTCATTTGCTCCATGATCCAACCGACCGAAATCTTCGATCCCCAACCATCCTCTTCACCATGGCCTCTCCACCGAACCTTGGGGCAGATCCAAATGCACAAAGGCGCAAGGCCTCGTTCGAGAGGCGGAATCCTGTGAGCTGTTGGCGTATCCCGCGGAGACACGACCCCAAACCCGCGAGAGAGTTATGCCTTCACGGTCATCTCGGCGGGGTTAGGGTTTCCATCTCTGTTCTTCCGGCGTTTTCGCCTACTACGGGATCAGCCCTCGGATCTGGGTCCCCATAGCATCGAGCAGCTCGCCATCTTCGTGGCGTTCTGCGAGTGCTACTTGCCGGCCCTACTTTCCCTTGTGGCAAGATCTGTTCCATGGACGAATCAGCGAGGAAGCGGCGACCCAATGCTAGCAGGCGGCTGACATTCAACTCAAATCCAAAGCTTCCTTCTTGACGATCTTTGCCGGCCAAGCGGCGGCCAGAAAAAGTCATGGTTCTACGTGACCGAGGCGACTCGGGAGGCGGTGGCGATCGCGGTACTCGGCCAACCGCTCGAGCCACGCCACCTCGGCCGGCAAGCTTCACGGCGACCAGCGGATGGTCGTCGATGAGATGCTCCGGACCATCCGTGGTGCGAAGAAGAAGGGCTCCAAACAATAAACTTGTACAATTGTTGGCTTGGGCGGCTCGTCCGCCTAACGCGATCATTACATGTACCGATTACGGGCGGGAGACTCGGCGAAAGCCTCGCCGTGAGTGGAAACGGAGGACTACCTCTCGGCGAAGAAGATCACCCGGCGGTATACGGATGCGCGGGCGGTCCCTCCCTACACCGCTGGCGCCAGCTCCGACGGTAATTTCTTTGTCTTGTTCGCGATCCTGGCGTATGCGATCGCGATAATTCTAACTCCGTTTAGTATTCATCGCAATGTTCCAAGTGGTGGAAGGGTGGCTCCCACCGCCGACGACGAGCCGGGCCATCCGCCCAAGATAAGCGAATCGCCACCGCCAGGCAACAAGGACGAGGGCGAGTCGAAGAGGAGATCGCCCCATTGGCCGAAAGACTCGCGAACGCGTCGGTGAAATCGAAGCGGCGGACCCTCGAGCACCACGGCGACGAGCTCCCGAGACAACCTCGCTCGCGCCACTCCTTGAAGAATAAGAAGAAGGAGAAGGCGAGGCCCCGAGGAGGAAAGCGGCTTGAAGATGGCCTCGCCGCCGCATTCAACGAGCAATTCGATGCTCACAGCTCATTTGGCGAAGCGGCCCCCAGCGACAACCGCTAGATGCGCCATCTGGAAGTTCCGCTGGCCTCAATGCCTCCGCCATTCGCCGGTCTCGGGTTAGGAAGGCTCGCCGAGGCGACTTCGCCTCGCAAGGAGGTCCGGCGTGGCGGTCTCGCCGCGGAGGCTCGGCAGCGGCTCAACCGCGAGGCGCCGAAGGCGTCAGGCGCCGGCCCGCGACCTCAACGAAGAAGCCGTCCGTGTCTTGGGCCACGACGTCCAGGCGGGATTAGTCGCCCAGGCTGGAAAAACCAGCGGCCTTCGTGCGGGTTGCGTTTCATTCCAGTCGCCAAGTGAGTGCAATTAGCCTTCTCTATTTTCTATAAATACTTCGATTGTCCTTTATTGATTTGATCTGATATGCAGGACCGGAGTGAAAAAGATGGGCCACCCGACCGTAGCCAAGGTACCCTCCGCCGCGAGCGAGGAGGATCCTTCCCGCAAGAGGAAGGTGGACGAGGTCGCCGTCTCAGCGGAAGGCAGCAAGAAGGCCAAGGGCGACGCCGTCGTTACTATCTCGACGGCCAGCGGCGGCCGGCGGACCAGCGATGGAAGCAACCGCATCTACAAAGGATGGCGTTTCCTTGCCTAGACCGGAGGAAGCGACTTCCTTTGGGGCGGGTGCCTCAATCGCTACCTTCCCCCGCTTCGTAACCAAGGCGGCCACGGCAAGCGGGGCTGCGCCCCCGAGCCTCGCTCCGGGAACCACCGACGCCGAAGTCGACCAACGTTGCGGGCACACGCCGGTGCTGCTTGCGTCTGTGGACGCAATACAACTTCACGGCATGCTTGGTGCAGCTATCCAGGTACCTCCAGTCCCCGAGGATCAGGTCGGTGCTTAGCAGCGGCGTGATTCTCATAGTTTTTCGTCTTGTACTTTCGCCTCCAGTCCCCGAGTGCGCACTCGCTAAATTTTAGCGGGTGGGCACTGAGTAACTTTCGTGATCGCCAGTCCCCGAGTGCACACTCGCTAAATTTTAGCGGGTGGGCACTGAGTAATTTTCGTGATAGCCAGTCCCCGAGTGCGCACTCGCTAAATTTTAGCGGGTGGGCCTTGATATTCGTGTTTGACTTTGATGATGTGCGGTCTGCGGATGGAGTCGGCTGGCGATTGGCTGCAACAGCGTCTTTGAAAATGAGTAGCCACTATCCGAGAAGCAAACAAGGAGCTTGAGGCTGTTGCTGCGCGCGGAGGTGGCTCGCCAGAGCTTGTCCCTCTTTGGTGAGCTGGTGGCGATCGATCTGCGTTAAGTCTTTGGCGGAGGTCGCCGACCTCGGCCGAAATGCGGGAGGCAAAAGAAGAAACAAGCTCGGTGACAGGCGAGCTAAGGCCGCCATTGCGGCGCGGAGAAAGACCGCAGGTGTCGGAAGCCCTCATCGTTGGGCTTCGGGCGATCATACATCGCTTGAGTTTCATCACGGGACTCGCCCGCCCGTTGCTTGGTGAGTCGTCTTCCTTTCCTTGCGGTTGTATTGTTTGTGGTTTCCGTGGTGCTCATAACTGTCTCCTTCTCGCAGTCGTGTTATTGGTAGCCAAGAAGAAGCGAGCTCTCTTGACGCGAGTGCGTAAGCATGCTCGTCGGCGGCTTTGTCGGCGATGCATCCGCCTACCTTCAAGAGATGTCGCCCACGGAGGTTATTCCAGATGACCTTGTTGAGGTATGGGAGTATTTGGAGAAAGCGCTGCGGTCGTGAGTTCATGGCGGTCGGCGTTCCGTCGTGGGCGTCGGCGGCGAGCCTAGGACTCGCCCACTTCCTCGAGATTTCGACCTCGGCGATGTGACAGTGGGTATCCATCGTCGGCTGGCGCGGTGGATGTCGAGGTTCTCAAGCTGCGAGGCGTGCGCCTCGTACTCGGGCGTGTGCAGGCGATGGGCGACCTCCTTCCCTACCAGGGAACGGTCGTCGCGCCGAACGACCCCGAGCTGCCGCATCGTGACTTCAAGGTTGAGCAACCTTTCCGCTCGGCGATGGCGGGCGGCGACGTATCCGTCAAATCCGTACAGCGTTCATCCGCGGCGCCGGGATTACGCGCGTCGTCGTCGAAAACCTGCGAATAGGGTAGCTTGCCTAGATGTGTTAGCAGTTACGCCATGCGGGCATAATTTGTAATGTAAGACAATGCGATGCGATTGAATGGAGCGTTGTGTTCATTTTGCTATTTGTTTGCATGTTTTGGATTGATTTTGGATGAGTCCCGGCGTCCGCCCTTTTGTGGGGTTCATCCTGTATATGATGTTTGTTGTTATCATGTGTTTTGTTAGTTTAGTCGACTCGCCCGAGCTCGGAGAGCCAGTCGCAAGGCGACTCCCTTGAGTGCTCTGTACTTTACCGTTTTCCCGTCTGTGAGCGGGGTGGTAACCTAGTCCCGGCGTGGTACTTAGTAGTTCAAAGCGCGACTCGAGGTGGTTGAGGATAGCGTTGGTGTGGCGCGTCACTCCTGCCTGGCCCGGAGTCGATCGCATGGCGAGTCTGGTATGCTCTTACTTGGCGTTTTCCACGACCGATCGCGACGAACTGGTATTCATCCCGGCGTGGTACTTAGCCGTTCGAGTCGCTATGCTGAGGATGCGGAGGACCGGGTCGCCGTGAGAGGCGAGGCGATTGTCTTGGTTCGTAAAACCGGTCGAGCTAAGCGACTCAATGGGGCTCGGTTTGGCATTTTCGTGGACAACGCAAGACTGAGATGACTCAGTGCTCTTACATCGCACTACTTAGCCGTGCCGGTCGCTGTACCAAAGGTTGACTTCTGCGTTTTAGCATGACGCTTTTTATTACGAGTGCGAGTGGCACAAGACATGGAGAGTAGACGCAATTTGCAGTAACCGTTTCTTTTATTTCATAGCATGTTGGAGTACATGTGTGAGGTTCTAGGAGTAGAACTTCGGAGGAGATTTACATTCCATGGTCGCTGACGTCGAGTTCGCCGTCCCGGACGTCGATGAGGTAGTAGCGTCGTTGCAGTCTGCGCCCTATAGCGACGGCCTTCCACGGAGGAGAGCTTGTGCATGCCCTTCTTGTCACGGATGTGGCGTAACACCGGTCGCCTTCTGGAAGGTGCGAGTTTTCACCCGTCGGCTGTGGTAGCGGCGGAGCCCTTGCGATAAATGGCGGTGCGCGATCGGGCGAGGTCGCGTGCTTCGTCGAGTTAGTCGAGCCCATCTTGGCGGGCCAGCTCGTTTGCGACCTCCATAGTGGGCGACCAGCGGTGAGTCGTGTTCGAGGTCGGTGGGCATGCTGCTTGGCCGTAGACCATGAAGAGGAAGGGTGAAACCCGTCGACCTGTTGACCGAGTGCGGATTCCCGGATGACGGAGGGTAGCTCTTGACCCAGCATCCGGTGCGCTCGAGTGGTACCCAGGTCGCGGCTTGAGCCGCGGAGGATGCTGGTTGGCTCGTTCCTGGCCGTTGGACTCGGGTGTCTGACCGACGGGTCGAGCGGATGTGGTGCTCTTCGCAGAATTCGGCCATTGCTCCCTTGGCGAAGTTTGTGCCATTGTCGGTGATGATGCTTTGTTGGGAACCCGTGGCGGTATATGAGCTCGCGTAAGAACTTAGTGGCGGTCTTCCGTTGCATTTCCGGACTGGCTTGGCCTCCACCCATTGGAATTTGTCGTGGCGACTAGCAAGTGGGTGTAACGGAGGGCCTTCTTGAAGGGCCTACCATGTCCATGCCCCACAGCGAAAGGCCGGTGATGGGGATTGTTTTGGCGCCGAACTTGTACGTGCGTCTGGTTGGCGTGCCGGCACCGGCGCGCGCTGGGCGATATCGGCGGCGTCGGGTGTGCGGTGGGCGGTGAAGCCGTGTCGCATAGCCTTGGCGACCGAGGGCGGCGGCGTGGTGGCCGATCGCTGAGTGGATGTCGTGGAGGATTTTGCGTCCTTGATTGGTTGGGCCTTAACGTTGGAAGACGCCGGTGGCCACTGCGCTTGTAGCTTCGCCGTCGATGATGGTGTAAGACTTGCATCGGCGAGCAATCATTCGGCGTTTGTCTGCCTGCTGGCGGTGCGGTTTCGGTAGGCGATGTACGGCTTGGTCGATCGTCTGGCTCGGTGATGAAGTGCGACCAAGGCTGCCTCTGGTTGGGCGGGACTCGATGTCGATCTCGCCGGAGAGGCGATGGTGTGATTGTGTCGAGAACACGGCGGGTGGTGCGAGTCGAGCCGAACCGATGCGAGAGGCGTCGGCCTCCTCGTTTTCCTCCTGTCGATCCACTCGGCAGTAGCGATGAAGTGGCGCCCACCTTGTCCACCTCTTGGCGATGCGCCGCCATGGTGGGGAGGCGGCGTCGCGGTGCGGCGACTTGTCCTGCAACGGTCGGAGTCTCCGTAGCATCAAGGCGATTGACGCTCATCTCCTTGCGGCTCGCATGCCGTGGAGTAGGGCCTCGTATTCAGCCATGTTGTTGGTGCGGCGTGAATTGAGGCGGAGGATGTAGCGGAGCTTGTCGCCCTTTGGTGAGGTGAGCACTATCCTCTCTGCACCGTCCGCGTTCTTGGACCCGTCGAAGTGCAGGCTCGATAATGGAGGTACGGCGGCTTCTCTGGCTCTTGGGCCTCTTCCCGATCGGCGATGTCTGCGTGCTGCGACTTAATCGCCTTCGTGGCTCGTATTTAATGTTGTGGGACGCCGATCTCGGCGGCCCACTTGGCGACCCGATCGCCTCGCGATTCGGATGATGTCTTGTAGTGGTCTTTGAGAGGCGACCGTGATCGGGTGCTCACGGAAGTAGTCTGGCGGCGCGCTGAGCCTGAAGACCGCGTATACGAGCTTTTGACTGTGGGTATCGTGGCGACTCGGTGAGAACCTCGCTGATGTAGTACACGGCCGCTGGACGGCGCTCCTTTCCTTCCTCGGTCGTTCGGCGACCATTACGGCTGACGGCGCTCGGGCCGCGACGTAAACCAGCATAGGCTCTTTGTCGGCGGGTGCGGCGAGTAGTGGTGCGGCGGTAGCACCTTTTTGAGGTCGGGCGCGTCGTCCGCCTCCTTGTCCCCTTTGGAAGGTGGGGTTCTTCTTGTCGAGGCGGTATAGGGGCATCGCCTTTTACATGAGCGGGGATGAAGCGGCGAGAGCGCTACCCGCCCGGCCAGCTCGGGCGTCGCGAGCACTCGGGTTTGCCGAGGCGATCGTGTCGATCTTCGTTGGGTTGCCTCGATCCCTCGTTTGGAGCAGCGTAGCCCGATGGTTGCCGGCGGGTACACGAAGGTGCACTTGCTTGGATTGAGCTTTATCTTGTACCTCCAGATTGGCGAAGGTCTCCGCTAGGTCGGCGTGAGTAGGTCGCCTTGGCGGCGGATTTCACGACCACGTCGTCGATGTAGACGTGGATGTTGCGGCCAATTTGGCTCGCGAGGCATTCTTGCATGCACCTGGTAGGTTGCTCGGCGTTCTTGAGGCGAAGGTCATGGCGGTGTAGCGAAGGCTCGAATGGCGTGATGAACGCCGTCTTCTCCTCGTCCTCGACAGCCATTTTGATCTGGTTGTACCCAGTAGGCGTCGAGAAACATAGCGACTCGAACCAGCGGTGGAATCGATTATCGATCGATCCGGCGGGAGACTGCTCCTTTAGGCGCTGTTCAGGTTTGTATAGTCGATACACATTCTCCAGGTCCCGTTCTTCTTCTCGACCAGGACTGGGTTTGCCAGCCACTTGGAGTATTTGATTGGCCGGATGAAGCCGGCAGCAAGTAGACGCTGCACTTCCTCGGCGATTGCTCGACGGCGTTCTTTGTTGAAGGGCCGTAGCGACTGCTTGACGGGTCGCACTTTGGGGTCGGCGTTTAATTTGTGCTCAGCGAGCTCCCTAGGGACACCAGGCATGTCGGAGGGTTTCCATGCGAAGATGTCCCTGTTCTCACGGAGGAACTCGATGAGCGCCTTCCTATCTTTGGGCTCATGCCTGTCCCAATCGTCACCGTCTGTGGAGTCGCTGGGACCAGCTCAGTGCGAGTGTCGTCGTGGCCTCAAAGGTTGAGGTGTTTGCGCCCTCAGTTTGGCTTCTTGAGTATCGGGTCGTCATTGTTAACCCGCTTGCGTGTTGCAAGCTATCGGCGTGATTAGTTTACGCGATGACGGCGTCGGCGAGTTCGGCTCCTTTGGCCTCGCATTCGGCCATGTCGGGTCGCCGTGGATGGTGATGACGCGCGGCCGGGGAGCTTCATTGCGTTATGCAGCGTGGGCGCTGCCATGAATTTAGCGCTGGCGCCCGGGCGCATGGTAGGGGTTGTCGAAGGGCACCAGCTCGAAGGCGATCCGCCGATGCGGAAGTTTGCGGACTGCCAAAGTGACCGGCAGCGTGACTTTGCCGATCGGGTACGCCTTCCGACGGGGCGATGCCGTGGAACGTGGTGTGGGTTGTCTCGATCGATTGCGGGGAGCCGCTTTGAAGGTGTCGAGGTAGAGGATGTTGATGGAGCTGCCGCCGTCCATCGGTGTCTTGAGGGAGCGATGGTCGCCAACCTTGGGCTTGACCACCAAGGCGACTCGTCACAGGTACTCGATGCGTGGCGAGTGGTCTTGCGGCTCGGTGATGGGTTGTTCCGACCAGTTGAGGAACCGGGGACGCGTCTGTTGGCCACCGCTGCGTTGGCGGCGCTGGCGATGACCTTCTTCTCGCTTCGTGTTGAAGCACGTGAAGGTGTGGAGCGAGCCGGCTACTTTGCGAATTTTCCGCCATTTGGCGGGTCGTTGTCGTGTCTTCCAGCGTGCGTGCCTTCTCGATTTCCACGAGGTGTGGCGGTCGGCGGTGGTGTGCGTGGGCTTTCCTTCCTGCTGTGAAACGCACATGGTTGGTTAAGGAGGGCCGCGGGATCGAACCTTGGCTTGTTCTTGTAGTTTCCGCCATCGCGTCGTTGCCCTCCGTCGCGGCGGTAGCTCTTGGGGTCGCGTTGTGCATGCCCAGCGTTGGCGGCAATCGGCAGCGCCCGTCGTTGCGGCGCTTGCACGAGGCGGTGCGGCTATGGCGTAGTCGGTTCGGCGTCCGCTGTCGTTGCCGCCCGTGCGGCGTTGCCCTCCTGACTCGTCGTCGACGTCTTGGTTGGGATCCTCCTCGGCGTACCGTTTGGCGATCTCGAGGAGGTCGGGGATGTTTTCGAGTGTCGGGCGTGTCGCTTGAGCTTGGCGACTAGAGGCTCGTGGCACGAGGTCTTGAAGCAATGTATTGCGGTGTCCGGGTGGATGCCGACAGCGTTGTACCAGCTCTTGCCACCGTTGGACCCGATTCTTGGGTCGACTCGCGGTCCCTAGGCGCGCCGTTCCAGTCCTCGATGGTGGTGGCGCGAGTGTAGGAGCACTCGAAGTGCACGGCGTCTCGCATTTCCTCCGAGTCGACATCTCACTGGGGCGTGTTGATCCATTGCACGTCCCTCCATCATCGCCGGAGGTAGCAGGCGTGAGTAGATCATGTGACCCGCGATCCCCATTGCCATGAGGTATGTGTCAAGCGGCTGCGATCGTGCAGTCGTATTTTTCTATCTCCTTTGGCGCCTTGAAGTTTGGCGGGTACTTTTCGCCTCGGATCATTGGTCCGAAGCACTTAGGCCCTAGTCGACTGAGCGACCCCATAGGCTCGCCATCGCGGCGAGTAGTTAGGGTGTGCCGCAAGTCGTCGGGCTGGCGTGCGCGCCAGTTTTGGTTGTTGATGATGTGAGTGCGGGCGTCGATGGGTTCTCCGTTAGCGGCGACGAAGTTGGTCGCCGGCCTGGGATCGTTGGTGGAGAGTGCCGCGTTCGCGGGTCGGCGTTGGAGCTGCAGTGGCTCTGGTGGCGGGCAATTGAGGGTGTTTGCCGCTGGGCGCCGGCGAGGCCGCCTGCTTCCCGAGGCGAGTATACTCGCCCTTGCGGTCGGCGCCGCTCTTCTGCTCCACGGCTTTTGCGGCGAGGGCCTTGACGTCTTGGATCTGTAAGGCGCCGTCGCGGTGGCGCGATGCTATCGGCTGCTGCTCGGCCACGAGATTGTCCATCGGGTGGAGAACGGTGGGAGGCGTTCGCGTCTCGCTCCGTGAGAGCGACTATCCGCGGCTGGTCTCTGGGGTGCGGTTTGGTGGTGGTGGGGCACCCGCTGTTGATCTGGCGGGGCGGCGCTTCCTCACGGTGGCGCGTTCTCGCGATCCTGCGCTCGGCTATCTGAGCGGGTCGTTTTCGTCGTCGAAGTTCAGGCGCGCCTGAGCGGTGGGGTTCAGCGTGACGATCCGCTGGTGGTAGCGTGACAGCTCCTGCTGTCACTTGCTCGAGGCGAAATTTCTCGCTCGGCATGCTCTTGCGTCTTGCCTCCGCCAATTTCAGGCGGAGTTCCTCGACCTCCGTCGCCGTGGCGTTAGGAGGATCGGTGGAGAAAGGATCCTCCGGCGGATCGGTGCGGTGGCCATGTAGGTCGCGGCATGGCGGTTCCGTCGTGAGGTCGGCGGAGTTTTCCAACCGGTCGGTCGAAGATCCAGGATGGAGGGTCCGAAATCTCCGCGTTGGAGACACGGGCGATGGAGCCGCGGATGAGGCCGCGGTGATGGATCCGGCGAGTGGCCGGTCGCTGAAGTCGGCGTCGTCGGTGAGGCGCATCTTCGGCGCTGAGTTCCCGCCACGTTCGTGGGCGAGTTGTACTCGGGCGAGGCGGTGGAACGTCGGACCTGGCTCTCGGAGCCGATCGCGTGGTGGCGACTCGCGGATGCGAGCCGAGTCCTCCGAGGTGATGGCGTCGGTGAGGCCGGCGAAGAGGCTGATCGTGCGATTGGCGGGATCACGCTGTCGCGTGACGGGTCGCGCCCGCGGGGCGTAGCTGCTCGGCAAGATCTGGAGCATCTCGCCGATCGCTATCATACGGCGGTGGCGACCGTCTCGTTGATGGGCAGATTGGATCTCGCCGGAACACCGGCGGACCGGCCAGGCCACGGTGGGCGCCATCGTAGGAATGACCACGACAGATCTGCAATCGGCGTGAGTAGTAGAAACGAGGGCAAGGCGGCCAGCCATCTGCGGTGCGAGATGAGGGCAAAGACACGAGGTTTTACCCAGTTCGGCCCCGAGGGTAAAGACCTACTCTGCTAGATTGTATTATGGAGGTGTGTACAATGGGCGAACTTCGGTGACTAGGCGGCGAGTTGCTTGGGTGTATGAGGGCGTGTCTCTACTCACCCCATAGGGAGGTTTATATAGGCTCACCTCCCTAGGGTTTACATATCTCAACCGATTCGATTCTGACTTGATGTCGTTTAACCTAGACCGACTGGGCCTATCTACTACTTTGGGCCTTCAACTTCGATCGCTTTGATACCTTCTTTGGGCTTTGATCCACTCCGCGATTCTGCAGGCCCACTCGCCCTTGGGCGGTCGGAAGCGTCCGTGAGTATACCCCGATGGGTGTATCCCCATCATTTGATGACCTCAAAGCTTTCTTCGATACCGTGGAGTTGTATTATCTCATGGTCTAGGAATACAATATTTGACATAAGAAAAGCTTGAAGACGAACACGATGACACGATCTAATTGCTTCGCTTAGTTTGGAGTATCCATCATATCATTCTCCCAATGATATGATCTCATTATTAATTGACAACTCATGTCCATGGCTAGAAACCTTAACCATCATTAATCAATGAGCTAGTCCTTAGAGGCGTACTAGGGACGGTGTTGTTCACAAACCACACAAGTATTAAAGTTTCGCTTAATACAATTCTAGCATGGAATATAAACATTATCATGAACAAGAATTGTAATAATAACATCTTTATTATTGCCTCTAGGGCATAATTCCAACAGTCTCCCACTTGCACTAGAGTCAATAATCTAGTTTACATCGGCAACAATCTCACACCCATGGCGAGGTGTTGATCATGTTTTACGTGGAAGAGGTGTAGTCAATGGATCTGCGACATTGATTTGTATGTACTTTGCTAATCTTCGATCTCCATCGATATATAATCGGATTATATGAAACTTGGTTGATATGCTTGGTCTTTGGATGATATCTTGGTTCCTTAGCGAGTGCTATGGCGCGGTGTTGTCACACAATATCTCCAGTGGGTCCAATGCACTTGGAACCACGCCAAGCTCAGCGATGAAGTTCTGATCCAAACTCCTTCACTTGGCCTTACTGCGACCATGTATTCCGCTTATCTGTAGATCCCGCGACCACGCTTTGCTTGCGACTTCTCGACTCACTCCTCCATTCAAAATATAAGCGTATCACTGCAGATTTAGAATCATCCTTGTCGGTGTCGAAACTAGCATCGGCGTAACCTTTTCTGACAGTACATTCATCACCCCAGAGACTAAGAACATTTCTTTAGTCCTATTCAGGTACTTTAGGATGTTCTTCACGGCTGTCCAGTGTTCCACTCCTGGATCACTTTGATATCTGCTCGTCAAACTAAGAGCATTGGACACATCCGGTCTATTACATAGCATGGCATACATGATAGAACCTATGGCCGAGGCATAAGGCACTTTGCTCATAGCTTCCCTATCATTTTAGTAGTGGACCGAGCCTTGCTCAATATCTTACGACAACATAGGCCTTTGAACCTTTCTTTGCCTTATCCATTACGAACCTTTTGAACTTTGTCTAGGTATGTACTGCTTAAAGCTATCGAGCGTCTTGTCTATCTCTATAGATTTTGATGCCCAATATATAAGCGCTTCACCTAGGTCTTTCATTGAAAACACTTGTTCAAATAACTCTTCACATCGTTAAGCATGTTGATGTCATGTCCAATATTCAATATGTCATCCACATATAGTACCGAAGCGTCACCGAGCTCCCACTCACTTTCTTGTAGATACAAGCTTAGCAATTTGGAACAAATCCAAAGCTCTTGATCACTTGATCAAAGCGAAGGTTCCAACTCGAGATGCTTGGATCCATAAATGGAGCAATTGAAGTTTGCATACTTTATCGGCATCCTTAGATGTGGCATCCATAAAAACCACTACTAGAAAATCGCGTTGTTTTGTGCATTGCATCGTCATCATCATGCATTATTTATGCGAAACTATTTTGACGCCTAGTTTTGTTTTCTAAATAGACCCGTCTTTATTTCAAATTAAAACATCGGTCATTCGGATCTTTTATTTGTCTAAAAGTATTTACAAAAATGTTTTACAAATAAAATAAATAATAAAATATTTTGTCGGGGAGGCGGTCCGTCAGTCGGGAGGCCCAACTTGACCAGACTACCTACCACGGCCCATCTAAAGAAAACCCTAAACCCTTTTCTACCTAAACCTAGTCTACCCAGCCCTCCACCTCACCCCGACCAACCCACGGCCCACCGTTCCTCCACCTCATTCTCGGCTCACCTCACAATCCCACCAACCCGGTCAACGCCGACCCCACCTGCTGGTCCTCTCCTCTCTCTCCCCAACCAGCCACCCACCAGCCACCTGGCCCCACCCCAGCGACCAACCCACACACACCACGCGCACGCCTCCCGCCTGGGCCCCACGCCCCCACCTGCGGGTCCCGCTCCCTCTTCATCCCTCCGCCCCGCGTCCCCACCCTCCCCCCCCGTCCGCTCCCCGCATCCCCACCCTGCGTCGGCCGCCCGTCTCCGGTGCCCCCGCCCCTTATCCCTCCTTCCGCCGCCTCCCCAGCCTTGAGCTCACCCGGTCGCCTCCTCCTCTCCTCCCGAGCTCCCTCCCCCTACCCCGGCCACGCTCGGCCATGGACCCCACCTCGCTTCCCCCTCCGTCGGCCGCCTCTCTGCATCAACCGCCGCCGGCGCCCTCTCCGGCCGTCCTTCTCCGCCCGGTCTCCTCCTGGCCGGCGAGCCTTCCCCTGACGCGCCCCTCGTCGAGCTCGGCCACCACCTCCGTCCGCTTCCCCGTCGAGTGTTGGGAATATGCCCTAGAGGCAATCATGTATGATGAGATTTCCCATTGTATTCATAAAGTTATTAAGTAGTCCTTGTATAAACATCTGATGTGTATCATTGAATATGTGATTCAGTTGTGGAACTATGCATTCATGTTGTTTGTACTAAATGTCCTTGGTCATTGAGGTTGTGCTGGACACACAACTTAGACCAATGTGAAAGTTGGCTTGATGACTCGGTTCCACTTGTCATGGGCATGGAGATGCTATTCCAACTTACACAGACTAGGCTAAAGAGTTTAGCGAGTTGGATTGACCCATATTGAGGTACAACGAACTAAGATGTCATTTGTATATCTCAATCAATGTAATCCTTAGACCTGAGGTTGTTGCATAGTCCGAGTTGAGGATCACCGACTTAGGTTACATCAAGCTGATCCGTGGCTGGCGATTATAAAAGGCGAGTTCGGTCGTGAGAATCAAGCTGCGTGATGTGAATAACCAAGATGGGATTTTCCCTCCACTCGGAGAGATATTCTGGGCCCTCTCGTGAGATATGATTGAAAGCATGGCCATGCGACTCGGTTAAGTGTTAACCGAGGCGATCGGCTAAGTTAGTCGGGTGAATCACTTATCTCGGATCGAGAAGAGAGTTGGACTATTTAAGGGATGACATATATTCGCCTATAGTCGACAAGGTATATCGTGAGGCAAAAGGGACTCGGACGTAAGTCGCATTGGAAAGGCAAGTCGTCATGACTCTTTGGTACTTGGGAATCGGTATGTTACGCTAGGAGCCGATGCGATTGATCGATTGTGAGTTGGACTCTAATCGTGTCCAAGTAACCATGAGCCTGAGGTCACACTTAAGGCGGGAGCATGTTCGGATTGGATCCGAATCATATAATCTGGTTGGGTTGGACCTAAACCAGATTAGGACTGAGTTAGTGAGTTGGACTCACGGTGACTAGTTTTATATGGGCTTTAGTGAATGGGTCGCAGAAAGAGCCCGTTCACTCCTATATATAGTGGAGCACGATAACCCGGAAGGTTAATCGTTGTTCTGGGTTATTCCATGTGTTGGAAACCCTAGCTCCAGCCGATCCGCCATGTGAACCTAGCGATTCGCGCGGTGCTCCTCCTTTATGCGTGTGGATACCAATGAGGTCCGTCACGATCGGCACAGACGATCGGATCGTGAGGACTGCCTTGCATCAATGGCGCTTCATCGTAATCCGCAATCGCGCGTCTAGTGGTAAACCTCGTGGCCTTCTACCTCAGCTAGGTCTTGGGATCACCACGTTAGAGGAAAAGTTTTGTTTTATCTCTGCGTGGCCCAACAATGGTATCAGAGCGATAGCTTCTGGTTTTAGGCTCGAGATCTCGCATATGTGATATGCGGTAGGCTATAGATGAGATCTATGTCCTGTTTTGGTGGTCGATCTATGAGATAGATCGGTTTTGTATGAAGTTGATTGGATCAACTGTACTCGGGGAATGGTAGATCTGATTTCCGTGATCATACTGCTGAGGTTGTGGAACGACATACCCCTACCGGTCGGCTTCCGCCATCGGGGTAGATTGTGACACGTAAATCCAGAAGCGGTGATCGAAGATCAAAGAGTTTGATCGAATCGGAACGATGATCGGAATCCATGTTCGGATCGTAGATGAGATCTGCGTTTTCGGAAAAATCGTCGGGCGCTGCCCGCACCATGAGGACCGCCGGCCATACGTCAGTGGCGCCTTAGATGTCGTTCGAGTTTCACAACGCGGTAGATATTGTATCTATGCATAACTTGTTTTTGCAGGAAGTTGTGAATGGTATGGTTCATGTGCATGTGATGTATGTGTAATCCATACGTGATCTGAATCACGGTTTTTGTCGACCTTTGGAGCCTAGGTCTTTGTCACTTTATTGTATAACGACTGCGTGTCGGATTCTCTATGTAATTTACTTTACTAAGCTAGTGTAGCTGTTTGAGAACCCGGAAGGCATGCAAGGCGTTGTACATGTCGGCGACATGGAGTAAGGCGGCAAGTGACAAGAGTTGGCACAAGTCGGATTACGAGCTTTGTGGAGATGGAGATCGCCATGAAGAGAGCCATACCATTTCACATTATAATTGCTTTATTTTGTGTTATTGTTATGTCTCGTTTTACCTCTATTAGATAGTCGGTAAAATTTAATCCCTCAAAGAAGGTCTAGTCGGTTTTCCCAGGTTTGCACCATCACAAGTCGGACATTTTTGGTAGTGGGCTCATAAAATTGAGGTGCTGCCAATTCTTTTCGACTAGGTGGGTTCAGTCGGACTCTTAATGCGAAACACTCGGTAAGCTAGACGGTCTATCACAACGGTTGTGGGACTCGGGGAAAAGTCGGATGGGAGCCGGGGCATGTGATGCCACCCGTCCAACAGGAGTCGCATGGGATGCGATTGACAAGGAGTTGTCTACCTAGATCACTTGGCGGCTAGCGGTGATGCTAAATCTCACTAGCCGACTTGCTTATTTAGGATCCTGAATCACTAAGTAACCATCGGAGGGGTGTTGGTTCTAGTGGGAGCATAAAATATTAAAATGTTTAATATGCTTGCTCTTTTATGAATACATGTCTTAAGTGTGTTGCATATTTTCTGTTGTAGATCATGGCACCAAGTAGCAGTCACTCTCAGTTATCCGGTTTTGCGTTGAGAACCATTCTTGAGAAAGATAAACTGAACGACACTAATTTTACCAACTGGTATCGAAATCTGAGAATTGTTCTCAAACAAGAAAAGAAGGACCATGTCCTAGACAACCCACTTCCAGATGAGCCGAATGAGAATGCGACTGTCGCAACCACCAATGCCTACCGTCGGGCTAAGGATGAGTCCACGGATATTAGCTGTCTTATGCTTGCTCACATGGAACCGGACTTGCAAAAGCAGTTCGAGCATGTTGAGGCCTACGATATGATCGAAAGCCTCAAAAGTATGTTCCGGGCTCAGGCGAAGACTGAGAGGTATCAAGTCTCTCAGGCTTTGCTGAGTTGCAAGCTTAAGGATGGTGATCCACTGAGTCCGCATGTGATCAAAATGGTTGGTTACGTGCAGTCTCTGGAGAGGCTTGGCTACCCCATAAGCGAAGAGTTCGCTACGGATATAATTCTGAACTCTCTTCCTAGTGCATATGGGCAGTTCATTTGAACTACCACATGCATGGTATGGATAAGAAGCTCACTGAATTGCATGGGATGCTCAAGCAGAGGCGGATCTCAAGAAGGGCACCACCAAGTGTTGATGGTGCGAATAAGGCTAAGTTCAAGAAGAGTTCTTGGACTAAGAAGAAGGCTAAGTCGGAGGAAAGCAGGCTCAGACCCGGTCCCAAGCGCTTCCTCGGGGACTAAACCATCTCCTTCACCGGATCCACTTGCTTCTACCGCAAGGCGGATGGCCATTGGAAGAGGAACTGCGACAAGTACTTGGCCGACAAAGCCAAGAGTGGAGGTATGACTTCCTCAGGTACACTTGTTTGCAATGTTATAGACATATATCTTGGCGATGCACCTAATAGTTCTTGGGTATATGATACGGATCGTTATTCACATCTGCAACTCGTTGCGACCGGTAAGAACTAGGAGCGTAGCAAGAGGCGAGGTTGATATTCAGTCGGCAACAAAGCAAGAGTTGCTGCGTTGGAAGTCGACGATGCAACTTCATTTACCTTCCGGATTCATTATGGAACTAAATAATTGTTATTATGTTCCGCTTAGTCGAAACATTATTTCGCTTCATGTTTGATGAGGCAAGGCTATGAGTCGAATATCAAGAATAATGGTTGTTCTTTGTATTTGAATGATATGTTTCACGGCTTTGCACCCGTTCAGAACGGGTTATTTATTTTGAATCTTGATGGTGAGTCGGTTTATAACGTAAATGTTAAAAGGTTGAAACCAAATGATCTGAATATGACTTACTTTTGGCACTGTCGGCTTGGTCATATAAGTTGGAAACGCATGAAGAAGCTCCATGATGATGGACTCCTAACCCGTTCGACTTGGAGTCGTTCGAGACATGTGAATCTTGCCTACTCGGCAAAATGACCAAGACACCTTTTGCAAAGAGTTGTGAAAGGGCGTCCGACTTGTTGGGACTAGTACATAGTGATGTATGTGGACCAATGAGCACGACAGCCAGGGGTGGTTATGAGTACTTCATTACCTTCACTGATGATTTGAGTAGGTATGGATATATCTACTTAATGAAACATAAGTCGGAAGCCTTTGAAAAGTTCAAAGAATTCCAGAATGAAGCACATAATCAACTCGGCAAGAAAATAAAGTTTCTTCGGTCGGACCGAGGAGGCGAGTACATGAGCCATGAGTTTGATGACCATCTGAAAAGTTGTGGAATAGTTCCTCAACTTACTCCGCAAGAACGCATACAAAGGAATGGTGTTTCGGAAAGGAATCGGACCTTGTTGGACATGGTACGATCAATGATGAGTCAGACAGATCTACCTTTATCATTTTGGGGTTGTTGTCTAGAAACTGCAGCTTTCACACTAAACAGAGTACCATCTAAATCGGTAGAGAAGACACCGCATGAGATGTGGACAGCAAAAGCCGAGTTTGTCTTTTCTTAAGATTTGGGGTTGTGAAGCTTTTGTCAAGCTTGATCGGACAAGCTTACGGCCAAGTCGGATAAATGTATTTTCGTGGGGTATCCGAGGAAACCTTGGGTTACTACTTCTACAACCGAGAAGAGGGCAAAGTGTTTGTCGCTCGGGCGGTGTCTTCCTTGAGAAAGAGTTTCTCGGTCGGGGAGTAAGTGGGAGCACGGTGCAACTCGAAGAAATTCGAGAGGAATCGGCTTATAGCGAATCGGCAAAACCTTGGAGGATGAGCCGATCGTGGCGAGATGAGCCGATAGCGGCACGAACTACGAAGATCGGCAAGATTACGAAGTGTTCGTGATGTGTTACTTGTTAGATGGTGATGAGCGGCAAATTATTCGAGCGATGGTGGGATTCGATTCAGTCATGGCTTGGAGCCATGAGATCCGAGATAAAGTCCATGGATGAAAATCAAGTTTGGAACTTGGTTGATCTGCGAGACGGTGCAAGACCCGTCGAAAAAGTGGGTCTTTAAGAAGAAAACTGATATGGATGGAAATGTTTCAATCTATAAAGCACGCCTTGTCGCGAAGGGGTTCCGACAAGTTCAAGGAGTTGATTCTGACGAGACTTTCTCGCCCGTAGCGATGCTTAAATCAGTTCGGATCATGTTAGCTATAGCGGCCTATTTCGACTATGAGATATGGCAGATGGATGTCAAAACGGCTTTCCTTAACGGAAATTTAACCGAGGATGTGTATATGATACTGCCCGAGTGTTTTGTCGATCCGTCTAATCTTGACAAGGTGTGCAAACTTCAGAAATCCATTTATGGGTTGAAGCAAGCATCTCGGAGTTGGAATATTCGCTTTGATGAGGTAGTCAAATCGTTTGGCTTCATCAAGAGTGATCATGACTCTTGTTTGTACAAGAAGTTTAGTGGGAACAAAGTGAATTTTCTAATCTTATATGTGGATGACATATTACTGATTGGAAATGATGTCCAGATGTTGCAAGAAACCAAGGAATCATTGGAAATGAGTTTCTCAATGAAATACTTGGGTGAGGCAACATACATCCTAATCCGGATCTATAGAGATAGATCAAGGAGGCTCATTGGATTGAGTCAGTACTTATTTGGACAAAGTGTTGAAAAGTTCAACATGGAATCGTCTAAGAAGGGTTCTTCTTGATGTCCCATGGTGTAAAATTAGCAAGACTCGGTCCTTCGACAACCGATGAGCGAAGTAGGATGAGTGCGATTCCATATGCTTCAGTTGGATCCATCATGTACGCCATGATTTGTACTAGGCGGATGTTTCCTATGCTCTAAGTGTTGTGAGCGGATACCATGATCACGGAGAGATCCATCGACAAGACTAAAAATATCCTAAAGTACTTGAGAAGGACTAAGGATATGTTCTTGGTTTATGGTGGTGAAGATGAACTCGTGTAAAGGGTTACACGGATGCAGTTATCTCACCGACTGATGATTCTCGTTCGCAATCCGGATCGTGTTTATTATAAACGGAGGTGCCGTGAGCTGGAAAAGTTCCAAGCAAGAGGCGTATGCGTCAACAGAGGTTGAGTATATTGCTGCCTCGGAGGCAAGAAGGAAGCTGTTTGGATGAGGAATTTCCTCATGGATCTTGGTGTGGTTCGTGGCTCGTCCAATCCGTTGGGCGTGTATTGTGACAACAATGGTGCTATTGCACAAGCCAAGGAACCTAGACAACACCGGAAGAACAAGCACATACTCATGCGGTACCACGATTCGCCGATTGGATCGGGGTGATATCAAGTTATGCAAGGTACACACGGATGCAAATATTGCGGATCCGTTGACAAAGCCGTTACCCAGCCGAAGCATGAGGCGACCGAAACCATGGGCATTAGATGCTTAGACATATGATGTCGGAAGATTGACTCTAGTGCAAGTGGGAGACTGTTGGGAATATGCCCTAGAGGCAATCATGTATGATGAGATTTCCCATTGTATTCATAAAGTTATTAAGTAGTCCTTGTATAAACATCCGATGTGTATCATTGAATATGTGATTCATTGTGGAACTATGCATTCATGTTGTTTGTACTAAATGTCCTTGGTCATTGAGGTTGTCTTTGGACACACAACTTAGACCAATGTGAAAGTTGGCTTGATGACTCGGTTCCACTTGTCATGGGCATGGAGATGCTATTCCAACTTACACAGACTAGGCTAAAGAGTTTAGCGAGTTGGATTGACCCATATTGAGGTACAACGAACTAAGATGTCATTTGTATATCTCAATCAATGTAATCCTTAGACCTGAGGTTGTTGCATAGTCCGAGTTGAGGATCACCGACTTAGGTTACATCAAACGCTGATCCAGAATCGGGCGATTATAAAGGCAGGGTTCGGGTCGACTGAGAATCAAGCTGCGTGATGTGAATAACCAAGATGGGATTTTGCCCCTCCACTCGGAGAGATATTCTCTGGGCCCTCTCGTGAGATATGATTCAGACAGCATGGCCATGCACGAATCGGTTAAGTGTTAACCGAGGCGATCGGCTAAGAGTTAGTCGGGTGAATCACTTATCTCGGATCGAGAAGAGAGTTGGACTATTTAAGGGATGACATATATTCGCCTATAGTCTGACAAGGTATATCGTGAGGCAAAAGGGACTCAGACGTAAGTCGCATTGGAAAGGCAAGTCGTCATGACTCTTTGGTACTTGGGAATCGGTATGTTCTGCTAGGAGCCGATGCCGATTGATCGATTGTGAGTTGGACTCTAATCGTGTCCAAGTAACCATGAGCCTGCGGGGTCACACACTTAAGAGCGGGAGCATGTTCGGATTGGATCCGAATCATATAATCTGGTTGGGTTGGACCTAAACCAGATTAGGACTGAGTTAGTGAGTTGGACTCACGGTGACTAGTTTTATATGGGCTTTAGTGAATGGGTTGAAGGGTTCGCAGCATAGAAAACAAAAATTTTCCTACGATGGGAACAACTATGTACCAAGATCTATCTACTAGATACAAACAACGGGCGGATGTATATCCGTAGAGAACATACCCTTGAAGACCGACAAAGCTTAACGAGTCCAAACTCGTGGTTGATGTAGACGATCTCTTGCCGATCTCAAGATCGAGAGGAAGTCCTAGCGCCGCAAAACAGCAGCGCATCCGTGCTCGCACACACGTTCGAGGCACCGAGCAACCTCCGCCTCCTCACTCCAGCGATGCAGCGGAAGCACAACTCTTTCTTGCCGAAAAGCCACCGGGAACATGTATCTCGCTAGTCCGAGACCATGGGGGATAAATTCTAGAGGGGGAGAGATCCTTCACGAGGAGGTGTGGTGTGAGAGGAGGAGAGGGGCCTTTATAGGGAGAGGGGGCACCCAAGGGGCCATGCCCAGCCATGGGGCTGCCCCACCTCTTCCACATTCATGTGGGTGGAGATCCCACTCAAAATGAAAAGCCTCCACTCCCATTAAAAGCCTCCACTCAAAATCCACTCACATGCATTAAATTTCCACCAAATTTAATGCAAGCTCTCATTAAATAAAACTCTTTTATTTATTTATTCAGAATTTTGTTAATTACTTTAATTAACAAACATTCATAAAACCCTTGCTAGTATTCCATTTCACATGCGTAACCGGTTCAGCAATTTCAACCAAACAGTTTGATTGTCTAGTGAAATAAATTCCTGCTTTCCTTTTCTTTTCGGCATGAAACTTTTGCTCCAATTGGATGTCGGTGTCTCTTAAGTGTGTCACCCTACGGTTCGCGAATAATGCGGACATGATCGAGACCCCTCTCGATCAATAATCGAAGCGGGATCTGAGACCCATCGACTCCCACACATTCAACGATGACTTTCTTGTGATCGTCTAACCTTTACGCTAGTATCTTAATCCCTTTGTTTCACGATATATTACATGTCCGAGATTCGATCATCGGGATCTCCATACCTAGTTTGATCTCGTTACTGACATGCACTCTTTTCTCGTTCCCGTGATATAACATTGTAGTGATCAAATCACTGGCTTGCAATCTAATCAATGTGATATCACCGAGAGGGCCCAGAGTATATCTATCCGTCATTGGGATGAACAAATTCCACTCTCGATCCATGGGCCTCAACATAACACTTTAGTAGTTCTGAACCCATCTTTATAATCACCCTGTTACGGTGTGACGTTTGATGTTATCGAGCAACTCTTCCGTGTTAGTGATTGACATGATCTCATGGTCTAAGGATTAGGATCACTTCGTAGTTGTTATAGCAATATAAACTCAATGACTTTGATCGTAATGCTATACTTGATGAATGTTCATCACACCATTACACTAATGTTGTGACCTCGTTATTAACAACATCCAATGTCCATGATCAGGAAACCTATGATCATCTTGTTAATCAATGAGCTAGTTTATAAGAGAGGCATAACTAGGAACTTTCTATTTGTTTATTAAACACACATGTATTAACGTTTCCGTATTAATACAATTATAGCATGCAAAATAAACATTTATCATAAATAAGGAATACGATAATAACCACTTTATTATTGCCTCTCGCATATTCCTTCAGTCTCCCACTTGCACTAGAGACAATAATCTAGTTTGAGAACTTTGTGTATTGAACACCTATGGCTTTCGGTGTTCCATATACACAATTGCAAGTGGTTAACATAATCTCTTGAGCCGACGCTTGGTCCGTGTGTATTTGCATGTCTTTGCGTCTTCACGCATCACTCATTCTCAATGAGATGGCATTGTATAAATTTGGTCTTTCGGTGAGACCTTTAGTTCCTTGGGGTTAAAACACGTCGATACTATTGTCATACAATATATATTTAGTGTTAGCCCGTTGCGAACCACACCTTAGTTTGATAACAAACTACTTGACACAAATTCCTCCTTGCTACTATAGCAGTCATATACTTAGCCTTTTGTTGTAGTATTCGTCATAATGTCTTAACTTTGGAACTCTTCCAAATCCATCATGGAATCTCCTTTCCATTACATTGTGCCACCCATAGTTTAAATTGAGATAAACTTAATTTGTATCTTGTGACAAAACTAGTATCAATGTAACGCTTTACAATGAACTATTTTTAATTGTTTGTCACCTCTACACAAATATATTCTTAGTTCTTCCAAAAGATCATAAGAATATCCTTACTATAGTCCAATGATCATTTTATGATTCATTCTGGTATATGCTCATAACACTTAGAGCATAGGACATATCTGGATGTGTACATATCATGGTATGATTGATCAAAACATTCTTGTGATTTCACTCATCAAGTGTCAAAACACTTGAATCTTGTTTCACTTATCAAGTGTCGATACACTTGAATCTTGATTCAATTCCTTTCCATGTGACAAGAACTGTTTCTTGTCATTTCTATATTGAACTCCTTCAATATCTCATATATGTACGTTTGGCGTAACCATATTAGCGTCATCGTCTATCCACTATAGACATTCATGCTGAATATTCGGGTTTTGCCTAAGTCTTTCATCGAAATGAAATTCTTAACCATTGTCAATAAAATATACATCATTTCTAATCAACAAGATGTCCTCCACATAATGTATTAGAAATATGTCTTAGCGCTCCCACTTAATTTCTTGCAAATGCAAGCATCTTCATCGTCTCCTGATGAAAACTCGTTTTCATCATGGTGAAGATTCCAACTCATGATGCTTACTTCAACCATTGAAGTTTGCATGCCCTTTTAGCATCCTTTGAATTTAACAAAACCCTTTGGACCGTGTCATGTACACGTCCTAGGTAACCATTCTATTAGAAGAATTTTGTTTTGTTTATTCATCTACCATATACCAAATTATATGTAGTGGTTGCTACTTTCATCCGTTTCGAGACTAAATATCGCTATGAAAGATCAAATCTTGTCATAGTCAACTCTTTGAACATTGTCATAAAATACTTTACAACATGTCGAATATTTCATAGATGTGAGACATCCATGTCTGTTTCTTTATAGATCCAAATACGACCGATAGGTTTTTACACCTTTCCGAGGGTCTTCCAAGTTCAAAACTTGATTTCTCGTGTATGGAACTATCACGGATTTTATGGCTTCAAGCCATTTGACAGTCGGGGCCCATCATTGCTTCTTTGTATGTATTCGGTTCATCATTGTCAAACAATAATGATTTACTCTCAAATCTTAGCATTTGATTGTTTAACCGACCTACTTGGTTCAATAGGAACTTAGATCTCCGTGACCACAACCTTTGAGGCACATAAGCTATGAGCATTATGGCAGCCTCCAGAACGATTTCCGGCGCTGCGCAACTCAGCACATTTAGCTAAGGTTCGTTAACCTTATCAAAGTTCTATTGTCCTCCCACTTAACATTTATGAAAAATTCCTTCTTTAAGAAACTTTACATTTCAAGCAACAAACCCTTTTGTCCTCGGTGTTATGGAGGAATAACCAATTGTTATTCGAAATAACCTACAAAGACATGCTCATCCGACTTTGGTTGTAAACATCTTACTTATGTTTAGTATACCAAAATTTAAGAAATGACAACTTGGGTTTTACCCCAAACCATAACTCCCATGGTGTCATTTCAACGGATCAAGATGGAGCTCTTTTCAAAGGTAAAAGCGGTAGTCTCTAAAGCTTTAATCTTTTAAAACATAATGGCAGTTTATAAATAACACCTTTGATCCAACCATGTCAAACAAGGTTTCATTACAAATCTCAAACACTCCATACTCCTATGGTGTTTCGGGAGATGTAAATCTAGGTGTTTTGCTAAACTTGCAACTCAAATAAATCCCTTTATGATAAAATCATAATTCATTTATTTTCTTGTTACACTTGTAACTCAAATAAATCCCTTTATGATCAAATCATAATTCATTTATTTTTCTTGTTACAATGATTTTTCACTTCATCTTGAAAGTCTTTGAAACATTTTCAAATATTTCATACTTGTTTCTCATTAAGTGAACATTCACTCAAATTTCCGAGAAAGCATATGAAGTTGAAACCCCATATCACGACTACACATAATGGACTACATACATCGATATGTATAAATTCCAATAATTTAGTCGTTCGTTCTTCTTTGGCCTTTGAACGAAGTTTTAATTATCACGTGGAAAGTCTCACAAGCGTCACTTGATCAAATCAAAGACTCCAAAAATCCATGAATATGGAGATTCTTCATGTTTTCTTTCCAATATAATTTAAACAGCGATGTCACTTCATAAGTGATCTTTCAATCATTTGTCTTGCGACATTTTAGCATTAGGATTTATGGATGTGATTTCTTTAACTAGATTTGTAAATCATCCATCTTATATGGAATACGGTAATTATTTGAACAACCTTTGTTCTTATAATACCTGATTCAAATAACAATTATTAAAACAAATCTTGAAGTCTTTCTTCAACTAGATTTGTAAATCATCCATCTTATATGGAATACGGTAATTATTTGAACAACCTTTGTTCTTATAATACCTGATTCAAATAACAATTATTAAAACAAATCTTGAAGTCAAGCTTTGATGTCAACGAGAAATACAAACAACGGTTTGTTTGTTTTCGATGAACATCATCACATTTTCTCTTGCTATTACTTAGGCCATTGTGGTTCATGAATTGCGTCATTCCGTATGAAATTTCATACCAACCAATTCGGTATCCAATACCCAAGAACCACATTGTTTAACAAGCAAAAAATACAACCATAACATGTATATCATCCATATACCTAAATTGGATATTTCCAATCTTTTCTTTTCTGCCAAATATATTTTATAGATTCTCTTTCAGCATTTCCTTTTCCTTTTAAAAGAATCTATCAACATCAAAAGTGGCGCCATATACATGACACATAGTCCAAAGCGTGTATATTCAAATAATAATACCTTTGGATTTGCACTTTGAAGTAGATCATCATCATCAAATGATCGGTATTCTTTCAAAATCCATTCTTTAGTAATCTTTTAGTGTAGTAAACACTTTACATACATCTTCTATTCATCCTTATCATGACGACTTTCATGATCAAGCCAATTTAGCTTATAAAGGAGAATCGTGAGTATAACATTACTTTCCAAAACCCTTTTGGATGATTAGGATGTCTAGCATCTCCAACCTTCGTAAATTCTCATCCAATATGAGAACATATATATACTCTATCATATTGCAACCAAAACATTGTTTCAGATATCGTTATATCTGCCACACATGATGGTTTCTGAAACAATTCTTTCAGCTCCTAGATAAACTTGATGTTTAAATCAAGAATCATGGAGGCAAACATGATACTTAAGATACTAACATCGAATTGTTACTCTCGATTTAATACCAATTATTAAATTTCACGGAGTAAATAGAATTTTCTTTGAAAGTTTGCAATAGGACTTTAAACTTTAGATTGACACTCAACACAATACGATACTAGTTCGTAAAGTATATATCCGAATTCTATAGTTCTATTATCTCAATTACAACTATGCATAAGGTGGTGAGCGAATGCCAATGACTACAACAAATTATGAAAATTCACTTTGATTTAATTTATGATAAATTGAGTTCTACTAATCCAAATTAGAAATGAACTCCCACTCAAAACGACATCCCTCGTGCCTTTTGGTGATTACATGAACCAAATCCACTACACCAAGTCCGATCATCACGTGAGTCGGTGTAGCTTCAAAGGCGAGCATCAAATGGGCATCATATCTACTATATGACTCATGCTTAACCTTCGGTCCGTGTTCGAGGCCATGTCTGTACATGCTAGGCTGCCAAGTAAGAACCTTAGTATTCGTGTGTAATCATCTTACACCCGAGAGTGCTCGAGGATTCAAGTACACCCGATCATCACGTGATGTCTTGAAGCGACGAAACATTGTCGGTGCATACTTAAGGAAGAACACATTTTTATCTTGATATCTAAATGAGGGATCATCTTATTATGCTAAACAAAGCGCTAAACAAGCAATATAAGATGCAATCAAACATCATATGTTTAATAGTGAAATTATATGGTTCCCACAGATGATCTCTATCATGTGCATCGTGGTATGATCACTATCATACCTATATGTGTAAATCCACAATCTATGGGTTTTACACGCTATGTGTGTTGTAAGAGTATCATCTCATACTTCTACTTACAACACTACCATATCATAACACTAGCCCAGCAACAATCTAAACTAGACGCTTCTAATTTATCCATTGCAAGTTTTACGTGGTAGGGCTTCGAGATAGAACCGTTCTTACCTACGAACATGAACCACAACGAGGATAATCAAATTGTTGACAACTCGCTTGCAAAATAGATATTGACTATAGTAGGAGAGAGACACCGCTAGCCACTTATGCAAACTAGTTGCATGTCAAGCGTGGAACAGGTCTCATGTGCGAGGACATGTAAAGTTTGTCCGCCGCTTCATCCCACTATGCCACCAATATCCAAAATCACAAGAAAGGAGCAACAACATGATCATCATCGCCCACATACTCATATGTGTACTACCCGGTAAAGTATCTACGCATAGATCCGGCTCGATACCCTTTGAAGGGTTCGCGGATAGAAAACAAAAATTTTCCTACGATGGGAACAACTATGTACCAAGATCTATCTACTAGATACAAACAACGGGCGGATGTATATCCGTGAGAACATACCCTTGAAGACCGACAGCTTAACGAGTCCAAACTCGTGGTTGATGTAGACGATCTCTTGCCGATCTCAAGATCGAGAGAAGTCCTAAGCGCCAAAGCAATGAGCATCCGTGCTCGCACACACGTTCGAGGCACCGAGCAACCTCCGCCTCCAGCGATGCAGCGGAAGCACAACTCTTTCTTGCCGAAAAGCCACTGGAACATGTATCTCGCTAGTCCGAGACCATGGGGATAAATTCTAGAGGGGAGAGAGATCCTTCACGAGGAGGTGTGGTGTGAGAGGAGGAGAGGGGGCCTTTATAGGGAGAGGGGGCACCCAAGGGCCATGCGCCCAGCCATGGGGCTGCCCCACCTCTTCCACATTCATGTGGGTGGAGATCCCACTCAAAATGAAAAGCCTCCACTCCCATTAAAAAGCCTCCACTCAAAAATCCACTCACAAGCATTAAATTTCCACCAAATTTAATGCAAGCTCTCATTAAATAAAACTCTTTTATTTATTTATTCAGAATTTTGTTAATTACTTTAATTAACAAACATTCACATAAAACCCTTGCTAGTATTCCATTTCACATGCAACCAGTTTAGCAATTTCAACCAAAGCGATTTGATTGTCTAGTGAAATAAATTCTGCGCTTTCCTTTTCTTTTCGGCATGAAACTTTTGCTCCAATTGGATGTCGGTGTCTCTTAAGTGTGTCACCCTACGGTTCGCGAATAATGCGGACATGATCGAGACCCTCTCGGATCAATAATCGAGCGGATCTGAGACCCATAATGACTCCCACACATTCAACGATGACTTTCTTGTGATCGTCGGAACCTTTACGCTAGTATCTTAATCCCTTTGTTTCACGATATATTACATGTCCGAGATTCGATCATCATCTCCATACCTAGTTTGATCTCATCTTGACATGCACTCTTTTCTCGTTCGTGATATAACATTCTAGTGATCAAATCACTTGCTTGCAAGCTAATCAATGTGATATCACCGAGAGGGCCCAGTATATCTATCCGTCATTGGGATGAACAAATTCCACTCGATCCATGGGCCTCAACATAACACTTTAGTAGTTGAACCCATCTTTATAATCACCTGATACGGTGTGACGTTTGATGTTATCAAGAAACTCTTCCGGTGTTAGTGATTGACATGATCTCATGGTCTAAGGATTAGGATCACTGAAGTTGTTATAGCAATATAAACTCAATGACTTTGATCGTAATGCTATACTTCGGATGAATGTTCATCACACCATTACACTAATGTTGTGACCTCGTTATTAACAACATCCAATGTCCATGATCAGGAAACCTATGATCATCTTGTTAATCAATGAGCTAGTTTATAAGAGAGGCATAACTAGGAACTTTCTATTTGTTTATTAAACACACATGTATTAACGTTTCCGTATTAATACAATTATAGCATGCAAAATAAACATTTATCATAAATAAGGAATACGATAATAACCACTTTATTATTGCCTCTCGGGCATATTCCCTTCATGGGTCGCGCGAGCAGAGCCCACGTTCACTCCCTATATATAGTGGAGCACAGTAACCCAGAAGGGTTAATCGTTGTTCTGTTAGGTTATTCCATGTGTTGGAAACCCTAGCTCCATTTGATCCTGCCACCGAACGAACCTAGCGATTCGCCGGTGCTCCTCCTTGTATGTGGATACCACAGAGGTCTTTGTACGATCGGCACCAGACGATCGGATCGTGAGGACTGCTTGCATCAATGCGGCGCTTCATCAGTAATCCGCAACCGCGCGTCTAGTGGTAAACCTCGTGGCCTTCTACCTCAGCTAGGTCTTGGGATCACCACGTTAGAGGAAAAGTTTTTGTTTTATCTCTGCGTGGCCCAACATCGAGTCCCCCCGAGCTCGCCGCCCTAGCGCTCCCCTTCCAGCCTCGCGTCTGCCCCGCGGCCCCGTCTCCTCCCCACCTCGCTTCGTCTTCCTCTTCTGTCCTTGATCCCACCTTCTCCGCCGCCGTCCATCGGTTCCCACCAAGCGCCACCACTGGCCCTCCCCTGCCGTCCGCGTCGGCAGCATGTCCTCGATGCTGCCGTCCTTCCCTCTGCTCGCCGCCGCCAAGCTATCTCCCTGGCCTCGAGCCACCCTCCACCTCGGCCTAGTTCCCGAGCCGCGGCCACCCTCGCCTGTCAGGCCTCGCAGCTATCACCGCCTCCTCCTTGTGTTCCATGGAGCTGTCGCCGAGCCGCTACGTCACCGCCGCTGTCCGCCTGCGCGCTGGCCGCCCACGTTTCCTCATGCTCTGTTCGGCCACGCTCGGGTCCTGCCCGTGCCTCTTGTTGTAGGAACCACATTGCCCAACCGGCGGCCACAGACACGTCCACCTTTGTTCAGTCATGCGCATACACAAGATTATCCGTGCCGATGACTGTCCAGGTTCATTCACGGGATCTTGACGCCTTCCAAGCTCGCCACCGGTGAATAAGGCGAAACCCAAGGACTTCAACACGGAACTACAAGATCATCGTCAGGGACGTCAAGGCCTCAGAACACCGAGCTCTCCTTCCCGGACCCGAAGCCCATCGGTCAAGTTCACCACTGACAAAAGACGGACGACAAGTTCTACTTCACGGGCACCGAGCGTCAAGCTCGCCTTCACGGGAAACCGCAAGACATCCTTCCCGGGATTTGAAGACCGAACCCTCGGCACGCCAAGATCTTCTCCTCGGAACGCCATGATCTCCTTCGCAGATCCGAAGACCCTAAACCCCGGAGTCCGAACCTCGTTCCCCGTCGAACCCTGAGACCGAACCCCTCCGAACCCCCAGGACCTTCGACCCCAGATGTGTGATCCCCTTTCCGAGCCCTATTTTATAAAATTGTAATATAAACTTGTTGCATATTAAATTGTTCTCGCATGCATATTGTGTGGTTTGGGGGCATTATGCCGATTCACCATATAATTAAATATGGGGCCCATATCCGGGAAAATCTAGTCTTATATTGGTCCCATTTAAATTCGTGTAGCAAACCGATGCCATGTTTCGCCCTGTTAAGACAACATTTAATTTGCGGGGTAGATAAACAACATGAACCACCCAATAAATGTCGGGACCCCGGTTCCGCTTAATATTGCCTAATCGCATCGCATACTCGCCATGTCATACATCATACATGCATCATGCCCGATCTTCTGTCATAGTATTAAATAGTGCATCTGGTGTTTCTTCTAGTGCTTTGCTTCTTCGCGGATTAGGCCATTGAGTTGATGCGAGTGTCGACCCGATCTTCGGATGAACCTTCGGCAATGTTTTCAGGCGATCATCTCCCCCTTTCTACCTATCTTACTTTTATAGTATTTATTCCCTCCTGTTGATCTATTGCTATCTGTGTTACGATGCTCTAGTTTTCATACCCGTGATATCCCTTGCAGCCTTATATTGCCTTGGACACATCCTATTACCTGTTGTTTGGTAGATAGTTGGACTTGCGCGTCGTAGTCGCTTGCTCAAGTGTTGTTGCGTGTCGCCAAGTATCACAGTTGTTGGAGTATTTGCCGCATGTTTATTGTTGGAGATGATCAAGACTTTAATTACTGCTTAATAACTAAAATTGAAGTAGGTAATGCAGAGGCACAGGTGGGAAATAGATGTTATTTGGTTTTTAACCGTCCACTTGTGTCCGTGGGACCCAGTACTTGATACTGTTCCTTGAATTTTCGCGCTATCCACATCCGGAGGATTATGGGACCCCGAGCGAGCTTGATTCATTCTTATTTCTTGGGGCCACAAACTAGTTTGAGGTTTTATTTACTATCTGTACTTATGCCATGCTTTCTTTGCTTTATTACGATTGTGCGAGGAGCACCAAGTCTGTTTAGGAAAGCGGAGTGTTTTCATGATATCGACAAGCCAGTCACATTTTGGGTTCCCGGTCATTTCTGACCACTAAAGCAAACCTTGAGTCCGTCTCGAGTCATCTAACCGTTAAGGTGTACTCAATGGGGTGGCCCCTGAAATTTTCTGAATCTGTGATTGCTTTGTCGTGAAAGCCTCGTTGGGTTTTGATTTGGTTTTCCGAGGTTGATCAGTGTGTGTTGCTATTTGTGCACCCTGCGGTAAAACTTTCTGAAAGCCGTGTCGCGGTTATGGACGACTTGGAGCCATATCTCGATCATAGACAACTATAACTAAAGTAGTGCTATAAATTTGACTTTATAATGACTAGTAATCAGCTTCACTATAATGGAATGGCTAAATAAAATTGCCAACAATTGCTTGTTTGGGTTGTCGCCGCTACCATTGTACGACTAGTAAATATTGCAACTTCTAGCGGAATGGCTAAATAAAAGTACCAACAAGCTCTTTGGGTTTTGGGATATCTCATGCTAATTGTATCGACTAGTAAGTGTTGCAACTACAATGGAATGGTTAACTAAAACTGCCTTGCTTATTATATCGGGATGACTATCTATACGACTAGTAAATCTTTTAACGATAAGCGAATAAATAAAGCGCCAAGCGTGTGAGTTCCTCGGTTGACTTCCTCGTTTGGTCTCGAGGGGAAATACCGAGATGGGTATGTTTGGTGGTAGTATCGTTGGATTCGGATAGGTCTTTCTTATCCCTCTCGGTAGCCGGTTGTATCGAGTCTCTATAGGTTGTTTAGTGCATTACTGCTTGCTCGATCCACCATACCTATGTGAGGACCTCGATTCTAGTCTCGCTGTCTTGGCCTCGATCTTGACCGCTCTCTCTTTTTCCTTTGCGGCACCTTTTGTTTAAGCGGTTTTGATATCGGCGTCGTTAGCGGGGTTACCCTTCCGGCTTGGCAGGCGGGGTTATGGGCCATTGGTTATTCTTGAGCTCTTAGCCCCATTTGCATCTTGTCCGTAGTCGGACGCTCTATCATTTTCCAGGTGATTTGGATCTTTGTACATTATATCTGTATTCTTGACTCGTGGAGTCGTTGTTGTATATATCTGTTCTGTGGGTCCCATCGAGGACTGTTGTGTAATGTTATTACTTCGTTTTCCACCCTTGCGAAAGTGCTGGTGGGCACCTTTGAATCGTTTCTATGCGGGTTTGGCGGAATCGCTGAAACTTGCATAGGGTCGATCGAGGTGTTACTGAGTGGTATCGAGCTCGGCGATTGCGATACCCCAAGTCCAACTGTAGGATAACCTAGCTAACGGCGGTAGAGTGTCAAAACTATTTTGAAAATCGGTTGGATAGTTACGATTAGGTATAATTTTTCTCCTTACCCTCTGCTATTCTCTTCTTACCTGCGTGTTTTGAATCTACTCTCTTATCTTTCTTGAGTCCGAGAATTCGTGGTTGGGTTTTATTCGTACCTTGAGGTTTCGCTTCCTCCTTTAGTAGCGGTGTTGCTACATCTGGTCTTCATGCTATCCGAGGAATCCTTCGTCTGGTGGACTTCTCTTTGTTCCTCTCGTGCCTTAGGTGTTTCGGCAGCGACGTCATCGCCCGATCGATCTGATGCGCATCACCCCTTTGTTTCTGAACCTCGTTTATCGAGATCTTCAGTCTGAATTCCGAGAGTTGGTTGCACAATTCGCCTATTCGTGTGCAGAGTAATGGTTTGGGTGCGCGATGGACTGATCACCATCCGACTACTCTTATCATTCGCTCTTGTACATCGAATCAGTGGATCCGGAAATTTTACTCCGTCCACGGAAGCTAGAGGTGGCTTTATTTGTGGATACCTCTACCTTCGACCTTTTGTTCCCGGAGTGTTCTCTCGACAATCACGGACAACGACCTCTTGTTAGTGGTGTCGCGATGATCTACACGAGGCGAGAAGATGCAGATCGCCGACCTTCCTTCCGGTACCATGAGGCGGATCTCGAGGGCGAGATCCATTGTTAGTGGTGTCGAATTGTGGCATCCCGCAAAAACCACAACTAGAAAATCGCGTTGTTTTTGTGCATTGCATCGTCATCATCATGCATTGTTTGTCTGAAACTATTTTCGAAACGCCTAGTTTTGTTTTCTAAATAGCCCCGTCTTTATTTCAAATTAAAACATCGGTCTGTTCAGATCTTTTATTTGTCTAAAAAGTATTTACAAAAATGTTTTACAAATAAAATAAATAATAAAATATTTTGTCCGGGGAGGCAGTCCGATCAGTCAGGCCAGAGGCCCAACTTGACCAAACTACCTACCACCCGGCCCATCTAAAGAAACCCTAAACCCTTTTCTACCTAAACCTAGTCTACCCAGCCCCCTCCACCTCACCCCGACCAACCACAGCTTGCCACCTCACTGTTCCCTCCACCTCATTCTCGGCTCAGCCACCTCACCAATCCCACCAACCCGGTCAACGCCGACCCACCTCGGGTCCCTCTCCCTCTCTCTCCCCAACCACCACCCACCGGCTACCCCTGCCCCTTTGCAATGACCAACCCCCACCGACACACACCACGCCGCACTCCCCCTGGGCCCCACGACCCACCCCTTGGTCCCGCCTCTCTCTCCCTCAGCCCCGCGTCCCCAACCTTCCACCCCGTCCGCTCCACGCATCCCCACCCCGCGTCGGCCGCCCGTCTCCGGTGCCCCCGCCCCTTCTCCCTCCTTCCGCCGCCTCCCAGCCTTGAGCTTCACCGCCGGTCGCCTCCTCCTCTCCCTCCCCGAGCTCCCTCCCCCACCTACCGCCACCAGCCGCTCGAGCGCCGCCGGACCCCACCTCGCTTCCCCCTCCGTCGGCCGCCTCTCTGCATCAACCATGGCGCCTCTCGGCCGTCCTTCTCACTTGGTCTCCTCCTGGCCGTGAGCCTTCCTGTCGCGCCCTCGTCGAGCCTGCCACCACCTCCGTCTTCCCGTCGAGTCCCCAGGCTCGCCCGGCCTCCCCTTCGGCCTCGTGCCTTGGCCCGTCTCCCACCTCGCTTGTCTTCCTCTTACATCCTCGATCCCACCTTCTCCGCGCCGTCCCGGTTCCCACCAAGCGCCACCACTGCCCTCCCCTGCCGTCAGCGTCGGCAAGATGTCTCGATCTTCGTCCTTCCCTCTGCTCGCCGCCGCCAAGATATCTCCCTGGCCTCGAGCCACCCTCCACCTCGGCCTAGTTCCCGAGCCGCGGCCACCCTCGCCCGTCAGGCCTCGCAGCTATCACCGCCTCCTCCTTGTGTTCCATGGAGTTGTCGCCGAGCCGCTACGTCACCGTCGCTGTCCGCCTGCGTGCTGGCCGCCCACATTGCCTCATGCTCTGTTCGGCCACGCTCGGGTCCTGCCCGTGCCTCTTGTTGTAGGAACCACATTGCCCAACCGGCGGCCACAGACACGTCCACCTTTGTTCAGTCGTGCGCATACACAAGATTATCCGTGCCGATGACTGTCCAGGTTCGTTCACGGGATCTTGACGCCTTCCAAGATCCCACCGGCGAATAAGGCGAAACCCAAGGACTTCAACACGGAACTACAAGATCATCGTCAGGGACGTCAAGGCCTCAGAACACCGAGCTCTCCTTCCCGGACCCGAAGCCCATCGGTCAAGTTCACCACCGACAAAAGACGGACGACAAGTTCTACTTCACGGGCACCGAGTGTCAAGATCGCCTTCACGGGAAACCGCAAGACATCCTTCCCGGGATTTGAAGACCGAACCCTCGGCACGCCAAGATCTTCTCCTCGGAACGCCATGATCTCCTTCGCAGATCCGAAGACCCTAAACCCCGGAGTCCGAACCTCGTTCCCCGTCGAACCCTGAGACCGAACCCCGGAACCCCTCCGAATCCCCAGGACCTTCGACCCCAGATGTGTGATCCCCTTTCCGAGCCCTATTTTATAAAATTGTAATATAAACTTGTTGCATATTAAATTTTTCTCGCATGCATATTGTGTGGTTTGGGGGCATTATGCCGATTCACCATATAATTAAATATGGGGCCCATATGCGGGCAAATCTAGTCTTATATTGGTACCATTTAAATTCGTGTAGCAAACCGATGCCATGTTTCGCCCTGTTAAGACAACATTTAATTTGCGGGGTAGATAAACAACATGAACCACCCAATAAATGTCGGGACCCCAGTTCCGCTTAATATTGCCTAATCGCATCGCATACTTGCCATGTCATACATCATACATGCATCATGCCCGATCTTCTGTCATAGTATTAAATAGTGCATCCGGTGTTTCTTCTAGTGCTTTGCTTCTTCGCGGATTAGGCCGTTGAGTTGATGCGAGTGTCGACCCGATCTTCGGATGAACCTTCGGCAATGTTTTCAGGCGAGCATCTCCCCCTTTCTACCTATCTTACTTTTATAGTATTTATTCCCTCCTGTTGATCTATTGCTATCTGTGTTACGATGCTCTAGTTTTCGTACCCGTGATATCCCTTGCAGCCTTATATTGCCTTGGACACATCCTATTACCTGTTGTTTGGTAGATAGTTGGACTTGCGCGTCGTAGTCTCTTGCTCAAGTGTTGTTGCGTGTCGCCAAGTACCACAGTTGTTGGAGTATTTGCCGCATGTTTATTGTTGGAGATGATCAAAACTTTAATTACTGCTTAATAACTAAAATTGAAGTAGGTAATGCAGAGGCACAGGTGGGCAATAGATGTTATTTGGTTTTTAACCGTCCACTTGTGTCCCGTAGGACCCCGAGTACTTGATACCTGTTCCTTGAATTTTCGCGTTATCCACATCCGGGAGGATTATGGGACCCCCCTGAGCCAGAGCTTGATTCATTATTATTTCTTGGGGCCACAAACTAGTTTGAGGTTTTATTTACTATCCTGTACTTATGCCATGCTTTACTGCTTTATTACGATTGTGCGAGGAGAACCTGTACTGTTTAGGAAAGCCCAGTCACATTTCGGTTCCGGTCGTTTCTGACCAGACGCAAACCTTGAGTCCGTCTCGAGTCAACTTTTTGTTGGGTGTACTCAATGGGTGGCCCCTGAAATTTTTCGAATCCTGTGATTGCTTTGTCGTGAAAGCCTCGTTGGGTTTTGATTTGGTTTTCCGAGGTTGATCGAGTGTGTGTTGCTATTTGTGCACCCTGCAGGTAAAACTTTCTGAAAGCCGTGTCATGGTTATGGACGACTTGGAGCACAGTATCTCGATCATAGACAACTATAACTAAAGTAGTGCTATAAATTTGACTTTATAATGACTAGTAATCAGCTTCACTATAATGGAATGGCTAAATAAAATTGCCAACAATTGCTTGTTTGGGTTGTCGCTCGCTACCATTGTACCTGACTAGTAAATATTGCAACTACAACGGAATGGCTAAATAAAAGTACCAACAACTGCTGGGTTTTGGGATATCTCATGCTAATTGTATCTGACTAGTAAGTGTTGCAACTACAATGGAATGGTTAACTAAAACTGCCCACTGCTTATTATATCAGGATGACTATCTATACCTGACTAGTAAATGCTGCAACGATAACTGAATAAATAAAACTGCCAACTGTGTGAGTTCCTCGGTTGACTTCCTCGTTTGGTCTCGAGGGGGAAATACCAGGATGGGTATGTTTGGTGGTAGTATCAGGTTGGATTCGGATAGGTCTTTCTTATCCCTCTCTGGTAGCCGACAGTTGTATCGAGTCTCTATAGGTTGTTTAGTGCATTACTGCCGCTCGATCCACCATACCTATGTAGGCGAGGACCGAATTCTAGTCTCGCTGTCTTGGCCTCGATCTTGACGCTCTCTCTTTTCCTTAGCCCTTTGCGGCACCCCTTTTGTTTAAGCAAGTTTTGAGATCGATGTCGTTAGAGGTTACCCTTCCGGCTTGGCACAGGGGTTATGGACGCCATTGGTTATTCTTGAGGCTCTTAGCCCCATTTGCATCTTGTCTAGTCGGACGCCTATCATTTTCAAGGTGATTTGGATCTTTGTACATTATATCTGTATTCTTGACTCGTGGAGTCGCTGCCAGATATATCTTACGTGGGTCCCATCGAGGACTGTTGTGTAATGTTATTACTTCGTTTTCCACCCGCACGAAAGTGCCTGGTGGGCACCTTTGAATCGTTTCTATGCGGGTTTGGCGGGAATCGCTGAAACTTGCATAGGGTCGATTCTGAGGGTGTTACATTAGGATCGACAAAACCTTCGGGTTGCATCATATACAACTCTTCATCAATGTTGCCATTGAGGAAAGCAGTCTTGACATCCATCTGCCATATTTCATAATCATGAAACGCAGCAATTGCTAATAAAATCCGAATGGACTTAAACATCGCTACGGGAGAGAAAGTCTCATCATAGTCAACACCTTGAACTTGTCGAAAACCTTTCGCAACAAGCCGTGCTTTATAGACTGTAACATTACCATTCGCGTCCGTTTTCTTCTTGAAGATCCATTTGCACTCAACGGCCTTTCGGTCGCTAGGAGGGTCCACCAAAGTCCATACTTGGTTTTCGCTCATGGATCCCAATTCGGTTTTCATGGCTTCTAGCCATTTATCAGAGTTTGGGCTCATCATCGCTTCCTCATAGTTCGTAGGTTCACTGTCTTCTACTAGCAAGACAGTCAAGACAGGGTTGCCGTACCACTCAGGAGGGGCACGCGACCTTGTCGACCTGCGACGTTCAGTAGCAGCATCGTCCGAAGCTTCATGATCCTTGTCATTAGCTTTCTCTATTGTTGGCGCAGGCAGCACTGTAACAATTTCAGGTGCTGCGCTACTCTCCAATTCAAGAGAAGGTTCAATAACCTCGTCTAGCTCTACTTTCCTCCCACTCACTTCTTTCGAGAGAAACTCCTTCTCAAGAAAGGAACTGTTCTTTGCGACAAACACTTTGCCTTCGGTTACGGATGTAAGGTATACCCAATAGTTTCCTTAGGGTATCCTATGAAGACGCATTTCTCCGCTTTGGGTTCGAGCTTGTCCGCATCAACTTCTTGGCGTAAGCTTCATCCCCAAACTTTAAGAAACGACAACTTAGGTTTAGCACCAAACCATAGTTCATACGGTGTCGTCTCAACGGATTTAGATGGAGCCCTATTTAAAGTGAATGCAGCGGTTTCTAGTGCATAACCCCAAAATGATAACGGCAAATCAGTAAGAGACATCATTAATCGGACCATATCTAATAAGGTTCGATTCCGTTCGACACACCATTGCTACGTGGTGTTCCGTGGCGTGAGTTGCGAAACGATTTCGCTTGCTTTAAGATGCGTGAGAAAATCATAACTCAAATATTCACCTCCACGATCGGATCGTAGAAACTTAATCTTTCTGTTACGATGGTTCTCCACTTCATTCTGAAATTCTTTGAACTTTTCAAAAATTTCAGATTTATGTTTCATTAAATAGATATATCCATATCTACTTAAGTCATCGGTAAAAGTGAGAAAATAGCGATATCCGCCGCGCGTCGAAACACTCATCGGTCCGCATACATCGGCATGTATGATTTCCAACAAGTTCGTTGCTCGCTCCATCATACCGGAGAACGGGGTTTTGATCATCTTGCCCATGAGGCATGGTTCGCATGTGTCAAATGATTCAAAATCAAGAGACTCCAAAAGTCCATCAGAATGGAGTTTCTTCATGCGCTTTACACCAATATGACCTAGACGAATGATGCCACAAATAAGTAGTATTATCACTATCTACTTTGCATCTCTTAGCCTCAATGTTATGGATGTGCGTTTCATCCCTTTCGAGATTTAGAAGAAATAAACCATTCACAATAGGTGCATGACCATAAAAGATGTTACTCATATAAATAGAACAAGCATTATTCTCCGATTTAAATGAATAACCGTCTTGCAATAAACACGATCCGAAATAATGTTCATGCTCAACGCAGCACATAATAACATTTATTAAGGTTTAAAACTAATCCCAAAGGTAAAACTAAGGAGAGCGTCTTGACGCCATCACATCAACTCTTGATCCGTTGCCAACGCCAGCATCGTCACCTCATCCTCGCAAGCCGCTCATTCCGTAGCTCCTGTTTCGAGTTACAAATATTAGCAACTGAACCGGTATTAAAAACCCAGGCACTACAACGAGGGCTAGTAAGGAAAACATCAATAACATGTATATCAAATATACCTTTGATGGTGCCAGCCTTCTTGTCCGCTAAGTACTTGGACGATTGCCCAAAGGACCCTTGTCCTTGCAATAGAAGCACTCAGTGTCCGGCTTAGGACCAGACTTGAGCTTCTTCTCAGCAGGGGCAGGGCGCTTGCCGCCGCCCTTCTTGAAGGGCTTCTTTGCTCCCTTACCTTGGGATTTTTGACCATCAACACATGATTATCCTTTTTGATGTCCACTTCCGCGGCCTTCAGCTTTGCGAAGAGCTCGGTGATCGTATCAGTGGAACCAATCTGATTATGAGTCACTACAAAAATTTTGTAGCTGGGAGGGAGTGATTGCAGAACCCTGTCAATCTTGAGATCCTCTGGAATCGTGCATTCCAGTTGCTCAAGGCGTTGAGTGTAGCCCGTCATCTTAATGGCGTGCTCACTAACGAAACTCCCTTCCTCCATCTTGCAGTTAAAGAACTTCTTAGAGATCTCATATCTCTCAGAACGGGCCTGAGTCTGAAACATCGTTTTCAGCTCTTCGAGAATCTCAAAGGGCCCGGGATAGTCTTCAAAACGATTTTGAAGTTCCGGTTCCATAGCAAACAACATGGTGCTCTTAATCACACCATAATCATCTTTGTGCGACTGATAGACAGCTTTCTCATCAGCCGGCGCAGTTGCAGCAGGGGGGTCACCTAACGCCTTCCCAAGGACATAGTCCTTTTGACCGCTAGAGAGAATGATTCTTAGATTGCGGAACTAATTGGTGAAGTTAGACCCATTGTTTCTAAGCTTTTCCTTCTCAGCAAAAACGTTGAAGTTGAAGTTGGACTTAGCCATTTGATCTACAGTATTTGCAAGTACAAATTAGACCATGTTCATGATAACTAGTTCAACTTTTATTCAAATTACTAGATGAACTCCCACTAAATTCAACATCCCTCAAGTTGTTTAGTGAACACAATCCAAATTCACCACACCTAATCCGATCTTCACGAGAAGAGATGTGGTTTCAATGGTGGACAACGAAGTGTCGATCATATCATTCATATGACTCATGCTTAACCTTTCGGTTCATGTGTTTCGAGGCCATGTCTGTACATGCTAGGCTCGTCAAGTTAGACCCAAGTATTTCCGCGTGTGCAAAACTGGCTTGCACCCGTTGTATGTGAGCGTAGAGTCTATAGCACCCGATCATCACGTGATGCTTGGACACGACGAACTTTAGCAACGGTGCATACTCGGGGAGAACACAGTTTTTATCCTTATCTTTAAGTGAGGAATCATCTTTTAATGCTACCGTCGCGATCTAAGCATAATAAGGTACATAAAAGGATAAACATCACATGCATATAACTTTAATGTGACATGGTATAGCCAATCTTCGCGCAATGATCTCCATCTTGTGCGCTCCGGCATGATCTCCATCACTCCACCATGATTGCCTCCACCACGAATAGCAACTACAACTATTGCTAACTACTTAGCGATAAAGTGAAACTATTACATGGCGCATAAGAAGTTGACACACAGGTCATACACAATTATAAAGACAACCATATATATGGCTCCTACCGGTTGTGTACTCATCGACATGCAAGTCGTGAAACATTCAAAAATATGATCATCGCATACATTATACACATCACATCTTGGGCCATACCATATCACAGAAAACACTCCCTGCAAAAACAAGTTAGACGCCTCTACTTTGTTGTTGCATGTTTTACGTGGCTTATGGGAGTAGATGCTAAGAACGATTCTTACCTACGGAAAGCCACAACGGTGATATTATGGTTGCCAAACTCCGGTGTTAATCCCAAGACAACTATAGTGAGAGAAACTGACATCCACCAGCCGCATGTGTGGAACAAGCCACACGTCAAGTGCGGAGCCGGTCATGAACGACGTCGCGTAAGGTTGGCCTGGACCGCTTCAATCTCACTATCCCGCGTCATAAGAAGAACACAAACAAGAGGCTTGCAACAGAAAAGATCAACGCCCGCAACAACCATGTTGCGTTCTACTCGTGAAAGACATCTACGCATAGATCTAGCTCTGATACCACTGAAGGGTTTCGCGGCATAGTAAATCAAAATTTTCTACGGATGCGAACAGAGGGAAAGCCAAGATCTAATCTAGGAGATGCAAACAATGAGAGAGATTGGATTAGATCTTCATACCCTTGAAGATTCGCACAGCGGAACGTTCGTCGGGACATGGGTGGTGTAGTCGTACTCGCTTCTCCTCCTCGCGATCCGATCCGATCTAGGACCACAAGTGGCGGTGCCTCCGTGACATGCACACATGCAGCACCTCGACGTCTCCTCCTTCCTCGGACCAGCAAGTATGGTGGAGAGATGGATTGGATCTACAACACGACGGCGTGGTGTATATGGTGGAGAATTTCTGCAGCAGGGCTTCGCCTACAAACAGTCGGGAGGGAGAGAGAGGAAGGGCAGCAGGGCGGCTAGGGTTGGAGGGGAAGGTGTAAGGGGTTGGTGCGCCCCCAACCCTATTTATATAGAGGGGGGCGCAGCCCTAGCCCCTCCCCCAAGCCCAAACCGGCGGCCCCAAAGGATAAGGAGTGGGGGGCAAGGAAACCCCCCCTTCTAGAAGGTCTATCTCGAGTTTAAACCTCTCTTGGCCGGCTGGGCCCTATGGGGCCTTGTGCCCCTGGCCCAATGCGGCCAGGGAACTCCCTCATAGGACCATGCCCCCTCCCGGAAGGTGGGGCCACGTTGGTCCCCTTCCGGAAGGTTCTAGAAGCTTCCGGTACAA
The DNA here is from genome assembly GCA_030063025.1 of Avena longiglumis. Classification (NCBI taxonomy): domain Eukaryota; kingdom Viridiplantae; phylum Streptophyta; class Magnoliopsida; order Poales; family Poaceae; genus Avena; species Avena longiglumis. Next base: position 33,317,125 of record CP125975.1, read on the forward strand.
TACCGATTAATCCGGAACAATTCCGAACTCCAAAAACTGCACTGCCTTATATGAATCTTATTCTCCGGACCACTCCGGAACCTCTCGTGATGTCCCGGATCCCATCCGAGACTCCGAACAAAAACTCATAAACCAATTATCCAATCTATCCTAGCGTCGAGACACGTTAAGTGTGTGACCCTGCGGGTTCGAGAATATGCAGACATGATCTTCTATCAATAATCAACAGCAGGGTCTGGTAACCCATATTGACTCCCACACATTCATCGATGATCATATCGGATGAACCACGATGCCAGGATTCAATCAATACCATATATATATATTCCCTTCGTCTCGCGATATTTTACTTGCCCGAGATTCGATCGTCGGTACCGTCATACCTAGTTCAATCTCGTTCAGAGCAAGTACTTTACTCGTTCCGTAATCCGATATAACTTTGTGATTAACTCCTTAACCACATTCTTATAAGAGGTGTTGATATCGATTACCGAGTGGGCCCAAAGTATATCTCTCCAATTTGGGAGGGACAAATCCCATCTCGATACATACAACCCAACAGATACTTTCCGATCACCTGATAGACACCTTTATGATCACCCTCTCATAGGATGACGTTTGACGACCTCAAAGCTTTCTTCCGATACCCGGGAGTTGTATTATCTCATGGTCTAAGGAAAACAATATTTGACATAAGAAAAGCTTCGCAAAGACGAACACGATGACACGATCTAATTGCTTCACTTAGTTTGGGTCTGTCCATCATATCATTCTCCCAATGATATGATCTCATTATTAATTGACAACTCATGTCGATGGCTAGGAAACCTTAACCATCATTAATCAATGAGCTAGTCCTTAGAGGCGTACTAGGGACACGATGTTGTTCACAAACCACACAAGTATTAAAGTTTCCGCTTAATACAATTCTAGCATGGAATATAAACATTATCATGAACAAGAATTATAATAATAACATCTTTATTATTGCCTCTAGGGCATAATTCCAATAGGAACCAGTTGGTGAAGTTAGACCCATTGTTTTTAAGCTTTTCCTTCTCAGCAAAAACGTTGAAGTTGAAGTTGGACTTAGCCATTTGATCTACAATATTTGCAAGTACAAATTAGACTATGTTCATGATAACTAGTTCAACTTTTAATCAAATTACTAGATGAACGCCCACTAAATTCAACATCCCTCAAGTTGTTTAGTGAACATGATCCAAATTCACCACAACTAATCCGATCATCACGAGAAGAGATGTGGCTTCAATGGTGGACAACGAAGTGTCGATCATATCATTCATATGACTCATGCTTAACCTTTCGGTTCATGTGTTCCGAGGCCATGTCTATACATGCTAGGCTCGTCAAGTTAGACCCAAGTATTTCCGCGTGTGCAAAACTGGCTTGCACCCCTTGTATGTGAACGTATAGTCTATAGCACCCGATCATCACGTGATGCTTGGACACGACGAACTTTCGCAACGATGCATACATGGGGAGAACACAGTTTTTATCTTGATCTTTAAGTGAGGAATCATCTTATAATGATATCGTCGCGATCTAAGCATAATAAGATACATAAAAGGATAAACATCACATGCATATAACTTTATGTGACATGGTATAGCCAATCTTCGCGCAATGATCTCCATCTTGTGCGTCTTAAGCATGATCTCCATCACTCCACCATGATTGCCTCCACCACAAATAGCAACTACAACTATTGCTAACTACTTAGCGATAAAGTGAAACTATTACATGGCGTATAAGAAGTTGACACACAGGTCATACATAATTATAAAGACAACCATATGGCTCCTGCCGGTTGTGTGCTCATCGACATGCAAGTCGTGAAACATTACAAAACATGATCATCGCATACATTATACACATCACATCTTGGGCCATACCATATCACAGAAAACACTCCCTGCAAAAACAAGTTAGATGCCTCTACTTTGTTGTTGCATGTTTTACGTGTTTTATGGGAGTAGCATGCTAAGAACGATTCTTACCTACGGAAAGACACAACGGTGATATTATGGTTGCCAAACTCCGGTGTAAATCCCATGAAAACTATAGTGAGAGAAACTGACATCCACCAGCCGCATGTGTGGAACAAGCCACACGTCAAGTGCGGAGCCGGTCTCGCGAACGACGTCGCGTAAGGTTGGCCTGGACCGCTTCAATCTCACTATCTCGCGTCATAAGAAGAACACAAACAAGAGGCTTGCAACAGAAAAGATCAACGCCCACAACAACCATGTTGTGTTCTACTCGTGAAACACATCTACGCATAGATCTAGCTCTGATACCACTGAAGGGTTTCGCGGCATAGTAAATCAAAATTTTCTACGGATGCGAACAGAGGGAAGCCAAGATCTAATCTAGGAGATGCAAACAACGAGAGATTGGATTAGATCTTCATACCCTTGAAGATTCAAGACAATGAACGTTCGTCGGAACGTGGGTGATGTAGTCGTACTCGCTTCTCCTCCTCGCGATCCGATCTAGCACCACAAGTGGTGATGCCTCCGTGAGATGCACACGTGCAAGACCTCGGCGTCTCCTCCTTCCTTGGTCCAGCAAGTATGGTGGAGAGATGGGTTGGATCTACAACGCGACGGTGCAATTGGTGGAGAGTTTCAAGAAGGGCTTCGCCACGTAGTCGAGAGGAGAGAGGAGGCGCAGGCGACCGCTTGAGGGAAGGTGTGTAGGGGTGGTGCGCCCCCAGCCCTCTTTATATAGAGGGGTGGGCGGCAGCCCTAGCCCCTCCCCCAAGTCCAAAACCGGCGGCCAAGGAGGAAGAGTGGGGGGCAAGGAAACCCCCCCTTCTAGAAGGTCCAATTAGGGTTTATCCCTTCTTGGCCGGCTGGGCCCTATGGGGCCTTGTGCCCCTGGCCCAATGCGGCCAGTGACATGGTTATACCCTACGGGTACCCGATGTTAGCCTATCTGGTCCAGCCCGACGGAAGGCCCACTCGACGACCTGCCAGGGTCCAGGACGCCTATGACGGTTCGGCTGGTACGAAGCCATATGAACACGGACTCCAAAGCGCACAAGACAAGGAAAGCTCAAGACTAGAGTTTGAATACAACTTGTAACCTACTCATATCGGTACCTGAGACCTAACCTCCCCATATATAAAGGCTAGGAGGGTCCAACGAGGAGTGGCACGTACGCAATAGACAGATCTACAGATCTAGACTCGTCTCATACTTTCGCACACACCTCCACGCCAGATCGAATCTGTGCACCCTGTAACCTTCGATTCCGCCGTAATCAAGAGCAGACAAGCAGGAGTAGGGTTTTCCCTCCGGGGGCCTGAACCTGGGTAAATCTCTTGTCCCCTGGTTGCTTGTCTGTTAACCGTGCCACGATCTCCAGCATCCCCATCTTCTCCAAAACCCAAGTCCATAACAATGGGCATTGATGAGATTAAACCTCGTCAATTGGCGCCGTCTGTGGGAACTAGGGGCGCTGATTGTGCGATCGTGACGGTTCCATCACCTGCGATCTATAAATTTATCAACTTCCGACAAGAAGATCTACTTCGGATCCTCATCATCAAACAACGTTGGATCACGTCCGATAGATCCATCTGCGTCGGCACACTCAGCTTCATCATCAACAATCTACAACTCGGCGTCTCCCGAGAAACAGATCTACTTCAGCGCGTCAACTTCATCGTCAACGGCGACACGACTTCGTCGTCACCAAAGGTTTCCAGACTCGGCGTAGTCAAAGGAGACAGCGATACCATATTCCAGGACGTGTTGGGCGAGATCGTGTCCATCAGAAGACAAGGATCACGTCAGCTACAGCTAGACTGTTTTCCTGGATGATTCGGCGACCCAGCGACACACGGAATCAACTCGTGTTGGGATTGGTTGTACGTCCTGTGCATCTTGGGAAAAGGCAGCTTATTGATGACCATAGCAGATCAGTTTGATCCAAAAGCAGAATTAATCAACATGCACTGAAGCAGGCCAAATTTCTGCGCGCGTATGGTGCTAAAAGAAAAGAAATTGAGTGCCTGATATTTTCTCCGTTGGATTAATTGTGCCGACGCACGGTTGGAACCGAGAAGCCAAGAACCAAAGATCAGCGACATGCTGGAATATTAGATCGCATGCACAAGTACCAAGCTAGTTCTGATCGGATGTGGACAACACATGTATCTAGTCCCTTCAAACGGTCAGATCGGCAACTGTTCAGGACTCAGGTGCTCAACATCGACCTCGCGATCGATCACACATTAAAATTTGTTTCCGGATTCAACACGCTCACGGCACACATGTACGTCCATCACGCGACTCCATTAACCTGGGCCACACGTCCACGGCATCGTCTACATCGACCGTGCGATACACTCGAGGGCTTAGCCGAATTCGCCGCGCGACCTGTTGCGATCTTCAGCTGTGGTGACTCGCCGCTACGGTCTTCGACTCCAGCGACCCACCGTGGTTTTCGACTGCAGTGATCCACTACAATCTTCGGTTGCGGCGACCCGCGGATTACTTCGACTCCCGCGATCCACTGATCGCATCTGCTCATGCGACCCACGGTTGTATCGGATCCTTCAGATCCTTCGACCCGCCGTGATCTTTGGCTTCAACGACTCGGAGGCTCCCTCCTCTTCGGCGACCTGCTGTGGCCTTCGGCTCCGGCAACTCGGGGCTCCTTCGGCTCCGGCGAACCGTGTGGCCTTTGGCTACGTGACCCGCTGCATTCTTCGTATGCGGCGACCCAGTATGGTCTTCGATTGCGTCAATCTTCGGATGCGGAACTCGCCGCCGCCATCGATCCTAGGAACCCGTCGCTGCTATGACTGCGATCCGCCGCGTCGACTATGTCCGTCGCGTGACCCACTACCGCATCAACCTCGCCACGACAACCAACAAAGCTAAGTTTCCCTCTACTTAGAGCTGATTTCAATTTTAACTCGCACTCGAAAAACTCGGGGGTTGCGCCCTCTTCGAGTAACCTAATATGCCATCGGCTCCACGCACTCGAACACCTCGAACGCGACAGCCCGAGTAGCTGATTCTGCCTGATCGTCGAATCCTTGAACTCCGAGTGCCTCGGCAAGGTACTGAGACTAAGGGTAATCAGGCTAACGAAAAGGCCTAGCATACAGTGCAACAGTGTCAACTCGATCGGCACCAGAATCTTATTGTACGATTTGAAAGGCAAATATTCTTTACAAGATACAAGTACTTCACAATTATTCATGTTTTCTGCAGCTTATAAAGACGTCGACTGTGCCGAGCTATTCTATCGAGTCCTCCAACAGGAGTCGACGAAATAACTGGCTACGCCATAAACTCAAGACCCGAGTCGAATCCCTCCTCGGATGGTTGCATCGCTTGATGCTACAAAGGCGCAGCACTGGTCGCGCATCCGACAGAAGCAACGGCGTCCATTTCATCCGCAACATCGAGTCCTTCCGGCTAAACGCCGCACGACTCCGCCACGTCAACTCCGACTGCATCATCGATTCTTGGCTCCTTATGCATGAGACGCTGACTCGATGCACTTTCGGGTCAGTGGTTTCTCCTTGCATGAGTCTCCACTCGAGTCTGCGACTCGACTAGACACTCGGGGGCTACTCCTATCAGGAGCGCTGGCCGCGCACTCGAAGCATGAATAGCGTACTACGCCAATGACATATTTTCTTTGAGTCCTACGTCAAGTCTTCAACTCCACTACGGACTCGGGGGGCTACTCCCATAGGGAGGATGGATTCAAGCATCCGAAAAATTTGTGTCCTACGGACCTGAAGCTGAACAATGGCTGAATTAAAGTCTCTGCTCGAGTCTACGACTCGAACAAACACTCGGGGGCTACTCCCATAGGGAGCACTGGTCGCTCACCCTATGAATTCTTCGACTGCGATCCTTCGGATCAGCATGCAAAAACTTTTCGGCAACTCTGCCCTAATTAACGCTAAGTGAGCAACGTCCTCCTTGGCCACCCGAAACACCTCCGCGGTGATAAACATTCGGATGTTGTGTCTGCGACACAAAAATAAGACCTACAGATATCATCTGATGGCCTGGTAACGCATTGCGCCTCGCTAGTAAGAATCCGTGCCAAGCGCGATGAAAAATCCCGACGGACGCGTTGGGTACATCAATTAAATTCACTGGAATTCCACTCATGCACACGCATCAACAGTCCCTACACATGTACTCTTGAAAGACAGGGTTGCACCCGAAGGATTGAAGAGTCCTCAGCCGAATCTACGATTCGACTGAACACTCGGGGGCTACTGACATGGTTATACCCTACGGGTACCTGATGTTAGCCTACCTGGTCCAGCCCGACGGAAGGCCCACTCGACGACCTGCCAGGGTCCAGGACGCCTATGACGGTTCGGCTGGTACGAAGCCATATGGACACGGACTCCAAAGCACACAAGACAAGGAAAACTCAAGACTAGAGTTTGAATACAACTTGTAACCTACTCATATCGGTACTTGAGACCTAACCTCCCCATATATAAAGGCTAGGAGGGTCCAACGAGGAGTGGCACGTACGCAATAGACAGATCTACAGATCTAGACACGTCTCATACTTTCGCACACACCTCCACGCCAGATCGAATCTGCGCACCCTGTAACCTTCGGTTCCGCCGTAATCAAGAGCAGACAAGCAGGAGTAGGGTTTTCCCTCCGGGGGCCTGAACCTGGGTAAATCTCGTGTCCCCTGGTTGCTTGTCTGTTAACCGTGCCACGATCTCCAGCATCCCCATCTTCTCCAAAACCCAAGTCCATAACAATGGGCATTGATGAGATTAAACCTCGTCAGCCAGGGCACTCCCTCATAGGCCCATGCCCCCTCCCGGAAGGTGGGGCCACGTTGGTCCCCTTCCGGAAGGTTCTAGAAGCTTCCGGTACAATACCGATTAACCCGGAACAATTCCGAACTCCAAAAACTGCACTGCCTTATATGAATCTTATTCTCCGGACCACTCCGGAACCTCTCGTGATGTCCCGGATCCCATCCGAGACTCTGAACGAAAACTCATAAACCAATTATCCAATCTATCCTAGCATCGAGACACGTTAAGTGTGTGACCCTGCGGGTTCGAGAACATGCAGACATGATCTTATATCAATAATCAATAGCGGGGTCTGGAAACCCATATTGACTCCCACACATTCATCGATGATCATATCGGATGAACCACGATGCCAGGATTCAATCAATCCCATATATGTATTCCCTTCGTCTCGCGATATTTTACTTGCCCGATATTTGATCGCTTGCATCATACCTAGTTCAATCTCGTCACAACAAGTACTTTACTCGTCCGTAATCCAATATCACTTTGTGATTAACTCCTTAACCACATGCTTGCAAGCGGTGTTGATATCGACACCGAGTGGGCCCAAGTATATCTCTCCGACTTGGGAGGGAAAAATCCCATCTCGATACATACAACCCAATGATACTTTCCGATCACCGAGAGACACCTTTATGATCACCCTCTCATAGGATGACGTTTGATGACCTCAAAGCTTTCTTCCGATACTGTGGAGTTGTATTATCTCATGGTCTAAGGAATACAATATTTGACATAAGAAAAGCTTCAAAAGATGAACACGATGACACGATCTAATTGCTTCGCTTAGTTTGGGTCTGTCCATCATATCATTCTCCCAATGATATGATCTCATTATTAATCGACAACTCATGTCCATGGTTAGGAAACCTTAACCATCATTAATCAATGAGCTAGTTCATAGAGGCGTACTAGGGACACGGTGTTGTTCACAAACCACACAAGTATTAAAGTTTCCGCTTAATACAATTCTAGCATGGAATATAAACATTATCATGAACAAGAATTATAATAATAACATCTTTATTATTCCCTCTAGGGCATAATTCCAACACGTAGTTCACTATAGGTGCTCTCCTTAGATAAACAACATGGCATAAAGAGAAAACAAATTACAGCAGGGCAATTGACAGGAACTGAGCAAGGCATAACAATGCCATACCAGACAAAAAGATCCTATGAGATTCGATTGGGCAATACAACAATATACATAGACTGCCATCCAACTGCATTTATGACTAGTAGTCCACCTTCAGGTTATCATCCGAACCCCCTCCAGTATTAAGTTGCAAGCAACAGATAACTGCTTTAAGCAAAGTGTGTAAGGTATACAATCCATTTGTTCCATGAACAAGAGACCATTGTTTTCTCCCTAGTGGCAACATCACATCTACAACCGAAGAGATTTCTGTCACTTCCCTTGGAAACTAGAGGCATGAACCCACTATCGAGCATAAATAACCCCTCTTGGAGTCACTAGCAACTACTTCCTCCGTTTAGAAATATAAGATGTTTTAGGTTTGTGAATGAGATGTATCTAGACACCTTTTAGTGTATAGGTTCAAATGAATCTAGACACTAAAATGTGTCTAGATACATCTCCTTCACAAACCTAAAACATCTTATATTTCCAAACGGAGGGAGTACTTGGCCAAGATAGCTACTAACAACGGAGAGCATATAAGATCACAAACAACACAGACATGATATAATCAATAAGACAAAACCATTAATTAATCTGACATAGTAAACTCAGTATCCATCGGATCCCCGCAAACACAACATGCATGATTACAAATAGATTAGATCTTGATCATGAATGGAGCTCACAAGATCTATACATGAAAGCACAAGGAGGAGATACAACCATCTAGCTACTACATGGACCCGTAGTCCAAGGTGAAACTACTCACGCTTCATACCAGAGAAGAAGTCCTCCGGGATGATCTCCCCTCCGGCGGTGCCAAGAAGAACTTCATATCCCCCCGATCTAGGGACGATGGTGGCGGCGGCTATAGAAGGTTTCGTGGAGTTTTGATCGGGTGCCTAGGGTTTCTGCATCAGGGGCTTCTTATAGGCGAAGAGGCGAGGCTGGGGCGCCAGGGGGCCACACCCTGCCTAGGCGCGGGCTGGGCCCACCCGCGCCTAGGGGGGTCTGGCCACCCTGTGGCGCCCCTCCATCTCGTCTTCTGGATTCATGTCGCCCACGATAAAATATTGACTTTGGATTTTGTCCCGTCCAATTTCGAGAATATTGATTTTCTGCGTTTCTGGAACCAAAAACAGAAGAAAACAGGCAACTAGCACTGTGTGAACTTGTTAATACGTTAGTTCCAGAAAAGATATAAAAACACCTCAAAGTGTAGACAAAGCAAAGCAAAGTAGATACTAAACAAGCATGGAACATCAAAAATTATAGATACGTTTCCGACGTATCAAGCATCCCCAAGCTTAAGTCCTGCTCATCCTCGAGTAGGTAAGTGATAAAATAATAATTTTTTAGGTGACATGCACCATGAAAACCAAGATCAAACCATTTGCAAGCATTGAAAGATGGGATCAAAGAACTCTAAACATGTGCATGAAAGATGGAGTTCTAACAATAAGACAAAGTAACTATGCATGCAACATGCAAGGCTACAAACAAAGATCATGAATAACATGCATCGAAAAACGTTTGTCTGTTTCACATACATAAAACATGGCATAGTGGCATTCAGCTTGTCTCTCATGGAGTGGAAAATATATGCATAGGACACCTTCAAAGTTCATAAGAGTGACTAGATACAAGTAGCACAAGAACAAGTAATATCACAATATGCATCAATCAATAAGTTTTGGAACACTGGACACAGAATGGCAACTATGCTCTCTTAATGGTGCCTAAAGGTAGAAGGTGGAGACTCAATATAATAGTGGAAGAAAGGCCCTTCATAAAGGGAAGCAGGGATTTCAAGTTTCAAAAGGAGCTTCCAAAAATTATGGTACTTGTTAGCTTTCAGCCCTCATTGCCCTATCATAAGCATCTTAAAGTGATTAAGGTTAAAGTGAACAAAGTATGGAGTATATGCTTGATAAAGTATAAGTTGGAAATCTCAAGTCCCTTGAATACAAGGGCCACACCTCATGCTACTCAATTTCAGTCACATGTAAGTTCTTGTCATAGTAAGTACATGCGTATCATAGAGAACCGCCAATGGGGGTACCCCTTGCACATGGTACAGGAGCTATCCCATAACCAAAATGATAAGACAAGCAGACAATGAGCATCTCAGCGATCTTTTTATTTACTTTGTGCATAGCTTTTTATTGAGGATGCTTCACAGATAGCTCATTATGGTGATGTTGCAAGTTTCCACCATGATTAGGCATGTCTTAGGCTAGCGGCCTAGGCGTTTCTCTAACACAAAATACATAACTCCATGGACTTACAAGCTCCCTCTTTATATCACACCGGTGACATCTATAGACAAAAGAGCGTGATATCAACTGTGTACAAAGTACATGTGCAATGTTGAAAACCTTCCCCATGACAGCATGGTTCTGCTAATTCCAACGTATAAGTGCAAGCATATACAACATAGACGACACAATGGTTCAAGTTTATTAGGGGCAAAGAATATAAAGTGTGCCATCAAGTTTGTGAGGGCTTTAATCACCAAGTTTTCACATAACAAAATACTTTTTAATTGGAAGATAGCTGAAAACAAGAATATACTTGGAATGGTGTTACACACCATGCATAGGAGTTTATAGTGGACACTTTGGAAAAACTTGGTTTCTTGGGAGTTGGATGCATGAGTAGAGCTTACTCATACAAGTGGAGGCTATCAAAAGACTGGGAGCAACCAACTAAGAGAGCAATAATGACCATAATCATGCAGAGCGACAAAACATTACTAATCAAAGCATAGAGTGGTACTACAAGTCAAGCACTAAATGATCATAGAGGCTATGGTGACTTGTTCATAGTCATAACATGGTGTGATCATGTGCCAAGTCAACCCAAACAAAGCATCAAAGGAGAATACCATAATACTATGCTTTTGCATGCTAAAACAACGCTTAATTTCTTCAAGGCACACTAAGCAATCCCAATTGTTTGGAACAAGACATGCTACAACAATAATCACTAAGCATAAGGTCAAAACAACATATAGCATGTCATGCTAAAGTCTAAGTCATAGTCAATGCAAGCTCCTCTTGCACTTCCAAGGAAGAACTTACTACTCCTTTCCAACACCAATTGACTTATTTGAAACAAAACAACGAGAACGGGGGTACAAACTACTTTATTCAAGCAAACTAAGCAACCTAAGCAAAGCAAACGAAAACTAAGACGCTCCAAGAATAACACAACAGTGCATGAAACAATAAAAACGAAGTGTCTAGACAGACCTGTGCTTTTTATTGATGAAGAAGGGGATGCCCAGGCATACCCAAGCTTTGACGCTTATACCTCTTGGATATTTCTTGGGGTGACACCGGGTTGTCATCCCTAAGCTTGAGCTTTTGTCCATTCTTCATCTCATTACATCATTCTCTCTCTACACCTGAATTTTTTCCTTCATACAAAACTTCACACAATCTTCATTAGCAACATTAGCGTATTCGAAAGATAATAGACCTTTAGGCTAATATTTGGAACAGCAAAACCTTTCAATAAAAACACAACCTACTGTAGTGACTCCTTCGAAAAGCTCAATTCCGCCAAAGAGAACTCAAAACGGAATCAATAAGAAGCAAATGCAAATAATGACAGAAATCTATCAAAACAAACTAGCAGGTAAAAACCATTTTTTCGAAAATCTTTTGTTGCGAAAATAAAAGAAGTGTTGAACTAACAAAAGTTATCTAACATACTGTGGGATTTATTCGTAAATTTTCAGCTCAATCCAACTTATAGAGACTCCTCACGAATTTTTATGGTGGATGACAGAAATCTGTTTCGGGACAGAAACTCTCCAAATCTTACTTCCCTCTCATTAGAGGTCATTCTTGGCACAAAAAGCAAACACAAAGGATAAGGAGAGGTCATTACTGAAGTAATAACTTTGAAGACTCAAGGAAACTCTTGGGTTATCTCCCAACAAGTACTTTTCTTTAACGCTTTTAAGTTAGGCACAAGAAGCAAGAAATCAAGTATTTTTAAATGAGGAAGCATTAACATCAAACCTTGCTTTCAAAGGGGGAGAAAAAATCAACTTCTCTATCCTCATAGGGAAGTGTTCAATACCTTTCTTGAATGGAAAATAATATTTAATGGTGCCTTCTTTCATATCAATGATGACACCAACAGTTCTAAGAAAATGTCTTCCCAAAGTAATAGGACAAGAAGCATTGTATTCAACATCCAAAACATAGAAATCAACAGGGACATAAGCATTGTTAACCATAATGAGAACATCATTAATACTCCCCATGAGTTTCTTCTTAGTATTATCATTAAGTGGGACATCCAAATAAAAATCTTCCAAAGGTGGCAAATCAAGCATTTCATAAATCTTCCTAGGCATAATAGAGATACTAGAACCAAGATCACATGAAGCTTTGAGATCAGAGTCATTCACTTGCACATTAATAATGGGTTCCCAACTATCTTCTACTTTCCTAGGAATAGAAGCTTTGTGTTTTAACTTCTCTTCCTTAATCTTAACAAGAGTATTTGTATTGTGTTTAGTGAAAGCAACATGCATATCACTAGCATCAGGACTTTAGCAAGTTTTTGTAGGAACATAATCACTTCAGAAATATTGCAACCATCAATATCAAAACCAAACTTAGCATCACTAGTAGTAGACTCATTAGGCTTAGGCACTGTACGAGGAGGAATAGGGACTTCTTGTGGTTTAGTGGTATCCATTCTAGTGATGGTGCACACACTATTGTTTCTATCAATTTCAGCTTCCCTTTCCCACTTAGCATGAAGTTGGGCTAATAGTCTAACAGTTTCATCAATAGTAACTTGTATGGCATGAGTAGCAGCAAAGGTACTTTCCAAGGTTTCAGGTTTAGCAGCCATTTTATTAATCAAGGAGGATTGTGCTTCAGACAAAGAGAATATATTTTTCTCAACATTCAAAAGCTTTTCCTCTATAGTCTTGTTGAAAGTGGTTTGTTTACTAATAAAGTCTTTGAGCATGACTTCAAGTTCAGAGGGGGCACTTCTAGCATTGTTGTTGAAATTGTTATTTCTAATGAAGTTCACATCACTTGCTCTTCTTGAGCAACCAAAGAGGCTAAGGGAACATTATTTGGATCTAAATGAGCTTTCCCATTAACAAGCATAGCCATAATAACATCAATCTTATCACTCAAAGAGGAGGTTTCTTCAACAGAATTTACCTTCTTACCATGTGGAGCTCTCTCAGTATGCCATTCAGAGTAATTAACCATCATATTATCAAGGAGTTTTGTTGCAGCACCCAAAGTGATGCCCATAAAGGTACCTCTAGCAGCTGAATCCAACAGGTTTCTTGAAGAGAAGTTCAAACCTGCATAAAAAGTCTGGATAATCATCCAAGTAGTGAGTCCATGAGTGGGACAATTCTTAACCAAAGATTTCATTCTTTCCCAAGCTTGAGCAACATGTTTATTATCAAGTTGTTTAAATTTCATAATGTCACTTCTCATATATATAATCTTAGCAGGAGGGTAGTACTTTCCAATAAAAGCATCTTTGCACTTAGTCCAAGAATCAATACTATTTCTAGGCAAGGATAGCAACCATTCTTTAGCTTTTCCTCTCAAGGAGAAAGGAAACAACTTGAGCTTAATAATATCTCCATCTACATCCTTATACTTTTGCATCTCACAAAGTTCAACAAAGTTATTGAGATGGGCAACAGCATCATCAGAACTAGCACCAGAAAATTGCTCTCTCATCACAAGATTCAACAAAGCAGGCTTAATTTCATAAAAGGTAGCATCAGGAGCAGGTGGAGCAATAGGAGTGCTAAGGAAATCATTGTTGTTTGTGCTAGTGAAGTCACAAAACTTGGTGTTTTTAGCAGAGTTCATTTTGGCAAAGGTGGGCAAGCCAAAAACAGCAGCAGCTAGAGTAGGAACTAATTTTTTTATGTTTTTTATATGAGAAAGCAAACCAAACTAAACTTTTTTTTTTGAGTTTTTGATAAAAAGAGGCAAACAAAACCAAACAAAAAAAACTAAGCAAACTAAAAACAAAGAAAAGAGAAAGGTTGAGGAGGACTCCCCTTGTGAAGACGTCCTTAGCCTCCCTGGCAACGGCACCAAAAATCCTTGATGCGTGCACCCAGTGTTGATGTGGGACTCTTCGTTGGAAACCCCAAGAGCAAGGTGTGATGAACACAGCAGCAAGTTTCCCTGAGTAGAGACCGAGGTTATCGAACCAGAAGGAGGAAGGAAACGTCTCAAAGGTGTTGCAAGCAACGTGAAATCCTGCACAACACAAACTCAAGACTTTGCCCCAACGAATCAGTGAGGTTGTCAAGCTCACCGGTTTGCTGTAACAAAGGATTAACTGTATGGTTTGGAAGGTGATGAATGGTTTGCAGCAAGTAAATAGTGGAAGATGTATCAATGGTAAAGATTGTACCGGGGTCCATAGTTCACTAGAGGTGCTCTCCTTAGATAAACAACATGGCATGAAGGGTAAACAAATTACAGCAGGGCAATTCACAGGAACTGAGCAAGGCATAACAATGCAATACCAGACAAAAAGATCCTATGATATTCGATTGGTCAATACAACAATATACATAGACCACCATCCAACTGCATCTATGACTAGTAGTCCACCTTCAGGTTATCATCTGAACCACCTCCAATATTAAATTGCAAGCAATAGACAATTGCTGCAAAGTGTGTAAGGTAAACAATCCACTTGTTCCATGAATAAGAGACCGTTGTTTTCTCCCTAGTGGCAACAACACATCTACAATCGAAGAGATTTCTGTCACTTCCCTTGGAAACTAGAGGCATGAACCAACTATCGAGCATAAATACCCCCTCTTGGAGTCACTAGCAACTACTTGGCCAAGATAGATACTAAAAACGAAGAGTATGCAAGATCACAAACAACACAGACATGATAGAATCAATAAGACAAAACCATTGATCAATCTGACATAGTAATCTCAATATCCATCGGATCCCCGCAAACACAACATGCATGATTACAAACAGATTAGATCTTGATCATCACGGAGCTCATACGATCTATACATGAAAGCACAAGGAGGAGATACAACCATCTAGCTACTACATGGACTCGTAGTCCAAGGTGGAACTACTCACGCTTCATACCGGAGAAGAAGGCCTTCAGAATGATCTCCCCTCCGGCAGGGTGCCGGGAAGAACTTCAGATCCCCCCGATCTAGGGACGATGGTGGCGGCGGCTATAGAAGGTTTCATGGAGTTTTGATCGGGTGCCTAGGGTTTCTGCATCGGGGCTTATTATAGGCGAAGAGGCGAGGCAGGGCCCAGGCACACCCGCCTGTGCATGAACTGGCCCACCCACACCTAGGGGTTCAGCATACTGTGGCGCCCCTCCATCTCGTCTTCTGGATTCGTGTCGCCCACGGTAAAATATTGACTTTGGCTTTTGTCCCGTCCAATTCCGAGAATATTGATTTTCTGCCTTTCTAGAACCTAAAACAGAAGAAAACAGACAACTGGCACAGTGGCAACTTGTTAGTAGGTTAGTTCTAGAAAAGATATAAAAACACCTCAAAGTGTTGACAAAGCAAAGCAAAATAGATACTAAACAAGCATGGAACATAAAAAATGATTGATACGTTTCCGGCGTATCAAATACATGCATGGGGTCATATAAAATACACTTAATCACATCATGTACTTCCATTATCGTAATATTGAAGTACAAGTTGCCACCAAGGGCCAGTCCTAGTAGGTTTTGTAATACTGAAGTATTGATTGAAATACAGGTTCTAATGGAGAAGCCTTTGTGTCAAACTTAAAGACTAAAGTACACAATATCTGGGGTGAATCAAAACAGATTCTAGCTAGTATAGGTCACATAGCTAGATTCACACAACGTACCTTGTTCAGAAGAAACATTGATACCGTGGTCCGCACCAACACCACTCATCCCCTTGTCTGCCTTCTTTGGGAACTCCCGCAAGTCAACACAACACGGATCATCAAAACCAGATTATCCGACGCGATCCACCTTCCTGCCTCTTCCAAAGATCAGGATCGGGGTTATCAGGGGGGAGACATGAGATGCACCTGTATCTCTGTGAGGATATCGGAGAGGCGGCTATTGTGGATGATGATGGACCCGGCCACGTCGGCGCCGACGAGCATCACGATGCGAGTGATGTCGAAGCCCGTCTGGGTCAGGAGGCCTCTACAGATTCGGCCCTTGTGGACGTCCTCGCCAAGCTCTGGAGATCTGACGCAGCTCCATCCCGACAGTAATTCAGCTCGTCCAGAACGCACCTCGATGAGGGATTCAGAGGGATTCAGCGTGCACTGACCGCCGGATCTGGGATAGGGGTTGGTAATGGTGGGTTCTAGGTTGGGACATGGGTGGAATGAATGGACTCGGGGAAAGGGTGAGGTCAACGACGACATCAGGGGAGAGATTTCATCGCGTTGTTAGAGATTGCCTTTTGTTTTGCGTGCAATCGTGGGAGGGGAGTCGGACGAAGAGACGACGGAGTGGCTCCTGGCAGAAAACGGAACACTCAATTTTTTTTAGATGGTAGAGATATATCCTGAGTACATATTTCCTTAATAAATTATTACTCCCTCGGTTCAGAAACAGTGATTTGATAGGCACCAAAACACATCTGTATGAACGGATCTATACAGATATAAGTCAGTTATTCCACGAAATAGGATCTATCAATCTCGTTCTATAATATAAGATATTTGATAGACTACCAAAATATATCTTATATTGTGAAAAAGAGTTAGTAAGAGCAACCCCTCTAAAAATCACCAGAGTATGTTTTTTCTTTGTCTTCGCAGCCGTCTTTTCCTAGGAGAGAAACTTTCAAGGCTCTAAATCGGCATCAAGGTTTCGGTTGATTTTTGAAATCCATGCTTCTCAATATGCATGCCGCATTTGCGCGACAGCAAGATGTGGCTGGCAGGTGTGCCATCTTCTTCTTTTTGAATAGGAGAAGGGTGCAGAGGACCAAAAGCTTCATTCATATGGGTGGGTAACAATTTCAAGTAGCACCTCACAAACATGTAGAAATACAACAACATCCTCACGAAGTACCAAAAGGACCTCACAAGAAATTCTGAAACACGATTTAGTCCTTCTCCACCGTTGCTGGACTGCTTCGAAGCTACGGCCACCAAGCCCATCACCGAACGGACCACTTGGGGTGGAGCAGGCGATGAATGCAGCGAAGAAGCCAAAGATCCTCCCACAAGGAGGAAGAAAATCCATTGGAGCACCAGACTCCGAGGTGCGGATTGACCCCCTTGGTCAAAAATAGCAGTGGCGCACCTCGCTGTCGCTTGGGAACTTCCACTGTCGAAGCTTCACTATCTTCTCTGACGCAGCTAGATCTGGTCTCCCCCTAATAAACACGTCACCATAACACACAGATCTAAGTAGGGCAGCCACATCCAGCCATGTCTCAAGCTTATTTAGGACGGGGACAGAAGAGGTGCCACCGCCCATCATCATATCCGACCTCCAGAGCATAAAGGCTAGCAACAACCACCTCACCCACCACCAACGGCCACTAGAACGCCTCACTGGCGAACTTCCCCGTGACATGACACCATACTGCACATATACAACACATAAGATACACCTGGACCTACTACTACTAAGAATAAGGGGTGTCCTCTCCCTTCCCATCGCCACCGGGCGATGAAACCGCCAGTGAGGGGGGAGGGGATAGCCAGGGGCGACGCGGAGACTCTCAACAAGATAGATGGGAGGAGAGAGAAATTGTTGGTGATCTTAATGGGAACGCACAATGCAAGTATGCCATCCATGCTATGGTTAAGGTAACTTACAGGAATGCATGAGGTATCTTGCCGCGAGTATTGAGAGCTCCTCTTCAAACGGATTTCAGAAATCTTTGTTAGAGCATTTCTATTAGACATAATAAACATGTGAAAACTGTGTAATAATCGTATTTTTTAGGTTTTGAAAAGTGCGTTCTAGCGGACACTGTAATACAAGAAACTGTATTTTATTTTATCGTCCACGGAGAATCCCCAACCCGACCCCTACATAAGCGGTGTGGGAGGTCGAAGCCAGCGCGCCCTGTACTCCTCAATCTGTTCACGTGGGAGGACATTTCAACATTCTCCTTCCTGCCGCCGTCGCTGATCTCCCTCCCTACTCGTTGTTTGGCGCCACCGCTCACCGGATTCGAACCCATGGACCCCACCTAGCTTCCACCCGCCACTGGCGAGGTCGCGCCGCCTCAATAGCCAAGCCCCGACGCTGGATTTGGCTCCGGCCCCCGGCCGCCGGATCTGTTGCCCACATGATTGTGGTCGGAAGAAAGCCGAAGAGGAAGCGCTTGAGCAACACTGGTGCCCCGCTACTTGCTGGTGTTTCGCATGCGGCCCAGTTGCCATTCGCGGCCGCCCTGGTGCCCAAGGAGCGTGTGCGTGCGGCACCCAAGACGAAGCAGGTTGTGCATTGCACCAGCTTTACGACCGTCATTGCTTAGACTCCGCCCGTCGTGATGGAGGTGTGAACTATGAGCTCAAAGGCGACGATATCATTTGATGATTGCTTGCATTTATCATGAAGGATGTGTAACTTTTTGGAACTGTTGGTTGAACGTTGCCCACTCTAAGTTTGGGTTGATGTGATCAGGACAATTTTGATGTATAAACTATGAATCACTATAGTGTTTGATTGTTTGAATATTAATCACCGTTGATTGAGAATGTTGAAATAACGAGTTTTACCGTTCGAAAACTTTGTAGGGTTTGTTCCGCGCGAGACGTTTTTGAACAATAAAATTCGTTTTCTTGGCCTATAATAAGCACGTTAATACAGTTATTTAGTGTCTGTTTTTTAGGACAATTTAGTAGATGCTCTTATATACTGTTAGAGATGCTCTTATCTACTGCTCCGTCCGACCGCACTCTGACCAGATCATCACCGGCCTGTTTCTCCACCTATATTTTGGCCCGATGAAGGCCAAGTCCACCAGCCCTTCATTCAAACAGTCTCCTCAGGTCTCCTGCCAACCACCCGCCACCCACCGCCGTGAGGACGCGTCGCGGAACCTCTGCCTCAGCACCGCCGCCGGAGAGAGCGCGGTTCCCAGGTCCGTCGAGCGCCTGCACCCCCCCTCCCCTTCCGCGCGCGCGCCTCGTTCCCGCTGCCGTCGAGCGCGTCGCCGCACCGCCACAGAAGGAATCGCCGCCGTCGGCCGGCGTTTCGATCGGGAGTTGGAACTTGTGGCGCGCAGGTGAAAATTCCCCAGCATGTCCTGCTAAAATTCGAATTGAAACGAAACCTTTTTGGTTCGTAGTTGGATATTGGGGTTTCCTGTCGAAAGTTTTCTGCTCTTCTATTAGAAATTTCAGGAATATTCAAATCGAAAGGGGAAATTTCCATTTTAAAGCTCTAGGGCGGCGGTTCCGGGAACGGCTAGCCGCCGGGGCTGCGGGGAAGGGCGGGCATGGGGTAGGTTAGAAATTTGAGAAGACGATTGGGGGGGACGCCGGGGTTTGGTGAGGCCGGATAAGATTTTTGCCATATAGCAGAGCTCTTCTCGCATAGGCAGAGTGGAGACCCATCCGGGCTTAAATTGATTCACCATAGGACTGACTGTCTAGAGGTGTGCGTACACCCCCATATTCAAGTACTACTACTACCCTGAACTAAATACTACTGATAGCCACATATATTTTCCAAAGGAGTTGAGGAACCTTAAGTATCCCCCTGCTTTCAGAACTAGGTTGGTGTCACACAATATAATGTTATTTGTTGCTGCAGATATTTTTGAATCTTGTGGCTTTGAAGCATATAAACTTCGCTATGCATAAAATGTTTGTCTGGTGCACAGTTAAGACATTCGTGTGGGTATGATGAGAGTCGGTTTTTGCAATTGGGTTCGCACCCTTGTTATTCAGTAGCCTATTGTAGATTAAGATAATAGCCTTTCTATTTAGGAAAAAACTATTCCAGACATTGCTGACATGTTTTCTATGCTGCGAGTAAGCTTTATCTGTCAAACAAAATAAGATCACGTGATTGGGCAAATTAGTCATACGGACGCTCTTTGCTGCGTGGCCGCTAGGCCACATGGGACAAAGTCTAATCCTGCTAGCAGAGACTGTTCCATGGATCCTATAGAGCCTCACAATATGCTTATCATGCTTAATTAGAGAAATGAGTCTACAAGAACATCAATTATGAGAAAACCTTGACCTTTAATTATATGCTTTTTTTAGGTGGAATGATAACCCAGATTGGGAATACCCTCTTTGTTAATTGTAGATTTGCAAAGCGTATGGCTTCCAACATTGGCAAGAGGCTCATTCAGATAGATGTGAGCTCGGATACAGTGTGTCCTTGGTGCTTTGTTGGAAAAAAGAATCTTGAGAAAGCAATGGAACAAACCATGGACAAATTCGATTTTGAGGTTTCATTTCTTTAAAGCACTGTTGTGATCTAAGTTCGCAATTCTTA